>OX328012.1:28140520-29503437 GCA_946811545.1 Netelia fuscicornis
ATCGGGGCTTAGGAGACGACGCGTGGACCGATCGGGGCTTATAAGACGACGCGTGGACCGATCGGGGCTTAGGTGACGATTCGTGAACCGATCGGGGCTCGGAGACAGAGCGTGGACCGATCCGGGCTTAGGAGACAACGCGTGGACCGATCGGGGCTCGGAGATGGGGCGTAGAATGATCGGGGCTCAGGAGACGGCGCGTGAAATGATCGGCGCTCTGGGACGGCGCGTAGACCGATTTGGGCTTACGAGACGGCGCGTGGACCGATCGGGGCTCAGGAAGCGGCGCCTGGACCGATCGTGCCTCGGAGACGGCTCGTCGAGGCATCGGGGCTAAGAAGACGACGCATGGATCGAGCGGGGCTCAGGAGACGGAGCGAGGAGCGATCGGGGCTCGGAGACGGCGCGTGGAGGCATCGGGGCTTTGAAGACGGCGCGTGGACTGATCGGGGCTCGGGAAGCGGCGCCTGAACCGATCTGGCTCGGAGACGGCGCGTGGAGGCATCGGGGTTTAGAAGACGACGTATGGACCGATCGGGGCTCAAGAAACGGCGCGTGGACCGATTGGAGCTCGGAGACAACGCGTGGACCGACTGGGGCTCAGGCGGTTGCGCGTGTACCAATTGGGGTTCGGCGACGGCGCGTGGACCAATCGCGGCTCGGAGACGGCGCGTTAACCGATCGGGGCTTAGGAGGCTGCGCGTGGACCGATCGAGGCTCGGCGACGGCGCGTGGACCGATCGGGGCTCGGCGACGGCGCGTGGACCGATCGGGGTTCGGGGACGACGCGTGTACAGATCAGGGCTTCGTGACGGCGCGTTTACCGATAGCAGCTCGGAGACGGCCCGTGGACGGATCGCGGCTTAGGAGACGGCGCGTGGACCGATCGGAGCTCAGGAGACGGTGCGTGGACCGGTCGGGGCTTAGGAGACGACGCGTGGACCGATCGAGGCTCGGAGACGACGCGTGTGCGGATCGGGGATCAGGAACCGGTCCGTGGAGCGATCGGGGCTTAGGAGACGGCACGTGGACTGATCGGGGCTCAGATGACGGTGCGCGGACCGACCGGGGCTCAGGAGACTCGCGTGGATCGATCGGGGCTCCGGAGACGCCGCGTGGAGCGATGGGGATCAGGAGACGGTGCGCGGACCGATCGGGGCGTAGGACGCGACGCGTGTACCTATCGGGGCTCACGAGACAGCGTGTGGACCGATTGGGGCTCAGGAGACGGCGCCTGGACCGATCGGCGCTCGGAGACAGCGCGTGGACCGATCGGGGCTTAGGAGACGGCGCGTGGACCGATCGGAGATGAGGAGACGATGCGTGGACCGATAGGGCTCTGGAAACGGCGCACGGACCGATCGTGGATCGGCGACGGCCTGTGGACCGATTGGGGCTCAGGAGGCCGCGCGTGGACCGATCATGGCTCGGCGACGGCGCGTGGACCGATCGGGGCTCGGAGACAGCGCGTGGACCGACTGGGACTCAGGCGGTTGCGCGTGGACCAAATGGGGTTCGGCGACGGCGCGTGGACCGCTCGGCGCTCGGAGACGGCGCGTTAACCGATCGGGGCTTAGGAGACGATGCGTGAACCGATCGGGGCTCGGAGACGGCGCGTGGACCGATCGGGGCTTAGGAGACGATGCGTGAACCGATCGGGGCTCGGAGACGGCGCGGGGACCGATCGGGGCTTAGGAGACAACGCGTGGACCGATGGGGGGTCGGAGACGGCGCGTGTACCTATCGGAGCTCACGAGACAGCGTGTGGACCGATTGGGGCTCAGGAGACGGCGCGTGGACCGATCGGGGCTCAGGAGACGGCGCGTGGACCGATCGGGGCTCGGAGACGGCGCGTGGAACGATCGGAGCTCAGGAGACGGGGCGTGAAATGATCGGCGCTCTGAGACGGCGCGTGGACCGATCGGTGCTCGGCGACGACGCGGGGACCGATCGGGGCTGAGGAGACGGCGCGTGGACCGATCGGGGCTCAGGAGACGGCGCGTGGACCGATTGGGGCTCGGGAGACTGCGCGTGGATGGATCGGGGCTTAGGGAACGACGCGTGGACCCATCGCGGCTCGGAGACGGCGTTTGGACGTATCGGGGCTTAGGAGACGACGCGTGGACTGATCGGGGGTCAGGAGAAGACGCGTGGACCGATCGGGGCTTAGGAGAGGACCCGTCGACCTATCGGGGCTCAGGAAACGACGCGTGGATCGATCGAGGTGTAGCAGAGGACTTAGGAGACGACGCGTGGACCGATCGGGGCTGAAAAGACGGCGCGTGGACCGATTGGGGCTCAGGAGACGGCGCGTGGACCGATTGGGGCTCGGGAGACTGCGCGTGGATGGATCGGGGCTTCGGGAACGACGCGTGGACCGATCGAGGTTCAGGAGACGGCGCGTGGACCGATCGGGGCCCGGAGACGGCGCGTGGAACGATCGGGGCTTAGGAGGCCGCGCGTGGACCGATCGGGACTCAGGAGACGGCGTGTGGGCCGATCGGGGCTCAGGAGGCGGCGCGTGGACCGATTGGGGCTCAGGAGACGGCGCGTGGACGTATCGGGGCTTAGGAGACGATGCGTGAACCGATCGGGGCTTAGGAGACGACGCGTGGAACGATCGGGGCTCAGGAGACTCGCGTGGATCGATCGGGGCTCAGGAGGCAACGCGGGGACCCATCGGGGCTCGGAGACGGCGTGTGGACGTATCGGGGCTTAGGAGACGACGCGTGGAGCGATCGGGGCTCGGAGACGCCGCTTGGACCGATCGGGGCTTAGGAGACGGCGCGTGGACCGATTGGGGCGTAGGAGACGGCGCGTGGACCGATCGGGGCTCAGGAAGCGGCGCCTAGACTGATCGGGGCTCGGAGACGGCGCGTGGAGGCATAGGGGCTAAGAAGACGACGCATGGACCGAGCGGTGCTCAGGAGACGGCGCGAGGAGCGATCGGGGCTCAGGAGAAGACGCGTCAATTGATCGGGGCTCAGAAATCGGCGCGTGGAGCGATCGGGGCTCAGGAAACGACGCGTTGACCGATCGGGGCTCAGGAGACGGCGCGCGGACCGACCGGGGCTCAGGAGACGGCGCGTGAACCGATCGGCGCTCGGAGACGGCGCGTGGACCGATCGGGGGTTAGGAGACGGCGCGTGGACCGATCGCGGCTCGGAGACGGCGCGTGGAACGATCGGGGCTCAGGAGACGACGCGTGGACCGATCGGGCGTAGGAGACGACGCGTGTACCTATCGGGGCTCACGACACAGCGTGTGGACCGATTGGGGCTCAGGAGACGCCGCGTGGACCGATCGGGGCTCAGGAGGCCGCGCGTGGACCGATCGGGGCTCGGAGACGGTGCGTGGACCGATTGGGCCTCGGATACGGTGCGTGAAGCAACCGGGGCTCAGGAGGCCGCGCGTGGACCGATCGCGGCTCGTGCGACCGCGCGTGCACCGATCGGCGCTCGGAGACGGCGCTGACCGATCGTGGCTTAGGAGAAGGCGCGTGGAACGATCGGGGTTCAGGAGACGGGGCGTGGACCGATTGGGGCTCGGAGACGGCGCGTTAACCGATTGGGGCTTAGGAGACGATGCGTGGGTCGATCGGGGCTCAGGATCCTCGCGTGGATCGATCGGGGCTCCGGAGGCGCCGCGTGGACCCTTGGGGATCAGGAGACAGTGCGTGGACCAATTGGGGCTCGGAGACGGCGCGTGGACCGATCGGGGCTTAGGAGACGACGCGTGGACCGTTCGGGGCTCGGAGACGACGTGTGAACCGATCGGGGCTCAGGAGACGGCGCGTGGACTGATCGGTGCTCGCAGACTGCGCGTGGACGGACCGCGGCTTAGAATGCGGCACGCGGACCGATCGGGGATCGGAGACGGCGCGTGGAAACATCGGGGCTCGAAGACGGCGCGTTAACCGATCGGGGCGTAGGAGACGATGCGTGGACTGATCGGGGCTCGGAGACGGCGCGTGGACCGATCGGGGCTTAGGAGACGACGCGTGGACCGATCGGGGCTTATAAGACGACGCGTGGACCGATCGGGGCTTAGGTGACGATTCGTGAACCGATCGGGGCTCGGAGACAGAGCGTGGACCGATCCGGGCTTAGGAGACAACGCGTGGACCGATCGGGGCTCGGAGATGGGGCGTAGAATGATCGGGGCTCAGGAGACGGCGCGTGAAATGATCGGCGCTCTGGGACGGCGCGTAGACCGATTTGGGCTTACGAGACGGCGCGTGGACCGATCGGGGCTCAGGAAGCGGCGCCTGGACCGATCGTGCCTCGGAGACGGCTCGTCGAGGCATCGGGGCTAAGAAGACGACGCATGGATCGAGCGGGGCTCAGGAGACGGAGCGAGGAGCGATCGGGGCTCGGAGACGGCGCGTGGAGGCATCGGGGCTTTGAAGACGGCGCGTGGACTGATCGGGGCTCGGGAAGCGGCGCCTGAACCGATCTGGCTCGGAGACGGCGCGTGGAGGCATCGGGGTTTAGAAGACGACGTATGGACCGATCGGGGCTCAAGAAACGGCGCGTGGACCGATTGGAGCTCGGAGACAACGCGTGGACCGACTGGGGCTCAGGCGGTTGCGCGTGTACCAATTGGGGTTCGGCGACGGCGCGTGGACCAATCGCGGCTCGGAGACGGCGCGTTAACCGATCGGGGCTTAGGAGGCTGCGCGTGGACCGATCGAGGCTCGGCGACGGCGCGTGGACCGATCGGGGCTCGGCGACGGCGCGTGGACCGATCGGGGTTCGGGGACGACGCGTGTACAGATCAGGGCTTCGTGACGGCGCGTTTACCGATAGCAGCTCGGAGACGGCCCGTGGACGGATCGCGGCTTAGGAGACGGCGCGTGGACCGATCGGAGCTCAGGAGACGGTGCGTGGACCGGTCGGGGCTTAGGAGACGACGCGTGGACCGATCGAGGCTCGGAGACGACGCGTGTGCGGATCGGGGATCAGGAACCGGTCCGTGGAGCGATCGGGGCTTAGGAGACGGCACGTGGACTGATCGGGGCTCAGATGACGGTGCGCGGACCGACCGGGGCTCAGGAGACTCGCGTGGATCGATCGGGGCTCCGGAGACGCCGCGTGGAGCGATGGGGATCAGGAGACGGTGCGCGGACCGATCGGGGCGTAGGACGCGACGCGTGTACCTATCGGGGCTCACGAGACAGCGTGTGGACCGATTGGGGCTCAGGAGACGGCGCCTGGACCGATCGGCGCTCGGAGACAGCGCGTGGACCGATCGGGGCTTAGGAGACGGCGCGTGGACCGATCGGAGATGAGGAGACGATGCGTGGACCGATAGGGCTCTGGAAACGGCGCACGGACCGATCGTGGATCGGCGACGGCCTGTGGACCGATTGGGGCTCAGGAGGCCGCGCGTGGACCGATCATGGCTCGGCGACGGCGCGTGGACCGATCGGGGCTCGGAGACAGCGCGTGGACCGACTGGGACTCAGGCGGTTGCGCGTGGACCAAATGGGGTTCGGCGACGGCGCGTGGACCGCTCGGCGCTCGGAGACGGCGCGTTAACCGATCGGGGCTTAGGAGACGATGCGTGAACCGATCGGGGCTCGGAGACGGCGCGTGGACCGATCGGGGCTTAGGAGACAACGCGTGGACCGATGGGGGCTCGGAGACGGCGCGTGTACCTATCGGAGCTCACGAGACAGCGTGTGGACCGATTGGGGCTCAGGAGACGGCGCGTGGACCGATCGGGGCTCGGCGACGGCGCGTGGACCGATCGAGGCTCGGAGACGACGCGTGTACGGATCGGGGATTTGAAGACGACGCGTGAACCGATCGTGGCTCAGGAAACGGCGTGTGGAGCGATCGGGGCTCAGGAGACGACGCGTGGACCGATTAGGGCTCAGGAGACGGTGCGCGGACCGACCGGGGCTCAGGAGACTCGCGTGGATCGATCGGGGCTCCGGAGGCGCCGCGTGGACCGATGGGGATGAGGAGACGGTGCGTGGACCGATCGGGGCTCGGAGACGGCGCGTGGACCGATCGGGGCTTAGGAGACGACGCGTGGACCGATCGGGGCTTAGGAGACGACGCGTGGACCGATCGGGGCTCAGGAGCCTAGCGTGGATCGATCGGGGCTCCGGAGGCGGCGCGTGGACCGATTGGAGAGCAGGAGATGGTGCGTGGACCGATCGGGGCCCGGAGACGGCGCGTGGACCGATCGGGGCTTAGGAGACGACGCGTGGACCGATTGGGGCTCAGGAGGCCGCGCGTGGACCGATCGCGGCTCGACGCCGCGCGTGGACGGATCAGGGCTTAGGAGACGACGCGTGGATCGAGCGGGGCTCGGACACGGCGCGTGGACCGACCGGAGCTCAGGAGATTCGCGTGGATCGATCGGGGCTCCGTAGGCGGCGAGTGGACCGATTGGGGCTTAGGAGACGACGCGTGGACCGATCGGGACTCAGGAGACGGAGCGTGGCCCCATTGGGGCTCGGATACGGCGCGTGAACCGACCAGGGCTCAGGAGGCCGCGCGAGAACCGATCGCGGCTTGGCGACGGCGCGTGGACCGATCGGGGCTCAGGAGACCGCGCGTGGACCGATCATAGCTCGGCAACTGCGCGTGGACCGATCGGCGCTCGGAGACAGCGCGTGGACCGACTGGGGCTCAGGCGGTTGCGCGTGGACCAATTCGGGTCCGGCGACGGCGCGTGGACCGCTCGGCGCTCGGAGGAGGCGCGTGGACCGATCGGGGCTTAGGAGACAACGCGTGGACCGATCGGCGCTCGGAGACGGTGCGTGGATCGATCGGGGCTTAGGAGACGGCGCGTCGACCGATCGGAGATCAGCAGAGGACGCCTGGACTGATAGGGCTCTGGAAGCGGCGCACGGACCGATCGTGGCTCGGAGACGGCGCGTGGAGGCATCGGGGCTTTGAAGACGACGCGTGGACAGAACGGTGCTCAGAAAACGGCGCGTGGAGCGATCGGGGCTCAGGAAACGACGCGTTGACCGATCGGGGCTCAGGAGACGGCGCGCGGACCGACCGGGGCTCAGGAGACGGCGCGTGAACCGATCGGCGCTCGGAGACGGCGCGTGGACCGATCGGGGGTTAGGAGACGGCGCGTGGACCGATCGCGGCTCGGAGACGGCGCGTGGAACGATCGGGGCTCAGGAGACGACGCGTGGACCGATCGGGCGTAGGAGACGACGCGTGTACCTATCGGGGCTCACGACACAGCGTGTGGACCGATTGGGGCTCAGGAGACGCCGCGTGGACCGATCGGGGCTCAGGAGGCCGCGCGTGGACCGATCGGGGCTCGGAGACGGTGCGTGGACCGATTGGGCCTCGGATACGGTGCGTGAAGCAACCGGGGCTCAGGAGGCCGCGCGTGGACCGATCGCGGCTCGTGCGACCGCGCGTGCACCGATCGGCGCTCGGAGACGGCGCTGACCGATCGTGGCTTAGGAGAAGGCGCGTGGAACGATCGGGGTTCAGGAGACGGGGCGTGAACCGATTGGGGCTCGGAGACGGCGCGTTAACCGATTGGGGCTTAGGAGACGATGCGTGGGTCGATCGGGGCTCAGGATCCTCGCGTGGATCGATCGGGGCTCCGGAGGCGCCGCGTGGACCCTTGGGGATCAGGAGACAGTGCGTGGACCAATTGGGGCTCGGAGACGGCGCGTGGACCGATCGGGGCTTAGGAGACGACGCGTGGACCGTTCGGGGCTCGGAGACGACGTGTGAACCGATCGGGGCTCAGGAGACGGCGCGTGGACTGATCGGTGCTCGCAGACTGCGCGTGGACGGACCGCGGCTTAGAATGCGGCACGCGGACCGATCGGGGATCGGAGACGGCGCGTGGAACCATCGGGGCTCGAAGACGGCGCGTTAACCGATCGGGGCGTAGGAGACGATGCGTGGACTGATCGGGGCTCGGAGACGGCGCGTGGACCGATCGGGGCTTAGGAGACGACGCGTGGACCGATCGGGGCTTATAAGACGACGCGTGGACCGATCGGGGCTTAGGTGACGATTCGTGAACCGATCGGGGCTCGGAGACAGAGCGTGGACCGATCCGGGCTTAGGAGACAACGCGTGGACCGATCGGGGCTCGGAGATGGGGCGTAGAATGATCGGGGCTCAGGAGACGGCGCGTGAAATGATTGGCGCTCTGGGACGGCGCGTAGACCGATTTGGGCTTACGAGACGGCGCGTGGACCGATCGGGGCTCAGGAAGCGGCGCCTGGACCGATCGTGCCTCGGAGACGGCTCGTCGAGGCATCGGGGCTAAGAAGACGACGCATGGATCGAGCGGGGCTCAGGAGACGGAGCGAGGAGCGATCGGGGCTCGGAGACGGCGCGTGGAGGCATCGGGGCTTTGAAGACGGCGCGTGGACTGATCGGGGCTCGGGAAGCGGCGCCTGAACCGATCTGGCTCGGAGACGGCGCGTGGAGGCATCGGGGTTTAGAAGACGACGTATGGACCGATCGGGGCTCAAGAAACGGCGCGTGGACCGATTGGAGCTCGGAGACAACGCGTGGACCGACTGGGGCTCAGGCGGTTGCGCGTGTACCAATTGGGGTTCGGCGACGGCGCGTGGACCAATCGCGGCTCGGAGACGGCGCGTTAACCGATCGGGGCTTAGGAGGCTGCGCGTGGACCGATCGAGGCTCGGCGACGGCGCGTGGACCGATCGGGGCTCGGCGACGGCGCGTGGACCGATCGGGGTTCGGGGACGACGCGTGTACAGATCAGGGCTTCGTGACGGCGCGTTTACCGATAGCAGCTCGGAGACGGCCCGTGGACGGATCGCGGCTTAGGAGACGGCGCGTGGACCGATCGGAGCTCAGGAGACGGTGCGTGGACCGGTCGGGGCTTAGGAGACGACGCGTGAACCGATCGAGGCTCGGAGACGACGCGTGTGCGGATCGGGGATCAGGAACCGGTCCGTGGAGCGATCGGGGCTTAGGAGACGGCACGTGGACTGATCGGGGCTCAGATGACGGTGCGCGGACCGACCGGGGCTCAGGAGACTCGCGTGGATCGATCGGGGCTCCGGAGACGCCGCGTGGAGCGATGGGGATCAGGAGACGGTGCGCGGACCGATCGGGGCGTAGGACGCGACGCGTGTACCTATCGGGGCTCACGAGACAGCGTGTGGACCAATTGGGGCTCAGGAGACGGCGCCTGGACCGATCGGCGCTCGGAGACAGCGCGTGGACCGATCGGGGCTTAGGAGACGGCGCGTGGACCGATCGGAGATGAGGAGACGATGCGTGGACCGATAGGGCTCTGGAAACGGCGCACGGACCGATCGTGGATCGGCGACGGCCTGTGGACCGATTGGGGCTCAGGAGGCCGCGCGTGGACCGATCATGGCTCGGCGACGGCGCGTGGACCGATCGGGGCTCGGAGACAGCGCGTGGACCGACTGGGACTCAGGCGGGTGCGCGTGGACCAAATGGGGTTCGGCGACGGCGCGTGGACCGCTCGGCGCTCGGAGACGGCGCGTTAACCGATCGGGGCTTAGGAGACGATGCGTGAACCGATCGGGGCTCGGAGACGGCGCGTGGACCGATCGGGGCTTAGGAGACAACGCGTGGACCGATGGGGGCTCGGAGACGGCGCGTGTACCTATCGGAGCTCACGAGACAGCGTGTGGACCGATTGGGGCTCAGGAGACGGCGCGTGGACCGATCGGGGCTCGGCGACGGCGCGTGGACCGATCGAGGCTCGGAGACGACGCGTGTACGGATCGGGGATTTGAAGACGACGCGTGAACCGATCGTGGCTCAGGAAACGGCGTGTGGAGCGATCGGGGCTCAGGAGACGACGCGTGGACCGATTAGGGCTCAGGAGACGGTGCGCGGACCGACCGGGGCTCAGGAGACTCGCGTGGATCGATCGGGGCTCCGGAGGCGCCGCGTGGACCGATGGGGATGAGGAGACGGTGCGTGGACCGATCGGGGCTCGGAGACGGCGCGTGGACCGATCGGGGCTTAGGAGACGTCGCGTGGACCGATCGGGGCTTAGGAGACGACGCGTGGACCGATCGGGGCTCAGGAGCCTAGCGTGGATCGATCGGGGCTCCGGAGGCGGCGCGTGGACCGATTGGAGAGCAGGAGATGGTGCGTGGACCGATCGGGGCCCGGAGACGGCGCGTGGACCGATCGGGGCTTAGGAGACGACGCGTGGACCGATTGGGGCTCAGGAGGCCGCGCGTGGACCGATCGCGGCTCGACGCCGCGCGTGGACGGATCAGGGCTTAGGAGACGACGCGTGGATCGAGCGGGGCTCGGACACGGCGCGTGGACCGACCGGAGCTCAGGAGATTCGCGTGGATCGATCGGGGCTCCGTAGGCGGCGAGTGGACCGATTGGGGCTTAGGAGACGACGCGTGTACGGATCGGGGATTTGAAGACGACGCGTGAACCGATCGTGGCTCAGGAAACGGCGTGTGGAGCGATCGGGGCTCAGGAGACGACGCGTGGACCGATTAGGGCTCAGGAGACGGTGCGCGGACCGACCGGGGCTCAGGAGACTCGCGTGGATCGATCGGGGCTCCGGAGGCGCCGCGTGGACCGATGGGGATGAGGAGACGGTGCGTGGACCGATCGGGGCTCGGAGACGGCGCGTGGACCGATCGGGGCTTAGGAGACGTCGCGTGGACCGATCGGGGCTTAGGAGACGACGCGTGGACCGATCGGGGCTCAGGAGCCTAGCGTGGATCGATCGGGGCTCCGGAGGCGGCGCGTGGACCGATTGGAGAGCAGGAGATGGTGCGTGGACCGATCGGGGCCCGGAGACGGCGCGTGGACCGATCGGGGCTTAGGAGACGACGCGTGGACCGATTGGGGCTCAGGAGGCCGCGCGTGGACCGATCGCGGCTCGACGCCGCGCGTGGACGTATCAGGGCTTAGGAGACGACGCGTGGATCGAGCGGGGCTCGGACACGGCGCGTGGACCGACCGGAGCTCAGGAGATTCGCGTGGATCGATCGGGGCTCCGTAGGCGGCGAGTGGACCGATTGGGGCTTAGGAGACGACGCGTGGACCGATCGGGACTCAGGAGACGGAGCGTGGCCCGATTGGGGCTCGGATACGGCGCGTGAACCGACCAGGGCTCAGGAGGCCGCGCGAGAACCGATCGCGGCTTGGCGACGGCGCGTGGACCGATCGGGGCTCAGGAGGCCGCGCGTGGGCCGATCATGGCTCGGCAACGGCGCGTAGACCGATCGGGGCTCGGAGACGACGCGTGGACCGATCAGGGCTCGGAGACAGCGCGTGGACCGATTGGGGCTCGGATGCGGCGCGTGAATCAATCGGGGCTCAGGAGGCCGCGCGTGGACCGATTGCGGCTCGGCGACGGCGCGTGGACCGATCGGCGCTCGGAGACAGCGCGTTAACCGATCGGGGTTTAGGAAACGATGCATGGACCGATCGGGGCTTGGAGACGGCGCGTGGACCGATCGGGGCTCAGGAGACGACGCGTGGGCCGATCCGGGCTCGGAGATGGCGCGTGGAATGATCGGGGCTCAGGAGACGGCGCGTGAACCGATCGGCGCTCGGAGACAGCGCGTGGACCGATCGGGGCTTAGGAGACGGCGCGTGGACCGATCGGAGATCAGGAGACGATGCGTGGTCCGATAGGGCTCTGGAAGCGGCGCACGGACCGATCGTGGATCGGCGACGGCGCGTGGACCGATCGGGGCTCAGGAGACCGCGCGTGGACCGATCATAGCTCGGCAACTGCGCGTGGACCGATCGGCGCTCGGAGACAGCGCGTGGACCGACTGGGGCTCAGGCGGTTGCGCGTGGACCAATTCGGGTCCGGCGACGGCGCGTGGACCGCTCGGCGCTCGGAGGAGGCGCGTGGACCGATCGGGGCTTAGGAGACAACGCGTGGACCGATCGGGGCTCGGCGACTGCGCGTGGTAGTATCGGGGCTCAGGAGACGGCGCGTGGACCGACCGGGGCTAAGGAGGCCGCGCGTGGACCGATCGAGGCTCGGAGACGGCGCGTGGACCGACCGGGGCTCAGGAGGCCGCGCGTGGACCGATCGGGGCTCGGCGACGGCGCGTGGACCGATCGAGGCTCGGAGACGACGCGTTTACGGATCGGGGATCAGGAGACGACGCGTGGAACGATCCGGGCTCTGGAGACGGAGCGTGGACCGATCGGGGCTCGGAGACGGCGCGTGGAACGATCGGGGCTCACGGGATGGCACGTGAACCGATCGGGGCTCGGAGACGGCGCGTGGACCGATCGGGGCTTAGGAGACGGCGCGTGGACCGATCGGAGATCAGGAGATGACGCGTGGACCGATCGGGGCTCTGGAAGCGGCGCACGGACCGATCGTGGCTCGGAGACGGCGCGTGGACCGATCGGGGCTCAGGAGACGGCGCGTAGACCGATCGGGGCTTCGGAGACGGTACGTGGACCGATCGAGGCTCGGAGACGGCGCGTGGACCGATCGGGACTCGGCGACGACGCGTGGACTGATCGAGGCTCGGAGACGACGCGTGTATGGATCGGGTATTAGGGGACGACGCTTGGAACGATTGGGGCTCAGGAGACGGCGCGTGAACCGATCGGGGCTCAGGAAAGGGCGTGTGGAGCGGTCGGGGCTCCGGACACGACGCGTGGATCGATCGGGGCTCTGGAGACGACGCGTCGACCGATCGGGGCTCAGGAGGCGGCGCGTGGAGCGATCGGGGCTCAGGAGACGGCGCGTGAACCAATCGGCGCTCCGAGACGGCGCGTGGACCGATCGGGGATGAGGAGAAGGCGCGTGGACCGATCGGGGCTTAGGAGACGGCGCGTGGACCGATCGGGGCTCGGAGACGGGGCGTGGAACGATCGGGGCTCAGGTGACGGCGCGTGGACCGATCGAGGCTCGGAGACGCCGCTTGGACCGATCGGGGCTTAGGAGACGGCGCGTGGACCGATTGGGGCTTAGGAGACGGCGCGTGGACCGATCGGGGCTCAGGAAGCGGCGCCTGGACCGATCGGGGCTCAGGAAGTGGCGCCTAGATGGATCGTGGCTCGGAGACGGCGCGTGGAGGCATGGGGGCTAAGAAGACGACGCATGGACCGAGCGGGGCTAAGGAGACGGCGCGAGGAGCGATCGGGGCTCAGGAGAAGACGCGTCAATTGATCGGGGCTAAGAAATCGGCGCGTGGAGCGATCGGGGCTCAGGAGACGACGCGTGGATCGATCGCGGCTCAGGAAACGACGCGTCGACCGATCGGGGCTCAGGAGACGGCGCGCGGACCGACCGGGGCTCAGGAGGATACGCCTGGACCGATCGGGGCTCGGCGACAGCGCGTGGACCGATCGAGGCTCGGAGACGACGCGTGTACGGATCGGGGATTCGGGGACGACGCGTGGAACGATCCGGGCTCAGGAGACGGCGCGTGGACCGATCGAGGCTCGGAGACGGCGCGTGGAACGATCGGGGCTCAGGTGACGGCGCGTGAACCGATCGGCGCTCGGAGACGGCGCGTGGACCAATCGGGGCTTAGGAGACGATGCGTGGACCGATCGGGGATCGGAGACGGCACGTCAACCAATCGGGGCTCAGGAGACGATCCGTGAACCGATCGCGGCTCGGAGACGGCGCGTGGACAGATCGGGGCTCAGGAGACCGCGCGTGGACCGATCGGGGCTCGGCGACTGCGCGTGGACGTATCGGGGCTCAGGAGGCGCCGCGTGGACCGATCGGAGCTCGGAAACGGCGCGTGGAACGATCGGGGCTCAGGAGACGGTGCGTGAACCGATCGGGGCTTAGGAGAAGGCGCGTGGACCGATCGGGGCTTAGGAGACGGCGCGTGGACCAATCGGGGCTCGGAGATGGCGCGTGGAACGATCGGGGCTCAGGAGACGGCGCGTGAACCGATTGGCGCTCGGAGACGGCGCGTGGACCGATCGGGGCTTAGGAGACGGCGCGTGGACCGATCGGGGCTCGGAGACATCGCGTGGAATGATCGGGGCTCAGGAGACGGCGCGTGAACCGATCGGGGTTTGGAGACGGCACGAGGACCGTCTGGGGGTTAGGAGACGATGCGTGGACCGATCGGGGCTCAGGAGACTGCGCGTGGATGGATCGGGGCTTAGGGAACGACGCGTGGATCGATCGGGGCTCAGGAGACGGCGCGTAGACCGATCGGGGCTCGGAAACGACACGTTAACCGAGCGGGACTTAGGAGACGATACGTGGACCGATCGGGGCTCGGAGACAGCGCGTGTACCGACTGGGGCTTAGGAGGTTGCGTGTGGACCAATTGGGGTTCGGCGACGGCGCGTGGACCGACCGGGGCTCAGGAGACGGCGCGTGGATGGACCGTGGCTTAGAATGCGGCATGCGGACCGATCGGGGCTCGGAGACGGCGTGTGGAGCAATCGGGGCTCGGAGACGGCGCGTTAACCGATCGGGGCTTAGGAGACGATGCGTGGACCGATCGGGCCTCGGAGACGGCGCGTGGAACGATCGGAGCAAAGGAGACGGCGCGTGAACAGATCGGCGCTCGGAGACGGCGCGGGGATCGATCGGGGCTTAGGAGACGGCGCGTGGACCGATTGGGGCTTAGGAGACGGCGCGAGGCCCGATCGGGGATCAGGAAGCGACGCATAGACCGATCGTGGCTCGGAGACGGCGCGTGGAGGCATCGGGGCTAAGAAGACGGCGCAGGGACCGAGCGGGGCTCAGGAGACGGCGCGAGGAGCGATCGGGGCTCGGGAGACGGCTCGTGGACCGATCGGGGCTCGGCCATGGCGCGTGGACCGATCGGCGCTCGGCGATGGCACGTGGACCGATCAGGGCTCGGAGACGACGCGTGTACGGATCGAGGTTTGGAGACGGCGCGTGAACCGATCGGAGCTCGGACACGGCCCGTGGACGGATCAGGGCTTAGGAGACGGCGCGTGGACTAATTGGGGCTCAGGAGACGACGCGTGGACCGATCGGGGCTATTAAACGACGCGTTAACCGAGCGGGGCTTAGAAGACTACGGCGTGGACCGATCGGGGCTTAGGAGACAACGCGTGGACCGATCGGGGCTTAGAAGACGACGCGTGGACCGATCGGGGCTCAGGAGGCCGCGCGTGGACCGATCATGGCTCGGCGACGGCGCGTGGACCAATCGGTGCTCGGAGACGACGCGTGAACCGATCGGGGCTCGGAGACAGCGCGTGGACCGACTGGGGCTCAGGCGGTTGCGAGTGAACCGATCGGGGCTTGGAGACGGCGCGTTAACCGTCCGGGGCTCAGGAGACGACGGGTCGACCGGTCGGGGCTTAGGAGACGAAGCCTGGACCGATCGGGGCTTAGGAGGCGGCGCGTGGAACGATCGGGGCTCAGGAAACGACGCGTCGACCGATCGGGGCTCAGGAGACGGCGCGCGGACCGACCGGGGCTCAGGAGGATACGCCTGGACCGATCGGGGCTCGGCGACGGCGCGTGGACCGATCGAGGCTCGGAGACGACGCGTGTACGGATCGGGGATTCGGGGACGACGCGTGGAACGATCCGGGCTCAGGAGACGGCGCGTGGACCGATCGAGGCTCGGAGACGGCGCGTGGAACGATCGGGGCTCAGGTGACGGCGCGTGAACCGATCGGCGCTCGGAGACGGCGCGTGGACCGATCGGGGCTTAGGAGACGATGCGTGAACCGATCGGGGCTCGGAGACGGCGCGTGGACCGACCGGGGCTCGGAGACGGCGCGTGGACCGATCGGGGATCGGAGACGGCACGTCAACCGATCGGGGCTCAGGAGACGATCCGTGAACCGATCACGGCTCGGAGTCGGCGCGTGGACAGATCGGGGCTCAGGAGACCGCGCGTGGACCGATCGGGGCTCGGCGACTGCGCGTGGACGTATCGGGGCTCAGGAGGCGCCGCGTGGACCGATCGGAGCTCGGAAACGGCGCGTGGAACGATCGGGGCTCAGGAGACGGTGCGTGAACCGATCGGGGCTTAGGAGAAGGCGCGTGGACCGATCGGGGCTTAGGAGACGGCGCGTGGACCAATCGGGGCTCGGAGATGGCGCGTGGAACGATCGGGGCTCAGGAGACGGCGCGTGAACCGATCGGCGCTCGGAGACGGCGCGTGGAGGCATCGGGGCTAAGAAGACAACGCATGGACCGAGCGGGGCTCAGGAGACGGCGCGAGGAGCGATCGGGGCTCAGGAGAAGAGGCGTCAATTGATCGGGGCTCAGAAATCGGCGCGTGGAGCGATCGGGGCTCGGAGGCGACGCGTGGACCGATGGGGGCTCGGAGACGGCGCGTGGAGCGATCGGGGCTCAGGAGACGGCGCGTGAACCGATTGGCGCTCGGAGACGGCGCGTGGACCGATCGGGGCTTAGGAGACGGCGCGTGGACCGATCGGGGCTCGGAGACATCGCGTGGAATGATCGGGGCTCAGGAGACGGCGCGTGAACCGATCGGGGTTTAGAGACGGCACGAGGACCATCTGGGGCTTAGGAGACGATGCGTGGACCGATCGGGGCTCAGGAGACTGCGCGTGGATGGATCGGGGCTTAGGGAACGACGCGTGGACCGATCGGGGCTCAGGAGACGGCGCGTAGACCGATCGGGGCTCGGAAACGACACGTTAACCGAGCGGGACTTAGGAGACGATACGTGGACCGATCGGGGCTCGGAGACAGCGCGTGTACCGACTGGGGCTTAGGAGGTTGCGTGTGGACCAATTGGGGTTCGGCGACGGCGCGTGGACCGACCGGGGCTCAGGAGACGGCGCGTGGATGGACCGTGGCTTAGAATGCGGCATGCGGACCGATCAGGGCTCGGAGACGGCGTGTGGACCAATCGGGGCTCGGAGACGGCGCGTTAACCGATCGGGGCTTAGGAGACGATGCGTGGACCGATCGGGCCTCGGAGACGACGCGTGGAACGATCGGAGCAAAGGAGACGGCGCGTGAACAGATCGGTGCTCGGAGACGGCGCGGGGATCGATCGGGGCTTAGGAGACGGCGCGAGGCCCGATCGGGGATCAGGAAGCGACGCATAGACCGATCGTGGCTCGGAGACGGCGCGTGGAGGCATCGGGGCTAAGAAGACGGCGCAGGGACCGAGCGGGGCTCAGGAGACGGCGCGAGGAGCGATCGGGGCTCGGGAGACGGCTCGTGGACCGATCGGGGCTCGGCCATGGCGCGTGGACCGATCGGCGCTCGGCGATGGCACGTGGACCGATCAGGGCTCGGAGACGACGCGTGTACGGATCGAGGTTTGGAGACGGCGCGTGAACCGATCGGAGCTCGGACACGGCCCGTGGACGGATCAGGGCTTAGGAGACGGCGCGTGGACTAATTGGGGCTCAGGAGACGACGCGTGGACCGATCGGGGCTCGGAAATGACGCGTTAACCGAGCGGGGCTTAGAAGACTACGGCGTGGACCGATCGGGGCTTAGGAGACAACGCGTGGACCGATCGGGGCTTAGAAGACGACGCGTGGACCGATCGGGGCTCAGGAGACGGCGCGTGGAACGATCGGGGCTCAGGTGACGGCGCGTGGACCGATCGAGGCTCGGAGACGCCGCTTGGACCGATCGGGGCTTAGGAGACGGCGCGTGGACCGATTGGGGCTTAGGAGACGGCGCGTGGACCGATCGGGGCTCAGGAAGCGGCGCCTGGACCGATCGGGGCTCAGGAAGTGGCGCCTAGACCGATCGTGGCTCGGAGACGGCGCGTGGAGGCATCGGGGCTAAGAAGACGACGCATGGACCGAGCGGGGCTCAGGAGACGGCGCGAGGAGCGATCGGGGCTCAGGAGAAGACGCGTCAATTGATCGGGGCTAAGAAATCGGCGCGTGGAGCGATCGGGGCTCAGGAGACGACGCGTGGATCGATCGCGGCTCAGGAAACGACGCGTCGACCGATCGGGGCTCAGGAGACGGCGCGCAGATCGACCGGGGCTCAGGAGCCTCGCGTGCGCCGATCATGGCTCGGCGACGGCGCGTGGACGGATCGGGGCTCAGGAGGCGGCGCGTGGACCGATTGGGAGTCAGGAGACGGCGCGTGGACCGATTGGGGCTCGGATACGGCGCGTGAACCGACCGGGGGTCAGGAGGCCGCGCGTGGACCGATCGAGGCTCGGCGACGGCGCGTGGGCCGATCGGGGCTCGGCGACTGCGTGTGGACGTATCGGGGTTCAGGAGACGGCGCGTGGACCGATCGGGGCTCGGAGACGGCACGTGGACCGATCAGGGCTTTGGAGACGACGCGTGGACCGATCGGGGCTCAGGAGACGGCGCGTGGACCGATCGGGGCTCAGGAGACGGCGCGTGAACCGATGGGCGCTCGGAGACGGCGCGTGGACCGATCGGGGCTCGGAGACAGCGCGTGGACCGACTGGGGCTCAGGCGGTTGCGCGTGGACCAATTGGGGTTCGGCGACGGCGCGTGGACCGATCCGGGCTCAGGAGCCAGCGCGTGGACCGATCGGGGCTCGGAGACGGAGCGTGGAGCGATCGGGGCTCAGGAGACCGTGCGTAGTCCGATCGGGGCTTAGGTGACGATGCGTGAACCGATCGGGGCTCGGAGACGGCGCGTGGACCGATCGGGGCTCAGGAGGCGGCGCGCGGACCGACCGGGGCTCAGGAGCCTCGCGTGGACCGATCGCGGCTCGGTGACGGCGCGTGGACCGATCGGGGCTCAGGAGGCCGCGCGTGGACCGATCGCGGCTTGGCGGCGGCGCGTGGACCGATCGGGGCTCAGGAGGCCGCGCGTGGACCGATCATGGCTCGGCAACGGCGCGTGGACCGATCGGCACTCGGAGACAGCGCGTGGATCGATCGGGGCTTAGGAGACGGCGCGTGGACCGATCGGAGATGAGGAGACGATGCGTGGACCGATAGGGCTCTGGAAGCGGCGCACGGACCGATCGTGGATCGGCGACGGCGCGTGGACCGATCGGGGCTCAGGAGACCGCGCGTGGACCGATCATAGCTCGGCAACGGCGCGTGGACCGACCGGGGCTCGGAGACAGCGCGTGGACCGACTAGGGCTCAGGCGGTTGCGCGTGGACCAATTCGGGTTCGGCGACGGAACGTGGACCGCTCGGCGCTCGGAGACGGCGCGTGGACCGATCGGGGCTTAGGAGACAACGCGTGGACCGACCGGGGCTCGGAGACAGCGCGTGGAATGATCGGGGCTCAGGAGACGGCGGGTGAACCGATCGGCGCTCGGAGACAGTGCGTGGACCGATCGGGGCTTAGGAGACGGCGCGTCGGCCGATCGGAGATCAGGAGACGACGCGTGGATTGATAGTGCTCTGGAAGCGGCGCACGGACCGATCGTGGCTCGCAGACGGCGCGTGGAGGCATCGGGGCTTTGAAGACGACGCGTGGACCGAACGGTGCTCAGAAAACGGCGCGTGGACCGACCGCGGCTCAGGAGGCCACGCCTGGACCGATCGGGGCTCGGCGACGGCGCGTGGAGCGATGGGGATCAGGAGACGGTGCGCGGACCGATCGGGGCTCGGAGACGGCGCGTGGACGGACCGCGGCTCAGAATGCGGTACGCGGACCGATCGGGGATCGGACACGGCGTGTGGACCGATCCAGGCTCGGAGACGACGCGTTTACGGATCAGGGATCAGGAGCCGACGCGTGGAACGATCCGGGCTCAGGAGACGAAGCGTGGACCGATCGGGGCTCGGAGACGGCGTGTGGAACGATCGGGGCTCAGGTGACGGCGCATGAACCAATCGGCGCTCGGAGACGGCGCGTGGATCAATCGGGGATCGGGGACGGCGCGTGGAACGATCGCGGCTCGGAGTCGACGCGTTAGCCGATCGGGGCTTAGGAGACGATGCGTGGACCGATCGGGGCTCGGAGACGGCGCGTGGACCGACGGGGGTTTAGGAGAAGGCACTTGGACCGAACGGGGCTTAGGAGACGGCGCGTGGACCGATCGGGGCTCGGAGACGGCGCGTGGAACGATCGGGGCTTAGGAGACGGCGCGTGGACCGATCGGAGATCAGGAGTTGACGCGTGGACCGATCGGGGTTGTGGAAGCGGCGCACGGACCGATCGTAGCTCGGAGACGGCGCGTGGAGGCATCGGGGCTTTGAAGACGATGCGTGGATCGATCGGGGCTAGGAGACGACGCGTAGACCGATCGGTGCTCGGAGACAGAGCGTGGACCGACTGGGGCTCGGAGACGGAGCGTGGACCGATCGTTGCTTAGGAGAATGCGCGTTGAATGATCGGGGCTCAGGAGACGGCGCGTGGGCCGATCGTGGCTCGGAGACGGCGCGTGGACCGATCGGGGCTTAGGAGACGACGCGTGGACCGATCGGGGCTCAGGAGACGGCGCGTGGACCGATCGGGACTCAGGAGACGGCGCGTGAATCGATTGGGGCGTGGATACGGCGCGTGGAACGATCGGGTCTCAGGAGACGGCGCGTTAAATGATCGGCGCTCGGAGACGCCGCGTGGACCGATTGGGGCTTAGGAGACGGCGCGTGGACCGATCGGGGCGAAGGAAGCGGCGCCTGGACCCATCGTGGCTCGGAGACGGCGCGTAGAGGCATCCGTGCTAAGAAGACGACGCATTGACCGAGCGGGGTTCAGGAGACGGCGCGAGGAGCGATCGGGGCTCAGGAGAAGACACGTCAATTGATCGGGGCTCCGGAGACGACGCCTCGACGGAGTGGGGCTCAGGAGGCGGCACGAGAAGCGATCGGGGCTCAGGAGAAGACGCGTCAATTGATCGGGGCTCAGGAGATGACGCGTCGACGAATCGGGGCTTAGGAGACGACGCGTGGACCGATCGGGGCTCAGGAGACGGCGCGTCGACCGACCGGAGCTCAGGAGAATCGTGTGGATCGATCGGGGCTCCGTAGGCGGCGCGTGGACCGACCGGGGCTCAGGAGGCCGCGCGAGAACCGATCGCGGCTCGGCGACGGCGCGTGGACCGATCGGGGCTCAGGAGGCCGCGCGTGAACCGATCATGGCTCGGCGACGGTGCGTAGACCGATCGGGGCTCGGACACGACGCGTGGACCGATCAGGGCTCGGAGACAGCGCGTGGACCGATTGGGGCTCGGATACGGCGCGTGAACCAATCGGGGCTCAGGAGGCCGCGCGAGAACCGATCGCGGCTCGGCGACGGCGCGTGGACCGATCGGGGCTCAGGAGGCCGCGCGTGAACCGATCATGGCTCGGCGACGGTGCGTAGACCGATCATGACTCGGCCACGGCGCGTGGACCGATCGGGGCCCGGAGACGACGCGTGGACCGATCGGGGCTCGGAGACGACGCGTGGACCGATCGGGGCTCGGAGACAGCGCGTGGACGGACTGTGGCTCAGGCGGTTTCGCGTGGACCAATTGGTGTTCGGCGACGGCGCGTGGCCCGATCGGGGCTTAGGAGACGGCGCGTGCACCGATCGAGGCCCGGAGACGGGTCGTGGACAGATTGGGGATTAGGAGACGGCGCGTGGACCGATCGGGGCTTAGGAGACGGCGCGTGGATCGATCGGGGCTCAGGAGACGACGCATCGACCGTTCGGGGCTCAGGAGACGGCGCGCGGACCGGCCGGGGCTCAGGAGCCTAGCGTGGATCGATCAGGGCTCCGGAGGCGGCGCGTGGACCGATTGGAGAGCAGGAGATGGTGCGTGGACCGATCGGGGCCCGGAGACGGCGCGTGGACAGATCGGGGCTTAGGAGACGACGCGTGGAGGCATCGGGGCTAAGAAGACGACGCATGGACCGTGCGGGGCTCACGAGACGGCGCGAGGAGCGATCGGGGCTCTGGAGAAGACGCGTCAATTGATCGGGGCTCAGGAGACGACGCGGCGACGGATCGGGGCATAGGAGACGACGCGTGGACCGATTGGGGCTTAGGAGACGACGTGTGGACCGATCGGGGCTTAGGAGACGGCACGAGATTCGATCGGTGCCCAGGAGACGGCGCGTGAACCGGTCGGGGCTTAGGAGACGACGCGTCGGCCGATCGGGGCTCAGGACAAGGGGTGTGGACCGTTCGGAGCTCAGGAGACGGCGCGTGGACCGATCGGGGTTCGGCGATGGCGCGTGGACCGATCGGGGCTCGGAGACGACGCGTGTACGGATCGAGGCTTCGAGACGGCGCGTGGACCGATCGGAGCTCGGAGACGGCCCGTGGGCAGATCGGGGCTTAGGAGACGGCGCGTGGACTAATTGGGGCTTAGGAGAACATACGTGGACCGATCGGGGGTCGGAGACAGCGCGTTTACCGACTGGGGCACGAGAGGTTGCGCGTGGACCAATTGGGGTTCGCAGCGGCGTGTGGACCGACCGGAGCTCAGTAGACCGCGCGTGGACCGATCGGGGCTCGGCGACTGCGCGTGGATGGATCGGGGCTCAGGAGACAGCGCGTGGACCGATCGGGGTTCACGAAGCGGCGCCTGCACCGATCGTGGCTCGGAGACGGCGGGTGGAGGCATCGGCGCTTAGAAGACGACGCATGGACCGATCGGGGCTCGGAAACGGCGCGTGAACCGATTGGCGCTCGGAGACGGCGCGTGGACCGATCGGGGCTTAGGAGACGGCGCGTGGACCGATCGGGGCTCGGAGACATCGCGTGGAATGATCGGGGCTCAGGAGACGGCGCGTGAACCGATCGGGGTTTAGAGACGGCACGAGGACCATCTGGGGCTTAGGAGACGATGCGTGGACCGACCGGGGCTCAGGAGACTGCGCGTGGATGGATCGGGGCTTAGGGAACGACGCGTGGACCGATCGGGGCTCAGGAGACGGCGCGTAGACCGATCGGGGCTCGGAAACGACACGTTAACCGAGCGGGACTTAGGAGACGATACGTGGACCGATCGGGGCTCGGAGACAGCGCGTGTACCGACTGGGGCTTAGGAGGTTGCGTGTGGACCAATTGGGGTTCGGCGACGGCGCGTGGACCGACCGGGGCTCAGGAGACGGCGCGTGGATGGACCGTGGCTTAGAATGCGGCATGCGGACCGATCAGGGCTCGGAGACGGCGTGTGGACCAATCGGGGCTCGGAGACGGCGCGTTAACCGATCGGGGCTTAGGAGACGATGCGTGGACCGATCGGGCCTCGGAGACGACGCGTGGAACGATCGGAGCAAAGGAGACGGCGCGTGAACAGATCGGTGCTCGGAGACGGCGCGGGGATCGATCGGGGCTTAGGAGACGGCGCGAGGCCCGATCGGGGATCAGGAAGCGACGCATAGACCGATCGTGGCTCGGAGACGGCGCGTGGAGGCATCGGGGCTAAGAAGACGGCGCAGGGACCGAGCGGGGCTCAGGAGACGGCGCGAGGAGCGATCGGGGCTCGGGAGACGGCTCGTGGACCGATCGGGGCTCGGCCATGGCGCGTGGACCGATCGGCGCTCGGCGATGGCACGTGGACCGATCAGGGCTCGGAGACGACGCGTGTACGGATCGAGGTTTGGAGACGGCGCGTGAACCGATCGGAGCTCGGACACGGCCCGTGGACGGATCAGGGCTTAGGAGACGGCGCGTGGACTAATTGGGGCTCAGGAGACGACGCGTGGACCGATCGGGGCTCGGAAATGACGCGTTAACCGAGCGGGGCTTAGAAGACTACGGCGTGGACCGATCGGGGCTTAGGAGACAACGCGTGGACCGATCGGGGCTTAGAAGACGACGCGTGGACCGATCGGGGCTCAGGAGACGGCGCGTGGAACGATCGGGGCTCAGGTGACGGCGCGTGGACCGATCGAGGCTCGGAGACGCCGCTTGGACCGATCGGGGCTTAGGAGACGGCGCGTGGACCGATTGGGGCTTAGGAGACGGCGCGTGGACCGATCGGGGCTCAGGAAGCGGCGCCTGGACCGATCGGGGCTCAGGAAGTGGCGCCTAGACCGATCGTGGCTCGGAGACGGCGCGTGGAGGCATCGGGGCTAAGAAGACGACGCATGGACCGAGCGGGGCTCAGGAGACGGCGCGAGGAGCGATCGGGGCTCAGGAGAAGACGCGTCAATTGATCGGGGCTAAGAAATCGGCGCGTGGAGCGATCGGGGCTCAGGAGACGACGCGTGGATCGATCGCGGCTCAGGAAACGACGCGTCGACCGATCGGGGCTCAGGAGACGGCGCGCAGATCGACCGGGGCTCAGGAGCCTCGCGTGCGCCGATCATGGCTCGGCGACGGCGCGTGGACGGATCGGGGCTCAGGAGGCGGCGCGTGGACCGATTGGGAGTCAGGAGACGGCGCGTGGACCGATTGGGGCTCGGATACGGCGCGTGAACCGACCGGGGGTCAGGAGGCCGCGCGTGGACCGATCGAGGCTCGGCGACGGCGCGTGGGCCGATCGGGGCTCGGCGACTGCGTGTGGACGTATCGGGGTTCAGGAGACGGCGCGTGGACCGATCGGGGCTCGGAGACGGCACGTGGACCGATCAGGGCTTTGGAGACGACGCGTGGACCGATCGGGGCTCAGGAGACGGCGCGTGGACCGATCGGGGCTCAGGAGACGGCGCGTGAACCGATGGGCGCTCGGAGACGGCGCGTGGACCGATCGGGGCTCGGAGACAGCGCGTGGACCGACTGGGGCTCAGGCGGTTGCGCGTGGACCAATTGGGGTTCGGCGACGGCGCGTGGACCGATCCGGGCTCAGGAGCCAGCGCGTGGACCGATCGGGGCTCGGAGACGGAGCGTGGAGCGATCGGGGCTCAGGAGACCGTGCGTAGTCCGATCGGGGCTTAGGTGACGATGCGTGAACCGATCGGGGCTCGGAGACGGCGCGTGGACCGATCGGGGCTCAGGAGGCGGCGCGCGGACCGACCGGGGCTCAGGAGCCTCGCGTGGACCGATCGCGGCTCGGTGACGGCGCGTGGACCGATCGGGGCTCAGGAGGCCGCGCGTGGACCGATCGCGGCTTGGCGGCGGCGCGTGGACCGATCGGGGCTCAGGAGGCCGCGCGTGGACCGATCATGGCTCGGCAACGGCGCGTGGACCGATCGGCACTCGGAGACAGCGCGTGGATCGATCGGGGCTTAGGAGACGGCGCGTGGACCGATCGGAGATGAGGAGACGATGCGTGGACCGATAGGGCTCTGGATGCGGCGCACGGACCGATCGTGGATCGGCGACGGCGCGTGGACCGATCGGGGCTCAGGAGACCGCGCGTGGACCGATCATAGCTCGGCAACGGCGCGTGGACCGACCGGGGCTCGGAGACAGCGCGTGGACCGACTAGGGCTCAGGCGGTTGCGCGTGGACCAATTCGGGTTCGGCGACGGAACGTGGACCGCTCGGCGCTCGGAGACGGCGCGTGGACCGATCGGGGCTTAGGAGACAACGCGTGGACCGACCGGGGCTCGGAGACAGCGCGTGGAATGATCGGGGCTCAGGAGACGGCGCGTGAACCGATCGGCGCTCGGAGACAGTGCGTGGACCGATCGGGGCTTAGGAGACGGCGCGTCGGCCGATCGGAGATCAGGAGACGACGCGTGGATTGATAGTGCTCTGGAAGCGGCGCACGGACCGATCGTGGCTCGCAGACGGCGCGTGGAGGCATCGGGGCTTTGAAGACGACGCGTGGACCGAACGGTGCTCAGAAAACGGCGCGTGGACCGACCGCGGCTCAGGAGGCCACGCCTGGACCGATCGGGGCTCGGCGACGGCGCGTGGAGCGATGGGGATCAGGAGACGGTGCGCGGACCGATCGGGGCTCGGAGACGGCGCGTGGACGGACCGCGGCTCAGAATGCGGTACGCGGACCGATCGGGGATCGGACACGGCGTGTGGACCGATCCAGGCTCGGAGACGACGCGTTTACGGATCAGGGATCAGGAGCCGACGCGTGGAACGATCCGGGCTCAGGAGACGAAGCGTGGACCGATCGGGGCTCGGAGACGGCGTGTGGAACGATCGGGGCTCAGGTGACGGCGCATGAACCAATCGGCGCTCGGAGACGGCGCGTGGATCAATCGGGGATCGGGGACGGCGCGTGGAACGATCGCGGCTCGGAGTCGACGCGTTAGCCGATCGGGGCTTAGGAGACGATGCGTGGACCGATCGGGGCTCGGAGACGGCGCGTGGACCGACGGGGGTTTAGGAGAAGGCACTTGGACCGAACGGGGCTTAGGAGACGGCGCGTGGACCGATCGGGGCTCGGAGACGGCGCGTGGAACGATCGGGGCTTAGGAGACGGCGCGTGGACCGATCGGAGATCAGGAGTTGACGCGTGGACCGATCGGGGTTGTGGAAGCGGCGCACGGACCGATCGTAGCTCGGAGACGGCGCGTGGAGGCATCGGGGCTTTGAAGACGATGCGTGGATCGATCGGGGCTAGGAGACGACGCGTAGACCGATCGGTGCTCGGAGACAGAGCGTGGACCGACTGGGGCTCGGAGACGGAGCGTGGACCGATCGTTGCTTAGGAGAAGGCGCGTTGAATGATCGGGGCTCAGGAGACGGCGCGTGGGCCGATCGTGGCTCGGAGACGGCGCGTGGACCGATCGGGGCTTAGGAGACGACGCGTGGACCGATCGGGGCTCAGGAGACGGCGCGTGGACCGATCGGGACTCAGGAGACGGCGCGTGAATCGATTGGGGCGTGGATACGGCGCGTGGAACGATCGGGTCTCAGGAGACGGCGCGTTAAATGATCGGCGCTCGGAGACGCCGCGTGGACCGATTGGGGCTTAGGAGACGGCGCGTGGACCGATCGGGGCGAAGGAAGCGGCGCCTGGACCCATCGTGGCTCGGAGACGGCGCGTAGAGGCATCCGTGCTAAGAAGACGACGCATTGACCGAGCGGGGTTCAGGAGACGGCGCGAGGAGCGATCGGGGCTCAGGAGAAGACACGTCAATTGATCGGGGCTCCGGAGACGACGCCTCGACGGAGTGGGGCTCAGGAGGCGGCACGAGAAGCGATCGGGGCTCAGGAGAAGACGCGTCAATTGATCGGGGCTCAGGAGATGACGCGTCGACGAATCGGGGCTTAGGAGACGACGCGTGGACCGATCGGGGCTCAGGAGACGGCGCGTCGACCGACCGGAGCTCAGGAGAATCGTGTGGATCGATCGGGGCTCCGTAGGCGGCGCGTGGACCGACCGGGGCTCAGGAGGCCGCGCGAGAACCGATCGCGGCTCGGCGACGGCGCGTGGACCGATCGGGGCTCAGGAGGCCGCGCGTGAACCGATCATGGCTCGGCGACGGTGCGTAGACCGATCGGGGCTCGGACACGACGCGTGGACCGATCAGGGCTCGGAGACAGCGCGTGGACCGATTGGGGCTCGGATACGGCGCGTGAACCAATCGGGGCTCAGGAGGCCGCGCGAGAACCGATCGCGGCTCGGCGACGACGCGTGGACCGATCGGGGCTCAGGAGGCCGCGCGTGAACCGATCATGGCTCGGCGACGGTGCGTAGACCGATCATGACTCGGCCACGGCGCGTGGACCGATCGGGGCCCGGAGACGACGCGTGGACCGATCGGGGCTCGGAGACGACGCGTGGACCGATCGGGGCTCGGAGACAGCGCGTGGACGGACTGTGGCTCAGGCGGTTTCGCGTGGACCAATTGGTGTTCGGCGACGGCGCGTGGCCCGATCGGGGCTTAGGAGACGGCGCGTGCACCGATCGAGGCCCGGAGACGGGTCGTGGACAGATTGGGGATTAGGAGACGGCGCGTGGACCGATCGGGGCTTAGGAGACGGCGCGTGGATCGATCGGGGCTCAGGAGACGACGCATCGACCGTTCGGGGCTCAGGAGACGGCGCGCGGACCGGCCGGGGCTCAGGAGCCTAGCGTGGATCGATCAGGGCTCCGGAGGCGGCGCGTGGACCGATTGGAGAGCAGGAGATGGTGCGTGGACCGATCGGGGCCCGGAGACGGCGCGTGGACAGATCGGGGCTTAGGAGACGACGCGTGGAGGCATCGGGGCTAAGAAGACGACGCATGGACCGTGCGGGGCTCACGAGACGGCGCGAGGAGCGATCGGGGCTCTGGAGAAGACGCGTCAATTGATCGGGGCTCAGGAGACGACGCGGCGACGGATCGGGGCATAGGAGACGACGCGTGGACCGATTGGGGCTTAGGAGACGACGTGTGGACCGATCGGGGCTTAGGAGACGGCACGAGATTCGATCGGTGCCCAGGAGACGGCGCGTGAACCGGTCGGGGCTTAGGAGACGACGCGTCGGCCGATCGGGGCTCAGGACAAGGGGTGTGGACCGTTCGGAGCTCAGGAGACGGCGCGTGGACCGATCGGGGTTCGGCGATGGCGCGTGGACCGATCGGGGCTCGGAGACGACGCGTGTACGGATCGAGGCTTCGAGACGGCGCGTGGACCGATCGGAGCTCGGAGACGGCCCGTGGGCAGATCGGGGCTTAGGAGACGGCGCGTGGACTAATTGGGGCTTAGGAGAACATACGTGGACCGATCGGGGGTCGGAGACAGCGCGTTTACCGACTGGGGCACGAGAGGTTGCGCGTGGACCAATTGGGGTTCGCAGCGGCGTGTGGACCGACCGGAGCTCAGTAGACCGCGCGTGGACCGATCGGGGCTCGGCGACTGCGCGTGGATGGATCGGGGCTCAGGAGACAGCGCGTGGACCGATCGGGGTTCACGAAGCGGCGCCTGCACCGATCGTGGCTCGGAGACGGCGGGTGGAGGCATCGGCGCTTAGAAGACGACGCATGGACCGATCGGGGCTCGGAAACGGCGCATGGACCGATCGGAGCTGGAAGACGACGCGTGGAGCGGTCGGGGCTCAGGAGAAGACGCGTGGATCGATCGGGGCTCAGGAGATGACACGTCGACGGATCGGGGCTTAGGAGACGACGCGTGGACCAATCGGCGCTTAGGAGCCGACGCGTGGACCGATCGGGGCTTAGGAGACGATGCGAGAACCGATCGGGGCTCGGAGAAGGCGCGTGGACCGATCGGGGCTCGGAGACGCCGCGTGGACCGATCGGGGCTTAGGAGACGACGCGTGGACCGATCGGGGCGTAGGACACGACGCGTGTACCTATCGGGGCTCACGAGACAGCGTGTGGACCGATTGGGGCTCAGGAGACGGCGCGTGGACCGATCGGGGCTCGGAGACGGCGCGTGGAACGATCGGAGCTCAGGAGACGGGGCGTGAAATGATCGGCGCTCTGAGACGCCGCGTGGACCGATCGGTGCTCGGAGACGGCGCGTGGACGGACCGCGGCTCAGAATGCGGTACGCGGACCGATCGGGGATCGGACACGGCGTGCGGACCGATCGAGGCTCGGAGACGGCGCGTTTACGGATCGGGGATCAGGAGACGACGCGTGGAACGATCCGGGCTCAGGAGACGGAGCGTGGACCGATCGGGACTCGGAGACGGCCTGTGGAACGATCGGGGCTCGGGTGACGGCGCGTGAACGGATCGGCGCTCGGAGACGGCGCGTGGATCGATCGGGGATCGGGGACGGCGCGTGGAACGATCGGGGCTCGGAGTCGACGCGTTAGCCGATCGGGGCTTAGGAGACGATGCGTCAGCCGATCGGGGGTCGGAGACGGCGCGAGGACCGACCGGGGTTTAGGAGAAGACGCTTGGACCGAACGGGGCTTAGGAGACGGCGCGTGGACCGATCGGGGCTCCGGAGACGGCGCGCGGACCGACTGGGGCTCAGGAGACTCGCGTAGATCGATCGGGGCTCCGGAGGCGCCGCGTGGACCGATTGGGATCAGGAGACGACGCGTGGACCGATCAGGCGTAGGAGACGACGCGTGTACCTATCGGGGCTCACGACACAGCGTGTGGACCGATTGGGGCTCAGGAGACGGCGCGTGGAACGATCGGGGCTCAGGAGACGGCGCGTCAACCGATCGGCGCTCGGAGACGGCGCATGGACCGATCGGGGCATACGAGACGGCGCGTGGACCGATCGGAGATCAGGAGATGACGCGTGGACCGATCGGGGTTGTCGAAGCGGCGCACGGACCGATCGTGGCTCGGAGACGGCGCGTGGAGGCATCGGGGCGTTGAAGACGACGCGTGGACCGATCGGGGCTCAGGAAACGGCGTGTGGCGCGATCGGGGCTCAGGAGACGACGCGTGGACCGATCGGGGCTTAGGAGACGGCGCGTGAACCGATCGGGGCTAGGAGACGGCGCGTGGACCGATCGGGGCTTAGGAGACGGCGAGTGCACCGATCGGGGCTCGGAGACGGGTCGTGGACAGATCGGGGCTTAGGAGACGGCGCGTGGACCGATCGGGGCTGGGAGACGGCACGTGGACCAAGAGGGGCTTAGGAGACGGCGCGTGGACCGATCGGGGCTTAGGAGACGACGCGTGAATCGAGCGGGGCTCGGAGACGGCGCGTGGATGGACCGTGGCTTAGAATGCGGCACGCGGACCGATCGGGGCTCGGAGACGGCGTGTGGACCGATCGGGGATCAGGAAACGGTGCGTGGAGCGATCGGGGCTTAGGAGCCGACGCGTGGACCGATTGGGGCTCAGGAGACGGCGCGTGGATCGATCGGGGCTGGGAGACGGCGCGTGGATCAATCGGGGCTTAGGAGACGGCGCGTGGACCGATCGGGGCTTAGGAGACGACGCGTGGAACGATCGGGTCTCAGGAGACGGCGCGTTAAATGATCGGCGCTCGGAGACGCCGTGTGGACCAATTGGGGCTTAGGAGACGGCGCGTGAACCGATCGGGGCGCAGGAAGCGGCGCCTGGACCCATCGTGGCTCGGAGACGACGCGTGGAGGCATCCGTGCTAAGAAGACGACGCATTGACCGAGCGGGGTTCAGGAGACGGCGCGAGGAGCGATCGGGGCTCAGGAGAAGACACGTCAATTGATCGGGGCTCAGGAGACGACGCGTCGATGAATCGGGGCTTAGGAGACGGCGCGTGGACCGATCGGGGCTCAGGAGACGGCGCGTCGACCGACCAGAGCTCATGAGATTCGCGTGGATCGATCGGGGCTCCGTAGGCGGCGCGTGGACCGACCGGGGCTCAGGAGGCCGCGCGAGAGCCGATCGCGGCTTGGCGACGGCGCGTAGACCGATCGGGGCTCGGAGACGACGCGTGGACCGATCAGGGCTCGGAGACAGCGCGTGGACCGATTGGGGCTCGGATACGGCGCGTGAACCAATCGGGGCTCAGGAGGCCGCGCGTGGACCGATCGGGGCTCGGCGACGGCGCGTGGACCGATCGGGTCTCAGAAGGCCGGGCGTGGACAGATCATGACTCGGCGACGGCGCGTGGACCGATCGGGGCTCGGAGACGACGCGTGGACCGATCGGGGCTCGGAGACAGCGCGTGGACCGACTGGGGCTCAGGCGGTTTCGCGTGGACCAATTGGGGTTCGGCGACGGCGCGTGGACCGATCGGGGCTCAGAAGACGGCGCGTGGACCGATCGGGGCTCAGGTGACGGGGCGTGCACCGATCGGGGCCCGGAGACGGGTCGTGGACAGATTGGGGCTTAGGAGACGGCGCGTGGACCGATCGGGGCTGGGAGACGGCACGTGGACCGTTCGGGGCTCGGAGACAGCGCGTGGACCGACTGGGGCTCAGGCGGTTTCGCGTGGACCAATTGGGGTTCGGCGACGGCGCGTGGACCGATCGGGGCTCAGAAGACGGCGCGTGGACCGATCGGGGCGCAGGAGACGGGGCGTGGACCGATCGGGGCTTAGGAGACGGCGCGTGCACCGATCGGGGCCCGGAGACGGGTCGTGGACAGATTGGGACTTAGGAGACGGCGCGTGGACCGAACGGGGCTTAGGAGACGACGCGTGGACCGATCGGGGCTCGGGAGACGGCGCGTGGACCGATCGGGGCTCAGGAGACGGCGCGTGGACCGATTTGGGCTCGGGAGACTGCGCGTGGATGGATCGGGGCTTAGGGAACGACGCGTGGACCGATCGGGGCTCAGGAGACGGCGCGTGGACCGATCGGAGCTCGGAGACGGCGCGTAGAACGATTGGCGCTTAGGAGAAGGCGCGTGGAGCGATCGGGGCTCAGGAGACGGCGCGTGAACCGATCGGCGTTCGGAGACGGGGCGTCGACCGATCGGGGTTCGGAGACGGCGCGTGGACCGTCTGGGGCTTAGGAGACGATGCGTGGACCGATCGGGGCTTAGTGGACGACGCGTGGACCGATCGGGGCTCAGGAGACGGCGCGTGGACCGATCGGGGGTTAGGAGACGGCGCGTGGACCGATCGGGGCTTAGGAAGCGGCGGCTGGACCGATCGTGGCTCGGAGACGACGCGTGGACGTATCGGGGCTTAGGAGACGATGCGTGCACCGATCGGGGCTCAGGAGACGGCGCCGTGGATGGATCAGGGCTTAGGGAACGACGCGTGAACCGATCGGGGCACAGGCGACGGCGCTTGAGTGGATCGGGGCTTAGGAAACGACGCGTGGACCGATCGGGGCTCAGGAGACGGCGCGTGGACCGATCGGGGCTGGGAGACGGCGCGTGGAACGATCGGGGCTCAGGAGACTGCGCGTGGATGGATCGGGGCTTAGGGAACGACGCGTGCACCGATCGGGGCTCAGGAGACGGCGCGTGGACCGATCGGGGCTGGGAGACGGCGCGCGGAACGATCGGAGCTTAGGAGACAGCGCGTGGACCGATCGGAGATCAGGAGACGACGCGTGGACCGATCGGGGCTCTGGCAGCGGCGCACGGACCGATCGTGGCTCGGAGACGGCGCGTGTAGGCATCGGGGCTTTGAAGACGACGCATGGACCGAACGGTGCTCAGAAAACGGCGCGTGGACCGATCGGTGCTCGGAGACGATGCGTGGACCGATCGGGGCTCAGGAAACGGCGCGTAGAGCGATCAGGGCTGAGGTGACGACGCGTGGATCGATCGGGGCTCAGGAGACGACGCGTCGACCGATCGGGGCTCAGGAGAGGGCGCGCGGACCAACCGGGGCTCAGGAGATTCGCGTAGATCAGTCGGGGCTGCGGAGGCGCCGCGTAGACGGATGGGGCTCCGGAGACGGCGCGTGGACCGATCGGCGCTCGGAGACGGCGCGTGGGCCGATTGGGGCTTAGAAGACGGCGCGTGGACCGATCGGGGCTCATGAACCCCGCCTAGACCGATCGTGGCTCGGAGACGGCGCGTTGAGGCATCGGGTCTAAGAAGACGACGCATGGACCGAGCGGGGCTCGGGAGACGGCGCGAGGAGCGATCGAGGCTCAGGAGAAGACGCGTCAATTGATCGGGGCTCAGGAGACGACGCGTCGACGGATCGGGTCTTCGGAGACGACGCGTGAACCGACCGGGGATTAGGAGACGACGCGTCGACCGATCGGGGCTTAGGAGACGACGCGTGGACTGATCGGGGCTGAAGAGAAGACGCGTGGGCCGATCCGGGCTTAGGAGAGGACCCGTCGACCGATCGGGGCTCAGGAGACGACGCGTGGACCGATCGAGGTTTAGCAGAGGGCGCGTCGGACGATCGGGGCTCAGGAGACGGCGCGTGGACCCATCGGGGCTCGGAGACGGCGTGTGGACCGATTGGGGCTTAGGAGACGGCGCGTGGACCGATCGGCGCTTTGAGACGGCGCGTGGACCGGTCGGTGCTCGGAGACGGGGCGTGGACGGACCGCGGCTTAGAATGCGGCACGCGGACCGATCGGGGATCGGACACGGCGTGTGGACCGATCGAGGCTCGGAGACGACGCGTTTACGGATCGGGGATCACGAGACGACGCGTGGAACGATCCGGGCTCTGGAGACGGAGCGTGGACCGATCGGGGCTCGGAGACGGCGTGTGGACGTATCGGGGGTTAAGAGACGATGCGTGGACCGATCGGGGCTCAGAAGATGGCGCGTGGACCGATCGGGGCTTCGGAGACGGTACGTGGACCGATCGAGGCTCGGAGACGGCGCGTGGACCGACCGGGGCTCAGAAGGCCGCGCGTGGACCGATCGAGGCTCGGCGACGGCGCGTGGACCCATCGAGGCTCGGAGACGACGCGTGTACGGATCGGGGCTTGGTGACGGCTCGTTTACCGATCGCGGCTCGGAGACGGCCCGTGGACAGATCGGGGCTTAGGAGACGGCGCGTGGGCCGAACGGGGCTCAGGAGACGGCACGTGGACCGGTCGGGGCTTAGGAGACGACGCCTGGACAGATCGGGGCTTAGGAGGCGGCGCGTGGAGCGATCGGGGCTCAGGAGACGGCGCGTGGACCGGTCGGGGCTTAGGAGACGATGCCTGGACGGATCGGGGCTTAGGAGGCGGCGCGTGGAACGATCGGGGCTCAGGAGGCGACACGTCGACGGATCGGGGCTCGGAGACGGAGCGTGGACCGACTGGGGCTCAGGAGGTTGCGCGTGGACCAATTGGGGTTCGGCGACGGCGCGTGGACCGACAGGGGCTCAGGAGACCGCGCGTGAACCGATCGGGGCTCGGCGACTGCGCGTGGACCGATCGGGGCTAAGGAGACGACGTGTGGACCGATCGGGGCATAGGAGACGACGCGTGTACCTATCGGGGCTCAGGAGACAGCGCGTGGTCCGATTGGGCCTCACGAGACGGCGCGTGGACAGATCGGGGCTCGGAGACGACGCGTGTACGGATCGGGGATTCGGGGACGAGGCGTGGACCGATCGGGGCTTAGGAGACGACGCGTGGACCGATCGGGGCGTAGGAGACGACGCGTGGACCGATTGGGGCTTAGGAGACGGCGCGTGGACCGATCGGGGCTCAGGAAGCGGCGCCTGAACCGATCGTGGCTCGGAGACGGCGCGTGGAGGCATCGGGCCTAAGAAGACGACGCATGGACCGAGCGGGGCTCAGGAGACGGCGCGAGGAGCGATCGGGGCTCAGGAGAAGACGCGTCAATTGATCGGGGCTCAGGAGACGACGCGTCGACGCATCGGGGCTTAATAGACGACGCGTGGACCGATCGGGGCTCGGAGACGGCGCGTGGACCGATCGGGGCTTAGGAGACGGCGCGTGGACCGATCGGGGCTTAGGAGCCGACGCGTGGACCGATCGTGGCTCAGGAGACGTCGCGTGGACCGATCGGTGCTCGGAGACTGCGCGTGGACGGACCGCGGCTTAAAATGCGGCACGCGGACCGATCGGGGATCGGAGACGGCGTGTGGACGTATCGGAGCTTAGGAGACGATGCGTGGACCGATCGGGGCTCAGGAGACGGCGCGTGGACCGGTCGGGGCTTAGGAGACGACGCCTGGACAGATCGGAGCTTAGGAGGCGGCGTGTGGAACGATCGGTGCTCAGGAGACGGCGCGTGCACCAATCGGCGCTCGGAGACGGCGCGTGGAGCGATCGGGGCTCGGAGACGGCACGTGGAACGATCGGGGCCCAGGAGACGGTGCGTGGAGGCATCGGGGCTTAGAAGACCACGCATGGACCGAGCGGGCTCAGGAGACGGCGCGGAGAGCGATCGGGGCTCAGGAGAAGACGCGTCAATTGATCTTGACTCAGGAGATGACGCGGCGACGGATTGGGGCTTAGGAGACGACGCGTGGCCCGATTGGGGCTTAGGAGACGACGTGTGGACCGATCGGGGCTTAGGAGACGGCACGTGAATCGATGGGTGCACAGGAGACGGAGGGTGAACCGGTCGGGTCGAAGGAGACGACGCGTCGACCGATCGGGGCTCAGGGGTAGGGGTGTGGACCGATCGGGGCTCAGGAGACGGCGCCTAGACCGACCGGGGCTCGGCGACTGCGCGTGGACGTATCGGGGCTCAGGAGACGGCGCGTGGGCCGATCGGGGCTCGGAGACGGCGCGTTAACCGATCGGGGCTCGGACACGACGCTTGTACGGATCGCGGCTTGGTGACGGAGTGTTGACCGATCGCGGTTTACAGACGGCCCGTGGACGGATCGGGGCTTAGGAGACGGCGTGTGGACCGATCGGGGCTCAGGAGACGGCGCGTAGACCGATCGCGGCTCGTAAATGACGCGTCAACCGATCGGGACTTAGGAGACGATGCGGGGATCGATCGGGGCTCGGCGACTGCGCGTGGACCGATCGGGGCTTAGGGGAAGGCGCGTGGACCGATCGGGGCTTAGGAGACGGCGCGTGGACCGATCGGGGCTCGGAGATGGCGCGTGGAACGATCGGGGCTCAGGAGACGGCGCGTGAACCGATCGGCGCTCGGAGAAGCCCCGTGGACCGATCGGGGCTTATGAGACGGCGCGTGAACCGATCGGAGATCAGGAGAAGACGCGTTCACCGATCGGGGCTCTGGAAGCGGCGCACGGACCGATCGTGGCTCGGAGACGGCGCGTGGAGGCATCGGGGCTTTGAAGACGACGCGTGGACCGAACGGTGCTCAGAAAACGCCGCGTGGACCGATGGGGATCAGGAGACGGTGCGTGGACCGATCGGGGCTCGGAGACGCCGCTTGGACCGATCGGGGCTTAGGAGACGGCGCGTGGACCGATTGGGGCTTAGGAGACGGCGCGTGGACCGATCGGGGCTCAGGAAGCGGCGCCTGGACCGATCGGGCTCAGGAAGCGGCGCCAAGATCGATCGTGGCTCGGAGACGGCGGGTGGAGGTATCGGGGCTAAGAAGACGACGCATGGACCGAGCGGGGCTCAGGAGATGGCGCGAGGAGCGATCGGGGTTCAGGAGACGACGCGTGGATCGATCGCGGCTCAGGAAACGACGCGTCGACCGATCGGGTCTCAGGAGACGGCGCGCGGATCGACCGGGGCTCAGGAGCCTCGCGTGGGCCGATCATGGCTCGGCGACGGCGCGTGGACGGATCGGGGCTCGGAGACGACGCGAGGACCGATCGCGGCTCGGCGACGGCGCGTGGACCGATCGGAGCTCGGAGACAGCGCGTGGACCGACTGGGGCTCAGGCGGTTGCGCGTGGACCGATCGGGGCTCGGAGACGGCGCGTTAACCGACCGGGGCTCAGGAGACGACGCGTCGACCGGTCGGGGCTTAGGAGACGAAGCCTGGACCGATCGGGGCTTAGGAGGTGGCGCGTGGAACGATCGGGGCTCAGAATATGGCGCGTGAACCGATCGGCGCTCGGAGACGGCGCGTCGACCGATCGGGGTTCGGAGACGGCACGAGGACCGTCTGGGGCTTAGGAGACGATGCGTGGACCGATCGGGGCTCAGGAGACCGCGCGTGGATGGATCGGGGCTTAGGGAACGACGCGTGGACCGATCAGGACTCGGAGACGGCGCTTCGAACGATCGCGGCTCAGGTGACGGGGCGTGAACCGATCGGCGCTCGGAGACGGCGCGTGGACCGATCGGGGCTCAGGAAAGGGCGTGTGGAGCGGTCGGGGCTCAGGAGACGACGCGTCGGTCGATCGGGGCTCAGAAGACGACGCGTCGACCGATCGGAGCTCAGGTGACGGCGCGCGGACAGATCGGGGCTCGGAGACGGCGCGTGGAACGATCAGGGCTTAGGAGCCGACGCGTGGACCGATCGGGGCTCAGGAGACAACGCGTGGACCGATCGGGGCTCAGGAGACGGCGCGTGGACCGATCGGGGCTCGGAGACGGCGCGAGGAGGCATCTGGGCTTAGAAGATGGCGCGTGGACCGATCGGGGCTCAGCAGATTCGCCCGGATCGATCGGGGCTCCGGAGGCGGCGTGTGGACCGATTGGGGAGCAGGAGATGGTGCGTGGACCGATCGGGGCTCGGAGAACGGCGCGTGGACCGATCGGGGCTTAGAAGACGACGCGTTGACGGTCCGGAGTTAGGAGGTGACGCGTGGACCGATGGGGGCGCAGGAGCCGGCGCGTGGACCGATCGGGGCTCAGGAAATGGCCCGTGGAGCAATCGGGGTTCAGGAAGCGGCGCCTGGACCGATCGGTGCTCGGAGACAGCGCGTGGACCAACTGGGGCTCGGAGACGGCGCGTGGATCGATCGGGGCTCAGGGGACGGCGCGTGGACCGGTCGAGGCTTAGGAGACTCGCGTGGATCTACCGGGGCTCCGGAGACGGCGCGTGAACCGATCGGGGCACGGAGACGGCGCGTCGACCGATCGGGGCTTAGAAGACGACGCATGGACCGATCAGGGCTCGGAAACGGCGCGTGGACCGATCGGGGCTCACGAGACGGCGCGTGGACCGATCGGTGATCGGAGACTGCGCGTGGACGGACCGCGGCTTAGAATGCGGCACGCGGACCGATCGGGGATCGGAGACGGCGTGTGGACGTATCGGGGCTTAGAAGACGATGCGTGGGCCGATCGGGGCTCAGGAGATGGCGCGTGGACCGACTGGGGCTCAGGAGGTTGCGCGTGGACCAATTGGGGTTCGGCGAAGGCGCGTGGACGGATTGGGGCTCAGGAGACGGCGCGCGGACCGATCGGGGCTGGGCGACGGCACGTGGACCGATCGAGGCTCAGACACGACAAGTTTACGGATCGGGGATTAGGGGACGACGCGTGGACCGATCCGGGCTCAGGAAGCGGCGCCTGCACCGATCGGGGCTCGGAGACGGCGCGTGGAGGCATCGGGGCTTACAAGACGACGCATGGACCGATCGGGGCTCGGAATCGGCACGTGGACCGATCGGGGCTTAGGAGACGATGCGTGTACGGATCGGGGCTCGGAAACGGTGCGTGGAACGATCGGGACTCAGGAGACGGCGGGTTAACCGATCGGCGCTTGGAGACGGCGAGTGGACCGATCGGGGCTTAGGAGACGACGCGTGGACCGATTGGCGCTTTGAGACGGCGCGTGGACCGATCGGTGCTCGGAGACGGGGCGTGGACGGACCGCGGCTTAGAATGCGGCACGCGGACCGATCGGGGATCGGACACGGCGTGTGGACCGATCGAGGCTCGGAGACGACGCGTTTACGGATCGGGGATCACGAGACGACGCGTGGAACGATCCGGGCTCTGGAGACGGAGCGTGGACCGATCGGGGCTCGGAGACGGCGTGTGGACGTATCGGGGGTTAAGAGACGATGCGTGGACCGATCGGGGCTCAGAAGATGGCGCGTGGACCGATCGGGGCTTCGGAGACGGTACGTGGACCGATCGAGGCTCGGAGACGGCGCGTGGACCGACCGGGGCTCAGAAGGCCGCGCGTGGACCGATCGAGGCTCGGCGACGGCGCGTGGACCCATCGAGGCTCGGAGACGACGCGTGTACGGATCGGGGCTTGGTGACGGCTCGTTTACCGATCGCGGCTCGGAGACGGCCCGTGGACAGATCGGGGCTTAGGAGACGGCGCGTGGGCCGAACGGGGCTCAGGAGACGGCACGTGGACCGGTCGGGGCTTAGGAGACGACGCCTGGACAGATCGGGGCTTAGGAGGCGGCGCGTGGAGCGATCGGGGCTCAGGAGACGGCGCGTGGACCGGTCGGGGCTTAGGAGACGATGCCTGGACGGATCGGGGCTTAGGAGGCGGCGCGTGGAACGATCGGGGCTCAGGAGGCGACACGTCGACGGATCGGGGCTCGGAGACGGAGCGTGGACCGACTGGGGCTCAGGAGGTTGCGCGTGGACCAATTGGGGTTCGGCGACGGCGCGTGGACCGACAGGGGCTCAGGAGACCGCGCGTGAACCGATCGGGGCTCGGCGACTGCGCGTGGACCGATCGGGGCTAAGGAGACGACGTGTGGACCGATCGGGGCATAGGAGACGACGCGTGTACCTATCGGGGCTCAGGAGACAGCGCGTGGTCCGATTGGGCCTCACGAGACGGCGCGTGGACAGATCGGGGCTCGGAGACGACGCGTGTACGGATCGGGGATTCGGGGACGAGGCGTGGACCGATCGGGGCTTAGGAGACGACGCGTGGACCGATCGGGGCGTAGGAGACGACGCGTGGACCGATTGGGGCTTAGGAGACGGCGCGTGGACCGATCGGGGCTCAGGAAGCGGCGCCTGAACCGATCGTGGCTCGGAGACGGCGCGTGGAGGCATCGGGCCTAAGAAGACGACGCATGGACCGAGCGGGGCTCAGGAGACGGCGCGAGGAGCGATCGGGGCTCAGGAGAAGACGCGTCAATTGATCGGGGCTCAGGAGACGACGCGTCGACGCATCGGGGCTTAGGAGACGACGCGTGGACCGATCGGGGCTCGGAGACGGCGCGTGGACCGATCGGGGCTTAGGAGACGGCGCGTGGACCGATCGGGGCTTAGGAGCCGACGCGTGGACCGATCGTGGCTCAGGAGACGTCGCGTGGACCGATCGGTGCTCGGAGACTGCGCGTGGACGGACCGCGGCTTAAAATGCGGCACGCGGACCGATCGGGGATCGGAGACGGCGTGTGGACGTATCGGAGCTTAGGAGACGATGCGTGGACCGATCGGGGCTCAGGAGACGGCGCGTGGACCGGTCGGGGCTTAGGAGACGACGCCTGGACAGATCGGAGCTTAGGAGGCGGCGTGTGGAACGATCGGTGCTCAGGAGACGGCGCGTGCACCAATCGGCGCTCGGAGACGGCGCGTGGAGCGATCGGGGCTCGGAGACGGCACGTGGAACGATCGGGGCCCAGGAGACGGTGCGTGGAGGCATCGGGGCTTAGAAGACCACGCATGGACCGAGCGGGCTCAGGAGACGGCGCGGAGAGCGATCGGGGCTCAGGACAAGACGCGTCAATTGATCGTGACTCAGGAGATGACGCGGCGACGGATTGGGGCTTAGGAGACGACGCGTGGCCCGATTGGGGCTTAGGAGACGACGTGTGGACCGATCGGGGCTTAGGAGACGGCACGTGAATCGATGGGTGCACAGGAGACGGAGGGTGAACCGGTCGGGTCGAAGGAGACGACGCGTCGACCGATCGGGGCTCAGGGGTAGGGGTGTGGACCGATCGGGGCTCAGGAGACGGCGCCTGGACCGACCGGGGCTCGGCGACTGCGCGTGGACGGATCGGGGCTCAGGAGACGGCGCGTGGGCCGATCGGGGCTCGGAGACGGCGCGTTAACCGATCGGGGCTCGGACACGACGCTTGTACGGATCGCGGCTTGGTGACGGAGTGTTGACCGATCGCGGTTTACAGACGGCCCGTGGACGGATCGGGGCTTAGGAGACGGCGTGTGGACCGATCGGGGCTCAGGAGACGGCGCGTAGACCGATCGCGGCTCGTAAATGACGCGTCAACCGATCGGGACTTAGGAGACGATGCGGGGATCGATCGGGGCTCGGCGACTGCGCGTGGACCGATCGGGGCTTAGGGGAAGGCGCGTGGACCGATCGGGGCTTAGGAGACGGCGCGTGGACCGATCGGGGCTCGGAGATGGCGCGTGGAACGATCGGGGCTCAGGAGACGGCGCGTGAACCGATCGGCGCTCGGAGAAGCCCCGTGGACCGATCGGGGCTTATGAGACGGCGCGTGAACCGATCGGAGATCAGGAGAAGACGCGTTCACCGATCGGGGCTCTGGAAGCGGCGCACGGACCGATCGTGGCTCGGAGACGGCGCGTGGAGGCATCGGGGCTTTGAAGACGACGCGTGGACCGAACGGTGCTCAGAAAACGCCGCGTGGACCGATGGGGATCAGGAGACGGTGCGTGGACCGATCGGGGCTCGGAGACGCCGCTTGGACGGATCGGGGCTTAGGAGACGGCGCGTGGACCGATTGGGGCTTAGGAGACGGCGCGTGGACCGATCGGGGCTCAGGAAGCGGCGCCTGGACCGATCGGGCTCAGGAAGCGGCGCCAAGATCGATCGTGGCTCGGAGACGGCGCGTGGAGGTATCGGGGCTAAGAAGACGACGCATGGACCGAGCGGGGCTCAGGAGATGGCGCGAGGAGCGATCGGGGTTCAGGAGACGACGCGTGGATCGATCGCGGCTCAGGAAACGACGCGTCGACCGATCGGGTCTCAGGAGACGGCGCGCGGATCGACCGGGGCTCAGGAGCCTCGCGTGGGCCGATCATGGCTCGGCGACGGCGCGTGGACGGATCGGGGCTCGGAGACGACGCGAGGACCGATCGCGGCTCGGCGACGGCGCGTGGACCGATCGGAGCTCGGAGACAGCGCGTGGACCGACTGGGGCTCAGGCGGTTGCGCGTGGACCGATCGGGGCTCGGAGACGGCGCGTTAACCGACCGGGGCTCAGGAGACGACGCGTCGACCGATCGGGGCTTAGAAGACGACGCATGGACCGATCAGGGCTCGGAAACGGCGCGTGGACCGATCGGGGCTCACGAGACGGCGCGTGGACCGATCGGTGATCGGAGACTGCGCGTGGACGGACCGCGGCTTAGAATGCGGCACGCGGACCGATCGGGGATCGGAGACGGCGTGTGGACGTATCGGGGCTTAGAAGACGATGCGTGGGCCGATCGGGGCTCAGGAGATGGCGCGTGGACCGACTGGGGCTCAGGAGGTTGCGCGTGGACCAATTGGGGTTCGGCGAAGGCGCGTGGACGGATTGGGGCTCAGGAGACGGCGCGCGGACCGATCGGGGCTGGGCGACGGCGCGTGGACCGATCGAGGCTCAGACACGACAAGTTTACGGATCGGGGATTAGGGGACGACGCGTGGACCGATCCGGGCTCAGGAAGCGGCGCCTGCACCGATCGGGGCTCGGAGACGGCGCGTGGAGGCATCGGGGCTTACAAGACGACGCATGGACCGATCGGGGCTCGGAATCGGCACGTGGACCGATCGGGGCTTAGGAGACGATGCGTGTACGGATCGGGGCTCGGAAACGGTGCGTGGAACGATCGGGACTCAGGAGACGGCGGGTTAACCGATCGGCGCTTGGAGACGGCGAGTGGACCGATCGGGGCTTAGGAGACGACGCGTGGACCGATTGGGGCTTAGGAGACGGCGCGTGGACCGATCGGGGCTCAGGAAGCGGCGTCTGGACCGATCGGGGCTCAGGAAGCGGCGCCTAGACCGATCGTGGCTCGGAGACGGCGCGTGGAGGCATCGGGGCTAAGAAGACGACGCATGGACCGAGCGGGGCTCAGGAGACGGCGCGAGGAGCGATCGGGGCTCAGGAGAAGACGCGTCAATTGATCGGGGCTCAGAAATCGGCGCGTGGAGCGATCGGGGCTCAGGAAACGACGCGTGGATCGATCGGGGCTTAGGAGACGATGCGTGGACCGATCGGGGCTCGGAGACGGCGCGTGGACCGACCGGGGCTTAGGAGACGGCGCGTGGACCGATCTGGGCTCGGAGACAGCACGTGGACCGACTGGGGCCCAGGCGGTGGCGCGTGGACCAATTGGGGTTCGGCGACGGCGCGTGGACCGATCCGCGCTCAGGAGACGGCGCGTGGACCGATCGGGGCTGGGAGACGGAGCGTAGAGCGATCGGGGCTCAGGAGACGGCGCGTGAACTAATCGGCGCTCGGAGACGGCGCGTGGACCGATCGGGGTTGTGGAAGCGGCGCACGGACCGATCGTGGCTCGGAGACGGCGCGTGGAGGCATCGGGCCTTTGAAGACGACGCGTGGACCGATCGGGGCTCAGGAAACGGCGTGTGGCGCGATCGGGGCTCAGGAGACGACGCGTGGATCGATCGGGGCTCAGGAGACGGCGCGCGGACCGACTGGGGCTCAGGAGACTCGCGCGGTTCGATCGGGGCTCCGGAGGCGCCGCGTGGACCGATTGGGATCAGGAGACGGCGCGTGAACCGATCGGCGCTCGGAAACGGCGCGTGGACCGATCGGGGCTCGGAGACCGCGCGTGGACCGACTGGGGCGCAGGCGGTTGCGCGTGGACCAATTGGGATTCGGCGACGGCGCGTGGACCGATCGGGGCTCGGAGACGGCGCGTTAACCGATCGGGGCTTAGGAGACGATCCGTGAACCGATCGGGGCTCGGAGACGGCGCGTGGACAGATCGGGCTCAGGGAGACGGCGCGTGGACCGATCGGGGCTTAGGAGACGACGCGTAGACCGATCGGGGCTCGGAGACGGCGCGTGGAACGATCTGGGCTCGGAGACAGCGCGTGGACCGACTGGGGCCCAGGCGGTGGCGCGTGGACCAATTGGGGTTCGGCGACGGCGCGTGGACCGATCCGCGCTCAGGAGACGGCGCGTGGACCGATCGGGGCTGGGAGACGGAGCGTAGAGCGATCGGGGCTCAGGAGACGGCGCGTGAACTAATCGGCGCGTCGGAGACGGCGCGTGGACCGATCGGGGCTGAGGAGAAGGCGCGTGGTCCGATCGGGGCTTATGAGACGGCGCGTGGCCCGATCGGGGCTCGGAGATGGCGCGTGGAATGATCGGGGCTTAGGAGATGGCGTGTGGACCGATCGGAGATCAGGAGACGACGCGTGGACCGAGAGGGCTCTGGAAGCGGCGCACGGACGGATCGTGGCTCGGAGACGGCGCGTGGAGGCATCGGGGCTTTGAAGACGACGCGTGGACCAAACGGTGCTCAGAAAACGGTGCGTGGAGCGATCGGGGCTCAGGAGACGGCGCGTGGACCGATCGGGGCTCAGGAGCCGGCGCGTGGACCGATTGGGGCTCGGATACGGCGCGTGAACCAACCGGGACTCAGGCGCCCGCGCGTGGACCGATCCCGGCTCGGCGACGGCGCGTGGACCAATGGGAGCTCAGGAGCCGCGCGTGGACCGATCATGGCTCGGTGACGGCGCGTGGACCGATCGGGGCTTAGGTGACGATGCGTGGACCGATTGGGGCTCAGGAAGCAGCGCCTGGACCGATCGTGGCTCGGAGACGGCGCGAGGAGGCATCTGGGCTTGAAAGAGGACGCGTGGATCGATCGGGGCTCGGAGACGGCGCGTGGACCGACCGCGGCTCAGGAGGCCACGCCTGGACCGATCGGGGCTCGGCGACGGCGCGTGGACCGATCGAGTCTCGGAGACGACGCGTCGACCGATCGGGGCTCAGATGACGGCGCGCGGACCGATCGGGGCTCAGGAGACTCGCGTGGATCGATCGGGGCTCCGGAGACGCCGCGTGGAGCGATGGGGATCAGGAGACGGTGCGCGGACCGATCGGGGCTCGGAGACGGCGCGTGGACGGACCGCGGCTCAGAATGCGGTACGCGGACCGATCGGGGATCGGACACGGCGTGTGGACCGATCAAGGCTCGGAGACGACGCGTTTACGGATCGGGGGTCAGGAGACGACGCGTGGAACGATCCGGGCTCAGGAGACGAAGCGTGGACCGATCGGGGCTCGGAGACGGTGTGTGGAACGATCGGGGCTCGGGTGACGGCGCGTGAACCGATCGGCGCTCGGAGACGGCGCGTGGATCCATCGGGGATCGGGGACGGCGCGTGGAACGATCGCGGCTCGGAGTCGACGCGTTAGCCGATCGGGGCTTAGGAGACGATGCGTGGACCGATCGGGGCTCGGAGACGGCGCGTGGACCGACCGGGGTTTAGGAGAAGGCGCGTGGACCGATCGGAGATCAGGAGTTGATGCGTGGACCAATCGGGGTTGTGGAAGCGGCGCACGGACCGATCGTGGCTCGGAGACGGCGCGTGGAGGCATCGGGCCTTTGAAGACGACGCGTGGACCGATCGGGGCTCAGGAAACGGCGTGTGGCGCGATCGGGGCTCAGGAGACGACGCGTGGATCGATCGGGGCTCAGGAGACGGCGCGTGAACCGATCGGCGCTCGGAGACGGCACGTGGACCGATCGTGGCTTATGAGACGGCGCGTGAACCGATCGGAGATCAGGAGAAGACGCGTGCACCGATCGGGGCTCTGGAAGCGGCGCACGGACCGATCGTGGCTCGGAGACGGCACGTGGAGGCATCCGGGCTTTGAAGACGACGCGTGGACCGAACGGTGCTCAGAAAACGCCGCGTGGACCGATGGGGATCAGGAGACGGTGCGTGGACCGATCGGGGCTCGGAGACGCCGCCTGGACCGATCGGGGCTTAAGAGACGGCGCGTGGACCGATTTGGGCTTAGGAGACGGCGCGTGGACCGATCGGGGCTCAGGAAGCGGCGCCTGGACCGATCGGGGCTCAGAAAGCGGCGCCTAGACCGATCGTGGCTCGGAGACGGCGCGTGGAGGCATCGGGGCTAAGAAGACGACGCATGGACCGAGCGGGGCTCAGGAGACGGCGCGAGGAGTGATCGGGGCTCAGGAGAAGACGCGTCAATTGATCGGGGCTTAGAAATCGGCGCGTGGAGCGATCGGGGCTCAGGAGACGACGCGTGGATCGATCAAGGCTCACGAAACGACGCGTCGACCGATCGGGGCTCAGGAGACGGCGCGCGGACCGACCAGGGCTCAGGAGGCCGCGCGTGAAGCGATCATGGCTCGGCGACGGCGCGTGGACGGATCGGCGCTCGGAGACGGCGCGTGGACCGATCGGGGCTTAGGAGACGACGCGTGGACCGATCGGGGCTCAGGAGACGGCGCGTGGACCGACCGGGTTTCAGGAGGCGACGCGTGGACCCATCGGGGCTCGGAGACGGCGTGTGGACCGATTGGGGCTTAGGAGACGGCGCGTGGACCGATCGGGGCTCAGGAAGCGGCGCCTGGACCGATCGTGGCTCGGAGACGGCGCGTGGAGGCATCTGGGCTTACAAGACGACGCGTGGATCGATCGGGGCTCGGAGACGGCGCGTGAACCGACCAGGGCTTAGGAGACGGCGCGTGGACCGATCGGGGCTCAGGAAGCGGCGCCTGGACCGATCGTGGCTCGGAGACGGCGCGTGGAGGCATCTGGGCTTACAAGACGACGCGTGGATCGATCGGGGCTCGGAGACGGTGCGTGAACCGATCGTCGCTCGGAGACGGCACGTGGACCGATCATGGCTTATGAGACGGCGCGTGAACCGATCGGAGATCAGGAGAAGACGCGTGCACCGATCGGGGCTCTGGAAGCGGCGCACGGACCGATCGTGGCTCGGAGACGGCACGTGGAGGCATCGGGGCTTTGAAGACGACGCGTGGACCGAACGGTGCTCAGAAAACGCCGCGTGGACCGATGGGGATCAGGAGACGGTGCGTGGACCGATCGGGGCTCAGAAAGCGGCGCCTAGACCGATCGTGGCTCGGAGACGGCGCGTGGAGGCATCGGGGCTAAGAAGACGACGCATGGACCGAGCGGGGCTCAGGAGACGGCGCGAGGAGTGATCGGGGCTCAGGAGAAGACGCGTGAATTGATCGGGGCTCAGAAATCGGCGCGTGGAGCGATCGGGGCTCACGAGACGACGCGTGGATCGATCGCGGCTCACGAAACGACGCGTCGACCGATCGGGGCTCAGGAGACGGCGCGCGGACCGACCAGGGCTCAGGAGCCTCGCGTGGGCCGATCATGGCTCGGCGACGGCGCGTGGACGGATCGGGGCTCGGAGACGACGCGTGAACCGATCGAGGCTCGGGAGACGGCGCGTGGATCGATTGGGGCTTGGATAGGGCGCATGACGCGACCGGGGCTCAGGAGGACGCGCGTGGACCGATCGAGGCTCGGCGACGGCGCGTTAGCCGATCGGGGCTTAGGAGACGATGCGTGGACCGATCGGGGCTGAGGAGACGGCGCGTGAACCGAACGGGGCTCGGAAACGGCCCGTGGAACGATCGGAGCACAGGAGACGGCGCGTGAACCGATCGGCGCTCGGAGACGGCGCGTGGACCGATCGGGGCTCAGGAGACGACGCGTTAACAGAGCGGGGCTTAGGAGACGATGCGTGGACCGATCGGTGCTCGGAGACAGAGCGTGGGCCGACTGGGGCTGAGGAGGTTGCGCGTAGACCAATTGGGGTTCGGCGCCGGCGCGTGGACCAACCGGGGCTTAGGAGACGACGCGTCGACCGATCGGGGCTTAGAAGACGACCCGTCGACCGATCGGGGCTTAGGAGGCGGCGCGTGGACCCATCGGGGCTCGGAGACGGCGCGTTAACAGATCGGGGCTTAGGAGACGACGCGTGGGCCGGTCGGGGCTCGGAGACGGCGCGTGGACGGACCGTGGCTTAGAATGCGTCACGCGGACCGATCGGGGCTCGGATACGGCGTGTGGACATATCGGGGCTTCGGAGACGATGCGTGGACCGACCGGAGCTCATTAGACCGCGCGTGGACCGATTGGGTCTCAGGCGGTTGCGCGTGGATCAATTGGGGTTCGGCGACGACGCGTGGACCGATCGCGGCGCGGAGACGGCGCGTCGACCGATCGGGGTTCGGAGACGGCGCCTGGACCGTCCGGGGCTCAGGAGGCGATGCGTGGACCGATCGGGGCTCAGGAGACTGCGCGTGGAAGGATCGGAGCTTAGGGAATGACGCGGGGACCGATCGGGGCTCAGGAGACAGCGCGTGAACCGACCATGGCTCAGGAGGCCGCGCGTGGACCGATCGAGGCTCGGCGACGGCGAGTGGACCCATCGGGGCTCGGAGACGACGCGTGTACGGATCGGGGCTTGATGACGGCGGCTTTATCGATCGCGGCTCGGAGACGGCCCGTGAATCGATCGGCGCTCGGAGACGGCGCTGACCGATCGTGGCTTAGGAGAAGGCGCGTGGAACGATCGGGGTTCAGGAGACGGCGCGTGGACCGATTGGGGCTCGGAGACGGCGCGTTAACCGAATGGGGCTCAGGAGACGATGCGTGGATCGATCGGGGCTCAGGATGCTCGCGTGGATCGATCGGGGCCCCGGAGGCGCCGCGTGGACCCATGGGGATCAGGAGACAGTGCGTGGACCCATCGGGGCTCGGAGACGGCGCGTGGACCGATCGGGGCTTAGGAGACGACGCGTGGACCGATCGGGGTGTAGGAGACGACGGGTGAACCGATCGGGGCTTAGGAGACGACGCGTGGACCGATCGGGGCTCAGGAGACGGCGCGTGGACCGATCGGGGATTCGGAGACCGTACGTGGACCGATCGGGGCTCGGAGACGGTACGAGGACCGACCGGAGCTCAGGAGATTCGCGTGGATCGATCAGGGCTCCGGAGGCGGCGCATGGACCGATTGGGGAGCATGAGATGGTGCGTGGACCGATCGGGGCTCGGAGACGGCGCACGGACCGATCGGGGCTTAGGAGACGACGCGTGGACCGATTGGGGCTCAGGAGGCCGCGCGTAGACCGATCGCGGCTCGACGCCGCGCGTGGACGGATCAGGGCTCAGGAGACGGACCGTGGACCGATCGGGGCTTAGGAGAAAACACGTGGACCGATCGGGGCTCAGGAAGCGGCGCCTGCACCGATCGTGGTTGGGAGACGGCGCAAAGAGGCATCTGGGCTTAGAAGACGACGCGTGGACCGATCGGGGCTCAGGAAACGGCGCGTGGACCGACCGCGGCTCAGGAGGCCACGCCTGGACCGATCGGGGCTCGGAGACGGCGTGTGGACCGATCGGGAATGAGGAAACGGCGCGTGGAGCGATCGGGGCTCAGGAGGCGGCGCGTAGATCGATCGGGGCTCAGGAGACGACGGGTCGATGGATCGGGTCTTAGGAGCCGACGCGTGGACCGATTGGGACTCAGGAGACGGCGCGTGGACCGATCGGGGCTCGGAGACGGCGCGTGGGCTGACCGGAGCTAAGCAGGCCGCGCGTGGACGCATCGGGGCTCAGGAGACGGCGCGTGGACCGATCGGGGCTCGGAGACGGCCCGTTAACCGATCGGGGCTTAGGAGACGATGCGTGGACCGATCGCGGCTCGGAGACGGCGTGTGAACCGACCGGGGCTCAGGAGTCCGCGCGTGGACCGATCGAGGCTCGGCGACGGCGAGTGGACCCATCGGGGCTCGGAGACGACGCGTGTACGGATCGGGGCTTGATGACGGCGGCTTTATCGATCGCGGCTCGGAGACGGCCCGTGAATCGATCGGCGCTCGGAGACGGCGCTGACCGATCGTGGCTTAGGAGAAGGCGCGTGGAACGATCGGGGTTCAGGAGACGGCGCGTGGACCGATTGGGGCTCGGAGACGGCGCGTTAACCGATTGGGGCTCAGGAGACGATGCGTGGATCGATCGGGGCTCAGGATGCTCGCGTGGATCGATCGGGGCCCCGGAGGCGCCGCGTGGACCCATGGGGATCAGGAGACAGTGCGTGGACCCATCGGGGCTCGGAGACGGCGCGTGGACCGATCGGGGCTTAGGAGACGACGCGTGGACCGATCGGGGTGTAGGAGACGACGGGTGAACCGATCGGGGCTTAGGAGACGACGCGTGGACCGATCGGGGCTCAGGAGACGGCGCGTGGACCGATCGGGGATTCGGAGACCGTACGTGGACCGATCGGGGCTCGGAGACGGTACGAGGACCGACCGGAGCTCAGGAGATTCGCGTGGATCGATCAGGGCTCCGGAGGCGGCGCATGGACCGATTGGGGAGCATGAGATGGTGCGTGGACCGATCGGGGCTCGGAGACGGCGCACGGACCGATCGGGGCTTAGGAGACGACGCGTGGACCGATTGGGGCTCAGGAGGCCGCGCGTAGACCGATCGCGGCTCGACGCCGCGCGTGGACGGATCAGGGCTCAGGAGACGGACCGTGGACCGATCGGGGCTTAGGAGAAAACACGTGGACCGATCGGGGCTCAGGAAGCGGCGCCTGCACCGATCGTGGTTGGGAGACGGCGCAAAGAGGCATCTGGGCTTAGAAGACGACGCGTGGACCGATCGGGGCTCAGGAAACGGCGCGTGGACCGACCGCGGCTCAGGAGGCCACGCCTGGACCGATCGGGGCTCGGAGACGGCGTGTGGACCGATCGGGAATGAGGAAACGGCGCGTGGAGCGATCGGGGCTCAGGAGGCGGCGCGTAGATCGATCGGGGCTCAGGAGACGACGGGTCGATGGATCGGGTCTTAGGAGCCGACGCGTGGACCGATTGGGACTCAGGAGACGGCGCGTGGACCGATCGGGGCTCGGAGACGGCGCGTGGGCTGACCGGAGCTAAGCAGGCCGCGCGTGGACGCATCGGGGCTCAGGAGACGGCGCGTGGACCGATCGGGGCTCGGAGACGGCACGTTAACCGATCGGGGCTTAGGAGACGATGCGTGGACCGATCGCGGCTCGGAGACGGCGTGTGAACCGACCGGGGCTCAGGAGTCCGCGCGTGGACCGATCGAGGCTCGGCGACGGCGAGTGGACCCATCGGGGCTCGGAGACGACGCGTGTACGGATCGGGGCTTGATGACGGCGGCTTTATCGATCGCGGCTCGGAGACGGCCCGTGAATCGATCGGCGCTCGGAGACGGCGCGTGGACCGATCGGGGCTTATGAGACGTTGCGTGGACCGATCGGAGATCAGGAGAAGACGCGTGCACCGATCGGGGCTCTGGAAGCGGCGCACGGACCGATCGTGGCTCGGAGACGGCGCGTGGAGGCATCGGGGCTTTGAAGACGACGCGTGGACCGAACGGTGCTCAGAAAACGCCGCGTGGACCGATGGGGATCAGGCGCCGGTGCGTGGAGCGATCGGGGCTCGGAGACGCCGCTTGGACCGATCGGGGCTTAGGAGACGGCGCGTGGACCGATTGGGGCGTAGGAGACGGCGCGTGGACCGATCGGGGCTCAGGAAGCGGCGCCTAGACTGATCGGGGCTCGGAGGCGGCGCGTGGAGGCATCGGGGCTAAGAAGACGACGCATGGACCGAGCGGGGCTCAGGAGACGGCGCGAGGAGCGATCGGGGCTCAGGAGAAGACGCGTCAATTGATCGGGGCTCAGAAATCGGCGCGTGGAGCGATCGGGGCTCAGAAAACGGCGCGTGGAGCGATCAGGGCTCAGGAAACGACGCGTCGACCGATCGGGGCTCAGGAGACGGCGCGCGGACCGACCGGGGCTCAGGAGACGGCGCGTGAACCGATCGGCGCTCGGAGACGCCGCGTGGACCGATCGGGGCTCAGGAGGCCGCGCGTGGACCGATCGGGGCTCGGAGACGGCGCGCGGACCGACCGGGGCTCAGGAGACTCGCCTGGACCGATCGGGGCTCCGGAGGTGCCGCGTGGACCGATGGGGATCAGGAGACGGTGCGTGGACCGATCGGGGCTCGGAGACGGCGCGTGGATCGATCGGGGCTCCGGAGGCGCCGCGTGGACCCTTGGGGATCAGGAGACAGTGCGTGGACCCATTGGGGCTCGGAGACGGCGCGTGGACCGATCGGGGCTTAGGAGACGACGCGTGGACCGTTCGGGGCTCGGAGACGACGTGTGAATCGATCGGGGCTCGGAGATGGGGCGTAGAATGATCGGGGCTCAGGAGACGGCGCGTGAAATGATCGGCGCGTGAAATGATCGGCGCTCTGGGACGGCGCGTAGACCGATTTGGGCTTACGAGACGGCGCGTGGACCGATCGGGGCTCAGGAAGCGGCGCCTGGACCGATCGTGCCTCGGAGACGGCTCGTCGAGGCATCGGGGCTAAGAAGACGACGCATGGATCGAGCGGGGCTCAGGAGACGGAGCGAGGAGCGATCGGGGCTCGGAGATGGCGCGTGGAGGCATCGGGGCTTTGAAGACGACGCGTGGACCGAACCGTGCTCAGAAAACGGCGCGTGGACCGATCGGTGCTCGGAGACGATGCGTGGACCGATCGGGGCTCAGGTAACGGCGTGTGGAGCGATTGGGGCTTAGGAGACGACGCGTGGAACGACCGGGGCTCAGAAGACGACGCGTCGACCGATGGGGACTCAGGAGACGGCGCGTGGCCCGATTGGGGCTCGGATACGGCGCGTGAACCGACCGGGGCTCAGGAGGCCGCCCGAGAACCGATCGCGGCTCGGCGACGGCGCGTGGACCGATGGGGGCTCAGGAAACGACGCGTTGACCGATCGGGGCTCAGGAGACGGCGCGCGGACCGACCGGGGCTCAGGAGACGGCGCGTGAACCGATCGGCGCTCGGAGACGGCGCGTGGACCGATCGGGGGTTAGGAGACGGCGCGTGGACCGATCGCGGCTCGGAGACGGTGCGTGGAACGATCGGGGCTCAGGAGACGACGCGTGGACCGATCGGGCGTAGGAGACGACGCGTGTACCTATCGGGGCTCACGACACAGCGTGTGGACCGATTGGGGCTCAGGAGACGCCGCGTGGACCGATCGGGGCTCAGGAGGCCGCGCGTGGACCGATCGGGGCTCGGAGAGGGTGCGTGGACCGATTGGGCCTCGGATACGGTGCGTGAAGCAACCGGGGCTCAGGAGGCCGCGCGTGGACCGATCGCGGCTCGTGCGACGGCGCGTGCACCGATCGGCGCTCGGAGACGGCGCTGACCGATCGTGGCTTAGGAGAAGGCGCGTGGAACGATCGGGGTTCAGGAGACGGGGCGTGGACCGATTGGGGCTCGGAGACGGCGCGTTAACCGATTGGGGCTTAGGAGACGATGCGTGGGTCGATCGGGGCTCAGGATCCTCGCGTGGATCGATCGGGGCTCCGGAGGCGCCGCGTGGACCCTTGGGGATCAGGAGACAGTGCGTGGACCAATTGGGGCTCGGAGACGGCGCGTGGACCGATCGGGGCTTAGGAGACGACGCGTGGACCGTTCGGGGCTCGGAGACGACGTGTGAACCGATCGGGGCTCAGGAGACGGCGCGTGGACTGATCGGTGCTCGCAGACTGCGCGTGGACGGACCGCGGCTTAGAATGCGGCACGCGGACCGATCGGGGATCGGAGACGGCGCGTGGAACCATCGGGGCTCGAAGACGGCGCGTTAACCGATCGGGGCGTAGGAGACGATGCGTGGACTGATCGGGGGTCAGGAGAAGACGCGTGGACCGATCGGGGCTTAGGAGAGGACCCGTCGACCTATCGGGGCTCAGGAAAAGACGCGTGGATCGATCGAGGTGTAGCAGAGGACTTAGGAGACGACGCGTGGACCGATCGGGGCTGAAAAGACGGCGCGTGGACCGATTGGGGCTCAGGAGACGGCGCGTGGACCGATTGGGGCTCGGGAGACTGCGCGTGGATGGATCGGGGCTTCGGGAACGACGCGTGGACCGATCGAGGTTCAGGAGACGGCGCGTGGACCGATCGGGGCTCGGAGACGGCGCGTGGAACGATCGGGGCTTAGGAGGCCGCGCGTGGACCGATCGGGACTCAGGAGACGGCGTGTGGGCCGATCGGGGCTCAGGAGGCGGCGCGTGGACCGATTGGGGCTCAGGAGACGGCGCGTGGACGTATCGGGGCTTAGGAGACGATGCGTGAACCGATCGGGGCTTAGGAGACGACGCGTGGAACGATCGGGGCTCAGGAGACTCGCGTGGATCGATCGGGGCTCAGGATGCAACGCGGGGACCCATCGGGGCTCGGAGACGGCGTGTGGACGTATCGGGGCTTAGGAGACGACGCGTGGAGCGATCGGGGCTCGGAGACGCCGCTTGGACCGATCGGGGCTTAGGAGACGGCGCGTGGACCGATTGGGGCGTAGGAGACGGCGCGTGGACCGATCGGGGCTCAGGAAGCGGCGCCTAGACTGATCGGGGCTCGGAGACGGCGCGTGGAGGCATCGGGGCTAAGAAGACGACGCATGGACCGAGCGGTGCTCAGGAGACGGCGCGAGGAGCGATCGGGGCTCAGGAGAAGACGCGTCAATTGATCGGGGCTCAGAAATCGGCGCGTGGAGCGATCGGGGCTCAGAAAACGGCGCGTGGAGCGATCGGGGCTCAGGAAACGACGCGTTGACCGATCGGGGCTCAGGAGACGGCGCGCGGACCGACCGGGGCTCAGGAGACGGCGCGTGAACCGATCGGCGCTCGGAGACGGCGCGTGGACCGATCGGGGGTTAGGAGACGGCGCGTGGACCGATCGCGGCTCGGAGACGGCGCGTGGAACGATCGGGGCTCAGGAGACGACGCGTGGACCGATCGGGCGTAGGAGACGACGCGTGTACCTATCGGGGCTCACGACACAGCGTGTGGACCGATTGGGGCTCAGGAGACGCCGCGTGAAGCAACCGGGGCTCAGGAGGCCGCGCGTGGACCGATCGCGGCTCGTGCGACGGCGCGTGCACCGATCGGCGCTCGGAGACGACGTGTGAACCGATCGGGGCTCAGGAGACGGCGCGTGGACTGATCGGTGCTCGCAGACTGCGCGTGGACGGACCGCGGCTTAGAATGCGGCACGCGGACCGATCGGGGATCGGAGACGGCGCGTGGAACCATCGGGGCTCGAAGACGGCGCGTTAACCGATCGGGGCGTAGGAGACGATGCGTGGACTGATCGGGGCTCGGAGACGGCGCGTGGACCGATCGGGGCTTAGGAGACGACGCGTGGACCGATCGGGGCTTATAAGACGACGCGTGGACTGATCGGGGCGTAGGAGACGACGCGTGGACCGATCCGGGCTCAGGAGACGGCGCGTGGACCGATCAGGGCTCGGAGACGGCGCGTGGAACCATCGGGGCTCAGGAGGCCGCGCGTGGACCGATCCCGGCTCGGCGACGTCGCCTGGACCGATGGGGGCTCAGGAGCCGCGCGTGGACCGATCATGGCTCGGCGACGGCGCGTGGACCGATCGGGGCTTAGGTGACGATTCGTGAACCGATCGGGGCTCGGAGACAGAGCGTGGACCGATCCGGGCTTAGGAGACAACGCGTGGACCGATCGGGGCTCGGAGATGGGGCGTAGAATGATCGGGGCTCAGGAGACGGCGCGTGAAATGATCGGCGCTCTGGGACGGCGCGTAGACCGATTTGGGCTTACGAGACGGCGCGTGGACCGATCGGGGCTCAGGAAGCGGCGCCTGGACCGATCGTGCCTCGGAGACGGCTCGTCGAGGCATCGGGGCTAAGAAGACGACGCATGGATCGAGCGGGGCTCAGGAGACGGAGCGAGGAGCGATCGGGGCTCGGAGACGGCGCGTGGAGGCATCGGGGCTTTGAAGACGGCGCGTGGACTGATCGGGGCTCGGGAAGCGGCGCCTGAACCGATCTGGCTCGGAGACGGCGCGTGGAGGCATCGGGGTTTAGAAGACGACGTATGGACCGATCGGGGCTCAAGAAACGGCGCGTGGACCGATTGGAGCTCGGAGACAACGCGTGGACCGACTGGGGCTCAGGCGGTTGCGCGTGTACCAATTGGGGTTCGACGACGGCGCGTGGACCAATCGCGGCTCGGAGACGGCGCGTTAACCGATCGGGGCTTAGGAGGCTGCGCGTGGACCGATCGAGGCTCGGCGACGGCGCGTGGACCGATCGGGGCTCGGCGACGGCGCGTGGACCGATCGGGGTTCGGAGACGACGCGTGTACAGATCAGGGCTTCGTGACGGCGCGTTTACCGATAGCAGCTCGGAGACGGCCCGTGGACGGATCGCGGCTTAGGAGACGGCGCGTGGACCGATCGGAGCTCAGCAGACGGTGCGTGGACCGGTCGGGGCTTAGGAGACGACGCGTGGACCGATCGAGGCTCGGAGACGACGCGTGTGCGGATCGGGGATTCGAGGACGACGGGTGGACCGATCCGGGCTCAGGAGACGACGCGTCGTCCGATCGGGGCTCAGGATGCGGTGCGTGGACCCATCGGGGCTCGGAGACGGCACGTAGACCGATCAGGGCATAGGACACGACGCGTTGACCGATCGGGACTCAGGAGGCGGCGCGTGGACCGATCGGGGATCAGGAACCGGTCCGTGGAGCGATCGGGGCTTAGGAGACGGCACGTGGACTGATCGGGGCTCAGATGACGGTGCGCGGACCGACCGGGGCTCGGGAGCCTCGCGTGGATCGATCGGGGCTCCGGAGACGCCGCGTGGAGCGATGGGGATCAGGAGACGGTGCGCGGACCGATCGGGGCTCGGAGACGGCGCGTGGACCGATCGGAGCTTAGGAGACGACGCGTGGACCGATCGGGGCGTAGGACGCGACGCGTGTACCTATCAGGGCTCACGAGACAGCGTGTGGACCGACTGGGACTCAGGCGGTTGCGCGTGGACCAAATGGGGTTCGGCGACGGCGCGTGGACCGCTCGGCGCTCGGAGACGGCGCGTTAACCGATCGGGGCTTAGGAGACGATGCGTGAACCGATCGGGGCTCGGAGACGGCGCGTGGACCGATCGGGGCTTAGGAGACAACGCGTGGACCGATGGGGGCTCGGAGACGGCGCGTGTACCTATCGGAGCTCACGAGACAGCGTGTGGACCGATTGGGGCTCAGGAGACGGCGCGTGGACCGATCGGGGCTCAGGAGACGGCGCGTGGACCGATCGGGGCTCGGAGACGGCGCGTGGAACGATCGGAGCTCAGGAGACGGGGCGTGAAATGATCGGCGCTCTGAGACGGCGCGTGGACCGATCGGTGCTCGGAGACGACGCGTGGACCGATCGGGGCTGAGGAGACGGCGCGTGGACCGATCGGGGCTCAGGAGACGGCGCGTGGACCGATTGGGGCTCGGGAGACTGCGCGTGGATGGATCGGGGCTTAGGGAACGACGCGTGGAACGATTGGGGCTCAGGAGACGGCGCGTGGACCGATCGGGGCTCACGAGACGGCGCGTCGACCGATCGGGGCTCAGGAGACGGCGCGTGGACCGATCGGAGCGCAGAAGGCGGCGCGTGGACCGACCGGGGCTCAGGAACCTCGCGTGGATCGATCGGGGCTCAGGAGGCGACGCGTGGACCCATCGCGGCTCGGAGACGGCGTGTGGACGTATCGGGGCTTAGGAGACGACGCGTGGACTGATCGGGGGTCAGGAGAAGACGCGTCGACCGATCGGGGCTTAGGAGAGGACCCGTCGACCTATCGGGGCTCAGGAAACGACGCGTGGACGGATCGGGTCTCAGGAGACGTCGCGTGAACCCGTCGGCGCTCGGAGACGGGGCGTGTACAGATTGGGGCTTAGGAGACGGCGCGTGGACCGTTGGGGGTCGGAGACGGCGCGTGGACCGATCGGGGCTTAGGAGACGATGCGTGAACCGATCGGGGCTTAGGAGACTACGCGTGGAACGATCGGGGCTCAGGAGACTCGCGTGGATCGATCGGGGCTCAGGAGGCAACGCGGGGACCCATCGGGGCTCGGAGACGGCGTGTGGACGTATCGGGGCTTAGGAGACGACGCGTGGACTGATCGGAGCTCAGGATCCTCGCGTGGATCGATCGGGGCTCCGGAGGCGCCGCGTGGACCCTTGGGGATCAGGAGACAGTGCGTGAACCCATTGGGGCTCGGAGACGGCGCGTGGACGGACCGCGGCTTAGAATGCGGCACGCGGACCGATCGGGGATCGGATACGGCGCGTGGAACCATCGGGGCTCGCAGACGGCGCGTTAACCGATCGGGGCTTAGGAGACGATGCGTGGACTGATCGGGGCTCGGAGACGGCGCGTGGACCGATCGGGGCTTAGGAGACGACGCGTGGACCGATCGGGGCTCGGAGATGGGGCGTAGAATGATCGGGGCTCAGGAGACGGCGCGTGAAATGATCGGCGCTCTGGGACGGCGCGTAGACCGATTTGGGCTTACGAGACGGCGCGTGGACCGATCGGGGCTCAGGAAACGGCGCGTGGACCGATCGTGCCTCGGAGACGGCTCGTCGAGGCATCGGGGCTAAGAAGACGACGCATGGATCGAGCGGGGCTCAGGAGACGGAGCGAGGAGCGATCGGGGCTCGGAGACGGCGCGTGGAGGCATCGGGGCTTTGAAGACGACGCGTGGACCGAACCGTGCTCAGAAAACGGCGCGTGGACCGATCGGTGCTCGGAGACGATGCGTGGACCGATCGGGGCTCAGGTAACGGCGTGTGGAGCGGTTGGGGCTTAGGAGACGACGCGTGGAACGATCGGGGCTCAGAAGACGACGCGTCGACCGATGGGGACTCAGGAGACGGCGCGTGGCCCGATTGGGGCTCGGATACGGCGCGTGAACCGACCGGGGCTCAGGAGGCCGCCCGAGAACCGATCGCGGCTCGGCGACGGCGCGTGGACCGATGGGGGCTCAGGAGGCCGCGCGTGGACCGATCATGGCTCGGCGACGGCGCGTAGACCGATCGGGGCTCGGAGACGACGCTTGTACGGATCGGGGCTTGGTGACGGAGTGTTGACCGATCGCGGTTTACAGACGGCCCGTGGACGGATCGGGGCTTAGGAGACGGCGTGCGGACCGATCGGGGCTCAGGAGACGGCGCGTAGACCGATCGCGGCTCGTAAATGACGCGTCAACCGATCGGGACTTAGGAGACGATGCGGGGATCGATCGGGGCTCGGCGACTGCGCGTGGACCGACTGGAGCTCAGGAGGTTGCTCGTGGACCAATGGGGGTTCGGGCGACGGCGCGTGGACCAATTGGGGTTCGGGCGACGGCGCGTGGACCAATTGGGGTTCGGGCGACGGCGCGTGGACCAATCGGTGCTCGGAGACGGCGCGTGGACCGATCGGAGCGTAGGAGACGACGCGTGGACCGATCGGGGCTCAGGAGACGGCGCGCGGACCGACCGGGGCTCAGGCGACTCGCGTGGAACGACCGGGGCTTTGGAGGCGGCGCGTGAACCGATCGGGGCTTGATGACATCGCGTTTACCGATCGCGGTTCGGAGACGGCCCGTGGACAGATCGGGGCTTAGGAGACGGCGCGTGGACCTAACGGGGCTGAGGAGACGGCGCGTGGACAGATCGGGCTCAGGGAGACGGCGCGTGGACCGATCGGGGCTTAGGAGACGATGCGTAGACCGATCGGGGCTCGGAGACGGCGCGTGGAACGATCTGGGCTCGGAGACAGCGCGTGGACCGACTGGGGCCCAGGCGGTGGCGCGTGGACCAATTGGGGTTCGGCGACGGCGCGTGGACCGGTCCGCGCTCAGGAGACGGCGCGTGGACCGATCGGGGCTGAGGAGAAGGCGCGTGGTCCGATCGGGGCTTATGAGACGGCGCGTGGCCCGATCGGGGCTCGGAGATGGCGCGTGGAATGATCGGGGCTTAGGAGATGGCGTGTGGACCGATCGGAGATCAGGAGACGACGAGTGGACCGAGAGGGCTCTGGAAGCGGCGCACGGACGGATCGTGGCTCGGAGACGGCGCGTGGAGGCATCGGGGCTTTGAAGACGACGCGTGGACCAAACGGTGCTCCGAAAACGGTGCGTGGAGCGATCGGGGCTCAGGAGACGGCGCGTGGACCGATCGGGGCTCAGGAGCCGGCGCGTGGACCGATTGGGGCTCGGATACGGCGCGTGAACCAACCGGGACTCAGGCGCCCGCGCGTGGACCGATCCCGGCTCGGCGACGGCGCGTGGACCGATGGGGGCTCAGGAGCCGCGCGTGGACTGATCATGGCTCGGTGACGGCGCGTGGACCGATCGGGGCTTAGGTGACGATGCGTGGACCGATTGGGGCTCAGGAAGCAGCGCCTGGACCGATCGTGGCTCGGAGACGGCGCGAGGAGGCATCTGGGCTTGAAAGACGACGCGTGGATCGATCGGGGCTCGGAGACGGCGCGTGGACCGACCGCGGCTCAGGAGGCCACGCCTGGACCGATCGGGGCTCGGCGACGGCGCGTGGACCGATCGAGTCTCGGAGACGACGCGTCGACCGATCGGGGCTCAGATGACGGCGCGCGGATCGATCGGGGCTCCGGAGACGCCGCGTGGAGCGATGGGGATCAGGAGACGGTGCGCGGACCGATCGGGGCTCGGAGACGGCGCGTGGACGGACCGCGGCTCAGAATGCGGTACGCGGACCGATCGGGGATCGGACACGGCGTGTGGACCGATCAAGGCTCGGAGACGACGCGTTTACGGATCGGGGATCAGGAGACGACGCGTGGAACGATCCGGGCTCAGGAGACGAAGCGTGGACCGATCGGGGCTCGGAGACGGTGTGTGGAACGATCGGGGCTCGGGTGACAGCGCGTGAACCGATCGGCGCTCGGAGACGGCGCGTGGATCGATCGGGGATCGGGGACGGCGCGTGGAACGATCGCGGCTCGGAGTCGACGCGTTACCCGATCGGGGCTTAGGAGACGATGCGTGGACCGATCGGGGCTCGGAGACGGCGCGTGGACCGACCGGGGTTTAGGAGAAGGCGCGTGGACCGATCGGAGATCAGGAGTTGATGCGTGGACCAATCGGGGTTGTGGAAGCGGCGCACGGACCGATCGTGGCTCGGAGACGGCGCGTGGAGGCATCGGGCCTTTGAAGACGACGCGTGGACCGATCGGGGCTCAGGAAACGGCGTGTGGCGCGATCGGGGCTCAGGAGACGACGCGTGGATCGATCGGGGCTCAGGAGATGGCGCGCGGACCGACTGGGGCTCAGGAGACTCGCGTGGATCGATCGGGGCTCCGGAGGCGCCGCGTGGACCGATTGGGATCAGGAGACGGTGCGTGAACCGATCTCGGCTCGGAGACGGCGCGTGGAACGATCGGGGCTCAGGAGACGACGCGTGGACCGATCCGTGCTCGGAGACAGCGCGTGGACCGACTGGGGCTCGGAGACGGCGCGTGGACCGATCGTGGCTTAGGAGAACGCGCGTTGAATGATCGGGGCTCAGGAGACGGCGCGTCGACCGATCGTGGCTCGGAGACGGCGCGTGGAGGCATCGGGGTAAAGAAGACGACGCACTGACCGAGCGGGGTTCAGGAGACGGCGCGAGGAGCGATCGGGGCTCAGGAGAAGACGCGTCAATTGATCGGGGCTCAGGACACGACGCGGCGACGGATCGGGGCTTGGAGACGGTGCGTGGACCGATGGGGATCAGGAGACGGTGCGTGGACCGATCGGGGCTCGGAGACGGCGCGTGGACCGATCGGGGCTTAGGAGACGACGCGTGGACCGATCGGGGCTTAGGAGACGACGCGTGGACCGATCGGGGCGTAGGAGACGACGCGTGTACCTATCGGGGCTCACGAAACAGCGTGTGGGCCGATTGGGGCTCAGGAGACGGCGCGTCGACCGTTCGGGGCTCAGGAGACGGCGCGCGGACCGGTCGGGGCTCAGGAGCCTAGCGTGGATCGATCGGGGCTCCGGAGGCGGCGCGTGGACCGATTGGAGAGGAGGAGATGGTGCGTGGACCGATCGGGGCTCAGGAGACGGCGCGTGGACTGATCGGTGCTCGCAGACTGCGCGTGGACGGACCGCGGCTTAGAATGCGGCACGCGGACCGATCGGGGATCGGAGACGGCGTGTGGACGTATCGGGGCTTAGAAGACGATACGTGGACCGATCGGGGCTCAGGAGATGGCGCGTGGACCGACTGGGGCTCAGGAGGTTGCGCGTGGACCAATTGCGGTTCGGCGACGGCGCGTGGACCGACCGAGGCTCAGGAGACCGCGCGTGGACCGATCGGGGCTCGGCGACTGCGCGTGGACGGATCGAGGCTCGGAGACGACGAGTATACGGATCGGGTATTAGGGGACGGAGCGTGGACCGATCCGGGCTCAGGAGACGGCGTGTGGACCGATCAGGCTTTAGTTGACGATTCGTGAACCGATCGGGGCTCGGAGACGGAGCGTGGACCGATCCGGGCTCAGGAGATGGCGCGTGGACCGACTGGGGCTCAGGAGGTTGCGCGTGGACCAATTGCGGTTCGGCGACGGCGCGTGGACCTACCGAGGCTCAGGAGACCGCGCGTGGACCGATCGGGGCTCGGCGACTGCGCGTGGACCGATCAGGGCTCGGAGATGGCGCGTGGAACCATCGAGGCTCAGGAGGCCGCGCGTGGACCGATCCCGGCTCGGCGACGTCGCCTGGACCGATGGGGGCTCAGGAGCCGCGCGTGGACCGATCATGGCTCAGCGACGGCGCGTGGACCGATCGGGGCTTAGGTGACGATTCGTGGACCGATCGGGGCTCGGAGACGGAGCGTGGACCGATCCGGGCTTAGGAGACAACGCGTGGACCGATTGGGGCTCAGGAAGCAGCGCCTGGACCGATCGCGGCTCGGGGACGGCGCGAGGAGGCATCTGGGCTTGGAAGACGACGCGTGGATCGATCGGGGCTCGGAGACGTCGCGTGAACCGACCGGCGCTCAGGAGGCCGCGCGTGGACCGATCGATGCTCAGGAGGCCACGCCTGGACCGATCGGGGCTCCGCGACGGCGCGTGGACCGATCGATGCTCGGAGACGACGCGTGTACGGATCGGGGATTCGGCGATGACGCGTGGACCGATCCGGGCTCAGGAGACGGCGCGTGGACCGATCGGGGCTCGGAGACGGCGCGTGGAACGATCGGGGCTCAGGAGACGGCGCGTGAACCGATCGGCGCTCGGACACGGCGCGTGGACCGATAGGGGCTTAGGAGACGGCGCGTGGACCGATCGGGGCTCGGAGACGGGGCGTGGAATGATCGGGGCTCAGGAGACGGCGCGTGGAATGATCGGCGCTCTGGGACGGCGCGTAGACCGATTTGGGCTTACGAGACGGCGCGTGGACCGATCTGGGCTCAGGAAGCGGCGCCTGGACCGATCGTGCCTCGGAGACGGCTCGTCGAGGCATCGGGGCTAAGAAGACGACGCATGGATCGAGCGGGGCTCAGGAGATGGCGCGAGGAGCGATCGGGGCTCGGAGACGGCGCGTGGAGGCATCGGGGCTTTGAAGACGACGCGTGGACCGAACCGTGCTCAGAAAACGGCGCGTGGACCGATCGGTGCTCGGAGACGATGCGTGGACCGATCGGGGCTCAGGTAACGGCGTGTGGAGCGGTTGGGGCTTAGGAGACGACGCGTGGAACGATCGGGGCTCAGACGACGACGCGTCGACCGATCGGGGCTCAGGAGACGGCGCGTGGATCGATCGGGGCTCGGAGACGCCGCGTGGAACGATCGGGGCTCAGGATACGGCGCTTGAACTTATCGACGCTCGGAGACGGCGCGTGGACCGATTGAGGATTAAGAGACGACGGGTGGACCGATCGGGGCTTAGGAGACGGCGCGTGGAACGATCGGGGCTCAGAAGACGACGCGTCGACCGATCGGGGCTCAGGTGACGGCCCGCGGACCGACCGGGGCTCAGGAGACGGCGCGTGAAATTATCGGCGCTCCGAGAGCGCGCGTGGACCGATTGAGGCTTAAGAGACGACGGGTGGACCGATCGGGGCTAAGGAGACGACACTTGAATCGATCGGGGCACAGGAGACGGCGCATGGACTAATTGGGGCTCAGGAGACGACGCGTGTACCGATCGGGGCTCAGGAGACGGCGCGTGGACTGATCGGCGCTCTGGGACGGCGTGTAGACCGCTTTGGGCTTACGAGACGGCGCGTGGACCGATCGGGGCTCAGGAAGCGGCGCCTGGACCGATCGTGCCTCGGAGACGGCGCGTGGAGGCATCGGGGCTAAGAAGACGACGCATGGACCGATCGGGGCTGAGGAAACGGCGTGTGGACCGATCGGAGCTCCGAGACGACGCGTCGACGGATCGGGGCTTAGGAGACGACGCGTGGACCGATCGGGGCTTAGGAGACGACGCGTGGACCGATCGGGGCTCAGGAGACGGCGCGTGGACCGACCGGGTTTCAGGAGGCGACGCGTGGACCCATCGGGGCTCGGAGACGGCGTGTGGATCGATTGGGGCTTAGGAGACGGCGCGTGGACCAATCGGGGCTCAGGAAGCGGCGCCTGGACCGATCGTGGCTCGGAGACGGCGCGTGGAGGCATCTGGGCTTACAAGACGACGCGTGGATCGATCGGGGCTCGGAGACGGCGCGTGAACCGACCAGGGCTTAGGAGACGGCGCGTGGACCGATCGGGGCTCAGGAAGCGGCGCCTGGACCGATCGTGGCTCGGAGACGGCGCGTGGAGGCATCTGGGCTTACAAGACGACGCGTGGATGGATCGGGGCTCGGAGACGGCGCGTGAACCGACCAGGGCTCAGGAGACGGCGCGTGGACCGGTCGGGGCTTAGGAGACGACGCGTCGACCGATCGAGGCTCGGAGACGACGCGTGTGAGGATCGGGGATTCGAGGACGACGCGTGGACCGATCCGGGCTCAGGAGACGGCGCGTGGACCGATCGGGGATCGGAAGCGGCGCGTGGAACGATCGGGGCTCGGATACGGCGCGTGGACCGGTCGAGGCTCGGAGACGACGCGTGTGCGGATCGGGGATTCGAGGACGACGGGTGGACCGATCCGGGCTCGGAGACGGCGCGTGGACCGATCGGGGCTCGGAAACGGCGCGTGGAACGATCGGGGCTCAGGAGACGGTGCGTGTACCGATCGTCGCTCGGAGACGGCACGTGGACCGATCGTGGCTTATGAGACGGCGCGTGAACCGATCGGAGATCAGGAGAAGACGCGTGCACCGATCGGGGCTCTGGAAGCGGCGCACGGACCGATCGTGGCTCGGAGACGGCACGTGGAGGCATCCGAGCTTTGAAGGCGACGCGTGGACCGAACGGTGCTCAGAAAACGCCGCGTGGACCGATGGGGATCAGGAGACGGTGCGTAGACCGATCGAGGCTCGGAGACGCCGCCTGGACCGATCGGGGCTTAAGAGACGGCGCGTGGACCGATTGGGGCTTAGGAGACGGCGCGTGGACCGATCGGGGCTCAGGAAGCGGCGCCTGGACCGATCGGGGCTCGGCGACTGCGCGTGGACGGATCGAGGCTCGGAGACGACGAGTATACGGATCGGGTATTAGGGGACGGAGCGTGGACCGATCCGGGCTCAGGAGAAGACGCGTCAATTGATCGTGGCTCAGGAGACGACGCGTCGACGGATCGGGGCTTAGGAGACGACGCGTGGACCGATCGGGGCTTAGGAGACGACGCGTGGACCGATCGGGGCTCAGGAGACGGCGCGTGGACCGACCGGGTTTCAGGAGGCGACGCGTGGACCCATCGGGGCTCGGAGACGGCGTGTTGATCGATTGGGGCTTAGGAGACGGCGCGTGGACCGATCGGGGCTCAGGAAGCGGCGCCTGGACCGATCGTGGCTCGGAGACGGCGCGTGGAGGCATCTGGGCTTACAAGACGACGCGTGGATCGATCGGGGCTCGGAGACGGCGCGTGAACCGACCAGAGCTTAGGAGACGGCGCGTGGACCGATCGGGGCTCAGGAAGCGGCGCCTGGACCGATCGTGGCTCGGAGACGGCGCGTGGAGGCATCTGGGCTTACAAGACGACGCGTGGGTGGATCGGGGCTCGGAGACGGCGCGTGAACCGACCAGGGCTCAGGAAACGGCGCGTGGACCGGTCGGGGCTTAGGAGACGACGCGTCGACCGATCGAGGCTCGGAGACGACGCGTGTGAGGATCGGGGATTCGAGGACGACGCGTGGACCCATCCGGGCTCAGGAGACGGCGCGTGGACCGATCGGGGATCGGAAGCGGCGCGTGGAACGATCGGGGCTCGGATACGGCGCGTGGACCGGTCGAGGCTCGGAGACGACGCGTGTGCGGATCGGGGATTCGAGGACGACGGGTGGACCGATCCGGGCTCGGAGACGGCGCGTGGACCGATCGGGGCTCGGAAACGGCGCGTGGAACGATCGGGGCTCAGGAGACGGTGCGTGTACCGATCGTCGCTCGGAGACGGCACGTGGACCGATCGTGGCTTATGAGACGGCGCGTGAACCGATCGGAGATCAGGAGAAGACGCGTGCACCGATCGGGGCTCTGGAAGCGGCGCACGGACCGATCGTGGCTCGGAGACGGCACGTGGAGGCATCCGGGCTTTGAAGACGACGCGTGGACCGAACGGTGCTCAGAAAACGCCGCGTGGACCGATGGGGATCAGGAGACGGTGCGTAGACCGATCGAGGCTCGGAGACGCCGCCTGGACCGATCGGGGCTTAAGAGACGGCGCGTGGACCGATTGGGGCTTAGGAGACGGCGCGTGGACCGATCGGGGCTCAGGAAGCGGCGCCTGGACCGATCGGGGCTCGGCGACTGCGCGTGGACGGATCGAGGCTCGGAGACGACGAGTATACGGATCGGGTATTAGGGGACGGAGCGTGGACCGATCCGGGCTCAGGAGACGGCGTGTGGACCGATCAGGCTTTAGTTGACGATTCGTGAACCGATCGGGGCTCGGAGACGGAGCGTGGACCGATCCGGGCGTTGGAGACAACGCGTGGACCAATTGGGGCTCAGGAAGCAGCGCCTGGACCGATCGGGGCTCCGCGACGACGCGTGGACCGATCGATGCTCGGAGACGACGCGTGTACGGATCGCGGATTCGGCGATGACGCGTGGACCGATCCGGGCTCAGGAGACGGCGCGTGGACCGATCGGGGCTCGGACACGGCGCGTCGAACGATCGGGGCTCAGGAGACGGCGCGTGAACCGATCGGCGCTCGGAGACGGCGCGTGGAGTCATCTGGGCTTACAAGACGACGCGTGGATCGATCGGGGCTCGGAGACGGCGCGTGAACCGACCAGGGCTCAGGAGACGGCGCGTGGACGGGTCGGGGCTTAGGAGACGACGCGTCGACCGATCGAGGCTCGGAGACGACGCGTGTGAGGATCGGGGATTCGAGGACGACGCGTGGACCGATCCGGGCTCCGGAGACGGCGCGTGGACCGACCGGGGCTAAGGAGGCCGCGTGTGGACCGATCGAGGCTCGGCGACGGCGCCTGGTCCGATCGGGGCTCGGAGACGACGGGTGTACGGATCGGGGCTTAGGAAGCGGCGCGTGGGCCGATCGGGGCGCAGGAGACGGCGCGTGGACCGATCGGGGCTCAGGAGACGGCACGTGGACCGATTGGGGCTTAGGAGACAGTGCGTGGACCGATTGGGGCTCAGGAGACGGCGCGTGGACCGCTCGGGGCTCGGAGACGGCGCGTGGAACGATCGGGGCTCAGGAGACGGCGCGTGGACCGATCGGGGCTCAGAAGGCGGCGCCTGGACCGATCGTGGCTCGGAAACGGTGCGTGGAGGCTTCGGGGCTTAAAAGACAATGCGTGGACCGATCGGGGTTCCGGAAACGGCCTGTGGACCAATCGGTGCTCGGAGACGACGCGTGGACCGATGGGGGCTTAGGAGACGGCGCGTGGACCGATCGGGGTTCGGAGACGCCGTGTCGACCGATTGGGGCTCGGAGACGGCGCGTTAACCGATCGAGGCTTAGGAGACGACGTGTGGACCGATCGGGTCTTAGGAGACATCGCGGGGACCGATCGGGGCTCAGGAAGCAGCACGTGGAGCGATCGGTGCTCGAAGACGACGCGTGGACCGATCGGGGCTCAGGAGCCGATGCGTGAACCGATCGGGGCTTAGGAGACGACGCGTGGACCGATCGGGCTTCAGGAGACGGCGCGTGGAGGGATCGGGGCTCAGGAGAAGACGCGTGGATCGATCGGGTCTCAGGAGACGACGCGTCGACGGATCGGGGCTTAGGAGACGACGAGTGGACCGATCGGGGGTTAGGAGCCGACGCGTGGACCGATCGGGGCTCAGGAGACCGCGCGTGGACCGATCGGGGCTCTGAGACGACGCGTGTACGGATCGGGGCTCAGGAAACGGCGCGTGGAGCGATCGGGGCTCAGAAGACGGCGCGTGGAGCGATAGGGGCTCAGGAGAAGACGCGTGGATCGATCGTGTCTCAGGAAACGACGCGTCGATGGATCGGGGCCCAGGAAACGGCGCGTGGATCGATCGGTGCTCGAATACGACGCGTGGACCGATCGGGGCTCAGGAGCCGATGCGTGAACCGATCGCGGCTTCGGAGACGACACGGGGACCGATCGGCGCTCAGGAGACGACGCGTCGACCGATCGGGGCCCAGGAAACGGCGCGTGGATCGATCGGTGCTCGAAGACGGCGCGTGGACCGATCGTAACTCGGAGACGACGCGTGTACGGATCGGGGCTCAGGAAACGGCGCGTGGATCGATCGGTGCTCGAAGACGACGCGTGGACCGATCGGGGCTCAGGAGCCGATGCGTGAACCGATCGCGGCTTAGGAGACGACGCGGGGACCGATCGGGGCTCAGGAGACGACGCGTCGTCCGATCGGGGCCCAGGAAACGGCGCGGGGATCGATCGGTGCTCGAAGACGGCGCGTGGACCGATCGTGACTCGGAGACGACGCGTGTACGGATCGGGGCTCAGGAAACGGCGCGTGGACCGATTGGCGCTCAGGCGGCCGCGCGTGGACCAGTTTGGGTCCGGCGACGGCGCGTGGACCGATCGGGGCTCGGAGACGACGCGTGTACGGATCGGGGCTCAGGAAACGGCGCGTGGAGCGATCGGGGCTCAGGAGACGACGCGTCGACCGATCGGAGGTCAGAAGGCGGCGCGTGGACCCATCGGGGCTCGGAGACGGCGCGTGGACCGATCGAGGCTTAGGAGACGACGCGAGGATCGATCGGGGCTGCGGAGGCGCCACGTGGACGGATGGGGCTCAGGAGACGGTGCGTGGACCGATCGGGGCTCGGAGACGGCGCCTGGAACGATCGGGGCTCAAGAGACGGCGCGAGGACCGACCGGGGCTCAGGAGACGGCGCGTGGACCGATCGGGGCTCGGAGACGACTCCTGGACCGATCGGGGCTCAGGAGACGGCGCGTGGAGCGATCGGGGCTCGGAGACGGCGCGTGGACCGGTCAGGGCTTAGGAGACGACGCTTGGACCGATCGGGGCTTAGGAGGCGCCGCGTGGAACGATCGGGGCTCATGAGACGGCGCGTAGACCGATCGGGGCTCCGGCGGCGACGCGTCGACCGATCGGGGCCCAGGAAACGGCGCGTGGATCGATCGGTGCTGGAAGACGACGCGTGGACCGATCGGGGGTCAGGAGCCGATTCGTGAACCGATCGGGGATTAGGAGACGACGCGTGGACCGATAGGGGCTCGGAGACGACGCGTGTACGAATCGGAGTTCAGGAAACGGCGCGTGGATGCGATCGGGGCTCAGGAGACGACGCGTCGACCGACCGGAGGTCAGGATGCGACGCGTGGACTCATCGGGGCTCGGAGACGGCACGTGGACCGGTCGGGGCTTAGGAGACTCGCGTGGATCTATCGAGGCTTCGGAGGCGGCGTGTGAACCGATCGGGGATTAGGAGACGGTGCGTGGAGCGATCGAGGCTTAGAAGATGGCGCGTGGACCGATCGGGGCTGGTGAAGCGGCGCCTGGACCGATCGTAGCTCGGAGACGGCGCGTGGACCGATCGGGGCTTAGGAGACGATGCGTAGACCGATCGGGGCTCACGAGACAGCGCGTGGACCGATTGGGGATCAGACGGCCGCGCGGGGACCAATCGGCGTTCGGCGACGGCGGGTGGACCGATCGGGGCTCGGAGACGAAGCGTGTACGGATCGGGGCTGAGGAGACGGCGCGTGGTCCGATCGGTGCTCCGACACTGGCTGTGGACGTATCGGGGCTTAGGAGACGACGCGTAGACCGATGGGGGCTTACGAGACGGCGCGTGGATCGATCGGAGCTCGGAGACGGCGCGTGAACCGACCGGGGCTGAGGAGGCCGCCCGTGGACCGATCATGGCTCGGCGACGGCGCGTGGACCGATCGGGGCTCATGAGACGGCGCGTAGACCGATCGGGGCTCCGGCGGCGACGCGTGGACCGATCGGGGCCCAGGAAACGGCGCGTGGATCGATCGGTGCTCGAAGACGACGCGTGGACCGATCGGGGCTCAGGAGCCGATGCGTGAACCGATCGGGGATTAGGAGACGACGCGTGGACCGATCGGGGCTCGGAGACGACGCGTGGACCGATCGGGGCTCAGGAGATGGCGCGTGGACCGATCGGAGCTCGGAGACGACGCGTGGACCGATCGGGGCTCAGGAGATGGCGCGTGGATCGATCGGGTATCAGGAGACGATACGTGGAGCGATCGGGGCTCAGGAGGCGGCGCGTGGATCGATCGGGGCTCAGGAGACGCCGCGTGGACCGATCGCGTATTAGGGGACGGCGCTTCGACCGATCGGTGCTCGGAGTCGGCGCGTGGATGGACCATGGCTTAGAATGCGGCACGCGAACCGATCTGGGCTCGGAGATGGCACGTGGACCGATCGGGGCTCGGAGACGGCGCGTTAGGCGATCGGGGCTTAGGAGACGATGCGTGGACCGATCGGGGCTTAGGAGCCGACACGTGGACCGATCGGGGCTCAGAAGGCGGCGCCTGGACCGATCGTGGCTCCGAAACGGCGCGTGGAGGCTTCGGGGCTTAAAAGACGATGCGTGGACCGATCGCGGCTCGGAGACGGCGCGTTCACCGATCGGGGCTTAGGAGACGACGCGTAGACCGATCGGGGCTCACGAGACAGCGCGTGGACCGATTGGGGATCAGACGGCCGCGCGGGGATCAATCGGGGTTCGGCGACGGCGGGTGGACCGATCGGGGCTCGGAGACGAAGCGTGTACGGATCGGGGCTGAGGAGACGGCGCGTGGACCGATTGGTGCTCCGACACTGGCTGTGGGCGTATCGGGGCTTAGGAGACGACGCGTAGACCGATGAGTGCTTAGGAGACGGCGCGTGCATCGATCGGGGCTCGGAGACGGCGCGTGGACCGATCAGGGCTCAGGAAACGGCGCGTGAACCGATCGGGGCTTAGGAGATGACGCGTGGACCTATCGGGGCTCAGAGACGGCGCGTGGAACGATCGGGGCTCAGGAAACGGCGCGTGCACCGATCGGTGCTCGGAGACGGCGCGTGGAGCGATCGGGGCTCAGGAGACGACGCGTGGACCGATCGGGGCGTAGGAGACGACGCGTATACCTATCGGGGCTCAGGAGATAGCGCGTGGACCGATTGGGGCTCAGGAGACGGCACGTGGACCGCTCGGGGCTTAGGAGACGACGCCTGGACCAATCGGGGCTTAGGAGGCGGCGTGGGGAACGATCGGGGCTCAGGAGACGGCGCGTGCACCGATCGGCGCTCGGAGACGGCGCGTGGAGCAATCGGGGCTCAGGAGACGACGCGTGGATCGATCGGGGCTGAGGAGACGACGCGCCGACCAATCGGGGCTCAGGATGCGGCGCGTGGACCCATCGGGGCGCGGAGACGACACGTGGACCGATTAGGGCTTAGGAGACGATGCGTGGACCGATCGGGGCTCAGGAGTCGGCGCGTGGACAGATCAGTGCTCGGAGACGGCGCGTGGACGGACCGTGGCTTAGAATGCGTCACACGGACCGATCGGGGCTCGGAGACGGCGTGTGGACGTATCGGGGCTTCGGAGACGGTACGTGGACCGATCGAGGCTCGGAGACGGCGCGTGGACCGACCGGGGCTCAGGAGGCGGCGCGTGGACCCATCGGGGCTCGGAGACGACACGTGGACCGATTAGGGCTCAGGAGACGACGCGTCGACCGAGCGGAGGTCAGGAGGCGACGCGTGGACCGATCGGGGCTGAGGAGACGGCGCGTGGACCGATCGGGGCTCAGGAGACGGCGCGTGGACGGGTCGGGGCTCAGGAAGCGGCACGTGGAGCGATCGGGGCTCAGGCGACGACGCGTGGACCGATCGGGGCTTAGGACACGACGCGTGGACCGATCAGTGCTCAGGATGCGGCGCCTAGACCGATCGTGGCTCGGAGAAGGCGCGTGGGGGCATGTGGGCTTAGAAGACGATGCGTGGACCGATTGGGGCTCAGGAAACGGCGCGTGAACCGATCGGGGCTTAGGAGACGACGCGTGGACCGATCGGGGCTCAGGAAGCGGCGCACGGACCGATCGTGGCCCGGAGACGATGCGTGGACCGATCGGGGCTCAGGAAACGGCGCGTGGAGCGATCAGGGTCAGGAGACGACGCGTGGATCGATCGGGGCTCAGGAGACGACGCGTCGACCGATCGCGGCTTAGGAGACGACGCGTCGACCGATCGCGGCTTGGAAGACGACGCGTGGACCGATCGCGGCTTGGAAGACGACGCGTGGACCGAACGGTGCTGAGAAAACGGGGAGTGAACCTATCGGTGCTCGGAGACGATGCGTGGACCGCTCGGGGCTCAGGAAACGGCCCGTGGAGCGATCAGGGTCAGGAGACGACGCGTGGATCGATCGGGGCTCAGGAGACGACGCGTCGACCGAGCGGAGGTCAGGAGGCGACGCGTGGACCGATCGGGGCTGAGGAGACGGCGCGTGGACCGATCGGGGCTCAGGAGACGGCGCGTGGACGGGTCGGGGCTCAGGAAGCGGCACGTGGAGCGATCGGGGCTCAGGCGACGACGCATGGATCGATCGGGAATCAGGAGACGACACGTAGACCGATCGGGGCTCAGAAGGCGGCGCCTAGACCGATCGTGGCTCGGAAACGGCGCGTGGAGGCTTCGGGGCTTAAAAGACGACGCGTGGATCGATCGGGGCTCCCGAAACGGCCCATGGACCAATCGGTGTTCGGAGACGACGCGTGGACCGATCGGGGCTGAGGAGACGGCGCGTGGACCGATCGGGGCTCAGGAGACGGCGCGTTGACCGATCGGGGCTCAGGAGACGGCGCGTGGACCGATCGGGGCTTAGGAAACGACGCGTGGACCGATCGGGGCTCAGGAGACGACGCATTGAGCGATCGGGACTCGGAGACGGCGCGTGGACCGATCGGGGCTCAGGAAACGGCGCGTGGACCGATGGGGATTAGGAGACAGTGCGTGGACCGAACGGGGCTCGGAGACGGCGAGTGAACCGGTCGGGGCTTAGGAGACAACGCGTGGACCGAGCGGGACTCAGGAGACGACGCGTGGACCGATCGGGGTTTAGCAGAGGACGCGTCGACCGATCGGGGCTCAGGACACGGCGCGTGGACCCATCGGGGCTTAGGACACGACGCGTGGACCGATCGGTGCTCAGGAAGTGGCGCCTGTACCGATCGTGGCTCGGAGACGGCGCCTGGGGGCATCTGCGCTTAGAAGACGACGCGTGGACTGATCGGGGCTCAGGAAACGGCGCGTGAACCGATCGGGGCTTAGGAGACGACGCGTGGACCTATCGGGGCTCAGAGACGGCGCGTGGACCGATCGGGGCTCCCGAAACGGCCCATGGATCAATCGGTGCTCGGAGACGACGCGTGGACCGATCGGGGCTGAGGAGACGGCGCGTGGACCGATCGGGGCTCAGGAGACGGCGCGTGGACCGATCGGGGCTTAGGAGACTCGCGTAGATAGATCGGGGCTCCGGAGGCGGCACGTGGACCGATCGGGGATCAGGAGACGGTGCGTGGACAGATCGCGGCTCGGAGACGGCGCGTGGACCGATCGGCGCTTAGGAGACGACGCGTGGACCGATCGGGGCTTAGGAGACGACGCGTAGACCGAGCGGGGCTCACGAGACAGCGCGTGTACCGATTGGGAGTCAGACGGGGGCGCGGGAACCAATCGGGGTTCGGCGACGGCGGGTGGACCGATCGGGGCTCGGAGACGAAGCGTGTACGATCGGGGCTGAGGAGACGGCGCGTGGACCGATCGGGGCTGAGGAGACGGTGCGTGGACAGATCGCGGCTCGGAGACGGCGCGTGGACCGATCGGGGCTCAGGAAACGGCGCGTGGACCAATGGGGATCAGGAGACAGTGCGTGGACCGAACGGGGCTCGGAGACAGCGAGTGGACCGGTCGGGGCTTAGGAGACAACGCGTGGACCGAGCGGGGCTCAGGAGACGGCGCGTGGACCGATCGGGGCTTCGGAGATGGTACGTGGACATATCGGGGCTCGGAGACGGCGCGTGGACCGATCGGCGCTCGGAGACGGCGCGTGGAGCGATCGGGGCTCAGGAGACGACGCGTGGATCGATCGGGGCTGAGGAGACGACGCGCCGACCAATCGGGGCTCAGGATGCGGCGCGTGGACCCATCGGGGCTCGGAGACGACACGTGGACCGATCAGGGCTTAGGAGACGATGCGTGGACCGATCGGGGCTCAGGAGACGGCGCGTGGACCGATCAGTGCTCGGAGACGGCGCGTGGACGGACCGTGGCTTAGAATGCGTCACACGGACCGATCGGGGCTCGGAGACGGCGCGTGTAGCGATCGAGGCTCGGAGACGACGCGTGTACGGATCGGGGCTTAGGAGACGGCGCGTAGACCGATCGGGGCTCAGGAGACGGCGCGTGGAACGATCGGGGCTCAGGAGTCTGCGTGTGGACCGATCGGGGCTCGGAGACGGCGCGTTAACCGATCGGGGCTTAGGAGACGATGCGTGGACCGATCGGGGTTCGGAGACGACGCGGGGACCGACCGGGGCTAAGGAGACGGCGCGTAGACCGATCGGGGCTCAGAGACGGCGCTTGGACCGATCGAGGCTTAGGAGAAGGCGCGTGGACCGATCGGGGCTCAGGAAGCGGCGCACGGACCGATCGTGGCTCGGAGACGGCGCGTGGAGGCATCGGGGCTTTGAAGACGACGCGTGAACCGAACGGTGCTCAGAAAACGGCGCGGGGACCGATCGGTGCTCGGAGACGATGCGTGGTCCGATCGGGGCTCAGGAAACGGCGCGTGGAGCGATCAGGGTCAGGAGACGACGCGTGGATCGATCGGGGCTGAGGAGACGACGCGCCGACCAATCGGGGCTCAGGATGCGGCGCGTGGACCCATCGGGGCTCGGAGACGACACGTGGACCGATCAGGGCTTAGGAGACGATGCGTGGACCGATCGGGGCTCAGGAGACGGCGCGTGGACCGATCAGTGCTCGGAGACGGCGCGTGGACGGACCGTGGCTTAGAATGCGTCACACGGACCGATCGGGGCTCGGAGACGGCGTGTGGACGTATCGGGGCTTCGGAGACGGTACGTGGACCGATCGAGGCTCGGAGACGGCGCGTGGACCGACCGGGGCTCAGGAGGCGGCGCGTGGACCCATCGGGGCTCGGCGACGGGGCGTGGACGAACCGTGGCTTAGAATGCGTCACGCGGACCGATCGGGGCTTCGGAGACAGTACGTGGACCGATCAAGCCTCGGACACGGCGCGTGGACCGACCGGGGCTCAGCAGGCAGCGCGTGGATCTATCGGGGCTCCGGAGACGGCGCGTGAACCGATCGGGGCTTAGGAGACGGCGCGTGGTCCAACCGGGGCTGAGGAGGCCGCGCGTGGACCAATTGGGGTTCGGCGACGGCGCGTGGACCGACCGGGGCTCGGAGACGGCGCGTGGACAGATCGGGGCTTAGGAGACGACGCGTTGACCGATGGGGCTTAGGAGGCGATGCGTGGACCGATCGGGGCTCGGAGACGGCGCGTGGAACGATCGGGGCTCGGAGTCGGCGCGTTAACCGATCGGGGCTTAGGAGACGACGTGTGGACCGATCGGGGCTCAGGAGACGACGCGTCGACCGATCGGGGCATAGGAGACGACGCGTGGACCCATCGGGACTCGAAGACGACGCGTGGAACGATCGGGGCTCAGGAGACAGCGCGTGAACGGATCGGGGCTCAGCGACGGCGCGTGGACCGATCGGGGCTCGGCGACGGCGCGTGTAGCGATCGAGGCTCGGAGACGACGCGTGTACGGATCGGGGCTTAGGAGACGGCGCGTAGACCGATCGGGGCTCAGGAGACGGCGCGTGGAACGATCGGGGCTCAGGAGTCTGCGTGTGGACCGATCGGGGCTCGGAGACGGCGCGTTAACCGATCGGGGCTTAGGAGACGATGCGTGGACCGATCGGGGTTCGGAGACGACGCGGGGACCGACCGGGGCTAAGGAGACGGCGCGTAGACCGATCGGGGCTCAGAGACGGCGCTTGGACCGATCGAGGCTTAGGAGAAGGCGCGTGGACCGATCGGGGCTCAGGAAGCGGCGCACGGACCGATCGTGGCTCGGAGACGGCGCGTGGAGGCATCGGGGCTTTGAAGACGACGCGTGAACCGAACGGTGCTCAGAAAACGGCGCGGGGACCGATCGGTGCTCGGAGACGATGCGTGGTCCGATCGGGGCTCAGGAAACGGCGCGTGGAGCGATCAGGGTCAGGAGACGACGCGTGGATCGATCGGGGCTCAGGAGACGACGCGTCGACCGATCGCGGCTTAGGAGACGACGCGTCGACCGATCGGGGCTTGGAAGACGACGCGTGGACCGAACGGTGCTCAGAAAACGGCGCGGGGACCGATCGGTGCTCGGAGACGATGCGTGGTCCGATCGGGGCTCAGGAAACGGCGCATGGAGCGATCGGGGTCAGGAGACGACGCCTGGATCGATCGGGGCTCAGGAGACGACGCGTCGACCGATCGGGGCATAGGAGACGACGCGTTGACCGATCGGGGCTTAGGAGACGACGCATCGACCGATCGGGGCTCAGGAGGCGGCGCGTGGACCCATCGGGACTCGGTGACGACGCGTGGAACGATCGGGGCTCAGGAGACGGCGCGTGAACGCATCGGGGCTCAGCGACGGCGCGTGGCCTGATCGGGGCTCGGTGACGACGCGTGTATGGATCGGGGCTGGGAGACGGCGCGTAGACCGATCGGAGCTCGGAGACGGCCCGTGGAATGATCGGGGCTCAGGAGACACCGCGTGAAATGATCGGCGCTCGAAGATGGCACGTGGACCGATCGGGGCTTAGGAGACGGCGCTTGGACCGATCGGGGCTTAGGAGACGACGCGTGGACCGATCGGGGCTTAGGAGGCGACGCGTGGACCGATCGGGGCTCGGAGACGACGGGTGGAACGATCGGGGCTCGGAGACGACGGGTGGAACGATCGGGGCTCAGGAGACGGCGCGTGTACCGTTCGGCGCTCGGAGACGGCGCGTGGACCGACCGTGGCTTAGGAGAAGGCGCGTGGAACGATCGGGGCTCAGGAGCCGGCGCGTGGAACGATCAATGCTCGAAGACGACGCGTGGACCGATCGCGGCTCAGGAGACGGCGCGTGGAGCGATCGGGGCTCAGGAGAAGACGCGTGGATCGATCGGGGCTCGGGAGACGACGCGTCGACGGATCGGGGCTTAGGAGACGACGCGTGAACGGATGGGGGCTTAGGAGACGACGCGTGGATCGATCGGGGCTCGGAGACGCGCGTGGACCGACTGGGGCTCAGGCGGTTGCGCGTGGACCGATCGGCGCTCAGGAAGCGGGGCCTGGACCGATCGTGGCTCGGAGACGGTGCGACGAGGCAGCTGGGCTTAGAAAAGACGCGTGCATCGATCGGGTCTCAGGAGCCGATGCGTCGACGGATCGGGGCTTAGGAGACGACGTGTGGACCGATCGGGTATTAGGGGACGACGCGTGAACCGATCGGGGCTCGGAGACGGCGCGTGGACCGATCGGGGCTCGGAGATGACGGGTGTACGGATCGTGGCTTAGGAAGCTGCGCGTGGGCCGATCGGGGCGCAGGAGACGGCGCGTGGACCGATCGGGGCTTAGGACACGACGCGTGGACCGATCGGTGCTCAGGATGCGGCGCCTGGACCGATCGTGGCTCGGAGAAGGCGCGTGGGGGCATGTGGGCTTAGAAGACGATGCGTGGACCGATTGGGGCTCAGGAAACGGCGCGTGAACGGATCGGGGCTTAGGAGACGACGCGTGGACCGATCGGGGCTCAGGAAGCGGCGGACGGACCGATCGTCGCTCGGAGACGGCGCGTGAAGGCATCGGGGCTTTGAAGACGACGCGTGGACCGAACGGTGCTGAGAAAACGGCGAGTGGACCTATCGGTGCTCGGAGACGATGCGTGGACCGCTCGGGGCTCAGGAAACGGCCCGTGGAGCGATCAGGGTCAGGAGACGACGCGTGGATCGATCGGGGCTCAGTAGACGACGCGTCGATCGACCGGGGCTTACGAGACGACGCGTTGACCGATCGGGGCTTAGGAGACGGCGCGTGGAGCGATCGGAGCTCAGGAGACGGCGCGTGGACCGATCGGGGCTCAGGAGACGGTGCGTGGACCGATTGGGGCTCGGATACGGCACGTGAAGCAACCGGGGCTCAGGAGGCCGCGCGTGAACCGATCGCGGCTCGTGCGACGGCGCGTGCACCGATCGGCGCTCGGAGACGGCGCTGACCGATCGGGGCTCGGGGACGGCGCGTGGTCCGATCGGGGCTCGGAGACGACGCGTGGACCGATCCGGGCTCAGGAGACGGCGCGTGGAGCGGTCGGGGCTCAGGGGAAGACCCGTGGATCGATCGGGGCTCAGGAGACGACGCGTCGACCGATCGGGGCTCGGAGACGGCGCGTGGATGGACCGTGGCTTAGAATGCGGCACGCGGACCGATCGGGGCTCGGAGACGGCATGTGGATCGATCATGGCTCAGGAGACGGCGCGTGGACCGATGGGGATGAGGAGGCGGTGCGTGGAACGATCGGGGCTCAGGAGACGGCGCGTGGACCGATTGGGGCTCGGATACGGCGCGTGAACCGACCGGGGCTCAGGAGGCCGCGCGTGGACCGATCCGGGCTCGGAGACGGCGCGTGGAATGATCGGGGCTCAGGAGACGGCGCGTAGACCTATCGGGGCGGGGAGAAGGCGCGTGGAACGATCGGGGTTCAGGAGACGGCTCGTGGACCGATTGGGGCTCGGAGACGGCGCGTGGACCGATCGGGGCGGGGAGACGGCGCGTTAACCGATCGGGGCTTAGGAGACGATGCGTGGACCGATCGGGGCTCGGAGACGGCGCGTGGATCGATCGGGGCTTAGGAGACGGCGTGTGGACCGATCGGGGGTTAGGAGACGACGCGTGGACCGATCGGGGCTCAGGAAGCGGCGCCTGGACCGATCGTGGCTCGTAGACGGCGCGTGGAGGTATCGGGGCTTAAAAGACGACGCATAGACCGATCGGGGCTCAGGAAACGGCGCGTGGACCGAACGGTGCTCGGGGACGACGCGTGGACCGATCGGGGCTCAGGAGACGGCGCGTGGACCGATCGGGGCTCAGGAAGCCGCGCCTGCACCGATCGTGGCTCGGAGACGGCGCATGGAGGTATCGGGGCTTCGAAGACGACGCATGGACCAATCGGGGCTCGGAAACGGCGCCTGGACCGATCGGGGCTCGGAGACGGCGCGTGGATCGATCGGGGCTCAGGAGACGACGCGTCGACGGATCGGGGCTTAGGAGACGACGCGTGGACCGATCGGGGCTTAGGAAACAACGCGTGGACCGATCGGGGCTCGGGAGACGGCGCGTGGACCGATCGGGGCTCGGAGACGGCGCGTGGAATGATCGGGGCTTAGGAGACGGCGCGTGGGTCGTACGGGGCTTAGGAGACAACGCGTGGACCGATCGGGGCTCAGGAAGCGGCGCCTGGACCCATCGTGGCTCGGAGACGGCGCGAGGAGGCATCTGGGCTTAGAAGACGATGCGTGGACCGATCGGGGCTCAGGAAACGGCCCGTGGAGCAATCGGGGTTCAGGAGACGAGGCGTGGATCGATCAAGGCTCAGGAGACGACGCGTCGTCCGATCGGGGCTCAGGATGTGGCGCGTGGACCCATCGGGGCTCGGAGACGGCACGTGGACCGATCAGGGCTTAGGACACGACGCGTTGACCGATCAGGACTCAGAAGGCGGTGCGTGGACCGATCGGGGATCAGGAAACGGTCCGTTTAGCGATCGGGGCTTAGAAGACGGCACGTGGACTGATCGGGGCTCGGGAAGCGGCGCCTGAACCGATCGGAGCTCGGAGACGGCGCGTAGAGGCATCGGGGCTCGGGGACGCCGCGTGGACAGATCGGGGCTCGGAGACGGCGCGTGGACTGATCGGGGCTCAGAGACGGCCCGTGAACCGATCGGCGCTCGGAGACGGCGCGTGGACCGATCGGGGCTTATGAGACGGCGCGTGGACCGATCGGAGATCAGGAGAAGACGCGTGCACAGATCGGGGCTCTGGAAGCGGCGCACGGACCTATCGTGGCTCGGAGACGGCGCGTGGAGGCATCGGGGCTTTGAAGACGACGCGTGGACCGAACGGTGCTCAGAAAACGCCGCGTGGACCGATGGGGATCAGGAGACGGTGCGTGGACCGATCGGGGCTCGGAGACGCCGCTTGGACCGATCGCGGCTTAGGAGACGGCGCGTGGACCGATTGGGGCTTAGGAGACGGCGCGTGGACCGATCGTGGCTCAGGAGACGACGCGTGGATCGATTGGGGCTCAGGAAACGACGCGTCGACCGATCGGGGCTTAGGAGACGGCGCGCGGACCGACCGGGGGTCACGAGCCTCGTGTGGACCGATCATGGCTCGGCGACGGCGCGTGGACCGATCGCGGCTCGGTGACGGCGCATGGACCGATCGGGGCTCAGGAGACCGCGCGTGGACCGATCATAGTTCGCGCAACGGCGCGTGGACAGATCGGGGCTCGGAGACGGCGCGTGGACTGATCGGGGCTCAGGAGACGGCGCGTGAACCGATCGGCGCTCGGAGACGGTGCGTGGACCGATCGGGGCTTAGGAGACGACTCGTGGACCGATTGGGGCTCAGGAGGCCGCGCGTGGACCGATCGCGGCGCGACGCCGCGCGTGGACGGATCAGGGCTCAGAAGGCTGCGCGTGAACCAATCGGCGCTCAGAGACGGCGCGTGGACAGATTGGGGCTCAGGCGATTTCGCGTGGACCAATTGGGGTTCGGCGACGGCGCGTGGACCGATCGGGGCTCAGAAGACGGCGCGTGGACCGATCGGGGCTCAGGAGACGACGCGTGGAACGATCGGGGCTCAGGAGACGGCGCGTGCACCGATCGGGGCTTGGAGAAGGCGCGTGGACCGATCGTGGCTCAGGAAGCGGCGCCTGGACCGATCGTGGGCCGGAGATGGCGCGAGAAGGCATCTGGGCTTACGAGACGACGCGTGGATCGATCGGGGCTCGGGGACGGCGGATGAACCGACCGGGGCTCAGGAGACGGCGCGTGGACTGATCGGGGCTCGGAGACGGCGCGTTAACCGATCGGGGCTTAGGAGACGACGCGTGGACCGATCGGGGCTAAGGAGACGGCGCGTGGACCGATCGGTGCTCGGAGACGGCGCGTGGACGGACCGTGGCTTAGAATGCGTCACGCGGACCGATCGGGGCTCGGATACGGCGTGTAGGCGTATCGGGGCTTACGAGACGAAGCGTGAACCGATCGGGGCTCAGGAGACGCCGCGTGGACCGATCGGGGCTCGGAGACGGCGCGTGGAACGATCGGGGCTCGGAGACGCCGCGTGGAACGATCGGGGCTCAGGAGACGGCGCTTGAACTTATCGGCGCTCAGAGACGGCCCGTGTACCGATCGGGGCTTAGGATACGGCGCGTGGACCGATCGGGGCTCAGGAAGCGGCGCCTGGACCGATCGTGGCTCGGAGACGGCGCGTGGAGGCATCGCGGCTAAGAAGACGACGCATGGACCGATCGGGGCTTAGGAAACGGCGTATGGACCGATCGGAGCTCGGACACGACGCGTGGACCGATCGGGGCTCAGGAGACGGCGCGAGGAGCGATCGGGCTCAGGAGAAGACGCCTCAATTGATCGTGGCTCAGGAGACGACGCGTCGACGGATCGGGGCTTAGGAGACGACGCGTCGAACGATCGGGGCTTAGGAGACGACGCGTGGACCGATCGGGGCTTAGGAGACGACGCGTGGACCGATCGGGGCTCAGGACACGGCGCGTGGACCGACCGGGGCTCAGGAGGCGACGCGTGGACCGATCGGTGCTCGGAGACGGCACGTTGGATGATCGGGGCTCAGGAGACGGCGCGTGGACGGATCGGGGCTTAGGAGTCGGCGCCTCGACCGATCGGAGCTCAGGAGGCGGTGCGTGGGTCGATCGGGGCTCGGAGACAGCCCGTGGACCCACTGGGGCTCAGGAGACCGCGCGTGATCCGATCGGGGCTCGGCGACTGCGCGTAGACGGAGCGGGGCTCGGAGACGGTGCGTAGAACGATCGGGGCTCAGGAGACGGCGCGTTAACCGATTGGGGCTTAGGAGACGTTGCGTGGACCGATCGGCGCTCGAAGACGGCGCGTGGACCGATCGGGGCTCGGACACAGTGCGTGGACCGACTGGGGCTCAGGCGGTTGCGCGTGGACCAATTGGGGTTCGGCGACGGCGCGTGGACCGATCGGGGCTCAGGAGGCGGCGCGTGGATCGATCGGGGCTCGGAGACGGCGCGTGGAACGATCGGGTCTCAGGAGACGGCGCGTGAAATCATCGGCGCCCGGATACGCCGCGTGGACGAATCGGGGCTTAGGAGACGACGCGTGGACCGATCGGGGCTCCGGAGACGGCGCCTGGACCGATCGTGGCTCGGAGAAGGCGCGTGGAGGCATCCGGGCTAAGAAGACGACGCATGGACCGAGCGGGGTTCAGGAGACGGCGCGAGGAGCGATCGGGGCACAGGAGAAGACACGTTAATTGATCGGGGCTCCGGAGACGACGCCTCGACGGATCGGGGCGCAGGAGGCGGCACGAGAAGCGATCGGGGCTCAGGAGAAGACGCGTCAATTGATCGGGGCTCAGGAGACGACGCGTCGACGAATCGGGGCTTAGGAGACGACGCGTGGACCGATCGGGGCTTAGGAGCCGACGCGTGGACCGGTCGGGGCTCAGGAGAGAGCGCGTGGACTGATCGGGGCGCGGAGACGGCGCGTTAACCGATCGGCGCTCGAAGACGGCGAGTCGACCGATCGGGGTTCGGCGACGGCGCGTGGACCGTCCGGGGCTCAGGAGGGGATGCGTGGACCGATCGCGGTTCTGGAGACTGCGCGTGGATCGATCGGGGCTTAGGGAACGACGCGTGGACCGATCGGAGCTCAGGAGACGGCGCGTGAACCGACCGGGGCTCAGGAGACCGCGCGTGGACCGATCGCGGCTCGGCGACGGCGCGTGGACCGATCGGGGCTCAGGAGGCCGCGCGTGGACCGATCGTGGCTCGGCGACGGCGCGTGGACCGATCGGGGCTCGGAGACGACGCGTGGACCGATCGGGGCTCGGAGACAGCGCGTCGACCGACTGGGGCTCAGGCGGTTGCGCGTGGACCGATCGGGGCTTAGGAGCCTCGCGTGGATCGATCGGGGCCCCGGAGGCGCCGCGTGGACCCATGGGGATGAGGAGACAGTGCGTGGACCGATCGGGGCTCGGAGACGGCGCGTGGACCGATCGGGGCTTAGGAGACGACGCGTGGACCGATCGGGGCTCGGAGACAGCGCGTCGACCGACTGGGGCTCAGGCGGTTGCGCGTGGACCGATCGGGGCTTAGGAGCCTCGCGTGGATCGATCGGGGCCCCGGAGGCGCCGCGTGGACCCATGGGGATGAGGAGACAGTGCGTGGACCGATCGGGGCTCGGAGACGGCGCGTGGACCGATCGGGGCTTAGGAGACGACGCGTGGACCGATCGGAGCTCGGAGACGGCCCGTGGGCAGATCGGGGCTTAGGAGACGGCGCGGGGACTAATTGGGGCTTACGAGAACATACGTGGACCGATCGGGGCTCGGAGACAGCGCGTTTACCGACTGGGGTTCCAGAGGTTGCGCGTGGACCAATTGGGGTTCGCCGCGGCGCGTGGACCGATCGGGGCTCAGGAGACGGCGCGTGGACCGATCGGGGCTTCGGAGATGGTACGTGGACCGATCGGGGCTCGGAGACGGTACGAGGACCGACCGGAGCTCAGGAGATTCGCGTGGATTGATCAGGGCTCCGGAGGCGGCGCATGGACCGATTGGGGAGCATGAGATGGTGCGTGGACCGATCGAGACTCGGAGACGGCGCACGGACCGATCGGGGCTTAGGAGACGACGCGTGGACCGATTGGGGCTCAGGAGGCCGCGCGTGGACCGATCATGGCTCGGCGACGGCGCGTAGACCGATCGGGGCTCGGAGACGACGCGTGGACCCATCGGGGCTCGGAGACAGCGCGTGGACCGACTGGGGCTCAGGCGGTTTCGCGTGGATCAATTGGGGTTCGGCGACGGCGCGTGGATCGATCGAGGCTCGGAGACGACGCGTGTACGGATCGGGGATTCGGGGACGACGCGTGGAACGATCCGGGCTCAGGAGACGGCGCGTGGACCGATCGGAGCTCGGAGACGGCGCTTCGAATGATCGGGGCTCAGGTGACGGGGCGTGAACCGATCGGCGCTCGGGGACGGCGCGTGGACCGATCGGGGCTTATGAGAAGGCGCTTGGACCGATCGGGGCTCAGGAGACGGCGCGTGGACCGATTGGGGCTCGGATACGGCGCGTGAACCAATCGGGGCTCAGGAGGCCGCTCGTGGACCGATCGCGGCTCGGCGACGGCGCGTGGACCGATCGGGGCTCAGGAGGCCGCACGTGGACCGATCATGGCTCGGCGACGGCGCGTGGACCGATCGGGGCTCGGAGACGATGCGTGGACCGATCGAGGCTCGGAGACGACGCGTTTAAGGATCGGGAATCAGGAGACGACGCGTGGAACGATCCGGGCTCAGGAGACGAAGCGTGGACCGATCGGGGCTCGGAGACGCCGTGTGGAACGATCGGGGCTCGGGTGACGGCGCGTGAACCGATCGGGGCTTAGGAGGCCGCGTGTGGACCGATCGCGGCTCGGCGATGGCGCGTGGACCGATCGGGGCTCAGGAGGCCGCGCGTGGACCGATCGGGGCTCACGAGACAGCGTGTGGACCGATTGGGGCTCAGGAGACGGCGCGTGGACCGATCGGGGCTCGGAGACGGCGCGTGGAACGATCGGAGGTCAGGGGACGGGGCGTGAAATGATCGGCGCTCTGAGACGGCGCGTCGACCGATCGGTGCTCGGAGACGGCGCGTGGATGGACCGCGGCTCAGAATGCGGTACGCGGACCGATCGGGGATTGGACACGGCGTGTGGACCGATCGAGGCTCGGAGACGACGCGTTTAAGGATCGGGAATCAGGAGACGACGCGTGGAACGATCCGGGCTCAGGAGACGAAGCGTGGACCGATCGGGGCTCGGAGACGCCGTGTGGAACGATCGGGGCTCGGGTGACGGCGCGTGAACCCATCGGCGCTCGGAGACGGCGCGTGGATCGATCGGGGATCGGGGACGGCGCGTGGAACGATCGCGGCTCGGAGTCGACGCGTTAGCCGATCGGGGCTTAGGTGACGATGCGTGGACCGATCGGGGCTCGGAGATGGCGCGTGGAATGATCGGGGCTTAGGAGATGGCGTGCGGACCGATCGGAGATCAGGAGACGACGCCTGGACCGAGAGGGCTCTGGAAGCGGCGCACGGACGGATCGTGGCTCGCAGACGGCGCGTGGAGGTATCGGCGCTTTGAAGACGACGCGTGGACCAAACGGTGCTCAGAAAACGGTGCGTGGAGCGATCGGGGCTCAGGAGACGGCGCGTGGACCGATCGGGGCTCAGGAGCCGGCGCGTGGACCGATTGGGGCTCGGATACGGCGCGTGAACCAACCGGGACTCAGAAGCCCGCGCGTGGACCGATCCTGGCTCGGCGACGGCGTGTGGACCGATGGGGCTCAGGAGCCGCGCGTGGACCGATCATGGCTCGGTGACGGCGCGTGGACCGATCGGGGCTTAGGTGACGATGCGTGGACCGATTGGGGCTCAGGAAGCAGCGCCTGGACCGATGGTGGCTCGGAGACGGCGCGAGGAGGCATCTGGGCTTCGAAGACGACGCGTGGATCGATCGGAGATCGGAGACGGCGCGTGAACCGACCGGGGCTCAGGAGGCCGCGCGTGGACCGATCGAGGCTCAGGAGGCCACGCCTGGACTGATCGGGGCTCCGCGACGGCGCGTGGACCGTTCGAGGCTCGGAGACGACGCGTGTACGGATCGGGGATTCGGCGATGACGCGTGGACCGATCGGGGCTCAGGAGACGGCGCGTGGACGGATCGGGGCTCGGAGACGGCGCGTGGAACGATCGGAGCTCAGGAGACGGCGCGTGAACCGATCGGCGCTCGGAGACGGCGCGTGGACCGATGGGGGATGAGGAGAAGGCGCGTGGACTGATCGGGGCTTAGGAGACGGCGCACAGACCGATCGGGGCTCGGAGACGGCGCGTGGAACGATCGGGGCTCAGGTGACGGCGCGTGAACCGATCGGCGCTCGGAGACGGCGCGTGGACCGATCGGGGCTTAGCAGAAGGCGCTTGGACCGATCGGGGCTTAGCAGAAGGCGCTTGGACCAATCGGGGCTTAGGAGACGGCGCGTGGACCGATCGAGGCTCGGCGACTGCGCGTGGAGCGATCGGGGCTCAGGAGACGGCGCGTGAACCAATCGGCGCTCCGAGACGGCGCGTGGACCGATCGGGGCTTAGGAGACGGCGCGTAGACCGATCGGGGCTCGGAGACGGCGCGTGGAACGATCGGGGCTCAGGTGACGGCGCGTGAACCGATCGGCGCTCGGAGACGGCGCGTGGACCGATCGGGGCTTAGCAGAAGGCGCTTGGACCGATCGGGGCTTAGCAGAAGGCGCTTGGACCGATCGGGGATTAGGAGACGGCGCGTGGAACGATCGGAGCTCGGAGACGGCGCGTGGAACGATCGGGGCTCAGGAGACGGCGCGTGAACCGATCGGCGCTCGGAGACGGCGCGTGGACCGACTGGGGCACAGGCGATGGCGCGTGGACCAATTAGGGTTCGGCGACGGCGCGTGGACCGATCCGGGCTCAGGAGACGGCGCGTGGACCGATCGGGGCTGGGAGACGGAGCGTGGAGCGATCGGGGCTCAGGAGACGACGCGTGAACTAATCGGCGCTCGGAGACGGCGCGTGGACCGATCGGGGCTGAGGAGACGGCGCGTGGTCCGATCGGGGCTTATGAGACGGCGCGTGGACCGATCGGGGCTCGGAGATGGCGCGTGGAATGATCGGGGCTTAGGAGATGGCGTGTGGACCGATCGGAGATCAGGAGACGACGCGTGGACCGAGAGGGCTCTGGAAGCGGCGCACGGACGGATCGTGGCTCGGAGACGGCGCGTGGAGGCATCGGGGCTTTGAAGACGACGCGTGGACCAACCGGTGCTCAGAAAACGGTGCGTGGAGCGATCGGGGCTCAGGAGACGGCGCGTGGACCGATCGGGGCTCAGGAGGCCGCGCGTGGACCGATCGGGGCTCGGAGACAGCGCGTCGACCGACTGGGGCTCAGGCGGTTCCGCGTGGACCGATCGGGGCCTAGGAGCCTCGCGAGGATCGATCGGGGCCCCGGAGGCGCCGCGTGGACCCATGGGGATCAGGAGACAGTGCGTGGACCGATCGGGGCTCGGAGACGGCGCGTGGACCGATCGGGGCTTAGGAGACATCGCGTGGACCGATCGGGGCTTAGGAGACATCGCGTGGACCGATCGGGGCTCGGGGACGGCGCGTTAACCGATCGGGGCTTAGGAGACGATGCGGGAACCGATCGGGGCTCGGAGAAGGGGCGTGGACCGATCGGGGCCTAGGAGACAACGCGTGGACCGATCGTGGCTCAGGAAGCGGCGCCTGGACCGATCGTGGCCCGGAGACGGCGCGAGAAGGCATCTGGGCTTACAAGACGACGCGTGGATCGAACGGGGCTCGGAGACGGCGCATGAACTGACCGGGGCTCAGGAGACGGCGCGTGGACTGATCGGGGCTCGGAGACGGCGCGTTAACCGATCGGGGCTTAGGAGACGGCGTGTGAACGTATCGGGGCTTAGGAGAGGATGCGTTGACCGATCGGGGCTCATGAGACGGCGCGTAGACCGATCGGGGCTCAGGAGACGGCGCGTGGACCGATCGGTGCTCGGAGACGGCGCGTGGACGAACCGTGGCTTAGAATGCGTCACGCGGAACGATCGGGGCTCGGATACGGCGTGTGGACCGATGGGGGCTCGGAGACGCCGCGTGGACCGATCGGGGCTTAGGAGACGGGGCGTGAAATGATCGGCGCTCTGAGACGGCGCGTGGACAGATCGGTGCTCGGAAACGACGCGTTAGCCGAGCGGAGCTTAGGAGACGACGCGTGGACCGATCGGCGCTCAGGAGACGGCGCGTGAAGTTATCAGCGCTCAGAGACGGCGCGTGGACCGATCGGGGCTTAGGATACGGCGCGTGGACCGATCGGCGCACGGAGACGGCGCGTGGACCAATCGGAGCTCAGGAGGATACGCCTGGACCGATCGGGGCTCGGCGACGGCGCGTGGACCGATCGGGGCTCAGGAGACGGTGCGTGAGCCGGTCGGGGCTTAGGAAACGACGCCTGGACCGATCGAGGTTTAGGGGGCGGCGTGTGGAACGATCGGGGCTCAGGTGACGGCGCGCGGACCGACCGGGGCTCAGGAGACAGCGCGTGAAATGATCGGCGCTCGGAGATGGCGCGTGCACCGATTGGGGCTTAAGAGACGACAAGTGGACCGATCGGGGCTTAGGAGACGGCACGTGAATCGATCGGGGCACAGGAGACGGCGCGTGAGCCGGTCGGGGCTTAGGAGACGACGCCTGGACCGATCGAGGTTTAGGGGGCGGCGTGTGGAACGATCGGGGCTTAGGAGACGGCGCGTGGACTGATCGGAGCTCGGGAAGCGGCGCCTGAACCGATCTGGCTCGGAGACGGCGCGTGGACCGATCGCGGCTCGGAGACAGCGCGTTAACCGATCGGGGCTTAGGAGACGATGCGTGAACAGATCGGGGGTCGAAGACGGCGCGTGGACCGACCGGGGCTCGGAGACGGCGCGTGGAACGATCGGGGCTCAGGAGACGGCGCGTGAACCGATCGGCGCTCGGAGACGGCGCGTGGACCGATCGGGGCTTAGGAGACTACGCGTTGACCGATCGGGGCTCATGTGACGGCGCGCGGACCGACCGGCTCTCAGGAGACGGCGCGTGAAATGATCGGCGTCCGGAGATGGCGCGTGGACCGATTGGGGCTTAAGAGGCGACGGGTGGACCGATCGGGGCTTAGGAGACGGCACGTGAATCGATCGGGGCACAGCAGACGGCGCGTGAACCGGTCGGGGCTTAGGAGACGACGCGTTGACCGATCGGGGCTCAGGAGAAGGGGTGTGGACCGATCGGGGCTCAGGAGACGGCGCGTGGACCGATCGGGGCTCGGCGATAGCGCGTGGATCGATCGGGGCTCGGAGACGACGCGTGTACGGATCGAGGCTTGGAGACGGCGCGTGGACCGACCGGAGCTCGGACACGGCCCGTGGACGGATCGGGGCTTAGGAGACGGCGCGTGGACTAATTGGGGGTCAGGAGACGACGCGTGGATCGATCGGGGCTCGGAAACGACGCGTTAGCCGAGCGGGGCTTAGGAGACGACGCGTGGACCGATCGGGGCTCAGGAGACGGCGCGTGAAGTTATCAGCGCTCAGAGACGGCGCGTGGACCGATCGGGGCTTAGGATACGGCGCGTGGACCGATCGGGGTTCAGGAAGCGGCGCCTGGACCGATCGTGGCTCGGAGACGACGCGTGGAGTCATCGGGGCTAAGAAGACGACGCATGGACCGGTCGGGGTTCAGGAAACGGCGTGTGGACCGATCAGAGCTCGGAGACGACATGTGGACCGATCGGGGCTTAGGAGACTACGCGTGTACCTATCGGGGCTCAGGAGACAGCGCGTGGACCGATCGGGGCTCAGGAGGCGGCGCGTGGACCAATTGGGGCTTAGGAGACGACGCGTGGACCAATCGGGGCTTAGGAGAAGGCGCGTGGACCGATCGGGGCTTAGGAGACGGCGCGTGGACCGATCGGGGCTTAGGAGACGGCGCGTGGACCGATTGGGGCTCGGATACGGCGCGTGAACCGATCGGGGCTTAGAAGACGACGCGTGGACCGATCGGGGCTCAGGAGACGGCGCGTGGACCGATCGGGGCTTCGGAGACGGTACGTGGACCGATCGGGGCTCGGAGACGGTACGAGGACCGACCGGAGCTCAGGAGATTCGCGTGGATCGATCAGGGCTCCGGAGGCGGCGCATGGACCGATTGGGGAGCATGAGATGGTGCGTGGACCGATCGGGGCTCGGAGACGGCGCACGGACCGATCGGGGCTTAGGAGACGACGCGTGGACCGATTGGGGCTCGGATACGGCGCGTGGATCGATCGGGGCTCGGAGACGACGCGAGTACGGATCGAGGCTTGGAGACGGCGCGTGGACCGACCGGAGCTCGGACACGGCCCGTGGACGGATCGGGGCTTAGGAGACGGCGCGTGGACTAATTGGGGCTCAGGAGACGACGCGTGGATCGATCGGGGCTCGGAAACGACGCGTTAGCCGAGCGGGGCTTAGGAGACGACGCGTGGACCGATCGGGGCTCAGGAGACGGCGCGTGAAGTTATCAGCGCTCAGAGACGGCGTGTGGACGGATCGGGGCTTAGGATACGGCGCGTGGACCTATCGGGGCTCAGGAGACAGCGCGTGGACAGATCGGGGCTCAGGAGGCGGCGCGTGGATCGATCGGGGCTCGGAGACGGCGCGTGGAACGATTGGGTCTCAGGAGCCGGCGCGTGAAATGATCGGCGCTCGGAGACGCCGCGTGGACCGATTGGGGCTTAGGAGACGGCGCGTGGACCGATCGGGGCGCAGGAAGCGGCGCCTGGACCGATCGTGGCTCGGAGACGGCGCGTGGAGGCATCCGGGCTAAGAAGACGACGCATGGACCGAGCGGGGTTCAGGAGACGGCGCGAGGAGCGATCGGGGCTCAGGAGAAGACGCGTCAATTGATCGGGGCTCAGGAGACGACCCGTCGACAAATCGGGTCTTAGGAGACGACGCGTGGACCGATCGGGGCTGAGGAGACGGCGCGTCGACCGACCGGAGCTCAGGAGATTCGCGTGGATCGATCGGGGCTCCGGAGGCGGCGCGTGGACCGATTGGGGCTTAGGAGACGACGCGTGGACTGATCGGGACTCAGGAGACGGCGCGTGGCCCGATTTGGGCTCGGATACGGCGCGTGAACCGACCGGGGCTCAGGAGGCCGCGCGAGAACCGATCGCGGCTCGGCGACGGCGCGTGGACCGATCGGGGCTTAGGAGGCCGCGCGTGGACCGATCATGGCTCGGCGACGGCGCGTAGACCGATCGGGGCTCGGAGACGACGCGTGGACTGATCGGGGCTCGAAGACAGCGCGTGGACCGATCGGGGCTCGGCGATGGCGCGTGGATCGATCGGGGCTCGGAGACGACGCGTGTACGGATCGAGGCTTGGAGACGGCGCGTGGACCGACCGGAGCTCGGTCACGGCCCGTGGACGGATCGGGGCTTAGGAGACGGCGCGTGGACTAATTGGGGGTCAGGAGACGACGCGTGGATCGATCGGGGGTCGGAAACGACGCGTTAGCCGAGCGGGGCTTAGGAGACGACGCGTGGACCGATCGGGGCTCAGGAGACGGCGCGAGAAGTTATCAGCGCTCAGAGACGGCGCGTGGACCGATCGGGGCTTAGGATACGGCGCGTGGACCGATCGGGACTCAGGAGGCGGCGCGTGGACCGATCGGGGATCAGGAACCGGTCCGTGGAGCGATCGGGGCTTAGGAGACGGCACGTGGACTGATCGGGGCTCAGATGACGGTGCGCGGACCGACCGGGGCTCAGGAGACTCGCGTGGATCGATCGGGGCTCCGGAGACGCCGCGTAGAGCGATGGGGATCAGGAGACGGTGCGCGGACCGATCGGGGCTCGGAGACGGCGCGTGGACCGATCGGAGCTTAGGAGACGACGCGTGGACCGATCGGGGCGTAGGACGCGACGCGTGTACCTATCGGGGCTCACGAGACAGCGTGTGGACCGATTGGGGCTCAGGAGACGGCGCCTGGACCGATCTGCGCTCGGAGACATCGCGTGGACCGATCGGGGCTTAGGAGACGGCGCGTGGACCGATCGGAGATGAGGAGACGATGCGTGGAACGATAGGGCTCTGGAAACGCCGCACGGACCGATCGTGGATCGGCGACGGCCTGTGGACCGATTGGGGCTCAGGAGGCCGCGCGTGGACCGATCATGGCTCGGCGACGGCGCGTGGACCGATCGGGGCTCGGAGACAGCGCGTGGACCGACTGGGACTCAGGCGGTTGCGCGTGGACCAAATGGGGTTCGGCGACGGCGCGTGGACCGCTCGGCGCTCGGAGACGGCGCGTTAACCGATCGGGGCTTAGGAGACGACGCGTGAACCGATCGGGGCTCGGAGACGGCGCGTGGACCGATCGGGGCTTAGGAGACAACGCGTGGACCGATGGGGGCTCGGAGACGGCGCGTGTACCTATCGGAGCTCACGAGACAGCGTGTGGACCGATTGGGGCTCAGGAGACGGCGCGTGGACCGATCGGGGCTCAGGAGACGGCGCGTGGACCGATCGGGGCTCGGAGACGGCGCGTGGAACGATCGGAGCTCAGGAGACGGGGCGTGAAATGATCGGCGCTCTGAGACGGCGCGTGGACCGATCGGTGCTCGGAGACGACGCGTGGACCGATCGGGGCTGAGGAGACGGCGCGTGGACCGATCGGGGCTCAGGAGACGGCGCGTGGACCGATTGGGGCTCGGGAGACTGCGCGTGGATGGATCGGGGCTTAGGGAACGACGCGTGGAACGATCGGGGCTCAGGAGACGGCGCGTGGACCGATCGGGGCCCAGGAGACGGCGCGTGGACCGATCGGGGCTCAGGAAACGGCGCGTGGACCGACTGGGGCTCAGGCGGTTGCGCGTGGACCAATTGGGGTTGCGCGACGGCGCGTGGACCGATCGGGGCTCGGAGACGGCGCGTTAACCGGTCGCGGCTTAGGAGACGATGCGAGGAGGCATCTGGGTTTACAAGACGACGCGTGGATCGGTCGGGGCTCGGAGACGGCGCGTGAACCGATCGGGGCTTAGGAGACGATGCGTGGACCGATCGGGCTCGGAGCCGGCGCGTGAACCGATCGGGGCTCAAGAGGCCGCGCGTGGACCGATCGAGGCTCGGCGACGGCGCGTGGACCGATCGGGGCTCGGAGACGACGCGTGTACGGATCAGGGCTTGGTGACGGCGCGGTTACCGATAGCAGCTCGGAGACGGCCCGTGGACGGATCGCAGCTTAGGAGACGGCGCGTGGAACGATCGAGGCTCAGGAGACGGCACGTGGACCGATCGGGGCTTAGGAGACGGCGCGTGGACCGATCGGGGCTCGGAGATGGCGCGGGGAACGATCGGGGCTCAGGAGACGGCGCGTGGACCGATTGGGGCTTAGGAGACGGCGCGCGGACCGACCGGGGCTCAGGAGCCTCGCATGGGCCGATCATGGCTCGGCGACGGCGCGTGGACCGATCGGGGCTCGGAGACGACGCGTGGACCGATGGGGGCTCGGATACGGTGCGTGAAGCAACCGGGGCTCAGGAGGCCGCGCGTGGACCGATCATGGCTCGGCGACGGCGCGTGGACCGATCGGGGTTCGAATACGACGCGTGGACCGATCGGGGCTCGGAAACAGCGCGTGGACCAACCGGAGCTCAGACGGTTGCGCGTGGACCAATTGGGGTTCGGCGACGGCGCGTGGACTGATCCGGGCTCAAGAGACGGCGCGTGGACCGATCGCGGCTCGGAGACGGCGCGTGGAGCGATCGGGGCTCAGGAGACGGCGCATGAACCGATCGGCGCACGGAGACGGCGCGTGGACCAATCGGGGCTCAGGAGGATACGCCTGGACCGATCGGGGCTCGGCGACGGCGCGTGGACCGATCGGGGCTCAGGAGACGGTGCGTGGACCGATTGGGGCTCGGATACGGCGCGTGAACCAACCGGGGCTCAGGAGGCCGCGCGTGGACCGATCGCGGCACGTGCGACGGCGCGTGCACCGATCGGCGCTCGGAGACGGCGCTGACCGATCGTGGCTTAGGAGAAGGCGCGTGGAACGATCGGGGCTCGGAGACGGCGCGTGGAACGATCGGGGCTCCGAGTCGGCGCGTTAACCGATCAGGGCTTAGGAGACGATGCGTGGACCGAACGGGGCTCGGAGACGGCGCGTGGACCGACCGGGGCTCAGGAGGATACGCCTGGACCGATCGGGGCTCGGCGACGGCGCGTGGACCGATCGAGGCTCAGAGACGACGCGTGTACGGATCGAGGATTCGGGGACGACGCGTGGAACGATCCGGGCTCAGGAGACGGCGCGTGGACCGATCGGGGCCCGGAGATGGCGCGTGGACCGATTGGGGCTTAAGAGACGACGGGTGGACCGATCGGGGCTTAGGAGACGGCGCGTGAAGTTATCAGCGCTCAGAGACGGCACGTGGACCGATCGGGGCTTAGGATACGGCGCGTGGACCGATCGGGGCTCAGGAAGCGGCGCCTGGACCGATCGGGGCTCGGAAACAGCGCGTGGACCAACCGGAGCTCAGACGGTTGCGCGTGGACCAATTGGGGTTCGGCGACGGCGCGTGGACTGATCCGGGCTCAAGAGACGGCGCGTGGACCGATCGCGGCTCGGAGACGGCGCGTGGAGCGATCGGGGCTCAGGAGACGGCGCATGAACCGATCGGCGCACGGAGACGGCGCGTGGACCAATCGGGGCTCAGGAGGATACGCCTGGACCGATCGGGGCTCGGCGACGGCGCGTGGACCGATCGGGGCTCAGGAGACGGTGCGTGGACCGATTGGGGCTCGGATACGGCGCGTGAACCAACCGGGGCTCAGGAGGCCGCGCGTGGACCGATCGCGGCACGTGCGACGGCGCGTGCACCGATCGGCGCTCGGAGACGGCGCTGACCGATCGTGGCTTAGGAGAAGGCGCGTGGAACGATCGGGGCTCGGAGACGGCGCGTGGAACGATCGGGGCTCCGAGTCGGCGCGTTAACCGATCAGGGCTTAGGAGACGATGCGTGGACCGAACGGGGCTCGGAGACGGCGCGTGGACCGACCGGGGCTCAGGAGGATACGCCTGGACCGATCGGGGCTCGGCGACGGCGCGTGGACCGATCGAGGCTCAGAGACGACGCGTGTACGGATCGAGGATTCGGGGACGACGCGTGGAACGATCCGGGCTCAGGAGACGGCGCGTGGACCGATCGGGGCCCGGAGATGGCGCGTGGACCGATTGGGGCTTAAGAGACGACGGGTGGACCGATCGGGGCTTAGGAGACGGCGCGTGAAGTTATCAGCGCTCAGAGACGGCACGTGGACCGATCGGGGCTTAGGATACGGCGCGTGGACCGATCGGGGCTCAGGAAGCGGCGCCTGGACCGATCGGGGCTCGGAAACGACGCGTTAGCCGAGCGGGGCTTAGGAGACGACGCCTGGACCGATCGGGGCGCAGGAGACGGCGCGTGAAGTTATCAACGCTCAGAGACGGCACGGGGACCGATCGGGGCTTAGAATACGGCGCGTGGACCGGTCGGGGCTCAGGAAGCGGCGCCTGGACCGATCGTGGCTCGGAGACGACGCGTGGAGGCATCGGGGCTAAGAAGACGACGCATGGACCGATCGGGGCTCAGGAAACGGCGTGTGGACCTATCAGAGCTCGGAGACGACGAGTGTACCTATCGGGGCTCAGGAGACAGCGCGTGGACCGATCGGGGCTCAGGAGGCGGCGCGTGGATCGATCGGGGCTCGGAGACGGCGCGTGGAACGATCGGGTCTCAGCAGACGGCGCGTGAAATGATCGGCGCTCGGAGACGCCGCGTGGACCGATTGGGGCTTAGGAGACGGCGCGTGGACCGATCGGGGCGCAGGAAGCGGCGCCTGGACCGATCGGGGCTCGGAGACGCCGCGTGGAACGATCGGGGCTCAGGAGACGGCGCTTGAACTTATCGGCGCTCAGAGACGGCCCATGGACCGATCGGGGCTTAGGATACGGCGCGTGGACCGATCGTGGCTCAGGAAGCGATGCCTGGACCGATCGTGGCTCGGAGACGGCGTATGGACCGATCGGAGCTCGGACACGACGTGTGGACCGATCGGGGCTCAGGAGACGGCGCGAGGAGCGATCGGGCTCAGGAGAAGACGCGTCAATTGATCGTGGCTCAGGAGACGACGCGTGGACGGATCGGGGCTCGGAGACGGCGCGTGGAACGATCGGAGCTCAGGAGACGGCGCGTGAACCGATCGGCGCTCGGAGACGGCGCGTGGACCGATGGGGGATGAGGAGAAGGCGCGTGGACTGATCGGGGCTTAGGAGACGGCGCACAGACCGATCGGGGCTCGGAGACGGCGCGTGGAACGATCGGGGCTCAGGTGACGGCGCGTGAACCGATCGGCGCTCGGAGACGCCGCGTGGACCGATCGGGGCTCAGCAGAAGGCGCTTGGACCGATCGGGGCTTAGCAGAAGGCGCTTGGACCAATCGGGGCTTAGGAGACGGCGCGTGGACCGATCGAGGCTCGGCGACTGCGCGTGGAGCGATCGGGGCTCAGGAGACGGCGCGTGAACCATTCGGCGCTCCGAGACGGCGCGTGGACCGATCGGGGCTTAGGAGACGGCGCGTGAACCGATCGGCGCTCGGAGACGGCGCGTGGACCGATCGGGGCTTAGCAGAAGGCGCTTGGACCGATCGGGGCTTAGCAGAAGGCGCTTGGACCGATCGGGGATTAGGAGACGGCGCGTGGAACGATCGGAGCTCGGAGACGGCGCGTGGAACGATCGGGGCTCAGGAGACGGCGCGTGAACCGATCGGCGCTCGGAGACGGCGCGTGGACCGACTGGGGCACAGGCGATGGCGCGTGGACCAATTAGGGTTCGGCGACGGCGCGTGGACCGATCCGGGCTCAGGAGACGGCGCGTGGACCGATCGGGGCTGGGAGACGGAGCGTGGAGCGATCGGGGCTCAGGAGACGGCGCGTGAACTAATCGGCGCTCGGAGACGGCGCGTGGACCGATCGGGGCTGAGGAGACGGCGCGTGGTCCGATCGGGGCTTATGAGACGGCGCGTGGACCGATCGGGGCTCGGAGATGGCGCGTGGAATGATCGGGGCTTAGGAGATGGCGTGTGGACCGATCGGAGATCAGGAGACGACGCGTGGACCGAGAGGGCTCTGGAAGCGGCGCACGGACGGATCGTGGCTCGGAGACGGCGCGTGGAGGCATCGGGGCTTTGAAGACGACGCGTGGACCAACCGGTGCTCAGAAAACGGTGCGTGGAGCGATCGGGGCTCAGGAGACGGCGCGTGGACCGATCGGGGCTCAGGAGGCCGCGCGTGGACCGATCGGGGCTCGGAGACAGCGCGTCGACCGACTGGGGCTCAGGCGGTTCCGCGTGGACCGATCGGGGCCTAGGAGCCTCGCGAGGATCGATCGGGGCCCCGGAGGCGCCGCGTGGACCCATGGGGATCAGGAGACAGTGCGTGGACCGATCGGGGCTCGGAGACGGCGCGTGGACCGATCGGGGCTTAGGAGACATCGCGTGGACCGATCGGGGCTTAGGAGACATCGCGTGGACCGATCGGGGCTCGGGGACGGCGCGTTAACCGATCGGGGCTTAGGAGACGATGCGGGAACCGATCGGGGCTCGGAGAAGGGGCGTGGACCGATCGGGGCCTAGGAGACAACGCGTGGACCGATCGTGGCTCAGGAAGCGGCGCCTGGACCGATCGTGGCCCGGAGACGGCGCGAGAAGGCATCTGGGCTTACAAGACGACGCGTGGATCGAACGGGGCTCGGAGACGGCGCATGAACTGACCGGGGCTCAGGAGACGGCGCGTGGACTGATCGGGGCTCGGAGACGGCGCGTTAACCGATCGGGGCTTAGGAGACGGCGTGTGAACGTATCGGGGCTTAGGAGAGGATGCGTTGACCGATCGGGGCTCATGAGACGGCGCGTAGACCGATCGGGGCTCAGGAGACGGCGCGTGGACCGATCGGTGCTCGGAGACGGCGCGTGGACGAACCGTGGCTTAGAATGCGTCACGCGGACCGATCGGGGCTCGGATACGGCGTGTGGACCGATGGGGGCTCGGAGACGCCGCGTGGACCGATCGGGGCTTAGGAGACGACGCGTGGACCGATCGGGGCGTAGGACACGGCGCGTGTACCTATCGGGGCTCACGAGACAGCGTGTGGACCGATTGGGGCTCAGGAGACGGCGCGTGGACCGATCGGGGCTCGGAGACGGCGCGTGGAACGATCGGAGCTCCGGAGACGGGGCGTGAAATGATCGGCGCTCTGAGACGGCGCGTGGACAGATCGGTGCTCGGAGACGGCGCGTGGATCGATCGGGGATCGGGGACGGCGCGTTTACGGATCGGGGATCAGGAGACGACGCGTGGAACGATCCGGGCTCAGGAGACGGAGCGTGGACCGATCGGGACTCGGATACGGCGTGTGGAACGATCGGGGCTCGGGTGACGGCGCGTGAACCGATCGGCGCTCGGAGACGGCGTGTGGACCGATCGAGGCTCGGAGACGACGCGTTTACGGATCGGGGATCAGGAGACGACGCGTGGAACGATCCGGGCTCAGGAGACGGAGCGTGGACCGATCGGGACTCGGATACGGCGTGTGGAACGATCGGGGCTCGGGTGACGGCGCGTGAACCGATCGGCGCTCGGAGACGGCGCGTGGATCGATCGGGGAACGGGGACGGCGCGTGGAACGATCGGGGCTCGGAGTCGACGCGTTAGCCGATCGGGGCTTAGGAGACGATGCGTGGGCCGATCGGGGCTCGGAGATGGCGCGTGGACCGACCGGGGTTTAGGAGAAGACGCTTGGACCGAACGGGGCTTAGGAGACTGCGCGTGGACCGATCGGGGCTCAGGAGACGGCGCGCGGACCGACTGGAGCTCAGGAGACTCGCGTGGATCGATCGGGGCTCCGGAGGCGCCGCGTGGACCGATTGGGATCAGGAGACGACGCGTGGACCGATCGGGCGTAGGAGACGACGCGTGTACCTATCGGGGCTCACGACACAGCGTGTGGACCGATTGGGGCTCAGGAGGCGGCGCGTGGAACGATCGGGGCTCAGGAGACGGCGCGTCAACCGATCGGCGCTCGGAGACGGCGCGTGGACCCATCGGGGCTTAGGAGACGGCGCGTGGACCGATCGGAGATCAGGAGGTGACGCGTGGACGGATCGGGGTTGTGGAAGCGGCGCACGGACCGATCGTGGCTCGGAGACGGCGCGTGGAGGCATCGGGGCTTTGAAGACGGCGCGTGGACCGATCGGGGTTCAGGAGACGGTGCGAGGAGCGATCGGGGCTCAGGAGAAGACGCGTCAATTGATCGGGGCTCAGGAGACGACCCGTCGACGAATCGGGTCTTAGGAGACGACGCGTGGACCGATCGGGGCTGAGGAGACGGCGCGTCGACCGACCGGAGCTCAGGAGATTCGCGTGGATCGATCGGGGCTCCGGAGGCGGCGCGTGGACCGATTGGGGCTTAGGAGACGACGCGTGGACTGATCGGGACTCAGGAGACGGCGCGTGGCCCGATTTGGGCTCGGATACGGCGCGTGAACCGACCGGGGCTCAGGAGGCCGCGCGAGAACCGATCGCGGCTCGGCGACGGCGCGTGGACCGATCGGGGCTTAGGAGGCCGCGCGTGGACCGATCATGGCTCGGCGACGGCGCGTAGACCGATCGGGGCTCGGAGACGACGCGTGGACTGATCGGGGCTCGAAGACAGCGCGTGGACCGATCGGGGCTCGGCGATGGCGCGTGGATCGATCGGGGCTCGGAGACGACGCGTGTACGGATCGAGGCTTGGAGACGGCGCGTGGACCGACCGGAGCTCGGTCACGGCCCGTGGACGGATCGGGGCTTAGGAGACGGCGCGTGGACTAATTGGGGGTCAGGAGACGACGCGTGGATCGATCGGGGCTCGGAAACGACGCGTTAGCCGAGCGGGGCTTAGGAGACGACGCGTGGACCGATCGGGGCTCAGGAGACGGCGCGTGAAGTTATCAGCGCTCAGAGACGGCGCGTGGACCGATCGGGGCTTAGGATACGGCGCGTGGACCGATCGGCGCACGGAGACGGCGCGTGGACCAATCGGAGCTCAGGAGGATACGCCTGGACCGATCGGGGCTCGGCGACGGCGCGTGGACCGATCGGGGCTCAGGAGACGGTGCGTGAGCCGGTCGGGGCTTAGGAGACGACGCCTGGACCGATCGAGGTTTAGGGGGCGGCGTGTGGAACGATCGGGGCTCAGGTGACGGCGCGCGGACCGACCAGGGCTCAGGAGACAGCGCGTGAAATGATCGGCGCTCGGAGATGGCGCGTGCACCGATTGGGGCTTAAGAGACGACAAGTGGACCGATCGGGGCTTAGGAGACGGCACGTGAATCGATCGGGGCACAGGAGACGGCGCGTGAGCCGGTCGGGGCTTAGGAGACGACGCCTGGACCGATCGAGGTTTAGGGGGCGGCGTGTGGAACGATCGGGACTTAGGAGACGGCGCGTGGACTGATCGGAGCTCGGGAAGCGGCGCCTGAACCGATCTGGCTCGGAGACGGCGCGTGGAGGCATCGGGGCTTAGAAGACGACGTATGGACCGTTCCGGGCTCAGGAAACGGCGCGTGGACCGATTGGAGCTCGGAGACAACGCGTGGACCGACTGGGGCTCAGGCGGTTGCGCGTGGACCAATTGGGGTTCGGCGACGGCGCGTGGACCGATCGCGGCTCGGAGACAGCGCGTTAACCGATCGGGGCTTAGGAGACGATGCGTGAACAGATCGGGGCTCGAAGACGGCGCGTGGACCGACCGGGGCTCGGAGACGGCGCGTGGAACGATCGGGGCTCAGGAGACGGCGCGTGAACCGATCGGCGCTCGGAGACGGCGCGTGGACCGATCGGGGCTTAGGAGACTACGCGTTGACCGATCGGGGCTCATGTGACGGCGCGCGGACCGACCGGCTCTCAGGAGACGGCGCGTGAAATGATCGGCGTCCGGAGATGGCGCGTGGACCGATTGGGGCTTAAGAGGCGACGGGTGGACCGATCGGGGCTTAGGAGACGGCACGTGAATCGATCGGGGCACAGCAGACGGCGCGTGGACCGATCGGGGCTCGGCGATAGCGCGTGGATCGATCGGGGCTCGGAGACGACGCGTGTACGGATCGAGGCTTGGAGACGGCGCGTGGACCGACCGGAGCTCGGACACGGCCCGTGGACGGATCGGGGCTTAGGAGACGGCGCGTGGACTAATTGGGTGTCAGGAGACGACGCGTGGATCGATCGGGGCTCGGAAACGACGCGTTAGCCGAGCGGGGCTTAGGAGACGACGCGTGGACCGATCGGGGCTCAGGAGACGGCGCGTGAAGTTATCAGCGCTCAGAGACGGCGCGTGGACCGATCGGGGCTTAGGATACGGCGCGTGAACCGATCGGGGCTTAGGAGACGACGCGTGGACCGATCGGGGCTCAGGAGACGGCGCGTGGACCGATCGGGGCTTCGGAGACGGTACGTGGACCGATCGGGGCTCGGAGACGGTACGAGGACCGACCGGAGCTCAGGAGATTCGCGTGGATCGATCAGGGCTCCGGAGGCGGCGCATGGACCGATTGGGGAGCATGAGATGGTGCGTGGACCGATCGGGGCTCGGAGACGGCGCACGGACCGATCGGGGCTTAGGAGACGACGCGTGGACCGATTGGGGCTCGGATACGGCGCGTGGATCGATCGGGGCTCGGAGACGACGCGAGTACGGATCGAGGCTTGGAGACGGCGCGTGGACCGACCGGAGCTCGGACACGGCCCGTGGACGGATCGGGGCTTAGGAGACGGCGCGTGGACTAATTGGGGCTCAGGAGACGACGCGTGGATCGATCGGGGCTCGGAAACGACGCGTTAGCCGAGCGGGGCTTAGGAGACGACGCGTGGACCGATCGGGGCTCAGGAGACGGCGCGTGAAGTTATCAGCGCTCAGAGACGGCGCGTGGACGGATCGGGGCTTAGGATACGGCGCGTGGACCTATCGGGGCTCAGGAGACAGCGCGTGGACGGATCGGGGCTCAGGAGGCGGCGCGTGGATCGATCGGGGCTCGGAGACGGCGCGTGGAACGATTGGGTCTCAGGAGCCGGCGCGTGAAAGGATCGGCGCTCGGAGACGCCGCGTGGACCGATTGGGGCTTAGGAGACGGCGCGTGGACCGATCGGGGCGCAGGAAGCGGCGCCTGGACCGATCGTGGCTCGGAGACGGCGCGTGGAGGCATCCGGGCTAAGAAGACGACGCATGGACCGAGCGGGGTTCAGGAGACGGCGCGAGGAGCGATCGGGGCTCAGGAGAAGACGCGTCAATTGATCGGGGCTCAGGAGACGACCCGTCGACGAATCGGGTCTTAGGAGACGACGCGTGGACCGATCGGGGCTGAGGAGACGGCGCGTCGACCGACCGGAGCTCAGGAGATTCGCGTGGATCGATCGGGGCTCCGGAGGCGGCGCGTGGACCGATTGGGGCTTAGGAGACGACGCGTGGACTGATCGGGACTCAGGAGACGGCGCGTGGCCCGATTTGGGCTCGGATACGGCGCGTGAACCGACCGGGGCTCAGGAGGCCGCGCGAGAACCGATCGCGGCTCGGCGACGGCGCGTGGACCGATCGGGGCTTAGGAGGCCGCGCGTGGACCGATCATGGCTCGGCGACGGCGCGTAGACCGATCGGGGCTCGGAGACGACGCGTGGACTGATCGGGGCTCGAAGACAGCGCGTGGACCGATCGGGGCTCGGCGATGGCGCGTGGATCGATCGGGGCTCGGAGACGACGCGTGTACGGATCGAGGCTTGGAGACGGCGCGTGGACCGACCGGAGCTCGGTCACGGCCCGTGGACGGATCGGGGCTTAGGAGACGGCGCGTGGACTAATTGGGGGTCAGGAGACGACGCGTGGATCGATCGGGGCTCGGAAACGACGCGTTAGCCGAGCGGGGCTTAGGAGACGACGCGTGGACCGATCGGGGCTCAGGAGACGGCGCGAGAAGTTATCAGCGCTCAGAGACGGCGCGTGGACCGATCGGGGCTTAGGATACGGCGCGTGGACCGATCGGTACTCAGGAGGCGGCGCGTGGACCGATCGGGGATCAGGAACCCGTCCGTGGAGCGATCGGGGCTTAGGAGACGGCACGTGGACTGATCGGGGCTCAGATGACGGTGCGCGGACCGACCGGGGCTCAGGAGACTCGCGTGGATCGATCGGGGCTCCGGAGACGGCGCGTGGACCGATCGGAGCTTAGGAGACGACGCGTGGACCGATCGGGGCGTAGGACGCGACGCGTGTACCTATCGGGGCTCACGAGACAGCGTGTGGACCGATTGGGGCTCAGGAGACGGCGCCTGGACCGATCTGCGCTCGGAGACATCGCGTGGACCGATCGGGGCTTAGGAGACGGCGCGTGGACCGATCGGAGATGAGGAGACGATGCGTGGACCGATAGGGCTCTGGAAACGCCGCACGGACCGATCGTGGATCGGCGACGGCCTGTGGACCGATTGGGGCTCAGGAGGCCGCGCGTGGACCGATCATGGCTCGGCGACGGCGCGTGGACCGATCGGGGCTCGGAGACAGCGCGTGGACCGACTGGGACTCAGGCGGTTGCGCGTGGACCAAATGGGGTTCGGCGACGGCGCGTGGACCGCTCGGCGCTCGGAGACGGCGCGTTAACCGATCGGGGCTTAGGAGACGACGCGTGAACCGATCGGGGCTCGGAGACGGCGCGTGGACCGATCGGGGCTTAGGAGACAACGCGTGGACCGATGGGGGCTCGGAGACGGCGCGTGTACCTATCGGAGCTCACGAGACAGCGTGTGCACCGATTGGGGCTCAGGAGACGGCGCGTGGACCGATCGGGGCTCAGGAGACGGCGCGTGGACCGATCGGGGCTCGGAGACGGCGCGTGGAACGATCAGAGCTCAGGAGACGGGGCGTGAAATGATCGGCCCTCTGAGACGGCGCGTGGACCGATCGGTGCTCGGAGACGACGCGTGGACCGATCGGGGCTGAGGAGACGGCGCGTGGACCGATTGGGGCTCGGGAGACTGCGCGTGGATGGATCGGGGCTTAGGGAACGACGCGTAGAACGATCGGGGCTCAGGAGACGGCGCGTGGACCGATCGGGGCCCAGGAGACGGCGCGTGGACCGATCGGGGCTCAGGAAACGGCGCGTGGACCGACTGGGGCTCAGGCGGTTGCGCGTGGACCAATTGGGGTTGCGCGACGGCGCGTGGACCGATCGGGGCTCGGAGACGGCGCGTTAACCGATCGCGGCTTAGGAGACGATGCGAGGAGGCATCTGGGTTTACAAGACGACGCGTGGATCGATCGGGGCTCGGAGACGGCGCGTGAACCGACCGGGGCTCAGGAGACGGCACGTGGACCGATCGGGGCTCGGAGACGGCACGTTAACCGATCGGGGCTTAGGAGACGATGCGTGGACCGATCGGGCTCGGAGCCGGCGCGTGAACCGATCGGGGCTCAAGAGGCCGCGCGTGGACCGATCGAGGCTCGGCGACGGCGCGTGGACCGATCGGGGCTTAGGAGACAACGCGTGGACCGATGGGGGCTCGGAGACGGCGCGTGTACCTATCGGAGCTCACGAGACAGCGTGTGGACCGATTGGGGCTCAGGAGACGGCGCGTGGACCGATCGGGGCTCAGGAGACGGCGCGTGGACCGATCGGGGCTCGGAGACGGCGCGTGGAACGATCGGAGCTCAGGAGACGGGGCGTGAAATGATCGGCGCTCTGAGACGGCGCGTGGACCGATCGGTGCTCGGAGACGACGCGTGGACCGATCGGGGCTGAGGAGACGGCGCGTGGACCGATCGGGGCTCAGGAGACGGCGCGTGGACCGATTGGGGCTCGGGAGACTGCGCGTGGATGGATCGGGGCTTAGGGAACGACGCGTGGAACGATCGGGGCTCAGGAGACGGCGCGTGGACCGATCGGGGCCCAGGAGACGGCGCGTGGACCGATCGGGGCTGAGGAAACGGCGCGTGGACCGACTGGGGCTCAGGCGGTTGCGCGTGGACCAATTGGGGTTGCGCGACGGCGCGTGGACCGATCGGGGCTCGGAGACGGCGCGTTAACCGGTCGCGGCTTAGGAGACGATGCGAGGAGGCATCTGGGTTTACAAGACGACGCGTGGATCGATCGGGGCTCGGAGACGGCGCGTGAACCGACCGGGGCTCAGGAGACGGCACGTGGACCGATCGGGGCTCGGAGACGGCACGTTAACCGATCGGGGCTTAGGAGACGATGCGTGGACCGATCGGGCTCGGAGCCGGCGCGTGAACCGATCGGGGCTCAAGAGGCCGCGCGTGGACCGATCGAGGCTCGGCGACGGCGCGTGGACCGATCGGGGCTCGGAGACGACGCGTGTACGGATCAGGGCTTGGTGACGGCGCGTTTACCGATAGCAGCTCGGAGACGGCCCGTGGACGGATCGCAGCTTAGGAGACGGCGCGTGGAACGATCGAGGCTCAGGAGACGGCACGTGGACCGATCGGGGCTTAGGAGACGGCGCGTGGACCGATCGGGGCTCGGAGATGGCGCGGGGAACGATCGGGGCTCAGGAGACGGCGCGTGAACCAATCGGCGCTCGGAGACGGCGCGTGGACCGATCGGGGCTTAGGAGACGGCGCGTGGACCGATTGGGGCTTAGGAGACGGCGCGTGGACCGATCGGGGCTCAGGAAGCGATGCCTAGACCGATCGTGGCTCGGATACGGTGCGTGGAGGCATCGGGGCTAAGAAGACGACGGAGGGACCGAGCGGGGCTCAGGTGACGGCGCGAGGAGCGATCGGGGCTCAGGAGAAGACGCGTCAACTGATCAGGGCTCAGAAATCGGCGCGTGGAGCGATCGGGGCTCAGGAGACGACGCGTGGATCGATCGGGGCTCAGGAAACGACGCGTCGACGGATCGGGGATCAGGAGACGGCGCGCGGACCGACCGGGGCTCAGGAGCCTCGCATGGGCCGATCATGGCTCGGCGACGGCGCGTGGACCGATCGGGGCTCGGAGACGACGCGTGGACCGATGGGGGCTCGGATACGGTGCGTGAAGCAACCGGGGCTCAGGAGGCCGCGCGTGGACCGATCATGGCTCGGCGACGGCGCGTGAACCGATCGGGGTTCGAATACGACGCGTGGACCGATCGGGGCTCGGAAACAGCGCGTGGACCAACCGGAGCTCAGACGGTTGCGCGTGGACCAATTGGGGTTCGGCGACGGCGCGTGGACTGATCCGGGCTCAAGAGACGGCGCGTGGACCGATCGCGGCTCGGAGACGGCGCGTGGAGCGATCGGGGCTCAGGAGACGGCGCGTGAACCGATCGGCGCACGGAGACGGCGCGTGGACCAATCGGGGCTCAGGAGGATACGCCTGGACCGATCGGGGCTCGGCGACGGCGCGTGGACCGATCGGGGCTCAGGAGACGGTGCGTGGACCGATTGGGGCTCGGATACGGCGCGTGAACCAACCGGGGCTCAGGAGGCCGCGCGTGGACCGATCGCCGCACGTGCGACGGCGCGTGCACCGATCGGCGCTCGGAGACGGCGCTGACCGATCGTGGCTTAGGAGAAGGCGCGTGGAACGATCGGGGCTCGGAGACGCCGCGTGGAACGATCGGGGCTCCGAGTCGGCACGTTAACCGATCAGGGCTTAGGAGACGATGCGTGGACCGAACGGGGCTCGGAGACGGCGCGTGGACCGACCGGGGCTCAGGAGGATACGCCTGGACCGATCGGGGCTCGGCGACGGCGCGTAGACCGATCGAGGCTCGGAGACGACGCGTGTACGGATCGAGGATTCGGGGACGACGCGTGGAACGATCCGGGCTCAGGAGACGGCGCGTGGACCGATCGGGGCCCGGAGATGGCGCGTGGACCGATTGGGGCTTAAGAGACGACGGGTGGACCGATCGGGGCTTAGGAGACGGCGCGTGAAGTTATCAGCGCTCAGAGACGGCACGTGGACCGATCGGGGCTTAGGATACGGCGCGTGGACCGATCGGGGCTCAGGAAGCGGCGCCTGGACCGATCGGGGCTCGGAAACGACGCGTTAGCCGAGCGGGGCTTAGGAGACGACGCGTGGACCGATCGGGGCGCAGGAGACGGCGCGTGAAGTTATCAACGCTCAGAGACGGCACGGGGACCGATCGGGGCTTAGAATACGGCGCGTGGACCGGTCGGGGCTCAGGAAGCGGCGCCTGGACCGATCGTGGCTCGGAGACGACGCGTGGAGGCATGGGGGCTAAGAAGACGACGCATGGACCGATCGTGGCTCAGGAGACGACGCGTCGACGGATCGAGGCTTAGGAGACGACGCGTCGACCGATCGGGGCTCGGGGACGGCGCGTGGACCGATCGGGGCTCGGAGACGACGCGTGGACCGATCCGGGCTCAGGAGACGGCGCGTGGAGCGGTCGGGGCTCAGGGGAAGACCCGTGGATCGATCGGGGCTCAGGAGACGACGCGTCGACCGATCGGGGCTCGGAGACGGCGCGTGGATGGACCGTGGCTTAGAATGCGGCACGCGGACCGATCGGGGCTCGGAGACGGCATGTGGATCGATCATGGCTCAGGAGACGGCGCGTGGACCGATGGGGATGAGGAGGCGGTGCGTGGAACGATCGGGGCTCAGGAGACGGCGCGTGGACCGATTGGGGCTCGGATACGGCGCGTGAACCGACCGGGACTCAGGAGGCCGCGCGTGGACCGATCCGGGCTCGGAGACGGCGCGTGGAATGATCGGGGCTCAGGAGACGGCGCGTAGACCGATCGGGGCGGGGAGAAGGCGCGTGGAACGATCGGGGTTCAGGAGACGGCGCGTGGACCGATTGGGGCTCGGAGACGGCGCGTGGACCGATCGGGGCGGGGAGACGGCGCGTTAACCGATCGGGGCTTAGGAGACGATGCGTGGACCGATCGGGGCTCGGAGACGGCGCGTGGATCGATCGGGGCTTAGGAGACGGCGTGTGGACCGATCGGGGGTTAGGAGACGACGCGTGGACCGATCGGGGCTCAGGAAGCGGCGCCTGGACCGATCGTGGCTCGTAGACGGCGCGTGGAGGTATCGGGGCTTAAAAGACGACGCATAGACCGATCGGGGCTCAGGAAACGGCGCGTGGACCGAACGGTGCTCGGCGACGACGCGTGGACCGATCGGGGCTCAGGAGACGGCGCGTGGACCGATCGGGGCTCAGGAAGCCGCGCCTGCACCGATCGTGGCTCGGAGACGGCGCATGGAGGTATCGGGGCTTCGAAGACGACGCATGGACCAATCGGGGCTCGGAAACGGCGCCTGGACCGATCGGGGCTCGGAGACGGCGCGTGGATCGATCGGGGCTCAGGAGACGACGCGTCGACGGATCGGGGCTTAGGAGACGACGCGTGGACCGATCGGGGCTTAGGAAACAACGCGTGGACCGATCGGGGCTCGGGAGACGGCGCGTGGACCGATCGGGGCTCGGAGACGGCGCGTGGAATGATCGGGGCTTAGGAGACGGCGCGTGGGTCGTACGGGGCTTAGGAGACAACGCGTGGACCCATCGGGGCTCAGGAAGCGGCGCCTGGACCCATCGTGGCTCGGAGACGGCGCGAGGAGGCATCTGGGCTTAGAAGACGATGCGTGGACCGATCGGGGCTCAGGAAACGGCCCGTGGAGCAATCGGGGTTCAGGAGACGAGGCGTGGATCGATCAAGGCTCAGGAGACGACGCGTCGTCCGATCGGGGCTCAGGATGTGGCGCGTGGACCCATCGGGGCTCGGAGACGGCACGTGGACCGATCAGGGCTTAGGACACGACGCGTTGACCGATCAGGACTCAGAAGGCGGTGCGTGGACCGATCGGGGATCAGGAAACGGTCCGTGGAGCGATCGGGGCTTAGAAGACGGCACGTGGACTGATCGGGGCTCGGGAAGCGGCGCCTGAACCGATCGGAGCTCGGAGACGGCGCGTAGAGGCATCGGGGCTCAGAGACGACGATTGTACGGATCGGGGCTTGATGACGGCGGCTTTGTCGATCGCGGCTCAGAGACGGCCCGTGAACCGATCGGCGCTCGGAGACGGCGCGTGGACCGATCGGGGCTTATGAGACGGCGCGTGGACCGATCGGAGATCAGGAGAAGACGCGTGCACAGATCGGGGCTCTGGAAGCGGCGCACGGACCTATCGTGGCTCGGAGACGGCGCGTGGAGGCATCGGGGCTTTGAAGACGACGCGTGGACCGAACGGTGCTCAGAAAACGCCGCGTGGACCGATGGGGATCAGGAGACGGTGCGTGGACCGATCGGGGCTCGGAGACGCCGCTTGGACCGATCGCGGCTTAGGAGACGGCGCGTGGACCGATTTGGGGCTTAGGAGACGGCGCGTGGACCGATCGGGGCTCAGGAGACGACGCGTGGATCGATTGGGGCTCAGGAAACGACGCGTCGACCGATCGGGGCTTAGGAGACGGCGCGCGGACCGACCGGGGGTCACGAGCCTCGTGTGGACCGATCATGGCTCGGCGACGGCGCGTGGACCGATCGCGGCTCGGTGACGGCGCATGGACCGATCGGGGCTCAGGAGACCGCGCGTGGACCGATCATAGTTCGCGCAACGGCGCGTGGACAGATCGGGGCTCGGAGACGGCGCGTGGACTGATCGGGGCTCAGGAGACGGCGCGTGAACCGATCGGCGCTCGGAGACGGTGCGTGGACCGATCGGGGCTTAGGAGACGACTCGTGGACCGATTGGGGCTCAGGAGGCCGCGCGTGGACCGATCGCGGCGCGACGCCGCGCGTGGACGGATCAGGGCTCAGAAGGCTGCGCGTGAACCAATCGGCGCTCAGAGACGGCGCGTGGACAGATTGGGGCTCAGGCGATTTCGCGTGGACCAATTGGGGTTCGGCGACGGCGCGTGGACCGATCGGGGCTCAGAAGACGGCGCGTGGACCGATCGGGGCTCAGGAGACGACGCGTGGAACGATCGGGGCTCAGGAGACGGCGCGTGCACCGATCGGGGCTTGGAGAAGGCGCGTGGACCGATCGTGGCTCAGGAAGCGGCGCCTGGACCGATCGTGGGCCGGAGATGGCGCGAGAAGGCATCTGGGCTTACAAGACGACGCGTGGATCGATCGGGGCTCGGGGACGGCGGATGAACCGACCGGGGCTCAGGAGACGGCGCGTGGACTGATCGGGGCTCGGAGACGGCGCGTTAACCGATCGGGGCTTAGGAGACGACGCGTGGACCGATCGGGGCTAAGGAGACGGCGCGTGGACCGATCGGTGCTCGGAGACGGCGCGTGGACGGACCGTGGCTTAGAATGCGTCACGCGGACCGATCGGGGCTCGGATACGGCGTGTAGGCGTATCGGGGCTTACGAGACGATGCGTGAACCGATCGGGGCTCAGGAGACGCCGCGTGGACCGATCGGGGCTCGGAGACGGCGCGTGCAACGATCGGGGCTCGGAGACGCCGCGTGGAACGATCGGGGCTCAGGAGACGGCGCTTGAACTTATCGGCGCTCAGAGACGGCCCGTGTACCGATCGGGGCTTAGGATACGGCGCGTGGACCGATCGGGGCTCAGGAAGCGGCGCCTGGACCGATCGTGGCTCGGAGACGGCGCGTGGAGGCATCGCGGCTAAGAAGACGACGCATGGACCGATCGGGGCTCAGGAAACGGCGTATGGACCGATCGGAGCTCGGACACGACGCGTGGACCGATCGGGGCTCAGGAGACGGCGCGAGGAGCGATCGGGCTCAGGAGAAGACGCCTCAATTGATCGTGGCTCAGGAGACGACGCGTCGACGGATCGGGGCTTAGGAGACGACGCGTCGAACGATCGGGGCTTAGGAGACGACGCGTGGACCGGTCGGGGCTCAGGAGAGAGCGCGTGGACTGATCGGGGCGCGGAGACGGCGCGTTAACCGATCGGCGCTCGAAGACGGCGAGTCGACCGATCGGGGTTCGGTGACGGCGCGTGGACCGTCCGGGGCTCAGGAGGGGATGCGTGGACCGATCGCGGCTCTGGAGACTGCGCGTGGATCGATCGGGGCTTAGGGAACGACGCGTGGACCGATCGGAGCTCAGGAGACGGCGCGTGAACCGACCGGGGCTCAGGAGACCGCGCGTGGACCGATCGCGGCTCGGCGACGGCGCGTGGACCGATCGGGGCTCAGGAGGCCGCGCGTGGACCGATCGTGGCTCGGCGACGGCGCGTGGACCGATCGGGGCTCGGAGACGACGCGTGGACCGATCGGGGCTCGGAGACAGCGCGTCGACCGACTGGGGCTCAGGCGGTTGCGCGTGGACCGATCGGGGCTTAGGAGCCTCGCGTGGATCGATCGGGGCCCCGGAGGCGCCGCGTGGACCCATGGGGATGAGGAGACAGTGCGTGGACCGATCGGGGCTCGGAGACGGCGCGTGGACCGATCGGGGCTTAGGAGACGACGCGTGGACCGATCGGGGCTCGGAGACGGCGCGTAGACCGATCGGGGCTCGGAGACGACGCGTGGACCCATCGGGGCTCGGAGACAGCGCGTGGACCGACTGGGGCTCAGGCGGTTTCGCGTGGATCAATTGGGGTTCGGCGACGGCGCGTGGATCGATCGAGGCTCGGAGACGACGCGTGTACGGATCGGGGATTCGGGGACGACGCGTGGAACGATCCGGGCTCAGGAGACGGCGCGTGGACCGATCGGAGCTCGGAGACGGCGCTTCGAATGATCGGGGCTCAGGTGACGGGGCGTGAACCGATCGGCGCTCGGGGACGGCGCGTGGACCGATCGGGGCTTATGAGAAGGCGCTTGGACCGATCGGGGCTTAGGAGACAGCGCGTGGGCCGATCAGAGCTCGGAGACGGCGCGTGGAACGATCGGGGCTCAGGAGACGGCGCGTGGACCGATTGGGGCTCGGATACGGCGCGTGAACCAATCGGGGCTCAGGAGGCCGCTCGTGGACCGATCGCGGCTCGGCGACGGCGCGTGGACCGATCGGGGCTCAGGAGGCCGCACGTGGACCGATCATGGCTCGGCGACGGCGCGTGGACCGATCGGGGCTCGGAGACGATGCGTGGACTGATCGAGGCTCGGAGACGACGCGTTTAAGGATCGGGAATCAGGAGACGACGCGTGGAACGATCCGGGCTCAGGAGACGAAGCGTGGACCGATCGGGGCTCGGAGACGCCGTGTGGAACGATCGGGGCTCGGGTGACGGCGCGTGAACCGATCGGGGCTTAGGAGGCCGCGTGTGGACCGATCGCGGCTCGGCGATGGCGCGTGGACCGATCGGGGCTCAGGAGGCCGCGCGTGGACCGATCGGGGCTCACGAGACAGCGTGTGGACCGATTGGGGCTCAGGAGACGGCGCGTGGACCGATCGGGGCTCGGAGACGGCGCGTGGAACGATCGGAGGTCAGGGGACGGGGCGTGAAATGATCGGCGCTCTGAGACGGCGCGTCGACCGATCGGTGCTCGGAGACGGCGCGTGGATGGACCGCGGCTCAGAATGCGGTACGCGGACCGATCGGGGATCGGACACGGCGTGTGGACCGATCGAGGCTCGGAGACGACGCGTTTAAGGATCGGGAATCAGGAGACGACGCGTGGAACGATCCGGGCTCAGGAGACGAAGCGTGGACCGATCGGGGCTCGGAGACGCCGTGTGGAACGATCGGGGCTCGGGTGACGGCGCGTGAACCCATCGGCGCTCGGAGACGGCGCGTGGATCGATCGGGGATCGGGGACGGCGCGTGGAACGATCGCGGCTCGGAGTCGACGCGTTAGCCGATCGGGGCTTAGGTGACGATGCGTGGACCGATCGGGGCTCGGAGATGGCGCGTGGAATGATCGGGGCTTAGGAGATGGCGTGTGGACCGATCGGAGATCAGGAGACGACGCCTGGACCGAGAGGGCTCTGGAAGCGGCGCACGGACGGATCGTGGCTCGCAGACGGCGCGTGGAGGTATCGGCGCTTTGAAGACGACGCGTGGACCAAACGGTGCTCAGAAAACGGTGCGTGGAGCGATCGGGGCTCAGGAGACGGCGCGTGGACCGATCGGGGCTCAGGAGCCGGCGCGTGGACCGATTGGGGCTCGGATACGGCGCGTGAACCAACCGGGACTCAGAAGCCCGCGCGTGGACCGATCCTGGCTCGGCGACGGCGTGTGGACCGATGGGGCTCAGGAGCCGCGCGTGGACCGATCATGGCTCGGTGACGGCGCGTGGACCGATCGGGGCTTAGGTGACGATGCGTGGACCGATTGGGGCTCAGGAAGCAGCGCCTGGACCGATCGTGGCTCGGAGACGGCGCGAGGAGGCATCTGGGCTTCGAAGACGACGCGTGGATCGATCGGAGATCGGAGACGGCGCGTGAACCGACCGGGGCTCAGGAGGCCGCGCGTGGACCGATCGAGGCTCAGGAGGCCACGCCTGGACTGATCGGGGCTCCGCGACGGCGCGTGGACCGTTCGAGGCTCGGAGACGACGCGTGTACGGATCGGGGATTCGGCGATGACGCGTGGACCGATCGGGGCTCAGGAGACGGCGCGTGGACGGATCGGGGCTCGGAGACGGCGCGTGGAACGATCGGAGCTCAGGAGACGGCGCGTGAACCGATCGGCGCTCGGAGACGGCGCGTGGACCGATGGGGGATGAGGAGAAGGCGCGTGGACTGATCGGGGCTTAGGAGACGGCGCACAGACCGATCGGGGCTCGGAGACGGCGCGTGGAACGATCGGGGCTCAGGTGACGGCGCGTGAACCGATCGGCGCTCGGAGACGGCGCGTGGACCGATCGGGGCTTAGCAGAAGGCGCTTGGACCGATCGGGGCTTAGCAGAAGGCGCTTGGACCAATCGGGCCTTAGGAGACGGCGCGTGGACCGATCGAGGCTCGGCGACTGCGCGTGGAGCGATCGGGGCTCAGGAGACGGCGCGTGAACCAATCGGCGCTCCGAGACGGCGCGTGGACCGATCGGGGCTTAGGAGACGGCGCGTAGACCGATCGGGGCTCGGAGACGGCGCGTGGAACGATCGGGGCTCAGGTGACGGCGCGTGAACCGATCGGCGCTCGGAGACGGCGCGTGGACCGATCGGGGCTTAGCAGAAGGCGCTTGGACCGATCGGGGCTTAGCAGAAGGCGCTTGGACCGATCGGGGATTAGGAGACGGCGCGTGGAACGATCGGAGCTCGGAGACGGCGCGTGGAACGATCGGGGCTCAGGAGACGGCGCGTGAACCGATCGGCGCTCGGAGACGGCGCGTGGACCGACTGGGGCACAGGCGATGGCGCGTGGACCAATTAGGGTTCGGCGACGGCGCGTGGACCGATCCGGGCTCAGGAGACGGCGCGTGGACCGATCGGGGCTGGGAGACGGAGCGTGGAGCGATCGGGGCTCAGGAGACGGCGCGTGAACTAATCGGCGCTCGGAGACGGCGCGTGGACCGATCGGGGCTGAGGAGACGGCGCGTGGTCCGATCGGGGCTTATGAGACGGCGCGTGGACCGATCGGGGCTCGGAGATGGCGCGTGGAATGATCGGGGCTTAGGAGACATCGCGTGGACCGATCGGGGCTTAGGAGACATCGCGTGGACCGATCGGGGCTCGGGGACGGCGCGTTAACCGATCGGGGCTTAGGAGACGATGCGGGAACCGATCGGGGCTCGGAGAAGGGGCGTGGACCGATCGGGGCCTAGGAGACAACGCGTGGACCGATCGTGGCTCAGGAAGCGGCGCCTGGACCGATCGTGGCCCGGAGACGGCGCGAGAAGGCATCTGGGCTTACAAGACGACGCGTGGATCGAACGGGGCTCAGGAGACGGCGCGTGGACCGATCGGGGCTCAGGAAGCCGCGCCTGCACCGATCGTGGCTCGGAGACGGCGCATGGAGGTATCGGGGCTTCGAAGACGACGCATGGACCAATCGGGGCTCGGAAACGGCGCCTGGACCGATCGGGGCTCGGAGACGGCGCGTGGATCGATCGGGGCTCAGGAGACGACGCGTCGACGGATCGGGGCTTAGGAGACGACGCGTGGACCGATCGGGGCTTAGGAAACAACGCGTGGACCGATCGGGGCTCGGGAGACGGCGCGTGGACCGATCGGGGCTCGGAGACGGCGCGTGGAATGATCGGGGCTTAGGAGACGGCGCGTGGGTCGTACGGGGCTTAGGAGACAACGCGTGGACCGATCGGGGCTCAGGAAGCGGCGCCTGGACCCATCGTGGCTCGGAGACGGCGCGAGGAGGCATCTGGGCTTAGAAGACGATGCGTGGACCGATCGGGGCTCAGGAAACGGCCCGTGGAGCAATCGGTTTTCAGGAGACGAGGCGTGGATCGATCAAGGCTCAGGAGACGACGCGTCGTCCGATCGGGGCTCAGGATGTGGCGCGTGGACCCATCGGGGCTCGGAGACGGCACGTGGACCGATCAGGGCTTAGGACACGACGCGTTGACCGATCAGGACTCAGAAGGCGGTGCGTGGACCGATCGGGGATCAGGAAACGGTCCGTGGAGCGATCGGGGCTTAGAAGACGGCACGTGGACTGATCGGGGCTCGGGAAGAGGCGCCTGAACCGATCGGAGCTCGGAGACGGCGCGTAGAGGCATCGGGGCTCGGAGACGACGATTGTACGGATCGGGGCTTGATGACGGCGGCTTTGTCGATCGCGGCTCAGAGACGGCCCGTGAACCGATCGGCGCTCGGAGACGGCGCGTGGACCGATCGGGGCTTATGAGACGGCGCGTGGACCGATCGGAGATCAGGAGAAGACGCGTGCACAGATCGGGGCTCTGGAAGCGGCGCACGGACCTATCGTGGCTCGGAGACGGCGCGTGGAGGCATCGGGGCTTTGAAGACGACGCGTGGACCGAACGGTGCTCAGAAAACGCCGCGTGGACCGATGGGGATCAGGAGACGGTGCGTGGACCGATCGGGGCTCGGAGACGCCGCTTGGACCGATCGCGGCTTAGGAGACGGCGCGTGGACCGATTGGGGCTTAGGAGACGGCGCGTGGACCGATCGGGGCTCAGGAGACGACGCGTGGATCGATTGGGGGTCACGAGCCTCGTGTGGACCGATCATGGCTCGGCGACGGCGCGTGGACCGATCGCGGCTCGGTGACGGCGCATGGACCGATCGGGGCTCAGGAGACCGCGCGTGGACCGATCATAGTTCGCGCAACGGCGCGTGGACAGATCGGGGCTCGGAGACGGCGCGTGGACTGATCGGGGCTCAGGAGACGGCGCGTGAACCGATCGGCGCTCGGAGACGGTGCGTGGACCGATCGGGGCTTAGGAGACGACTCGTGGACCGATTGGGGCTCAGGAGGCCGCGCGTGGACCGATCGCGGCGCGACGCCGCGCGTGGACGGATCAGGGCTCAGAAGGCTGCGCGTGAACCAATCGGCGCTCAGAGACGGCGCGTGGACAGATTGGGGCTCAGGCGATTTCGCGTGGACCAATTGGGGTTCGGCGACGGCGCGTGGACCGATCGGGGCTCAGAAGACGGCGCGTGGACCGATCGGGGCTCAGGAGACGACGCGTGGAACGATCGGGGCTCAGGAGACGGCTCGTGGACCCATCGGGACTCGGTGACGACGCGTGGAACGATCGGGGCTCAGGAGACGGCGCGTGAACGCATCGGGGCTCAGCGACGGCGCGTGGCCTGATCGGGGCTCGGTGACGACGCGTGTATGGATCGGGGCTGGGAGACGGCGCGTAGACCGATCGGAGCTCGGAGACGGCCCGTGGAATGATCGGGGCTCAGGAGACACCGCGTGAAATGATCGGCGCTCGAAGATGGCACGTGGACCGATCGGGGCTTAGGAGACGGCGCTTGGACCGATCGGGGCTTAGGAGACGACGCGTGGACCGATCGGGGCTTAGGAGGCGACGCGTGGACCGATCGGGCCTCGGAGACGACGGGTGGAACGATCGGGGCTCGGAGACGACGGGTGGAACGATCGGGGCTCAGGAGACGGCGCGTGTACCGTTCGGCGCTCGGAGACGGCGCGTGGACCGACCGTGGCTTAGGAGAAGGCGCGTGGAACGATCGGGGCTCAGGAGCCGGCGCGTGGAACGATCAATGCTCGAAGACGACGCGTGGACCGATCGCGGCTCAGGAGACGGCGCGTGGAGCGATCGGGGCTCAGGAGAAGACGCGTGGATCGATCGGGGCTTACGAGGCGATGCGTGGACCGATCGGGGCTCGGAGACGGCGCGTGGAACGATCGGGGCTCGGAGTTGGCGCGTTAACCGATCGGGGCTTAGGAGACGACGTGTGGACCGATCGGGGCTCAGGAGACGACGCGTCGACCGATCGGGGCATAGGAGACGACGCGTGGACCCATCGGGACTCGAAGACGACGCGTGGAACGATCGGGGCTCAGGAGACAGCGCGTGAACGGATCGGGGCTCAGCGACGGCGCGTGGACCGATCGGGGCTCGGCGACGGCGCGTGTAGCGATCGAGGCTCGGAGACGACGCGTGTACGGATCGGGGCTTAGGAGACGGCGCGTAGACCGATCGGGGCTCAGGAGACGGCGCGTGGAACGATCGGGGCTCAGGAGTCTGCGTGTGGACCGATCGGGGCTCGGAGACGGCGCGTTAACCGATCGGGGCTTAGGAGACGATGCGTGGACCGATCGGGGTTCGGAGACGACGCGGGGACCGACCGGGGCTAAGGAGACGGCGCGTAGACCGATCGGGGCTCAGAGACGGCGCTTGGACCGATCGTGGCTTAGGAGAAGGCGCGTGGACCGATCGGGGCTCAGGAAGCGGCGCACGGACCGATCGTGGCTCGGAGACGGCGCGTGGAGGCATCGGGGCTTTGAAGACGACGCGTGAACCGAACGGTGCTCAGAAAACGGCGCGGGGACCGATCGGTGCTCGGAGACGATGCGTGGTCCGATCGGGGCTCAGGAAACGGCGCGTGGAGCGATCAGGGTCAGGAGACGACGCGTGGATCGATCGGGGCTCCGGAGACGACGCGTCGACCGATCGCGGCTTAGGAGACGACGCGTCGACCGATCGGGGCTTGGAAGACGACGCGTGGACCGAACGGTGCTCAGAAAACGGCGCGGGGACCGATCGGTGCTCGGAGACGATGCGTGGTCCGATCGGGGCTCAGGAAACGGCGCATGGAGCGATCGGGGTCAGGAGACGACGCCTGGATCGATCGGGGCTCAGGAGACGACGCGTCGACCGATCGGGGCATAGGAGACGACGCGTTGACCGATCGGGGCTTAGGAGACGACGCATCGACCGATCGGGGCTCAGGAGGCGGCGCGTGGACCCATCGGGACTCGGTGACGACGCGTGGAACGATCGGGGCTCAGGAGACGGCGCGTGAACGCATCGGGGCTCAGCGACGGCGCGTGGCCTGATCGGGGCTCGGTGACGACGCGTGTATGGATCGGGGCTGGGAGACGGCGCGTAGACCGATCGGAGCTCGGAGACGGCCCGTGGAATGATCGGGGCTCAGGAGACACCGCGTGAAATGATCGGCGCTCGAAGATGGCACGTGGACCGATCGGGGCTTAGGAGACGGCGCTTGGACCGATCGGGGCTTAGGAGACGACGCGTGGACCGATCGGGGCTTAGGAGGCGACGCGTGGACCGATCGGGGCTCGGAGACGACGGGTGGAACGATCGGGGCTCGGAGACGACGGGTGGAACGATCGGGGCTCAGGAGACGGCGCGTTAACCGATTGGGGCTTAGGAGACGTTGCGTGGACCGATCGGCGCTCGAAGACGGCGCGTGGACCGATCGGGGCTCGGACACAGTGCGTGGACCGACTGGGGCTCAGGCGGTTGCGCGTGGACCAATTGGGGTTCGGCGACGGCGCGTGGACCGATCGGGGCTCAGTAGGCGGCGCGTGGATCGATCGGGGCTCGGAGACGGCGCGTGGAACGATCGGGTCTCAGGAGACGGCGCGTGAAATCATCGGCGCCCGGATACGCCGCGTGGACGAATCGGGGCTTAGGAGACGACGCGTGGACCGATCGGGGCTCCGGAGACGGCGCCTGGACCGATCGTGGCTCGGAGAAGGCGCGTGGAGGCATCCGGGCTAAGAAGACGACGCATGGACCGAGCGGGGTTCAGGAGACGGCGCGAGGAGCGATCGGGGCACAGGAGAAGACACGTTAATTGATCGGGGCTCCGGAGACGACGCCTCGACGGATCGGGGCGCAGGAGGCGGCACGAGAAGCGATCGGGGCTCAGGAGAAGACGCGTCAATTGATCGGGGCTCAGGAGACGACGCGTCGACGAATCGGGGCTTAGGAGACGACGCGTGGACCGATCGGGGCTTAGGAGCCGACGCGTGGACCGGTCGGGGCTCAGGAGAGAGCGCGTGGACTGATCGGGGCGCGGAGACGGCGCGTTAACCGATCGGCGCTCGAAGACGGCGAGTCGACCGATCGGGGTTCGGTGACGGCGCGTGGACCGTCCGGGGCTCAGGAGGGGATGCGTGGACCGATCGCGGTTCTGGAGACTGCGCGTGGATCGATCGGGGCTTAGGGAACGACGCGTGGACCGATCGGAGCTCAGGAGACGGCGCGTGAATCGACCGGGGCTCAGGAGACCGCGCGTGGACCGATCGCGGCTCGGCGACGGCGCGTGGACCGATCGGGGCTCAGGAGGCCGCGCGTGGACCGATCGTGGCTCGGCGACGGCGCGTGGACCGATCGGGGCTCGGAGACGACGCGTGGACCGATCGGGGCTCGGAGACAGCGCGTCGACCGACTGGGGCTCAGGCGGTTGCGCGTGGACCGATCGGGGCTTAGGAGCCTCGCGTGGATCGATCGGGGCCCCGGAGGCGCCGCGTGGACCCATGGGGATGAGGAGACAGTGCGTGGACCGATCGGGGCTCGGAGACGGCGCGTGGACCGATCGGGGCTTAGGAGACGACGCGTGGACCGATCGGGGCTCGGAGACAGCGCGTCGACCGACTGGGGCTCAGGCGGTTGCGCGTGGACCGATCGGGGCTTAGGAGCCTCGCGTGGATCGATCGGGGCCCCGGAGGCGCCGCGTGGACCCATGGGGATGAGGAGACAGTGCGTGGACCGATCGGGGCTCGGAGACGGCGCGTGGACCGATCGGGGCTTAGGAGACGACGCGTGGACCGATCGGAGCTCGGAGACGGCCCGTGGGCAGATCGGGGCTTAGGAGACGGCGCGGGGACTAATTGGGGCTTACGAGAACATACGTGGACCGATCGGGGCTCGGAGACGGCGCGTGGAACGATCGGGGCTCAGGAGACGGCGCGTGAACCGATCGGCGCTCGGAGACGGCGCGTGGACCGATCGGGGCTTAGGAGACTACGCGTTGACCGATCGGGGCTCATGTGACGGCGCGCGGACCGACCGGCTCTCAGGAGACGGCGCGTGAAATGATCGGCGTCCGGAGATGGCGCGTGGACCGATTGGGGCTTAAGAGGCGACGGGTGGACCGATCGGGGCTTAGGAGACGGCACGTGAATCGATCGGGGCACAGCAGACGGCGCGTGAACCGGTCGGGGCTTAGGAGACGACGCGTTGACCGATCGGGGCTCAGGAGAAGGGGTGTGGACCGATCGGGGCTCAGGAGACGGCGCGTGGACCGATCGGGGCTCGGCGATAGCGCGTGGATCGATCGGGGCTCGGAGACGACGCGTGTACGGATCGAGGCTTGGAGACGGCGCGTGGACCGACCGGAGCTCGGACACGGCCCGTGGACGGATCGGGGCTTAGGAGACGGCGCGTGGACTAATTGGGGGTCAGGAGACGACGCGTGGATCGATCGGGGCTCGGAAACGACGCGTTAGCCGAGCGGGGCTTAGGAGACGACGCGTGGACCGATCGGGGCTCAGGAGACGGCGCGTGAAGTTATCAGCGCTCAGAGACGGGGCGTGGACCGATCGGGGCTTAGGATACGGCGCGTGGACCGATCGGGGTTCAGGAAGCGGCGCCTGGACCGATCGTGGCTCGGAGACGACGCGTGGAGTCATCGGGGCTAAGAAGACGGCGCATGGACCGGTCGGGGTTCAGGAAACGGCGTGTGGACCGATCAGAGCTCGGAGACGACATGTGGACCGATCGGGGCTTAGGAGACTACGCGTGTACCTATCGGGGCTCAGGAGACAGCGCGTGGACCGATCGGGGCTCAGGAGGCGGCGCATGGACCAATTGGGGCTTAGGAGACGACGCGTGGACCAATCGGGGCTTAGGAGAAGGCGCGTGGACCGATCGGGGCTTAGGAGACGGCGCGTGGACCGATCGGGGCTTAGGAGACGGCGCGTGGACCGATTGGGGCTCGGATACGGCGCGTGAACCGATCGGGGCTTAGGAGACGACGCGTGGACCGATCGGGGCTCAGGAGACGGCGCGTGGACCGATCGGGGCTTCGGAGACGGTACGTGGACCGATCGGGGCTCGGAGACGGTACGAGGACCGACCGGAGCTCAGGAGATTCGCGTGGATCGATCAGGGCTCCGGAGGCGGCGCATGGACCGATTGGGGAGCATGAGATGGTGCGTGGACCGATCGGGGCTCGGAGACGGCGCACGGACCGATCGGGGCTTAGGAGACGACGCGTGGACCGATTGGGGCTCGGATACGGCGCGTGGATCGATCGGGGCTCGGAGACGACGCGAGTACGGATCGAGGCTTGGAGACGGCGCGTGGACCGAGCGGAGCTCGGACACGGCCCGTGGACGGATCGGGGCTTAGGAGACGGCGCGTGGACTAATTGGGGCTCAGGAGACGACGCGTGGATCGATCGGGGCTCGGAAACGACGCGTTAGCCGAGCGGGGCTTAGGAGACGACGCGTGGACCGATCGGGGCTCAGGAGACGGCGCGTGAAGTTATCAGCGCTCAGAGACGGCGCGTGGACGGATCGGGGCTTAGGATACGGCGCGTGGACCTATCGGGGCTCAGGAGACAGCGCGTGGACAGATCGGGGCTCAGGAGGCGGCGCGTGGATCGATCGGGGCTCGGAGACGCCGCGTGGACCGATCGGGGCTGAGGAGACGGCGCGTCGACCGACCGGAGCTCAGGAGATTCGCGTGGATCGATCGGGGCTCCGGAGGCGGCGCGTGGACCGATTGGGGCTTAGGAGACGACGCGTGGACTGATCGGGACTCAGGAGACGGCGCGTGGCCCGATTTGGGCTCGGATACGGCGCGTGAACCGACCGGTTCTCAGGAGGCCGCGCGAGAACCGATCGCGGCTCGGCGACGGCGCGTGGACCGATCGGGGCTTAGGAGGCCGCGCGTGGACCGATCATGGCTCGGCGACGGCGCGTAGACCGATCGGGGCTCGGAGACGACGCGTGGACTGATCGGGGCTCGAAGACAGCGCGTGGACCGATCGGGGCTCGGCGATGGCGCGTGGATCGATCGGGGCTCGGAGACGACGCGTGTACGGATCGAGGCTTGGAGACGGCGCGTGGACCGACCGGAGCTCGGTCACGGCCCGTGGACGGATCGGGGCTCAGATGACGGTGCGCGGACCGACCGGGGCTCAGGAGACTCGCGTGGATCGATCGGGGCTCCGGAGACGCCGCGTAGAGCGATGGGGATCAGGAGACGGTGCGCGGACCGATCGGGGCTCGGAGACGGCGCGTGGACCGATCGGAGCTTAGGAGACGACGCGTGGACCGATCGGGGCGTGGGACGCGACGCGTGTACCTATCGGGGCTCACGAGACAGCGTGTGGACCGATTGGGGCTCAGGAGACGGCGCCTGGACCGATCTGCGCTCGGAGACATCGCGTGGACCGATCGGGGCTTAGGAGACGGCGCGTGGACCGATCGGAGATGAGGAGACGATGCGTGGACCGATAGGGCTCTGGAAACGCCGCACGGACCGATCGTGGATCGGCGACGGCCTGTGGACCGATTGGGGCTCAGGAGGCCGCGCGTGGACCGATCATGGCTCGGCGACGGCGCGTGGACCGATCGGGGCTCGGAGACAGCGCGTGGACCGACTGGGACTCAGGCGGTTGCGCGTGGACCAAATGGGGTTCGGCGACGGCGCGTGGACCGCTCGGCGCTCGGAGACGGCGCGTTAACCGATCGTGGCTTAGGAGACGACGCGTGAACCGATCGGGGCTCGGAGACGGCGCGTGGACCGATCGGGGCTTAGGAGACAACGCGTGGACCGATGGGGGCTCGGAGACGGCGCGTGTACCTATCGGAGCTCACGAGACAGCGTGTGGACCGATTGGGGCTCAGGAGACGGCGCGTGGACCGATCGGGGCTCAGGAGACGGCGCGTGGACCGATCGGGGCTCGGAGACGGCGCGTGGAACGATCGGAGCTCAGGAGACGGGGCGTGAAATGATCGGCCCTCTGAGACGGCGCGTGGACCGATCGGTGCTCGGAGACGACGCGTGGACCGATCGGGGCTGAGGAGACGGCGCGTGGACCGATCGGGGCTCAGGAGACGGCGCGTGGACCGATTGGGGCTCGGGAGACTGCGCGTGGATGGATCGGGGCTTAGGGAACGACGCGTAGAACGATCGGGGATCAGGAGACGGCGCGTGGACCGATCGGGGCCCAGGAGACGGCGCGAGGACCGATCGGGGCTCAGGAAACGGCGCGTGGACCGACTGGGGCACAGGCGGTTGCGCGTGGACCAATTGGGGTTGCGCGACGGCGCGTGGACCGATCGGGGCTCGGAGACGGCGCGTTAACCGATCGCGGCTTAGGAGACGATGCGAGGAGGCATCTGGGTTTACAAGACGACGCGTGGATCGATCGGGGCTCGGAGACGGCGCGTGAACCGACCGGGGCTCAGGAGACGGCACGTGGACCGATCGGGGCTCGGAGACGGCACGTTAACCGATCGGGGCTTAGGAGACGATGCGTGGACCGATCGGGCTCGGAGCCGGCGCGTGAACCGATCGGGGCTCAAGAGGCCGCGCGTGGACCGATCGAGGCTCGGCGACGGCGCGTGGACCGATCGGGGCTTAGGAGACAACGCGTGGACCGATGGGGGCTCGGAGACGGCGCGTGTACCTATCGGAGCTCACGAGACAGCGTGTGGACCGATTGGGGCTCAGGAGACGGCGCGTGGACCGATCGGGGCTCAGGAGACGGCGCGTGGACCGATCGGGGCTCGGAGACGGCGCGTGGAACGATCGGAGCTCAAGAGACGGGGCGTGAAATGATCGGCGCTCAGGTGACGGGGCGTGAACCGATCGGCGCTCGGGGACGGCGCGTGGACCGATCGGGGCTTATGAGAAGGCGCTTGGACCGATCGGGGCTTAGGAGACAGCGCGTGGGCCGATCAGAGCTCGGAGACGGCGCGTGGAACGATCGGGGCTCAGGAGACGGCGCGTGGACCGATTGGGGCTCGGATACGGCGCGTGAACCAATCGGGGCTCAGGAGGCCGCTCGTGGACCGATCGCGGCTCGGCGACGGCGCGTGGACCGATCGGGGCTCAGGAGGCCGCACGTGGACCGATCATGGCTCGGCGACGGCGCGTGGACCGATCGGGGCTCGGAGACGATGCGTGGACCGATCGAGGCTCGGAGACGTCGTGTTTAAGGATCGGGAATCAGGAGACGACGCGTGAAACGATCCGGGCTCAGGAGACGAAGCGTGGACCGATCGGGGCTCGGAGACGCCGTGTGGAACGATCGGGGCTCGGGTGACGGCGCGTGAACCGATCGGGGCTTAGGAGGCCGCGTGTGGACCGATCGCGGCTCGGCGATGGCGCGTGGACCGATCGGGGCTCAGGAGGCCGCGCGTGGACCGATCGGGGCTCACGAGACAGCGTGTGGACCGACTGGGGCTCAGGAGACGGCGCGTTGACCGATCGGGGCTCGGAGACGGCGCGTAGAACGATCGGAGGTCAGGGGACGGGGCGTGAAATGATCGGCGCTCTGAGACGGCGCGTCGACCGATCGGTGCTCGGAGACGGCGCGTGGACGGACCGCGGCTCAGAATACGGTACGCGGACCGATCGGGGATCGGACACGGCGTGTGGACCGATCGAGGCTCGGAGACGACGCGTTTAAGGATCGGGAATCAGGAGACGACGCGTGGAACGATCCGGGCTCAGGAGACGAAGCGTGGACCGATCGGGGCTCGGAGACGCCGTGTGGAACGATCGGGGCTCGGGTGACGGCGCGTGAACCCATCGGCGCTCGGAGACGGCGCGTGGATCGATCGGAGATCGGGGACGGCGCGTGGAACGATCGCGGCTCGGAGTCGACGCGTTAGCCGATCGGGGCTTAGGTGACGATGCGTGGACCGATCGGGGCTCGGAGACGGCGCGTGGACCGACCGGGGTTTAGGAGAAGGCGCTTGGACCGAACGGGGCTTAGGAGACGGCGCGTGGACCGATCGGGGCTCGGAGACGGCGCGTGGAACGATCGGGGCTCAGGAGATGGCGCGTCAACCGATCGGCGCTCGGAGACGGCGCGTGGACCGATCGGGGCCTAGGAGACAACGCGTGGACCGATCGTGGCTCAGGAAGCGGCGCCTGGACCGATCGTGGCCCGGAGACGGCGCGAGAAGGCATCTGGGCTTACAAGACGACGCGTGGATCGAACGGGGCTCGGAGACGGCGCATGAACTGACCGGGGCTCAGGAGACGGCGCGTGGACCGATCGGTGCTCGGAGACGGCGCGTGGACGAACCGTGGCTTAGAATGCGTCACGCGGACCGATCGGGGCTCGGATACGGCGTGTGGACCGATGGGGGCTCGGAGACGCCGCGTGGACCGATCGGGGCTTAGGAGACGACGCGTGGACCGATCGGGGCGTAGGACACGGCGCGTGTACCTATCGGGGCTCACGAGACAGCGTGTGGACCGATTGGGGCTCAGGAGACGGCGTGTGGACCGATCGGGGCTCGGAGACGGCGCGTGGAACGATCGGAGCTCCGGAGACGGGGCGTGAAATGATCGGCGCTCTGAGACGGCGCGTGGACAGATCGGTGCTCGGAGACGGCGCGTGGATCGATCGGGGATCGGGGACGGCGCGTTTACGGATCGGGGATCAGGAGACGACGCGTGGAACGATCCGGGCTCAGGAGACGGAGCGTGGACCGATCGGGACTCGGATACGGCGTGCGGAACGATCGGGGCTCGGGTGACGGCGCGTGAACCGATCGGCGCTCGGAGACGGCGCGTGGATCGATCGGGGATCGGGGACGGCGCGTGGAACGATCGGGGCTCGGAGTCGACGCGTTAGCCGATCGGGGCTTAGGAGACGATGCGTGGGCCGATCGGGGCTCGGAGATGGCGCGTGGACCGACCGGGGTTTAGGAGAAGACGCTTGGACCGAACGGGGCTTAGGAGACTGCGCGTGGACCGATCGGGGCTCAGGAGACGGCGCGCGGACCGACTGGAGCTCAGGAGACTCGCGTGGATCGATCGGGGCTCCGGAGGCGCCGCGTGGACCGATTGGGATCAGGAGACGACGCGTGGACCGATCGGGCGTAGGAGACGACGCGTGTACCTATCGGGGCTCACGACACAGCGTGTGGACCGATTGGGGCTCAGGAGGCGGCGCGTGGAACGATCGGGGCTCAGGAGACGGCGCGTGGACAGATCGGGGCTCGGAGACGACGCGTGTACGGATCGGGGATTCGGGGACGAGGCGTGGACCGATCGGGGCTTAGGAGACGACGCGTGGACCGATCGGGGCGTAGGAGACGACGCGTGGACCGATTGGGGCTTAGGAGACGGCGCGTGGACCGATCGGGGCTCGGCGACTGCGCGTGGACCGATCGGGGCTAAGGAGACGACGTGTGGACCGATCGGGGCATAGGAGACGACGCGTGTACCTATCGGGGCTCAGGAGACAGCGCGTGGTCCGATTGGGCCTCACGAGACGGCGCGTGGACAGATCGGGGCTCGGAGACGACGCGTGTACGGATCGGGGATTCGGGGACGAGGCGTGGACCGATCGGGGCTTAGGAGACGACGCGTGGACCGATCGGGGCGTAGGAGACGACGCGTGGACCGATTGGGGCTTAGGAGACGGCGCGTGGACCGATCGGGGCTCAGGAAGCGGCGCCTGAACCGATCGTGGCTCGGAGACGGCGCGTGGAGGCATCGGGCCTAAGAAGACGACGCATGGACCGAGCGGGGCTCAGGAGACGGCGCGAGGAGCGATCGGGGCTCAGGAGAAGACGCGTCAATTGATCGGGGCTCAGGAGACGACGCGTCGACGCATCGGGGCTTAGGAGACGACGCGTGGACCGATCGGGGCTCAGGAGACGGCGCGAGGAGCGATCGGGGCTCAGGAGAAGACGCGTCAATTGATCGGGGCTCAGGAGACGACGCGTCGACGCATCGGGGCTTAGGAGACGACGCGTGGATCGATCGGGGCTTAGGAGACGGCGCGTGGACCGATCGGGGCTCAGGAGACCCCGCGTGGACCGATCGGGGCTCGGCGACTGCGCGTGGACGCATCGGGGCTCAGGAGACGACGCGTGGACCGATCGGGGCTCGGAGACGGCACGTTAACCGATCGGGGCTTAGGAGACGATGCGAGGACCGATCGCGGCTCGGAGACGGCGTGTGAACCGACCGGGGCTCAGGAGGCCGCGCGTGGACCGATCGAGGCTCGGCGACGGCGAGTGGACCCATCGGGGCTCGGAGACGACGCGTGTACGGATCGGGGCTTGATGACGACGGCTTTATCGATCGCGGCTCGGAGACGGCCCGCGAATCGATCGGCGCTCGGAGACGGCGCCTGGACCGATCGGGGCTTATGAGACGGCGCGTGGACCGATCGGAGATCAGGAGAAGACGCGTGCACCGATCGGGGCTCTGGAAGCGGCGCACGGATCGATCGTGGCTCGGAGACGGCGCGTGGAGGCATCGGGGCTTTGAAGACGACGCGTGGACCGAACGGTGCTCAGAAAACGCCGCGTGGACCGATGGGAATCAGGAGACGGTGCGTGGAGCGATCGGGGCTCGCAGACGCCGCTTGGACCGATCGGGGCTTAGGGGAAGGCGCGTGGACCGATTGGGGCTTAGGAGACGGCGCGTGGACCGATCGGGGCTCAGGAAGCGGCGCCTAGACTGATAGGGGCTCGGAGACGGCGCGTGGAGGCACCGGGGCTAAGAAGACGACGCATGGACCGAGCGGGGCTCAGGAGACGGCGCGAGGAGCGATCGGGGCTCAGGAGAAGACGCGTCAATTGATCGGGGCTCAGAAATCGGCGCGTGGAGCGATCGGGGCTCAGGAGACGACGCGTGGATCGATCGGGGCTCAGGAAACGACGCGTCGACCGATCGGGACTCAGGAGACGGAGCGTGGCCCGATTGGGGCTCGGATACGGCGCGTGAACCGACCGGGGCTCAGGAGGCCGCGCGAGAACCGATCGCGGCTCGGCGACGGCGCGTGGACCGATCGGGGCTCAGGAGGCTGCGCGTGGACCGATCATGGCTCGGCGACGGCGCGTAGACCGATCGGGGCTCGGAGACGACGCGTGGACCGATCCGGGCTCAGGAGACAGCGCGTGGACCGACTGGGGCTCAGGCGGTTTCGCGTGGACCAATTGGGGTTCGGCGACGGCCCGTGGACCGATCGGGGCTTAGGAGACGGCGCGTGAACCGATCGGGGCCCGGAGACGGGTCGTGGACAGATTGGGGATTAGGAGACAGCGCGTGGACCGATCGGGGCTGGGAGACGGCACGTGGACCGATCGGGGCTCAGGAGACGGCGCGTGCACCGATCGGGGCTCAGGAGGCCGCGCGTGGACCGATCGAGGCTCGGCGACGGCGCGTGGACCCATCGGGGCGTAGGACACGGCGCGTGCACCGATCGGGGCCCGGAGACGGATCGTGGACAGATTGGGGATTAGGAGACGGCGCGTGGACCGATCGGGGCTGGGAGACGGCACGTGGACCGATCGGGGCTCGGAGACAGCGCGTGGACCGACTGGGGCTCCGGAGGCGCCGCGTGGGCCGATGGAGATCAGGAGACGCTGCGCAGACCGATCGGGGCTTAGGAGACGACGCGTGGACCGATCGGGGCGTAGGACACGACGCGTGTACCTATCGGGGCTCACGAGACAGCGTGTGGACCGATTGGGGCTCAGGAGACGGCGCGTAGACCGATCGGTGCTCAGAGACGGCGCGTGGACCGACCGGGGCTACGGAGGCCGCGCGTGGACCGATCGAGGCTCGGCGACGGCGCGTGGACCGATCGGGGCTCGGAGACGGCGTGTGAACGTATCGGGGCTTAGGAGACGATGCGTTGACCGATCGGGGCTCAGGAGGCGGCGCGTGGACCCACCGGGGCTCAGGAGACGGCGCGCGGACCAATCGGGGCTCGGAAACGGCGCGTGGACCGATCCGAACTCGGAGACGACGTATGGACCGATCGGGGCTCGGAAACGGCGCGTGGACCGATCGGAGCTCGGAGACGGTGCGTGGACCGATCGGGGCTTAGGAGGCGGCGTGTGGAACGATCGGGGCTCAGGAGACGGAGCGTGCACCAATCGGTGCTCGGAGACGGCGCGTGGACCGATCGGGGTTTAGGAGAGGACGCGTCGACCGATCGGGGCACAGGAAACGGCGCGTGGACCGATCGGGGTTTAGGAGACGACGCGTGGACCGATCGGGGATCGCAGACGGCGCGTGGACCGATCGGGACTTAGGAGACGACGAGTGGACCGATCGGGGCTTAGGAGACGATACGTGGACCGGTCGGGGCTCGGCGACTGCGTGTGGACGTATCAGGGTTCAGGAGACGGCGCGTGGACCGATCGGGGCTCGGAGACGGCGCGTGTACGGATCAGGGATTCCGGGACGACGCGTAGACCGATCCGGGCTCAGGAGACGGCGCGTAGACCGATCATGGCTCGGAGACGGTGCGTGGGACGATCGGGGCTCGGAGCCGGTGCGTTAACCGATCGGGGCTTAGGAGACGATGCGTCGACCGATCGGGGCTCGGAGACGGCGCGTGGACCGACCGGGGCTCAGGAGACAGCGCGTGGACCGATTGGGGCTCAGGAGACGGCGCGTGGACCGCTCGGGGCTCGGAGACGGCGCGTAGAACGATCGCGGCTCGGCGACGGCGCATGGACCGATCGAGGCTCAGGAGGCTGCGCGTGGATCGATTGGGGCTCAGGAAGCGGCGCCTGGACCGATCGTGGCTCGGAGACGGCGCGTGGATGCATCGGGGCTAAGAAGACGACGCATGGACCGATCGGGGCCCAGGAAACGGCGTGTGGACCGATCGGAGCTCGGAGACGACGCGTGGACCTATCGGGGCTCAGGAGACAGCGCGTGGACCGATTGGGCATCAGGAGACGGCGCGTCGATGGATCGGGGCTTGGGCAACGACGCGTGGACCGATCGGGGCTCAGGGGACGGCGCGTGGATCGATCGGGGCTCGGAGACGGCGCGTGGAACGATCGGGGCTCAGGAGACGGCGCGTGAAATGATCGGCGCTCGGAGACGGCGCGGGGACCGATCGTGGCTTAGGAGAAGGCGCGTGGATCGATCGGGGCTCGGAGACGGCGCGTGGAACGATCGGGGCTCAGGAGACGGTGCGTGAAATGATTGGCTCTCGGAGACGGCGCGTGGACCGATCGTGGCTTAGGAGAAGGCGCGTGGAACGATCGGGGCTCAGGAGACGGCGCGTGGAGCGATCGGGGCTCGGAGACGGGGCGTGGAACGATCGGGGCTCAGGTGACGGCGCGTGGAGCGATCGGGCTCAGGAGAAGACGCGTCAATTGATCGTGGCTCAGGAGACGACGCGTCGACGGATCGGGGCTTAGGAGACGACGCGTGGACCGATCGGGGCTTAGGAGACGACGCGTGGACCGATCGGGGTTTAGGAGAGGACGCGTCGACCGATCGGGGAACAGGAGACGGCGCGTGGACCGATCGGGGTATAGGAGACGACGCGTGAACCGATCGGGGCTCGCAGACGGCGCGTGGACCGATCGGGACTTAGGAGACGACGAGTGGACCGATCGGGGCTTAGGAGACGATACGTGGACCGATCGGGGCTCAGGAGACGGCGCGTGGACCGGTCGGGGCTTAGGAGACTCACGTTGATCGATTGGGGCTCCGGAGACGGCGCGTGGACCGATCGGGGCTCGGAGACGGCACGTGGACCGATCGGGGCTTAGGAGACACGTTGATCGATTGGGGCTCCGGAGGCAGCGCGTGGACCGATCGGGGCTTAGGAGACTACGCGTGTACCTATCGGGGCTCAGGAGACTGCGCGTGGACCGATTGGGCATCAGGAGACGGCGCGTCGATGGATCGGGGCTTGGGGAACGACGCGTGGACCGATCGGGGCTCAGGAGACGGCGCGTGGATCGATCGGGGCTCGGATACGGCGCGGGGAACGATCGGGGCTCAGGAGACGGCGCGAGGAGCGATCGGGCTCAGGAGAAGACGCGTCAATTCATCGTGGCTCAGGAGACGACGCGTCGACGGATCGAGGCTTAGGAGACGACGCGTGGACCGATCGGGGCTTAGGAGACTACGCGTGGACCGATCGGGGCTCAGGAGACGGCGCGTGGACCGACCGGGGCCCAGGAGGCTGAAGCGTAGACCCATCGGGGCTCGGAGACGGCGTGTGGACCGATCGGGGATTAGGAGACGACGCGTGGACCGATCGGGGTTTAGGAGAGGACGCGTCGACCGATCGGGGCGCAGGAGACGGCGCGTGGACCGATCGGGGCTTAGGAGACGACGCGTGGACCGATCGGGGCTCGGAGACGGCACGTGGACCGATCGGGGCTTAGGAGACTCACGTTGATCGATTGGGGCTCCGAAGGCGGCGCGTGGACCGATCGGGGCTTAGGAGACTACGCGTGTACCTATCGGGGCTCAGGAGACTGCGCGTGGACCGATTGGGCATCAGGAGACGGCGCGTCGATGCATCGGGGCTTGGGGAACGACGCGTGGACCGATCGGGGCTCAGGAGACGGCGCGTGGATCGATCGGGGCTCGGATACGGCGCGTGGAACGATCGGGACTCAGGAGACAGCGCGTGAAATGATCGGCGCTCGGAGACGGCGCGTGGAGCGATTGGGGCTTAGGAGGCGGCGCGTGGACCGATCGGGGCTAATGAAGCGGCGCCTGGACCGATCGTGGCTCGGAAACGGCGCGTGGAGGCATCTGGGCTTACAAGACGACGCGTGGATCGATCGGGGCTCGGAGACGGCGCGTGAACCGACCAGGGCTCAGGAGACGGCGCGTGGACCAGTCGGGGCTTAGGAGACGACGCGAGGACCGATCGAGGCTCGGAGACAACGCGCGGACTTATCGGGGCTCGGAAACGGCGCGTGGACCGATCGGGGCTCGGAGACGACGCGTGTACGGATCGGGGCTTGGTGACGGAGTGTGGACCGATCGGGGCTCACGAAGCGGCGCCTGAACCGATCCTGGCTCGGAGACGGCGAGAGGAGGCATCTGGTCTTAGAAGACGACGCGTGGATCGATCGGGGCTCGGAGACGGCGCGTGAACCGACCGGGGCTCAGGAGGCCGTGCGTGGACCGATCGAGGCTCGGCGACGGCGCGTGGACCGATCGGGGCTCGGCGACTGCGTGTGGACGTATCGGGGTTCAGTAGACGGCGCGTGGACCGATCGGGGCTCAGGAGACGGCGCGTGCACCGATCGGGGCCCAGAGACGGGTCGTGGACAGATTGGGGCTTAGGAGACGGCGCGTGGACCGACTGGGGCTCAGGAGGTTGCGCGTGGACGAATTGGGGTTCGGCGACGGCGCGTGGACCGACCGGGGCTCAGGAGATCGCGCGTGGACCCATCGGGGCTCGGAGACGGCGCGTGAACCGACCGGGGCTTAGGAGACGGCACGTGGTCCGATCGGGCTCGGAGCCGGCGCGTGAACCGATCGGGGCTCAGGAGGCCGCGCGTGGACCGATCGAGGCTCGGACACGCCGCGTGGAACGATCGGGGCTCAGGAGACGGCGCTTGAACTTATCGGCGCTCGGAGACGGCGTGTGGACCGATTAGAGCTCAGAGACGGCGCGTGGACCGATCGGGGCTCAGGAGACGGCGCGAGGAGCGATCGGGCTCAGGAGAAGACGCGTCAATTGATCGTGGCTCAGGAGACGACGCGTGGATCGATCGGGGCTCAGAAGACGACGCGTCGACCGATCGGGGCTCAGGAGACGGCGCCTGGATCGATCGAGGCTCGAAGACGCCGCGTGGAACGATCGGGGCTCAGGAGACGGCGCGTGAACCGATCGGCGCTCGGAGACGGCGCGTGGAACGATCGGGGCTCAGGAGACGGCGCGTGAAATGATCGGCGCTCGGAGACGGCGCGTGGACCGATCCGGGCTCAGGAGACGGCGCGTGGACCGATCCGGGCTCGGTGACGGAGCGTGGAGCGATCGGGGCTCAGGAGACGGCGCGTGAACTAATCGGTGCTCGGAGACGGCGCGTGGACCGATCGGGGCTGAGGAGACGGCGCGTGGACCGATCGGGGCTCGGAGACGGCGCGTGGACCGATCGGGCCTCGTAGACGGCGCGTGGAACGATCGGAGCAAAGGAGACGGCGCGTGAACCGATCGGCGCTCGGAGACGGCACGTGGATCGATCGGGGCTTAGGAGACGGCGCGTGGACCGATTGGGGCTTAGGAGACGGCATGAGGACCGATCGGGGTTCAGGAAGCGACGCATAGACCGATCGTGGCTCGGAGACGGCGCGTGGAGGCATCGGGGCTAAGAAGACGACGCAGGGACCGAGCGGGGCTCAGGAGACGGCGCGAGGAGCGATCGGGGCTCAGGAGAAGACGCGTCAATTGATCGGGGCTCAGAAATCGGCGCGTCGAGCGATCGGGGCTCAGGAGACGACGCGTGGATCGATCGGGGCTCAGGAAATGACGCGTCGACCGATCGGGGCTCAGGCGACGGCGCGCGGACCTACCGGGGCGCAGGAGGATACGCCTGGACCGATCGGGGCTCGGCGACGGCGCGTGGACCGATCGGGGCTCAGGAGACCGCGCGTGGACCGATCGGGGCTCGGCGACTGCGCGTGGACGTATCGGGGCTCAGGAGACGGCTCGTGGACCGATCGCGGCTCGGAGATGGCGCGTGAACCGACCGGGGCTTAGGAGGCCGCGCGTGGACCGATCGAGGCTCGGCGACGGCGCGTGGACCCATCGGGGCTCGGAGACGACGCGTGTACGGATCGGGGCTTGGTGACGGCGCGTTTACCGATCGCGGCTCGGAGACGGCCCGTGGACAGATCGGGGCTTAGGAGGCGGCATGTGGAACGATCGGTGCTCAGGAGACGGCTCGTGCACCAATCGGCGCTCGGAGACGGCGCGTGGAGCGATCGGGGCTCGGAGACGGCACGTGGAGCGATCGGGGCTCAGGAGACGGTGCGTGGAGGCATGGGGGCTTAGAAGACGACGCATGCACGGAGCGGGGCTCAGGAGACGGCGCGAGGAGCGATCGGGGCTCAGGCGAAGTCGCGTCAATTGATCGGCGCTCAGGAGACGACGCGGCGACTGATCGGGGCTTAGGAGACCACGCGTGGCCCGATTGGGGCTTAGGAGACGACGTGTGGACCGATCGGGGCTTTGGAGACGGCACGTGAATCGATCGGTGCACAGGAGACGGCGGGTGAACCGTTCGGGTCTTAGGAGACGACGCGTCGACCGATCGGGGCTCAGGGGAAGGGGTGTGCACCGATCGGGGCTCAGGAGACGGCGCCTCGACCGAACGGTGCTCGGCGACTGCGCGTGGACGGATCGGGGCTCAGGAGACGGCGCGTGGGCCGATCGGGGCTCGGAGACGGCGCTTGAACTTATCGGCGCTCGGAGACGGCGCGTGGACCGATCGGGGCTTAGGATACGGCGCGTGGACCGATCGGGGCTCAGGAAGCGGCGCCTGGACCGATCGTGGCTCGGAGACGGCGCGTGGAGGCATCGGGGCTAAGAAGACGACGCATGGACCGATCGGGGCTCAGGAAACGGCATGTGGACCGATCGGAGCTCGGAGACGACGCGTGGACCGATCGGGGCTCAGGAGACGGCGCGAGGAGCGATCGGGCTCAGGAGAAGACGCGTCAATTGATCGTGGCTCAGGAGACGACGCGTCGACGGATCGAGGCTTAGGAGACGACGCGTGGACCGATCGGGGCTTAGGAGACGACGCGTGGACCGATCGGGGCTCAGGAGACGGCGCGTGGACCGACCGGGGCTCAGGAGGCGACGCGTAGACCCATCGGGGCTCGGAGAGGGCGTGTGGACCGATCGGGGATTAGGAGACGACGCGTGGACCGATCGGGGCTCGGAGACGGCACGTGGACCGATCGGGGCTTAGGAGACTCACGTTGATCGATTGGGGCTCCGGAGGCGGCGCGTGGACCAGTCGGGGCTTAGGAGACGACGCGAGGACCGATCGAGGCTCGGAGACGACGCGCGGACCGATCGGGGCTCGGAAACGGCGCGTGGACTGATCGGGGCTCGGAGACGACGCGTGTACGGATCGGGGCTTGGTGACGGAGTGTGGACCGATCGGGGCTCACGAAGCGGCGCCTGAACCGATCCTGGCTCGGAGACGGCGCGAGGAGGCATCTGGTCTTAGAAGACGACGCGTGGATCGATCGGGGCTCGGAGACGCCGCGTGAACCGACCGGGGCTCAGGAGGCCGCGCGTGGGCCGATCGAGGCTCGGCGACGGCGCGTGGACCGATCGGGGCTCGGTGACTGCGTGCGGACGTATCGGGGTTCAGGAGACGGCGCGTGGACCGATCGGGGCTCAGGAGACGGCGCGTGCACCGATCGGTGCCCAGAGACGGGTCGTGGACAGATTGGGGCTTAGGAGACGGCGCGTGGACCGACTGGGGCTCAGGAGGTTGCGCGTGGACGAATTGGGGTTCGGCGACGGCGCGTGGACCGACCGGGGCTCAGGAGACCGCGCGTGGACCCATAGGGGCTCGGAGACGGCGCGTGAACCGACCGGGGCTCAGGAGACGGCACGTGGTCCGATCCGGCTCGGAGCCGGCGCGTGAACCGATCGGGGCTCAGGAGGCCGCGCGTGGACCGATCGAGGCTCGGCGACGGCGCGTGGACCGATCGGGGCTCGGAGACGACGCGTGTACGGATCAGGGCTTGGTGACGGCGCGTTTACCGATAGCAGCTCGGAGACGGCCCGTGGACGGATCGCGGCTTAGGAGACGGCGCGTGGAATGATCGGGGCTCAGGAGACGGCGCGTGTGCGGATCGGGGATTCGAGGACGACGGCTGGACCGATCCGGGCTCAGGAGACGGCGCGTGGACCGATCGGGGCTCGGAAACGGCGCGTGGAACGATCGGGGCTCAGGAGCCGGTGCGTGAACCGATCGTCGCTCGGAGACGGCACGTGGACCGATCGGGGCTTAGGAGAAGGCGCGTGGACCGATCGGGGCTTAGGAGACGGCGCGTGGACCGATCGGGGCTCGGAGATGGCGCGTGGAACGATCGGGGCTCAGGAGACGGCGCGTGAACCGATCGGCGCTCGGAGACGGCGCGTGGACCGATCGGGGCTTATGAGACGGTATGTGAACCGATCGGAGATCAGGAGAAGACGCGTTCACCGATCGGGGCTATGGAAGCGGCGCACGGACCGATTGTGGCTCGGAGACGGCGCGTGGAGGCATCGGGGCTTTGAAGACGACGCGTGGGCCGAACGGTGCTCAGAAACCACCGCGTGGACCGATGGGGATCAGGGGACGGTGCGTGGACCGATCGGGGCTCGGAGACGCCGCTTGGACCGATCGGGGCTTAGGAGACGGCGCGTGGACCGATTGGGGCTTAGGAGACGGCGCGTGGACCGATCGGGGCTCAGGAAGCGGCGCCTGGACCGATCGGGGCTCGCAGACGGCGCGTGGACCGATCGGGACTTAGGAGACGACGAGTGGACCGATCGGGGCTTAGGAGACGATACGTGGACCGATCGGGGCTCAGGAGACGGTGCGTGGACCGGTCGGGGCTTAGGAGACACACGTTGATCGACTGGGGCTCAGGAGGCGGCGCGTGGACCGATCGGGGCTTAGGAGACTACGCGTGTACCTATCGGGGCTCAGGAGACAGCGCGTGGACCGATTGGGTATCAGGAGACGGCGCGTCGATGGATCGGGGCTTGGGGAACGACGCGTGGACCGATCGGGGCTCAGGGGACGGCGCGTGGATCGATCGGGGCTCGGAGACGGCGCGTGGAACGATCGGGGCTCAGGAGACGGCGCGTGAAATGATCGGCGCTCGGAGACGGCGCGGGAACCGATCGTGGCTTAGGAGAAGGCGCGTGGATCGATCGGGGCTCGGAGACGGCGCGTGGAACGATCGGGGCTCAGGAGACGGTGCGTGAAATGATCGGCGCTCGGAGACGGCGCGTGGACCGATCGTGGCTTAGGAGAAGGCGCGTGGAACGATCGGGGCTCAGGAGACGGCGCGTGGAGCGATCGGGGCTCAGGAGACGGCGCGTGAACCAATCGGCGCTCCGAGACGGCGCGTGGACCGATCGGGTTGAGGAGAAGGCGTGTGGACCGATCGGGGCTTAGGAGACGGCGCGTGGACCGATCGGGGCTCGGAGACGGGGCGTGGAACGATCGGGGCTCAGGTGACGGCGCGTGGAGCGATCGGGCTCAGGAGAAGACGCGTCAATTGATCGTGGCTCAGGAGACGACGCGTCGACGGATCGGGGCTTAGGAGACGACGCGTGGACCGATCGGGGCTTAGGAGACGACGCGTGGACCGATCGGGGTTTAGGAGAGGACGCGTCGACCGATCGGGGAACAGGAGACGGCGCGTGGACCGATCGGGGTTTAGGAGACGACGCGTGGACCGATCGGGGCTCGCAGACGGCGCGTGGACCGATCGGGACTTAGGAGACGACGAGTGGACCGATCGGGGCTTAGGAGACGATACGTGGACCGATCGGGGCTCAGGAGACGGCGCGTGGACCGGTCGGGGCTTAGGAGACTCACGTTGATCGATTGGGGCTCCGGAGACGGCGCGTGGACCGATCGGGGCTCGGAGACGGCACGTGGACCGATCGGGGCTTAGGAGACACGTTGATCGATTGGGGCTCCGGAGGCAGCGCGTGGACCGATCGGGGCTTAGGAGACTACGCGTGTACCTATCGGGGCTCAGGAGACTGCGCGTGGACCGATTGGGCATCAGGAGACGGCGCGTCGATGGATCGGGGCTTGGGGAACGACGCGTGGACCGATCGGGGCTCAGGAGACGGCGCGTGGATCGATCGGGGCTCGGATACGGCGCGGGGAACGATCGGGGCTCAGGAGACGGCGCGAGGAGCGATCGGGCTCAGGAGAAGACGCGTCAATTGATCGTGGCTCAGGAGACGACGCGTCGACGGATCGAGTCTTAGGAGACGACGCGTGGACCGATCGGGGCTTAGGAGACTACGCGTGGACCGATCGGGGCTCAGGAGACGGCGCGTGGACCGACCGGGGCTCAGGAGGCTGAAGCGTAGACCCATCGGGGCTCGGAGACGGCGTGTGGACCGATCGGGGATTAGGAGACGACGCGTGGACCGATCGGGGTTTAGGAGAGGACGCGTCGACCGATCGGGGCGCAGGAGACGGCGCGTGGACCGATCGGGGCTTAGGAGACGACGCGTGGACCGATCGGGGCTCGGAGACGGCACGTGCACCGATCGGGGCTTAGGAGACTCACGTTGATCGATTGGGGCTCCGGAGGCGGCGCGTGGACCGATCGGGGCTTAGGAGACTACGCGTGTACCTATCGGGGCTCAGGAGACTGCGCGTGGACCGATTGGGCATCAGGAGACGGCGCGTCGATGCATCGGGGCTTGGGGAACGACGCGTGGACCGATCGGGGCTCAGGAGACGGCGCGTGGATCGATCGGGGCTCGGATACGGCGCGTGGAACGATCGGGACTCAGGAGACAGCGCGTGAAATGATCGGCGCTCGGAGACGGCGCGTGGAGCGATTGGGGCTTAGGAGGCGGCGCGTGGACCGATCGGGGCTAATGAAGCGGCGCCTGGACCGATCGTGGCTCGGAAACGGCGCGTGGAGGCATCTGGGCTTACAAGACGACGCGTGTATCGATCGGGGCTCGGAGACGGCGCGTGAACCGACCAGGGCTCAGGAGACGGCGCGTGGACCAGTCGGGGCTTAGGAGACGACGCGAGGACCGATCGAGGCTCGGAGACAACGCGCGGACCTATCGGGGCTCGGAAACGGCGCGTGGACCGATCGGGGCTCGGAGACGACGCGTGTACGGATCGGGGCTTGGTGACGGAGTGTGGACCGATCGGGGCTCACGAAGCGGCGCCTGAACCGATCCTGGCTCGGAGACGGCGAGAGGAGGCATCTGGTCTTAGAAGACGACGCGTGGATCGATCGGGGCTCGGAGACGGCGCGTGAACCGACCGGGGCTCAGGAGGCCGCGCGTGGACCGATCGAGGCTCGGCGACGGCGCGTGGACCGATCGGGGCTCGGCGACTGCGTGTGGACGTATCGGGGTTCAGTAGACGGCGCGTGGACCGATCGGGGCTCAGGAGACGGCGCGTGCACCGATCGGGGCCCAGAGACGGGTCGTGGACAGATTGGGGCTTAGGAGACGGCGCGTGGACCGACTGGGGCTCAGGAGGTTGCGCGTGGACGAATTGGGGTTCGGCGACGGCGCGTGGACCGACCGGGGCTCAGGAGATCGCGCGTGGACCCATCGGGGCTCGGAGACGGCGCGTGAACCGACCGGGGCTTAGGAGACGGCACGTGGTCCGATCGGGCTCGGAGCCGGCGCGTGAACCGATCGGGGCTCAGGAGGCCGCGCGTGGACCGATCGAGGCTCGGACACGCCGCGTGGAACGATCGGGGCTCAGGAGACGGCGCTTGAACTTATCGGCGCTCGGAGACGGCGTGTGGACCGATTAGAGCTCAGAGACGGCGCGTGGACCGATCGGGGCTCAGGAGACGGCGCGAGGAGCGATCGGGCTCAGGAGAAGACGCGTCAATTGATCGTGGCTCAGGAGACGACGCGTGGATCGATCGGGGCTCAGAAGACGACGCGTCGACCGATCGGGGCTCAGGAGACGGCGCCTGGATCGATCGAGGCTCGAAGACGCCGCGTGGAACGATCGGGGCTCAGGAGACGGCGCGTGAACCGATCGGCGCTCGGAGACGGCGCGTGGAACGATCGGGGCTCAGGAGACGGCGCGTGAAATGATCGGCGCTCGGAGACGGCGCGTGGACCGATCCGGGCTCAGGAGACGGCGCGTGGACCGATCCGGGCTCGGAGACGGAGCGTGGAGCGATCGGGGCTCAGGAGACGGCGCGTGAACTAATCGGTGCTCGGAGACGGCGCGTGGACCGATCGGGGCTGAGGAGACGGCGCGTGGACCGATCGGGGCTCGGAGACGGCGCGTGGACCGATCGGGCCTCGTAGACGGCGCGTGGAACGATCGGGGCAAAGGAGACGGCGCGTGAACCGATCGGCGCTCGGAGACGGCGCGTGGAGCGATCGGGGCTCGGAGACGGCACGTGGAGCGATCGGGGCTCAGGAGACGGTGCGTGGAGGCATGGGGGCTTAGAAGACGACGCATGGACGGAGCGGGGCTGAGGAGACGGCGCGAGGAGCGATCGGGGCTCAGGAGAAGTCGCGTCAATTGATCGGCGCTCAGGAGACGACGCGGCGACTGATCGGGGCTTAGGAGACCACGCGTGGCCCGATTGGGGCTTAGGAGACGACGTGTGTACCGATCGGGGCTTTGGAGACGGCACGTGAATCGATCGGTGCACAGGAGACGGCGGGTGAACCGTTCGGGTCTTAGGAGACGACGCGTCGACCGATCGGGGCTCAGGGGAAGGGGTGTGCACCGATCGGGGCTCAGGAGACGGCGCCTCGACCGAACGGTGCTCGGCGACTGCGCGTGGACGGATCGGGGCTCAGGAGACGGCGCGTGGGCCGATCGGGGCTCGGAGACGGCGCTTGAACTTATCGGCGCTCGGAGACGGCGCGTGGACCGATCGGGGCTTAGGATACGGCGCGTGGACCGATCGGGGCTCAGGAGGCGACGCGTAGACCCATCGGGGCTCGGAGAGGGCGTGTGGACCGATCGGGGATTAGGAGACGACGCGTGGACCGATCGGGGCTCGGAGACGGCACGTGGACCGATCGGGGCTTAGGAGACTCACGTTGATCGACTGGGGCTCCGGAGGCGGCGCGTGGACCAGTCGGGGCTTAGGAGACGACGCGAGGACCGATCGAGGCTCGGAGACGACGCGCGGACCGATCGGGGCTCGGAAACGGCGCGTGGACTGATCGGGGCTCGGAGACGACGCGTGTACGGATCGGGGCTTGGTGACGGAGTGTGGACCGATCGGGGCTCACGAAGCGGCGCCTGAACCGATCCTGGCTCGGAGACGGCGCGAGGAGGCATCTGGTCTTAGAAGACGACGCGTGGATCGATCGGGGCTCGGAGACGCCGCGTGAACCGACCGGGGCTCAGGAGGCCGCGCGTGGGCCGATCGAGGCTCGGCGACGGCGCGTGGACCGATCGGGGCTCGGTGACTGCGTGCGGACGTATCGGGGTTCAGGAGACGGCGCGTGGACCGATCGGGGCTCAGGAGACGGCGCGTGCACCGATCGGGGCCCAGAGACGGGTCGTGGACAGATTGGGGCTTAGGAGACGGCGCGTGGACCGACTGGGGCTCAGGAGGTTGCGCGTGGACGAATTGGGGTTCGGCGACGGCGCGTGGACCGACCGGGGCTCAGGAGACCGCGCGTGGACCCATCGGGGCTCGGAGACGGCGCGTGAACCGACCGGGGCTCAGGAGACGGCACGTGGTCCGATCCGGCTCGGAGCCGGCGCGTGAACCGATCGGGGCTCAGGAGGCCGCGCGTGGACCGATCGAGGCTCGGCGACGGCGCGTGGACCGATCGGGGCTCGGAGACGACGCGTGTACGGATCAGGGCTTGGTGACGGCGCGTTTACCGATAGCAGCTCGGAGACGGCCCGTGGACGGATCGCGGCTTAGGAGACGGCGCGTGGAATGATCGGGGCTCAGGAGACGGCGCGTGTGCGGATCGGGGATTCGAGGACGACGGCTGGACCGATCCGGGCTCAGGAGACGGCGCGTGGACCGATCGGGGCTCGGAAACGGCGCGTGGAACGATCGGGGCTCAGGAGCCGGTGCGTGAACCGATCGGCGCTCGGAGACAGCGCGTGGACCGATCGGGGCTTATGAGACGGTATGTGAACCGATCGGAGATCAGGAGAAGACGCGATCACCGATCGGGGCTATGGAAGCGGCGCACGGACCGATTGTGGCTCGGAGACGGCGCGTGGAGGCATCGGGGCTTTGAAGACGACGCGTGGGCCGAACGGTGCTCAGAAACCACCGCGTGGACCGATGGGGATCAGGGGACGGTGCGTGGACCGATCGGGGCTCGGAGACGGCGCGTGGAGGCATCGGGGCTAAGAAGACGACGCATGGACCGACCGGGGCTCAGGAGACGGCGCGAGGAGCGATCGGGGCTCAGGAGAAGACGCGTCAATTGATCGGGGCTCAGAAATCGGCGCGTGGCGCGATCGGGGCTCAGGAGACGACGCGTGGATCGATCGCGGCTCAGGAAACGACGCGTCGCCGATCGGGGCTCAGGTGACGGCGCGCGGATCGACCGAGGGGGGGGGGGGGCCCAGGAGCCTCGCGTGGGCCGATCATGGCTCGGCAACGGCGCGTGGACCAATCGGTGCTCGGAGACGACGCGTGGACCGATCGGGGCTCGGAGACAGCGCGTTGACCGACTGGGGCTCAGGCGGTTGCGCGTGGACCGATCGGGGCTTGGAGACGGCGCGTTAACCGACCGGGGCTCAGGAGACGACGCGTCGACCGGTCGGGGCTTAGGAGACGAAGCCTGGACCGATCGGGGCTTAGGAGGCGGCGCGTGGAACGATCGGGGCTCAGAATACGGCGCGTGAACCGATCGGCGCTCGGAGACGGCGCGTCGACCGATCGGGGTTCGGAGACGGCACGAGGACCGTCTGGGGCTTAGGAGACGATGCGTGGACCGATCGGTTCTCAGGAGACTGCGCGTGGATGGATCGGGGCTTAGGGAACGACGCGTGGACCGATCGGGGCTCAGGAGACGGCGCGTAAACCGATCGGGGCTCGGAAACGACGCGTTAACCGAGCGGGGCTTAGGAGACGATACGTGGACCGATCGGGGCTCGGAGACAGCGCGTGTACCGACTGGGGCTTAGGAGGTTGCGCGTGGACCAATTGGGGTTCGGCGACGGCGCGTAGACCGACCGGTGCTCAGGAGACGGCGCATGGATGGACCGTGGCTTAGAATGCGGTACGCGGACCGATCGGGGCTCGGAGACGGCGTGTGGACCGATCGGGGCTCCGAGTCGGCGCGTTAACCGATCAGGGCTTAGGAGACGATGCGTGGACCGAACGGGGCTCGGAGACGGCGCGTGGACCGACCGGGGCTCAGGAGGATACGCCTGGACCGATCGGGGCTCGGCGACGGCGCGTGGACCGATCGAGGCTCGGAGACGACGCGTGTACGGATCGAGGATTCGGGGACGACGCGTGGAACGATCCGGGCTCAGGAGACGGCGCGTGGACCGATCGGGGCCCGGAGATGACGCGTGGGCCGATTGGGGCTTAAGAGACGACGGGTGGACCGATCGGGGCTTAGGAGACGGCGCGTGAAGTTATCAGCGCTCAGAGACGGCACGTGGACCGATCGGGGCTTAGGATACGGCGCGTGGACCGATCGGGGCTCAGGAAGCGGCGCCTGGACCGATCGGGGCTCGGAAACGACGCGTTAGCCGAGCGGGGCTTAGGAGACGACGCGTGGACCGATCGGGGCGCAGGAGACGGCGCGTGAAGTTATCAACGCTCAGAGACGGCACGGGGACCGATCGGGGCTTAGAATACGGCGCGTGGACCGGTCGGGGCTCAGGAAGCGGCGCCTGGACCGATCGTGGCTCGGAGACGACGCATGGAGGCATCGGGGCTAAGAAGACGACGCATGGACCGATCGGGGCTCAGGAAACGGCGTGTGGACCGATCAGAGCTCGGAGACGACGCGTGTACCTATCGGGGCTCAGGAGACAGCGCGTGGACCGATAGGGGCTCAGGAAAGGACGCGTCGACCGACCGGGGCTCAGGAGCCTCGCATGGGCCGATCATGGCTCGGCGACGGCGCGTGGACCGATCGGGGCTCGGAGACGACGCGTGGACCGATGGGGGCTCGGATACGGCGCGTGAAGCACCCGGGGCTCAGGAGGCCGCGCGTGGACCGATCATGGCTCGGCGACGGCGCGTGGACCGATCGGGGTTCGGATACGACGCGTGGACCGATCAGGGCTCGGCGACAGCGCGTGGACCGATCGGGGCTCAGGAGACGGTGCGTGGACCGATTGGGGCTCGGGTACTGCGCGTGAACCAACCGGGGCTCAGGAGGCCGCGCGTGGACCGATCGCGGCTCGTGCGACGGCGCGTGGAACGATCGGGGCTCGGAGACGGCGCGTGGAACGATCGGGGCTCCGAGTCGGCGTGTTAACCGATCGGGGCTTAGGAGACGATGCGTGGACCGATCGGGGCTCGGAGACGGCGCGTGGACCGACCGGGGCTCAGGAGGATACGCCTGGACCGATCGGGGCTCGGCGGCGGCCCGTGGACCGATCGAGGCTCGGAGACGACGCGTGTACGGATCGAGGATTCGGGGACGACGCGTGGAACGATCCGGGCTCAGGAGACGGCGCGTGGACCGATCGGGGCTCGGAGACCGCGCGTGGAACGATCGGGGCTCAGGTGACGGCGCGTGAACCGATCCGCGCTCGGAGATGGCGCGTGGGCCGTTCAGGGCTTAGGAGACGACGCGTCGACCGATCGGGGCTCAGGTCACGGCGCGCGGACCGACCGAGGCTCAGGAGACAGCGCGTGAAATGATCGGCGCTCGGAGATAGCGCGTGGACCGATTGGGGCTTAAGAGACGACGGCTGGACGGATCGGGGCTTAGGAGACGGCACGTGAATCGATCGGGGCACAGGAGACGGCGCGTGAGCCGGTCGGGGCTTAGGAGACGACGCCTGGACCGATCGAGGTTTAGGGGCGGCGTGTGGAACGATCGGGGCTCAGGAAACGGCCCGTGGAGCAATCGGGGCTCAGGAGACGGCCCGTGGACGGATCGGGGCTTAGGAGACGGCGCGTCGACCGATCGGGGCTCAGGATGCGGCGCGTGGACCCATCGGGACTCGGAGACGGTCCGTGGAGCGATCGGGGCTTAGGAGACGGCGCGTGGACTGATCGGAGCTCGGGAAGCGGCGCCTGAACCGATCTGGCTCGGAGACGGCGCGTTAACCGATCGGGGCTTAGGAGACGATGCGTGAACCGATCGGGGCTCGGAGACGGCGCGTGGACCGACCGGGGCTCGGAGACGACGCGTGGACCGATCGGGGCTCGGAGACCGCGCGTGGACCTACTGGGGCGCAGGCGGTTGCGCGTGGACCGATCGGGGCTCGGAGACGGCGCGTGGACCGATCGGGGCCCAGGAGACGGCGCGTGGACCGATCGGGGCTCAGGAAACGGCGCGTGGACCGACTGGGGCTCAGGCGGTTGCGCGTGGACCAATTGGGGTTCCGCGACGATGCGTGGACCGATCGGGGCTTAGGAGACGATGCGAGGAGGCATCTGGGTTTACAAGACGACGCGTGGATCGATCGGGGCTCGGAGACGGCGCGTGAACCGACCGGGGCTCAGGAGACGGCACGTGGACCGATCGGGGCTCGGAGACGGCACGTTAACCGATCGGGGCTTAGGAGACGATGCGTGGACCGATCGGGCTCGGAGCCGGCGCGTGAACCGATCGGGGCTCAAGAGGCCGCGCGTGGACCGATCGAGGCTCGGCGACGGCCCGTGGACCGATCGGGGCTCGGAGACGACGCGTGTACGGATCAGGGCTTGGTGACGGCGCGTTTACCGATAGCAGCTCGGAGACGGCCCGTGGGCGGATCGCAGCTTAGGAGACGGCGCGTGGAACGATCGGGGCTCAGGAGACGGCGCGTGGACCGGTCGAGGCTCGGAGACGGCACGTGTACCGATCGGGGCTTAGGAGAAGGCGCGTGAAGCCATCGCGGCTAAGAAGACGACGCAGGGACCGAGCGGGGCTCAGGAGACGGCGCGAGGAGCGATCGGGGCTCAGGAGAAGACGCGTCAATTGATCGGGGCTCAGAAATCGGCGCGTGGAGCGATCGGGGCTCAGGAGACGAAGCGTGGATCGATCGGGGCTCAGGAAACGACGCGTCGACCGATCGGGGCTCAGGAGACGGCGCGCGGACCGACCGGGGCTCAGGAGGATACGCCTGGACCGATCGGGGCTCGGCGACGGCGCGTGGACCGATCGAGGCTCGGAGACGACGCGTGAACCGATCGCGGCTCGGAGACGGCGCGTGGACAGATCGGGGCTCAGGAGGCCGCGCTTGGACCGATCGGGGCTCTGCGACTGCGCGTGGACGTATCGGGGCTCAGGAGACGGCGTGTGGACCGATCGGGGCTCGCAGACGGCACGTTAACCGATCGGGGCTTAGGAGACGATGCGTGGACCGATCGCGGCTCGGAGATGGCGCGTGACCGACCGGGGCTCAGGAGACGGCGCGTGCACCGATCGGGGCCCAGAGACGGGTCGTGGACAGATTGGGGCTTAGGAGACGGCGCGTGGACCGATCGTGGCTGGGAGACGGCACGTCCACCAATCGGGGCTCAGGAGACTGCGCGTGGATGGATCGGAGCTTAGGGAACGACGCGTGGACCGATCGGGGCGCAGGAGACGGCGCGTGAACCGACCATGGCTCAGGAGGCCGCGCGTGGACCGACTGGGGCTCAGGAGGTTGCGCGTGGACCAATTGGGGTTCGGCGACGGGGCGTGGACCGATCGGGCTCGGAGACGGCGCGTTAACCGATCGGGGCTTAGGAGACGATGCGAGGAGGCATCTGGGTTTTCAAGACGACGCGTGGATCGATCGGGGCGCGAAGAAGGCGCGTGAACCGACCGGGGCTCAGGAGACGGCGCGTGGACCGATCGGGGCTCGGAGACGGCACATTAACCGATCGGGGCTTAGGAGATGATGCGTGGACCGATCGGGCTCGGAGCCGGCGCGTGAACTGATCGGGGCTCAGGAGACGGCGCGTGGATCGATTGGGGGTTGGATACGGCGCATGACGCAACCGGGGCTCAGGAGGCCGCGCGTGGACCGATCATGGCTCGGCGACGGCGCGTTGACCGATCGGGGCTCGGAGACGGCGCGTGGAATGATCGGGGCTCGGAGACGGCGCGTCGACCGATCGGGGTTCGGAGACGGCACCTGGACCGTCCGGGGCTCAGGAGGCGATGCGTGGACCGATCGGGGCTCAGGAGACTGCGCGTGGATCGATCGGGGCTCCGGAGGCGCCGCGTGGACCGATCGGAGCTCGGAAACGGCGCGTGGAACGATCGGGGCTCAGGAGACGGTGCGTGAACCGATCGGGGCTTAGGAGAACGCGCGTGGACCGATCGGGGCTTAGGAGACGGCGCGTGGACCAATCGGGGCTCGGAGATGGCGCGTGGAACGATCGGGGCTCAGGAGACGGCGCGTGAACCGATCGGCGCTCGGAGACGGCGCGTGGACCGATCGGGGCTTAGAAGATGGCGCGTGGACCGATCGGGGCTCGGAGACATCGCGTGGAATGATCGGGGCTCAGGAGACGGCGCGTGAACCGATCGGGGTTTGGATACGACGCGTGGACCGATCGTGGCTCGGAGACGGCGCGTGGAGGCATCGGGGCTTTGAAGACGACGCGTGGACCGAACGGTGCTCAGAAAACGCCGCGTGGACCGATGGGGGCTCGGAGACGCCGCTTGGACCGATCGGGGGTTAGGAGACGGCGCGTGGACCGATCGGGGCTTAGAAGACGACGCGTGGACCGATCGGGGCTCAGGAGACGGCGCGTGGACCGACCGGGGCTCAGGAGGCGACGCGTGGACCGACCGGGGCTCAGGAGGCGACGCGTGGACCCATCGGGGCTCGGAGACGGCGTGTGGACCGATCGGGTCTTAGCAGACGATACGTGGACCTATCGGGTCTTAGGAGACGACGCGTGGACCGATCGGGCCTCGGAGACGGCGCGTGGACTGATCGGGGCTTAGGAGCCGACGCGTGGACCCATCGGGGTTCGGAGACGATGCGTGGAACGATCGGGGCTCAGGAGACGGCGCGTGAACCGATCGGCCCTCGGAGACGGTGCGAGGAGGCGTCTGGGGTTAGAAGACGACGCGTGGACCGATCGGGGCTCAGGCAACGGCGCGTTAACCGATTGGGGCTTAGGAGACGATGCGTGGTCCGATCGGGGCTCAGGAGCCTCGCGTGGATCGATCGGGGCTCCGGAGGCGCGGCGTTGACCCATAGGGATCAGGAGACAGTGCGTGGACCGATCGGGGCTCGGAGACGGCGCGTGGCCCGATCGCGGCTCGGCGACGGCGCGTGGAACGATCGGGGCTCGGAGACAGCGCGTGGACCGACTGGGGCTCAGGCGGTTTCGCGTGGACCAATTGGGGTTCGGCGACGGCGCGTGGACCGATCGGGGCTCAGGAGACGGCGCGTGGACCGATCGGGGCTCAGGAGACGACGCGTGGACCGATCGGGGCTCAGGAGACGGCGCGTGGACCGATCGGGGCTCGGAGAAGGCGCGTGGACTGATCGGGGCTCGGAGACGGCGCGTTAATCGATCGGGGCTTAGGAGGCCGCGCGTGGACCGATCGAGGCTCGGCGACGGCGCGTGGACCGATCGGGAGTCGGAGACGGCGTGTGAACGTATCGGGGCTTAGGAAACGATGCGTTGACCGATCGGGGCTCATGAGACGGCGCGTAGACCGATCGGGGCTCCGGCCGCGACGCGTGGACCGATCGGGGCTCAGGAAACGGCGCGTGAATCGATCGGTGCTCGAAGACGACGCGTGGACCGACCGGGGCTCAGGAGCCGATGCGTGGATCGATCGGGGCTCAGGAGGCGGCGCGTAGACCCATCGGGGCTCAGGAGACGGCGCGTGGACCGATCGGAGCTCAGGAGACGACGCGTCGACCAATCGGGGCTCAGGAGACGGCACGTGGACCGTTCGGTGCTCGGAGACGGCGCGTGGACGGACCGTGGCTTAGAATGCGTCACGCGGACCGATCGGGGCTCGGATACGGCGTGTAGACGTATCGGGGCTTAGGAGACGATGCGTGAACCGATCGCGGCTCAGGAGACGCCGCGTGGACCGATCGGGGCTCAGGAGACGGCGTGTGAAATGATCGGCGCTCTGAGACGGCGCGTGGACCGATTGTGGCTTACGAGACGGCGCGTGGATCGATCGGTGCTCAGGAAGCGGCGCCTGGACCTATCGTGGCTCGGAGACGGCGCGTGGAGGCATCGGGGCTAAGAACACGACGTATGGACCGAGCGGGGCTCAGGAGACGGCGCGAGGAGCGATCGGGGCACAGGAGAAGACGCGTCAATTGATCGGGGCTCAGGAGACGACGCGACGACGGATCGGGGTTTAGGAGACGACGCGTGGACCGATTGGGGCTTAGGAGACGACGTGTGGACCGATCGGTGCGTAGGAGACGACGCTAGTACCTATCGGGGCTCAGGAGTGAGCGCGTGGACCGATCGGGCCTCGGCGACTGCGCGTGGACGTATCGGGCCTCGGCGACTGCGCGTGGACGTATCGGGCCTCGGCGACTGCGCGTGGACGTATCGGGGGTCAGGAGACGGCGCGTGGACCGATTGGGGCTCGGAGACGGCGCGTTAACCGATCGGGGCTCGGAGACGGCGCGTGGACGTACCGTGGCTTAGAATGCGTCACGCGGACCGATCGGGGCTCGGATACGGCGTGTGGAGGTATCGGGGTTTAGGAGACGATGCGTGAACCGACCGGGGCTCAGGAGCCGATGCGTGGATCGATCGGCGCTCAGGAGGCGGCGCGTGGACCCATCGGGGCTCGGAGACGACACGTGGACCGATCAGGGCTTAGGAGACGACGCGTGGACCGATCGGAGGTCAGGAAACGGCGCGTGGACCGGCCGCGGCTCAGGAGGCCACGCCTGGACCGATCGGGGCTCGGCGACGGGGCGTAGACCGATCGAGTCTCGGAGACGACGCATCGACCGATCGGGGCTCAGATGACGGTGCGCGGACCGACCGGGGCTCAGGAGGCCGCGCGTGGACCGATCGCGGCTCAGGAGCCGGCGCGTGGACCGATCGGGGCGTAGGAGACGGCGCGTGGATGGACCGTGGCTTAGAATGCGGCACGCGGACCGATCGGGGCTCGGAGACGGCATGTGGATCGATCGTGGCTCAGGAGACGGCGCGTGGACCGATGGGGATCAGGAGGCGGTGCGTGGACCGATCGGGGCACGAAGGCGGCGCGTGGACCGATCGGGGCGTAGGAGAAGACGCGTGTACCTATCGGGGATCAGGAGACAGCGAGTGGACCGATTGGGGCTCAGGAGACGGCGCGTGGACCGATCAGGGCTCGGAGACGGCGCGTGGACCGATCGGGGCTCGGAGACGGCGCGTGGACAGATCGGGGCTCAGGAGACCGCGCGTGGACCGATCGGGGCTCGTCGACTGCGCTTGGACGTATCGGGGCTCAGGAGACGGCGCGTGGACCGATCGCGGCTCGGAGATAGCGCGTGAACCGACCGGGGCTTAGGAGGCTGCGCGTGGACCGATCGAGGCTCGGCGACGGCGCGTGGACCGATCGGGGCTCAGGAAACGGCGTGTGGCGCGATCGGGGCTCAGGAGACGACGCGTGGATCGATCGGGGCTCAGGAGATGACGCGTCGAACAATCGGGGCGCAGGAGACGGCGCGCGGACCGACTGGGGCTCAGGAGACTCGCGTGGATCGATCGGGGCTCCGGAGGCGCCGCGTGGAACGATCGGGTTTCGGAGACGGCGCGTGGAACGATCGGGGCTCAGGAGACGGCGCGTGGACCGATTGGGGCTCGGATACGGCGCGTGAACCGACCGGGGCTTAGGAGACGATGCGTGGACCGATCGGGGCTCGGAGACGGCGCGTAGACCGATCGGGGCTCGGCGACTGCGCGTGGATGTATCGGGGCTCAGGAGACAGCGCGTGGACCGAACGGTGCTCAGAAAACGGCGCGTGGAGCGATCGGAGCTCAGGAGACGGCGCGTGGACCGATCGGGCCTCAGGAGACGGTGCGTGGACCGATTGGGGCTCGGATACGGCACGTGAAGCAACCGGGGCTCAGGAGGCCGCGCGTGGACCGATCGCGGCTCGTGCGACGGCGCGTGCACCGATCGGCGCTCGGAGACGGCGCTGACCGATCGTGGCTTAGGAGAAGGCGCGTGGAACGATCGGGGTTCAGGAGACGGCGCGTGGACCGATTGGGGCTCGGAGACGGCGCGTGGACCGATCGGGGCTTAGGGGACGACGCGTGGACCGATCGGGGTGTAGGAGACGACGCGTGTACCTATCGGGGCTCAGGAGACAGCGCGTGGACCGATCGGGGCTCGGCGTCTGCGCGTCGACGTATCGGGGCTCAGGGGACGGCGCGTTGACCGATTGGAGCTTTGGAGACGGCGCGTGGACCGATTGGGGCTCGGATACGGCGCGTGAACCGATCGGGGCTTAGGAGACGACGCGTGGACCGATCGGGGCTCGGGGACGGCGCGTGGACCGATCGGGGCTCGGAGACGACGCGTGGACCGATCCGGGCTCAGGAGACGGCGCGTGGAGCGGTCGGGGCTCAGGGGAAGACCCGTGGATCGATCGGGGCTCAGGAGACGACGCGTCGACCGATCGGGGCTCAGGAGGCTGCGCGTGGACCCTTCGGGGCTCGCAGAAGGCACGAGGACCGATCAGGGCTTAGGAGACGGCGCGTGGACCGATGGGGATCAGGAGGCGGTGCGTGGACCGATCGGGGCACGAAGGCGGCGCGTGGACCGATCGGGGCGTAGGAGACGACGCGTGTACCTATCGGGGATCAGGAGACAGCGAGTGGACCGATTGGGGCTCAGGAGACGGCGCGTGGACCGATCAGGGCTCGGAGACGGCGCGTGGACCGATCGGGGCTCGGAGACGGCGCGTGGACAGATCGGGGCTCAGGAGACCGCGCGTAGACCGATCGGGGCGTAGGAGACGATACGTGGACCGATCGGGGCTCAGGAGACGGCGCGGGGACCGACTGGGTCTCAGGAGGTTGCCCGTGGACGAATTGGGGTTCGGCGACGGCGCGTGGACCGACCGGGGCTCAGGAGACCGCGCGTGGACCCATCGGGGCTCGGAGACGGCGCGTGAACCGACCGGGGCTCGGAGACGGCGCGTGGACCGACCGCGGCTCAGGAGGCCGCGCGTGGACCGATGGAGGCTCGGCTACGGCGCGTGGACCAATCGGGGCTCGGCGACTGTGTGTGGACGTATCGGAGTTCAGGAGACGGCGCGTGGACCGATCGGGGCTCGGAGACGGCACGTGGACCGATCAGGGCTTTGGAGACGACGCGTGGACCGATCGGGGCTCAGGAGACGGCGCGTGGACCGATCGGTGCTCGGAGACGGCGCGTTGGACGATCGGGGCTCAGGAGGCGGCGCGTGGACGGATCGGGGCTCAGGAGACGGCGCGTGGGCCGATCGAGGCTCAGGAGACGGCGGGCGGACCGACCGGGGCTCAGGAGACTCGTGTGGATCGATCGGGGCTCCGGAGGCGCCGCGTGGACCGATCGGGGCTCAGGAGACGGCGCGTGAACCGATCGGCGCTCGGAGACGGCGCGTGGACCGATCGGGGCTCGGAGACAGCGCGTGGACCGACTGGGGCTCAGGCGGTTGCGCGTGGACCAATTGGGGTTCGGCGACGGCGCGTGGACCAATCCGGGCTCAGGTGCCGGCGCGTGGACCGATCGGGGCACGGAGACGGAGCGTGGAGCGATCGGGGCTCAGGAGACGGCGCGTGGTCCGATCGGGGCTTAGGTGACGTGGCGTGAACCGATCGGGGCTCAGAGACGGCGCGTGGACCGATCGGGGCTTAGGTGACAACGCGTGGACCGATTGGGGCTCAGGAAGCAGCGCCTGGACCGATCGAGGCTCGGAGACGACGCGTGTACGGATGGGGGATTCGGCGATGACGCGTGGACCGATCCGGGCTCAGGAGACGGCGCGTGGACTGATCGGGGCTCAGGAGACGGCGCGTGAACCGATCGGCGCTCGGAGACAGCGCGTGGACCGATCGGGGCTTAGGAGACGGCGCGTGGACCGATCGGAGATCAGGAGACGATGCGTGGACCGATAGGGCTCTGGAAACGGCGCACGGACCGATCGTGGATCGGCGACGGCCCGTGGACCGATTGGGGCTCAGGAGGCAGCGCGTGGACCGATCATGGCTCGGCGACGGCACGTGAACCGATCGGGGCTCGGAGACAGCGCGTGGACCGACTGGGACTCAGGCCGCTGCGCGTGGACCAATTGGGGTTCGGCGACGGCGCGTGGACCACTCGGCGCTAGGAGACGGCGCGTTAACCGATCGGGGCTTAGGAGACGATGCGTGAACCGAGCGGGGCACGGAGACGGCGCGTGGGCCGATCGGGGCTTAGGAGACAACGCGTGGACCGATGGGGGCTCGGAGACGGCGCGTGGACCGACCGGGGCTCAGGAGGACGCGCGTGGACCGATCGGGGCTCGGCGACGGCGCGTGGACCGGTCGAGTCTAGGAGACGACGCGTCAACCGATCGGGGCTCAGATAACGGCGCGCGGACCGACCGGGGCTCAGGAGACTCGCGTAGATCGATCGGGGCTCCGGAGACGCAGCGTGAAGCGATGGGGATCAGGAGACGGTGCGCGGAACGATCAGGGCTCGGAGACGGCGCGTGGACCGATCGGGGCTTAGGAGACGACGCGTGGACCGATCGGGGCGTAGGACACGACGCGTGTACCTATCGGGGCTCACGAGACACCGTGTGGACCGATTGGGGCTCAGGAGACGGCGCGTGGACCGATCGGGGCTCGGCGACGGCGCGTTGAACGATCGGAGCTCAGGAGACGGGGCGTGAAATGATCGGCGCTCTGAGACGGCGCGTGGACCGATCGATGCTCGGAAACGGAGCGTGGACGGACCGCGGCTCAGAATGCGGTACGCGGACCGATCGGGGATCGGACACGGCGTGTGGACCGATCGAGGCTCGGAGACGACGCGATTACGGATCGGGGATCAGGAGACGACGCGTGGAACGATCCGGGATCAGGAGACGAAGCGTGGAGCGATTGGGGCGGGGAGACGGCGCGTTAACCGATCGGGGCTTAGGAGACGATGCGTGGACCGATCGGGGCTCGGAGACGGCGCGTGGACCGATCGGGGCTCAGGAAACGGCGTGTGGCGCGATCGGGGCTTAGGAGACGACGCGTGGATCGATCGGGGCTTAGAAGACGACGCGTGTACCTATCGGGGCTCAGGAGACAGCGCGTGGACCGATCGGGGCTCGGGGACGGCGCGTGGACCGATCGGGGCTCAGGAGGCTGCGCGTGGACCCTTCGGGGCTCGCAGAAGGCACGAGGACCGATCAGGGCTTAGGAGACGACGCGTGGACCGATCGGGGCTCGGAGACGGCGCGTGGATGGACCGTGGCTTAGAATGCGGCACGCGGACCGATCGGGGCTCGGAGACGGCATGTGGATCGATCGTGGCTCAGGAGACGGCGCGTGGACCGATGGGGATCAGGAGGCGGTGCGTGGACCGATCCGGGCACGAAGGCGGCGCGTGGACCGATCGGGGCGTAGGAGAAGACGCGTGTACCTATCGGGGATCAGGAGACAGCGAGTGGACCGATTGGGGCTCAGGAGACGGCGCGTGGACCGATCAGGGCTCGGAGACGGCGCGTGGACCGATCGGGGCTCGGAGACGGCGCGTGGATAGATCGGGGCTCAGGAGACCGCGCGTGGACCGATCGGGGCTCGTCGACTGCGCGTGGACGTATCGGGGCTCAGGAGACGGCGCGTGGACCGATCGCGGCTCGGAGATAGCGCGTGAACCGACCGGGGCTTAGGAGGCTGCGCGTGGACCGATCGAGGCTCGGCGACGGCGCGTGGACCGATCGGGGCTCAGGAAACGGCGTGTGGCGCGATCGGGGCTCAGGAGACGACGCGTGGATCGATCGGGGCTCAGGAGATGACGCGTCGAACAATCGGGGCGCAGGAGACGGCGCGCGGACCGACTGGGGCTCAGGAGACTCGCGTGGATCGATCGGGGCTCCGGAGGCGCCGCGTGGAACGATCGGGTTTCGGAGACGGCGCGTGGAACGATCGGGGCTCAGGAGACGGCGCGTGGACCGATTGGGGCTCGGATACGGCGCGTGAACCGACCGGGGCTTAGGAGACGATGCGTGGACCGATCGGGGCTCGGAGACGGCGCGTAGACCGATCGGGGCTCGGCGACTGCGCGTGGATGTATCGGGGCTCAGGAGACAGCGCGTGGACCGAACGGTGCTCAGAAAACGGCGCGTGGAGCGATCGGAGCTCAGGAGACGGCGCGTGGACCGATCGGGGCTCAGGAGACGGTGCGTGGACCGATTGGGGCTCGGATACGGCACGTGAAGCAACCGGGGCTCAGGAGGCCGCGCGTGGACCGATCGCGGCTCGTGCGACGGCGCGTGCACCGATCGGCGCTCGGAGACGGCGCTGACCGATCGTGGCTTAGGAGAAGGCGCGTGGAACGATCGGGGTTCAGGAGACGGCGCGTGGACCGATTGGGGCTCGGAGACGGCGCGTGGACCGATCGGGGCTTAGGGGACGACGCGTGGACCGATCATGGTGTAGGAGACGACGCGTGTACCTATCGGGGCTCAGGAGACAGCGCGTGGACCGATCGGGGCTCGGCGTCTGCGCGTCGACGTATCGGGGCTCAGGGGACGGCGCGTGGACCGATTGGAGCTTTGGAGACGGCGCGTGGACCGATTGGGGCTCGGATGCGGCGCGTGAACCGATCGGGGCTTAGGAGACGACGCGTGGACCGATCGGGGCTCAGGGGACGGCGCGTGGACCGATCGGGGCTTCGGAGACGGTACGTGCACCGATCGGGGCTTGGAGACGGTACGAGGACCGACCGGAGCTCAGGAGATTCGCGTGGATCGATCAGGGCTCCGGAGGCGGCGCATGGACCGATTGGGGAGCATGAGATGGTGCGTGGACCGATCGGGGCTCGGAGACGGCGCACGGACCGATCGGGGCTTAGGAGACGACGCGTGGACCGATTGGGGCTCAGGAGGCCGCGCGTGGACCGATCGCGGCTCGACGCCGTGCGTGGACGGATCAGGGCTCAGGAGACGGCGCGTGGACCGATCGGGGCTCAGGAAACGGCGCGTGGACCGAACGGTGCTCGGAGACGACGCGTGGACCGATCGGGGCTCAGGAGACGGCGCGTGGACCTATCGGGGCTCAGGAAGCGGAGCCTGCACCGATCGTGGCTCGGAGACGGCGCGTGGATCGATCGGGGCTCAGGAGACGACGCGTCGACGGATCGGGGCTTAGGAGACGACGCGTGGACCGATCGGGGCTTAGGAAACAACGCGTGGACCGATCGGGGCTCAGGAGACGGCGCGTGGACCGATCGGGGCTTGGAGACGGCGCGTGGAATGATCGGGGCTTAGGAGACGGCGCGTGGGCCGAACGGGGCTTAGGAGACAACGCGTGGACCGATCGGGGCTCAGGAAGCGGCGCCTGGACCCATCGTGGCTCGGAGACGGCGCGAGGAGGCATCTGGGCTTAGAAGACGACGCGTGGACCGATCGCGGCTCAGGAAACGGCCCGTGGAGCAATCGGGGTTCAGGAGACGACGCGTGGACCGATCAAGGCTCAGGAGACGACGCGTCGTCCGATCGGGGCTCAGGATGTGGCGCGTGGACCCATCGGGGCTCGGAGACGGCATGTGGACCGATCAGGGCTTAGGACACGACGCGTTGACCGATCAGGACTCAGGAGGCGGCGCGTGGACCGATCGGGGATCAGGAAACGGTCCGTGGAGCGATCGGGGCTTAGGAGACGGCACGTGGACTGATCGGGGCTCGGGAAGCGGCGCCTGAACCGATCGTAGCTCGGAGACGGCGCGTAGAGGCATCGGGGCTCGGAGACGACGCGTGTACGGATCAGGGCTTGATGACGGCGGCTTTATCGATCGCGGCTCAGAGACGGCCCGTGAACCGATCGGCGCTCGGAGACGGCGCGTGAACCGATCGGGGCTTATGAGACGGCGCGTGGACCGATCGGAGATCAGGAGAAGACGCGTGCACAGATCGGGGCTCTGGAAGCGGCGCACGGACCGATCGTGGCTCGGAGACGGCGCGTGGAGGCATCGGGGCTTTGAAGACGACGCGTGGACCGAACGGTAATCAGAAAACGCCGCGTGGACCGATGGGGATCAGGAGACGGTGCGTGGACCGATCGGGGCTCGGAGACGCCGCTTGGACCGATCGCGGCTTAGGAGACGGCGCGTGGACCGATTGGGGCTTAGGAGACGGCGCGTGGACCGATCGGGGTCAGGAAGCGGCGCCTAGACCGATCGTGGCTCGGAGACGGCGCGTGGAGGCATCGGGGCTAAGAAGACGACGCATGGACCGAGCGGGGCTCAGGAGACGGCGCGAGGAGCGATCGGGGTTCAGGAGAAGACGCGTCAATTGATCGGGGCTCAGAAATCGGCGCGTGGAGCGATCGGGGCTCAGGAGACGACGCGTGGATCGATCGGGGCTCAGGAAACGACGCGTCGACCGATCGGGGCTCAGGAGACGGCGCGCGGACCGACCGGGGGTCAGGAGCCTCGTGTGGACCGATCATGGCTCGGCGACGGCGCGTGGACGGATCGGGGCTCGGAGACAACGCGTGGACCGATGGGGGCTCGGATACGGTGCGTGAACCAACCGGGGCTCAGGAGGTCGCGCGTGGACCGATCGCGGCTCGGTGACGGCGCGTGGACCGATCGGGGCTCAGGAGGCCGCGCGTGGACCGATCGCGCCTCGGCGGCGGCGCGTGGACCGATCGGGGCTCAGGCGACAACGCGTGGACCGATCGGCGCTCAGGCGACAACGCGTGGACCGATCGGGGCTCGGAGACAGCGCGTGGACTGATCGGGGCTCAGGAGACGGCGCGTGAACCGATCGGCGCTCGGAGACGGTGCGTGGACCGATCGGGGCTTAGGAGACGGCGCGTGGACCGTTCGGAGATCAGGAGACGATGCGTGGACCGATCGGGGCTCAGGAGACTGCGCGTGGATGGATCGGGGCTTAGGGAACGACGCGTGGACCCATCGGGGTTCAGGAGACGGCGCGTGAACCGACCATGGCTCAGGAGGCCGCGCGTGGACCGACTCGGGCTCAGGTGGTTGCGCGTGGACCAATTGGGGTTCGGCGACGGCGCGTGGACCGATCGGGGCTCGGAGACGGCGCGTTAACCGACCGGGGCTCAGGAGACGGCGCGTGGAGGCATCGGGGCTTAGAAGACGACGCATGGACCGATTAGGTCTCAGGAAATGGCGCGTGGACCGATTGGAGCTCGGAGACGACGCGTGGACCGACTGGGGCTCAGGCGGTTGCGCGTGGACCAATTGGGGTTCGGCGACGGCGCGTGGACCGATCGCGGATCGGAGACGGCGCGTTAACCGATCGGGGCTTAGGAGACGGCGCGTGGACCAATCGGGGCTCGGAGATGGCGCGTGTAACGATCGGGGCTCAGGAGACGGCGCGTGAACCGATCGGCGCTCGGAGACGGCGCGTGGACCGATCGGGGCTTAGAAGATGGCGCGTGGACCGATCGGGGCTCGGAGACATCGCGTGGAATGATCGGGGCTCAGGAGACGGCGCGTGAACCGATCGGGGTTTGGATACGACGCGTGGACCGATCGTGGCTCGGAGACGGCGCGTGGAGGCATCGGGGCTTTGAAGACGACGCGTGGACCGAACGGTGCTCAGAAAACGCCGCGTGGACCGATGGGGGCTCGGAGACGCCGCTTGGACCGATCGGGGCTTAGGAGACGGCGCGTGGACCGATCGGGGCTTAGAAGACGACGCGTGGACCGATCGGGGCTCAGGAGACGGCGCGTGGACCGACCGGGGCTCAGGAGGCGACGCGTGGACCGACCGGGGCTCAGGAGGCGACGCGTGGACCCATCGGGGCTCGGAGACGGCGTGTGGACCGATCGGGTCTTAGCAGACGATACGTGGACCTATCGGGTCTTAGGAGACGACGCGTGGACCGATCGGGCCTCGGAGACGGCGCGTGGACTGATCGGGGCTTAGGAGCCGACGCGTGGACCCATCGGGGTTCGGAGACGATGCGTGGAACGATCGGGGCTCAGGAGACGGCGCGTGAACCGATCGGCCCTCGGAGATGGTGCGAGGAGGCGTCTGGGGTTAGAAGACGACGCGTGGACCGATCGGGGCTCAGGCAACGGCGCGTTAACCGATTGGGGCTTAGGAGACGATGCGTGGTCCGATCGGGGCTCAGGAGCCTCGCGTGGATCGATCGGGGCTCCGGAGGCGCGGCGTTGACCCATAGGGATCAGGAGACAGTGCGTGGACCGATCGGGGCTCGGAGACGGCGCGTGGCCCGATCGCGGCTCGGCGACGGCGCGTGGAACGATCGGGGCTCGGAGACAGCGCGTGGACCGACTGGGGCTCAGGCGGTTTCGCGTGGACCAATTGGGGTTCAGCGACGGCGCGTGGACCGATCGGGGCTCAGGAGACGGCGCGTGGACCGATCGGGGCTCAGGAGACGACGCGTGGACCGATCGGGGCTCAGGAGACGGCGCGTGGACCGATCGGGGCTCGGAGAAGGCGCGTGGACTGATCGGGGCTCGGAGACGGCGCGTTAATCGATCGGGGCTTAGGAGGCCGCGCGTGGACCGATCGAGGCTCGGCGACGGCGCGTGGACCGATCGGGAGTCGGAGACGGCGTGTGAACGTATCGGGGCTTAGGAAACGATGCGTTGACCGATCGGGGCTCATGAGACGGCGCGTAGACCGATCGGGGCTCCGGCGGCGACGCGTGGACCGATCGGGGCTCAGGAAACGGCGCGTGAATCGATCGGTGCTCGAAGACGACGCGTGGACCGACCGGGGCTCAGGAGCCGATGCGTGGATCGATCGGGGCTCAGGAGGCGGCGCGTAGACCCATCGGGGCTCAGGAGACGGCGCGTGGACCGATCGGGGCTCAGGAGACGACGCGTCGACCAATCGGGGCTCAGGAGACGGCACGTGGACCGTTCGGTGCTCGGAGACGGCGCGTGGACGGACCGTGGCTTAGAATGCGTCACGCGGACCGATCGGGGCTCGGATACGGCGTGTAGACGTATCGGGGCTTAGGAGACGATGCGTGAACCGATCGCGGCTCAGGAGACGCCGCGTGGACCGATCGGGGCTCAGGAGACGGCGTGTGAAATGATCGGCGCTCTGAGACGGCGCGTGGACCGATTGTGGCTTACGAGACGGCGCGTGGATCGATCGGTGCTCAGGAAGCGGCGCCTGGACCTATCGTGGCTCGGAGACGGCGCGTGGAGGCATCGGGGCTAAGAACACGACGTATGGACCGAGCGGGGCTCAGGAGACGGCGCGAGGAGCGATCGGGGCTCAGGAGAAGAGGCGTCAATTGATCGGGGCTCAGGAGACGACGCGACGACGGATCGGGGCTTAGGAGACGACGCGTGGACCGATTGGGGCTTAGGAGACGACGTGTGGACCGATCGGTGCGTAGGAGACGACGCTAGTACCTATCGGGGCTCAGGAGTGAGCGCGTGGACCGATCGGGCCTCGGCGACTGCGCGTGGACGTATCGGGCCTCGGCGACTGCACGTGGACGTATCGGGCCTCGGCGACTGCGCGTGGACGTATCGGGGTTCAGGAGACGGCGCGTGGACCGATTGGGGCTCGGAGACGCCGCGTTAACCGATCGGGGCTTAGAAGACGACGCGTGGACCGATCGGGCCTCAGGAGACGGCGCGTCGACCGATCGGTGCTCGGAGACGGCGCGTGGACGTACCGTGGCTTAGAATGCGTCACGCGGACCGATCGGGGCTCGGATACGGCGTGTGGAGGTATCGGGGTTTAGGAGACGATGCGTGAACCGACCGGGGCTCAGGAGCCGATGCGTGGATCGATCGGGGCTCAGGAGGCGGCGCGTGGACCCATCGGGGCTCGGAGACGACACGTGGACCGATCAGGGCTTAGGAGACGACGCGTGGACCGATCGGGGCTCAGGAGACGGCGCGTGGACCGATCAGGGCTTAGGACACGACGCGTTGACCGATCGGGACTCAGGAGGCGGCGAGTGGACCGATCGGGGATCAGGAACCGGTCCGTGGAGCGATCGGGGCTTAGGAAACGGCACGTGCACTGATCGGGGCTCGGGAAGCCCCGATCGTGGGGCGGAGACGGCGCGTGGAGGCATCGGGGCTTAGAAGACGACGCATGGACCGATCAGGTCTCAGGAAACGGCGCGTGGACCGATTGGAGCTCGGAGACGACGCGTGGACCGACTGGGGCTCAGGCGGTTGCGCGTGGACCAATTGGGGTTCGGCGACGGCGCGTGGACCGATCGCGGATCGGAGACGGCGCGTTAACCGATCGGGGCTTAGGAGACGATGCGTGAGCCTATCGAGGCTCGGAGACGGCGAGTAGACCCATCGGGGCTCGGAGACGACGCGTGTACGGATCGGGGCTTGATGACGGCGGCTTTACCGATCGCGGCTCGGAGACGGCCCGCGGACAGATCGGGGCTTAGGAGACGGCGCGTGGACCGATCGGGGCTCAGGAGACGGCGCGTGGACCGGTCGGGGCTTAGGAGACGACGCCTGGACCGATCGGGGCTTAGGAGGCGGCGTGTGGAACGATCGGGGCTCAGGAGACGGCGCGTGCACCGATCGGGGCTTAGGAGAAAACGCGTTTACCGATCGGGGCTCAGGAAGCGGCGCCTGCACCGATCGTGGTTGGGAGACGGCGCAAGGAGGCATCTGGGCTTAGAAAACGACGCGTGGACCGATCGGGGGTCAGGAAACGGCGCGTGGACCGGCCGCGGCTCAGGAGGCCACGCCTGGACCGATCGGGGCTCGGCGACGGGGCGTGGACCAATCGGGGCTCGGCGACTGTGTGTGGACGTATCGGGGTTCAGGAGACGGCGCGTGGACCGATCGGGGCTCGGAGACGGCACGTGGACCGATCAGGGCTTTGGAGACGACGCGTGGACCGATCGGGGCTCAGGAGACGGCGCGTGGACCGATCGGTGCTCGGAGACGGCGCGTTGGACGATCGGGGCTCAGGAGGCGGCGCGTGGACGGATCGGGGCTCAGGAGAGGGCGCGTGGGCCGATCGAGGCTCAGGAGACGGCGGGCGGACCGACCGGGGCTCAGGAAGCAGCGCCTGGACCGATCGAGGCTCGGAGACGACGCGTGTACGGATGGGGGATTCGGCGATGACGCGTGGACCGATCCGGGCTCAGGAGACGGCGCGTGGACCGATCGGGGCTCAGGAGACGGCGCGTGAACCGATCGGCGCTCGGAGACAGCGCGTGGACCGATCGGGGCTTAGGAGACGGCTCGTGGACCGATCGGAGATCAGGAGATGATGCGTGGACCGATAGGGCTCTGGAAACGGCGCACGGACCGATCGTGGATCGGCGACGGCCCGTGGACCGATTGGGGCTCAGGAGGTCGCGCGTGGACCGATCGCGGCTCGGTGACGGCGCGTGGACCGATCGGGGCTCAGGAGGCCGCGCGTGGACCGATCGCGCCTCGGCGGCGGCGCGTGGACCGATCGGGGCTCAGGAGGCCGCGCGTGGACCGATCATGGCTCGGCGACGGCGCGTGGACCGATCGGTGCTCGGAGACGACGCGTGGACCGATCGGGGCTCAGGCGGTTGCGCGTGGACCATTTGGGGTTCGGCGACAGCGCGTGGACCGATCGGCGCTCGGAGACAGCGCGTTAACCGATCGGGGCTTAGGAAACGATGCATGGACCGATCGGGGCTTGGAGACGGCGCGTGGACCGATCGGGGCTCAGGAGACGAGCGTGGACCGATTATGGCTCGGAGACGGCGCGTGGAATGATCGGGGCTCAGGAGACGGCGCGTGGACCGATCGGGGCTCAGGAGACGACGCGTCGACTGTTCGGGGCTCCGGAGGCGCCGCCTGGACCGAGGGGGATCAGGAGGCGGTGCGTGGACCGACCGGAGCTCAGAAGATTCGCGTGGATCGATCGGGGCTCCGGAGGCGGCGCGTGGACCGATTGGAGAGCAGGAGATGGTGCGTGGACCGATCGGGGCGCGGAGACGGCGCGTGGGCCGATCGGGGCTTAGGAGACGACTCGTGGACCGATTGGGGCTCAGGAGGCCGCGCGTGGACCGATCGCGGCGCGACGCCGCGCGTGGACGGATCAGGGCTCAGGAGGCTGCGCGTGAACCAATCGGCGCTCAGGGACGGCGCGTGGACAGATTGGGGCTTAGGAGACGGCGCGTGGACCGATTGGGGCTCGTATACGGCGCGTGAACCGACCGGGGCTCAGGAGGCCGCGCGTGGCCCGATCGCGGCACGGTGACGGCGCGAGGAGGCATCTGGGCTTAGAAGACGACGCGTGGATCGATCGGGGCTCGGAGAAGGCGCGTGAACCGACCGGGGCTCAGGAGGCCGCGCTTGGACCGATCGAGACTCGGCGACGGCGCGTGGACCGACCGGGGCTCGGAGACGGCGCGTGGAGCGATCGGGGCTCAGGAGAAGACGCGTCAATTGATCGGGGATCAGAAATAGGCGCGTGGAGCGATCGGGGCTCAGGAGATGACGCGTGGATCGATCGAGGCTCAGGAAACGACGCGTCGACCGATCGGGGCTCAGGAGACGGCGCGCGGACCGACCGGGGCTCAGGAGCCCCGCGTGGACCGATCATGGCTCGGCGACGGCGCGTGGACCGATCGGCGCTCGGAGACGACGCGTGGACCGATGGGGCCTCGGATACGGCGCGTGAACCAACCGGGGCTCAGGAGGCCGCGCGTGGACCGATCGCAGCTCGTCGACGGCGCGTGGACCGATCGGGGCTCAGGAGGCCGCGCGTGGACCGATCATGGCTCGGCGACGGCGCGTGGACCGATCGGGGTTCGGATACGACGCGTGGACCGATCGGGGCTCGGAGACAGCGCGTGGACCAACCGGGGCTCAGGCGGTTGCGCGTGGACCAATTGGTGTTCGGCGACGGCGCATGGACCGATCCGGGCTCAGGAGACGGCGCGTGGACCGATCGGGGCTCGGAGACGGCGCGTGGAGCGATCGGGGCTCCGGAGACGGCGCGTGAACCAATCGGTGCTCCGAGACGGCGCGTGGACCGATCGGGGCTAAGGAGAAGGCGTGTGGTCCGATCGGGGCTTATGAGACGGCGCGTGGACCGATCGGGGGTCGGAGACGGCGCGTGGAACGATCGGGGCTCAGGAGACGGCGCGTGAACCGATCGGCGCTCGGAGACGGCGCGTGGACCGATAGGGGCTTAGGAGACGGCGCGTGGACCGATCGGGGCTCGGAGGCGGGGCGTGGAATTATCGGGGCTCAGGAGACGGCGCGTGAAATGATCGGCGCTCTGAGACGGCGCGTAGACCAATTGGGGCTTACGCGACGGGGCGTGGACGGATCGGGGCTCAGGAAGCGGCGCCTGGACCGATCGTGGCTCGGAAACGGCGCGTGGAGGCATCGGGGCTAAGAAGACGACGCATGGATCGAGCGGGGCTCAGGAGACGGCGCGAGGAGCCATCGGGGCTCGGAGACGGCGCGTGGAGGCATCGGGGCTTTGAAGACGACGCGTGGACCGAACGGTGCTCAGAAAACGGCGCGTGGACCGATCGGTGCTCGGAGACGATGCGGGGACCGATCGGGGCTCAGGAAACGGCGTGTGGAGCGGTTGGGGCTCAGGAGACGACGCGTGGATCGATCGGGGCTCGGAGACGCCGCGGGGAACGATCGGGGCTCAGGAGACGGCGCTTGAACTTATCGGCGCTCGGAGACGGCGCGTGAACCGATCGGGGCTTAGGATACGGCGCATGGACCGATGGGGGCTCAGGAAGCGGCGCCTGGACCGATCGTGGCTCGGAGACGGCGCGTGGAGGCATCGGGGCTTAGGAGACGACGCGTGGACCGATCGGGGCTCAGGAGACGGCGCGTGGACCGACCGGGGCTCAGGAGGCGACGCGTGGACCGACCGGGGCTCAGGAGGCGACGCGTGGACCCATCGGGGCTCGGAGACGGCGTGTGAACCGATCGGGGCTTAGGAGACGACGCGTGGACCGATCGGGGTTTAGGAGAGGACGCGTGGACCGATCGGGGCTCAGTAGACGGCGCGAGGAGCGATTGGGCTCAGGAGAAGACGCGTCAATTGATCGTATGTCAGGAGACGACGCGTCGACGGATCGGGGCTTAGGAGACGACGCGTGGACCGATCGGGGCTTAGGAGACGACGCGTGGACCGATCGGGGCTCAGGAGACGGCGCGTGGACCGACCGGGGCTCAGGAGGCGACGCGTGGACCCATCGGGGCTCGGAGACGGCGTGTGAACCGATCGGGGCTTAGGAGACGACGCGTGGACCGATCGGGGTTTAGGAGAGGACGCGTCGACCGATCGGGGCAAAGGAGACGGCGCGTGGACCGATCGGGGCTTAGGAGACTCACGTTGATCGATTGGGGCTCCGAGACGGCGCGTGGAATGATCGGGGCTCGGAGAAGGCGCGTGGACCGACCGGGGCACAGGAGGATACGCCTGGACCGATCGGGGCTCGGCGACGGCGCGTGGACCGATCGAGGCTCGGAGACGGCGCGTGGAACGATCGGGGCTCGGAGACAGCGCGTGGACCGACGGGGGCTCAGGCGGTTGCGCGTGGACCAATTGGGGTTCGGCGACGGCGCGTGGACCGATCCGGGCTCAGGAGACGGCGCGTGGACCGATCGGGGCTCGGAGACGGAGCGTGGAGCGATCGGGGCTCAGGAGACGGCGCGTGGACTAATCGGCGCTCGGAGACGGCGCGTGGACCGATCGGGGCTGAGGAGAAGGCGCGTGGTCCGATCGGGGCTTATGAGACGGCGCGTAGATCGATCGGGGCTCGGAGATGGCGCGTGGAATGATCGGGGCTTAGGAGATGGTGTGTGGACCGATCGGAGATCAGGAGACGACGCGTGGACCGATCGGGGATCGGAAGCGGCGCGTGGAACGATCCGGGCTTAGGACACAACGCGTGGACCGATCGGGGCTCAGGAAACGGCGCCTCGATCGTTCGTGGCTCGGAGACGGCGCGAGGAGGCATCTGGGCTTAGAAGACGACGCGTGGATCGATGGAGGCTCAGGAGACGGCTCGTGGACCGATCGGGTTCGGAGACAGCGCGTGGACCGACTGGGGCTCGGAGACGGCGCGTGGATCGATCGGGGCTCAGGGGACGGCGCGTGGACCGGTCGAGGCTTAGGAGACTCGCGTCGATCTACCGGGGCTCCGGAGACGGCGCGTGAACCGATCGGGGCTTAGGAGACGGCGCGTGGATCGATCGGGGCTGGGAGACGGCGCGTGGATCAATCGGGGCTTAGGAGACGGCGCGTGGACCGATCGGGGCTTAGGAGACGACGCGTGGATGGAGCGGGGCTCGGAGACGGCGCGTGGATGGACCGTGGCTTAGAATGCGGCACGCGGACCGATCGGGGCTCGGAGACGGCGCGCGGAACGATCGGGTATCAGGAGACGGCGCGTTAAATGATCGGCGCTCGGAGACGCCGCGTGGACCGATTGGGGCTTAGGAGACGGCGCGTGGACCGATCGGGGCGCAGGAAGCGGCGCCTGGACCCATCGTGGCTCGGAGACGACGCGTGGACCGATCGGGGCTTAGAAGACGACGCGTGGACCGTCCGGGGTTAGAAGGCGACGCGTGGACCGATGGGGGCTCAGGAGCCCGCGCGTGGAACGATCGGGGCTCAGGAGACGGCGCGTGAAATGATCTGCGCTCGGAGACGGCGCGTGGACCGATCGGTGCTCGGAGACAGCGCGTGGACCGACTGGGGCTCGGAGACGGCGCGTGGATCGATCGGGGCTCAGGGGACGGCGCGTGGACCGGTCGAAGCTTAGGAGACTCGCGTCGATCTACCGGGGCTCCGGAGACGGCGCGTGAACCGATCGGGGCTTAGGAGACGGCGCGTGGATCGATCGGGGCTGGGAGACGGCGCGTGGATCAATCGGGGCTTAGGAGACGGCGCGTGGACCGATCGGGGCTTAGGAGACGACGCGTGGATGGAGCGGGGCTCGGAGACGGCGCGTGGATGGACCGTGGCTTAGAATGCGGCACGCGGACCGATCGGGGCTCGGAGACGGCGCGGGGAACGATCGGGTCTCAGGAGACGGCGCGTTAAATGATCGGCGCTCGGAGACGCCGCGTGGACCGATTGGGGCTTAGGAGACGGCGCGTGGACCGATCGGGGCGCAGGCAGCGGCGCCTGGACCCATCGTGGCTCGGAGACGACGCGTGGACCGATCAGGGCTGGGAGACAGCGCGTGGACCGATTGGGGCTCGGATACGGCGCGTGAACCAATCGGGGCTCAGGAGGCCGCGCGTGGACCGATCGCGGCTCGGCGACGGCGCGTGGACCGATCGGGTCTCAGGAGGCCGCGCGTGGACAGATCATGACTCGGCGACGGCGCGTGGACCGATGGGGGCTCGGAGACGACGCGTGGACCGATCGGGGCTCGGAGACAGCGTGTGGACCGACTGGGGCTCAGGCGGTTTCGCGTGGACCAACTGGGGTTCGGCGACGGCGCGTGGACCGATCGGGGCTCAGAAGACGGCGCGTGGACCGATCGGGGCTCAGGAGACGACGCGTGGACCGATTGGGGCTCAGGAGACGGCGCGTGCACCGATCGGGGCTCGGAGAAGGCGCGTGGACCGATCGTGGCTCAGGAAGCGGCGCCTGGACCGATCGTGGGCCGGAGACGGCGCGAGAAGGCATCTGGGCTTACAAGACGACGCGTGGATCGATCGGGGCTCGGAGACGGCGCATGAACCGACCGGGGCTCAGGAGCCCCGCGTGGACCGATCATGGCTCGGCGACGGCGCGTGGACCGATCGGCGCTCGGAGACGACGCGTGAACCAACCGGGGCTCAGGAGGTCGCGCGTGGACCGATCGCGGCTCGGTGACGGCGCGTCGACCGATCGGGGCTCAGGAGGCCGCGCGTGGAACGATCGCGGCTCGGCGGCGGCGCGTGGACCGCTCGGCGCTCGGAGACGGCGCGTGGACCGATCGGGGCTAAGGAGACAACGCGTGGACCGATCGGGGCTCGGAGACAGCGCGTGGAATGATCGGGGCTCAGGAGACGGCGCGTGAACCGATCGGCGCTCGGAGACGGTGCGTGGACCGATCGGGGCTTAGGAGATGGCGCGTCGACCGATCGGAGATCAGGAGACGACGCGTGGACTGATAGTGCTCTGGAAGCGGCGCACGGACCGATCGGGGCTCAGGAGACGACGCGTGGACCGATCGGGGCTTAGGAGACGGCGCGTGCACCGATCGGGGCTCGGAGACGGCGCGTGGACCGATCGGGGCTTAGGAGACGGCGAGTGCACCGATCGGGGCTCGGAGACGGGTCGTGGACAGATTGGGGCTTAGGAGACGGCGCGTGGACCGATCGGGGCTGGGAGACGGCACGTGGACCAAGAGGGGCTTAGGAGACGGCGCGTGGACCGATCGGGGCTTAGGAGACGACGCGTGAATCGAGCGGGGCTCGGAGACGGCGCGTGGATGGACCGTGGCTTAGAATGCGGCACGCGGACCGATCGGGGCTCGGAGACGGCGTGTGGACCGATCGGGGATCAGGAAACGGTGCGTGGAGCGATCGGGGCTCAGGAGGCGGCGCGTGGATCGATCGGGGCTCAGGAGACGACGCGTCGATGGATCGGGGCTTAGGAGCCGACGCGTGGACCGATTGGGGCTTAGGAGACGGCGCGTGGATCGATCGGGGCTGGGAGACGGCGCGTGGATCAATCGGGGCTTAGGAGACGGCGCGTGGACCGATCGGGGCTTAGGAGACGACGCGTGGATGGAGCGGGGCTCGGAGACGGCGCGTGGATGGACCGTGGCTTAGAATGCGGCACGCGGACCGATCGGGGCTCGGAGACGGCGCGTGGAACGATCGGGTCTCAGGAGACGGCGCGTTAAATGATCGGCTCTCGGAGACGCCGTGTGGACTGATTGGGGCTTAGGAGACGGCGCGTGGACCGATCGGGGCGCGGGAAGCGGCGCCTGGACCCATCGTGGCTCGGAGACGGCGCGTGGAGGCATCCGTGCTAAGAAGACGACGCATTGACCGAGCGGGGTTCAGGATACGGCGCGAGGAGCGATCGGGGCTCAGGAGAAGACACATTAATTGATCGGGGCTCCGGAGACGACGCCTCGACGGAGTGGGGCTCAGGAGGCGGCACGAGAAGCGATCGGGGCTCAGGAGAAGACACGTCAATTGATCGGGGCTCAGGAGACGACGCGTCGACGAATCGGGGCTTAGGAGACGGCGCGTGGACCGATCGGGGCTCAGGAGACGGCGCGTCGACCGACCGGAGCTCAGGAGATTCGCGTGGATCGATCGGGGCTCCGTAGGCGGCGCGTGGACCGACCGGGGCTCAGGAGGCCGCGCGAGAGCCGATCGCGGCTCGGCGACGGCGCGTGGACCGATCGGGGCTCAGGAGGCCGCGCGTGGACCGATCATGGCTTGGCGACGGCGCGTAGACCGATCGGGGCTCGGAGACGACGCGTGGACCGATCAGGGCTCGGAGACAGCGCGTGGACCGATTGGTGCTCGGATACGGCGCGTGAACCAATCGGGGCTCAGGAGGCCGCGCGTGGACCGATCGCGGCTCGGCGACGGCGCGTGGACCGATCGGGGCTCGGAGACGACGCGTGGACCGATCGGGGCTCAGGCGGTTTCGCGTGGACCAATTGGTTTTCGGCGACGGCGCGTGGCCCGATCGGAGCTTAGGAGACGGCGCGTGCACCGATCGGGGCCCGGAGACGGGTCGTGGACAGATTGGGGATTAGGAGACGGCGCGTGGACCGATCGGGGCTGGGAGACGGCACGTGGACCGATCGGGGCTCGGAGACAGCGTGTGGACCGATTGGGGCTCAGGAGACGGCGCGTGGACCGATCGGGGCTCGGAGACGGCGCGTGGAACGATCGGAGCTCAGGAGACGGGGCGTGAAATGATCGGCGCTCTGAGACGGCGCGTGGACCGATCGGTGCTCGGAGACGGCGCGTGGACGGACCGCGGCTCAGAATGCGGTACGCGGACCGATCGGGGATCGGACACGGCGTGCGGACCGATCGAGGCTCGGAGACGACGCGTTTACGGATCGGGGATCAGGAGACGACGCGTGGAACGATCCGGGCTCAGGAGACGGCGAGTGGACCCATCGGGGCTCAGGAGACGGCGCGTGGACCGATCGGGGCTCGGAGACAGCACGTTAACCGATCGGGGCTTAGGAGACGATGCGTGGACCGATCGCGGCTCGGAGACGGCGTGTGGACCGATCGGGGCTCAGGAGGCCGCGCGTGGACCGATCGTGGCTCGGCGACGGCGCGTGGACCGATCGGGGCTCAGGAGGCCGCGCGTGGACCGATCGTAACTCGGCGACGGCGCGTGGACCGATAGTGGCTCGGAGACCACACGTGGACCGATCGGGGCTCGGTGACAGCGCGTGGACCGACTGGGGCTCAGGCGGTTGCGCGTGGACCAATTGGGGTTCGGCGACGGCGCGTGGACCGATCGGGGCTCGGAGACGGCGCGTTAACCGATTGGGGCTTAGGAATCCATGCGTGGACCGATCGGGGCTCGAAGACGGCGCGTGGACCGATCGCGGCTCGGAGACGACGCGTGGACCGATCGGGGCTCGGAGACAGCGCGTGGACCGACTGGGGCTCAGGCGGTTTCGTGTGGACCAATTGGGGTTCGGCGACGGCGCGTGGACCGATCGGAGCTTAGGAGGCCGCGCGTGGACCGATCGCGGCTCAGCGACGGCGCGTGGACCGATCGGGGCTCAGGAGGCCGCGCGTGGACCGATCGGGGCTCAGGAGACGGCGCGTGGACCGATTGGGGCTCGGATACGGCGCGTGAACCAATCGGGCCTCAGGAGGCCGCGCGTGGACCGATGGCGGCTCGGCGACGGCGCGTGGACCGATCGGGGCTCAGGAGGCCGCGCATGGACCGATCATAGCTCGGCGACGGCGCGTGGACCGATCCGGGCCCGGAGCGGCGCGTAGAACGATCGCGGCTCGGCGACGGCGCGTGGACCGATCGGGGCTCAGGAGGCTGCGCGTGGATCGATTGGGGCTCAGGAAGCGGCGCCTGGACCGATCGGGGCTCCGAGACGACGCGTTAACCGAGCGGGGCTTAGGAGACTATGCGGGGACCGATCGGGGCTCGGAGACAGCGCGTGTACCGACTTGGGCTCAGGAGGTTGCGCGTGGACCCATTGGGGTTCGGCGACGGCGCGTGGACCGACCGGGGCTCAGGAGACCGCGCGTGAACCGATCGAGGCTCGGCGACTGCGCGTGGAGCGATCGGGGCTCAGGAGACGGCGCGTGAACCGATCGGCGCTCGGAGACGGCGCGTGGACCGATCGGGGCTTAGTAGAAGGCGCTTGGACCGATCGGGGCTTAGGAGACGACGCGTGGACCGATCGGAGCTCGGAGACAGCGCGTGGAACGATCGGGGCTCAGGAGACGGCGCGTGAACCGATCGGCGCTCGGAGACGGCGCGTGGACCGATGGGGCTCAGGAGCCGCGCGTGGACCGATCATGGCTCGGTGACGGCGCGTGGACCCATCGGGGCTTAGGTGACGATGCGTGGACCGATTGGGGCTCAGGAAGCAGCGCCTGGACCGATCGTGGCTCGGAGACGGCGCGAGGAGGCATCTGGGCTTCGAAGAGGACACGTGGATCGATCGGGGCTCGGAGACGGCGCGTGAACCGACCGGGGCTCAGGAGGCCGCGCGTGGACCGATCGAGGCTCAGGAGGCCACGCCTGGACCGATCGGGGCTCCGCGACGGCGCGTGGACCGATCGAGGCTCGGAGACGACGCGTGTACGGATCGGGGATTCGGCGATGACGCGTGGACCGATCCGGGCTCAGGAGACGGCGCGTGGACGGATCGGGGCTCGGAGACGGCGCGTGGAACGATCGGGGCTCAGGAGACGGCGCGTGAACCGATCGGCGCTCGGAGACGGCGCGTGGACCGATAGGGGCTTAGGAGACGGGGCGTGGACCGATCGGGGCTCGGAGACGGGGCGTGGAATGATCGGCGCTCGGAGACGCCGCGTGGAACGATCGGGGCTCCGGAGACGGCGCTTGAACTTATCGGCGCTCAGAGACGGCCCGTGGACCGATCGGGGCTTAGGATACGGCGCGTGGACCGATCGGGGCTCAGGAAGCGGTGCCTGGACAGATCGTGGCTCGGAGACGGCGCGTGGAGGCATCGGGACTAAGAAGACGACGCATGGACCGATCGGGCCTCAGGAAACGGCGTATGGACCGATCGGAGCTCGGACACGACGCGTGGACCGATCGGGGCTCAGGAGACGGCGCGAGGAGCGATCGGGCTCAGGAGACCCCGCGTGGACCGATCGGGGCTCGGCGACTGCGCGTGGACGCATCGGGGCTCTGGAGACTGGGCGTGGACCGACCGGGGCTCAGGAGACGGCGCGTGGAACGCTCGGGGCTCGAAGACGACGCCTGGAACGATCAGGGCTCAGGAGACGTCACGTGAACTGATCGGCGCTCGGAGACGGCGCGTGGACCGATCGGGGCTCAGGAGAAGGCGCGTGGACCGATCGGGGCTTAGGAGGGGACCCGTCGACCGATCGGGGCTCAGGAGACGACGCGTGGACCGGTCGGTGCTCAGGAAGCGGCGTCTGGACCGATCGGGGCTCCGAGACGACGCGTGGACCAATCGGGGATGAGGAGAAGGCGCGTGGACCGGTCGGGGCTTAGGAGACGACGCCTGGAACGATCGGAGCACAGGAGACGGCGCGTGGACCGATCGGGGCTCAGGAGACCCCGCGTGGACCGATCGGGGCTCGGCGACTGCGCGTGGACGCATCGGGGCTCTGGAGACTGCGCGTGGATCGATCGGGGCTTAGGGAACGACGCGTGGACCGATCGGGGCTCAGGAGACGGCGCGTGAACCGACCGGGGCTCAGGAGACCGCGCGTGGACCGATCGCGGCTCGGCGACGGCGCGTGGACCGATCGGGGCTCAGGAGGCCGCGCGTGGACCGATCGTGGCTCGGCTACGGCGCGTGGACCGATCCGGGCTCAGGAGACGGCGCGTGGACGGATCGGGGCTCGGAGACGGCGCGTGGAACGATCGGGGCTCAGGAGACGGCGCGTGAACCGATCGGCGCTCGGAGACGGCGCGTGGACCAATCGGGGCTCGGCGACTGTGTGTGGACGTATCGGGGTTCAGGAGACGGCGCGTGGACCGATCGGGGCTCGGAGACGGCACGTGGACCGATCAGGGCTTTGGAGACGACGCGTGGACCGATCGGGGCTCAGGAGACGGCGCGTGGACCGATCGGTGCTCGGAGACGGCGCGTTGGACGATCGGGGCTCAGGAGGCGGCGCGTGGACGGATCGGGGCTCAGGAGAGGGCGCGTGGGCCGATCGAGGCTCAGGAGACGGCGGGCGGACCGACCGGGGCTCAGGAAGCAGCGCCTGGACCGATCGAGGCTCGGAGACGACGCGTGTACGGATGGGGGATTCGGCGATGACGCGTGGACCGATCCGGGCTCAGGAGACGGCGCGTGGACCGATCGGGGCTCAGGAGACGGCGCGTGAACCGATCGGCGCTCGGAGACAGCGCGTGGACCGATCGGGGCTTAGGAGACGGCTCGTGGACCGATCGGAGATCAGGAGATGATGCGTGGACCGATAGGGCTCTGGAAACGGCGCACGGACCGATCGTGGATCGGCGACGGCCCGTGGACCGATTGGGGCTCAGGAGGTCGCGCGTGGACCGATCGCGGCTCGGTGACGGCGCGTGGACCGATCGGGGCTCAGGAGGCCGCGCGTGGACCGATCGCGCCTCGGCGGCGGCGCGTGGACCGATCGGGGCTCAGGAGGCCGCGCGTGGACCGATCATGGCTCGGCGACGGCGCGTGGACCGATCGGTGCTCGGAGACGACGCGTGGACCGATCGGGGCTCAGGCGGTTGCGCGTGGACCATTTGGGGTTCGGCGACAGCGCGTGGACCGATCGGCGCTCGGAGACAGCGCGTTAACCGATCGGGGCTTAGGAAACGATGCATGGACCGATCGGGGCTTGGAGACGGCGCGTGGACCGATCGGGGCTCAGGAGACGAGCGTGGACCGATTATGGCTCGGAGACGGCGCGTGGAATGATCGGGGCTCAGGAGACGGCGCGTGGACCGATCGGGGCTCAGGAGACGACGCGTCGACTGTTCGGGGCTCCGGAGGCGCCGCCTGGACCGAGGGGGATCAGGAGGCGGTGCGTGGACCGACCGGAGCTCAGAAGATTCGCGTGGATCGATCGGGGCTCCGGAGGCGGCGCGTGGACCGATTGGAGAGCAGGAGATGGTGCGTGGACCGATCGGGGCGCGGAGACGGCGCGTGGGCCGATCGGGGCTTAGGAGACGACTCGTGGACCGATTGGGGCTCAGGAGGCCGCGCGTGGACCGATCGCGGCGCGACGCCGCGCGTGGACGGATCAGGGCTCAGGAGGCTGCGCGTGAACCAATCGGCGCTCAGGGACGGCGCGTGGACAGATTGGGGCTTAGGAGACGGCGCGTGGACCGATTGGGGCTCGTATACGGCGCGTGAACCGACCGGGGCTCAGGAGGCCGCGCGTGGCCCGATCGCGGCACGGTGACGGCGCGAGGAGGCATCTGGGCTTAGAAGACGACGCGTGGATCGATCGGGGCTCGGAGAAGGCGCGTGAACCGACCGGGGCTCAGGAGGCCGCGCTTGGACCGATCGAGACTCGGCGACGGCGCGTGGACCGACCGGGGCTCGGAGACGGCGCGTGGAGCGATCGGGGCTCAGGAGAAGACGCGTCAATTGATCGGGGATCAGAAATAGGCGCGTGGAGCGATCGGGGCTCAGGAGATGACGCGTGGATCGATCGAGGCTCAGGAAACGACGCGTCGACCGATCGGGGCTCAGGAGACGGCGCGCGGACCGACCGGGGCTCAGGAGCCCCGCGTGGACCGATCATGGCTCGGCGACGGCGCGTGGACCGATCGGCGCTCGGAGACGACGCGTGGACCGATGGGGCCTCGGATACGGCGCGTGAACCAACCGGGGCTCAGGAGGCCGCGCGTGGACCGATCGCAGCTCGTCGACGGCGCGTGGACCGATCGGGGCTCAGGAGGCCGCGCGTGGACCGATCATGGCTCGGCGACGGCGCGTGGACCGATCGGGGTTCGGATACGACGCGTGGACCGATCGGGGCTCGGAGACAGCGCGTGGACCAACCGGGGCTCAGGCGGTTGCGCGTGGACCAATTGGTGTTCGGCGACGGCGCATGGACCGATCCGGGCTCAGGAGACGGCGCGTGGACCGATCGGGGCTCGGAGACGGCGCGTGGAGCGATCGGGGCTCCGGAGACGGCGCGTGAACCAATCGGTGCTCCGAGACGGCGCGTGGACCGATCGGGGCTAAGGAGAAGGCGTGTGGTCCGATCGGGGCTTATGAGACGGCGCGTGGACCGATCGGGGGTCGGAGACGGCGCGTGGAACGATCGGGGCTCAGGAGACGGCGCGTGAACCGATCGGCGCTCGGAGACGGCGCGTGGACCGATAGGGGCTTAGGAGACGGCGCGTGGACCGATCGGGGCTCGGAGGCGGGGCGTGGAATTATCGGGGCTCAGGAGACGGCGCGTGAAATGATCGGCGCTCTGAGACGGCGCGTAGACCAATTGGGGCTTACGCGACGGGGCGTGGACGGATCGGGGCTCAGGAAGCGGCGCCTGGACCGATCGTGGCTCGGAAACGGCGCGTGGAGGCATCGGGGCTAAGAAGACGACGCATGGATCGAGCGGGGCTCAGGAGACGGCGCGAGGAGCCATCGGGGCTCGGAGACGGCGCGTGGAGGCATCGGGGCTTTGAAGACGACGCGTGGACCGAACGGTGCTCAGAAAACGGCGCGTGGACCGATCGGTGCTCGGAGACGATGCGGGGACCGATCGGGGCTCAGGAAACGGCGTGTGGAGCGGTTGGGGCTCAGGAGACGACGCGTGGATCGATCGGGGCTCGGAGACGCCGCGGGGAACGATCGGGGCTCAGGAGACGGCGCTTGAACTTATCGGCGCTCGGAGACGGCGCGTGAACCGATCGGGGCTTAGGATACGGCGCATGGACCGATGGGGGCTCAGGAAGCGGCGCCTGGACCGATCGTGGCTCGGAGACGGCGCGTGGAGGCATCGGGGCTTAGGAGACGACGCGTGGACCGATCGGGGCTCAGGAGACGGCGCGTGGACCGACCGGGGCTCAGGAGGCGACGCGTGGACCGACCGGGGCTCAGGAGGCGACGCGTGGACCCATCGGGGCTCGGAGACGGCGTGTGAACCGATCGGGGCTTAGGAGACGACGCGTGGACCGATCGGGGTTTAGGAGAGGACGCGTGGACCGATCGGGGCTCAGTAGACGGCGCGAGGAGCGATTGGGCTCAGGAGAAGACGCGTCAATTGATCGTATGTCAGGAGACGACGCGTCGACGGATCGGGGCTTAGGAGACGACGCGTGGACCGATCGGGGCTTAGGAGACGACGCGTGGACCGATCGGGGCTCAGGAGACGGCGCGTGGACCGACCGGGGCTCAGGAGGCGACGCGTGGACCCATCGGGGCTCGGAGACGGCGTGTGAACCGATCGGGGCTTAGGAGACGACGCGTGGACCGATCGGGGTTTAGGAGAGGACGCGTCGACCGATCGGGGCAAAGGAGACGGCGCGTGGACCGATCGGGGCTTAGGAGACTCACGTTGATCGATTGGGGCTCCGAGACGGCGCGTGGAATGATCGGGGCTCGGAGAAGGCGCGTGGACCGACCGGGGCACAGGAGGATACGCCTGGACCGATCGGGGCTCGGCGACGGCGCGTGGACCGATCGAGGCTCGGAGACGGCGCGTGGAACGATCGGGGCTCGGAGACAGCGCGTGGACCGACGGGGGCTCAGGCGGTTGCGCGTGGACCAATTGGGGTTCGGCGACGGCGCGTGGACCGATCCGGGCTCAGGAGACGGCGCGTGGACCGATCGGGGCTCGGAGACGGAGCGTGGAGCGATCGGGGCTCAGGAGACGGCGCGTGGACTAATCGGCGCTCGGAGACGGCGCGTGGACCGATCGGGGCTGAGGAGAAGGCGCGTGGTCCGATCGGGGCTTATGAGACGGCGCGTAGATCGATCGGGGCTCGGAGATGGCGCGTGGAATGATCGGGGCTTAGGAGATGGTGTGTGGACCGATCGGAGATCAGGAGACGACGCGTGGACCGATCGGGGATCGGAAGCGGCGCGTGGAACGATCCGGGCTTAGGACACAACGCGTGGACCGATCGGGGCTCAGGAAACGGCGCCTCGATCGTTCGTGGCTCGGAGACGGCGCGAGGAGGCATCTGGGCTTAGAAGACGACGCGTGGATCGATGGAGGCTCAGGAGACGGCTCGTGGACCGATCGGGTTCGGAGACAGCGCGTGGACCGACTGGGGCTCGGAGACGGCGCGTGGATCGATCGGGGCTCAGGGGACGGCGCGTGGACCGGTCGAGGCTTAGGAGACTCGCGTCGATCTACCGGGGCTCCGGAGACGGCGCGTGAACCGATCGGGGCTTAGGAGACGACGCGTGGATGGAGCGGGGCTCGGAGACGGCGCGTGGATGGACCGTGGCTTAGAATGCGGCACGCGGACCGATCGGGGCTCGGAGACGGCGCGCGGAACGATCGGGTATCAGGAGACGGCGCGTTAAATGATCGGCGCTCGGAGACGCCGCGTGGACCGATTGGGGCTTAGGAGACGGCGCGTGGACCGATCGGGGCGCAGGAAGCGGCGCCTGGACCCATCGTGGCTCGGAGACGACGCGTGGACCGATCGGGGCTTAGAAGACGACGCGTGGACCGTCCGGGGTTAGAAGGCGACGCGTGGACCGATGGGGGCTCAGGAGCCCGCGCGTGGAACGATCGGGGCTCAGGAGACGGCGCGTGAAATGATCTGCGCTCGGAGACGGCGCGTGGACCGATCGGTGCTCGGAGACAGCGCGTGGACCGACTGGGGCTCGGAGACGGCGCGTGGATCGATCGGGGCTCAGGGGACGGCGCGTGGACCGGTCGAAGCTTAGGAGACTCGCGTCGATCTACCGGGGCTCCGGAGACGGCGCGTGAACCGATCGGGGCTTAGGAGACGGCGCGTGGATCGATCGGGGCTGGGAGACGGCGCGTGGATCAATCGGGGCTTAGGAGACGGCGCGTGGACCGATCGGGGCTTAGGAGACGACGCGTGGATGGAGCGGGGCTCGGAGACGGCGCGTGGATGGACCGTGGCTTAGAATGCGGCACGCGGACCGATCGGGGCTCGGAGACGGCGCGGGGAACGATCGGGTCTCAGGAGACGGCGCGTTAAATGATCGGCGCTCGGAGACGCCGCGTGGACCGATTGGGGCTTAGGAGACGGCGCGTGGACCGATCGGGGCGCAGGCAGCGGCGCCTGGACCCATCGTGGCTCGGAGACGACGCGTGGACCGATCAGGGCTGGGAGACAGCGCGTGGACCGATTGGGGCTCGGATACGGCGCGTGAACCAATCGGGGCTCAGGAGGCCGCGCGTGGACCGATCGCGGCTCGGCGACGGCGCGTGGACCGATCGGGTCTCAGGAGGCCGCGCGTGGACAGATCATGACTCGGCGACGGCGCGTGGACCGATGGGGGCTCGGAGACGACGCGTGGACCGATCGGGGCTCGGAGACAGCGTGTGGACCGACTGGGGCTCAGGCGGTTTCGCGTGGACCAACTGGGGTTCGGCGACGGCGCGTGGACCGATCGGGGCTCAGAAGACGGCGCGTGGACCGATCGGGGCTCAGGAGACGACGCGTGGACCGATTGGGGCTCAGGAGACGGCGCGTGCACCGATCGGGGCTCGGAGAAGGCGCGTGGACCGATCGTGGCTCAGGAAGCGGCGCCTGGACCGATCGTGGGCCGGAGACGGCGCGAGAAGGCATCTGGGCTTACAAGACGACGCGTGGATCGATCGGGGCTCGGAGACGGCGCATGAACCGACCGGGGCTCAGGAGCCCCGCGTGGACCGATCATGGCTCGGCGACGGCGCGTGGACCGATCGGCGCTCGGAGACGACGCGTGAACCAACCGGGGCTCAGGAGGTCGCGCGTGGACCGATCGCGGCTCGGTGACGGCGCGTCGACCGATCGGGGCTCAGGAGGCCGCGCGTGGAACGATCGCGGCTCGGCGGCGGCGCGTGGACCGCTCGGCGCTCGGAGACGGCGCGTGGACCGATCGGGGCTAAGGAGACAACGCGTGGACCGATCGGGGCTCGGAGACAGCGCGTGGAATGATCGGGGCTCAGGAGACGGCGCGTGAACCGATCGGCGCTCGGAGACGGTGCGTGGACCGATCGGGGCTTAGGAGATGGCGCGTCGACCGATCGGAGATCAGGAGACGACGCGTGGACTGATAGTGCTCTGGAAGCGGCGCACGGACCGATCGGGGCTCAGGAGACGACGCGTGGACCGATCGGGGCTTAGGAGACGGCGCGTGCACCGATCGGGGCTCGGAGACGGCGCGTGGACCGATCGGGGCTTAGGAGACGGCGAGTGCACCGATCGGGGCTCGGAGACGGGTCGTGGACAGATTGGGGCTTAGGAGACGGCGCGTGGACCGATCGGGGCTGGGAGACGGCACGTGGACCAAGAGGGGCTTAGGAGACGGCGCGTGGACCGATCGGGGCTTAGGAGACGACGCGTGAATCGAGCGGGGCTCGGAGACGGCGCGTGGATGGACCGTGGCTTAGAATGCGGCACGCGGACCGATCGGGGCTCGGAGACGGCGTGTGGACCGATCGGGGATCAGGAAACGGTGCGTGGAGCGATCGGGGCTCAGGAGGCGGCGCGTGGATCGATCGGGGCTCAGGAGACGACGCGTCGATGGATCGGGGCTTAGGAGCCGACGCGTGGACCGATTGGGGCTTAGGAGACGGCGCGTGGATCGATCGGGGCTGGGAGACGGCGCGTGGATCAATCGGGGCTTAGGAGACGGCGCGTGGACCGATCGGGGCTTAGGAGACGACGCGTGGATGGAGCGGGGCTCGGAGACGGCGCGTGGATGGACCGTGGCTTAGAATGCGGCACGCGGACCGATCGGGGCTCGGAGACGGCGCGTGGAACGATCGGGTCTCAGGAGACGGCGCGTTAAATGATCGGCTCTCGGAGACGCCGTGTGGACTGATTGGGGCTTAGGAGACGGCGCGTGGACCGATCGGGGCGCGGGAAGCGGCGCCTGGACCCATCGTGGCTCGGAGACGGCGCGTGGAGGCATCCGTGCTAAGAAGACGACGCATTGACCGAGCGGGGTTCAGGATACGGCGCGAGGAGCGATCGGGGCTCAGGAGAAGACACATTAATTGATCGGGGCTCCGGAGACGACGCCTCGACGGAGTGGGGCTCAGGAGGCGGCACGAGAAGCGATCGGGGCTCAGGAGAAGACACGTCAATTGATCGGGGCTCAGGAGACGACGCGTCGACGAATCGGGGCTTAGGAGACGGCGCGTGGACCGATCGGGGCTCAGGAGACGGCGCGTCGACCGACCGGAGCTCAGGAGATTCGCGTGGATCGATCGGGGCTCCGTAGGCGGCGCGTGGACCGACCGGGGCTCAGGAGGCCGCGCGAGAGCCGATCGCGGCTCGGCGACGGCGCGTGGACCGATCGGGGCTCAGGAGGCCGCGCGTGGACCGATCATGGCTTGGCGACGGCGCGTAGACCGATCGGGGCTCGGAGACGACGCGTGGACCGATCAGGGCTCGGAGACAGCGCGTGGACCGATTGGTGCTCGGATACGGCGCGTGAACCAATCGGGGCTCAGGAGGCCGCGCGTGGACCGATCGCGGCTCGGCGACGGCGCGTGGACCGATCGGGGCTCGGAGACGACGCGTGGACCGATCGGGGCTCAGGCGGTTTCGCGTGGACCAATTGGTTTTCGGCGACGGCGCGTGGCCCGATCGGAGCTTAGGAGACGGCGCGTGCACCGATCGGGGCCCGGAGACGGGTCGTGGACAGATTGGGGATTAGGAGACGGCGCGTGGACCGATCGGGGCTGGGAGACGGCACGTGGACCGATCGGGGCTCGGAGACAGCGTGTGGACCGATTGGGGCTCAGGAGACGGCGCGTGGACCGATCGGGGCTCGGAGACGGCGCGTGGAACGATCGGAGCTCAGGAGACGGGGCGTGAAATGATCGGCGCTCTGAGACGGCGCGTGGACCGATCGGTGCTCGGAGACGGCGCGTGGACGGACCGCGGCTCAGAATGCGGTACGCGGACCGATCGGGGATCGGACACGGCGTGCGGACCGATCGAGGCTCGGAGACGACGCGTTTACGGATCGGGGATCAGGAGACGACGCGTGGAACGATCCGGGCTCAGGAGACGGCGAGTGGACCCATCGGGGCTCAGGAGACGGCGCGTGGACCGATCGGGGCTCGGAGACAGCACGTTAACCGATCGGGGCTTAGGAGACGATGCGTGGACCGATCGCGGCTCGGAGACGGCGTGTGGACCGATCGGGGCTCAGGAGGCCGCGCGTGGACCGATCGTGGCTCGGCGACGGCGCGTGGACCGATCGGGGCTCAGGAGGCCGCGCGTGGACCGATCGTAACTCGGCGACGGCGCGTGGACCGATAGTGGCTCGGAGACCACACGTGGACCGATCGGGGCTCGGTGACAGCGCGTGGACCGACTGGGGCTCAGGCGGTTGCGCGTGGACCAATTGGGGTTCGGCGACGGCGCGTGGACCGATCGGGGCTCGGAGACGGCGCGTTAACCGATTGGGGCTTAGGAATCCATGCGTGGACCGATCGGGGCTCGAAGACGGCGCGTGGACCGATCGCGGCTCGGAGACGACGCGTGGACCGATCGGGGCTCGGAGACAGCGCGTGGACCGACTGGGGCTCAGGCGGTTTCGTGTGGACCAATTGGGGTTCGGCGACGGCGCGTGGACCGATCGGAGCTTAGGAGGCCGCGCGTGGACCGATCGCGGCTCAGCGACGGCGCGTGGACCGATCGGGGCTCAGGAGGCCGCGCGTGGACCGATCGGGGCTCAGGAGACGGCGCGTGGACCGATTGGGGCTCGGATACGGCGCGTGAACCAATCGGGCCTCAGGAGGCCGCGCGTGGACCGATGGCGGCTCGGCGACGGCGCGTGGACCGATCGGGGCTCAGGAGGCCGCGCATGGACCGATCATAGCTCGGCGACGGCGCGTGGACCGATCCGGGCCCGGAGCGGCGCGTAGAACGATCGCGGCTCGGCGACGGCGCGTGGACCGATCGGGGCTCAGGAGGCTGCGCGTGGATCGATTGGGGCTCAGGAAGCGGCGCCTGGACCGATCGGGGCTCCGAGACGACGCGTTAACCGAGCGGGGCTTAGGAGACTATGCGGGGACCGATCGGGGCTCGGAGACAGCGCGTGTACCGACTTGGGCTCAGGAGGTTGCGCGTGGACCCATTGGGGTTCGGCGACGGCGCGTGGACCGACCGGGGCTCAGGAGACCGCGCGTGAACCGATCGAGGCTCGGCGACTGCGCGTGGAGCGATCGGGGCTCAGGAGACGGCGCGTGAACCGATCGGCGCTCGGAGACGGCGCGTGGACCGATCGGGGCTTAGTAGAAGGCGCTTGGACCGATCGGGGCTTAGGAGACGACGCGTGGACCGATCGGAGCTCGGAGACAGCGCGTGGAACGATCGGGGCTCAGGAGACGGCGCGTGAACCGATCGGCGCTCGGAGACGGCGCGTGGACCGATGGGGCTCAGGAGCCGCGCGTGGACCGATCATGGCTCGGTGACGGCGCGTGGACCCATCGGGGCTTAGGTGACGATGCGTGGACCGATTGGGGCTCAGGAAGCAGCGCCTGGACCGATCGTGGCTCGGAGACGGCGCGAGGAGGCATCTGGGCTTCGAAGAGGACACGTGGATCGATCGGGGCTCGGAGACGGCGCGTGAACCGACCGGGGCTCAGGAGGCCGCGCGTGGACCGATCGAGGCTCAGGAGGCCACGCCTGGACCGATCGGGGCTCCGCGACGGCGCGTGGACCGATCGAGGCTCGGAGACGACGCGTGTACGGATCGGGGATTCGGCGATGACGCGTGGACCGATCCGGGCTCAGGAGACGGCGCGTGGACGGATCGGGGCTCGGAGACGGCGCGTGGAACGATCGGGGCTCAGGAGACGGCGCGTGAACCGATCGGCGCTCGGAGACGGCGCGTGGACCGATAGGGGCTTAGGAGACGGGGCGTGGACCGATCGGGGCTCGGAGACGGGGCGTGGAATGATCGGCGCTCGGAGACGCCGCGTGGAACGATCGGGGCTCCGGAGACGGCGCTTGAACTTATCGGCGCTCAGAGACGGCCCGTGGACCGATCGGGGCTTAGGATACGGCGCGTGGACCGATCGGGGCTCAGGAAGCGGTGCCTGGACCGATCGTGGCTCGGAGACGGCGCGTGGAGGCATCGGGACTAAGAAGACGACGCATGGACCGATCGGGCCTCAGGAAACGGCGTATGGACCGATCGGAGCTCGGACACGACGCGTGGACCGATCGGGGCTCAGGAGACGGCGCGAGGAGCGATCGGGCTCAGGAGACCCCGCGTGGACCGATCGGGGCTCGGCGACTGCGCGTGGACGCATCGGGGCTCTGGAGACTGGGCGTGGACCGACCGGGGCTCAGGAGACGGCGCGTGGAACGCTCGGGGCTCGAAGACGACGCCTGGAACGATCAGGGCTCAGGAGACGTCACGTGAACTGATCGGCGCTCGGAGACGGCGCGTGGACCGATCGGGGCTCAGGAGAAGGCGCGTGGACCGATCGGGGCTTAGGAGGGGACCCGTCGACCGATCGGGGCTCAGGAGACGACGCGTGGACCGGTCGGTGCTCAGGAAGCGGCGTCTGGACCGATCGGGGCTCCGAGACGACGCGTGGACCAATCGGGGATGAGGAGAAGGCGCGTGGACCGGTCGGGGCTTAGGAGACGACGCCTGGAACGATCGGAGCACAGGAGACGGCGCGTGGACCGATCGGGGCTCAGGAGACCCCGCGTGGACCGATCGGGGCTCGGCGACTGCGCGTGGACGCATCGGGGCTCTGGAGACTGCGCGTGGATCGATCGGGGCTTAGGGAACGACGCGTGGACCGATCGGGGCTCAGGAGACGGCGCGTGAACCGACCGGGGCTCAGGAGACCGCGCGTGGACCGATCGCGGCTCGGCGACGGCGCGTGGACCGATCGGGGCTCAGGAGGCCGCGCGTGGACCGATCGTGGCTCGGCTACGGCGCGTGGACCGATCCGGGCTCAGGAGACGGCGCGTGGACGGATCGGGGCTCGGAGACGGCGCGTGGAACGATCGGGGCTCAGGAGACGGCGCGTGAACCGATCGGCGCTCGGAGACGGCGCGTGGACCAATCGGGGCTCGGCGACTGTGTGTGGACGTATCGGGGTTCAGGAGACGGCGCGTGGACCGATCGGGGCTCGGAGACGGCACGTGGACCGATCAGGGCTTTGGAGACGACGCGTGGACCGATCGGGGCTCAGGAGACGGCGCGTGGACCGATCGGTGCTCGGAGACGGCGCGTTGGACGATCGGGGCTCAGGAGGCGGCGCGTGGACGGATCGGGGCTCAGGAGAGGGCGCGTGGGCCGATCGAGGCTCAGGAGACGGCGGGCGGACCGACCGGGGCTCAGGAAGCAGCGCCTGGACCGATCGAGGCTCGGAGACGACGCGTGTACGGATGGGGGATTCGGCGATGACGCGTGGACCGATCCGGGCTCAGGAGACGGCGCGTGGACCGATCGGGGCTCAGGAGACGGCGCGTGAACCGATCGGCGCTCGGAGACAGCGCGTGGACCGATCGGGGCTTAGGAGACGGCTCGTGGACCGATCGGAGATCAGGAGATGATGCGTGGACCGATAGGGCTCTGGAAACGGCGCACGGACCGATCGTGGATCGGCGACGGCCCGTGGACCGATTGGGGCTCAGGAGGTCGCGCGTGGACCGATCGCGGCTCGGTGACGGCGCGTGGACCGATCGGGGCTCAGGAGGCCGCGCGTGGACCGATCGCGCCTCGGCGGCGGCGCGTGGACCGATCGGGGCTCAGGAGGCCGCGCGTGGACCGATCATGGCTCGGCGACGGCGCGTGGACCGATCGGTGCTCGGAGACGACGCGTGGACCGATCGGGGCTCAGGCGGTTGCGCGTGGACCATTTGGGGTTCGGCGACAGCGCGTGGACCGATCGGCGCTCGGAGACAGCGCGTTAACCGATCGGGGCTTAGGAAACGATGCATGGACCGATCGGGGCTTGGAGACGGCGCGTGGACCGATCGGGGCTCAGGAGACGAGCGTGGACCGATTATGGCTCGGAGACGGCGCGTGGAATGATCGGGGCTCAGGAGACGGCGCGTGGACCGATCGGGGCTCAGGAGACGACGCGTCGACTGTTCGGGGCTCCGGAGGCGCCGCCTGGACCGAGGGGGATCAGGAGGCGGTGCGTGGACCGACCGGAGCTCAGAAGATTCGCGTGGATCGATCGGGGCTCCGGAGGCGGCGCGTGGACCGATTGGAGAGCAGGAGATGGTGCGTGGACCGATCGGGGCGCGGAGACGGCGCGTGGGCCGATCGGGGCTTAGGAGACGACTCGTGGACCGATTGGGGCTCAGGAGGCCGCGCGTGGACCGATCGCGGCGCGACGCCGCGCGTGGACGGATCAGGGCTCAGGAGGCTGCGCGTGAACCAATCGGCGCTCAGGGACGGCGCGTGGACAGATTGGGGCTTAGGAGACGGCGCGTGGACCGATTGGGGCTCGTATACGGCGCGTGAACCGACCGGGGCTCAGGAGGCCGCGCGTGGCCCGATCGCGGCACGGTGACGGCGCGAGGAGGCATCTGGGCTTAGAAGACGACGCGTGGATCGATCGGGGCTCGGAGAAGGCGCGTGAACCGACCGGGGCTCAGGAGGCCGCGCTTGGACCGATCGAGACTCGGCGACGGCGCGTGGACCGACCGGGGCTCGGAGACGGCGCGTGGAGCGATCGGGGCTCAGGAGAAGACGCGTCAATTGATCGGGGATCAGAAATAGGCGCGTGGAGCGATCGGGGCTCAGGAGATGACGCGTGGATCGATCGAGGCTCAGGAAACGACGCGTCGACCGATCGGGGCTCAGGAGACGGCGCGCGGACCGACCGGGGCTCAGGAGCCCCGCGTGGACCGATCATGGCTCGGCGACGGCGCGTGGACCGATCGGCGCTCGGAGACGACGCGTGGACCGATGGGGCCTCGGATACGGCGCGTGAACCAACCGGGGCTCAGGAGGCCGCGCGTGGACCGATCGCAGCTCGTCGACGGCGCGTGGACCGATCGGGGCTCAGGAGGCCGCGCGTGGACCGATCATGGCTCGGCGACGGCGCGTGGACCGATCGGGGTTCGGATACGACGCGTGGACCGATCGGGGCTCGGAGACAGCGCGTGGACCAACCGGGGCTCAGGCGGTTGCGCGTGGACCAATTGGTGTTCGGCGACGGCGCATGGACCGATCCGGGCTCAGGAGACGGCGCGTGGACCGATCGGGGCTCGGAGACGGCGCGTGGAGCGATCGGGGCTCCGGAGACGGCGCGTGAACCAATCGGTGCTCCGAGACGGCGCGTGGACCGATCGGGGCTAAGGAGAAGGCGTGTGGTCCGATCGGGGCTTATGAGACGGCGCGTGGACCGATCGGGGGTCGGAGACGGCGCGTGGAACGATCGGGGCTCAGGAGACGGCGCGTGAACCGATCGGCGCTCGGAGACGGCGCGTGGACCGATAGGGGCTTAGGAGACGGCGCGTGGACCGATCGGGGCTCGGAGGCGGGGCGTGGAATTATCGGGGCTCAGGAGACGGCGCGTGAAATGATCGGCGCTCTGAGACGGCGCGTAGACCAATTGGGGCTTACGCGACGGGGCGTGGACGGATCGGGGCTCAGGAAGCGGCGCCTGGACCGATCGTGGCTCGGAAACGGCGCGTGGAGGCATCGGGGCTAAGAAGACGACGCATGGATCGAGCGGGGCTCAGGAGACGGCGCGAGGAGCCATCGGGGCTCGGAGACGGCGCGTGGAGGCATCGGGGCTTTGAAGACGACGCGTGGACCGAACGGTGCTCAGAAAACGGCGCGTGGACCGATCGGTGCTCGGAGACGATGCGGGGACCGATCGGGGCTCAGGAAACGGCGTGTGGAGCGGTTGGGGCTCAGGAGACGACGCGTGGATCGATCGGGGCTCGGAGACGCCGCGGGGAACGATCGGGGCTCAGGAGACGGCGCTTGAACTTATCGGCGCTCGGAGACGGCGCGTGAACCGATCGGGGCTTAGGATACGGCGCATGGACCGATGGGGGCTCAGGAAGCGGCGCCTGGACCGATCGTGGCTCGGAGACGGCGCGTGGAGGCATCGGGGCTTAGGAGACGACGCGTGGACCGATCGGGGCTCAGGAGACGGCGCGTGGACCGACCGGGGCTCAGGAGGCGACGCGTGGACCGACCGGGGCTCAGGAGGCGACGCGTGGACCCATCGGGGCTCGGAGACGGCGTGTGAACCGATCGGGGCTTAGGAGACGACGCGTGGACCGATCGGGGTTTAGGAGAGGACGCGTGGACCGATCGGGGCTCAGTAGACGGCGCGAGGAGCGATTGGGCTCAGGAGAAGACGCGTCAATTGATCGTATGTCAGGAGACGACGCGTCGACGGATCGGGGCTTAGGAGACGACGCGTGGACCGATCGGGGCTTAGGAGACGACGCGTGGACCGATCGGGGCTCAGGAGACGGCGCGTGGACCGACCGGGGCTCAGGAGGCGACGCGTGGACCCATCGGGGCTCGGAGACGGCGTGTGAACCGATCGGGGCTTAGGAGACGACGCGTGGACCGATCGGGGTTTAGGAGAGGACGCGTCGACCGATCGGGGCAAAGGAGACGGCGCGTGGACCGATCGGGGCTTAGGAGACTCACGTTGATCGATTGGGGCTCCGAGACGGCGCGTGGAATGATCGGGGCTCGGAGAAGGCGCGTGGACCGACCGGGGCACAGGAGGATACGCCTGGACCGATCGGGGCTCGGCGACGGCGCGTGGACCGATCGAGGCTCGGAGACGGCGCGTGGAACGATCGGGGCTCGGAGACAGCGCGTGGACCGACGGGGGCTCAGGCGGTTGCGCGTGGACCAATTGGGGTTCGGCGACGGCGCGTGGACCGATCCGGGCTCAGGAGACGGCGCGTGGACCGATCGGGGCTCGGAGACGGAGCGTGGAGCGATCGGGGCTCAGGAGACGGCGCGTGGACTAATCGGCGCTCGGAGACGGCGCGTGGACCGATCGGGGCTGAGGAGAAGGCGCGTGGTCCGATCGGGGCTTATGAGACGGCGCGTAGATCGATCGGGGCTCGGAGATGGCGCGTGGAATGATCGGGGCTTAGGAGATGGTGTGTGGACCGATCGGAGATCAGGAGACGACGCGTGGACCGATCGGGGATCGGAAGCGGCGCGTGGAACGATCCGGGCTTAGGACACAACGCGTGGACCGATCGGGGCTCAGGAAACGGCGCCTCGATCGTTCGTGGCTCGGAGACGGCGCGAGGAGGCATCTGGGCTTAGAAGACGACGCGTGGATCGATGGAGGCTCAGGAGACGGCTCGTGGACCGATCGGGTTCGGAGACAGCGCGTGGACCGACTGGGGCTCGGAGACGGCGCGTGGATCGATCGGGGCTCAGGGGACGGCGCGTGGACCGGTCGAGGCTTAGGAGACTCGCGTCGATCTACCGGGGCTCCGGAGACGGCGCGTGAACCGATCGGGGCTTAGGAGACGGCGCGTGGATCGATCGGGGCTGGGAGACGGCGCGTGGATCAATCGGGGCTTAGGAGACGGCGCGTGGACCGATCGGGGCTTAGGAGACGACGCGTGGATGGAGCGGGGCTCGGAGACGGCGCGTGGATGGACCGTGGCTTAGAATGCGGCACGCGGACCGATCGGGGCTCGGAGACGGCGCGCGGAACGATCGGGTATCAGGAGACGGCGCGTTAAATGATCGGCGCTCGGAGACGCCGCGTGGACCGATTGGGGCTTAGGAGACGGCGCGTGGACCGATCGGGGCGCAGGAAGCGGCGCCTGGACCCATCGTGGCTCGGAGACGACGCGTGGACCGATCGGGGCTTAGAAGACGACGCGTGGACCGTCCGGGGTTAGAAGGCGACGCGTGGACCGATGGGGGCTCAGGAGCCCGCGCGTGGAACGATCGGGGCTCAGGAGACGGCGCGTGAAATGATCTGCGCTCGGAGACGGCGCGTGGACCGATCGGTGCTCGGAGACAGCGCGTGGACCGACTGGGGCTCGGAGACGGCGCGTGGATCGATCGGGGCTCAGGGGACGGCGCGTGGACCGGTCGAAGCTTAGGAGACTCGCGTCGATCTACCGGGGCTCCGGAGACGGCGCGTGAACCGATCGGGGCTTAGGAGACGGCGCGTGGATCGATCGGGGCTGGGAGACGGCGCGTGGATCAATCGGGGCTTAGGAGACGGCGCGTGGACCGATCGGGGCTTAGGAGACGACGCGTGGATGGAGCGGGGCTCGGAGACGGCGCGTGGATGGACCGTGGCTTAGAATGCGGCACGCGGACCGATCGGGGCTCGGAGACGGCGCGGGGAACGATCGGGTCTCAGGAGACGGCGCGTTAAATGATCGGCGCTCGGAGACGCCGCGTGGACCGATTGGGGCTTAGGAGACGGCGCGTGGACCGATCGGGGCGCAGGCAGCGGCGCCTGGACCCATCGTGGCTCGGAGACGACGCGTGGACCGATCAGGGCTGGGAGACAGCGCGTGGACCGATTGGGGCTCGGATACGGCGCGTGAACCAATCGGGGCTCAGGAGGCCGCGCGTGGACCGATCGCGGCTCGGCGACGGCGCGTGGACCGATCGGGTCTCAGGAGGCCGCGCGTGGACAGATCATGACTCGGCGACGGCGCGTGGACCGATGGGGGCTCGGAGACGACGCGTGGACCGATCGGGGCTCGGAGACAGCGTGTGGACCGACTGGGGCTCAGGCGGTTTCGCGTGGACCAACTGGGGTTCGGCGACGGCGCGTGGACCGATCGGGGCTCAGAAGACGGCGCGTGGACCGATCGGGGCTCAGGAGACGACGCGTGGACCGATTGGGGCTCAGGAGACGGCGCGTGCACCGATCGGGGCTCGGAGAAGGCGCGTGGACCGATCGTGGCTCAGGAAGCGGCGCCTGGACCGATCGTGGGCCGGAGACGGCGCGAGAAGGCATCTGGGCTTACAAGACGACGCGTGGATCGATCGGGGCTCGGAGACGGCGCATGAACCGACCGGGGCTCAGGAGCCCCGCGTGGACCGATCATGGCTCGGCGACGGCGCGTGGACCGATCGGCGCTCGGAGACGACGCGTGAACCAACCGGGGCTCAGGAGGTCGCGCGTGGACCGATCGCGGCTCGGTGACGGCGCGTCGACCGATCGGGGCTCAGGAGGCCGCGCGTGGAACGATCGCGGCTCGGCGGCGGCGCGTGGACCGCTCGGCGCTCGGAGACGGCGCGTGGACCGATCGGGGCTAAGGAGACAACGCGTGGACCGATCGGGGCTCGGAGACAGCGCGTGGAATGATCGGGGCTCAGGAGACGGCGCGTGAACCGATCGGCGCTCGGAGACGGTGCGTGGACCGATCGGGGCTTAGGAGATGGCGCGTCGACCGATCGGAGATCAGGAGACGACGCGTGGACTGATAGTGCTCTGGAAGCGGCGCACGGACCGATCGGGGCTCAGGAGACGACGCGTGGACCGATCGGGGCTTAGGAGACGGCGCGTGCACCGATCGGGGCTCGGAGACGGCGCGTGGACCGATCGGGGCTTAGGAGACGGCGAGTGCACCGATCGGGGCTCGGAGACGGGTCGTGGACAGATTGGGGCTTAGGAGACGGCGCGTGGACCGATCGGGGCTGGGAGACGGCACGTGGACCAAGAGGGGCTTAGGAGACGGCGCGTGGACCGATCGGGGCTTAGGAGACGACGCGTGAATCGAGCGGGGCTCGGAGACGGCGCGTGGATGGACCGTGGCTTAGAATGCGGCACGCGGACCGATCGGGGCTCGGAGACGGCGTGTGGACCGATCGGGGATCAGGAAACGGTGCGTGGAGCGATCGGGGCTCAGGAGGCGGCGCGTGGATCGATCGGGGCTCAGGAGACGACGCGTCGATGGATCGGGGCTTAGGAGCCGACGCGTGGACCGATTGGGGCTTAGGAGACGGCGCGTGGATCGATCGGGGCTGGGAGACGGCGCGTGGATCAATCGGGGCTTAGGAGACGGCGCGTGGACCGATCGGGGCTTAGGAGACGACGCGTGGATGGAGCGGGGCTCGGAGACGGCGCGTGGATGGACCGTGGCTTAGAATGCGGCACGCGGACCGATCGGGGCTCGGAGACGGCGCGTGGAACGATCGGGTCTCAGGAGACGGCGCGTTAAATGATCGGCTCTCGGAGACGCCGTGTGGACTGATTGGGGCTTAGGAGACGGCGCGTGGACCGATCGGGGCGCGGGAAGCGGCGCCTGGACCCATCGTGGCTCGGAGACGGCGCGTGGAGGCATCCGTGCTAAGAAGACGACGCATTGACCGAGCGGGGTTCAGGATACGGCGCGAGGAGCGATCGGGGCTCAGGAGAAGACACATTAATTGATCGGGGCTCCGGAGACGACGCCTCGACGGAGTGGGGCTCAGGAGGCGGCACGAGAAGCGATCGGGGCTCAGGAGAAGACACGTCAATTGATCGGGGCTCAGGAGACGACGCGTCGACGAATCGGGGCTTAGGAGACGGCGCGTGGACCGATCGGGGCTCAGGAGACGGCGCGTCGACCGACCGGAGCTCAGGAGATTCGCGTGGATCGATCGGGGCTCCGTAGGCGGCGCGTGGACCGACCGGGGCTCAGGAGGCCGCGCGAGAGCCGATCGCGGCTCGGCGACGGCGCGTGGACCGATCGGGGCTCAGGAGGCCGCGCGTGGACCGATCATGGCTTGGCGACGGCGCGTAGACCGATCGGGGCTCGGAGACGACGCGTGGACCGATCAGGGCTCGGAGACAGCGCGTGGACCGATTGGTGCTCGGATACGGCGCGTGAACCAATCGGGGCTCAGGAGGCCGCGCGTGGACCGATCGCGGCTCGGCGACGGCGCGTGGACCGATCGGGGCTCGGAGACGACGCGTGGACCGATCGGGGCTCAGGCGGTTTCGCGTGGACCAATTGGTTTTCGGCGACGGCGCGTGGCCCGATCGGAGCTTAGGAGACGGCGCGTGCACCGATCGGGGCCCGGAGACGGGTCGTGGACAGATTGGGGATTAGGAGACGGCGCGTGGACCGATCGGGGCTGGGAGACGGCACGTGGACCGATCGGGGCTCGGAGACAGCGTGTGGACCGATTGGGGCTCAGGAGACGGCGCGTGGACCGATCGGGGCTCGGAGACGGCGCGTGGAACGATCGGAGCTCAGGAGACGGGGCGTGAAATGATCGGCGCTCTGAGACGGCGCGTGGACCGATCGGTGCTCGGAGACGGCGCGTGGACGGACCGCGGCTCAGAATGCGGTACGCGGACCGATCGGGGATCGGACACGGCGTGCGGACCGATCGAGGCTCGGAGACGACGCGTTTACGGATCGGGGATCAGGAGACGACGCGTGGAACGATCCGGGCTCAGGAGACGGCGAGTGGACCCATCGGGGCTCAGGAGACGGCGCGTGGACCGATCGGGGCTCGGAGACAGCACGTTAACCGATCGGGGCTTAGGAGACGATGCGTGGACCGATCGCGGCTCGGAGACGGCGTGTGGACCGATCGGGGCTCAGGAGGCCGCGCGTGGACCGATCGTGGCTCGGCGACGGCGCGTGGACCGATCGGGGCTCAGGAGGCCGCGCGTGGACCGATCGTAACTCGGCGACGGCGCGTGGACCGATAGTGGCTCGGAGACCACACGTGGACCGATCGGGGCTCGGTGACAGCGCGTGGACCGACTGGGGCTCAGGCGGTTGCGCGTGGACCAATTGGGGTTCGGCGACGGCGCGTGGACCGATCGGGGCTCGGAGACGGCGCGTTAACCGATTGGGGCTTAGGAATCCATGCGTGGACCGATCGGGGCTCGAAGACGGCGCGTGGACCGATCGCGGCTCGGAGACGACGCGTGGACCGATCGGGGCTCGGAGACAGCGCGTGGACCGACTGGGGCTCAGGCGGTTTCGTGTGGACCAATTGGGGTTCGGCGACGGCGCGTGGACCGATCGGAGCTTAGGAGGCCGCGCGTGGACCGATCGCGGCTCAGCGACGGCGCGTGGACCGATCGGGGCTCAGGAGGCCGCGCGTGGACCGATCGGGGCTCAGGAGACGGCGCGTGGACCGATTGGGGCTCGGATACGGCGCGTGAACCAATCGGGCCTCAGGAGGCCGCGCGTGGACCGATGGCGGCTCGGCGACGGCGCGTGGACCGATCGGGGCTCAGGAGGCCGCGCATGGACCGATCATAGCTCGGCGACGGCGCGTGGACCGATCCGGGCCCGGAGCGGCGCGTAGAACGATCGCGGCTCGGCGACGGCGCGTGGACCGATCGGGGCTCAGGAGGCTGCGCGTGGATCGATTGGGGCTCAGGAAGCGGCGCCTGGACCGATCGGGGCTCCGAGACGACGCGTTAACCGAGCGGGGCTTAGGAGACTATGCGGGGACCGATCGGGGCTCGGAGACAGCGCGTGTACCGACTTGGGCTCAGGAGGTTGCGCGTGGACCCATTGGGGTTCGGCGACGGCGCGTGGACCGACCGGGGCTCAGGAGACCGCGCGTGAACCGATCGAGGCTCGGCGACTGCGCGTGGAGCGATCGGGGCTCAGGAGACGGCGCGTGAACCGATCGGCGCTCGGAGACGGCGCGTGGACCGATCGGGGCTTAGTAGAAGGCGCTTGGACCGATCGGGGCTTAGGAGACGACGCGTGGACCGATCGGAGCTCGGAGACAGCGCGTGGAACGATCGGGGCTCAGGAGACGGCGCGTGAACCGATCGGCGCTCGGAGACGGCGCGTGGACCGATGGGGCTCAGGAGCCGCGCGTGGACCGATCATGGCTCGGTGACGGCGCGTGGACCCATCGGGGCTTAGGTGACGATGCGTGGACCGATTGGGGCTCAGGAAGCAGCGCCTGGACCGATCGTGGCTCGGAGACGGCGCGAGGAGGCATCTGGGCTTCGAAGAGGACACGTGGATCGATCGGGGCTCGGAGACGGCGCGTGAACCGACCGGGGCTCAGGAGGCCGCGCGTGGACCGATCGAGGCTCAGGAGGCCACGCCTGGACCGATCGGGGCTCCGCGACGGCGCGTGGACCGATCGAGGCTCGGAGACGACGCGTGTACGGATCGGGGATTCGGCGATGACGCGTGGACCGATCCGGGCTCAGGAGACGGCGCGTGGACGGATCGGGGCTCGGAGACGGCGCGTGGAACGATCGGGGCTCAGGAGACGGCGCGTGAACCGATCGGCGCTCGGAGACGGCGCGTGGACCGATAGGGGCTTAGGAGACGGGGCGTGGACCGATCGGGGCTCGGAGACGGGGCGTGGAATGATCGGCGCTCGGAGACGCCGCGTGGAACGATCGGGGCTCCGGAGACGGCGCTTGAACTTATCGGCGCTCAGAGACGGCCCGTGGACCGATCGGGGCTTAGGATACGGCGCGTGGACCGATCGGGGCTCAGGAAGCGGTGCCTGGACCGATCGTGGCTCGGAGACGGCGCGTGGAGGCATCGGGACTAAGAAGACGACGCATGGACCGATCGGGCCTCAGGAAACGGCGTATGGACCGATCGGAGCTCGGACACGACGCGTGGACCGATCGGGGCTCAGGAGACGGCGCGAGGAGCGATCGGGCTCAGGAGACCCCGCGTGGACCGATCGGGGCTCGGCGACTGCGCGTGGACGCATCGGGGCTCTGGAGACTGGGCGTGGACCGACCGGGGCTCAGGAGACGGCGCGTGGAACGCTCGGGGCTCGAAGACGACGCCTGGAACGATCAGGGCTCAGGAGACGTCACGTGAACTGATCGGCGCTCGGAGACGGCGCGTGGACCGATCGGGGCTCAGGAGAAGGCGCGTGGACCGATCGGGGCTTAGGAGGGGACCCGTCGACCGATCGGGGCTCAGGAGACGACGCGTGGACCGGTCGGTGGTCAGGAAGCGGCGTCTGGACCGATCGGGGCTCCGAGACGACGCGTGGACCAATCGGGGATGAGGAGAAGGCGCGTGGACCGGTCGGGGCTTAGGAGACGACGCCTGGAACGATCGGAGCACAGGAGACGGCGCGTGGACCGATCGGGGCTCAGGAGACCCCGCGTGGACCGATCGGGGCTCGGCGACTGCGCGTGGACGCATCGGGGCTCTGGAGACTGCGCGTGGATCGATCGGGGCTTAGGGAACGACGCGTGGACCGATCGGGGCTCAGGAGACGGCGCGTGAACCGACCGGGGCTCAGGAGACCGCGCGTGGACCGATCGCGGCTCGGCGACGGCGCGTGGACCGATCGGGGCTCAGGAGGCCGCGCGTGGACCGATCGTGGCTCGGCTACGGCGCGTGGACCGATCCGGGCTCAGGAGACGGCGCGTGGACGGATCGGGGCTCGGAGACGGCGCGTGGAACGATCGGGGCTCAGGAGACGGCGCGTGAACCGATCGGCGCTCGGAGACGGCGCGTGGACCGATAGGGGCTTAGGAGACGGCGCGTGGACCGATCGGGGCTCAGGAAGCGGCGCCTGGACCGATCGTGGCTCGAAAACGGCGCGTGGAGGCATCGGGGCTAAGAAGACGACGCATGGATCGAGCGGGGCTCAGGAGACGGCGCGAGGGGCGATCGGGGCTTGGAGACGATGCGTGGACCGATCGGGGCTCAGGTAACGGCGTGTGGAGCGGTTGGGGCTCAGGAGACGACGCGTGGATCGATCGAGGCTCAGAAGACGACGCGTCGACCGATCGGGGGTCAGGAGATGGCGCGTGGATCGATCGGGGCTCGGAGACGCCGCGTGGAACGATCGGGGCTCAGGAGAAGGCGCTTGAACTTATCGGCGCTCAGAGACGGCCCGTGTACCGATCGGGGCTCAGGAGGCGGCGCGTGGACCGATCGGGGCTCAGGAGACGGCGCGTGGAACGATCGGGGCTCAGGAGGCCGCGCGTGGACCGATCGGGGCTCAGGAGACGGCGCGTGGACCGATTGGGGCTCGGATACGGCGCGTGAACCAATCGGGCCTCAGGAGGCCGCGCGTGGACCGATGGCGGCTCGGCGACGGCGCGTGGACCGATCGGGGCTCAGGAGGCCGCGCATGGACCGATCATATCTCGGCGACGGCGCGTGGACCGATCCGGGCCCGGAGCGGCGCGTAGAACGATCGCGGCTCGGCGACGGCGCGTGGACCGATCGGGGCTCAGGAGGCTGCGCGTGGATCGATTGGGGCTCAGGAAGCGGCGCCTGGACCGATCGGGGCTCCGAGACGACGCGTTAACCGAGCGGGGCTTAGGAGACTATGCGGGGACCGATCGGGGCTCGGAGACAGCGCGTGTACCGACTTGGGCTCAGGAGGTTGCGCGTGGACCCATTGGGGTTCGGCGACGGCGCGTGGACCGACCGGGGCTCAGGAGACCGCGCGTGAACCGATCGAGGCTCGGCGACTGCGCGTGGAGCGATCGGGGCTCAGGAGACGGCGCGTGAACCAATCGGCGCTCCGAGACGGCGCGTGGTCCGATCGGGGATGAAGAGAAGGCGCGTGGACCGATCGGGGCTTAGGAGACGGCGCGTAGACCGAACGGGGCTCGGAGACGGCGCGTGGAACGATCGGGGCTCAGGTGACGGCGCGTGAACCGATCGGCGCTCGGAGACGGCGCGTGGACCGATCGGGGCTTAGTAGAAGGCGCTTGGACCGATCGGGGCTTAGGAGACGACGCGTGGACCGATCGGAGCTCGGAGACAGCGCGTGGAACGATCGGGGCTCAGGAGACGGCGCGTGAACCGATCGGCGCTCGGAGACGGCGCGTGGACCGATGGGGCTCAGGAGCCGCGCGTGGACCGATCATGGCTCGGTGACGGCGCGTGGACCCATCGGGGCTTAGGTGACGATGCGTGGACCGATTGGGGCTCAGGAAGCAGCGCCTGGACCGATCGTGGCTCGGAGACGGCGCGAGGAGGCATCTGGGCTTCGAAGAGGACACGTGGATCGATCGGGGCTCGGAGACGGCGCGTGAACCGACCGGGGCTCAGGAGGCCGCGCGTGGACCGATCGAGGCTCAGGAGGCCACGCCTGGACCGATCGGGGCTCCGCGACGGCGCGTGGACCGATCGAGGCTCGGAGACGACGCGTGTACGGATCGGGGATTCGGCGATGACGCGTGGACCGATCCGGGCTCAGGAGACGGCGCGTGGACGGATCGGGGCTCGGAGACGGCGCGTGGAACGATCGGGGCTCAGGAGACGGCGCGTGAACCGATCGGCGCTCGGAGACGGCGCGTGGACCGATAGGGGCTTAGGAGACGGGGCGTGGACCGATCGGGGCTCGGAGACGGGGCGTGGAATGATCGGCGCTCGGAGACGCCGCGTGGAACGATCGGGGCTCCGGAGACGGCGCTTGAACTTATCGGCGCTCAGAGACGGCCCGTGGACCGATCGGGGCTTAGGATACGGCGCGTGGACCGATCGGGGCTCAGGAAGCGGTGCCTGGACCGATCGTGGCTCGGAGACGGCGCGTGGAGGCATCGGGACTAAGAAGACGACGCATGGACCGATCGGGCCTCAGGAAACGGCGTATGGACCGATCGGAGCTCGGACACGACGCGTGAACTGATCGGCGCTCGGAGACGGCGCGTGGACCGATCGGGGCTCAGGAGAAGGCGCGTGGACCGATCGGGGCTTAGGAGGGGACCCGTCGACCGATCGGGGCTCAGGAGACGACGCGTGGACCGGTCGGTGCTCAGGAAGCGGCGTCTGGACCGATCGGGGCTCCGAGACGACGCGTGGACCAATCGGGGATGAGGAGAAGGCGCGTGGACCGGTCGGGGCTTAGGAGACGACGCCTGGACCGATCGGGGCTTAGGAGGCGGCGTGTGGAACGATCGGGGCTCAGGAGACGGCGCGTGGACCGATCGGGGCTCGGAGAGGGCGCGTGGAACGATCGGAGCACAGGAGACGGCGCGTGAACCGAGCGGCGCTCGGAGTCGGCGCGTGGATCGATCGGGGCTTAGGAGACGGCGCGTGGACCGATCGGGGCTCAGGAGACCCCGCGTGGACCGATCGGGGCTCGGCGACTGCGCGTGGACGCATCGGGGCTCTGGAGACTGCGCGTGGATCGATCGGGGCTTAGGGAACGACGCGTGGACCGATCGGGGCTCAGGAGACGGCGCGTGAACCGACCGGGGCTCAGGAGACCGCGCGTGGACCGATCGCGGCTCGGCGACGGCGCGTGGACCGATCGGGGCTCAGGAGGCCGCGCGTGGACCGATCGTGGCTCGGCTACGGCGCGTGGACCGATCCGGGCTCAGGAGACGGCGCGTGGACGGATCGGGGCTCGGAGACGGCGCGTGGAACGATCGGGGCTCAGGAGACGGCGCGTGAACCGATCGGCGCTCGGAGACGGCGCGTGGACCGATAGGGGCTTAGGAGACGGCGCGTGGACCGATCGGGGCTCAGGAAGCGGCGCCTGGACCGATCGTGGCTCGAAAACGGCGCGTGGAGGCATCGGGGCTAAGAAGACGACGCATGGATCGAGCGGGGCTCAGGAGACGGCGCGAGGGGCGATCGGGGCTTGGAGACGATGCGTGGACCGATCGGGGCTCAGGTAACGGCGTGTGGAGCGGTTGGGGCTCAGGAGACGACGCGTGGATCGATCGAGGCTCAGAAGACGACGCGTCGACCGATCGGGGGTCAGGAGATGGCGCGTGGATCGATCGGGGCTCGGAGACGCCGCGTGGAACGATCGGGGCTCAGGAGAAGGCGCTTGAACTTATCGGCGCTCAGAGACGGCCCGTGTACCGATCGGGGCTCAGGAGGCGGCGCGTGGACCGATCGGGGCTCAGGAGACGGCGCGTGGAACGATCGGGTCTCAGGAGACGGCGCGTGAAATCATCGGCGCCCGGAGACGCCGCGTGGACGAATCGGGGCTTAGGAGACGACGCGTGGACCGATCGGGGCTCCGGAGACGGCGCCTGGACCGATCGTGGCTCGGAGACGGCGCGTGGACCGATCGGGGTGTAGGCGACGACGCGTTTACCTATCGGGGCTCAGGAGACAGCGCGTGGACCGATCAGGGCTCGGCGACTGCGCGTGGACGTACCGGGGCTCAGGAGACGGCGCGTGGACCGATCGGGGCTCGGGGACGACGCGTTAACCGATTGTGGCTTAGGAGATCATGCGTGGACCGATCGGGGCTCGAAGACGGCGCGTGGACCGATCGGGTCTCAGGAGGCCGCGCGTGGACAGATCATGACTCGGCGACGGCGCGTGGACCGATCGGGGCTCGGAGACGACGCGTGGACCGATCGGGGCTCGGAGACAGCGCGTGGAACGATCGGGTCTCTGGAGACGGCGCGTGAAATCATCGGCGCCCGGAGACGCCGCGTGGACGAATCGGGGCTTAGGAGACGACGCGTGGACCGATCGGGGCTCCGGAGACGGCGCCTGGACCGATCGTGGCTCGGAGACGGCGCGTGGAGGCATCCGGGCTAAGAAGACGACGCATGGACCGAGCGGGGTTCAGGAGACGGCGCGAGGAGCGATCGGGCTCAGGAGAAGACGCGTCAATTGATCGTGGCTCGGGAGTTGACGCGTCGACGGATCGGGGCTTAGGAGATGACGCGTGGACCGATCGGGGCTTAGGAGACGACGCGTGGACCGATCGGGGCTCAGGAGATGGCGCGTGGATCGACCGGGGCTCAGGAGGCGACGCGTGGACCGATCGGTGCTCGGAGACGGCACGTTGGACGATCGGGGCTCAGGAGACGGCGCGTGGACGGATCGGGGCTTAGGAGTCGGCGCGTCGACCGATGGGAGGTCAGGAGGCGGTGCGTGGATCGATCGGGGCTCGGAGACAGCCCGTGGACCAACTGGGGCTCAGGAGACGACGCGTCAACCGATCGGGGCTTAGGAGACGACGCGTCGAAAGATCGGGGCTTAGTAGACGACGCGTGGACCGATCGGGGCTCGGAGACAGCGCGTGTACCGACTGGGGCTCAGGAGACCGCGCGTGAACCGATCGGCGCTCGGCGACTGCGCGTGGACGGATCGGGGCTCGGAGACGGTGCGTATAACGATCGGGGCTCAGGAGACGGCGCGTTAACCGATTGGGGCTTAGGAGACGTTGCGTGGACCGATCGGCGCTCGAAGACGGCGCGTGGACCGATCGGGGCTCGGACACAGTGCGTGGACCGACTGGGGCTCAGGCGGTTGCGCGTGGACCAATTGGGGTTCGGCGACGGCGCGTGGACCGTTCGGGGCTCAGGAGGCGGCGCGTGGATCGATCGGGGCTCGGAGACGGCGCGTGGAACGATCGGGTCTCAGGAGACGGCGCGTGAAATCATCGGCGCCCGGAGACGTCGCGTGGACGAATCGGGGCTTAGGAGACGACGCGTGGACCGATCGGGGCTCCGGAAACGGCGCCTGGACCGATCATGGCTCGGAGACAGCGGGTGGAGGCATCCGGGCTAAGAAGACGACGCATGGACCGAGCGGGGTTCAGGAGACGGCGGGAGGAGCGATCGAGGCTCAGAAGACGACGCGTCGACCGATCGGGACTCAGGTGACGGCGCGTGGATCGATCGGGGCTCGGAGACGCCGCGTGGAACGATCGGGGCTCAGGAGACGGCGCTTGAACTTATCGGCGCTCAGAAACGGCCCGTGGACCGATCGGGGCTTAGGATACGGCGCGTGGACCGATCGGGGCTCAGGAAGCGGCGCCTGGACCGATCGTGGCTCGGAGACGGCGCGTGGAGGCATCGGGGCTAAGAAGACGACGCATGGACCGATCGGGGCTCAGGAAACGGCGTATGGACCGATCGGAGCTCGGACACGACGCGTGAACCGATCGGGGCTCGGCGACTGCGCGTGGACGGAGCGGGGCTCGGAGACGGTGCGTAGAACGATCGGGGCTCAGGAGACGGCGCGTTAACCGATTGGGGCTTAGGAGACGTTGCGTGGACCGATCGGCGCTCGAAGACGGCGCGTGGACCGTTCGGGGCTCAGGAAACGGCGCGTGGACCGATCGGGGCTCGGAGACGGCGCGTTGAACGATCGGAGCTCAGGAGACGGGGCGTGAAATGATCGGCGCTCTGAGACGGCGCGTGGACCGATCGGTGCTCGGAGACGGCGCGTGGACGGACCGCGGCTCAGAATGCGGTACGCGGACCGATCGGGGATCGGACACGGCGTGTGGACCGATCGAGGCTCGGAGACGACGCGATTACGGATCGGGGATCAGGAGACGACGCGTGGAACGATCCGGGATCAGGAGACGAAGCGTGGACCGATCGGGGCTCGGAGACGACGCGTGGAGCGGTCGGGGCTCAGGAGACGGCTCGCGGACCGACCGGGGCTCAGGAGCCTCGCGTGGCCCGATCATGGCTCGGCGACGGCGCGTGGACCGATCGGGGCTCGGAGACGACGCGTGGACCGATGGGGGCTCGGATACGGCGCGTGAACCAACCGGGGCTCAGGAGGCCGCGCGTGGACCGATCTGGGCTCGGCGACTGCGCGTGGACGGAGCGGGGCTCGGAGACGGTGCGTAGAACGATCGGGGCTCAGGAGACGGCGCGTTAACCGATTGGGGCTTAGGAGACGTTGCGTGGACCGATCGGCGCTCTGAGACGGCGCGTGGACCGATCGGTGCTCGGAGACGGCGCGTGGACGGACCGCGGCTCAGAATGCGGTACGCGGACCGATCGGGGATCGGACACGGCGTATGGACCGATCGAGGCTCGGAGACGACGCGATTACGGATCGGGGATCAGGAGACGACGCGTGGAACGATCCGGGATCAGGAGACGAAGCGTGGACCGATCGGGGCTCGGAGACGACGCGTGGAGCGGTCGGGGCTCAGGAGACGGCTCGCGGACCGACCGGGGCTCAGGAGCCTCGCGTGGCCCGATCATGGCTCGGCGACGGCGCGTGGACCGATCGGGGCTCGGAGACGACGCGTGGACCGATGGGGGCTCGGATACGGCGCGTGAACCAACCGGGGCTCAGGAGGCCGCGCGTGGACCGATCGGGGCTCGGCGACTGCGCGTGGACGGAGCGGGGCTCGGAGACGGTGCGTAGAACGATCGGGGCTCAGGAGACGGCGCGTTAACCGATTGGGGCTTAGGAGACGTTGCGTGGACCGATCGGCGCTCGAAGACGGCGCGTGGACCGATCGGGGCTCGGACACAGTGCGTGGACCGACTGGGGCTCAGGCGGTTGCGCGTTGACCAATTGGGGTTCGGCGACGGCGCGTGGACCGATCGGGTCTCAGGAGACGGCGCGTGAAATCATCGGCGCCCGGATACTCCGGGTGGACGAATTGGGGCTTAGGAGACGTTGCGTGGACCGATCGGCGCTCTGAGACGGCGCGTGGACCGATCGGTGCTCGGAGACGGCGCGTGGACGGACCGCGGCTCAGAATGCGGTACGCGGACCGATCGGGGATCGGACACGGCGTATGGACCGATCGAGGCTCGGAGACGACGCGATTACGGATCGGGGATCAGGAGACGACGCGTGGAACGATCCGGGATCAGGAGACGAAGCGTGGACCGATCGGGGCTCGGAGACGACGCGTGGAGCGGTCGGGGCTCAGGAGACGGCTCGCGGACCGACCGGGGCTCAGGAGCCTCGCGTGGCCCGATCATGGCTCGGCGACGGCGCGTGGACCGATCGGGGCTCGGAGACGACGCGTGGACCGATGGGGGCTCGGATACGGCGCGTGAACCAACCGGGGCTCAGGAGGCCGCGCGTGGACCGATCGGGGCTCGGCGACTGCGCGTGGACGGAGCGGGGCTCGGAGACGGTGCGTAGAACGATCGGGGCTCAGGAGACGGCGCGTTAACCGATTGGGGCTTAGGAGACGTTGCGTGGACCGATCGGCGCTCGAAGACGGCGCGTGGACCGATCGGGGCTCGGACACAGTGCGTGGACCGACTGGGGCTCAGGCGGTTGCGCGTTGACCAATTGGGGTTCGGCGACGGCGCGTGGACCGATCGGGTCTCAGGAGACGGCGCGTGAAATCATCGGCGCCCGGATACTCCGGGTGGACGAATCGGGGCTTAGGAGACGACGCGTGGACCGATCGGGGCTCCGGAGACGGCGCCTGGACCGATCGTGGCTCGGAGACGGCGCGTGGAGGCATCCGGGCTAAGAAGACGACGCATGGACCGAGCGAGGTTCAGGAGACGGCGCGAGGAGCGATCGGGGCACAGGAGAAGACACGTCAATTGATCGGGGCTCCGGAGACGACGCCTCGACGGATCGGGGCTCAGGAGGCGGCACGAGAAGCGATCGGGGCTCAGGAGAAGACGCGTCAATTGATAGGGGCTCAGGAGACGACGCGTCGACAAATCGGGGCTTAGGAGACGACGCGTGGACCGATCGGGGCTCCGGAGACGGCGCGTCGACCGACCGGAGCTCAGGAGATTCGCGTGGATCGATCGGGGCTCCGTAGGCGGCGCGTGGACCGATTGGTGCTTAGAAGACGACGCGTGGATCGATCGGGGCTCCGTAGGCGGCGCGTGGACCGAGTGGGGCTTAGGAGACGACGCGTGGACCGGTCGGGGCTCAGGAGAGAGCGCGTGAACCGACCGGGGCTCAGGAGACCGCGCGTGGACCGATCGTGGCTCGGCGACGGCGCGTGGACCGACTGGGGCTCAGGCGGTTGCGTGTGGACCGATCGGGGCTTAGGAGCCTCGCGTGGATCGATCGGGGCCCCGGAGGCGCCGCGTGGACCCATGGGGATCAGGAGACAGCGCGTGGACCGATCGGGGCTTAGGAGAAGGCGCTTGGACGGATCGGGGCTTAGGAGACGGCGCGTGGGCCGATCGGAGCTCGGAGACGGCGCGTGGAACGATCGGGGCTCAGGAGACGGCGCGTGAACCGATCGGCGCTCGGAGACGGCGCGTGGACCGATCGGGGCTCAGAAGACGACGCGTCGACCGATCGGGGCTCAGGTGACGGCGCGCGGCCCGACCGGGGCTCAGGAGACGGCGCGTGAAATGATCGGCGCTCGGAGAGGGCGCGTGGACCGATTGGGGCTTAAGAGACGACGGGTGGACCGATCGGGGCTTAGGAGACGGCACGTGAATCGATCGGGGCACAGGAGACGGCGCGTGCACCGGTCGGGGCTTAGGAGACGACGCGTCGACAGATCGGGGCTCAGGAGAAGGGGTGTGGACTGATCGGGTCTCGGCGATGGCGCGTGGACCGATCAGGGCTCGGAGACGACGCGTGGACCGATCAGGGCTCGGAGACGACGCGTGTACGGATCGAGGTTTGGAGACGGCGCGTGAACCGATCGGAGCTCGGACACGGCCCGTGGACGGATCAGGGCTTAGGAGACGGCGCGTGGACTAATTGGGGCTCAGGAGACGACGCGTGGACCGATCGGGGCTCGGAAACGACGCGTTAACCGAGCAGGGCTTAGGAGACGGCGCGTGCACCGGTCGGGGCTTAGGAGACGACGCGTCGACAGATCGGGGCTCAGGAGCAGGGGTGTGGACAGATCGGGGCTCAGGAGACGGCGCGTTGACCGGTCGGGGCTTAGGAGACGACGCCTGGACAGATCGGGGCTTAGGAGGCGGCGCGTGAACCGATCGGAGCTCGGACACGGCCCGTGGACGGATCAGGGCTTAGGAGACGGCGCGTGCACCAATCGGCGCTCGGAGACGGCGCGTGGAGCGACCGGGGCTCAGGAGACTCGTGTGGATCGGTCGGGGCTCCGGAGGCGCCGCGTGGACCGATCGGGTCTCAGGAGGCCGCGCGTGGACAGATCATGACTCGGCGACGGCGCGTAGACCGATCGGGGCTCGGAGACGACGCGTGGACCCAGCGGGGCTCGGAGACAGCGCGTGGACGGACTGGGGCTCAGGCGGTTTCGCGTGGACCAATTGGGGTTCGGCGACGGCGCGTGGACCGATCGAGGCTCGGAGACGACGCGTGTACGGATCGGGGATTCGGGGACGACGCGTGGAACGATCCGGGCTCAGGAGACGGCGCGTGGACCGATCGGGGCTCGGAGACGACGCTTCGAATGATCGGGGCTCAGGTGACGGCGCGTGAACCGATCGGCGCTCGGAGACGACGCGTGGGTCGATCGGGGCTCAGAAGACGACGCGTCGACCGATCGGGGCTCAGGTGACGGCGCGCGGACCGACCGGGGCTCAGGAGACGGCGCGTGAAATGATCGGCGCTCGGAGGGGGCGCGTGGACCGATTGGGACTTAAGAGACGACGGGTGAACCGATCGGGGCTTAGGAGACGGCACGTGAATCGATCGGGCCTCAGGAGAAGTGGTGTGGACCGATCGGGGCTCAGGAGACGGAGCGTGAAATGATCGGCGCTCGGAGAGGGTGCGTGGACCGATCGGGGCTCGGCGATGGCGCGTGGACCGATCGGGGCTCGGCGATGGCGCGTGGACCGATCAGGGCTCGGAGACGACGCGTGTACGGATCGAGGTTTGGCGACGGCGCATGAACAGATCGGAGCTCGGACACGGCCCGTGGACGGATCAGGGCTTAGGAGACGGCGCGTGGATTAATTGGGGCTCAGGAGACGACGCGTGGACCGATCGGGGCTCGGCGACTGTGTGTGGACGTATCGGGGTTCAGGAGACGGCGCGTGGACCGATAGAGGCTCGGAGACGGCACGTGGACTGATCAGGGCTTTGGAGACGACGCGTGGACCGATCGGGAATCAGGAGACGGCGCGTGGACCGATCGGGGCTCAGGAGACGGCGCGTGGGCCGATCGAGGCTCAGGAGTCGGCGGGCGGACCGACCGGGGCTCAGGAGCCTCGTGTGGATCGATCGGGGCTCCGGAGGCGCCGCGTGGACCGATCGGGGCTCAGGAGACGGCGCGTGAACCGATCGGCGCTCGGAGACGGCGCGTGGACCGATCGGGGCTCGGAGACAGCGCGTGGACCGACTGGGGCTCAGGCGGTTGCGCGTGGACCAATTGGGGTTCGGCGACGGCGCGTGGACCGATCCGGGCTCAGGTGCCGGCGCGTGGACCGATCGGGGCTCGGAGACGGAGCGTGGACCGATCAGGGCTTAGGAGACGGCGCGTGGATTAATTGGGGCTCAGGAGACGACGCGTGGACCGATCGGGGCTCGGCGACTGTGTGTGGACGTATCGGGGTTCAGGAGACGGCGCGTGGACCGATAGAGGCTCGGAGACGGCACGTGGACTGATCAGGGCTTTGGAGACGACGCGTGGACCGATCGGGAATCAGGAGACGGCGCGTGGACCAATGGGGGCTTAGGAGACGACGCGTGGACCGATCGGGGCTCAGGAGACGGCGCGTGGACCGATCGGGGCTCAGGAGACGGCGCGTGGACCGATTGGGGTTCGGATACGGCGCGTGAACCAATCGGGGCTCAGGAGGCCGCGCGTGGACCGATCGCGGCTCGGCGACGGCCCGTGGACCGATCGGGGCTCAGGAGGCGGCGCGTGGACCGATCATGGCTCGGCGACGGCGCGTGGACCGATCGGGGCTCGGAGACGATGCGTGGACCGATCGAGGTTCGGCGACAGCGCGTGAACCGACTGGGGCTCAGGCGGTTCCGCGTGGACGAATTGGGGTTCGGCGACCGGGCGTGGACCGTTCGGGGCTCGGAGACGGTGCGTTAACCGATCGGGGCTTAGGAGACGATGCGTGAACCGATCGGGGCTCGGAGAAGGCGCGTGGACCGATCGGGGCCTAGGAGACAACGCGTGGACCGATCGTGGCTCAGGAGGCGGTGCGTGGATCGATCGGGGCTCGGAGACCACGCGTGGACCGATCGGGGCTCAGGAGGCCGCGCGTGGACCGATCATGGCTCGGCGACGGCGCGTGGACCGATCGGGGCTCGGAGACGATGCGTGGACCGATCGGGGTTCGGCGACAGCGCGTGAACCGACTGGGGCTCAGGCGGTTACGCGTGGACCAATTGGGGTTCGGCGACGGCGCGTGGACCGATCGGGGCTTAGGAGACGGCACGTGCACCGATCGGGGCCCGGAGACGGGTCGTGGACAGATTGGGGATTAGGAGACGGCACGTGGACCGATCGGGGCTGGGAGACGGCACGTGGACCAATGGGGGCTTAGGAGACGACGCGTGGACCGATCGGGGCTCAGGAGACCGCGCGTGGACCGATCATGGCTCGGCGACGGCGCGTGGACCGATCGGGGCTCGGAGACCACGCGTGGACCGATCGGGGCTCAGGAGGCCGCGCGTGGACCGATCATGGCTCGGCGACGGCGCGTGGACCGATCGGGGCTCGGAGACGACGCGTGAACCGATCGGGGTTCGGCGACAGCGCGTGAACCGACTGGGGCTCAGGCGGTTGCGCGTGGACCAATTGGGGTTCGGCGACGTCGCGTGGACCGGTCGGGGCTCGGAGACGGCGCGTTAACCGATCGGGGCTTAGGAGACGATGCGTCAACCGATCGGGGCTCGGAGAAGGCGCGTGGACCGATCGGGGCCTAGGAGACAACGCGTGGACCGATCGCGGCTCGACGCCGCGCGTGGACGGATCAGGGCTCAGGAGACGGCGCGTGGTCCGATCGCGGCGGGGAGACGGCGCGTGAACCGACCGGGGCTCAGGAGGCCGCGCGTGGACTGATCGGGGCTCGGCGACTGCGCGTGGATGTATCGGGGCTCAGGAGACGGCGCGTGGACCGATCGGGGCGGGGAGACGGTGCGTTAACCGATCGAATCTTAGGTGACGATGCGTGGACCGATCGGGGCTCGGAGACGGCGCGTGGACCGACCGGGGCTAAGGAGGCCGCGCCTGGACCTATCGAGGCTTAGGAGCCAACCCGTGGACCGATCGGGGCTGAGGAGACGGCGCGTGGACCGATCGGGGCTGGGAGACGGAGCGTGGAGCGATCGGGGCTCAGGAGACGGCGCCTGGACCGGTCGGGGCTTAGGAGACGACGCCTAGACCGATCGGGGCTTAGGACGCGGCGTGTGGAACGATCGGGGTTCAGGAGACGGCGCGTGCACCGATCGGCGCTCGGAGACGACGCGTCGACCGATCGGGGCTGAGGAGACGACGCGTGGACCGATCGGGGCTCAGGAAACGGCGCGTGGACCGACCGCGGCTCAAGAGGCCACGCCTGGACCGATCGTGGCTCGGAGACGGCGCGTGGAGGTATCGGGGCTTAAAAGACGACGGATGGACCGATCGGGGCCCAGGAAACGGCGCGTGGACCGAACGGTGCTTGGAGACGACGCGTGGACCGTTCGGCGCTCAGGAGACGGCGCGTGGAGCGATCGGGGCTCAGGAGACGGCGCGTGGACCGATCGGGGTTCACGAGACGGCGCGTCGACCGATCGGGGCTCAGGAGACGGCGCGTGGACCGATCGGAGCGCAGGAGGCGGCGCGTGGACCGACCGGGGCTCAGGAGACCGTGAGTGGACGGATCGGGACTCAGGAGACGGCGCGTGAACCGATCGGCGCTCAGGAGGCTGCGCGTGGATCGATTGGGACTCAGGAGACGGCGCGTGGACTGCTCGGGGCTCGAAGACGGCGCGTGGAACGATCAGGGCTCAGGAGACGTCACGTGAAATGATCGGCGCTCGGAGACGGCGCGTGGACCGATCGGGGCTCAGGAGAAGGCGCGTGGACCGATCGGGGCTTAGTAGAAGGCGCTTGGACCGATCGGGGCTTAGGAGACGACGCGTGAACCGATCGGCGCTCGGAGACGGCGCGTGGACCGATCTGGGCTCGGAGACAGCGCGTGGACCGACTCGGGCACAGGCGGTGGCGCGTGGAATGATCGGGGCTTAGGAGACGGCGCGTGAACCGATCGGGGCTGGGAGACGGAGCGTGGAGCGATCGGGGCTCAGGAGACGGCGCGTGAACTAATCGGCGCTCGGAGACGGTGCGTGGACCGATCGGGGCTGAGGAGAAGGGGCGTGGTCCGATCGGGGCTTATGAGACGGCGCGTGGACCGATCGGGGCTCGGAGATGGCGCGTGGAATGATCGGGGCTTAGGACATGGCGTGTGGACCGATCGGACATCAGGAGACGACGCGTGGACCGTGAGGGCTCTGGAAGCGGCGCACGGACGGATCGTGGCTCGGAGACGGCGCGTGGAGGCATCGGGGCTTTGAAGACGACGCGTGGACCAAACGGTGCTCAAAAAACGGTGCGTGGAGCGATCGGGGCTCAGGAGACGGCGCGTGGACCGATCGGGGCTCAGGAGCCGGCGCGTGGACCGATTGCGGCTCGGATACGGCGCGTGAACCAACCGGGACTCAGGAGCCCGCGCGTGGACCGATCCCGGCTAGGCGACGGCGTGTGGACCGATGGGGCTCAGGAGCCGCGCGTGGACCGATCATGGCTCGGTGACGGCGCGTGGACCGATCGGGGTTAGGTGACGATGCGTGGACCGATTGGGGCTCAGGAAGCAGCGCCTGGACCGATCGTGGCTCGGAGACGGCGCGAGGAGGCATCTGGGCTTCGAAGACGACGCGTGGATCGATCGGGGCTCGGAGACGGCGCGTGAACCGATCGGGGCTCCGCGACTGCGCGTGGACCGATCGAGGCTCGGAGACGACGCGTGTACGGATCGGGGATTCGGCGATGACGCGTGGACCGATCCGGGCTCAGGAGACGGCGCGTGGACGGATCGGGGCTCGGAGACGGCGCGTGGAACGATCGCAGCTCAGGAGACGGCGCGTGAACCGATCGGCGCTCGGAGACGGCGCGTGGACCGATGGGGGATGAGGAGAAGGCGCGTGGACTGATCGGGGCTTAGGAGACGGCGCGTAGATCGATCGGGGCTCGGAGACGGCGCGTGGAACGATCGGGGCTCAGGTGACGGCGCGTGAACCGATCGGCGCTCGGAGACGGCGCGTGGACCGATGGGGGATGAGGAGAAGGCGCGTGGACCGATCGGGGCTTAGGAGACGGCGCGTAGACCGATCGGGGCTTAGGAGACGGCGCGTGCACCGATCGGGGCCCGGAGACGGGTCGTGGACAGATTGGGGATTAGGAGACGGCGCGTGGACCGATCAGGGCTGGGAGACGGCACGTGGACCGATCGGGGCTCGGAGACAGCGCGTGGACCGACTGGGGCTCAGGCGGTTTCGCGTGGACCAATTGGGGTTCGGCGACGGCGCGTGGACCGATCGGGGCTTGGTGACGGCGCGTTTACCGATCGCGGCTCGGAGACGGCCCATGGACAGATCGGGGCTTAGGAGACGGCGCGTGGGCCGAACGGGGCTCAGGAGCCGGCGCGTGGACCGATCGGGGCTCGGATACGGCGTGTAGACGTATCGGGGCTTAGGAGACGATGCGTGAACCGATCGGGGCTCAGGAGACGCCGCGTGGACCGATCGGGGCTCGGAGACGGCGCGTGGAACGATCGGGGCTCAGGAGACGGCGCGTGAAATGATCGGCGCTCTGAGACGGCGCGTGGACCGATTGTGGCTTACGAGACGGCGCGTGGATCGATCGGGGCTCAGGAAGCGGCGCCTGGACCTATCGTGTCTCGGAGACGGCGCGTGGAGGCATCGGGGCTAAGAACACGACGCATGGACCGAGCGGGGCTCAGGAGACGGCGTGAGGTGCGATCGGGGCTCAGGAGAAGACGCGTCAATTGATCGGGGCTCAGGGGACGACGCTGCGACGGATCGGGGCTTAGGAGACGACGCGTGGACCGATTGGGGCTCACGAGGCCGCGCGTGGACCGATCGCGGCTCGACGCCGCGCGTGGACGGATCAGGCCTCAGGAGACGGCGCGTGGACCGATCGGGGCGGGGAGACGGCGCGTTAACCGATCGGGGCTTAGGAGACGATGCGTGGACCGATCGCGGCTCGGAGACGGCGCGTGGACCGACCGGGGCTAAGGAGCCCGCGCGTGGACCTATCGAGGCTTAGGAGCCGACGCGTGGACCGATCGGGGCTCAGGAAGCGGCGCCTGGACCGATCGTGGCTCGGAGACGGCGCGTGGAGGTATCGGGGCTTAAAAGACGACGGATGGACCGATCGGGGCTCAGGAAACGGCGCGTGGACCGAACGGTGCTCGGAGACGACGCGTGGACCGATCGGGGCTCGGAGACGGCGCGTGTACGGATCGAGGCTTGGAGACCGCGCGTGGACCGATCGGCGTTCGGAGACGGTGCGTGGACCGATCGGGGCTTAGGAGACGGCGCGTGGACCGATCGGGGCTCGGAGACATCGCGTGGAATGATCGGGGCTCAGGAGACGGCGCGTGAACCGATCGGCGCTCGGAGACGGCGCGTGCACCAATCGGGGCTTAGGAGACGGCGCGTGGACCGATCGGAGATCAGGAGAGGACGCCTGGACTGATAGGGCTTTGGAAGCGGCGCACGGACCGATCGTGGCTCGGAGACGGCGCGTGGAGGCATCGGGGCTTTGAAGACGACGCGTGGACCGAACGGTGCTCAGAAAACGGCTCGTGGACCGATCGGGGCTCGGAGACATCGCGTGGAATGATCGGGGCTCAGGAGACGGCGCGTGAACCGATCGGCGCTCGGAGACGGCGCGTGCACCGATCGGGGCTTAGGAGACGGCGCGTGGATCGATCGGGGCTCAGGAGACGACGCGTCGACCGTTCGGGGCTCAGGAGACGGCGCGCAGACCGGCCGGGGCTCAGGAGCCTAGCGTGGATCGATCGGGGCTCCGGAGGCGGCGCGTGGACAGATCGGGGCTCGGAGACAGCGCGTGGACCGACTGGGGCTCAGGCGGTTTCGCGTGGACCAATTGGTGTTCGGCGACGGCGCGTGGCCCGATCGGGGCTTAGGAGACGGCGCGTGCACCGATCGGGGCCCGTAGACGGGTCGTGGACAGATTGGGGATTAGGAGACGGCGCGTGGACCGATCGGGGCTGGGAGACGGCACGTGGACCGATCGGGGCTCGGAGACAGCGCGTGGACCGACTGGGGCTCAGGCGGTTTCGCGTGGACCAATTGGGGTTCGGCGACGGCGCGTGGACCGATCGGGGCTCAGTAGACGGCGCGTGGACCGATCGGGGCTCAGGAGACGACGCGTGGACCGATCGGGGCTCAGGAGACGGCGCGTGCACCGATCGGGGCTCGGAGAAGGCGCGTGGACCGATCGTGGCTCAGGAAGCGGCGCCTGGACCGATCGTGGGCCGGAGACAGCGCGAGAAGGCATCTGGGCTTACAAGACGACGCGTGGATCGATCGGGGCTCGGAGACGGCGCATGAACCGACCGGGGCTTAGGAGACGGCGCGTGGACTGATCGGGGCTCGGAGACGGCGCGTTAACCGATCGGGGCTCAGGTGACGATGCGTGGACCGATCGGGGCTCGGAGACGGCGCGTGGACCGACCGGGGCTAAGGAGGCCGCGCGTGGACCGATCGAGGCTCGGCGACGGCGCATGAACCGACGGGGGCTCATGAGACGGCGCGTAGACCGATCGGGGCTCCGGTGGCGACGCGTGGACCGATCGGGGCCCAGGAAACGGCGCGTGGATCGATCGGTGCTCGAAGTGCGACGCGTGGACCGACCGGGGCTCAGCAGCCGATGCGTGGATCGATCGGGGCTCAGGAGGCGGCGCGTAGACCCATCGGGGCTCGGAGATGGCACGTGGACCGATCAGGGCTTAGGAGACGACGCGTGGACCGATCGGGGCTCAGGAGACGGCGCGTGGACCGATCGGTGCTCGGAGACGGCGCGTGGACGGACCGTGGCTTAGAATGCCTCACGCGGACCGATCGGGGCTCGGATACGGCGTGTAGACGTATCGGGGCTTAGGAGACGATGCGTGAACCGATCGGGGCTCAGGAGACGCCGCGTGGACCGATCGGGGCTCGGAGACGGCGCGTGGAACGATCGGGGCTCAGGAGACGGCGCGTGAAATGATCGGCGCTCTCAGACGGCGCGTGGAACGATCGGGGCTCAGGAGACGGCGCGTGAAATGATCAGCGCTCTGAGACGGCGCGTGGACCGATTGTGGCTTACGAGACGGCGCGTGGATCGATCGGGGCTCAGGAAGCGGCGCCTGGACCTATCGTGTCTCGGAGACGGCGCGTGGAGGCATGGGGGCTAAGAACACGACGCATGGACCGAGCGGGGCTCAGGAGACGGCGTGAGGTGCGATCGGGGCTCAGGAGAAGACGCGTCAATTGATCGGGGCTCAGGGGACGACGCTGCGACGGATCGGGGCTTAGGAGACGACGCGTGGACCGATTGGGGCTCAGGAGGCCGCGCGTGGACCGATCGCGGCTCGACGCCGCGCGTGGACGGATCAGGCCTCAGGAGACGGCGCGTGGACCGATCGGGGCGGGGAGACTGCGCGTTAACCGATCGGGGCTTAGGAGACGATGCGTGGACCGATCGCGGCTCGGAGACGGCGCGTGTACCGACCGGGGCTAAGGAGCCCGCGCGTGGACCTATCGAGGCTTAGGAGCCGACGCGTGGACCGATCGGGGCTCAGGAAGCGGCGCCTGGACCGACCGTGGCTCGGAGACGGCGCGTGGAGGTATCGGGGCTTAAAAGACGACGGATGGACCGATCGGGGCTCAGGAAACGGCGCGTGGACCGAACGGTGCTCGGAGGCGACGCGTGGACCGATCGGGGCTCGGAGACGGCGCGAGTACGGATCGAGGCTTGGAGACCGCGCGTGGACCGATCGGCACTCGGAGACGGCGCGTGGACCGATCGGGGCTTAGGAGACGGCGCGTGGACCGATCGGGGCTCGGAGACATCGCGTGGAATGATCGGGGCTCAGGAGACGGCGCGTGAACCGATCGGCGCTCGGAGACGGCGCGTGCACCGATCGGGGCTTAGGAGACGGCGCGTGGACCGATCGGAGATCAGGAGAGGACGCCTGGACTGATAGGGCTTTGGAAGCGGCGCACGGACCGATCGTGGCTCGGAGACGGCACGTGGAGGCATCGGGGCTTTGAAGACGACGCGTGGACCGAACGGTGCTGAGAAAACGGCTCGTGGACCGATCGGGGCTCGGAGACATCGCGTGGAATGATCGGGGCTCAGGAGACGGCGCGCGAACCGATCGGCGCTCGAAGACGGCGCGTGCACCGATCGGGGCTTAGGAGACGGCGCGTGGATCGATCGGGGCTCAGGAGACGACGCGTCGATCGTTCGGGGCTCAGGAGACGGCGCGCGGACCGGCCGGGGCTCAGGAGCCTAGCGTGGATCGATCGGGGCTCCGGAGATGGCGCGTGGACCGATTGGAGAGCAGGAGATGGTGCGTGGACCGATCGGGGCCCGGAGACGGCGTGTGGACCGATCGGGGCTCGGCGACGGCGCGTGGACCGATCGGGGTTCGGAGACGGTACGTGGACCGATCGAGGCTCGGAGACGGCGCGTGGACCGACCGGTGCTGAGGAGGCCGCGTGTGGACCGATCGGGACTCGGCGACGACGCGTGGACTGATCGAGCCTCGGAGACGACGCGTTGACCGATCGGGGCTCAGGAGACGGCGCGTGGACTGATCGGTGCTCGGAGACGGCCTGTGGACGGACCGTGGCTTAGAATGCGTCACGCGGATCGATCGGGGCTCGGAGACGGCAAGTGGACCGACCGGGGCTAAGGAGGCAGCGCGTGAACCTATCGAGGCTTAGGAGCCGACGCGTGGACCGATTGGGGCTCAGGAGGCCGCGCGTGGACCGATCGGGGTCTGGATACGACGCGTGGACCGATCGGGGCTCGGAGACAGCGCGTGGACCAACCGGGGCTCAGGCGGTTGCGCGTGGACCAATTGGGGTTCGGCGACGGCGCGTGGACCGATCCGGGCTCTGGAAGCGGCGCACGGACCGATCGTGGCTCGGAGACGGCGCGTGGAGGCATCGGGGCTTTGATGACGACGCGTGGACCGAACAGTGCTCAGAAAACGGCTCGTGCAGCGATCGGGACTCAGGAGACGACGCGTCGATCGATCGGGGCTCAGGAGACGACGCGTCGACCGTTCGGGGCTCGGAGACATCGCGTGGAATGATCGGGGCTCAGGAGACGGCGCGTGAACCGATCGGCGCTCGGAGACGGCGCGTGCACCAATCGGGGCTTAGGAGACGGCGCGTGGACCGATCGGAGATCAGGAGAGGACGCCTGGACTGATAGGGCTTTGGAAGCGGCGCACGGACCGATCGTGGCTCGGAGACGGCGCTTGGAGGCATCGGGGCTTTGAAGACGACGCGTGGACCGAGCGGTGCTCAGAAAACGGCTCGTGGACCGATCGGGGCTCGGAGACATCGCGTGGAATGATCGGGGCTCAGGAGACGGCGCGTGAACCGATCGGCGCTCGGAGACGGCGCGTGCACCGATCGGGGCTTAGGAGACGGCGCGTGGATCGATCGGGGCTCAGGAGACGACGCGTCGACCGTTCGGGGCTCAGGAGACGGCGCGCAGACCGGCCGGGGCTCAGGAGCCTAGCGTGGATCGATCGGGGCTCCGGAGGCGGCGCGTGGACAGATCGGGGCTCGGAGACAGCGCGTGGACCGACTGGGGCTCAGGCGGTTTCGCGTGGACCAATTGGTGTTCGGCGACGGCGCGTGGCCCGATCGGGGCTTAGGAGACTGCGCGTGCACCGATCGGGGCCCGTAGACGGGTCGTGGACAGATTGGGGATTAGGAGACGGCGCGTGGACCGATCGGGGCTGGGAGACGGCACGTGGACCGATCGGGGCTCGGAGACAGCGCGTGGACCGACTGGGGCTCAGGCGGTTTCGCGTGGACCAATTGGGGTTCGGCGACGGCGCGTGGACCGATCGGGGCTCAGTAGACGGCGCGTGGACCGATCGGGGCTCAGGAGACGACGCGTGGACCGATCGGGGCTCAGGAGACGGCGCGTGCACCGATCGGGGCTCGGAGAAGGCGCGTGGACCGATCGTGGCTCAGGAAGCGGCGCCTGGACCGATCGTGGGCCGGAGACAGCGCGAGAAGGCATCTGGGCTTACAAGACGACGCGTGGATCGATCGGGGCTCGGAGACGGCGCATGAACCGACCGGGGCTCAGGAGACGGCGCGTGGACTGATCGGGGCTCGGAGACGGCGCGTTAACCGATCGGGGCTCAGGTGACGATGCGTGGACCGATCGGGGCTCGGAGACGGCGCGTGGACCGACCGGGGCTAAGGAGGCCGCGCGTGGACCGATCGAGGCTCGGCGACGGCGCATGAACCGACGGGGGCTCATGAGACGGCGCGTAGACCGATCGGGGCTCCGGTGGCGACGCGTGGACCGATCGGGGCCCAGGAAACGGCGCGTGGATCGATCGGTGCTCGAAGTGCGACGCGTGGACCGACCGGGGCTCAGCAGCCGATGCGTGGATCGATCGGGGCTCAGGAGGCGGCGCGTAGACCCATCGGGGCTCGGAGATGGCACGTGGACCGATCAGGGCTTAGGAGACGACGCGTGGACCGATCGGGGCTCAGGAGACGGCGCGTGGACCGATCGGTGCTCGGAGACGGCGCGTGGACGGACCGTGGCTTAGAATGCCTCACGCGGACCGATCGGGGCTCGGATACGGCGTGTAGACGTATCGGGGCTTAGGAGACGATGCGTGAACCGATCGGGGCTCAGGAGACGCCGCGTGGACCGATCGGGGCTCGGAGACGGCGCGTGGAACGATCGGGGCTCAGGAGACGGCGCGTGAAATGATCGGCGCTCTCAGACGGCGCGTGGAACGATCGGGGCTCAGGAGACGGCGCGTGAAATGATCAGCGCTCTGAGACGGCGCGTGGACCGATTGTGGCTTACGAGACGGCGCGTGGATCGATCGGGGCTCAGGAAGCGGCGCCTGGACCTATCGTGTCTCGGAGACGGCGCGTGGAGGCATGGGGGCTAAGAACACGACGCATGGACCGAGCGGGGCTCAGGAGACGGCGTGAGGTGCGATCGGGGCTCAGGAGAAGACGCGTCAATTGATCGGGGCTCAGGGGACGACGCTGCGACGGATCGGGGCTTAGGAGACGACGCGTGGACCGATCGGGGCTCAGGAAGCGGCGCCTGGACCGACCGTGGCTCGGAGACGGCGCGTGGAGGTATCGGGGCTTAAAAGACGACGGATGGACCGATCGGGGCTCAGGAAACGGCGCGTGGACCGAACGGTGCTCGGAGGCGACGCGTGGACCGATCGGGGCTCGGAGACGGCGCGAGTACGGATCGAGGCTTGGAGACCGCGCGTGGATCGATCGGCACTCGGAGACGGCGCGTGGACCGATCGGGGCTTAGGAGACGGCGCGTGGACCGATCGGGGCTCGGAGACAGCGCGTGGACCAACCGGGGCTCAGGCGGTTGCGCGTGGACCAATTGGGGTTCGGCGACGGCGCGTGGACCGATCCGGGCTCTGGAAGCGGCGCACGGACCGATCGTGGCTCGGAGACGGCGCGTGGAGGCATCGGGGCTTTGATGACGACGCGTGGACCGAACAGTGCTCAGAAAACGGCTCGTGCAGCGATCGGGACTCAGGAGACGACGCGTCGATCGATCGGGGCTCAGGAGACGACGCGTCGACCGTTCGGGGCTCAGGAGACGGCGCGCGGACCGGCCCGGGCTCCGGAGGCGGCGCGTGGACCGATTGGAGAGCGGGAGATGGTGCGTGGACCGATCGGGGCCCGGAGACGGCGCGTGGACCGATCGGGGCTTACGAGACGATGCGTGGCCCGATTGGGGCTCAGGAGGCCGCGCGTGGACCGATCGCGGCTCGACGCCGCGCGTGGACGGATCAGGGCTCAGGAGACGGCGCGTGAACCAATCGGCGCTCGGAGACGGCGCGTGGACCGATCGGGGCTTAGGAGACGGCGAGTGCACCGATCGGGGCCCGGAGACGGGTCGTGGACAGATTAGGGCTTAGGAGACGGCGCGTGGACCGATCGGGGCTGGGAGACGGCACGTGAACCAATCGGGGCTCAGGAGGCCGCGCGTGGCCCGATCGCGGCTCGGCGACGGCGCGTGGACCGATCGCGGCTCGGCGACGGCGCGTGGACCGATCGGGTCTCAGGAGGCCGCGCGTGGAGAGATCATGACTCGGCGACGGCGCGTGGACCGATCGGGGCTCGGAGACGACGCGTGGACCGATCGGGGCTCGGAGACAGAGCGTGGACCGACTGGGGCTCAGGCGGTTTCGCGTGGACCAATGGGGGTTCGGCGACGGCGCGTATGCCGATCGGGGCTTAGGAGACGGCGCGTGCACCGATCGGGGCCCGGAGACGGGTCGTGGACAGATTGGGGATTAGGAGACGGCGCGTGGACCAATCGGGGCTGGGAGACGGCACGTGGACCGATCGGGGCTCGGAGACAGCGCGTGGACCGACTGGGGCTCAGGCGGTTTCGCGTGGACCAATTGGGGTTCGGCGACGGCGCGTGGACCGATCGGGGCTCAGGAGACGGCGCGTGGACCGATCGGGGCTCAGGAGACGACGCGTGGACCGATCGGGGCTCAGGAGACGGCGCGTGGACCGATCGGGGCTCGGAGAAGGCGCGTGGACCGATCGTGGCTCAGGAAGCGGCGCCTGGACCGATCGTGGCCCGGAGACGGCGCGAGAAGGCATCTGGGCTTACAAGACGACGCGTGGACCGATCGGGGCTCAGGACACCGCGCGTGGACCCATCGGGGCTCGGAGACGGCGCGTGGAACGATCGGGGCTCAGAGTCGGCGCGTTAACCGATCGGCGCTTAGGAGACGATGCGTGGACCGATCGGGGCTCGGAGACGGCGCGTGGACCGACCGGGGCTCAGGAGGATACGCCTGGACCGATCGGGGCTCGGCGACGGCGCGTGGACCGATCGAAGCTCGGAGACGACGCGTGTACGGATCGGAGATTCGGGGATGACGCGTGGAACGATCCGGGCTCAGAAGACAGCGCGTGGACCGATCGGGGCTCGGAGACGGCGCGTGGAACGATCGGGGCTCGGGTGACGGCGCGTCGACCGATCGGGGCTCAGAAAGCGGCGCCTGGACCGATCGTGGCTCGGAGACGGCGCGAGGAGGCATCTGGGCTTAGAAGACGACGCGTGGATCGATCGGGGCTCGGAGACGGCGCGTGAACCGACCGGGGCTCAGGAGGCCGCGCGTGGACCTATCGAGGCTCGGCGACGGCGCGTGAACCGATCGGGGCTCGGAGACGGCACGTGGACCGATCAGGGCTCAGGAGACGGCGCGTGGACCGATCGGGGCTCGGAGACGGCGCGTTAACCGATCGCGGCTTAGGAGACGATGCGAGGAGGCATCTGGGTTTACAAGACGCCGCGTGGATCGATCGGGGCTCGGAGACGGCGCGTGAACCGACCGGGGCTCAGGAGACGGCACGTGGACCGATCGGGGCTCGGAGACGGCACGTTAACCGATCGGGGCTTGGGAGACGATGCGTGGACCGATCGGGCTCGGAGTAAGCGCGTGAACCGATCGGGGCTCAGGAGGCCGCGCGTGGACTGATCGAGGCTCGGCGACGGCGCGTGGGCCGATCGGGGCTCGGAGACGACGCGTGTACGGATCAGGGCTTGGTGACGGCGCGTTGACCGATAGCAGCTCGGAGACGGCCCGTGGACGGATCGCGGCTTAGGAGACGGCGCGTGGAACGATCGGGGCTCAGGAGACGGCGCGTGGACCGGTCGAGGCTCGGAGACGGCACGTGAACCGATCGGGGCTTAGGAGAAGGCGCGTGGACCGATCGGGGCTTAGGAGACGGCACGTGGACCGATCGGGGCTCGGAGATGGCGCGTGGAACGATCGGGGCTCAGGAGACGGCGCGTGAACCGATCGGCGCTCGGAGACAGCGCGTGGACCGATCGGGGCTTAGGAGACGGCGCGTGGACCGATTGGGGCTTAGGAGACAGGGCGTGGACCCATCGGGGCTCAGGAAGCGACGCCTAGACCGATCGTGGCTCGGATACGGCGCGTGGAGGCATCGGGGCTAAGAAGACCACGCAGGGACCGAGCGGGGCTCAGGTGACGGCGCGAGGAGCGATCGGGGCTCAGGAAACGACGCGTCGACCGATCGGGGATCAGGAGACGGCGCGCGGACCGACCGGGGCTCAGGAGCCTCGCATGGGCCGATCATGGCTCGGCGACGGCGCGTGGACCGATCGGGGCTCGGAGACGACGCGTGGACCGATGGGGGCTCGGATACGGCGCGTGAAGCAACCGGGGCTCAGGAGGCCGCGCGTGGACCGATCATGGCTCGGCGACGGCGCGTGGACCGATCGGGGTTCGGATACGACGCGTGGACCGATCAGGGCTCGGAAACAGCGCGTGGACCAACCGGGGCTGAGGCGGTTGCGCGTGGACCAATTGGGGTTCGGCGACGGCGCGTGGAACGATCGGGGCTCCGAGTCGGCGCGTTAACCGATCGGGGCTTAGGAGACGATGCGTGGACCGATCGGGGCTCGGAGACGGCGCGTGGACCGACCGGGGCTCAGGAGGGTACGCCTGGACCGATCGGGGCTCGGCGACGGCGCGTGGACCGATCGAGGCTCGGAGACAACGCGTGTACGGATCGAGGATTCGGGGACGACGCGTGGAACGATCGGGGCTCAGGTGACTTCGCGTGAACCGATCCCCGCTCGGAGACGGCCCGTGGACCGATCGGGGCTTAGGAGAAGGCGCTTGGACCGATCGGGGCTTAGGAGACGGCGCGTGGGCCGTTCAGGGCTTAGGAGACGACGCGTCGACCGATCGGGGCTCAGGAGACAGCGCGTGAAATGATCGGCGCTCGGAGATGGTGCGTGGACCGATTGGGGCTTAAGAGACGACGGGTGGACCGATCGGGGCTTAGGAGACGGCACGTGAATCGATCGGGGCACAGGAGACGGCGCGTGAGCCGGTCGGGGCTTAGGAGACGACGCCTGGACCGATCGAGGTTTAGGGGGCGGCGTGTGGAACGATCGGAGCTCGGGAAGCGGCGCCTGAACCGATCTGGCTCGGAGACGGCGCGTGGAGGCATCGGGGCTTAGAAGACGACGTATGGACCGTTCGGGGCTCAGGAAACGGCGCGTGGACCGATTGGAGCTCGGACACAACGCGTGGACGGACTGGGGCTCAGGCGGTTGCGCGTGGACCAATTGGGGTTCGGCGACGGCGCGTGGACCGATCGCGGCTCGGAGACGGCGCGTTAACCGATCGGGGCTTAGGAGACGATGCGTGAACCGATCGGGGCTCGGAGACGGCGCGTGGACCGACCGGGGCTCGGAGACGGCGCGTGGAACGATCGGGGCTCAGGAGACGGCGCGTGAACCGATCGGCGCTCGGAGACGGCGCGTGCACCGATCGGGGCTTAGGAGACTACGCGTTGACCGATCGGGGCTCAGGTGACGGCGCGCGGACCGACCGGGGCTCAGGAGACGGCGCGTAAAATGATCGGCGCCCGGAGATGGCGCGTGGACCGATTGGGGCTTAAGAGACGACGGGTGGACCGATCGGGGCTTAGGATACGGCCCGTGGACCGATCGGGGCTCAGGAAGCGGCGCCTGGACCGATCGGGGCTCGGAAACGACGCGTTAGCCGAGCGGGGCCTAGGAGACGACGCGTGGACCGATCGGGGCGCAGGAGACGGCGCGTGAAGTTATCAGCGCTCAGAGACGGCACGGGGACCGATCGGGGCTTAGGATACGGCGCGTGGACCGATCGGGGCTCAGGAAGCGGCGCCTGGACCGATCGTGGCTCGGAGACGACGCGTGGAGGCATCGGAGCTAAGAAGACGACGCACGGACCGTTCGGGGCTCAGGAAACGGCGTGTGGACCGATCAGAGCTCGGAGACGACGCGTGGACCGATCGGGGCTTAGGAGACTACGCGTGTACCTATCGGGGCTCAGGAGACAGCGCGTGGACCGATCGGGGCTCAGGAGGCGGCGCGTGGATCGATCGGGGCTCGGAGACGGCGCGTGGAACGATAGGCTCTCAGCAGACGGCGCGTGAAATGAGCGGCGCTCGGAGACGCCGCGTGGACCGATTGGGGCTTAGGAGACGGCGCGTGGGCCGATCGGAGCTCGGAGACGGCGCGTGGAACGATCGGCGCTCAGGAGACGGCGCGTGAACCGATCGGCGCTCGGAGACGGCGCGTGGGCCGTTCAGGGCTTAGGAGACGGCGCGTGGACCGATCGGGGCTTAGGAGACGGCGCGTGGACCGATTGGGGCTTAGGAGACGGCGCGTGGACCGATCGGGGCTCAGGAAGCGACGCCTAGACCGATCGTGGCTCGGATACGGCGCGTGGAGGCATCGGGGCTAAGAAGACGACGCAGGGACCGAGCGGGGCTCAGGAGACGGCGCGTGGACCGATCGGGGCTCGGAAACGGCGCGTGGAACGATCGGGGCTCAGGTGACTTCGCGTGAACCGATCCCCGCTCGGAGACGGCCCGTGGACCGATCGGGGCTTAGGAGAAGGCGCTTGGACCGATCGGGGCTTAGGAGACGGCGCGTGGGCCGATCGGAGCTCGGAGACGGCGCGTAGAACGATCGGGGCTCAGGAGACGGCGCGTGAACCGATCGGCGCTCGGAGACGGCGCGTGGGCCGTTCAGGGCTCAGGAGACGACGCGTCGACCGATCGGGGCACAGGAGACGGCGCGTGAGCCGGTCGGGGCTTAGGAGACGACGCCTGGACCGATCGAGGTTTAGGGGGCGGCGTGTGGAACGATCGGGGCTTAGGAGACGGCGCGTGGACTGATCGGAGCTCGGGAAGCGGCGCCTGAACCGATCTGGCTCGGAGACGGCGCGTGGAGGCATCGGGGCTTAGAAGACGACGTATGGACCGTTCGGGGCTCAGGAAACGGCGCGTGGACCGATTGGAGCTCGGACACAACGCGTGGACGGACTGGGGCTCAGGCGGTTGCGCGTGGACCAATTGGGGTTCGGCGACGGCGCGTGGACCGATCGCGGCTCGGAGACGGCGCGTTAACCGATTGGGGCTTAGGAGACGATGCGTGAACCGATCGGGGCTTGGAGACGGCGCGTGGACCGACCGGGGCTCGGAGACGGCGCGTGGAACGATCGGGGCTCAGGAGACGGCGCGTGAAGTTATCAGCGCTCAGAGACGGCACGTGGACCGATCGGGGCTTAGGATACGGCCCGTGGACCGATCGGGGCTCAGGAAGCGGCGCCTGGACCGATCGGGGCTCGGAAACGACGCGTTAGCCGAGCGGGGCCTAGGAGACGACGCGTGGACCGATCGGGGCGCAGGAGACGGCGCGTGAAGTTATCAGCGCTCAGAGACGGCACGGGGACCGATCGGGGCTTAGGATACGGCGCGTGGACCGATCGGGGCTCAGGAAGCGGCGCCTGGACCGATCGTGGCTCGGAGACGACGCGTGGAGGCATCGGGGCTAAGAAGACGACGCATGGACCGATCGGGGCTCAGGAAACGGCGTGTGGACCGATCAGAGCTCGGAGACGACGCGTGTACCTATCGGGGCTCAGGAGACAGCGCGTGGACCGATCGGGGCTCAGGAGGCGGCGCGTGGATCGATCGGGGCTCGGAGACGGCGCGTGGAACGATCGGGTCTCAGCAGACGGCGCGTGAAATGATCGGCGCTCGGAGACGCCGCGTGGACCGATTGGGGCTTAGGAGACGGCGCGTGGACCGATCGGGGCGCAGGAAGCGGCGCCTGGACCGATCGGGGCTGAGGAGACGGCGCGTCGACCGACCGGAGCTCAGGAGATTCGCGTGGATCGATCGGGGCTCCGGAGGCGGCGCGTGGAGGCATCGGGGCTTTGAAGACGACGCGTGGACCAAACGGTGCTCAGAAAACGGTGCGTGGAGCGATCGGGGCGCAGGAGACGGCGCGTGGACCGATCGGTGCTCAGGAGCCGGCGCGTGGACCGATTGGGGCTCGGATACGGCGCGTGAACCAACCGGGACTCAGGAGCCCGCGCGTGGACCGATCCCGGCTCGGCGACGGCGCGTGGACCGATGGGGGCTCAGGAGCCGCGCGTGGACCGATCATGGCTCGGTGACGGCGCGTGGACCGATCGGGGCTTAGGTGACGATGCGTGGACCGATTGGGGCTCAGGAAGCAGCGCCTGGACCGATCGTGGCTCGGAGACGGCGCGAGGAGGCATCTGGGCTTGGAAGACGACGCGTGGATCGATCGGGGCTCGGAGACGGCGCGTGAACCGACCGGGGCTCAGGAGGCCGCGCGTGGACCGATCGAGGCTCAGGAGGCCACGCCTGGACCGATCGGGGCTCCGCGACGCCGCGTGGACCGATCGAGGCTCGGAGACGACGCGTGTACGGATCGGGGATTCGGCGATGAGGCGTGGAACGATCCGGGCTCAGGAGACGGCGCGTGGACGGATCGGAGCTCGGAGACGGCGCGTGGAACGATCGGGGCTCAGGAGACGGCGCGTGAACCGATCGGCGCTCGGAGACGGCGCGTGGAATGATCGGGGCTCACGAGACGGCGCGTGAAATGATCGGCGCTCTGAGACGGCGCGTAGACCGATTGGGGCTTACGAGACGGCGCGTGGACCGATCGGGGCTCGGAGATGGCGCGTGGAATGATCGGGGCTTAGGAGATCGCGTGTGGACCGATCGGAGATCAGGAGACGACGCGTGGACCGAGAGGGCTGTGGAAACGGCGCACGGACGGATCGTGGCTCGGAGACGGCGCGTGGAGGCATCGGGGCTTTGAAGACGACGCGTGGACCAAACGGTGCTCAGAAAACGGTTCGTGGAGCGATCGGGGCTCAGGAGACGGCGCGTGGACCGATCGGTGCTCAGGAGCCGACGCGTGGAGCGATTGGGGCCCGGATACGGTGCGTGAACCAACCGGGACTCAGGAGCCCGCGCGTGGACCGATCCCGGCTCGGCGACGGCGCGTGGACCGATGGGGGCTCAGGAGCCGCGCGTGGACCGATCGGGGCTTAGGTGACGATGCGTGGACCGATCGGGGCTCGAAGACGGCGCGTGGACCGATCGGGGCTGAGTGACGGCGCGTGGACCGATTGGGGCTCGGGAGACTGCGCGTGGATGGATCGGGGCTTAGGGAACGACGCGTGGACCGATCGGGGCTCGGAGACGGCGCGTGGACCGATCGGGGCTCACGAGACGGCGCGTCGACCGATCGGGGCTCAGGAGACGGCGCGTGGACGGATCGTTCTCAGGAGACGGCGCGTGAACCGATCGGCGCTCGGAGACGGGGCCTGGACCGATCGGGACTTAGGAGACAGCGCGTGGATGGATCGGGGCTTAGGGAACGACGCGTGGACCGATTGGGGCTCGGATACGGCGCGTGAACCAATCGGGCCTCAGGAGGCCGCACGTGGACCGATCACGGCTCGGCGACGGCGCGTGGACCGATCGGGGCTCAGGAGGCCGCGCGTGGACCGATCATAGCTCGGCGACGGCGCGTGGAACGATCGGGGCTCGGAGCGGCGCGTAGAACGATCGCGGCTCGGCGACGGTGCGTGGACCGATCGGGGCTCAGGAGGCTGCGCGTGGATCGATTGGGGCTCAGGAGACGGCGCGTGGACCGCTCGGGGCTCGAAGACGGCGCGTGGAACGATCAGGGCTCGGGAGACGTCACGTGAAATGATCGGCGCTCGGAGACGGCGCGTGGACCGATCGGGGCTCAGGAGAAGGCGCGTGGACCGATCGGGGCTTAGTAGAAGGCGCTTGGACCGATCGGGGCTTAGGAGACGACGCTTGGACCAATCGGAGCTCGGAGACGGTGCGTGGAACGATCGGGGCTCAGGAGACGGCGCGTGAACCGATCGGCGCTCGGAGACGGCGCCTGGACCGATCTGGGCTCGGAGACAGCGCGTGGACCGACTGGGGCACAGGCGGTGGTGCGTGGACCAATTGGGGTTCGGCGACGGTGCGTGGACCGATCCGGGCTCAGGAGACGGCGCGTGGACCGATCGGGGCTGGGAGACGGAGCGTGGAGCGATAGGGGCTCAGGAGACGGCGCGTGAACTAATCGGCGCTCGGAGACGGCGCGTGGACCGATCGGGGCTGAGGAGAAGGCGCGTGGTCCGATCAGGATTATGAGACGGCGCGTGGACCGATCGGGGCTCGGAGATGGCGCGTGGAATGATCGGGGCTTAGGAGATGGCGTGTGGACCGATCGGAGATCAGGAGACGACGCGTGGACCGAGAGGGCTCTGGAAGCGGCGCACGGACGGATCGTGGCTCGCAGACGGCGCGTGGAGGGATCGGCGCTTTGAAGACGACGCGTGGACCAAACGGTGCTCAGAAAACGGTGCGTGGAGCGATCGGGGCTCAGGAGACGGCGCGTGGACCGATCGGGGCTTAGGTGACGATGCGTGGACCGATTGGGGCTCAGGAAGCAGCGCCTGGACCGATCGTGGCTCGGAGACGGCGCGAGGAGGCATCTGGGCTTCGAAGACGACGCGTGGATCGATCGGAGCTCGGAGATCGCGCGTGAACCGACCGGGGCTCAGGAGGCCGCGCGTGGACCGATCGAGGCTCAGGAGGCCACGCCTGGACTGATCGGGGCGCCGCGACGGCGCGTCGACCGACCGCAGCTCAGGAGATTCGCGTGGATCGATCGGGGCTCCGGAGGCGGCGCGTGGAGGCATCGGGGCTTTGAAGACGACGCGTGGACCAAACGGTGCTCAGAAAACGGTGCGTGGAGCGATCGGGGCTCGGAGACGGCGCGTGGAACGATCGGAGCTCAGGAGACGGCGCGTGAACCGATCGGCGCTCGGAGACGGCGCGTGGACCGATGGGGGATGAGGAGAAGGCGCGTGGACTGATCGGGGCTTAGGAGACGGCGCATAGACCGATCGGCGCTCGGAGACGGCGCGTGGACCGATCGGGGCTTAGCAGAAGGCGCTTGGAGCGATCGGGGCTTAGCAGAAGGCGCTTGGACCAATCGGGGCTTAGGAGACGGCGCGTGGACCGATCGAGGCTCGGCGACTGCGCGTGGAGCGATCGGGGCTCAGGAGACGGCGCGTGAACCAATCGGCGCTCCGAGACGGCGCATGGACCGATCGGGGCTTAGGAGACGGCGCGTAGACCGATTGGGGCTCGGAGACGGCGCGTGGAACGATCGGGGCTCAGGTGACGGCGCGTGAACCGATCGGCGCTCGGAGACGGCGCGTGGACCGATCGGGGCTTAGCAGAAGGCGCTTGGACCGATCGGGGCTTAGCAGAAGGCGCTTGGACCGATCGGGGATTAGGAGACGGCGCGTGGACCGAACGGAGCTCGGAGACGGCGCGTGGAATGATCGGGGCTCAGGAGACGGCGCGTGAACCGACTGGGCCACAGGCGATGGCGCGTGGACCAATTGGGGTTCGGCGACGGCGCGTGGACCGATCCGGGCTCAGGAGACGGCGCGTGGACCGATCGGGGCTGGGAGACGGAGCGTGGAGCGATCGGGGCTCAGGAGACGGCGCGTGAACTAATCGGCGCTCGGAGACGGCGCGTGGACCGATCGGGGCTGAGGAGACGGCGCGTGGTCCGATCGGGGCTTATGAGACGGCGCGTGGACCGATCGGGGCTCGGAGATGGCGCGTGGAATGATCGGGGCTTAGGAGATGGCGTGTGGACCGATCGGAGATCAGGAGACGACGCGTGGACCGAGAGGGCTCTGGAAGCGGCGCACGGACGAATCGTGGCTCGGAGACGGCGCGTGGAGGCATCGGGGCTTTGAAGACGACGCGTGGACCAAACGGTGATCAGAAAACGGTGCGTGGACCGATCGGGGCTCGGGGACGGCGCGTTAACCGATCGGGGCTTAAGAGAGCATGCGTGGACCGATCGGGGCTCGAAGACGGCGCGTGGACGGACCGTGGCTTAGAATGCGTCACGCGGACCGATCGGGGCTCGGATACGGCGTGTGGACGTATCGGGGCTTAGGAGACGATGCGTGAACCGATCGGGGCTCAGGAGACGCCGCGTGGACCGATCGGGGCTCGGAGACGGCGCGTGGACCGACTGGGGCTCAGGCGGTTTCGCGTGGACCAATTGGGGTTCGGCGACGGCGCGTGGACCGATCGGGGCTTAGGAGACGGCGCGTGCACCGATCGGGGCCCGGAGACGGATCGTGGACAGATTGGGGATTAGGAGACGGCGCGTGGACCGATCGGGGCTGGGAGACGGCACGTGGACCAATGGGGGCTTAGGAGACGACGCGTGGACCGATCGGGGTGTAGGCGACGACGCGTGTACCTATCGGGGCTCAGGAGACAGCGCGTGGACCGATCAGGGCTCGGCGACTGCGCGTGGACGTATCGGGGCTCAGGAGACGGCGCGTGGACCGATCGGGGCTCGGGGACGGGGCGTTAACCGATTGGGGCTTAGGAGACCATGCGTGGACCGATCGGGGCTCGAAGACGGCGCGTGGACCGATCGGGTCTCAGGAGGCCGCGCGTGGACAGATCATGACTCGGCGACGGCGCGTGGACCGATCGGGGCTCGGAGACGACGCGTGGACCGATCGGGGCTCGGAGACAGCGCGTGGACCGACTGGGGCTCAGGCGATTTCGCGTCGACCAATTGGGGTTCGGCGACGGCGCGTGGACCGATCGGGGCTTAGGAGACGGCGCGTGCACCGATCGGGGCCCGGAGACGGGTCGTGGACCGATCGGAGCTCAGGAGACGGCGCGTGGACCGATTGGGGCTCGGATACGGCGCGTGAACCAATCGGGGCTCAGGAGGCCGCTCGTGGACCGATCGCGGCTCGGCGACGGCGCGTGGACCGATCGGGGCTCAGGAGGCCGCACGTGGACCGATCGGGGCTTAGGAGACGATGCGTGAACCGATCGGGGCTCGGAGAAGGGGCGTGGACCGATCGGGGCCTAGGAGACAACGCGTGGACCGATTGTGGCTCAGGAAGCGGCGCCTGGACCGATCGTGGCCCGGAGACGGCGCGAGAAGGCATCTGGGCTTACAAGACGACGCGTGGATCGAACGGGGCTCGGAGACGGCGGATGAACCGATCGGGGCTCGGAAACGGCGCGTGGAACGATCGGGGCTCAGGTGACTTCGCGTGAACCGATCCCCGCTCGGAGACGGCCCGTGGACCGATCGGGGCTTAGGAGAAGGCGCTTGGACCGATCGGGGCTTAGGAGACGGCGCGTGGGCCGATCGGAGCTCGGAGACGGCGCGTAGAACGATCGGGGCTCAGGAGACGGCGCGTGAACCGATCGGCGCTCGGAGACGGCGCGTGGGCCGTTCAGGGCTCAGGAGACGACGCATCGACCGATCGGGGCACAGGAGACGGCGCGTGAGCCGGTCGGGGCTTAGGAGACGACGCCTGGACCGATCGAGGTTTAGGGGGCGGCGTGTGGAACGATCGGGGCTTAGGAGACGGCGCGTGGACTGATCGGAGCTCGGGAAGCGGCGCCTGAACCGATCTGGCTCGGAGACGGCGCGTGGAGGCATCGGGGCTTAGAAGACGACGTATGGACCGTTCGGGGCTCAGGAAACGGCGCGTGGACCGATTGGAGCTCGGACACAACGCGTGGACGGACTGGGGCTCAGGCGGTTGCGCGTGGACCAATTGGGGTTCGGCGACGGCGCGTGGACCGATCGCGGCTCGGAGACGGCGCGTTAACCGATTGGGGCTTAGGAGACGATGCGTGAACCGATCGGGGCTTGGAGACGGCGCGTGGACCGACCGGGGCTCGGAGACGGCGCGTGGAACGATCGGGGCTCAGGAGACGGCGCGTGAAGTTATCAGCGCTCAGAGACGGCACGTGGACCGATCGGGGCTTAGGATACGGCCCGTGGACCGATCGGGGCTCAGGAAGCGGCGCCTGGACCGATCGGGGCTCGGAAACGACGCGTTAGCCGAGCGGGGCCTAGGAGACGACGCGTGGACCGATCGGGGCGCAGGAGACGGCGCGTGAAGTTATCAGCGCTCAGAGACGGCACGGGGACCGATCGGGGCTTAGGATACGGCGCGTGGACCGATCGGGGCTCAGGAAGCGGCGCCTGGACCGATCGTGGCTCGGAGACGACGCGTGGAGGCATCGGGGCTAAGAAGACGACGCATGGACCGATCGGGGCTCAGGAAACGGCGTGTGGACCGATCAGAGCTCGGAGACGACGCGTGTACCTATCGGGGCTCAGGAGACAGCGCGTGGACCGATCGGGGCTCAGGAGGCGGCGCGTGGATCGATCGGGGCTCGGAGACGGCGCGTGGAACGATCGGGTCTCAGCAGACGGCGCGTGAAATGATCGGCGCTCGGAGACGCCGCGTGGACCGATTGGGGCTTAGGAGACGGCGCGTGGACCGATCGGGGCGCAGGAAGCGGCGCCTGGACCGATCGGGGCTGAGGAGACGGCGCGTCGACCGACCGGAGCTCAGGAGATTCGCGTGGATCGATCGGGGCTCCGGAGGCGGCGCGTGGAGGCATCGGGGCTTTGAAGACGACGCGTGGACCAAACGGTGCTCAGAAAACGGTGCGTGGAGCGATCGGGGCGCAGGAGACGGCGCGTGGACCGATCGGTGCTCAGGAGCCGGCGCGTGGACCGATTGGGGCTCGGATACGGCGCGTGAACCAACCGGGACTCAGGAGCCCGCGCGTGGACCGATCCCGGCTCGGCGACGGCGCGTGGACCGATGGGGGCTCAGGAGCCGCGCGTGGACCGATCATGGCTCGGTGACGGCGCGTGGACCGATCGGGGCTTAGGTGACGATGCGTGGACCGATTGGGGCTCAGGAAGCAGCGCCTGGACCGATCGTGGCTCGGAGACGGCGCGAGGAGGCATCTGGGCTTGGAAGACGACGCGTGGATCGATCGGGGCTCGGAGACGGCGCGTGAACCGACCGGGGCTCAGGAGGCCGCGCGTGGACCGATCGAGGCTCAGGAGGCCACGCCTGGACCGATCGGGGCTCCGCGACGCCGCGTGGACCGATCGAGGCTCGGAGACGACGCGTGTACGGATCGGGGATTCGGCGATGAGGCGTGGAACGATCCGGGCTCAGGAGACGGCGCGTGGACGGATCGGAGCTCGGAGACGGCGCGTGGAACGATCGGGGCTCAGGAGACGGCGCGTGAACCGATCGGCGCTCGGAGACGGCGCGTGGAATGATCGGGGCTCACGAGACGGCGCGTGAAATGATCGGCGCTCTGAGACGGCGCGTAGACCGATTGGGGCTTACGAGACGGCGCGTGGACCGATCGGGGCTCGGAGATGGCGCGTGGAATGATCGGGGCTTAGGAGATCGCGTGTGGACCGATCGGAGATCAGGAGACGACGCGTGGACCGAGAGGGCTGTGGAAACGGCGCACGGACGGATCGTGGCTCGGAGACGGCGCGTGGAGGCATCGGGGCTTTGAAGACGACGCGTGGACCAAACGGTGCTCAGAAAACGGTTCGTGGAGCGATCGGGGCTCAGGAAACGGCGCGTGGACCGATCGGTGCTCAGGAGCCGACGCGTGGAGCGATTGGGGCCCGGATACGGTGCGTGAACCAACCGGGACTCAGGAGCCCGCGCGTGGACCGATCCCGGCTCGGCGACGGCGCGTGGACCGATGGGGGCTCAGGAGCCGCGCGTGGACCGATCGGGGCTTAGGTGACGATGCGTGGACCGATCGGGGCTCGAAGACGGCGCGTGGACCGATCGGGGCTGAGTGACGGCGCGTGGACCGATTGGGGCTCGGGAGACTGCGCGTGGATGGATCGGGGCTTAGGGAACGACGCGTGGACCGATCGGGGCTCGGAGACGGCGCGTGGACCGATCGGGGCTCACGAGACGGCGCGTCGACCGATCGGGGCTCAGGAGACGGCGCGTGGACGGATCGTTCTCAGGAGACGGCGCGTGAACCGATCGGCGCTCGGAGACGGGGCCTGGACCGATCGGGACTTAGGAGACAGCGCGTGGATGGATCGGGGCTTAGGGAACGACGCGTGGACCGATTGGGGCTCGGATACGGCGCGTGAACCAATCGGGCCTCAGGAGGCCGCACGTGGACCGATCACGGCTCGGCGACGGCGCGTGGACCGATCGGGGCTCAGGAGGCCGCGCGTGGACCGATCATAGCTCGGCGACGGCGCGTGGAACGATCGGGGCTCGGAGCGGCGCGTAGAACGATCGCGGCTCGGCGACGGCGCGTGGACCGATCGGGGCTCAGGAGGCTGCGCGTGGATCGATTGGGGCTCAGGAGACGGCGCGTGGACCGCTCGGGGCTCGAAGACGGCGCGTGGAACGATCAGGGCTCGGGAGACGTCACGTGAAATGATCGGCGCTCGGAGACGGCGCGTGGACCGATCGGGGCTCAGGAGAAGGCGCGTGGACCGATCGGGGCTTAGTAGAAGGCGCTTGGACCGATCGGGGCTTAGGAGACGACGCTTGGACCAATCGGAGCTCGGAGACGGTGCGTGGAACGATCGGGGCTCAGGAGACGGCGCGTGAACCGATCGGCGCTCGGAGACGGCGCCTGGACCGATCTGGGCTCGGAGACAGCGCGTGGACCGACTGGGGCACAGGCGGTGGTGCGTGGACCAATTGGGGTTCGGCGACGGCGCGTGGACCGATCCGGGCTCAGGAGACGGCGCGTGGACCGATCGGGGCTGGGAGACGGAGCGTGGAGCGATAGGGGCTCAGGAGACGGCGCGTGAACTAATCGGCGCTCGGAGACGGCGCGTGGACCGATCGGGGCTGAGGAGAAGGCGCGTGGTCCGATCGGGATTATGAGACGGCGCGTGGACCGATCGGGGCTCGGAGATGGCGCGTGGAATGATCGGGGCTTAGGAGATGGCGTGTGGACCGATCGGAGATCAGGAGACGACGCGTGGACCGAGAGGGCTCTGGAAGCGGCGCACGGACGGATCGTGGCTCGCAGACGGCGCGTGGAGGGATCGGCGCTTTGAAGACGACGCGTGGACCAAACGGTGCTCAGAAAACGGTGCGTGGAGCGATCGGGGCTCAGGAGACGGCGCGTGGACCGATCGGGGCTTAGGTGACGATGCGTGGACCGATTGGGGCTCAGGAAGCAGCGCCTGGACCGATCGTGGCTCGGAGACGGCGCGAGGAGGCATCTGGGCTTCGAAGACGACGCGTGGATCGATCGGAGCTCGGAGATCGCGCGTGAACCGACCGGGGCTCAGGAGGCCGCGCGTGGACCGATCGAGGCTCAGGAGGCCACGCCTGGACTGATCGGGGCGCCGCGACGGCGCGTCGACCGACCGCAGCTCAGGAGATTCGCGTGGATCGATCGGGGCTCCGGAGGCGGCGCGTGGAGGCATCGGGGCTTTGAAGACGACGCGTGGACCAAACGGTGCTCAGAAAACGGTGCGTGGAGCGATCGGGGCTCGGAGACGGCGCGTGGAACGATCGGAGCTCAGGAGACGGCGCGTGAACCGATCGGCGCTCGGAGACGGCGCGTGGACCGATGGGGGATGAGGAGAAGGCGCGTGGACTGATCGGGGCTTAGGAGACGGCGCATAGACCGATCGGCGCTCGGAGACGGCGCGTGGACCGATCGGGGCTTAGCAGAAGGCGCTTGGAGCGATCGGGGCTTAGCAGAAGGCGCTTGGACCAATCGGGGCTTAGGAGACGGCGCGTGGACCGATCGAGGCTCGGCGACTGCGCGTGGAGCGATCGGGGCTCAGGAGACGGCGCGTGAACCAATCGGCGCTCCGAGACGGCGCATGGACCGATCGGGGCTTAGGAGACGGCGCGTAGACCGATTGGGGCTCGGAGACGGCGCGTGGAACGATCGGGGCTCAGGTGACGGCGCGTGAACCGATCGGCGCTCGGAGACGGCGCGTGGACCGATCGGGGCTTAGCAGAAGGCGCTTGGACCGATCGGGGCTTAGCAGAAGGCGCTTGGACCGATCGGGGATTAGGAGACGGCGCGTGGACCGAACGGAGCTCGGAGACGGCGCGTGGAATGATCGGGGCTCAGGAGACGGCGCGTGAACCGATCGGCGCTCGGAGACGGCGCGTGGACCGACTGGGCCACAGGCGATGGCGCGTGGACCAATTGGGGTTCGGCGACGGCGCGTGGACCGATCCGGGCTCAGGAGACGGCGCGTGGACCGATCGGGGCTGGGAGACGGAGCGTGGAGCGATCGGGGCTCAGGAGACGGCGCGTGAACTAATCGGCGCTCGGAGACGGCGCGTGGACCGATCGGGGCTGAGGAGACGGCGCGTGGTCCGATCGGGGCTTATGAGACGGCGCGTGGACCGATCGGGGCTCGGAGATGGCGCGTGGAATGATCGGGGCTTAGGAGATGGCGTGTGGACCGATCGGAGATCAGGAGACGACGCGTGGACCGAGAGGGCTCTGGAAGCGGCGCACGGACGAATCGTGGCTCGGAGCCGGCGCGTGGAGGCATCGGGGCTTTGAAGACGACGCGTGGACCAAACGGTGATCAGAAAACGGTGCGTGGACCGATCGGGGCTCGGGGACGGCGCGTTAACCGATCGGGGCTTAGGAGAGCATGCGTGGACCGATCGGGGCTCGAAGACGGCGCGTGGACGGACCGTGGCTTAGAATGCGTCACGCGGACCGATCGGGGCTCGGATACGGCGTGTGGACGTATCGGGGCTTAGGAGACGATGCGTGAACCGATCGGGGCTCAGGAGACGCCGCGTGGACCGATCGGGGCTCGGAGACGGCGCGTGGACCGACTGGGGCTCAGGCGGTTTCGCGTGGACCAATTGGGGTTCGGCGACGGCGCGTGGACCGATCGGGGCTTAGGAGACGGCGCGTGCACCGATCGGGGCCCGGAGACGGATCGTGGACAGATTGGGGATTAGGAGACGGCGCGTGGACCGATCGGGGCTGGGAGACGGCACGTGGACCAATGGGGGCTTAGGAGACGACGCGTGGACCGATCGGGGTGTAGGCGACGACGCGTGTACCTATCGGGGCTCAGGAGACAGCGCGTGGACCGATCAGGGCTCGGCGACTGCGCGTGGACGTATCGGGGCTCAGGAGACGGCGCGTGGACCGATCGGGGCTCGGGGACGGCGCGTTAACCGATTGGGGCTTAGGAGACCATGCGTGGACCGATCGGGGCTCGAAGACGGCGCGTGGACCGATCGGGTCTCAGGAGGCCGCGCGTGGACAGATCATGACTCGGCGACGGCGCGTGGACCGATCGGGGCTCGGAGACGACGCGTGGACCGATCGGGGCTCGGAGACAGCGCGTGGACCGACTGGGGCTCAGGCGATTTCGCGTCGACCAATTGGGGTTCGGCGACGGCGCGTGGACCGATCGGGGCTTAGGAGACGGCGCGTGCACCGATCGGGGCCCGGAGACGGGTCGTGGACCGATCGGAGCTCAGGAGACGGCGCGTGGACCGATTGGGGCTCGGATACGGCGCGTGAACCAATCGGGGCTCAGGAGGCCGCTCGTGGACCGATCGCGGCTCGGCGACGGCGCGTGGACCGATCGGGGCTCAGGAGGCCGCACGTGGACCGATCGGGGCTTAGGAGACGATGCGTGAACCGATCGGGGCTCGGAGAAGGGGCGTGGACCGATCGGGGCCTAGGAGACAACGCGTGGACCGATTGTGGCTCAGGAAGCGGCGCCTGGACCGATCGTGGCCCGGAGACGGCGCGAGAAGGCATCTGGGCTTACAAGACGACGCGTGGATCGAACGGGGCTCGGAGACGGCGGATGAACCGATCGGGGCTCAGGAGACGGCGCGTGGACTGATCGGGGCTCGGAGACGGCGCGTTAACCGATCGGGGCTTAGGAGACGGCGTGTGAACGTATCGGGGCTTAGGAGAGGATGCGTTGACCGATCGGGGCTCATGAGACCGCGCGTAGACCGATCGGGGCTCAGGAGACGGCGCGTGGACCGATCGGTGCTCGGAGACGGCGCGTGGACGAACCGTGGCTTAGAATGCGTCACGCGGACCGATCGGGGCTCGGATACGGCGTGTGGACCGATGGGGGCTCGGAGACGCCGCGTGGACCGATCGGGGCTCAGGAAACGGCGTGTGGCGCGATCGGGGCTCAGGAGACGACGCGTCGATCGATCAGGGCTCAGGAGACGACGCGTCGACCAATCGGGGCTCAGGAGACGGCGCGCGGACCGACTGGGGCTCAGGAGACTCGCGTGGATCGATCGGGGCTCCGGATGCGCCGCGTGGACCGATTGGGATCAGGAGACGGTGCGTGAACCGTTCGGGGCTCGGAGACGGCGCGTGGACCGATCGGGGCTCAGGTGACGGCGCGCGGACCGATCGGGGCTCAGGTGACGGCGCGCGGACCGACCGGGGCTCAGGAGACGGCGCGTGAAATGATCGGCGCTCGGAGAGGGCGCGTGGACCGATTGGGGCTTAAGAGACGACGGGTGGACCGATCGGGGCTTAGGAGACGACGCCTGGACGGATTGGGGTGTGGGCGACGACGCGTCGACCTATCGGAGCTCGGAGACGGCGCGTGGAACGATCGGGGCTCAGGAGACGGCGCGTGAACCGATCGGCGCTCGGAGACGGCGCGTCGACCGATCGGGGCTTAGGGGACGGCGCGTGAACCGATCGGCGCTCGGAGACGGCGCGCGGACCGACCGGGGCTCAGGAGACGGCGCGTGAACTGATCGGCGCTCGGAGAGGGCGCGTGGACCGATTGGGACTTAAGAGACGACGGGTGAACCGATCGGGGCTTAGGAGACGGCACGTGAATCGACCGGGGCACAGGAGACGGCGCGTGCACCGGTCGGGGCTTAGGAGACGACGCGTCCACCGATCGGGGCTCAGGAGAAGGGGTTTGGACCGATCGGGGCTCAGGAGACGGCACGTGGACCGATCGGGGCTCGGCGATGGCGCGTGGACCGATCGGCGCTCTGCGATGGCGCGTGGACCGATCAGGGCTCGGAGACGACGCGTGTACGGATCGAGGCTTGGAGACGGCGCGTGAACCGATCGGACCTCGGACACGGCCCGTGGACGGATCAGGGCTTAGGAGACGGCGCGTGGACTAATTGGGTCTCAGGAGACGACGCGTGGACCGATCGGGGCTCGGAAACGACGCGTTAACCGAGCAGGGCTTAGGAGACGACGCGTGGACCGATCGGGGCTTAGGAGACGACGCGTCGACAGATCGGGGCTCAGGAGAAGGGGTGTGGACCGATCGGGGCTAGGCGATGGCGCGTGGACCGATCGGGGCTCGGCGATGGCGCGTGGACCGATCAGGGCTCGGAGACGACGCGAGGACCGATCGGAGCTCGGACACGGCCAGTGGACGGATCGGGGCTTAGGAGACGGCGCATGGACTAATTGGGGCTCAGAAGACGACGCGTGAACCGATCGGGGCTCGGAAACGACGCGTTAACCGAGCGGGGCTTAGGAGACGATGCGTGGTCCGATCGGGGCTCAGGAGCCTCGCGTGGATCGATCGGTGCTCCTGAGGCGCCGCGTTGTCCCATAGGGATCAGGAGACGGTGCGTGGACCGATCGGGGCTCGGAGACGGCGCGTGGACCGATCGGGGCTCGGAGACGGCGCGTGTAACGATCGGGGCTCAGGAGACGGCACGTGGACCGATCGGGGCTTAGGAGCCTCGCGTGGATCGATCGGGGCCCCGGAGGCGCCGCGTGGACCCATGGGCATCAGGAGACAGTGCGTGGACCGATCGGGGCTCGGAGACGGCGCGTGGACCGATCGGGGCTTAGGAGACGACGCGTGGACCGATTGGGGTGTAGGCGACGATGCGTGTACCTATCGGGGCTCAGGAGACAGCGCGTGGACTGATCAGGGCTTGGCGACTGCGCGTGGACGTATCGGGACTCAGGAGACGGCGCGTGGACCGATCGGGGCTCGGGGACGGCGCGTTAACCGATTGGGGCTTAGGAGACCATGCGTGGACCGATCGGGGCTCGAAGACGGCGCGTGGACCGATCGGGTCTCAGGAAGCCGCGCGTGGATAGATCATGACTCGGCGACGGCGCGTGGACCGATCGGGGCTCGGAGACGACACGTGGACCGATCGGGGCTCGGAGACAGCGCGTGCACCAACTGGGGCTCAGGCGGTTTCGCGTGGACCAATTGGGTTCGGCGACGGCGCGTGGACTGATCGAGGCTCGGAGACGACGCGTGTACGGATCGGGGATTCGGGGACGACGCGTGGAACGATCGGGGCTTAGGAGACGGCGCGTGGACCGATCGGGGCTCGGAGACGGCGCGTGGACCTATCAGGGCTCAGGAGACGACGCGTGGTTCGATCGGGGCTCAGAAGACAACGCGTCGACCGATCGGGGCTCAGGTGACGGCGCGCGGACCGACCGGGGCTCAGGAGACGGCGCGTGAAATGATCGGCGCTCGGAGAGGGCGCGTGGACCGATTGGGACTTAAGAGACGACGGGTGAACCGATCGGAGCTCGGACACGGCCCGTGGACGGATCGGGGCTTAGGAGACGGCGAATGGACTAATTGGGGCTCAGGAGACGACGCGTGGACCGATCGGGGCTCGGGGACGGCGCGTGGACCGATCGGGGCTCGGAGACGACGCGTGGACCGATCCGGGCTCAGGAGACGGCGCGTGGAGCGGTCGGGGCTCAGGGGAAGACCCGTGGATCGATCGGGGCTCAGGAGACGACGCGTCGACCGATCGGGGCTCAGGAGGCTGCGCGTGGACCCGCCGGGGCTCGCAGAAAGCACGAGGACCGATCAGGGCTTAGGAGACGACGCGTGGACCGATCGGGGCTCAGGAGACCGCGCGTGCACCGATCGGGGCTCGGCGACTGCGCGTGGACGTATCGGGGCTCAGGAGACGGCGCGTGGACCGATCGCGGCTCGGAGATAGCGCGTGAACCGACCGGGGCTTAGGAGGCTGCGCGTAGACCGATCGAGGCTCGGCGACGGCGCGTGGACCCATCGGGGCTCGGAGACGACGCGTGTACGGATCGGGGCTTGGTGACGGCGCGTTTACCGATCGCGGCTCGAAGACGGCGCGTGGACCGATCGGGGTTCAGGAAACGGCGTGTGGCGCGATCGGGGCTCAGGAGACGACGCGTGGATCGATCGGGGCTCAGGAGACGACGCGTCGAACAATCGGGGCTCAGGAGACGGCGCGCGGACCGACTGGGGCTCAGGAGACTCGCGTGGATCGATCGGGGCTCCGGAGGCGCCGCGTGGAACGATCGGGGCTCGGAGACGGCTCGTGGAACGATCGGGGCTCAGGAGACGGCGCGTGGACCGATTGGGGCTCGGATACGGCGCGTGGAATGATCGGGGCTCAGGAGACGGCGCGTGGACCGATCGGGCCTCAGGAAAGGGCGTGTGGAGCGGTCGGGGCTCAGGAGACGACGCGTGGGTCGATCGGGGCTCAGAAGACGACGCGTCGACCGATCGGGGCTCAGGTGACGGCGCGCGGACCGACCGGGGCTCAGGAGACGGCGCGTGAAATGATCGGCGCTCGGAGGGGGCGCGTGGACCGATTGGGACTTAAGAGACGACGGGTGAACCGATCGGGGCTTAGGAGACGGCACGTGAATCGATCGGGCCTCAGGAGAAGTGGTGTGGACCGATCGGGGCTCAGGAGACGGAGCGTGAAATGATCGGCGCTTGGAGAGGGTGCGTGGACCGATCGGGGCTCGGCGATGGCGCGTGGACCGATCGGGGCTCGGCGATGGCGCGTGGACCGATCAGGGCTCGGAGACGACGCGTGCACGGATCGAGGTTTGGCGACGGCGCATGAACAGATCGGAGCTCGTACACGGCCCGTGGACGGATCGGGGCGTAGGAGACGTCGCGTGAACCTATCGGGGCTCACGAGACAGCGTGTGGACAATCTGGGCTCAGGAGACGGCGCGTGCACCGGTCGGGGCTTAGGAGACGGCGCGTCGACAGATCGGGGCTCAAGAGAAGGGGTGTGGACAGATCGGGGCTCAGGAGACGGCGCGTGGACCGATCGGGGCTCGGCGATGGCGCGTGGACCGATCGGGGCTCGGCGATGGCGCGTGGACCGATCAGGGCTCGGAGACGACGCGTGGACCGATCGGAGCTCGGACACGGCCCGTGGACGGATCGGGGCTTAGGAGACGGCGCATGGACTAATTGGGGCTCAGGAGACGACGCGTGGACCGATCGGGGCTCAGGAGCCTCGTGTGGACCGATCATGGCTCGGCGACGGCGCGTGGACCGATCGGTGCTCGGAGACGACGCGTGGACCGATCGGGGCTCAGGCGGTTGCGCGTGGACCATTTGGGGTTCGGCGACGGCGCGTGGACCGATCGGCGCTCGGAGACAGCGCGTTAACCGATCGGGGCTTAGGAAACGATGCATGGACCGATCGGGGCTTGGAGACGGCACGTGGACCGATCGGGGCTCAGGAGACGAGTGTGGACCGATTAGGGCTCGGAGACGGCGCGTGGAATGATCGGGGCTCAGGAGACGGCGCGTGAACCGATCGGCGCTTGGAGACAGCGCGTGGACCGATCGGGGCTTAGGAGACGGCGCGTGGACCGATCGGAGATCAGGAGACGATGCGTGGACCGATAGGGCTCTGGAAGCGGCGCACGGACCGTTCGTGGATCGGCGACGGCGCGTGGACCGATCGGGGCTCAGGAGACCGCGCGTGGACCGATCATAGTTCGCGCAACGGCGCGTGGACAGATCGGGGCTCGGAGACAGCGCGTGAACCGGTCGGGGCTTAGGAGACGACGCGTCGACAGATCGGGGCTCAGGAGAAGGGCTGTGGACAGATCGGGGCTCAGGAGACGGCGCGTGGACCGATCGGGGCTCGGAGACGGCGCGTGGAACGATCGGGGCTCAGGAGACGACGCGTGGACCGATCGGGCGTAGGAGACGATGCGTGTACCTATCGAGGCTCCCGACACAGCGTGTGGACCGATTGGGGCTCAGGAGACGCCGCCTGGAACGATCGGGGCTCGGAGACGGCGCGTGGACCGATCGGGGCTAAGGCGACAACGCGTGGACCGATCGGGGCTGGGAGACGGAGCGTGGAGCGATGGGGGCTCAGGAGACGGCGCGTGAACTAATCGGCGCTCGGAGACGGCGCGTGGACCGATCGGGGCTCGGAGATGGCGCGTGGAATGATCGGGGCTTAGGAGATGGCGTGTGGACCGATCGGGGCTCGGAGACGACGCGTGGACCGATCGGGGCTCGGAGACAGCGCGTCGACCGACTGGGGCTCAGGCGGTTGCGCGTGGACCGATCGGGGCTTAGGAGCCTCGCGTGGATCTATCGGGGCCCCGGAGGCGCCGCGTGGACCCATGGGGATCAGGAGACCGCGCATGAACCGATCGGGGCTCGGCGACTGCGCGTGGACGGATCGGGGCTCGGAGACGGCGCGTAGAACGATCGGGGCTCAGGAGACGGCGCGTGAACCGATTGGGGCTTAGGAGACGTTGCGTGGACCGATCGGCGCTCGTAGACGGCGCGTGGACCGATCGGGGCTCAGGAGACTGCGCGTGGATGGATCGGAGCTTAGGGAACGGCGCGTTGACCGATCGGGGCTCAGGAGACGGCGCGCGGACCGAGCATGGCTCAGGAGGCCGCGCGTGGACCGACTGGGGCTCAGGAGGTTGCGCGTGGACCAATTGGGGTTCGGCGACGGGGCGTGGACCGATCAGGGCTCGGAGACGGCGCGTTAACCGATCGGGGCTTAGGAGACGATGCGAGGAGGCATCTGGGTTTACAAGACGACGCGTGGATCGATCGGGGCTCGGAGACGGCGCGTGAACCGACCGGGGCTCAGGAGACGACGCGTGGACCGACCGGGGCTCAGAAGCCTCGCGTGGATCGATCGGGACTCCGGAGGCGCCGCGTGGACCGATGGGGATCAGGACACGGTGCGTGGACCGATCGGGGCTCGGAGACGGCGCGTGGACCGATCGGGACCTAGGAGACGACGCGTGGACAGATCGGGGCGTAGGAGACGACGCGTGTACCTATCGGGGCTCAGGAGACAGCGAGTGGACCGATTGGGACTCACGAGACGGCGCAGGGACCGATCGGGGCTCGGAGACGGCGCGTGGAACGATCGGGGCTTTGAAGACGACGCGTCAATTGATCGGGGCTCAGAAATCGGCGCGTGGAGCGATCGGGGCTCAGGAGACGACGCGTGGATCGATCGCGGCTCACGAAACGACGCGTCGACCGATCGGGGCTCAGGAGACGGCGCGCGGACCGACCGGGGCTCAGGAGCCTCGCGTGGGCCGATCATGGCTCGGCGACGGCGCGTGGACGGATCTGGGCTCGGAGACGACGCGTGAACCGATCGGGGCTCAGGAGACGGCGCGTGGATCGATCGGCGCTCGGAGACGGCGCGTGGTCCGATCGGGACTCGGAGACGACGCGTGGAGCGATCGCGGCTCAGGAGACGGCGCGTGGACCGGTCGGGGTTAGGAGACTCGCGTGGACCGACTGGGGCACAGGCGGTGGTGCGTGGACCAATTGGGGTTCGGCGACGGCGCGTGGACCGATCCGGGCTCAGGAGACGGCGCGTGGACCGATCGGGGCTGGGAGACGGAGCGTGGAGCGATAGGGGCTCAGGAGACGGCGCGTGAACTAATCGGCGCTCGGAGACGGCGCGTGGACCGATCGGGGCTGAGGAGAAGGCGCGTGGTCCGATCGGGATTATGAGACGGCGCGTGGACCGATCGGGGCTCGGAGATGGCGCGTGGAATGATCGGGGCTTAGGAGATGGCGTGTGGACCGATCGGAGATCAGGAGACGACGCGTGGACCGAGAGGGCTCTGGAAGCGGCGCACGGACGGATCGTGGCTCGCAGACGGCGCGTGGAGGGATCGGCGCTTTGAAGACGACGCGTGGACCAAACGGTGCTCAGAAAACGGTGCGTGGAGCGATCGGGGCTCAGGAGACGGCGCGTGGACCGATCGGGGCTTAGGTGACGATGCGTGGACCGATTGGGGCTCAGGAAGCAGCGCCTGGACCGATCGTGGCTCGGAGACGGCGCGAGGAGGCATCTGGGCTTCGAAGACGACGCGTGGATCGATCGGAGCTCGGAGATCGCGCGTGAACCGACCGGGGCTCAGGAGGCCGCGCGTGGACCGATCGAGGCTCAGGAGGCCACGCCTGGACTGATCGGGGCGCCGCGACGGCGCGTCGACCGACCGCAGCTCAGGAGATTCGCGTGGATCGATCGGGGCTCCGGAGGCGGCGCGTGGAGGCATCGGGGCTTTGAAGACGACGCGTGGACCAAACGGTGCTCAGAAAACGGTGCGTGGAGCGATCGGGGCTCGGAGACGGCGCGTGGAACGATCGGAGCTCAGGAGACGGCGCGTGAACCGATCGGCGCTCGGAGACGGCGCGTGGACCGATGGGGGATGAGGAGAAGGCGCGTGGACTGATCGGGGCTTAGGAGACGGCGCATAGACCGATCGGCGCTCGGAGACGGCGCGTGGACCGATCGGGGCTTAGCAGAAGGCGCTTGGAGCGATCGGGGCTTAGCAGAAGGCGCTTGGACCAATCGGGGCTTAGGAGACGGCGCGTGGACCGATCGAGGCTCGGCGACTGCGCGTGGAGCGATCGGGGCTCAGGAGACGGCGCGTGAACCAATCGGCGCTCCGAGACGGCGCATGGACCGATCGGGGCTTAGGAGACGGCGCGTAGACCGATTGGGGCTCGGAGACGGCGCGTGGAACGATCGGGGCTCAGGTGACGGCGCGTGAACCGATCGGCGCTCGGAGACGGCGCGTGGACCGATCGGGGCTTAGCAGAAGGCGCTTGGACCGATCGGGGCTTAGCAGAAGGCGCTTGGACCGATCGGGGATTAGGAGACGGCGCGTGGACCGAACGGAGCTCGGAGACGGCGCGTGGAATGATCGGGGCTCAGGAGACGGCGCGTGAACCGATCGGCGCTCGGAGACGGCGCGTGGACCGACTGGGCCACAGGCGATGGCGCGTGGACCAATTGGGGTTCGGCGACGGCGCGTGGACCGATCCGGGCTCAGGAGACGGCGCGTGGACCGATCGGGGCTGGGAGACGGAGCGTGGAGCGATCGGGGCTCAGGAGACGGCGCGTGAACTAATCGGCGCTCGGAGACGGCGCGTGGACCGATCGGGGCTGAGGAGACGGCGCGTGGTCCGATCGGGGCTTATGAGACGGCGCGTGGACCGATCGGGGCTCGGAGATGGCGCGTGGAATGATCGGGGCTTAGGAGATGGCGTGTGGACCGATCGGAGATCAGGAGACGACGCGTGGACCGAGAGGGCTCTGGAAGCGGCGCACGGACGAATCGTGGCTCGGAGCCGGCGCGTGGAGGCATCGGGGCTTTGAAGACGACGCGTGGACCAAACGGTGATCAGAAAACGGTGCGTGGACCGATCGGGGCTCGGGGACGGCGCGTTAACCGATCGGGGCTTAGGAGAGCATGCGTGGACCGATCGGGGCTCGAAGACGGCGCGTGGACGGACCGTGGCTTAGAATGCGTCACGCGGACCGATCGGGGCTCGGATACGGCGTGTGGACGTATCGGGGCTTAGGAGACGATGCGTGAACCGATCGGGGCTCAGGAGACGCCGCGTGGACCGATCGGGGCTCGGAGACGGCGCGTGGACCGACTGGGGCTCAGGCGGTTTCGCGTGGACCAATTGGGGTTCGGCGACGGCGCGTGGACCGATCGGGGCTTAGGAGACGGCGCGTGCACCGATCGGGGCCCGGAGACGGATCGTGGACAGATTGGGGATTAGGAGACGGCGCGTGGACCGATCGGGGCTGGGAGACGGCACGTGGACCAATGGGGGCTTAGGAGACGACGCGTGGACCGATCGGGGTGTAGGCGACGACGCGTGTACCTATCGGGGCTCAGGAGACAGCGCGTGGACCGATCAGGGCTCGGCGACTGCGCGTGGACGTATCGGGGCTCAGGAGACGGCGCGTGGACCGATCGGGGCTCGGGGACGGCGCGTTAACCGATTGGGGCTTAGGAGACCATGCGTGGACCGATCGGGGCTCGAAGACGGCGCGTGGACCGATCGGGTCTCAGGAGGCCGCGCGTGGACAGATCATGACTCGGCGACGGCGCGTGGACCGATCGGGGCTCGGAGACGACGCGTGGACCGATCGGGGCTCGGAGACAGCGCGTGGACCGACTGGGGCTCAGGCGATTTCGCGTCGACCAATTGGGGTTCGGCGACGGCGCGTGGACCGATCGGGGCTTAGGAGACGGCGCGTGCACCGATCGGGGCCCGGAGACGGGTCGTGGACCGATCGGAGCTCAGGAGACGGCGCGTGGACCGATTGGGGCTCGGATACGGCGCGTGAACCAATCGGGGCTCAGGAGGCCGCTCGTGGACCGATCGCGGCTCGGCGACGGCGCGTGGACCGATCGGGGCTCAGGAGGCCGCACGTGGACCGATCGGGGCTTAGGAGACGATGCGTGAACCGATCGGGGCTCGGAGAAGGGGCGTGGACCGATCGGGGCCTAGGAGACAACGCGTGGACCGATTGTGGCTCAGGAAGCGGCGCCTGGACCGATCGTGGCCCGGAGACGGCGCGAGAAGGCATCTGGGCTTACAAGACGACGCGTGGATCGAACGGGGCTCGGAGACGGCGGATGAACCGATCGGGGCTCAGGAGACGGCGCGTGGACTGATCGGGGCTCGGAGACGGCGCGTTAACCGATCGGGGCTTAGGAGACGGCGTGTGAACGTATCGGGGCTTAGGAGAGGATGCGTTGACCGATCGGGGCTCATGAGACCGCGCGTAGACCGATCGGGGCTCAGGAGACGGCGCGTGGACCGATCGGTGCTCGGAGACGGCGCGTGGACGAACCGTGGCTTAGAATGCGTCACGCGGACCGATCGGGGCTCGGATACGGCGTGTGGACCGATGGGGGCTCGGAGACGCCGCGTGGACCGATCGGGGCTCAGGAAACGGCGTGTGGCGCGATCGGGGCTCAGGAGACGACGCGTCGATCGATCAGGGCTCAGGAGACGACGCGTCGACCAATCGGGGCTCAGGAGACGGCGCGCGGACCGACTGGGGCTCAGGAGACTCGCGTGGATCGATCGGGGCTCCGGATGCGCCGCGTGGACCGATTGGGATCAGGAGACGGTGCGTGAACCGTTCGGGGCTCGGAGACGGCGCGTGGACCGATCGGGGCTCAGGTGACGGCGCGCGGACCGATCGGGGCTCAGGTGACGGCGCGCGGACCGACCGGGGCTCAGGAGACGGCGCGTGAAATGATCGGCGCTCGGAGAGGGCGCGTGGACCGATTGGGGCTTAAGAGACGACGGGTGGACCGATCGGGGCTTAGGAGACGACGCCTGGACGGATTGGGGTGTAGGCGACGACGCGTCGACCTATCGGAGCTCGGAGACGGCGCGTGGAACGATCGGCGCTCGGAGACGGCGCGCGGACCGACCGGGGCTCAGGAGACGGCGCGTGAACTGATCGGCGCTCGGAGAGGGCGCGTGGACCGATTGGGACTTAAGAGACGACGGGTGAACCGATCGGGGCTTAGGAGACGGCACGTGAATCGACCGGGGCACAGGAGACGGCGCGTGCACCGGTCGGGGCTTAGGAGACGACGCGTCCACCGATCGGGGCTCAGGAGAAGGGGTTTGGACCGATCGGGGCTCAGGAGACGGCACGTGGACCGATCGGGGCTCGGCGATGGCGCGTGGACCGATCGGCGCTCTGCGATGGCGCGTGGACCGATCAGGGCTCGGAGACGACGCGTGTACGGATCGAGGCTTGGAGACGGCGCGTGAACCGATCGGACCTCGGACACGGCCCGTGGACGGATCAGGGCTTAGGAGACGGCGCGTGGACTAATTGGGTCTCAGGAGACGACGCGTGGACCGATCGGGGCTCGGAAACGACGCGTTAACCGAGCAGGGCTTAGGAGACGACGCGTGGACCGATCGGGGCTTAGGAGACGACGCGTCGACAGATCGGGGCTCAGGAGAAGGGGTGTGGACCGATCGGGGCTAGGCGATGGCGCGTGGACCGATCGGGGCTCGGCGATGGCGCGTGGACCGATCAGGGCTCGGAGACGACGCGAGGACCGATCGGAGCTCGGACACGGCCAGTGGACGGATCGGGGCTTAGGAGACGGCGCATGGACTAATTGGGGCTCAGAAGACGACGCGTGAACCGATCGGGGCTCGGAAACGACGCGTTAACCGAGCGGGGCTTAGGAGACGATGCGTGGTCCGATCGGGGCTCAGGAGCCTCGCGTGGATCGATCGGTGCTCCTGAGGCGCCGCGTTGTCCCATAGGGATCAGGAGACGGTGCGTGGACCGATCGGGGCTCGGAGACGGCGCGTGGACCGATCGGGGCTCGGAGACGGCGCGTGTAACGATCGGGGCTCAGGAGACGGCACGTGGACCGATCGGGGCTTAGGAGCCTCGCGTGGATCGATCGGGGCCCCGGAGGCGCCGCGTGGACCCATGGGCATCAGGAGACAGTGCGTGGACCGATCGGGGCTCGGAGACGGCGCGTGGACCGATCGGGGCTTAGGAGACGACGCGTGGACCGATTGGGGTGTAGGCGACGATGCGTGTACCTATCGGGGCTCAGGAGACAGCGCGTGGACTGATCAGGGCTTGGCGACTGCGCGTGGACGTATCGGGACTCAGGAGACGGCGCGTGGACCGATCGGGGCTCGGGGACGGCGCGTTAACCGATTGGGGCTTAGGAGACCATGCGTGGACCGATCGGGGCTCGAAGACGGCGCGTGGACCGATCGGGTCTCAGGAAGCCGCGCGTGGATAGATCATGACTCGGCGACGGCGCGTGGACCGATCGGGGCTCGGAGACGACACGTGGACCGATCGGGGCTCGGAGACAGCGCGTGCACCAACTGGGGCTCAGGCGGTTTCGCGTGGACCAATTGGGTTCGGCGACGGCGCGTGGACTGATCGAGGCTCGGAGACGACGCGTGTACGGATCGGGGATTCGGGGACGACGCGTGGAACGATCGGGGCTTAGGAGACGGCGCGTGGACCGATCGGGGCTCGGAGACGGCGCGTGGACCTATCAGGGCTCAGGAGACGACGCGTGGTTCGATCGGGGCTCAGAAGACAACGCGTCGACCGATCGGGGCTCAGGTGACGGCGCGCGGACCGACCGGGGCTCAGGAGACGGCGCGTGAAATGATCGGCGCTCGGAGAGGGCGCGTGGACCGATTGGGACTTAAGAGACGACGGGTGAACCGATCGGAGCTCGGACACGGCCCGTGGACGGATCGGGGCTTAGGAGACGGCGAATGGACTAATTGGGGCTCAGGAGACGACGCGTGGACCGATCGGGGCTCGGGGACGGCGCGTGGACCGATCGGGGCTCGGAGACGACGCGTGGACCGATCCGGGCTCAGGAGACGGCGCGTGGAGCGGTCGGGGCTCAGGGGAAGACCCGTGGATCGATCGGGGCTCAGGAGACGACGCGTCGACCGATCGGGGCTCAGGAGGCTGCGCGTGGACCCGCCGGGGCTCGCAGAAAGCACGAGGACCGATCAGGGCTTAGGAGACGACGCGTGGACCGATCGGGGCTCAGGAGACCGCGCGTGCACCGATCGGGGCTCGGCGACTGCGCGTGGACGTATCGGGGCTCAGGAGACGGCGCGTGGACCGATCGCGGCTCGGAGATAGCGCGTGAACCGACCGGGGCTTAGGAGGCTGCGCGTAGACCGATCGAGGCTCGGCGACGGCGCGTGGACCCATCGGGGCTCGGAGACGACGCGTGTACGGATCGGGGCTTGGTGACGGCGCGTTTACCGATCGCGGCTCGAAGACGGCGCGTGGACCGATCGGGGTTCAGGAAACGGCGTGTGGCGCGATCGGGGCTCAGGAGACGACGCGTGGATCGATCGGGGCTCAGGAGACGACGCGTCGAACAATCGGGGCTCAGGAGACGGCGCGCGGACCGACTGGGGCTCAGGAGACTCGCGTGGATCGATCGGGGCTCCGGAGGCGCCGCGTGGAACGATCGGGGCTCGGAGACGGCTCGTGGAACGATCGGGGCTCAGGAGACGGCGCGTGGACCGATTGGGGCTCGGATACGGCGCGTGGAATGATCGGGGCTCAGGAGACGGCGCGTGGACCGATCGGGCCTCAGGAAAGGGCGTGTGGAGCGGTCGGGGCTCAGGAGACGACGCGTGGGTCGATCGGGGCTCAGAAGACGACGCGTCGACCGATCGGGGCTCAGGTGACGGCGCGCGGACCGACCGGGGCTCAGGAGACGGCGCGTGAAATGATCGGCGCTCGGAGGGGGCGCGTGGACCGATTGGGACTTAAGAGACGACGGGTGAACCGATCGGGGCTTAGGAGACGGCACGTGAATCGATCGGGCCTCAGGAGAAGTGGTGTGGACCGATCGGGGCTCAGGAGACGGAGCGTGAAATGATCGGCGCTTGGAGAGGGTGCGTGGACCGATCGGGGCTCGGCGATGGCGCGTGGACCGATCGGGGCTCGGCGATGGCGCGTGGACCGATCAGGGCTCGGAGACGACGCGTGCACGGATCGAGGTTTGGCGACGGCGCATGAACAGATCGGAGCTCGTACACGGCCCGTGGACGGATCGGGGCGTAGGAGACGTCGCGTGAACCTATCGGGGCTCACGAGACAGCGTGTGGACAATCTGGGCTCAGGAGACGGCGCGTGCACCGGTCGGGGCTTAGGAGACGGCGCGTCGACAGATCGGGGCTCAAGAGAAGGGGTGTGGACAGATCGGGGCTCAGGAGACGGCGCGTGGACCGATCGGGGCTCGGCGATGGCGCGTGGACCGATCGGGGCTCGGCGATGGCGCGTGGACCGATCAGGGCTCGGAGACGACGCGTGGACCGATCGGAGCTCGGACACGGCCCGTGGACGGATCGGGGCTTAGGAGACGGCGCATGGACTAATTGGGGCTCAGGAGACGACGCGTGGACCGATCGGGGCTCAGGAGCCTCGTGTGGACCGATCATGGCTCGGCGACGGCGCGTGGACCGATCGGTGCTCGGAGACGACGCGTGGACCGATCGGGGCTCAGGCGGTTGCGCGTGGACCATTTGGGGTTCGGCGACGGCGCGTGGACCGATCGGCGCTCGGAGACAGCGCGTTAACCGATCGGGGCTTAGGAAACGATGCATGGACCGATCGGGGCTTGGAGACGGCACGTGGACCGATCGGGGCTCAGGAGACGAGTGTGGACCGATTAGGGCTCGGAGACGGCGCGTGGAATGATCGGGGCTCAGGAGACGGCGCGTGAACCGATCGGCGCTTGGAGACAGCGCGTGGACCGATCGGGGCTTAGGAGACGGCGCGTGGACCGATCGGAGATCAGGAGACGATGCGTGGACCGATAGGGCTCTGGAAGCGGCGCACGGACCGTTCGTGGATCGGCGACGGCGCGTGGACCGATCGGGGCTCAGGAGACCGCGCGTGGACCGATCATAGTTCGCGCAACGGCGCGTGGACAGATCGGGGCTCGGAGACAGCGCGTGAACCGGTCGGGGCTTAGGAGACGACGCGTCGACAGATCGGGGCTCAGGAGAAGGGCTGTGGACAGATCGGGGCTCAGGAGACGGCGCGTGGACCGATCGGGGCTCGGAGACGGCGCGTGGAACGATCGGGGCTCAGGAGACGACGCGTGGACCGATCGGGCGTAGGAGACGATGCGTGTACCTATCGAGGCTCCCGACACAGCGTGTGGACCGATTGGGGCTCAGGAGACGCCGCCTGGAACGATCGGGGCTCGGAGACGGCGCGTGGACCGATCGGGGCTAAGGCGACAACGCGTGGACCGATCGGGGCTGGGAGACGGAGCGTGGAGCGATGGGGGCTCAGGAGACGGCGCGTGAACTAATCGGCGCTCGGAGACGGCGCGTGGACCGATCGGGGCTCGGAGATGGCGCGTGGAATGATCGGGGCTTAGGAGATGGCGTGTGGACCGATCGGGGCTCGGAGACGACGCGTGGACCGATCGGGGCTCGGAGACAGCGCGTCGACCGACTGGGGCTCAGGCGGTTGCGCGTGGACCGATCGGGGCTTAGGAGCCTCGCGTGGATCTATCGGGGCCCCGGAGGCGCCGCGTGGACCCATGGGGATCAGGAGACCGCGCATGAACCGATCGGGGCTCGGCGACTGCGCGTGGACGGATCGGGGCTCGGAGACGGCGCGTAGAACGATCGGGGCTCAGGAGACGGCGCGTGAACCGATTGGGGCTTAGGAGACGTTGCGTGGACCGATCGGCGCTCGTAGACGGCGCGTGGACCGATCGGGGCTCAGGAGACTGCGCGTGGATGGATCGGAGCTTAGGGAACGGCGCGTTGACCGATCGGGGCTCAGGAGACGGCGCGCGGACCGAGCATGGCTCAGGAGGCCGCGCGTGGACCGACTGGGGCTCAGGAGGTTGCGCGTGGACCAATTGGGGTTCGGCGACGGGGCGTGGACCGATCAGGGCTCGGAGACGGCGCGTTAACCGATCGGGGCTTAGGAGACGATGCGAGGAGGCATCTGGGTTTACAAGACGACGCGTGGATCGATCGGGGCTCGGAGACGGCGCGTGAACCGACCGGGGCTCAGGAGACGACGCGTGGACCGACCGGGGCTCAGAAGCCTCGCGTGGATCGATCGGGACTCCGGAGGCGCCGCGTGGACCGATGGGGATCAGGACACGGTGCGTGGACCGATCGGGGCTCGGAGACGGCGCGTGGACCGATCGGGACCTAGGAGACGACGCGTGGACAGATCGGGGCGTAGGAGACGACGCGTGTACCTATCGGGGCTCAGGAGACAGCGAGTGGACCGATTGGGACTCACGAGACGGCGCAGGGACCGATCGGGGCTCGGAGACGGCGCGTGGAACGATCGGGGCTCTGGAGACGGCGCGTTAACCGATTGGGGCTTAGGAGACGATGCGTGGACCGATCGGGGCTCGAAGACGGCGGGTGGACCGATCGGGGCTCGGAGACAGCGCGTGGACCGACTGGGGCTCAGGCGATTGCGCGTGGACCAATTGGGGTTCGGCGACGGCGCGTAGATCGATCGGGGCTTAGGAGACGGCGCGTGCACCGATCGGGGCCCGGAGACGGGTCGTGGACAGATTGGGGCTTAGCAGACGGCGCGTGGACCGATCGTGGCTGGGAGACGGCACGTCCACCAATCGGGGCTTAGGAGACGACGCGTAGACCGATCGGGGCCCAGGAGACGGCGCGTGGACCGATCGGGGCTCAGGAGACTGCGCGTGGATGGATCGGTGCTTAGGGAACGGCGCGTTGACCGATCGGGGCTCAGGAGACGGCGCGTGGACCGAGCATGGCTCAGGAGGCCGCGCGTGGACCGAGTGGGGCTCAGGAGGTTGCGCGTGGACCAATTGGGGTTCGGCGACGGGGCGTGGACCGATCAGGGCTCGGAGCCGGCGCGTTAAAGGATCGGGGCTTAGGAGACGATGCGAGGAGGCATCTGGGTTTACAAGACGACGCGTGGATCGATCGGGGCTCGGAGACGGCGCGTGGACCGGTCGAGGCTCGGAGACGACGCGTGTGCGGATCGGGGATTCGAGGACGACGGGTGGACCGATCCGGGCTCGGAGACGGCGCGTGGACCGATCGGGGCTCGGAAACGGCGCGTGGAACGATCGGGGCTCAGGAGACGGTGCGTGAACAGATCGTCGGTCGGAGACGGCACGTGGACCGACCGTGGCTTATGAGACGGCGCGTGAACCGATCGGAGATCAGGAAAAACGCGTGCACCGATCGGGGCTCTGGAAGCGGCGCACGGACCGATCGTGGCTCGGAGACGGCGCGTGGAGGCATCGGGGCTAAGAAGACGACGCATGGACCGAGCGGGGCTCAGGATACGGCGCGAGGAGTGATCGGGGCTCAGGAGAAGATGCGTCAATTGATCGGGGCTCAGAAATCGGCGCGTGGAGCGATCGGGGCTCAGGAGACGACGCGTGGATCGATCGCGGCTCACGAAACGACGCGTCGACCGATCGGGGCTCAGGAGACGGCGCGCGGACCGACCGGGGCTCAGGAGCCTCGCGTGGGCCGATCATGGCTCGGCGACGGCGCGTGGACGGATCGGGGCTCGGAGACGACGCGTGAACCGATCGGGGCTCAGGAGACGGCGCGTGGATCGATCGGCGCTCGGAGACGGCGCGTGGTCCGATCGGGACTCGGAGACGACGCGTGGAGCGATCGCGGCTCAGGAGACGGCGCGTGGACCGGTCGGGGTTAGGAGACTCGCGTGGACCGATTGGGGCTCAGGCGGTTGCGCGTGGATCAATTGGGGTTCGGCGACGGCGCGTGGACCGATCGCGGCGCGGAGACGGCGCGTCAACCGATCGGGGCATAGGAGACGATGCGTGGACCGATTGGGCTCAGGAGACGGCGCGTGGAGCGATCGGGGCTTAGGAGACGAAGCGTGGACCGACTGGGGCTCAGGCGGTTGCGCGTGGACCAATTGGGGTTCGGCGACGGCGCGTGGACCGATCGGGGCTCAGGAGACGGCGCGTGGACCGATCGACGCTCGGAGACGGCGCGTGGAACGATCGGGGCTCAGGAGACGACGCGTGGACCGATCGGGGCTCAGGAGACGGCGCGTAGACCGATCGGGGCTCCGAAACGACGCGTTAACCGAGCGGGGCTTAGGAGACGATGCGTGGACCGATCGGGGCTCGGAGACAGCGCGTGTACCGACTGGGGATCAGGAGACCGCGCGTGAACCGATCGGGGCTTAGGAGACGGCGCGTGCATCGATCGGGGCCCGGTGACGGGTCGTGGACAGATGGGGCGTAGGAGACGGCGCGTGGACCGATCGTGGCTGGGAGACAGCACGTCCACCAATCGGGGCTTAGGAGACGACGCGTAGATCGATCTGGGCTCAGGAGATGGCGCGTGGACCGATCGGGGCTCAGGAAACGGCGCGTGGACCGACTGGGGCTCACGCGGTTGCGCGTGGACCAATTGGGGTTCGGCGACGGCATGTGGACCGATCGGGGCTCGGAGACGGCGCGTCGACCGATCGGGGTTCGGAGACGGCGCCTGGACCGTCCGGGGCTCAGGAGGCGATGCGTGGACCGATCGGGGCTCAGGAGACTACGCGTGGATGGATCGGAGCTTAGGGAACGACGCGTGAACCGATCGGCGCTCGGAGACGGCACGTGGACCGATCGGGGCTCAGGAGACGGCGCGTGGACCAATAGGACATCAGGTGAGGACGCGTGGACCGATAGGGCTCTGGAAGCGGCGCACGGACCGATCGTGGCTCGGAGACGGCGCGTAGAGGCATCGGGGCTTTGAAGACGACGCGTCAATTGATCGGGGCTCAGAAATCGGCGCGTGGAGCGATCGGGGCTCAGGAGACGACGCGTGGATCGATCGCGGCTCACGAAACGACGCGTCGACCGATCGGGGCTCAGGAGACGGCGCGCGGACCGACCGGGGCTCAGGAGCCTCGCGTGGGCCGATCATGGCTCGGCGACGGCGCGTGGACGGATCTGGGCTCGGAGACGACGCGTGAACCGATCGGGGCTCAGGAGACGGCGCGTGGATCGATCGGCGCTCGGAGACGGCGCGTGGTCCGATCGGGACTCGGAGACGACGCGTGGAGCGATCGCGGCTCAGGAGACGGCGCGTCGACCGGTCGGGGTTAGGAGACTCGCGTGGACCGATTGGGGCTCAGGCGGTTGCGCGTGGATCAATTGGGGTTCGGCGACGGCGCGTGGACCGATCGCGGCGCGGAGACGGCGCGTCAACCGATCGGGGCATAGGAGACGATGCGTGGACCGATTGGGCTCAGGAGACGGCGCGTGGAGCGATCGGGGCTTAGGAGACGAAGCGTGGACCGACTGGGGCTCAGGCGGTTGCGCGTGGACCAATTGGGGTTCGGCGACGGCGCGTGGACCGATCGGGGCTCAGGAGACGGCGCGTGGACCGATCGACGCTCGGAGACGGCGCGTGGAACGATCGGGGCTCAGGAGACGACGCGTGGACCGATCGGGGCTCAGGAGACGGCGCGTAGACCGATCGGGGCTCCGAAACGACGCGTTAACCGAGCGGGGCTTAGGAGACGATGCGTGGACCGATCGGGGCTCGGAGACAGCGCGTGTACCGACTGGGGATCAGGAGACCGCGCGTGAACCGATCGGGGCTTAGGAGACGGCGCGTGGACCGACTGGGGCTCACGCGGTTGCGCGTGGACCAATTGGGGTTCGGCGACGGCATGTGGACCGATCGGGGCTCGGAGACGGCGCGTCGACCGATCGGGGTTCGGAGACGGCGCCTGGACCGTCCGGGGCTCAGGAGGCGATGCGTGGACCGATCGGGGCTCAGGAGACTACGCGTGGATGGATCGGAGCTTAGGGAACGACGCGTGAACCGATCGGCGCTCGGAGACGGCACGTGGACCGATCGGGGCTCAGGAGACGGCGCGTGGACCAATAGGACATCAGGTGAGGACGCGTGGACCGATAGGGCTCTGGAAGCGGCGCACGGACCGATCGTGGCTCGGAGACGGCGCGTAGAGGCATCGGGGCTTTGAAGACGACGCGTCAATTGATCGGGGCTCAGAAATCGGCGCGTGGAGCGATCGGGGCTCAGGAGACGACGCGTGGATCGATCGCGGCTCACGAAACGACGCGTCGACCGATCGGGGCTCAGGAGACGGCGCGCGGACCGACCGGGGCTCAGGAGCCTCGCGTGGGCCGATCATGGCTCGGCGACGGCGCGTGGACGGATCTGGGCTCGGAGACGACGCGTGAACCGATCGGGGCTCAGGAGACGGCGCGTGGATCGATCGGCGCTCGGAGACGGCGCGTGGTCCGATCGGGACTCGGAGACGACGCGTGGAGCGATCGCGGCTCAGGAGACGGCGCGTGGACCGGTCGGGGTTAGGAGACTCGCGTGGACCGATTGGGGCTCAGGCGGTTGCGTGTGGATCAATTGGGGTTCGGCGACGGCGCGTGGACCGATCGCGGCGCGGAGACGGCGCGTCAACCGATCGGGGCATAGGAGACGATGCGTGGACCGATTGGGCTCAGGAGACGGCGCGTGGAGCGATCGGGGCTTAGGAGACGAAGCGTGGACCGACTGGGGCTCAGGCGGTTGCGCGTGGACCAATTGGGGTTCGGCGACGGCGCGTGGACCGATCGGGGCTCAGGAGACGGCGCGTGGACCGATCGACGCTCGGAGACGGCGCGTGGAACGATCGGGGCTCAGGAGACGACGCGTGGACCGATCGGGGCTCAGGAGACGGCGCGTAGACCGATCGGGGCTCCGAAACGACGCGTTAACCGAGCGGGGCTTAGGAGACGATGCGTGGACCGATCGGGGCTCGGAGACAGCGCGTGTACCGACTGGGGCTCAGGAGACCGCGCGTGAACCGATCGGGGCTTAGGAGACGGCGCGTGCATCGATCGGGGCCCGGTGACGGGTCGTGGACAGATGGGGCTTAGGAGACGGCGCGTGGACCGATCGTGGCTGGGAGACAGCACGTCCACCAATCGGGGCTTAGGAGATGACGCGTAGATCGATCTGGGCTCAGGAGATGGCGCGTGGACCGATCGGGGCTCAGGAAACGGCGCGTGGACCGACTGGGGCTCACGCGGTTGCGCGTGGACCAATTGGGGTTCGGCGACGGCATGTGGACCGATCGGGGCTCGGAGACGGCGCGTCGACCGATCGGGGTTCGGAGACGGCGCCTGGACCGTCCGGGGCTCAGGAGGCGATGCGTGGACCGATCGGGGCTCAGGAGACTACGCGTGGATGGATCGGAGCTTAGGGAACGACGCGTGAACCGATCGGCGCTCGGAGACGGCACGTGGACCGATCGGGGCTCAGGAGACGGCGCGTGGACCAATAGGACATCAGGTGAGGACGCGTGGACCGATAGGGCTCTGGAAGCGGCGCACGGACCGATCGTGGCTCGGAGACGGCGCGTGGAGGCATCGGGGCTTTGAAGACGACGCGTGGACCGAACGGTGCTCAGAAAACGGCGCTTGGAGCGATCGGGGCTCAGGAGACGACGCGTGGATCGATCGGGGCTCAGGAGACGACGCGTCGACCGATCGGGGCTCAGGAGACGGCGCGCGGACGGACCGGGGCTCAGAAGCCTCGCGTGGACCGATCGGGGCGCGGAGACGGCGCGTGGACAAATCGGGGCCTAGGAGACGACGCGTGGACTGATCGGGGCGTAGGAAACGACGCGTGTACCTATCGGGGCTCAGGAGACAGCGAGTGGACCTATTGGGGCTCAGGAGACGGCGCAGGGACCGATCTTGGTTGGGAGACGGTGCCTCGACCGTCCGGGGCTCAGGAGGCGATGCGTGGACCGATCGGGGCTCAGGAGACTGCGCGTGGATGGATCGGGGCTTAGGGAACGACGCGTGGATCGATTGGGGCTCGGAGACGGCGCGTGAACCGACCGGGGCTCAGGAGACGGCGCGTGGACCGATCGGGGCTCGGAGACGGCATGTTAACCGATCGGGGCTTAGGAGACGATGCGTGGACCGATCGGGCTCGGTGCCGGCGCGTGAACCGATCGGGGCTCAGGAGGCTGCGCGTGGACTGATCGGAGCTCAGGAGACGGGGCGTGAAATGATCGGCGCTCTGAGACGGCGCGTTTACCGATCGGGACTCAGGAGACGGTGCGTGGACCGGTCGAGGCTTAGGAGACGACGCGTGGACCGATCGAGGCTCGGAGACGACGCGTGTGCGGATCGGGGATTCGAGGACGACGCGTGGACCGATCCGGGCTCAGGAGACGACGCGTCGTCCGATCGGGGCTCAGGATGCGGCGCGTGGATCCATCGGGGCTCGGAGACGGCACGTGGACCGACTGGGGCTCAGGCGGTTGCGCGTGGACCAATTGGGGTTCGGCGACGGCACGTGGACCGATCGTGGATCGGAGACGGCGCGTTAACCGACCGGGGCTTAGGAGACGATGCGTGAACCGATTGGGGCTCGGAGGCGGCGAGTGGACCCATCGGGGCTCGGAGACGACGCGTGTACGGATCGGGGCTTGATGACGGCGGCTATACCGATCGCGGCTCGGAGACGGCCCGTGGACAGAACGGGGCTTAGGAGACGGCGCGTGGACCGATCGGGGCTCAGGAGACGGCGCGTGGACCGATCGGGGCTTAGGAGACGACGCCTGGACCGATCGGGGCTTAGGAGGCGGCGTGTGGAACGATCGGGGCTCAGGAGACGGCGCGTGCACCGGTCGGCGCTCGGAGACGGCGCGTGGAGCGATCGGGGCTGAGGAGACGACGCGTGGATCGATTGGGGCTCAGGAGACGACGCGTCGACCGATCGGGGCTGAGTAGACGACGCGTGGACCGATCGGGGCTTACGAGAAAACGCGTGGACCGATCGGGGCTCAGGAAGCGGCGCCTGCACCGATCGTGGTTGGGAGACGGCGCAAGGAGGCATCTGGGCTTAGAAGACGACGCGTGGACCGATCGGGGCTCAGGAAACGGCGCGTGGACCGACCGCGGCTCAGGAGGCCACGCCTGGACCGATCGGGGCTCGGCGATGGGGCGTGGACCGATCGAGTCTCGGACACGACGCGTCGACTGATCGGGGCTCAGATGACGGTGCGCGGACCGATCGGGGCTTAGGAGACGACGCGTGGACCGATCGGGGCGTATAACGCGACGCGTGTACCTATCGGGGCTCACGAGACAGCGTGTGGACCGATTGGGGCTCAGGAGACGGCGCCTGGACCGATCGGGGCTCGGAGACGGCGCGTGGAACGATCGGAGCTCAGGAGACGGCGCGTATACCTATCGGGGCTCACGAGACTGCGTGTGGCCCGATTGGGGCTCAGGAGACGACGCGTTTACAGATCGGGGATCAGGAGACGACGCGTGGAACGATCCGGGCTCAGGAGACGGAGCGTGGACCGATCGGGGCTCGGAGACGGCGCACGGACCGATCGGGGCTTAGGAGACGACGCGTGGACCGATTGGGGCTCAGGAGGCCGCGCGTAGACCGATCGCGGCTGGACGCCGCGCGTGGACGGATCAGGGCTCAGGAGACGGCGCGTGGACCGATCAGGGCTTAGGAGAAAACACGTGGACCGATCGGGGCTCAGGAAGCGGCGCCTGCACCGATCGTGCTTGGGAGACGGCGCAAAGAGGCATCTGGGCTTAGAAGACGACGCGTGGACCGATCGGGGCTCAGGAAACGGCGCGTGGACCGACCGCGGCTCAGGAGGCCACGCCTGGACCGATCGGGGCTCGGAGACGGCGTGTGGACCGATCGGGAATGAGGAAACGGCGCGTGGAGCGATCGGGGCTCAGGAGGCGGCGCGTGGATCGATCGGGGCTCAGGAGACGACGCGTCGATGGATCGGATCTTAGGAGCCGACGCGTGGACCGATTGGGACTCAGGAGACGGCGCGTGGACCGATCGGGGCTCGGAGACGGCGCGTGGACCGACCGGGGCTAAGCAGGCCGCGCGTGGACGCATCGGGGCTCAGGAGACGGCGCGTGGACCGATCGGGGCTCGGAGACGGCACGTTAACCGATCGGGGCTTAGGAGACGATGCGTGGACCGATCGCGGCTCGGAGACGGCGTGTGAATCGACCGGGGCTCAGGAGTCCGCGCGTGGACCGATCGAGGCTCGGCGACGGCGAGTGGACCCATCGGGGCTCGGAGACGACGCGTGTACGGATCGGGGCTTGATGACGGCGGCTTTATCTATCGTGGCTCGGAGACGGCGCGTGGAGGCATCGGGGCTTTGAAGACGACGCGTGGACCGAACGGTGCTCAGAAAACGCCGCGTGGACCGATGGGGATCAGGAGCCGGTGCGTGGAGCGATCGGGGCTCGGAGACGCCGCTTGGACCGATCGGGGCTTAGGAGACGGCGCGTGGACCGATTGGGGCTTAGGAGACGGCGCGTGGACCGATCGGGGCTCAGGAAGCGGCGCCTAGACTGATCGGGGCTCGGAGACGGCGCGTGGAGGCATCGGGGCTAAGAAGACGACGCATGGACCGAGCGGGGCTCAGGAGACGGCGCGAGGAGCGATCGGGGCTCAGGAGAAGACGCGTCAATTGATCGGGGCTCAGAAATCGGCGCGTGGAGCGATCGGGGCTCAGAAAACGGCGCGTGGAGCGATCGGGACTCGGAGACGGCGTGTGAACGTATCGGGGCTTAGGAGACGATGCGTGGATCGATCGGGGCTCATGAGACGGCGCGTAGACCGATCGGGGCTCCGGCGGCGACGCGTAGACCGATCGGGGCCCAGGAATCGGCGCGTGGATCGATCGGTGCTCGAAGACGATGCGTGGACCAATCGGGGCTCAGGAGCCGATGCGTGGATCGATCGGGGCACAGGAGGCGGCGCGTGAACCCATCGGGGCTCGGAGACGGCACGTGGACGGACCGTGGCTTAGAATGCGTCACGCGGACCGATCGGGACTCGGATACGGCGTGTGGACGTATCGGGGCTTAGGAGACGATGCGTGAACCGATCGGGGCTCAGGAGATGGCGCGTGGACCGATCGCGGCTCAGAATGCGGCACGCGGACCGATCGGGGATCGGACACCGCGTGTGGACCGATCGAGCCTCGGAGACGACGCGTTTACGGATCGGGGATCAGGAGACGACGCGTGGAACCATCTGGGCTCAGAGACCGCGCGTGGAACGATCGGGGCTCAGGAGACGGCGCGTAAACCGATCGGCGCTCGGAGATGGCGCGTGGACCGATCGGGGCTTAGGAGACGGCGCGTGGACCGATCGGAGATCAGGAGTTGATGCGTGGACCGATCGGGGTTGTGGAAGCGGCGCACGGACCGATCGTGGCTCGGAGCCGGCGCGTGGAGGCATCGGGCCTTTGAAGACGACGCGTGAACCGTTCGGGGCTCGGAGACGGCGCGTGGACCGATCGGGGCTCAGGAGACGGCGCGTGGACCGATCGCGGCTCGGAGACGGCGCGTGGAACGATCGGGGCTCAGGAGACGACGCGTGGACCGATCGGTGCTCGGAGACAGCGCGTGGAGCGGTCGGGGCTCAGGAGAAGACGCGTTGATCGATCGAGGCTCAGGAGACGACGCGTCGACGAATCGGGGCTTAGGAGACGACGCGTGGACCGACCGGGGCTCAGGAAGCAGCGCCTGGACCGATCGTGGCTCGGGGACGGCGCGAGGAGGCATCTGGGCTTGGAAGACGACGCGTGGATCGATCGGGGCTCGGAGACGGCGCGTGAACCGATGGGCGCTCAGGAGGCCGCGCGTGGACCGATCGATGCTCAGGAGGCCACGCCTGGACCGATCGGGGCTCCGCGACGGCGCGTGGACCGATCGATGCTCGGAGACGACGCGTGTACGGATCGGGCATTCGGCGATGACGCGTGGACCGATCCGGGCTCAGCAGACGGCGCGTGGACCGATCGGGGCTCGGAGACGGCGCGTGGCACGATCGGGGCTCAGGAGACGGCGCGTGAACCGATCGGCGCTCGGAGACGGCGCGTGGACCGATAGGGGCTTAGGAGACGGCGCGTGGACCGATCGGGGCTCGGAGACGGGGCGTGGAATGATCGGGGCTCAGGAGACGGCGCGTGAAATGATCGGCGCTCTGGGGCGGCGCGTAGACCGATTTGGGCTTACGAGACGGCGCGTGGACTGATCGGGGCTCAGGAAGCGGCGCCTGGACCGATCGTGGCTCGGCGACGGCGCGAGGAGGCATCTGGGCTTAGAAGACGACGCGTGGATCGATCGGGGCTCGGAGACGGCGCGTGAACCGACCGGGTCTTAGGAGACGATCCGTGAACCGATCGGGGCTCGGAGACGGCGCGTGGACAGATCGGGGCTCAGGAGACCGCGCGTGGACCGATCGGGGCTCGGCGACTGCGCGTGGACGTATCGGGGCTCAGGAGACGGCGCGTAGACCGATGGGTCTCCGAAACGACGCGTTAACCGAGCGGGGCTTACGAGACGATGCGTGGACCGATCGGGGCTCGGAGACAGAGCGTGTACCGACTGGGGCTCAGGAGACCGCGCGTGAACCGATCGGGGCTCGGCGACTGCGCGTGGACGGTTCGGGGCTCGGAGACGGCGCGTAGAACGATCGGGGCTCAGGAGACGGCGCGTGAACCGATTGGGGCTTAGGAGTCGTTGCGTGGACCGATCGGGGCTCGGCCACTGCGCGTGGACGGATCGGGGCTCGGAGACGGCGCGTAGAACGATCGGGGCTCAGGAGACGGCGCGTGAACCGATTGGGGCTTAGGAGACGTTGCGTGGACCGATCGGCGCTCGAAGACGGCGCGTGGACCGATCGGGGCTCAGGAGACTGCGCGTGGATGGATCGGTGCTTAGGGAACGGCGCGTTGACCGATCGGGGCTTAGGAGACGATGCGTGGGCCGATCGCGGCTCGGAGATGGCGCGTAGACCGATGGGTCTCCGAAACGACGCGTTAACCGAGCGGGGCTTACGAGACGATGCGTGGACCGATCGGGGCTCGGAGACAGAGCGTGTACCGACTGGGGCTCAGGAGACGGCGCGTGGACCGGTCGGGGCTTAGGAGACTCACGTTGATCGATTGGGGCTCCGGAGGCGGCGCGTGGACCGATCGGGGCTTAGGAGACTACGCGTGTACCTATCGCGGCTTAGGAGGCGGCGCGTGGGCCGATCGGAGCTCGGAGACGGCGCGTGGAACGATCGGGGCTCAGGAGACGGCGCGTGAACCGATCGGCGCTCGGAGACGGCGCGTGGACCGATCGGGGCTTAGGGGACGGCGCGTGGACCGATCGCTGCTCGGAGACGATGCGTGGACCGATCGGGGCTCAGGAAAGGGCGTGTGGAGCGGTCGGGGCTCACGAGACGACGCGTGGGTCGATCGGGGCTCAGAAGCCGACGCGTCGACCGATCGGGGCTCAGGTGACGGCGCGTGGACCGACCGGGGCTCAGGAGGCGACGCGTAGACCCATCGGGGCTCGGAGACGGCGTGTGGACCGATCGGAGCTCGGAGACGGCGCGTGAAATGATCGGCGCTCGGAGACGGCGCGTGGACCGATCGTGGGTTAGGAGAAGGCGCGTGGAACGATCGGCGCTCGGAGACGGCGCGTGGAACGATCGGGGCTCAGGAGACAGCGCGTGAAATGATCGGCACTTTGAGACGGCGCGTGGACCGATCGGTGCTCGGAGACGGCGCGTGGACGGACCGCGGCTTAGAATGCGGCACGCGGACCGATCGGGGATCGGACACGGCGTGTGGACCGATCGAGTCTCGGAGACGACGCGTTTACGGATCGGGGATCAGGAGACGACGCGTGGAACGATCCGGGCTCTGGAGACGGAGCGTGGACCGATCGGGGCTCGGAGACGGCGCGTGGAACGATCGGGGCTCACGAGACGGCACGTGAACCGATCGGGGCTCGGAGACGGCGCGTGGACCGATCGGGGCTTAGGAGACGGCGCGTGGACCGATCGGAGATCAGGAGGCCGCGCGTGGACCGATCGGGACTCGGCGACGACGCGTGGACTGATCGAGGCTCGGAGACGACGCGTGTATGGATCGGGTATTAGGGGACGATGCTTGGAACGATTGGGGCTCAGGAGACGGCGCGTGAACCGATCGGGGCCCAGGAAAGGGCGTGTGGAGCGGTCGGGGCTCAGGAGACGACGCGTGGATCGATCGGGGCTCTGGAGACGACGCGTCGACCCATCGGGGCTCAGGAGGCGGCGCGTGGACCGATTGGGAGTCACGAGACGGCGCGTGAACCGATCGGGGCTCAGGAAAGGGCGTTCGGAGCGGTCGGGGCTCAGGAGACGACGCGTGGATCGATCGGGGCTCTGGAGACGACGCGTCGACCCATCGGGGCTCAGGAGGCGTCGCGTGGACCGATTGGGAGTCACGAGACGGCGCGTGGACCGATCGGGACGTAGGAGACGACGCGTGTACGGATCAGGGCTTGGTGACGGCGCGTTTACCGATAGCAGCTCGGAGACGGCCCGTGGACGGATCGCGGCTTAGGAGACGGCGCGTGGAATGATCGGGGCTCAGGAGACGGCGCGTGGACCGGTCGGGGCTCGGAGACGACGCGTGTACGGATCAGGGCTTGGTGACGGCGCGTTTACCGATAGCAGCTCGGAGACGGCCCGTGGACGGATCGCGGCTTAGGAGACGGCGCGTGGGCCGATCGGGGCTCGGAGACGGCGCGTGGACAGATCGGGGCTCAGGAGACCGCGCGTGGACCGATCGGGGCTCGGCGACTGCGCGTGGACGTATCGGGGCTCAGGAGACGGCGCGTGGACCGGTCGGGGCTTAGGAGATGACGCCTGGACAGATCGGGGCTTAGGAGGCGGCGTGTGGAACGATCGGTGCTCAGAAGACGGCTCGTGCACCAATCGGCGCTCGGAGACGGCGCGTGGAGCGATCGGGGCTTAGGAGACGGCGTGTGGACCGATCGGGGCTCAGGAGACGGCGCGTAGACCGATCGGGGCTCGTAAATGACGCGTCAACCGATCGGGGCTTAGGAGACGATGCGGGGATCGATCGGGGCTCGGCGACTGCGCGTGGACCGACTGGAGCTCAGGAGGTTGCTCGTGGACCAATTGGGGTTCGGGCGACGGCGCCTGGACCAATTGGGGTTCGGGCGACGGCGCGTGGACCAATCGGTGCTCGTAGACGGCGCGTGGACCGATCGGGGCTCGGAGACGACGCGTGTACGGATCAGGGCTTGGTGACGGCGCGTTTACCGATAGCAGCTCGGAGACGGCCCGTGGACGGATCGCGGCTTAGGAGACGGCGCGTGGAATGATCGGGGCTCAGGAGACGGCGCGTGGACCGGTCGAGGCTCGGAGACGACGCGTGTGCGGATCGGGGATTCGAGGACGACGGGTGAACCGATCCGGGCTCAGGAGACGGCGCGTGGACCCATCGGGGCTCGGAGACGGCGCGTGAACCGACCGGAGCTCAGGAGACGGCACGTGGTCCGATCGGGCTCGGAGCCGGCGCGTCAACCGATCGGGGCTCAGGAGGCCGCGCGTAGACCGATCGAGGCTCGGCGACGGCGCGTGGACCGGTCGGGGCTCGGAGACGACGCGTGTACGAATCAGGGCTTGGTGACGGCGCGTTTACCGATAGCAGCTCGGAGACGGCCCGTGGACGGATCGCGGCTTAGGAGACGGCGCGTGGACCGATCGGGGCTCAGGAAGCGGCGCTTGAACCGATCGGGGCTCTGGAAGCGGCGCCTAGACCGATCGTGGCTTGGAGACGGCTCGTGGACCGATCGGTGCTCGGAGACGACGCGTGGACCGATCGGGGCTCGGAGACAGCGCGTGGACCGACTGGGGCTCAGGCGGTTGCGCGTGGACCGATCGGGGCTCGGAGACGGCGCGTTAACCGATAGGGGCTTAGGAGACGATGCGTGGACCGATCGGGCTCGGCGACGGCGCGTGATCCGACCGGGGCTCAGGAGACGACGCGTCGACCGGTCGGTGCTTAGGAGACGAAGCCTGGACCGATCGGTGTTTAGGAGGCGGCGCGTGGAACGATCGGGGCTCAGAAGACGGCGCGTGACCCGATCGGCGCTCGGAGACGGCGCGTGGACCGATCGAGGCTTAGGAGACGACGCGTGGATCGAGCGGGGCTCGGAGATGGCGAGTGGATGGACCGTGGCTTAGAATGCGGCACGCGGACCGATCGGGGCTCGGAGAAGGCGTGTGGACCGATCGGGGATCAGGAAACGGCACGTGGAGCGATCGGGTTTGAGGAGGCGGCGCGTGGATCGATCGGGGCTCAGGAGGCGACGCGTCGACGGATCGGGGCTTAGGAGGCGACGCGTGGACCGATCGGGTATTAGGGGACGACGCGTGGACCGATCGGTGCTCGGAGACGGCGCGAGGATGGACCGTGGCTTAGAATGCGGCATGCGGACCGATCGGGACTCGGAGACGGCGTGTGGACCAATCGGGGCTCGGAGACGGCGCGTTAACCGATCGGGGCGTAGGAGACGATGCGTGGACCGATCGGGCCTCGGAGACGACGCGTGGAACGATCGGAGCAAAGGAGACGGCGCGTGAACCGATCGGCGTTCGGAGACGACGCGTGGATCGATCGGGGCTTAGGAAGCGGCGCGTGGACCGATTGGGGCTTATGAGACGGCGCGATGACCGATCGGCGCGCAGGAGCCTCGCGTGGGCCGATCATGGCTCGGCGACGGCGCGTGGACGGATCGGGGCTCGGAGACGACGCGTGGACCGACCGGGGCTCAGGAGGCCGCGCGTGGACCGATCATGGCTCGGCGACGGCGCGTGGACCAATCGGTGCTCGGAGACGACGCGTGGACCGATCGGGGCTCGGAGACAGCGCGTGGACCGACTGGGGCTCAGGCGGTTGCGCGTGGACCGATCATGGCTCGGCGACGGCGCGTGGACCAATCGGTGCTCGGAGACGGCGCGTTAACCGACCGGGGCTCAGGAGACGACGCGTCGACCGGTCGGGGCTTAGGAGACGAAGCCTGGACCGATAGGGGCTTAGGAGGCGGCGCGTGGAACGATCGGGGCTCAGAATACGGCGCGTGAACCGATCGGCGCTCGGAGGCGGCGCGTCGACCGATCGGGGTTCGGAGACGGCACGAGGACCGTCTGGGGCTTAGGAGACGATGCGTGGACCGATCGGGGCTCAGGAGACTGCGCGTGGATGGATCGGGGCTTAGGGAACGACGCGTGGACCGATCGGGGCTCAGGAGACGGCGCGTAGACCGATCGGGGCTCGGAAACGACGCGTTAACCGAGCGGGGCTTAGGAGACGATACGTGGACTGATCGCGGCTCGGAGACAGCGCGTGTACCGACTGGGGCTTAGGAGGTTGCGTGTGGACCAATTGGGGTTCGGCGACGGCGCGTGGACCGACCGGGGCTCAGGAGACGGCGCGTAGATGGACCGTGGCTTAGAATGCGGCATGCGGACCGATCGGGGCTCGGAGACGGCGTGTGGACCAATCGGGGCTCGGAGACGGCGCGTTAACCGATCGGGGCTTAGGAGACGATGCGTGGACCGATCGGGCCTCGGAGACGGCGCGTGGAACGATCGGAGTAAAGGAGACGGCGCGTGAACAGATCGGCGCTCGGAGACGGCGCGTGGATCGATCGGGGCTTAGGAGACGGCGCGTGGACCGATTGGGGCTTAGGAGACGGCGCGAGGCCCGATCGGGGATCAGGAAGCGACGCATAGACCGATCGTGGCTCTGAGACGGCGCGTGGAGGCATCGGGGCTAAGAAGACGGCGCAGGGACCGAGCGGGGCTCAGGAGACGGCGCGAGGAGCGATCGGTGCTCAGGAGAAGACGCGTCAATTGATCGGGGCTCAGAAATCGGCGCGTGGAGCGATCGGGGCTCAGGAGCCGATGCGTGGATCGATCGGGGCTCAGGAGGCGGCGCGTGGACTAATTGGGGCTCAGGAGACGACGCGTGGACCGATCGGGGCTCGGAAACGACGCGTTAACCGAGCGGGGCTTAGGAGACTACGCGTGGACCGATCGGGGCGTAGGAGACGACGCGTGTACCTATCGGGGCTCACGAGACAGCGTGTGGACCGATTTGGGCTCAGGAGACGGCGCGTAGATCGATCGGGGCTCGGAGACGGCGCCTGGAACGATCGGGGCTCAGGAGACGGCGCGTGAAGTTATCGGCGCTCGGAGACGGCGCGTGGACCGATCGGGGCTTAGGAGACGACGCGTGGACCGATCGGGGCTTAGAAGACGACGCGTGGACCGATCGGGGCTCAGGAGACGGCGCGTGGACCGACCGGGGCTCAGGAGGCGACGCGTGGACCCATCGGGGCTCGGAGACGGCGTGTGGACCGATCGGGTCTTAGGAGACGGCGCGTGGACCGATCGGAGATCAGGAGACGATGCGTGGTCCGATAGGGCTCTGGAAGCGGCGCACGGACCGACCGTGGATCGGCGACGGCGCGTGGACCGACCGGGGCTCAGGAGGCCGCGCGTGGACCGATCGCAGCTCGGCGACGGCGCGTGGACCGATCGGGGCTCGGAGACGACGCGTGAACCGATCGGGGCTCAGGAGACGGCGCGTGGACCAATCGGCGCTCCGAGACGGCGCGTGGACCGATCGGGGATGAGGAGAAGGCGCGTGGACCGATCGGGGCTTAGGAGACGGCGCGTGGACCGATCGGGGCTCGGAGACGGGGCGTGGACCGATCGGGGCTCAGGTGACGACGCGTGAACCGATCGGCGCTCGGAGACGGCGCGTGGACCGATCGGGGCTTAGCAGAAGGCGCTTGGACCGATCGGGGCTTAGGAGACGGCGCGTGGACCGATCGGGGCTCAGGAGACGGCGCGTGAAATGATCGGCGCTCGGAGACGGCGCGTGGACCGATCGGGGCTGAGGAGAAGGCGCGTGGTCCGATCGGGGCTTATGAGACGGCGCGTGGACCGATCGGGGCTCGGAGATGGCGCGTGGAATGATCGGGGCTAAGGAGATGGCGTGTGGACCGATCGGAGATAAGGAGACGACGCATGGACCGAGAGGGCTCTGGAAGCGGCGCACGGACGGATCGTGGCTCGGAGACGGCGCGTGGAGGCATCGGGGCTTTGAAGACGACGCGTGGAACAAACGGAGCTCAGAAAACGGTGCGTGGAGCGATCGGGGCTCAGGAGACTGCGCGTGGATCGATCGGGGCTCGGATACGGCGCGTGGAACGCTCGGGACTCAGGAGACAGCGGGTGAAATGATCGGCGCTCGGAGACGGCGCGTGGACCGATCGGGGCTCAGGAAGCGGCGCCTAGACCGATCGTGGCTCGGAGACGGCGCGTGGAGGCATCTGGGCTTACAAGACGACGGGTGGATCGATCGGGGCTCGGAGACGGCGCGTGAACCGACCAGGGCTCAGGATAAGGCGCGTGGACCAGTCGGGGCTTAGGAGACGACGCGAGGACCGATCGAGGCTCGGAGACGACGCGTGTGAGGATCGGGGATTCGAGGACGACGCGTGGACCGATCCGGGCTCAGGAGACGGCGCGTGGACCGATCGGGGATTGGAAGCGGCGCGTGGAACGATCGGGGCGTAGGAGACGGCGCGTGAACCGATCGGCGCTCGGAGACGGCGCATGGACCGATCGTGGCTTAGGAGAAGGCGCGTGGAACGATCGGGGCTCAGGAGACGGCGCGTGGAGCGATCGGGGCTCAGGAGACGGCGCGTGAACCAATCGGCGCTCCGAGACGGCGCGTGGACCGATCGGGGATGAGGAGAAGGCGCGTGGACCGATCGGGGCTTAGGAGACGGCGCGTGGACCGATCGGGGCTCGGAGACGGGGCGTGGAACGATCGGGGCTCAGGTGACGGCGCGTGAACCGATCGGCGCTCGGAGACGGCGCGTGGACGGATCGGGGCTTAGCAGAAGGCGCTTGGACCGATCGGGGCTTAGGAGACGGCGCGTGGACCGATCGGGGCTCAGGAGACGGCGCGTGAAATGATCGGCGCTCGGAGACGGCGCGTGGACCGATCCGGGCTCAGGAGACGGCGCGTGGACCGATCGGGGCTCGGAGACGGAGCGTGGAGCGATCGGGGCTCAGGAGACGGCGCGTGAACTAATCGGCGCTCGGAGACGGCGCGTGGACGGATCGGGGCTGAGGAGACGACGCGTGGACCGATCGGGGCTCGGAGACGGCGCGTGGATGGACCGTGGCTTAGAATGCGGCACGCGGACCGATCGGGGCTCGGAGACGGCCTGTGGATCGATCGTGGCTCAGGAGACGGCGCGTGGACCGATGGGGATCAGGAGGCGGTGCGTGGACCGATCGGGGCACGAAGGCGGCGCGTGGACCGATCGGGGCGTAGGAGACGGCGCGTGGACCGATCCGGGCTCAGGAGACGGCGCGTGGACCGATCGGGGCTCGGAGACGGAGCGTGGAGCGATCGGGGCTCAGGAGACGGCGCGTGAACTAATCGGCGCTCGGAGACGGCGCGTGGACCGATCGGGGCTGAGGAGAAGGCGCGTGGTCCGATCGGGGCTTATGAGACGGCGCGTGGACCGATCGGGGCTCGGAGACGGCGCGTGGAGGCATCGGGGCTTTAAAGACGACGCGTGGAACAAACGAAGCTCAGAAAACGGTGCGTGGAGCGATCGGGGCTCAGGAGACTGCGCGTGGATCGATCGGGGCTCGGATACGGCGCGTGGAACGATCGGGACTCAGGAGACAGCGGGTGAAATGATCGGCGCTCGGAGACGGCGCGTGGAGCGATTGGGGCTTTGGAGACGGCGCGTGGACCGATCGGGGCTCAGGAAGCGGCGCCTAGACCGATCGTGGCTCGGAGACGGCGCGTGGAGGCATCTGGGCTTACAAGACGACGCGTGGATCGATCGGGGCTCGGAGACGGCGCGTGAACCGACCAGGGCTCAGGATAAGGCGCGTGGACCAGTCGGGGCTTAGGAGACGACGCGAGGACCGATCAAGGCTCGGAGACGACGCGTGTGATGATCGGGGATTCGAGGACGACGCGTGGACCGATCCGGGCTCAGGAGACGGCGCGTGGACCGATCGGGGATCGGAAGCGGCGCGTGGAACGATCGGGGCGTAGGAGACGGCGCGTGAACCGATCGGCGCTCGGAGACGGCGCATGGACCGATCGTGGCTTAGGAGAAGGCGCGTGGAACGATCGGGGCTCAGGAGACAGCGCGTGGACCGACTGCGGCTCAGGCGGTTGCCCGTGGACCGATCGGGGCTCAGAGACGCCGCGTTAACCGATAGGGGCTTAGGAGACGATGCGTGGACCGATCGGGCTCGGCGACGGCGCGTGATCCGACCGGGGCGCAGGAGACGACGCGTCGACCGGTCGGTGCTTAGGAGACGAAGCCTGGACCGATCGGTGTTTAGGAGGCGGCGCGTGGAACGATCGGGGCTCAGAAGACGGCGCGTGACCCGATCGGCGCTCGGAGACGGCGCGTGGACCGATCGAGGCTTAGGAGACGACGCGTGGATCGAGCGGGGCTCGGAGATGGCGAGTGGATGGATCGTGGCTTAGAATGCGGCACGCGGACCGATCGGGGCTCGGAGAAGGCGTGTGGACCGATCGGGGATCATGAAACGGCACGTGGAGCGATCGGGGTTGAGGAGGCGGCGCGTGGATCGATCGGGGCTCAGGAGGCGACGCGTCGACGGATCGGGGCTTAGGAGACGACGCGTGGACCGATCGGGTATTAGGGGACGACGCGTGGACCGATCGGTGCTCGGAGACGGCGCGAGGATGGACCGTGGCTTAGAATGCGGCATGCGGACCGATCGGGACTCAGAGACGGCGTGTGGACCAATCGGGGCTCGGAGACGGCGCGTTAACCGATCGGGGCGTAGGAGACGATGCGTGGACCGATCGGGCCTCGGAGACGGCGCGTGGAACGATCGGAGCAAAGGAGACGGCGCGTGAACCGATCGGCGTTCGGAGACGACGCGTGGATCGATCGGGGCTTAGGAAGCGGCGCGTGGACCGATTGGGGCTTAGGAGACGGCGCGATGACCGATCGGCGCGCAGGAGCCTCGCGTGGGCCGATCATGGCTCGGCGACGGCGCGTGGACGGATCGGGGCTCGGAGACGACGCGTGGACCGACCGGGGCTCAGGAGGCCGCGCGTGGACCGATCATGGCTCGGCGACGGCGCGTGGACCAATCGGTGCTCGGAGACGACGCGTGGACCGATCGGGGCTCGGAGACAGCGCGTGGACCGACTGGGGCTCAGGCGGTTGCGCGTGGACCGATCATGGCTCGGCGACGGCGCGTGGACCAATCGGTGCTCGGAGACGGCGCGTTAACCGACCGGGGCTCAGGAGACGACGCGTCGACCGGTCGGGGCTTAGGAGACGAAGCCTGGACCGATCGGGGCTTAGGAGGCGGCGCGTGGAACGATCGGGGCTCAGAATACGGCGCGTGAACCGATCGGCGCTCGGAGGCGGCGCGTCGACCGATCGGGGTTCGGAGACGGCACGAGGACCGTCTGGGGCTTAGGAGACGATGCGTGGACCGATCGGGGCTCAGGAGACTGCGCGTGGATGGATCGGGGCTTAGGGAACGACGCGTGGACCGATCGGGGCTCGGAGACGGCGTGTGGACCAATCGGGGCTCGGAGACGGCGCGTTAACCGATCGGGGCTTAGGAGACGATGCGTGGACCGATCGGGCCTCGGAGACGGCGCGTGGAACGATCGGAGTAAAGGAGACGGAGCGTGAACAGATCGGCGCTCGGAGACGGCGCGTGGATCGATCGGGGCTTAGGAGACGGCGCGTGGACCGATTGGGGCTTAGGAGACGGCGCGAGGCCCGATCGGGGATCAGGAAGCGACGCATAGACCGATCGTGGCTCTGAGACGGCGCGTGGAGGCATCGGGGCTAAGAAGACGGCGCAGGGACCGAGCGGGGCTCAGGAGACGGCGCGAGGAGCGATCGGTGCTCAGGAGAAGACGCGTCAATTGATCGGGGCTCAGAAATCGGCGCGTGGAGCGATCGGGGCTCAGGAGCCGATGCGTGGATCGATCGGGGCTCAGGAGGCGGCGCGTGGACACATCGGGGCTCGGAGACGGCACGTGGACCGATTAGGGCTTAGGAGCCTCGCGTGGATCGATCGGGGCCCCGGAGGCGCCGCGTGGACCCATGGGGATCAGGAGACAGTGCGTGGACCGATCGGGACTCGGAGACGGCGCGTGGACCGATTGGGACTTAAGAGACGACGGGTGAACCGATCGGGGCTTAGGAGACGGCACGTGAATCGATCGGGGCACAGGAGAAGGGGTGTGGACCGATCGGGGCTCAGGAGACGGCGCGTGAACCGATCGGAGCTCGGACACGGCCCGTGGACGGATCAGGGCTTAGGAGACGGCGCGTGGACTAATTGGGGCTCAGGAGACGACGCGTGGACCGATCGGGGCTCGGAAACGACGCGTTAACCGAGCGGGGCTTAGGAGACTACGCGTGGACCGATCGGGGCGTAGGAGACGACGCGTGTACCTATCGGGGCTCACGAGACAGCGTGTGGACCGATTTGGGCTCAGGAGACGGCGCGTGGATCGATCGGGGCTCGGAGACGGCGCGTGGAACGATCGGGGCTTAGGAGACGACGCGTGGACCGATCGGGGCTTAGAAGACGACGCGTGGACCGATCGGGGCTCAGGAGACGGCGCGTGGACCGATCGGGGCTCAGGAGGCGACGCGTGGACCCATCGGGGCTCGGAGACGGCGTGTGGACCGATCGGGTCTTAGGAGACGGCGCGTGGACCGATCGGAGATCAGGAGACGATGCGTGGTCCGATAGGGCTCTGGAAGCGGCGCACGGACCGACCGTGGATCGGCGACGGCGCGTGGACCGACCGGGGCTCAGGAGGCCGCGCGTGGACCGATCGCAGCTCGGCGACGGCGCGTGGACCGATCGGGGCTCGGAGACGACGCGTGAACCGATCGGCGCTCGGAGACGGCGCGTGGACCGATCGGGGCTTAGCAGAAGGCGCTTGGACCGATCGGGGCTTAGGAGACGGCGCGTGGACCGATCGGGGCTCGGAGACGGAGCGTGGAGCGATCGGGGCTCAGGAGACGGCGCGTGAACTAATCGGCGCTCGGAGACGGCGCGTGGACCGATCGGGGCTGAGGAGACGACGCGTGGACCGATCGGGGCTCGGAGACGGCGCGTGGATGGACCGTGGCTTAGAATGCGGCACGCGGACCGATCGGGGCTCGGAGACGGCCTGTGGATCGATCGTGGCTCAGGAGACGGCGCGTGGACCGATGGGGATCAGGAGGCGGTGCGTGGACCGATCGGGGCACGAAGGCGGCGCGTGGACCGATCGGGGCGTAGGAGACGGCGCGTGGACCGATCCGGGCTCAGGAGCCGGCGCGTGGACCGATCGGGGCTCGGAGACGGAGCGTGGAGCGATCGGGGCTCAGGAGACGATGCGAGGAGGCATCTGGGTTTACAAGACGACGCGTGGATCGATCGGGGCTCGAAGAAGGCGCGTGAACCGACCGGGGCTCAGGAGACGGCGCGTGGACCGATCGGGGCTCGGAGACGGCGCGTGGACCGATCGGGGCTGAGGAGAAGGCGCGTGGTCCGATCGGGGCTTATGAGACGGCGCGTGGACCGATCGGGGCTCGGAGATGGCGCGTGGAATGATCGGGGCTAAGGAGATGGCGTGTGGACCGATCGGAGATAAGGAGACGACGCATGGACCGAGAGGGCTCTGGAAGCGGCGCACGGACGGATCGTGGCTCGGAGACGGCGCGTGGAGGCATCGGGGCTTTGAAGACGACGCGTGGAACAAACGGTGCTCAGAAAACGGTGCGTGGAGCGATCGGGGCTCAGGAGACTGCGCGTGGATCGATCGGGGCTCGGATACGGCGCGTGGAACGATCGGGACTCAGGAGACAGCGGGTGAAATGATCGGCGCTCGGAGACGGCGCGTGGAGCGATTGGGGCTTAGGAGACGGCGCGTGGACCGATCGGAGCTCAGGAAGCGGCGCCTAGACCGATCGTGGCTCGGAGACGGCGCGTGGAGGCATCTGGGCTTACAAGACGACGCGTGGATCGATCGGGGCTCGGAGACGGCGCGTGAACCGACCAGGGCTCAGGATAAGGCGCGTGGACCAGTCGGGGCTTAGGAGACGACGCGAGGACCGATCGAGGCTCGGAGACGACGCGTGTGAGGATCGGGGATTCGAGGACGACGCGTGGACCGATCCGGGCTCAGGAGACGGCGCGTGGACCGATCGGGGATCGGAAGCGGCGCGTGGAACGATTGGGGCGTAGGAGACGGCGCGTGAACCGATCGGCGCTCGGTGACGGGGCGTGGAACGATCGGGGCTCAGGTGACGGCGCGTGAACCGATCGGCGCTCGGAGACGGCGCGTGGACCGATCGGGGCTCAGGAGACGGCGCGTGAACCAATCGGCGCTCCGAGACGGCGCGTGGACCGATCGGGGATGAGGAGAAGGCGCGTGGACCGATCGGGGCTTAGGAGACGGCGCGTGGACCGATCGGGGCTCGGAGACAGGGCGTGGAACGATCGGGGCTCAGGTGACGGCGCGTGAACCGATCGGCGCTCGGAGACGGCGCGTGGACCGATCGGGGCTTAGCAGAAGGCGCTTGGACCGATCGGGGCTTAGGAGACGGCGCGTGGACCGATCGGGGCTCAGGAGACGGCGCGTGGACCGATCCGGGCTCAGGAGACGGCGCGTGGACCGATCGGGGCTCAGGAGGCCGCGCGTGGACCGATCGCGGCTCGGCGACGGCGCGTGGACCGGTCGGGGCTCGGAGACGACGCGTGTACGGGTCAGGGCTTGGTGACGGCGCGTTTACCGATAGCAGCTCGGAGACGGCCCGTGGACAGATCGCGGCTTAGGAGACGGCGCGTGGAATGATCGGGGCTCAGGAGACGGCGCGTGGACCGGTCGAGGCTCGGAGATGACGCGTGTGCGGATCGGGGATTCGAGGACGACGGGTGGACCGATCCGGGCTCAGGAGACGGCGCGTGAACCGATCGCGGCTTAGGTGAAAACGCGTGGACCGATTGGGGCTCAGGAAGCAGCGCCTGGACCGATCGAGGCTCGGAGACGACGCGTGTACGGATCGGGGATTCGGCGATGACGCGTGGACCGATCCGGGCTCAGGAGACGGCGCGTGGACCGATCGTTGCTCGGAGACGGCGCGTGGAACGATCGGGGCTCAGGAGACGGCGCGTGCACCGGTCGGGGCTTAGGAGACTCACGTTGATCGATTGGGGCTCCGGAGGCGGCGCGTGGACCGATCGGGGCTTAGGAGACTACGCGTGTACCTATCGGGGCTCAGGAGACTGCGCGTGGATCGATCGGGGCTCGGATACGGCGCGTGGAACGATCGGGGCTCAGGAAGCGGCGCGTGGACCGATCGAGGCTCGGAGACGGCGCGTGGAACGATCGGGGCTTAGGTGACGGCGCGTGAACCGATCGGCGCTCGGAGACGGCGCGTGGACCGATCGGGGCTTAGGAGACGAAGCGTGAACCGATCGGGGCTCGGAGACGGCGCGTGGACCGACCGGTGCTCGGAGAAGGCGCGTGGACCGATCGGGGATCGGAGACGGCACGTCAACCGATCGGGGCTCAGGAGACGATCCGTGAACCGATCGCGGCTCGGAGACGGCGCGTGGACAGATCGGGGCTCAGGAAACCGCGCGTGGACCGATCGGGGCTCGGCGACTGCGCGTGGACGTATCGGGGCTCAGGAGACGGCGCGTGGACCGATCGGGGCTCGCAGACGGCACGTTAACCGATCGGGGCTTAGGAGACGATGCGTGGACCGACCGCGGCTCGGAGATGGCGCGTGAACCGACCGGGGCTCAGGAGACGGCGCGTGCACCGATCGGGGCCCAGAGACGGGTCGTGGACAGATTGGGGCTTAGGAGACGGCGCGTGGACCGATCGTGGCTGGGAGACGGCACGTCCACCAATCGGGGCTCAGGAGACTGCGCGTGGATGGATCGGAGCTTAGGGAACGACGCGTGGACCGATCGGGGCGCAGGAGACGGCGCGTGAACCGACCATGGCTCAGGAGGCCGCGCGTGGACCGACTGGGGCTCAGGAGGTGGCGCGTGGACCGATCGTTGCTCGGAGACGGCGCGTGGAACGATCGGGGCTCAGGAGACGGCGCGTGCACCGGTCGGGGCTTAGGAGACTCACGTTGATCGATTGGGGCTCCGGAGGCGGCGCGTGGACCGATCGGGGCTTAGGAGACTATGCGTGTACCTATCGGGGCTCAGGAGACTGCGCGTGGATCGATCGGGGCTCAGATACGGCGCGTGGAACGATCGGGGCTCAGGAAGCGGCGCGTGGACCGATCGAGGCTCGGAGACGGCGCGTGGAACGATCGGGGCTTAGGTGACGGCGCGTGAACCGATCGGCGCTCGGAGACGGCGCGTGGACCGATCGGGGCTTAGGAGACGAAGCGTGAACCGATCGGGGCTCGGAGACGGCGCGTGGACCGACCGGTGCTCGGAGAAGGCGCGTGGACCGATCGGGGATCGGAGACGGCACGTCAACCGATCGGGGCTCAGGAGACGATCCGTGAACCGATCGCGGCTCGGAGACGGCGCGTGGACAGATCGGGGCTCAGGAAACCGCGCGTGGACCGATCGGGGCTCGGCGACTGCGCGTGGACGTATCGGGGCTCAGGAGACGGCGCGTGGACCGATCGGGGCTCGCAGACGGCACGTTAACCGATCGGGGCTTAGGAGACGATGCGTGGACCGACCGCGGCTCGGAGATGGCGCGTGAACCGACCGGGGCTCAGGAGACGGCGCGTGCACCGATCGGGGCCCAGAGACGGGTCGTGGACAGATTGGGGCTTAGGAGACGGCGCGTGGACCGATCGTGGCTGGGAGACGGCACGTCCACCAATCGGGGCTCAGGAGACTGCGCGTGGATGGATCGGAGCTTAGGGAACGACGCGTGGACCGATCGGGGCGCAGGAGACGGCGCGTGAACCGACCATGGCTCAGGAGGCCGCGCGTGGACCGACTGGGGCTCAGGAGGTGGCGCGTTAACCGATCGGGGCTTAGGAGACGATGCGAGGAGGCATCTGGGTTTACAAGACGACGCGTGGATCGATCGGGGCTCGAAGAAGGCGCGTGAACCGACCGGGGCTCAGGAGACGGCGCGAGGACCGATCGGGGCTCCGAGACGGCACATTAACCGATCGGGGCTTAGGAGATGATGCGTGGACCGATCGGGCTCGGAGCCGGCGCGTGAACTGATCGGGGCTAAGGAGACGGCGCGTGGATCGATTGGGGGTTGGATACGGCGCATGACGCAACCGGGGCTCAGGAGGCCGCGCGTGGACCGATCATGGTTCGGCGACGGCGCGTGGACCGATCGGGGCTCGGAGACGGCGCGTGGAATGATCGGGGCTCGGAGACGGCGCGTCGACCGATCGGGGTTCGGAGACGGCGCCTGGACCGTCCGGGGCTCAGGAGGCGGTGCGTGGACCGATCGGGGCTCAGGAGACTGCGCGTGGATCGATCGGGGCTCGGAGACGGCGCGTGGATGGACCGTGGCTTAGAATGCGGCACGCGGACCGATCGGGGCTCGGAGACGGCGCGTGGACCGACCGGGGCTCAGGAGACCGCGCGTGGACCGATCGGGTCTCGGCGACTGCGCGTGGATGTATCGGGGCTCAGGAGACGGCGCGTGGACCGATCGGGGCGCGGAGACGGCGCGTTAACCGATCGGGGATTAGGAGACGATGCGTGGACCGATCGGGGCTCGGAGATGGCGCGTGGACCGACCGGGGCTAAGGAGGACGCGCGTGGACCGATTGAGGCTTAGGAGCCGACGCGTGGACCGATTGGGGCTGAGGAGACGGCGCGTGGACCGATCGGGGCTCGGAGACGGCGCGTGGAACGATCGGAGCACAGGAGATGCCGCGTGAACCGATCGGCGCTCGGAGACGGCGCGTGGATCAATCGGGGCTTAGGAGACGGCGCGTGGACCGATCGGGCCTTAGGAGAAGACGCGTGGGCCGATCGGGGCTCGGAGATGGCGCGTGGACCGACCGGGGCTAAGGAGGACGCGCGTGGACCGATTGAGGCTTAGGAGCCGACGCGTGGACCGATTGGGGCTGAGGAGACGGCGCGTGGACCGATCGGAGCTCGGAGACGACGCGTGTACGGATCAGGGCTTGGTGACGGCACGTTTACCGATAGCAGCTGGGAGACGGCCCGTGGACGGATCGCGGCATAGGAGACGGCGCGTGGAACGATCGGGGCTCAGGAGACGGCGCGTGGACCGGTCGGGGCTTAGGAGACGACGCGTGGACCGATCGAGGCTCGGAGACGACGCGTGTACGGATCGGGGATTCGCGGACGACGGGTGGACCGATCCGGGCTCAGGAGACGGCGCGTGGACCGATCGGGGCTCGGAAACGGTGCGTGGAACGATCGGGGCTCAGGAGACGGCGCGTGAACCGATCGGCGCTCGGAGACGGCGAGTGGACCGATCGGGGCTTATGAGACGGCGCGTGGACCGATCGGGGCATATGAGACGGCGCGTGGACCGATCGGAGATCAGGAGAAGACGCGTGCACCGTTCGGGGCTCTGGAAGCGGCGCACGGACCGATCGTGGCTCGGAGACGGCGCGTGGAGGCATCGGGGCTTTGAAGACGACGCGTGGACCGAACGGTGCTCAGAAAACGCCGCGTGGACCGATGGGGGCTCGGAGACGCCGCTTGGACCGATCGGGGCTTAGGAGACGGCGCGTGGACCGATTAGGGCTTAGGAGACGGCGCGTGGACCGATCGGGGCTCAGGAAGCGGCGTCTGGACCGATCGGGGCTCAGGAGACGGCGCGAGGAGCGATCGGGGCTCAGGAGAAGACGCGTCAATTGATCGGGGCTCAGAAATCGGCGCGTGGAGCGATCGGGGCTCAGGGGACGACGCGTGGATCGATCGGGGCTCAGGAAACGACTCGTCGACCGATCGGGGCTCAGGAGACGGCGCGCGTACCGACCGGGACTCAGGAGTCTCGCGTGGACCGATCACTGCTCGGCGACGGCGCGTGGACGGATCGGGGCTCGGAGACGACGCGTGGACCGATGGGGGCTCGGATACGGCGCGTGAACCAACCGGGGCTCAGGAGGTCGCGCGTGGACCGATCGCGGCTCGGTGACGGCGCGTGGACCAATCGGGGCTCAGGAGGCCGCGCGTGGACCGATCGCGGCTCGGCGACGGCGCGTGGACCGATTGGGGCTCAGGAGGCCGCGCATGGACCGATCATGGCTCGGCGATGGCGCGTGGACCGATCGGTGCTCGGAGACGACGCGTGGACCGATCGGGGCTCGGAGACAGCGCGTGGACCGACTGGGGCTCAGGCGGTTGCGCGGGGACCGATCGGGGCTCGGAGACGGCGCGTTAACCGATAGGGGCTTAGGAGACGATGCGTTGACCGATCGGGCTCGGAGACGGCGCGTGAACCGACCGGGGCTCAGGAGACGACGCGTCGACCGGTCGGTGCTTAGGAGACGAAGCCTGGACCGATCGGTGTTTAGGAGGCGGCGCGTGGAACGATCGGGACTCAGAAGACGGCGCGTGCCCCGATCGGCGCTCGGAGACGGCGCGTGGACCGATCGAGGCTTAGGAGACGACGCGTGGATCGAGCGGGGCTCGGAGATGGCGAGTGGATGGACCGTGGCTTAGAATGCGGCACGCGGACCGATCGGGGCTCGGAGAAGGCGTGTGGACCGATCGGGGATCAGGAAACGGCACGTGGAGCGATCGGGGTTGAGGAGGCGGCGCGTGGATCGATCGGGGCTTAGGAGGCGGCGCGTGGACCGATTGGGGCTTAGGAGACGGCGCGATGACCGATCGGGGCTCAGGACGCGACGCCTAGACCGATCGTGGCTCGGAGACGGCGCGTGGAGGCATCGGGGCTAAGAAGACGACGCAGGGACCGAGTGGGGCTCAGGAGACGGCGCGAGGAGCGATCGGGTATTAGGGGACGACGCGTGGACCGATCGGTGCTCGAAGACGGCGCGAGGACTGTCCGTGGCTTAGAATGCGGCATGCAGACCGATCGGGACTCGGAGACGGCGTGTGGGCAATCGGGGCTCGGAGACGGCGCGTTAACCGATCGGGGCGTAGGAGACGATGCGTGGACCGATCGGGCCTCGGAGACGGCGCGTGGACCGATCGGAGCAAAGGAGACGTCGCGTGAACCGATTGGCGTTCGGAGACGACGCGTGGATCGATCGGGGCTTAGGAGGCGGCGCGTGGACCGATTGGGGCTTAGGAGACGGCGCGATGACCGATCGGGGCTCAGGAAGCGACGCCTAGACCGATCGTGGCTCGGAGACGGCGCGTGGAGGCATCGGGGCTAAGAAGACGACGCAGGGACCGAGTGGGGCTCAGGAGACGGCGCGAGGAGCGATCGGGGCTCAGGAGAAGACGCGTCAATTGATCGGGGCTCAGAAATCGGCGCGTGGACCGATCGAGGCTCGGAGACGACGCGTGGACCGATGGGGGCTCGGATACGGCGCGTGAACCAACCGGGGCTCAGGAGACCGCGCGTGGACCGATCATGGCTCGGCGACGGTGCGTGGACCGATCGGGGTTCGGATACGAGGCGTGGACCGATCGGGACTCAGGAGACGGCGCGTGGCCCGATTGGGGCTCGGATACGGCGCGTGAACCGACCGGGGCTCAGGAGGCCGCGCGAGAACCGATCGCGGCTCGCCGACGGCGCGTGGACCGATCGGGGCTCAGGAGGCCGCGCGTGGACCCATCATGGCTCGGCGACGGCGCGTAGACCGATCGGGGCTCGGAGACGACGCGTGGAGGCATCCGGGCTAAGAAGACGACGCATGGACCGAGCGGGGTTCAGGAGACGGCGCGAGGAGCGATCGGGGCTCAGCAGAAGACACGTCAATTGATCGGGGCTCCGGAGACGACGCCTCGACGGATCGGGGCTCAGGAGGCGGCACGAGAAGCGATCGGGGCTCAGGAGAAGACGCGTCATATGATCAGGGCTCAGGAGACGACGCGTCGACGAATCGGGGCTTAGGAGACGACGCGTGGACGGATCGGGGCTCAGGAGACGGCGCGTCGACCGACCGGAGCTCAGGAGATTCGCGTGGATCGATCGGGGCTCCGTAGGCGGCGCGTGGACCGATTGGGGCTTAGGAGACGACGCGTGGACCGATCGGGACTCAGGAGACGGCGCGTGGCCCGATTGGGGCTCGGATACGGCGCGTGAACCGACCGGGGCTCAGGAGGCCGCGCGAGAACCGATCGCGGCTCGGCGACGGCGCGTGGACCGATCGGGGCTTAGGAGGCCGCGCGTGGACCCATCATGGCTCGGCGACGGCGCGTAGACCGATCGGGGCTCGGCGACGACGCGTGGACCGATCGGGACTCGGAGACAGCGTGTGGACCGACTGGGGCTCAGGCGGTTGCGCGTGGACTAATTGGGGCTCCGGAGGCGGCGCGTGGACCGATTGGGGAGCAGAAGATGGTGCGTGGACCGATCGGGGCTCGGAGATGGCGCGTGGACCGATCGGAGCTTAGAAGACGACGCGTAGACCGATTGGGGCTCGGAAACGACGCGTTAACCGAGCGGGGCTTAGGAGATTACGCGTGGACCGATCGGGGCGTAGGAGACGACGCGTGTACCTATCGGGGCTCACGAGACAGCGTGTGGACCGATTTGGGCTCAGGAGACGGCGCGTGGATCGATCGGGGCTCGGAGACGGCGCGTGGAACGATCGGGGCTCAGGAGACGGCGCGTAAAGTTATCGGCGCTCGGAGACGGCGCGTGGACCGATCGGGGATTAGGAGACGACGCGTGGACCGATCGGGTCTTAGGAGACGACGCGTGGACCGATCGGGGCTCGGAGACGGCCCCTGGACGGATCGGGGCTTAGGAGACGGCGCATGGACTCATTGGGGCTCAGGAGACAACGCGTGGACCGATCGGAGCTCGGAAACGACGCGTTAACCGAGCGGGGCTTAGGAGACTACGCGTGGACCGATCGGGGCTTAGAAGACGACGCGTGGACCGATGGGGCTTAGGAGCCTCGCGTGGATCGATCGAGGCCCCGGAGGCGCCGCGTGGACCCATGGGGATCAGGAGACAGTGCGTGGACCGATCGGGGCTCGGAGACGGCGCGTGGACCGATTGGGGTGTAGGCGACGACGCGTGTACCTATCGGGGCTCAGGAGACAGCGCGTGGACCGATCAGAGCTCGGCGACTGCGCGTGGACGTATCGGGGCTCAGGAGACGGCGCGTGGACCGATCGGGGCTCGGGGACGGCGCGTTAACCGATTGGGGTTAGGAGACCATGCGTGGACCGATCGGGGCTCGAAGACGGCGCGTGGACCGATCGGGTCTCAGGAGGCCGCGCGTGGACAGATCATGACTCGGCGACGGCGCGTAGACCGATCGGGGCTCGGAGACGACGCGTGGACCGATCGGGGCTCGGAGACAGCGCGTGGACCGACTGGGGCTCAGGCGGATTCGCGTGGACCAATTGGGGTTCGGCGACGGCGCGTGGACCGATCGAGGCTCGGAGACGACGCGTGTACGGATCGGGGATTCGGGGACGACGCGTGGAACGATCCGGGCTCAGAAGACGGCGCGTGGACCGATCGGGGCTCGGAGACGGCGCTTCGAATGATCGGGGCTCAGGTGACGGGGCGTGAACCGATCGGCGCTCGGAGACGGCGCGTGGACCGATCGGGGCTTTGGAGAAGGCGCTTGGACCGATCGCGCCTTAGGAGACGGCGCGTGGGCCGATCAGAGCTCGGAGACGGCGCGTGGACCGATCGGGGCTCAGAAGACGACGCGTCGACCGATCGGGGCTCAGGTGACGGCGCGCGGACCGACCGGGGCTCAGGAGACGGCGCGTGCACCGGTCGGGGCTTAGGAGACGACGCGTCGACAGATCGGGGCTCAGGAGAAGGGGTGTGGACCGATCGGGTCTCGGCGACGGCGCGTGGAACGATCTGGGCTCGGAGACGGGGCGTGGAACGATCGGGGCTCAGGTGACGACGCGTGAACCGATCGGCGCTCGGAGACGGCGCGTGGACCGATCGGGGCTTAGCAGAAGGCGCTTGGACCGATCGGGGCTTAGGAGACGGCGCGTGGACCGATCGGGGCTCAGGAGACGGCGCGTGAAATGATCGGGGCTCGGAGACAGCGCGTGGACCGACTGGGGCTCAGGCGGATTCGCGTGGACCAATTGGGGTTCGGCGACGGCGCGTGGACCGATCGAGGCTCGGAGACGACGCGTGTACGGATCGGGGATTCGGGGACGACGCGTGGAACGATCCGGGCTCGGAGATGGCGCGTGGAATGATCGGGGCTAAGGAGATGGCGTGTGGACCGATCGGAGATAAGGAGACGACGCATGGACCGAGAGGGCTCTGGAAGCGGCGCACGGACGGATCGTGGCTCGGTGACGGCGCGTGGAGGGATCGGGGCTTTGAAGACGACGCGTGGAACAAACGGAGCTCAGAAAACGGTGCGTGGAGCGATCGGGGCTCAGGAGACTGCGCGTGGATCGATCGGGGCTCGGATACGGCGCGTGGAACGATCGGGACTCAGGAGACAGCGGGTGAAATGATCGGCGCTCGGAGACGGCGCGTGGAGCGATTGGGGCTTAGGAGACGGCGCGTGGACCGATCGGGGCTCAGGAAGCGGCGCCTAGACCGATCGTGGCTCGGAGACGGCGCGTGGAGGCATCTGGGCTTACAAGACGACGCGTGGATCGATCGGGGCTCGGAGACGGCGCGTGAACCGACCAGGGCTCAGGATAAGGCGCGTGGACCAGTCGGGGCTTAGGAGACGACGCGAGGACCGATCGAGGCTCGGAGACGACGCGTGTGAGGATCGGGGATTCGAGGACGACGCGTGGACCGATCCGGGCTCAGGAGACGGCGCGTGGACCGATCGGGGATTGGAAGCGGCGCGTGGAACGATCGGGGCGTAGGAGACGGCGCGTGAACCGATCGGCGCTCGGAGACGGCGCATGGACCGATCGTGGCTTAGGAGAAGGCGCGTGGAACGATCGGGGCTCAGGAGACGGCGCGTGGAGCGATCGGGGCTCAGGAGACGGCGCGTGAACCAATCGGCGCTCCGAGACGGCGCGTGGACCGATCGGGGATGAGGAGAAGGCGCGTGGCCGATCGGGGCTTAGGAGACGGCGCGTGGACCGATCGGGGCTCGGAGACGGGGCGTGGAACGATCGGGGCTCAGGTGACGGCGCGTGAACCGATCGGCGCTCGGAGACGGCGCGTGGACCGATCGGGGCTTAGCAGAAGGCGCTTGGACCGATCGGGGCTTAGGAGACGGCGCGTGGACCGATCGGGGCTCAGGAGACGGCGCGTGAAATGATCGGCGCTCGGAGACGGCGCGTGGACCGATCCGGGCTCAGGAGACGGCGCGTGGACCGATCGGGGCTCGGAGACGGAGCGTGGAGCGATCGGGGCTCAGGAGACGGCGCGTGAACTAATCGGCGCTCGGAGACGGCGCGTGGACCGATCGGGGCTGAGGAGACGACGCGTGGACCGATCGGGGCTCGGAGACGGCGCGTGGATGGACCGTGGCTTAGAATGCGGCACGCGGACCGATCGGGGCTCGGAGACGGCCTGTGGATCGATCGTGGCTCAGGAGACGGCGCGTGGACCGATGGGGATCAGGAGGCGGTGCGTGGACCGATCGGGGCACGAAGGCGGCGCGTGGACCGATCGGGGCGTAGGAGACGGCGCGTGGACCGATCCGGGCTCAGGACACGGCGCGTGGACCGATCGGGGCTCGGAGACGGAGCGTGGAGCGATCGGGGCTCAGGAGACGGCGCGTGAATTAATCGGCGCTCGGAGACGGCGCGTGGACCGATCGGGGCTGAGGAGAAGGCGCGTGGTCCGATCGGGGCTTATGAGACGGCGCGTGGACCGATCGGGGCTCGGAGATGGCGCGTGGAATGATCGGGGCTAAGGAGATGGCGTGTGGACCGATCGGAGATAAGGAGACGACGCATGGACCGAGAGGGCTCTGGAAGCGGCGCACGGACGGATCGTGGCTCGGAGACGGCGCGTGGAGGGATCGGCGCTTTGAAGACGACGCGTGGACCAAACGGTGCTCAGAAAACGGTGCGTGGAGCGATCGGGGCTCAGGAGACGGCGCGTGGACCGATCGGGGCTCAGGAGCCGGCGCGTGGACCGATTGGGGCTCGGATACGGCGCGTGAACCAACCGGGACTCAGAAGCCCGCGCGTGGACCGATCCCGGCTCGGCGACGGCGTGTGGATCGATGGGGCTCAGGAGCCGCGCGTGGACCGATCATGGCTCGGTGACGGCGCGTGGACCGATCGGGGCTTAGGTGACGATGCGTGGACCGATTGGGGCTCAGGAAGCAGCGCCTGGACCGATCGTGGCTCGGAGACGGCGCGAGGAGCCATCTGGGCTTCGAAGACGACGCGTGGATCGATCGGAGCTCGGAGACGGCGCGTGAACCGACCGGGGCTCAGGAGGCCGCGCGTGGACCGATCGAGGCTCAGGAGGCCACGCCTGGACTGATCGGGGCTCCGCGACGGCGCGTGGACCGTTCGAGGCTCGGAGACGACGCGTGTACGGATCGGGGATTCGGCGATGACACGTGGACCGATCCGGGCTCAGGAGACGGCGCGTGGGCGGATCGGGGCTCGGAGACGGCGCGTGGAACGATCGGAGCTCAGGAGACGGCGCGTGAACCGATCGGCGCTCGGAGACGGCGCGTGGACCGATGGGGGATGAGGAGAAGGCGCGTGGACTGATCGGGGCTTAGGAGACGGCGCATAGACCGATCGGCGCTCGGAGACGGCGCGTGGACCGATCGGGGCTTAGCAGAAGGCGCTTGGAGCGATCGGGGCTTAGCAGAAGGCGCTTGGACCAATCCGGGCTTAGGAGACGGCGCGTGGACCGATCGAGGCTCGGCGACTGCGCGTGGAGCGATCGGGGCTCAGGAGACGGCGCGTGAACCAATCGGCGCTCCGAGACGGCGCATGGACCGATCGGGGCTTAGGAGACGGCGCGTAGACCGATCGGGGCTCGGAGACGGCGCGTGGAACGATCGGGGCTCAGGTGACGGCGCGTGAACCGATCGGCGCTCGGAGACGGCGCGTGGACCGATCGGGGCTTAGCAGAAGGCGCTTGGACCGATCGGGGCTTAGCAGAAGGCGCTTGGACCGATCGGGGATTAGGAGACGGCGCGTGGACCGATCGGAGCTCGGAGACGGCGCGTGGAACGATCGGGGCTCAGGAGACCGCGCGTGAACCGATCGGCGCTCGGAGACGGCGCGTGGACCGACTGGGCCACAGGCGATGGCGCGTGGACCAATTGGGGTTCGGCGACGGCGCGTGGACCGATCCAGGCTCAGGAGACGGCGCGTGGACCGATCGGGGCTGGGAGACGGAGCGTGGAGCGATCGGGGCTCAGGAGATGGCGCGTGAACTAATCGGCGCTCGGAGACGGCGCGTGGACCGATCGGGGCTGAGGAGACGGCGCGTGGTCCGATCGGGGCTTATGAGACGGCGCGTGGACCGATCGGGGCTCGGAGATGGCGCGTGGAATGATCGGGGCTTAGGAGATGGCGTGTGGACCGATCGGAGATCAGGAGACGACGCGTGGACCGAGAGGGCTCTGGAAGCGGCGCACGGACGGATCGTGGCTCGGAGACGGCGCGTGGACCGATCGGGGCTTAGGAGACGGCGCGTGCACCGATCGGGGCCCGGAGACGGATCGTGGACAGATTGGGGATTAGGAGACGGCGCGTGGACCGATCGGGGCTGGGAGACGGCACGTGGACCAATGGGGGCTTAGGAGACGACGCGTGGACCGATCGGGGTGTAGGCGACGACGCGTGTACCTATCGGGGCTCAGGAGACAGCGCGTGGACCGATCAGGGCTCGGCGACTGCGCGTGGACGTATCGGGGCTCAGGAGACGGCGCGTGAACCGATCGGGGCTCGGGCGATTTCGCGTCGACCAATTGGGGTTCGGCGACGGCGCGTGGACCGATCGGGGCTTAGGAGACGGCGCGTGCACCGATCGGGGCCCGGAGACGGGTCGTGGACCGATCGGAGCTCAGGAGACGGCGCGTGGACCGATTGGGGCTCGGATACGGCGCGTGAACCAATCGGGGCTCAGGAGGCCGCTCGTGGACCGATCGCGGCTCGGCGACGGCGCGTGGACCGATCGGGGCTCAGGAGGCCGCACGTGGACCGATCGGGGCTTAGGAGACGATGCGTGAACCGATCGGGGCTTAGGAGACGGCGTGTGAACGTATCGGGGCTTAGGAGAGGATGCGTTGACCGATCGGGGCTCATGAGACGGCGCGTAGACCGATCGGGGCTCAGGAGACGGCGCGTGGACCGATCGGTGCTCGGAGACGGCGCGTGGACGAACCGTGGCTTAGAATGCGTCACGCGGACCGATCGGGGCTCGGATACGGCGTGTGGACCGATGGGGGCTCGGAGACGCCGCGTGGACCGATCGGGGCTTAGGAGACGACGCGTGGACCGATCGGGGCGTAGGACACGGCGCGTGTACCTATCGGGGCTCACGAGACAGCGTGTGGACCGATTGGGGCTCAGGAGACGGCGCGTGGACCGATCGGGGCTCGGAGACGGCGCGTGGAACGATCGGAGCTCAGGAGACGGGGCGTGAAATGATCGGCGCTCTGAGACGGCGCGTGGACCGATCGGTGCTCGGAGACGGCGCGTGGACGGACCGCGGCTCAGAATGCGGTACGCGGACCGATCGGGGATCGGACACGGCGTGTGGACCGATCGAGGCTCGGAGACGACGCGTTTACGGATCGGGGATCAGGAGACGACGCGGGGAACGATCCGGGGTCAGGAGACGGAGCGTGGACCGATCGGGACTCGGATACGACGTGTAGAACGATCGGGGCTCGGGTGACGGCGCGTGGACCGATCGGAGATCAGGAGGTGACGCGTGGACCGATCGGGGTTGTGGAAGCCGCGCACGGACCGATCGTGGCTCGGAGACGGCGCGTGGAGGCATCGGGGCTTTGAAGACGACGCGTGGACCGATCGGGGCTCAGGAAACGGCGTGTGGCGCGATCGGGGCTCAGGAGACGACGCGTAGATCGATCAGGGCTCAGGAGACGACGCGTCGACCAATCGGGGCTCGGAGACGGCGCGGGACGATCGGGGCTCAGGAGACGACGCGTCGCCCGATCGGAGGTCAGGAGGCGGCGCGTGGACCCATCGGGGCTCGGAGACGGCACGTGGACCGATCAGGGCTTAGGAGACGACTCGTGGACCGATCAGGGCTCAGGAGATAGCGCGTGGACCGGTCGGGGCTTAGGAGACTCGCGTGGATCTAACGGACCTTCGGAGGCGGCGTGTGAACCGATCGGGGAGTAGGAGACGGTGCGTGGAGCGATCGGGGCGTTGGAGACGGCGCGTGGAGGCATCGGGGTTTAGAAGACGACGTATGGACCGATCGGGGCTCAGGAAACGGCGCGTGGACCGATCGGGGCTCAGGAAGCGGCGCCTAGACTGATAGGGGCTCGGAGACGGCGCGTGGAGGCACCGGGGCTAAGAAGACGACGCATGGACCGAGCGGGGCTCAGGAGACGGCGCGAGGAGCGATCGGGGCTCAGGAGAAGACGCGTCAATTGATCGGGGCTCAGAAATCGGCGCGTGGAGCGATCGGGGCTCAGGAGACGACGCGTGGATCGATCGGGGCCCAGGAAACGACGCGTGCACGGATCGGGGATTAGGGGACGACGCGTGAACCGATCGGCGCTCAGGAGGCGGCGTGTAGACTGATCGGGGATCGGAAACGATGCGGTAACCGAGCGGGTCTTATGAGACGATGCGTGGACCGATCGGGGCTCAGGAGACGGCGTGTAGACTGATCGGGGATCGGAAACGATGCGGTAACCGAGCGGGTCTTATGAGACGATGCGTGGACCGATCGGGGCTCGGAGACAGCACGTGGACCGATCGGGCTCGGAGACGGCGCGGGACGATCGGGGCTCAGGAGACGACGCGTCGCCCGATCGGAGGTCAGGAGGCGGCGCGTGGACCCATCGGGGCTCGGAGACGGCACGTGGACCGATCAGGACTTAGGAGACGACTCGTGGACCGATCAGGGCTCAGGAGATAGCGCGTGGACCGGTCGGGGCTTAGGAGACTCGCGTGGATCGAACGGACCTTCGGAGGCGGCGTGTGAACCGATCGGGGAGTAGGAGACGGTGCGTGGAGCGATCGGGGCGTAGGAGACGGCGCGTGGAGGCATCGGGGTTTAGAAGACGACGTATGGACCGATCGGGGCTCAGGAAACGGCGCGTGGACCGATCGGAGCTCGGAGACGGCGCGTGGACCGATCGGGGCTCAGGAGATGGCGTGTGAACCAATCGGCGCTCGGACACGGCGCGTGGACCGATCGTGGCTTAGGAGAAGGCGCGTGGACCAATCGGGGCTCAGGAGACGGGGTGCGGACTGACCGGGGCTCAGGTGACTCGCGTGGATCGATCGGGGCTCCGGAGGCGCCGTGTGGACCGATGGGGACCAAGAGACGGTGCGTGGACCGATCGGGGCTCGGAGCCGGCGCGTGGACCGATCGGGGCGGGGAGACGGCGCGTGAACCGACCGGGGCTCAGGAGGCCGCGCGTGGACTGATCGGGGCTCGGCGACTGCGCGTGGACGTATCGGGGCTCAGGAGACGGTGCGTGGACCGATCGGGGCGGGGAGACGGCGCGTGGAACGATCGGAGCACAGGAGACGGCGCGTGAACCGATCGGCGCTCGGAAACGGCGCGTGGATCGATCGGGGCTTAGGAGACGGCGCGTGGACCGATCGGGGCTCAGGAGACCCCGCGTGGACCGATCGGGGGTCGGCGACTGCGCGTGGACGCATCGGGGCTCAGGAGACGGCGCGTGGACCGATCGGGGCTCGGAGACGGCACGTTAACCGATCGGGGCTTAGGAGACGATGCGAGGACCGATCGCGGCTCGGAGACGGCGTGTGAACCGACCGGGGCTCAGGAGGCCGCGCGTGGACCGATCGAGGCTCGGCGACGGCGAGTGGACCCATCGGGGCTCGGAGACGACGCGTGTACGGATCGGGGCTTGATGACGACGGCTTTATCGATCGCGGCTCGGAGACGGCCCGCGAATCGATCGGCGCTCGGAGACGGCGCGTGGACCGATCGGGGCTTATGAGACGGCGCGTGGACCGATCGGAGATCAGGAGAAGACGCGTGCACCGATCGGGGCTCTGGAAGCGGCGCACGGATCGATCGTGGCTCGGAGACGGCGCGTGGAGGCATCGGGGCTTTGAAGACGACGCGTGGACCGAACGGTGCTCAGAAAACGCCGCGTGGACCGATGGGAATCAGGAGACGGTGCGTGGAGCGATCGGGGCTCGGAGACGCCGCTTGGACCGATCGGGGCTTAGGGGAAGGCGCGTGGACGGATCGGGGCTCAGGAGGCCGCGCGTGGACCGATCGCGGCTCGGCGGCGGCGCGTGGACCGATCGGGGCTCAGGAGGCCGCGCGTGGACCGATCATGGCTCGGCAAGGGCGCGTGGACCGATCGGTGTTCAGAGACGACGCGTGGACCGATCGGGGCTCAGGCGGTTGCGCGTGGACCATTTGGGGTTCGGCGACGGCATATGGACCGATCGGCGCTCGGAGACAGCGCGTTAACCGATTGGGGTTTAGGAAACGATGCATGGACCGATCGGGGCTTGGAGACGGCGCGTGGACCGATCGGGGCTCAGGAGACGACGCGTGGACCGATCCGGGCTCGGAGATGGCGCGTGGAATGATCGGGGCTCAGGAGATGGCGCGTGAACCGATCGGCGCTCGGAGACAGCGCGAGGACCGATCGGGGCTTAGGAGACGACGCGTGGAGCGATCGGAGATCAGGAGACGATGCGTGGTCCGATAGGGCTCTGGAAGCGGCGCACGGACCGTTCGTGGATCGGCGACGGCGCGTGGACCGATCGGGGCTCAGGAGACCGCGCGTGGACCGATCATAGCTCGGCAACGGCGCGTGGACCGATCGGCGCTCGGAGACAGCGCGTGGACCGACTGGGGCTCAGGCGGTTGCGCGTGGACCAATTCGGGTTCGGCGACGGCGCGTGGACCGCTCGGCGCTCGGAGGAGGCGCGTGGACCGATCGGGGCTTAGGAGACAACGCCTGGACCCATCGGCGCTCGGAGACGGTGCGTGGATCGATCGGGGCTTAGGAGACGGCGCGTCGACCGATCGGAGATCAGCAGAGGACGCCTGGACTGATAGGGCTCTGGAAGCGGCGCACGGACCGATCGTGGCTCGGAGACGGCGCGTGGAGGCATCGGGGCTTTGAAGACGACGCGTGGACCGAACGGTGCTCAGAAAACGGCGCGTGGAGCGATCGGGGCTCAGGAAATGACGCGTCGATGGATCGGGGCTTAGGAGACGACGCGTGGACCGATCGGGGCGTAGGACGCGACGCGTGTACCTATCGGGGCTGACGAGACAGCGTGTGGACCGATTGGGTCTCAGGAGACGGCGCCTGGACCGATCGGGGCTCGGAGACGGCGCGTGGAACGATCGGAGCTCAGTAGACGGCGCGTGTTCCTATCGGGGGTCACGAGACTGCGTGTGGGCCGATTGGGGCTCAGGAGACGACAGGTTTACGGATCGGGGATCAGGAGACGACGCGTGGAACGATCCGGGCTCAGGAGACGGAGCGTGGACCGATCGGGGCTTGGAGACGGCGTGTGGAACGATCGGGGCTCAGGAGCCTAGCGTGGATCGATCGGGGCTCCGGAGGCGGCGCGTGGACCGATTGGAGAGCAGGAGATGGTGCGTGGACCGATCGGGGCCCGGAGACGGCGCGTGGACCGTTTGGGGCTTAGGAGACGAAGCGTGGACCGATTGGGGCTCAGGAGGCCGCGCGTGGACCGATCGCGGCTCGATGCCGCGCGTGGACGGATCAGGGCTTAGGAGACGACGCGTGGATCGAGCGGGGCTCGGACACGGCGCGTGGATGGACCGTGGCTTAGAATGCGGCACGCGGACCGATCGGGGCTCGGACACGGCGTGTGGACCGATCGGGGATCAGGAAACGGTGCGTGGAGCGATCGGGGCTCAGGAGGCGGCGCGTGGATCGATCGGGGCTCAGGAGACGACGCGTCGATGGATAGGGGCTTAGGAGCCGACGCGTGGACCGATCGGGGCTCAGGAGTCGGCGCGTCGACCGACCGGAGCTCAGGAGATCCGCGTGGATCGATCGGGGCTCCGTAGGCGGCGCGTGGACCGATTGGGGCTTAGGAGACGACGCGTGGACCGATCGGGACTCAGGAGACGGAGCGTGGCCCGATTGGGGCTCGGATACGGCGCGTGAACCGACCGGGGCTCAGGAGGCCGCGCGAGAACCGATCGCGGCTCGGCGACGGCGCGTGGACCGATCGGGGCTCAGGAGGCTGCGCGTGGACCGATCATGGCTCGGCGACGGCGCGTAGACCGATCGGGGCTCGGAGACGACGCGTGGACCGATCATGGCTCGGCGACGGCGCGTAGACCGATCGGGGCTCGGAGACGACGCGTGGACCGATCCGGGCTCAGGAGACAGCGCGTGGACCGACTGGGGCTCAGGCGGTTTCGCGTGGACCAATTGGGGTTCGGCGACGGCCCGTGGACCGATCGGGGCTTAGGAGACGGCGCGTGAACCGATCGGGGCCCGGAGACGGGTCGTGGACAGATTGGGGATTAGGAGACGGCGCGTGGACCGATCGGGGCTGGGAGACGGCACGTGGACCGATCGGGGCTCGGAGACAGCGCGTGGACTGACTGGGGCTCAAGCGGTTTCGCGTGGACCAATTGGGGTTCGGCGACGGCGCGTGGACCGATCGGGGCTCAGGAGAAGGCGCGTGGACCGATCGGGGCTCAGGAGACGACGCGTGGACCGATCGGGGCTCAGGAGACGGCGCGTGCACCGATCGGGGCTCAGGAGGCCGCGCGTGGACCGATCGAGGCTCGGCGACGGCGCGTGGACCCATCGGGGCGTAGGACACGGCGCGTGCACCGATCGGGGCCCGGAGACGGGTCGTGGACAGATTGGGGATTAGGAGACGGCGCGTGGACCGATCGGGGCTTAGGAGACGGCGCGTCGACCGATCGGAGATCAGCAGAGGACGCCTGGACTGATAGGGCTCTGGAAGCGGCGCACGGACCGATCGTGGCTCGGAGACGGCGCTTGGAGGCATCGGGGCTTTGAAGACGACGCGTGGATAGAACGGTGCTCAGAAAACGGCGCGTGGAGCGATCGGGGCTCAGGAAATGACGCGTCGATGGATCGGGGCTTAGGAGACGATGCGTGGACCGATCGGGGCTCGGCGACTGCGCGTGGACGTATCGGGGCTCAGGAGACGGCGCGTGGACCGACCGGGGCTTAGGAGGCGGCGTGTGGAACGATCGGGGCTCAGGAGACGGCGCGTGCACCGATCGGCGCTCGGAGACGGCGCGTGGAGCGATCGGGGCTGAGGAGACGACGCGTGGATCGATCGGGGCACAGGAGACGACGCGTCGACCGATCGGGGCTGAGGAGACGACGCGTGGTCCGATCGGGGCTTTGGAGAAAACGCGTGGACCGATCGGGGCTCAGGAAGCGGCGCCTGCACCGATCGTGGTTGGGAGACGGCGCAAGGAGGCATCTGGGCTTAGAAGACGACGCGTGGACCGATCGGGGCTCAGGAAACGGCGCGTGGACCGACCGCGGCTCAGGAGGCCACGCCTGGACCGATCGCGGCTCGGCGACGGCGCGTCGACCGATCTAGTCTCGGAGACGACGCGTCGACCGATCGGGGCTCAGATGACGGCGCGCAGACCGACCGGGGCTCAGGAGACTCGCGTGGATCGATCGGGGCTCCGGAGACGCCACGTGGAGCGATGGGGATCAGGAGACGGTGCGCGGACCGATCGGGGCTCGGAGACGGCGCGTGGACCGATCGGGGCTTAGGAGACGACGCGTGTACCTATCGGGGCTCCGGAGGCGCCGCGTGGACCGATGGGGATGAGGAGACGGTGCGTGGACCGATCGGGGCTCGGAGACGGCGCGTGGACCGATCGGGGCTTAGGAGACGACGCGTGGACCGATCGGGGCTTAGGAGACGACGCGTGGACCGATCGGGGCTCAGGAGCCTAGCGTGGATCGATCGGCGCTCCGGAGGCGGCGCGTGGACCGATTGGAGAGCAGGAGATGGTGCGTGGACCGATCGGGGCCCGGAGACGGCGCGTGGACCGATCGGGGCTTAGGAGACGACGCGTGGACCGATTGGGGCTCAGGAGGCCGCGCGTGGACCGATCGCGGCTCGACGCCGCGCGTGGACGGATCAGGGCTTAGGAGACGACGCGTGGATCGAGCGGGGCTCGGACACGGCGCGTGGATAGACCGTGGCTTAGAATGCGGCACCCAGACCGATCGGGGCTCGGAGACGGTGTGTGGACCGATCGGGGATCAGGAAACGGTGCGTGGAGCGATCGGGGCTCAGGAGGCGGCACGTGGATCGATCGGGGCTCAGGAGACGACGCGTCGATGGATCGGGGCTTAGGAGCCGACGCGTGGACCGATCGGGGCTCAGGAGACGGCGCGTCGACCGACCGGAGCTCAGGAGATTCGCGTGGATCGATCGGGGCTCCGTAGGCGGCGAGTGGACCGATTGGGGCTTAGGAGACGACGCGTGGACCGATCGGGACTCAGGAGACGGAGCGTGGCCCGATTGGGGCTCGGAGACGACGCGTGGACCGATCAGGGCTCGGAGACAGCGCGTGGACCGATTGGGGCTCGGATGCGGCGCGTGAATCAATCGGGGCTCAGGAGGCCGCGCGTGGACCGATTGCGGCTCGGCGACGGCGCGTGGACCGATCGGCGCTCGGAGACAGCGCGTTAACCGATCGGGGTTTAGGAAACGATGCATGGACCGATCGGGGCTTGGGGACGGCGCGTGGACCGATCGGGGCTCAGGAGACGACGCGTGGACCGATCCGGGCTCGGAGATGGCGCGTGGACCGATTGGAGAGCAGGAGATGGTGCGTGGACCGATCGGGGCCCGGAGACGGCGCGTGGACCGATCGGGGCTTAGGAGACGACGCGTGGACCGATTGGGGCTCAGGAGGCCGCGCGTGGACCGATCGCGGCTCGACGCCGCGCGTGGACGGATCAGGGCTTAGGAGACGACGCGCGGATCGAGCGGGGCTCGGACACGGCGCGTGGATAGACCGTGGCTTAGAATGCGGCACCCAGACCGATCGGGGCTCGGAGACGGTGTGTGGACCGATCGGGGATCAGGAAACGGTGCGTGGAGCGATCGGGGCTCAGGAGGCGGCACGTGGATCGATCGGGGCTCAGGAGACGACGCGTCGATGGATCGGGGCTTAGGAGCCGACGCGTGGACCGATCGGGGCTCAGGAGACGGCGCGTCGACCGACCGGAGCTCAGGAGATTCGCGTGGATCGATCGGGGCTCCGTAGGCGGCGAGTGGACCGATTGGGGCTTAGGAGACGACGCGTGGACCGATCGGGACTCAGGAGACGGAGCGTGGCCCGATTGGGGCTCGGATACGGCGCGTGAACCGACCAGGGCTCAGGAGGCCGCGCGAGAACCGATCGCGGCTTGGCGACGGCGCGTGGACCGATCGGGGCTCAGGAGGCCGCGCGTGGACCGATCATGGCTCGGCGACAGCGCGTAGACCGATCGGGGCTCGGAGACGACGCGTGGACCGATCAGGGCTCGGAGACAGCGCGTGGACCGATTGGGGCTCGGATGCGGCGCGTGAATCAATCGGGGCTCAGGAGGCCGCGCGTGGACCGATTGCGGCTCGGCGACGGCGCGTGGACCGATCGGCGCTCGGAGACAGCGCGTTAACCGATCGGGGTTTAGGAAACGATGCATGGACCGATCGGGGCTTGGGGACGGCGCGTGGACCGATCGGGGCTCAGGAGACGACGCGTGGACCGATCCGGGCTCGGAGATGGCGCGTGGAATGTTCGGGGCTCAGGAGACGGCGCGTGAACCGATCGGCGCTCGGAGACAGCGCGTGGACCGATCGGGGCTTAGGAGACGGCGCGTGGACCGATCGGAGATCAGGAGACGATGCGTGGTCCGATAGGGCTCTGGAACCGGCGCACGGACCGATCGTGGATCGGCGACGGCGCGTGGACCGATCGGGGCTCAGGAGACCGCGCGTGGACCGATCATAGCTCGGCAACGGCGCGTGGACCGATCGGCGCTCGGAGACAGCGCGTGGACCGACTGGGGCTCAGGCGGTTGCGCGTGGACCAATTCGGGTCCGGCGACGGCGCGTGGACCGCTCGGCGCTCGGAGGAGGCGCGTGGACCGATCGGGGCTTAGGAGACAACGCGTGGACCGATCGTGGCTCGGAGACGGCGCGTGGAGGCATCGGGGCTTTGAAGACGACGCGTGGACAGAACGGTGCTCAGAAAACGGCGCGTGGAGCGATCGGGGCTCAGGAAATGACGCGTCGATGGATTGGGGCTTAGGAGACGATGCGTGGACCGATCGGGGCTCGGCGACTGCGCGTGGACGTATCGGGGCTCAGGAGACGGCGCGTGGACCGACCGGGGCTAAGGAGGCCGCGCGTGGACCGATCGAGGCTCGGAGACGGCGCGTGGACCGATCGAGGCTCGAAGATGACGCGTGTACGGATCGGGGCTTTGAAGACGACGCGTGGACCGATCGTGGCTCAGGAAACGGCGTGTGGAGCGATCGGGGCTCAGGAGACGACGCGTGGACCGATTAGGGCTCAGGAGACGGTGCGCGGACCGACCGGGGCTCAGGAGACTCGCGTGGATCGATCGGGGCTCCGGAGGCGCCGCGTGGACCGATGGGGATGAGGAGACGGTGCGTGGACCGATCGGGGCTCGGAGACGGCGCGTGGACCGATCGGGGCTTAGGAGACGACGCGTGGACCGATCGGGGCTTAGGAGACGACGCGTGGACCGATCGGGGCTCAGGAGCCTAGCGTGGATCGATCGGGGCTCCGGAGGCGGCGCGTGGACCGATTGGAGAGCAGGAGATGGTGCGTGGACCGATCGGGGCCCGGAGACGGCGCGTGGACCGATCGGGGCTTAGGAGACGACGCGTGGACCGATTGGGGCTCAGGAGGCCGCGCGTGGACCGATCGAGGCTCGACGCCGCGCGTGGACGGATCAGGGCTTAGGAGACGACGCGTGGATCGAGCGGGGCTCGGACACGGCGCGTGGATAGACCGTGGCTTAGAATGCGGCACCCGGACCGATCGGGGCTCGGAGACGGTGTGTGGACCGATCGGGGATCAGGAAACGGTGCGTGGAGCGATCGGGGCTCAGGAGGCGGCGCGTGGATCGATCGGGGCTCAGGAGACGACGCGTCGATGGATCGGGGCTTAGGAGCCGACGCGTGGACCGATCGGGGCTCAGGAGACGGCGCGTCGACCGACCGGAGCTAAGGAGATTCGCGTGGATCGATCGGGGCTCCGTAGGCGGCGAGTGGACCGATTGGGGCTTAGGAGACGACGCGTGGACCGATCGGGACTCAGGAGACGGAGCGTGGCCCGATTGGGGCTCGGATACGGCGCGTGAACCGACCGGGGCTCAGGAGGCCGCGCGAGAACCGATCGCGGCTTGGCGACGGCGCGTGGACCGATCGGGGCTCAGGAGGCCGCGCGTGGACCGATCATGGCTCGGCGACGGCGCGTAGACCGATCGGGGCTCGGAGACGACGCGTGGACCGATCAGGGCTCGGAGACAGCGCGTGGACCGATTGGGCCTCGGATATGGCGCGTGAACCAATCGGGGCTCAGGAGGCCGCGCGTGGACCGATTGCGGCTCGGCGACGGCGCGTGGACCGATCGGCGCTCGGAGACAGCGCGATAACCGATCGGGGTTTAGGAAACGATGCATGGACCGATCGGGGCTTGGAGACGGCGCGTGGACCGATCGGGGCTCAGGAGACGACGCGTGGACCGATCCGGGCTCGGAGATGGCGCGTGGAATGATCGGGGCTCAGGAGACGGCGCGTGAACCGATCGGCGCTCGGAGACAGCGCGTGGACCGATCGGGGCTTAGGAGACGGCGCGTGGACCGATCGGAGATCAGGAGACGATGCGTGGTCCGATAGGGCTCTGGAAGCGGCGCACGGACCGATCGTGGATCGGCGACGGCGCGTGGACCGATCGGGGCTCAGGAGACCGCGCGTGGACCGATCATAGCTCGGCAAAGGCGCGTGGACCGATCGGCGCTCGGAGACAGCGCGTGGACCGACTGGGGCTCAGGCGGTTGCGCGTGGACCAATTCGGGTCCGGCGACGGCGCGTGGACCGCTCGGCGCTCGGAGGAGGCGCGTGGACCGATCGGGGCTTAGGAGACAACGCGTGGACCGATCGGCGCTCGGAGACGGTGCGTGGATCGATCGGGGCTTAGGAGACGGCGCGTCGACCGATCGGAGATCAGCAGAGGACGCCTGGACTGATAGGGCTCTGGAAGCGGCGCACGGACCGATCGTGGCTCGGCGACGGCGCGTGGAGGCATCGGGGCTTTGAAGACGACGCGTGGACAGAACGGTGCTCAGAAAACGGCGCGTGGAGCGATCGGGGCTCAGGAAATGACGCGTCGATGGATTGGGGCTTAGGAGACGATGCGTGGACCGATCGGGGCTCGGCGACGGCGCGTGGACCGATCGGGGCTCAGGAGACGGCGTGTGAACGTATCGGGGATTAGGAGACGATGCGTTGACCGATCGGGGCTCAGGAGGCGGCGCGTGGACCCACCGGGGCTCAGGAGACGGCGCGCGGACCGATCGGGGCTCGGAAACGGCGCGTGGACCGATCCGAACTCGGAGACGACGTATGGACCGATCGGGGCTCGGAAACGGCGCGTGGACCGATCGGAGCTCGGAGACGTGGCGTGGACCGATCCGGGCTCCGGAGACAGCGCGTGAAATGATCGGCGCTTTGAGACGGCGCGTGGACCGATCGGTGCTCGGAGACGGCGCGTGGACGGACCGCGGCTTAGAATGCGGCACGCGGACCGATCGGGGATCGGACACGGCGTGTGGACCGATCGAGGCTCGGAGACGACGCGTTTACGGATCGGGGATCAGGAGACGACGCGTGGAACGATCCGGGCTCTGGAGACGGAGCGTGGACCGATCGGGGCTCGGAGACGGCGCGTGGAACGATCGGGGCTCACGGGATGGCACGTGAACCGATCGGGGCTCGGAGACGGCGCGTGGACCGATCGGGTATTAGGGGACGACGCTTGGAACGATTGGGGCTCAGGAGACGGCGCGTGAACCGATCGGGGCTCAGGAAAGGGCGTGTGGAGCGGTCGGGGCTCAGGACACGACGCGTGGATCGACCGGGGCTCTGGAGACGACGCGTCGACCGATCGGGGCTCAGGAGGCGGCGCGTGGAGCGATCGGGGCTCAGGAGACGGCGCGTGAACCAATCGGCGCTCCGAGACGGCGCGTGGACCGATCGGGGATGAGGAGAAGGCGCGTGGACCGATCGGGGCTTAGGAGACGGCGCGTGGACCGATCGGGGCTCGGAGACGGGGCGTGGAACGATCGGGGCTCAGGTGACGGCGCGTGGACCGATCGAGGCTCGGAGACGCCGCTTGGACCGATCGGGGCTTAGGAGACGGCGCGTGGACCGATTGGGGCTTAGGAGACGGCGCGTGGACCGATCGGGGCTCAGGAAGCGGCGCCTGGACCGATCGGGGCTCAGGAAGTGGCGCCCAGATGGATCGTGGCTCGGAGACGGCGCGCGGAGGCATCGGGGCTAAGAAGACGACGCATGGACCGAGCGGGGCTAAGGAGACGGCGCGAGGAGCGATCGGGGCTCAGGAGAAGACGCGTCAATTGATCGGGGCTCAGGAGACGACGCGTGGATCGATCGCGGCTCAGGAAACGACGCGTCGACCGATCGGGGCTCACGAGACGGCGCGCAGATCGACCGGGGCTCAGGAGCCTCGCGTGGGCCGATCATGGCTCGGCGACGGCGCGTGGACGGATCGGGGCTCGGAGACGACGCGTGGACCGATGGGGGCTCGGATACGGCGCGTGAACCAACCGGGGCTCAGGAGGTCGCGCTTGAACCGATCGCGGCTCGGTGACGGCGCGTGGACCGATCGAGGCCCGGAGACGCCGCTTGGACCGATCCGGGCTTAGGAGACGGCGCGTGGACCGATTAGGGCTTAGGAGACGGAGCGTGGACAGATCGGGGCTCAGGAGGCGGCGCGTGGACCGATTGGGAGTCAGGAGACGGCGCGTGGACCGATTGGGGCTCGGATACGGCGCGTGAACCGACCGGGGGTCAGGAGGCCGCGCGTGGACCGATTGCGGCTTGGCCGCGGCGCGTGAACCGATCGGGTCTTAGGAGACGACGCGTGGACCGATCGGGGCTCGGAGACGGCGCGTGGACTGATCGGGGCTTAGGAGCCGACGCGTGGACCGATCGGGGCTCAGGAGACGACGCGTCGACCGATCGCGGCTTAGGAGGCGGCGCGTGGGCCGATCGGAGCTCGGAGACGGCGCGTGGACCGATTGGGGTTCGGAAACGGCACGAGGACCGTCTGGGGCTTAGGAGACGATGCGTGGACCGATCGGAGCTCAGGAGACTGCGCGTGGATGGATCGGGGCTTAGGGAACGACGCGTGGACCGATCGGGGCTCAGGAGACGGCGCGTAGACCGATCGGGGCTCGGAAACGACGCGTTAACCGAGCGGGGTTTAGGAGACGATACGTGGACCGATCGGGGCTCGGAGACAGCGCGTGTACCGACTGGGGCTTAGGACGTTGCGCCCGGACCGATCGGCGCTCGGAGACGGCGCGTGGGTCGATCGGGGCTTAGGAGACGGCGCGTGGACCGATTGGGGCTTAGGAGACGGCGCGAGGACCGATCGGGGATCAGGAAGCGACGCATAGACCGATCGTGGCTCGGAGACGGCGCGTAGAGCCATCGGGGCTAAGAAGACGACGCAGGGACCGAGCGGGGCTCGGAGACGGCGTGTGGACCGATCGGGGCTCAGGAGACGGCGCGTAGACCGATCGGGGCTCGTAAATGACGCGTCAACCGATCGGGGCTTAGGAGACGATGCGGGGATCGATCGGGGCTCGGCGACTGCGCGTGGACCAACTGGAGCTCAGGAGGTTGCTCGTGGACCAATTGGGGTTCGGGCGACGGCGCGTGGACCAATTGGGGTTCGGGCGACGGCGCGTGGACCAATCGGTGCTCGGAGACGGCGCGTGGACCGATCGGGGCTCGGAGACGAAGCGTGTACGGATCAGGGCTTGGTGACGGCGCGTTTACCGATAGCAGCTCGGAGACGGCCCGTGGACGGATCGCGGCTTAGGCGACGGCGCGTGGAATGATCGGGGCTCAGGAGACGGCGCGTGGACCGGTCGAGGCTCGGAGACGACGCGTGTGCGGATCGGGGATTCGAGGACGACGGGTGGACCGATCCGGGCTCAGGAGACGGCGCGTGGACCCATCGGGGCTCGGAGACGGCGCGTGAACCGACCGGGGCTCAGGAGACGGCACGTGGTCCGATCGGGCTCGGAGCCGGCGCGTGAACCGATCGGGGCTCAGGAGGCCGCGCGTGGACCGATCGAGGCTCGGCGACGGCGCGTGGACCGGTCGGGGCTCGGAGACGACGCGTGTACGGATCAGGGCTTGGTGACGGCGCGTTTACCGATAGCAGCTCGGAGACTGCCCGTGGACGGATCGCGGCTTAGGAAACGGCGCGTGGACCGATCGGGGCTCAGGTAGCGGAGCCTGAACCGATTGGGGCTCAGGAAGCGGCGCCTAGACCGATCGTGGCTTGGAGACGGCGCGTGGAGGCATCGGGGCTAAGAAGACGACGCGTGGATCGATCGCGGCTCAGGAAACGACGCGTCGACCGATCGGGGCCCAGGAGACGGCGCGCGGATCGACCGGGGCTCAGGAGGCTCGCGTGGGCCGATCATGGCTCGGCGACGGCGCGTGGACGGATCGGGGCTCGGAGACGACGTGTGGACCGATGGGGGCTCGGATACGGCGCGTGAACCAACCGGGGCTCAGGAGGTCGCGCGTGGACCGATCGCGGCTCGGGGACGGCGCGTGGACCGATCGGGGTTCAGGAGGCCGCGCGTGGACCGATCGCGGCTCGGCGACGGCGCGTGGACCGATCGGGGCTCAGGAGGCCGCGCGTGGACCGATCATGGCTCGGCGACGGCGCGTGGACCAATCGGTGCTCGGAGACGACGCGTGGACCGATCGGGGCTCGGAGACAGCGCGTGGACCGACTGGGGCTCAGGCGGTTGCGAGTGAACCGATCGGGGCTTGGAGACGGCGCGTTAACCGACCGGGGCTCAGGAGACGACGCGTCGACCGGTCGGGGCTTAGGAGACGAAGCCTGGACCGATCGGGGCTTAGGAGGCGGCGCGTGGAACGATCGGGGCTCAGAATACGGCGCGTGAACCGATCGGCGCTCGGAGGCGGCGCGTCGACCGATCGGGGTTCGGAGACGGCACGAGGACCGTCTGGGGCTTAGGAGACGATGCGTGGACCGATCGGGGCTCAGGAGACTGCGCGTGGAATGATCGGGGCTCAGGAGACGGCGCGTGAACCGATCGGCGCTCGGAGACGGTGCGTGGACCGATCGGGGCTTAGGAGACGGCACGTCGGCCGATCGGAGATCAGGAGACGACGCGTGGATTGATAGTGCTCTGGAAGCGGCGCACGGACCGATCGTGGCTCGGAGACGGCGCGTGGAGGCATCGGGGCTTTGAAGACGACGCGTGGACCGAACGGTGCTCAGAAAACGGCGCGTGGACCGACCGCGGCTCAGGAGGCCACGCCTGGACCGATCGGGGCTCGGCGACGGCGCGTGGACCGATCGAGTCTCGGAGACGACGCGTCGACCGATCGGGACTCAGATGACGGCGCGCGGACCGACCGGGGCTCAGGAGACTCGCGTGGATCGATCGGGGCTCCGGAGACGCCGCGTGGAGCGATGGGGATCAGGAGACGATCGGGGCTCGGAGACGGCGCGTGGACGGACCGCGGCTCAGAATGCGGTACGCGGACCAATCGGGGATCGGACACGGCGTGTGGACCGACCGGGGCTCGGAGACGGCGCGTGGACCGATCGGGGATCGGAGACGGCACGTCAACCGATCGGGGCTCAGGAGACGATCCGTGAACCGATCGCGGCTCGGAGACGGCGCGTGGACAGATCGGGGCTCAGGAGACCGCGCGTGGACCGATCGGGGCTCGGCGACTGCGCGTGGACGTATCGGGGCTCAGGAGGCGCCGCGTGGACCGATCGGAGCTCGGAAACGGCGCGTGGAACGATCGGGGCTCAGGAGACGGTGCGTGAACCGATCGGGGCTTAGGAGAAGGCGCGTGGACCGATCGGGGCTTAGGAGACGGCGCGTGGACCAATCGGGGCTCGGAGATGGCGCGTGGAACGATCGGGGCTCAGGAGACGGCGCGTGAACCGATCGGCGCTCGGAGACGGCGCGTGGAGGCATCGGGGCTAAGAAGACAACGCATGGACCGAGCGGGGCTCAGGAGACGGCGCGAGGAGCGATCGGGGCTCAGTAGAAGACGCGTCAATTGATCGGGGCTCAGAAATCGGCGCGTGGAGCGATCGGGGCTCGGAGGCGACGCGTGGACCGATGGGGGCTTGGAGACGGCGCGTGGAGCGATCGGGGCTCAGGAGACGGCGCGTGAACCGATTGGCGCTCGGAGACGGCGCGTGGACCGATCGGGGCTTAGGAGACGGCGCGTGGACCGATCGGGGCTCGGAGACATCGCGTGGAATGATCGGGGCTCAGGAGACGGCGCGTGAACCGATCGGGGTTTGGAGACGGCACGAGGACCGTCTGGGGCTTAGGAGACGATGCGTGGACCGATCGAGGCTCGGAGACGCCGCTTGGACCGATCGGGGCTTAGGAGACGGCGCGTGGACCGATTGGGGCTTAGGAGACGGCGCGTGGACCGATCGGGGCTCAGGAAGCGGCGCCTGGACCGATCGGGGCTCAGGAAGTGGCGCCTAGACCGATCGTGGCTCGAAGACGGCGCGTGGAGGCATCGAGGCTTAGAAGACGACGCATGGACCGAGCGGGGCTCAGGAGACGACGCGAGGAGCGATCGGGGCTCAGGAGAAGACGCGTCAATTGATCGGGGCTAAGAAATCGGCGCGTGGAGCGATCGGGGCTCAGGAGGCGGCGCGTGTACCGATTGGGAGTCAGGAGACGGCGCGTGGACCGATCGAGGCTCGGCGACGGCGCGTGGACCGATCGGGGCTCGGCGACTGCGTGTGGACGTATCGGGGTTCAGGAGACGGCGCGTGGACCGATCGGGGCTCGGAGACGGCACGTGGACCGATCAGGGCTTTGGAGACGACGCGTGGACCGATCGGGGCTCAGGAGACGGCGCGTGGACCGATCGGGGCTCAGGAGACGGCGCGTGGACGGATCGGCGCTCAGGAGACGGCGCGTGGGCCGATCGGGGCTCAGGAGACGGCGGGCGGACCGACCGGGGCTCAGGAGACTCGTGTGGATCGATCGGAGCTCCGGAGGCGCCGCGTGGACCGATCGGGGCTCAGGAGACGGCGCGTGAACCGATCGGCGCTCGGAGACGGCGCGTGGACCGATCGGGGCTCGGAGACAGCGCGTGGATCGACTGGGGCTCAGGCGGTTGCGCGTGGACCAATTGGGGTTCGGCGACGGCGCGTGGACCGCTCCGGGCTCAGGAGCCAGCGCGTGGACCGATCGGGGCTCGGAGACGGAGCGTGGACCGATCGGGGCTCAGGAGGCCGCGCGTGGACCGATCATGGCTCGGCAACGGCGCGTGGACCGATCGGTGTTCAGAGACGACGCGCGGACCGATCGGGGCTCAGGCGGTTGCGCGTGGACCATTTGGGGTTAGGCGACGGCGCGTGGACCGATCGGCGCTCGGAGACAGTGCGTTAACCGAGCCGGGCTTAGGAAACGATGCATGGACCGATCGGGGCTTGGAGACGGCGCGTGGCCCGATCGGGGCTCAGGAGACGACGCGTGGACCGATCCGGGCTAGGAGACGGCACGTGGAATGATCGGGGCTCAGAAGACGGCGCGTGAACCGATCGGCACTCGGAGACAGCGCGTGGAACGATCGGAGCAAAGGAGACGGCGCGTGAACAGATCGGCGCTCGGTGACGGCGCGGGGATCGATCGGGGCTTAGGAGACGGCGCGTGTACCGATTGGGGCTTAGGAGACGGCGCGAGGCCCGATCGGGGATCAGGGAGCGACGCATAGACCGATCGTGGCTCGGAGACGGCGCGTGGAGGCATCGGGGCTAAGAAGACGGCGCAGGGACCGAGCGGGGCTCAGGAGACGGCGCGAGGAGCGATCGGGGCTCGGGAGACGGCTCGTGGACCGATCGGGGCTCGGCCATGGCGCGTGGACCGATCGGCGCTCGGCGATGGCACGTGGACCGATCAGGGCTCGGAGACGACGCGTGTACGGATCGAGGTTTGGAGACGGCGCGTGAACCGACCGGAGCTCGGACACGGCCCGTGGACGGATCAGGGCTTAGGAGACGGCGCGTGGACTAATTGGGACTCAGATGACGGCGCGCGGACCGACCGGGGCTCAGGAGACTCGCGTGGATCGATCGGGGCTCCGGAGACGCCGCGTGGAGCGATGGGGATCAGGAGACGGTGCGCGGACCGATCGGGGCTCGGAGACGGCGCGTGGACGGACCGCGGCTCAGAATGCGGTACGCGGACCAATCGGGGATCGGACACGGCGTGTGGACCGATCCAGGCTCGGAGACGACGCGTTTACGGATCAGGGATCAGGAGCCGACGCGTGGAACGATCCGGGCTCAGGAGACGAAGCGTGGACCGATCGGGGCTCGGAGACGGCGCGTGGACCGACGGGGGTTTAGGAGAAGGCACTTGGACCGAACGGGGCTTAGGAGACGGCGCGTGGACCGATCGGGGCTCGGAGACGGCGCGTGGAACGATCGGGGCTTAGGAGACGGCGCGTCAACCGATCGGCGCTCGGAGACGGCGCGTGGACCGATCGGGGCTTAGGAGACGGCGCGTGGACCGATCGGAGATCAGGAGTTGACGCGTGGACCGATCGGGGTTGTGGAAGCGGCGCACGGACCGATCGTAGCTCGGAGACGGCGCGTGGAGGCATCGGGGCTTTGAAGACGACGCGTGGATCGATCGGGGCTCAGGAGACGACGCGTCGAACAATCGGGGCTCAGGAGACGGCGCGCGGACCGATTGGGGCTCGGATACGGCGCGTGAACCGACCGGGGCTCAGGAGGCCGCGCGTGGACCGATCGCGGCTCGGCGACGGCGCGTAAACCGATCGGGGCTCAGGAGGCCGCGCGTGGACTGATCATGGCTCGGCGACGGCGCGTGGACCGATCGGGGCTAGGAGACGACGCGTAGACCGATCGGTGCCCGGAGACAGAGCGTGGACCGACTGGGGCTCGGAGACGGAGCGTGGACCGATCGTTGCTTAGGAGAAGGCGCGTTGAATGATCGGGGCTCAGGAGACGGCGCGTGGACCGATCGTGGCTCGGAGACGGCGCGTGGACCGATCGGGGCTTAGGAGACGACGCGTGGACCGATCGGGGCTCAGGAGACGGCGCGTGGACCGATCGGGACTCAGGAGACGGCGCGTGAATCGATTGGGGCGTGGATACGGCGCGTGACGCGACCGGGGCTCAGGACGCCGCGCGTGGAATGATCATGGCTCGGCGACGGCGCATGGACCGATCGGGGCTCGGAGACGACGCGTGAACCAATCGGCGCTCGGAGACGGCGCGTGGACCGATCGGGGCTTAGGAGACGGCGAGTGCACCGATCGGGGCCCGGAGACGGGTCGTGGACAGATTGCGGCTTAGGAGACGGCGCGTGGACCGATCGGGGCTGGGAGACGGCACGTGGACCAATGGGGGCTTAGGAGACGACGCGTGGATCGAGCGGGGCTCGGAGACGGTGCGTGGATGGACCGTGGCTTAGAATGCGGCACGCGGACCGATCGGGGCTCGGAGACGGCGTGTGGACCGATCGGGGATCAGGGAACGGTGCGTGGACCGATTGGGGCTCAGGAGACGGCGCGTGGATCGATCGGGGCTCGGAGACGGCGCGTGGAACGATCGGAGCACAGGAGACGGCGCGTGAACCGATCGGCGCTGGGAGACGGCGCGTGGATCAATCGGGGCTTAGGAGACGGCGCGTGGACCGATCGGGGCTTAGGAGACGACGCGTGGATCGAGCGGGGCTCGGAGACGGCGCGTGGATGGACCGTGGCTTAGAATGCGGCACGCGGACCGATCGGGGCTCGGAGACGGCGCGTGGAATGATCGGGTCTCAGGAGACGGCGCGTTAAATAATCGGCCCTCGGAGACGCCGCGTGGACCGATTGGGGCTTAGGAGACGGCGCGTGGACCGATCGGGGCGCAGGAAGCGGCGCCTGGACCCATCGTGGCTCGGAGACGGCGCGTGGAGGCATCCGGGCTAAGAAGACGACGCATGGACCGAGCGGGGTTCAGGAGACGGCGCGAGGAACGATCGGGGCTCAGGAGAAGACACGTCAATTGATCGGGGCTCCGGAGACGACGCCTCGACGGATCGGGGCTCAGGAGGCGGCACGAGAAGCGATCGGGGCTCAGGAGAAGCCGCGTCAATTGATCGGGGCTCAGGAGACGACGCGTCGACGAATCGGGGCTTAGGAGACGACGCGTGGACCGATCGGGGCTCAGGAGACGGCGCGTCGACCGACTGGAGCTCAGGAGATTCGCGTGGATCGATCGGGGCTCCATAGGCGGCGCGTGGACCGATTGGGGCTTAGGAGACGACGCGTGGACCGATCGGGACTCAGGAGACGGCGCGTGGCCCGATTGGGGCTCGGATACGGCGCGTGAACCGACCGGGGCTCAGGAGGCCGCGCGTGGACCGATCATGGCTCGGCGACGGCGCGTAGACCAATCGGTGCTCGGAGACGACGCGTGGACCGATCGGGACTCGGAGACAGCGCGTGGACCGATTGGGGCTCGGATACGGCGCGTGAACCAATCGGGGCTCAGGAGGCCCCGCGTGGCCCGATCGCGGCTCGGCGACGGCGCGTGGACCGATCGCGGCTCGGCGACGGCGCGTGGACCGATCGGGTCTCAGGAGGCCGCGCGTGGAGAGATCATGACTCGGCGACGGCGCGTGGACCGATCGGGGCTCGGAGACAGCGCGTGGACCGACTGGGGCTCAGGCGGTTTCGCGTGGACCAATTGGGGTTCGGCGACGGCGCTTGGGCCGATCGGGGCTTAGGAGACGGCGCGTGCACCGATCGGGGCCCGGAGACGGGTCGTGGACAGATTGGGGATTAGGAGACGGCGCGTGGACCGATCGGGGCTGGGAGACGGCACGTGGACCGATCGGGGCTCGGAAACAGCGCGTGGACCGACTGGGGCTCAGGCGGTTTCGCGTGGACCAATTGGAGTTCGGCGTCGGCGCGTGGACCGATCGGGGCTCAGGAGACGGCGCGTGGACCGATCGGGGCTTAGGAGACGACGCGTGGACCGATCGGGGCTCAGGAGACGGCGCGTGGACCGATCGGGGCTCGGAGAAGGCGCGTGGACCGATCGTTGCTCAGGAAGCGGCGCCTGGACCGATCGTGGCCCGGAGACGGCGCCGGAAGGCATCTGGGCTTACAAGACGACGCGTGGATCGATTGGGGCTCGGAGACGGCGCATGAACCGACCGGGGCTCAGGAGACGGCGCGTGGACTGATCGGGGCTCGGAGACGGCGCGTTAACCGATCGGGGCTTAGGAGGCCGCGCGTGGACAGATCGAGGCTCGGCGACGGCGCGTGGACCGATCGGGGCACAGGAGGCGGCGCGTGGACCGATCGGGGATCAGGAACCGGTCCGTGGAGCGATCGGGGCTTAGGAGACGGCACGTGGACTGATCGGGGCTCAGATGACGGTGCGCGGACCGACCGGGGCTCAGGAGACTCGCGTGGATCGATCGGGGCTCCGGAGACGCCGCGTGGAGCGATGGGGATCAGGAGACGGTGCGCGGACCGATCGGGGCTCGGAGACGGCGCGTGGACCGATCGGAGCTTAGGAGACGACGCGTGGACCGATCGGGGCGTAGGACGCGACGCGTGTACCTATCGGGGCTCACGAGACAGCATGTGGACCGATCGGGGCTCAGGAGACGGCGCCTGGACCGATCGGCGCTCGGAGACAGCGCGTGGACCGATCGGGGCTTAGGAGACAACGCGTGGACCGATGGGGGCTCGGAGACGGCGCGTGTACCTATCGGAGCTCACGAGACAGCGTGTGGACCGATTGGGGCTCAGGAGACGGCGCGTGGACCGATCGGGGCTCAGGAGACGGCGCGTGGACCGATCGGGGCTCGGAGACGGCGCGTGGAACGATCGGAGCTCAGGAGACGGGGCGTGAAATGATCGGCGCTCTGAGACGGCGCGTGGACCGATCGGTGCTCGGAGACGGCGCGTGGACCGATCGGGGCTTAGGAGACGACGCGTGGACCGATCGGGGCTGAAAAGACGGCGCGTGGACCGATTGGGGCTCGGCGACTGCACGTGGACGAATCGGGGCTCGGAGACGGCGCGTAGAACGATCGGGGCTCAGGAGACGGCGCGTGAACCGATTGGGGCTTAGAACACGTTGCGTGGACCGATCGGGGCTCGAAGACGGCGCGTGGACCGATCGGGGCTCAGGAGACTGCGCGTGGATGGATCGGAGCTTAGGGAACGGCGCGTTGACCGATCGGGGCTCAGGAGACGGTGCGTGGACCGAGCATGGCTCAGGAGGCCGCGCGTGGACCGATTGGGCTCAGGAGATTGCGCGTGGACCAATTGGGGTTCGGCGACGGGGCGTGGACCGACCGGGGCTCGGAGACGGCGCGTGGAATGATCGGGGCTCAGGAGACGGCGCGTGAACCGATCGGCGCTCGGAGACGGCACGTGGACCGATCGGCGCTTAGGAGCCGGCGCGTATACCAATAGGAGATCAGGAGAGGACGCGTGGACCGATAGGGCTCTGGAAGCGGCGCACGAACCGATCGTGGCTCGGAGACGGCGCGTGGAGGCATCGGGGCTTTGCAGACGACTCGTGGACCGAACGGTGCTCAGAAAACGGCGCCTGGAGCGATCGGGGCTCAGGAGACGACGCGTGGATCGATGGGGATCAGGACAAGGTGCGTGGACCGATCGGGGCTCAGGAGACGGCGCGCGGACCGACCGGGGCTCAGAAGCCTCGCGTGGATCGATCGGGACTCCGGAGGCGCCGCGTTAACCGATTGGGGTTTAGGAGACGATGCGTGGACCGATCGGGGCTCGGAGACAGCGCGTGGACCGACTGGGGCTCAGGCGATTGCGCGTGGACCAATTGGGGTTCGGCGACGGCGCGTGGCCCGATCGGAGCTCAGGAAACGACGCGTGGACCGATGGGGGCTCGGATACGGCGCGTGAAGCAACCGGGGCTCAGGAGGCCGCGCGTGGACCGATCATGGCTCGGCGACGGCGCGTGGACCGATCGGGGTTCGAATACGACGCGTGGACCGATCGGGGCTCGGAAACAGCGCGTGGACCACCCGGAGCTCAGACGGTTGCGCGTGGACCAATTGGGGTTCGGCGACGGCGCGTGGACTGATCCGGGCTGAAGAGACGGCGCGTGGACCGATCGGGGCTCGGAGACGGTGCGTGGAGCGATCGGGGCTCAGGAGACGGCGCGTGAACCGATCGGCGCACGGAGACGGCGCGTGGACCGATCGGGGCTCAGGAGGATACGCCTGGACCGATCGGGGCTCGGCGACGGCGCGTGGACCGATCGGGGCTCAGGAGACGGTGCGTGGACCGATTGGGGCTCGGATACGGCGCGTGAACCAACCGGGGCTCAGGAGGCCGCGCGTGGACCGATCGCGGCACGTGCGACGGCGCGTGCACCGATCGGCGCTCGGAGACGGCGCTGACCGATCGTGGCGTAGGAGAAGGCGCGTGGAACGATCGGGGCTCGGAGACGGCGCGTGGAACGATCGGGGCTCCGAGTCGGCGCGTTAACCGATCGGGGCTTAGGAGACGATGCGTGGACCGAACGGGGCTCGGAGACGGCGCGTGGACCGACCGGGGCTCAGGAGGATACGCCTGGACCGATCGGGGCTCGGCGACGGCGCGTGGACCGATCGAGGCTCGGAGACGACGCGTGTACGGATCGAGGATTCGGGGACAACGCGTGGAACAATCCGGGCTCAGGAGACGGCGCGTGGACCGATCGGGGCTCGGAGACGGCGCGTGGAACGATCGGGGCTCAGGTGACGGCGCGTGAACCGATCCGCGCTCGGAGACGGGGCCTGGACCGATCGGGGCTTAAGAGAAGGCGCGTGGAACGATCGGGGCTCAGGAGACGGCGCGTGAACCGATCGGCGCTCGGAGACGGCACGTGGGCCGTTCAGGGCTTAGGAGACGACGCGTCGACCGATCCGGGCTCAGGTGACGGCGCGCGGACCGACCGGGGCTCAGGAGACAGCGCGTGAAATGATCGGCGCTCGGAGATGGCGCGTGGACCGATTGGGGCTTAAGAGACGACGGGTGGACCGATCGGGGCTTAGGGGACGGCACGTGAATCGATCGCGGCACAGGAGACGGCGCGTGAGCCGGTCGGGGCTTAGGAGACGACGCCTGGACCGAACGAGGTTTAGGGGGCGGCGTGTGGAACGATCGGGGCTCAGGAAACGACCCGTGGAGCAATCGGGGCTCAGGAGACGGCCCGTGGACGGATCGGGGCTTAGGAGACGGCGCGTCGACCGATCGGGGCTCAGGTGACGGCGCGTGGACCGATCGCGGCTTGGAGACGGCGCGTTAACCGATCGGGGCTTAGGAGACGATGCGTGAACCGATCGGGGCTCGGAGACGGCGCGTGGACCGAACGGGGCTCAGGTAACGGCGTGTGGAGCGGTTGGGGCTCAGGAGACGACGGGTGGATCGATCGAGGCTCAAAAGACGACGCGTCGACCGATCGGGGCTCAGGAGACGGCGCGTGGATCGATCGGGGCTCGGAGACGCCGCGTGGAACGATCGGGGCTCGGAGACAGCGCGTGGACCGACTGGGGCACAGGCGGTGGCGCGTGGACCAATTGGGGTTCGGCGACGGCGCGTGGACCGATCCGGGCTCAGGAGACGGCGCGTGGACCGATCGGGGCTGGGAGACGGAGCGTGGAGCGATCGGGGCTCAGGAGACGGCGCGTGAACTAATCGGCGCTCGGAGACGGCGTGTGGACCGATCGGAGCTCGGAGACGACGCGTGGACCGATCGGGGCTCAGGAGACGGCGCGAGGAGCGATCGGGCTCAGGAGAAGACGCGTCAATTGATCGTGGCTCAGGAGACGACGCGTGGATCGATCGGGGCTCAGAAGACGACGCGTCGACCGATCGGGGCTCAGGAGACGGCGCGTGGATCGATCGAGGCTCGAAGACGCCGCGTGGAACGATCGGGGCTCAGGAGACGGCGCTTGAACTTATCGGCGCTCGGAGACGGCGCGTGGACCGATCGGGGCTTAGGATACGGCGCATGGATCGATCGGGGCTCAGGAAGCGGCGCCTGGACCGATCGTGGCTCGGAGACGGCGCGTGGAGGCATCGGGGCTAAGAAGACGACGCATGGACCGATCGGGGCTCAGGAGACGGCGCGTGAACCAATCGGCGCTCCGAGACGGCGCGTGGACCGATCGGGGCTCAGGAGACGGCGCGTGGATCGATCGGGGCTCAGGAGACGGCGCGAGGAGCGTTCGGGCTCAGGAGAAGACGCGTCAATTGATCGTGGCTCAGGAGACGACGCGTGGATCGATCGGGGCTCAGAAGACGACGCGTCGACCGATCGGGGCTCAGGAGACGGCGCGAGGAGCGATCGGGCTCAGGAGAAGACGCGTCAATTGATCGTGGCTCAGGAGACGACGCGTCGACGGATCGGGGCTTAGGAGACGACGCGTGGAGCGATCGGGGCTTAGGAGACGACGCGTGGAGCGATCGGGGCTTAGGAGACGACGCGTGGAACGATCGGGGCTCAGGAGACGGCGCGTGAAATGATCGGCGCACGGAGACGGCGCGTGGACCGATCGTGGCTTAGGGGAAGGCGCGTGGAACGATCGGGGCTCAGGAGACGGCGCGTGGAGCGATCGGGGCTCAGGAGACGGCGCGTGAATTAATCGGCGCTCCGAGACGGCGCGTGGACCGATCGGGGATGAGGAGACTCACGTTGATCGACTGGGGCTCAGGAGGCGGCGCGTGGACCGATCGGGGCTTAGGAGACTACGCGTGTACCTATCGGGGCTCAGGAGACAGCGCGTGGACCGATTGGGCATCAGGAGACGGCGCGTCGATGGATCGGGGCTTGGGGAACGACGCGTGGACCGATCGGGGCTCAGGAGACGGCGCGTGGATCGATCGGGGCTCGGAGACGGCGCGTGAAACGATCGGGGCTCAGGAGACGGCGCGTGAAATGATCGGCGCTCGGAGACGGCGCGTGGACCGATCGTGGCTTAGGAGAAGGCGCGTGGAACGATCGGGGCTCAGGAGACGGCGCATGGAGCGATCGGGGCTCAGGAGACGGCGCGTGAACCAATCGGCGCTCCGAGACGGCGCGTGGACCGATCGGGGATGAGGAGAAGGCGTGTGGACCGATCGGGGCTTAGGAGACGGCGCGTGGACCGATCGGGGCTCGGAGACGGGGCGTGGAACGATCGGGGCTCAGGTGACGGCGCGTAAACCGATCGGCGCTCGGAGACGGCGCGTGGACCGATCGGGGCTTAGCAGAAGGCGCTTGGACCGATCGGGGCTTAGGAGACGGCGCGTGGACCGATCGGAGCTCGGAGACGGCGCGTGGACCGATCGGGGCTCAGGAGACGGCGCGTGGAGCGATCGGGCTCAGGAGAAGACGCGTCAATTGATCGTGGCTCAGGAGACGACGCGTCGACGGATCGGGGCTTAGGAGACGACGCGTGGACCGATCGGGGCTTAGGAGACGACGCGTGGACCGATCGGGGTTTAGGAGAGGACGCGTCGACCGATCGGGGCACAGGAGACGGCACGTGGACCGATCGGGGCTTAGGAGACTCACGTTGATCGATTGGGGCTCCGGAGGCGGCGCGTGGACCGATCGGGGCTTAGGAGACTACGCGTGTACCTATCGGGGCTCAGGAGACTGCGCGTGGACCGATTGGGCATCAGGAGACGGCGCGTCGATGGATCGGGGCTTGGGGAACGACGCGTGGACCGATCGGGGCTCAGGAGACGGCGCGTGGATCGATCGGGGCTCGGATACGGCGCGTGGAACGATCGGGGCTCAGGAGACGGCGCGAGGAGCGATCGGGCTCAGGAGAAGACGCGTCAATTGATCGTGGCTCAGGAGACGACGCGTCGACGGATCGAGGCTTAGGAGACGACGCGTGGACCGATCGGGGCTTAGGAGACGACGCGTGGACCGATCGGGGCTCAGGAGACGGCGCGTGGACCGATCGAGGCTCGGGCACGCCGCGTGGAACGATCGGGGCTCAGGAGACGGCGCGTGAACCGATCGGCGCTCGGAGACGGCGCGTGGAACGATCGGGGCTCAGGAGACGGCGCGTGAAATGATCGGCGCTCGGAGACGGCGCGTGGACCGATCCGGGCTCAGGAGACGGCGCGTGGACCGATCCGGGCTCGGAGACGGAGCGTGGAGCGATCGGGGCTCAGGAGACGGCGCGTGAACTAATCGGCGCTCGGAGACGGCGCGTGGACCGATCGGGGCTGAGGAGACGGCGCGTGGACCGATCGGGGCTCGGAGACAGGGCGTGGAATGATCGGGGCTCAGGAGACGGCGCGTGAAATGATCGGGGCTCGGAGACGGCGCGTGGACCGATCGGGGCTTAGGAGACAACGCGTGGACCGATGGGGGCTCAGGAAGCAGCGCCTGGAACGATCGTGGCTCGGAGACGGCGCGAGGAGGCATCTGGGCTTGGAAGACGACGCGTGGATCGATCGGGGCTCGGAGACGGCGCGTGAACTGACCGCGGCTCAGGAGGCCGCGCGTGGACCGATCGAGGCTCAGCAGGCCACGCCTGGACCGATCGGGGCTCCGCGACGGCGCGTGGACCGATCGAGGCTCGGAGACGACGCGTGTACGGATCGGGGATTCGGCGATGACGCGTGGACCGATCCGGGCTCAGGAGACGGCGCGTGGACCGATCAGGGCTTAGGAGACGACGCGTGGACCGATCGGGGCTCAGGAGACGGCGCGTGGACCGATCGGTGCTCGGAGACGGCGCGTGGACCGATTGTGGCTTACGAGACGGCGCGTGGATCGATCGGGGCTCAGGAAGTGGCGCCTGGACCTATCATGGCTCGGAGACGGGGCGTGGAGGCATCGGGGCTAAGAACACGACGCATGGACCGAACGGGGCTCAGGAGACGGCGTGAGGTGCGATCGGGGCTCGGAGACGGCGCGTGGACCGATCGGGGCTTAGGAGACGACGCGTGGACCGATTGGAGCTGAGGAGACGACGCGTAGACCGATCGGGGCTTAGGAGAAAACGCGTGGACCGATCGGGGCTCAGGAAGCGGCGCCTGCACCGATCGTGGTTGGGAGACGGCGTAAGGAGGCATCTGGGCTTAGAAAACGACGCGTGGACCGATCGGGGCTCACGAAACGGCGTGTGGACCGACCGAGGCTCAGGAGGCCACGCCTGGACCGATCGTGGCTCGGAGACGGCGCGTGGAGGTATCGGGGCTTAAAAGACGACGGATGGACCGATCGGGGCCCAGGAAACGGCGCGTGAACCGAACGGTGCTCGGAGACGACACGTGGACCGATCGGCGCTCAGGAGACGGCGCGTGGAGCGATCGGGGCTCAGGAGACGACGCGTTAACAGAGCGGGGTTTAGGAGACGATGCGTAGACCGATCGGTGCTCGGAGACAGCGCGTGGACCGACTGGGGCTCAGGAGGTGGCGCGTGGACCAATTGGGGTTCGGCGACGGCGCGTGGACCGACCGGGGATTAGGAGACGACGCGTCGAGCGATCGGGGCTTAGGAGACGACCCGTCGACCGATCGGGGCTTAGGAGACGACGCGTGGACCGATCGGGGCTTAGGAGCCGGCGCGCGGACCCATCGGGGCTCGGAGACGGCGCGTTAACTGATCGGGGCTTAGGAGACGACGCGTGGACCGATCGGGGCTCAGGAGACGGCGCGTGGACCGATCGGTGCTCGGGGACGGCGCGTGGACGGACCGTGACTTAGAATGCGTCACGCGGACCGATCGGGGCTCGGATACGGCGTGTGGACGTATCGGGGCTTAGGAGACGATGCGTGAACCGATCGGGGCTCAGGAGACGGCGCGTGGACCGATCGGGGCTCGGAGACGGCGCGAGGAGCGATCGGGGCTCAGGAGAAGACGGGTCAATTGATCGGGGCTCAGGAGACGACGCGGCGACGGATCGGGGCTTAGGAGACGATGCGTGGACCGATCGGGGCTCAGGAGACGGCGCGTGGAGCGATCGGGGCTCGGAAACGGCGGGTGGACCGTCCGGGGCTTAGGAGACGATGCCTGGACCGATCGGGGCTCAGAAGACGGCGCGTGGACGGATCGGCGTTCGGAGACGGCGCGTGGACCGATCGGGGCTCAGGGGACGGCGCGTGGACCGATCGACGCTCGGAGACGGCGCGTGGAACGATCGGCGCTCAGGAGACGACGCGTGGACCGATCGGGGCTCAGGAGATGGCGCGAGGAGCGATCGGGCTCAGGAGAAGACGCGTCAATTGATCGTGGCTCAGGAGACGACGCGTGGATCGATCGGGGCTCAGAAGACGACGCGTCGACCGATCGGGGCTCAGGAGACGGCGCGTGGATCGATCGAGGCTCGAAGACGCCGCGTGGAACGATCGGGGCTCAGGAGACGGCGCTTGAACTTATCGGCGCTCGGAGACGGCGCGTGGACCGATCGGGGCTTAGGATACGGCGCATGGATCGATCGGGGCTCAGGAAGCGGCGCCTGGACCGATCGTGGCTCGGAGACGGCGCGTGGAGGCATCGGGGCTAAGAAGACGACGCATGGACCGATCGGGGCTCAGGAGACGGCGCGTGAACCAATCGGCGCTCCGAGACGGCGCGTGGACCGATCGGGGCTCAGGAGACGGCGCGTGGATCGATCGGGGCTCAGGAGACGGCGCGAGGAGCGTTCGGGCTCAGGAGAAGACGCGTCAATTGATCGTGGCTCAGGAGACGACGCGTGGATCGATCGGGGCTCAGAAGACGACGCGTCGACCGATCGGGGCTCAGGAGACGGCGCGAGGAGCGATCGGGCTCAGGAGAAGACGCGTCAATTGATCGTGGCTCAGGAGACGACGCGTCGACGGATCGGGGCTTAGGAGACGACGCGTGGAGCGATCGGGGCTTAGGAGACGACGCGTGGAGCGATCGGGGCTTAGGAGACGACGCGTGGAACGATCGGGGCTCAGGAGACGGCGCGTGAAATGATCGGCGCACGGAGACGGCGCGTGGACCGATCGTGGCTTAGGGGAAGGCGCGTGGAACGATCGGGGCTCAGGAGACGGCGCGTGGAGCGATCGGGGCTCAGGAGACGGCGCGTGAATTAATCGGCGCTCCGAGACGGCGCGTGGACCGATCGGGGATGAGGAGACTCACGTTGATCGACTGGGGCTCAGGAGGCGGCGCGTGGACCGATCGGGGCTTAGGAGACTACGCGTGTACCTATCGGGGCTCAGGAGACAGCGCGTGGACCGATTGGGCATCAGGAGACGGCGCGTCGATGGATCGGGGCTTGGGGAACGACGCGTGGACCGATCGGGGCTCAGGAGACGGCGCGTGGATCGATCGGGGCTCGGAGACGGCGCGTGAAACGATCGGGGCTCAGGAGACGGCGCGTGAAATGATCGGCGCTCGGAGACGGCGCGTGGACCGATCGTGGCTTAGGAGAAGGCGCGTGGAACGATCGGGGCTCAGGAGACGGCGCATGGAGCGATCGGGGCTCAGGAGACGGCGCGTGAACCAATCGGCGCTCCGAGACGGCGCGTGGACCGATCGGGGATGAGGAGAAGGCGTGTGGACCGATCGGGGCTTAGGAGACGGCGCGTGGACCGATCGGGGCTCGGAGACGGGGCGTGGAACGATCGGGGCTCAGGTGACGGCGCGTAAACCGATCGGCGCTCGGAGACGGCGCGTGGACCGATCGGGGCTTAGCAGAAGGCGCTTGGACCGATCGGGGCTTAGGAGACGGCGCGTGGACCGATCGGAGCTCGGAGACGGCGCGTGGACCGATCGGGGCTCAGGAGACGGCGCGTGGAGCGATCGGGCTCAGGAGAAGACGCGTCAATTGATCGTGGCTCAGGAGACGACGCGTCGACGGATCGGGGCTTAGGAGACGACGCGTGGACCGATCGGGGCTTAGGAGACGACGCGTGGACCGATCGGGGTTTAGGAGAGGACGCGTCGACCGATCGGGGCACAGGAGACGGCACGTGGACCGATCGGGGCTTAGGAGACTCACGTTGATCGATTGGGGCTCCGGAGGCGGCGCGTGGACCGATCGGGGCTTAGGAGACTACGCGTGTACCTATCGGGGCTCAGGAGACTGCGCGTGGACCGATTGGGCATCAGGAGACGGCGCGTCGATGGATCGGGGCTTGGGGAACGACGCGTGGACCGATCGGGGCTCAGGAGACGGCGCGTGGATCGATCGGGGCTCGGATACGGCGCGTGGAACGATCGGGGCTCAGGAGACGGCGCGAGGAGCGATCGGGCTCAGGAGAAGACGCGTCAATTGATCGTGGCTCAGGAGACGACGCGTCGACGGATCGAGGCTTAGGAGACGACGCGTGGACCGATCGGGGCTTAGGAGACGACGCGTGGACCGATCGGGGCTCAGGAGACGGCGCGTGGACCGATCGAGGCTCGGGCACGCCGCGTGGAACGATCGGGGCTCAGGAGACGGCGCGTGAACCGATCGGCGCTCGGAGACGGCGCGTGGAACGATCGGGGCTCAGGAGACGGCGCGTGAAATGATCGGCGCTCGGAGACGGCGCGTGGACCGATCCGGGCTCAGGAGACGGCGCGTGGACCGATCCGGGCTCGGAGACGGAGCGTGGAGCGATCGGGGCTCAGGAGACGGCGCGTGAACTAATCGGCGCTCGGAGACGGCGCGTGGACCGATCGGGGCTGAGGAGACGGCGCGTGGACCGATCGGGGCTCGGAGACAGGGCGTGGAATGATCGGGGCTCAGGAGACGGCGCGTGAAATGATCGGGGCTCGGAGACGGCGCGTGGACCGATCGGGGCTTAGGAGACAACGCGTGGACCGATGGGGGCTCAGGAAGCAGCGCCTGGAACGATCGTGGCTCGGAGACGGCGCGAGGAGGCATCTGGGCTTGGAAGACGACGCGTGGATCGATCGGGGCTCGGAGACGGCGCGTGAACTGACCGCGGCTCAGGAGGCCGCGCGTGGACCGATCGAGGCTCAGCAGGCCACGCCTGGACCGATCGGGGCTCCGCGACGGCGCGTGGACCGATCGAGGCTCGGAGACGACGCGTGTACGGATCGGGGATTCGGCGATGACGCGTGGACCGATCCGGGCTCAGGAGACGGCGCGTGGACCGATCAGGGCTTAGGAGACGACGCGTGGACCGATCGGGGCTCAGGAGACGGCGCGTGGACCGATCGGTGCTCGGAGACGGCGCGTGGACCGATTGTGGCTTACGAGACGGCGCGTGGATCGATCGGGGCTCAGGAAGTGGCGCCTGGACCTATCATGGCTCGGAGACGGGGCGTGGAGGCATCGGGGCTAAGAACACGACGCATGGACCGAACGGGGCTCAGGAGACGGCGTGAGGTGCGATCGGGGCTCGGAGACGGCGCGTGGACCGATCGGGGCTTAGGAGACGACGCGTGGACCGATTGGAGCTGAGGAGACGACGCGTAGACCGATCGGGGCTTAGGAGAAAACGCGTGGACCGATCGGGGCTCAGGAAGCGGCGCCTGCACCGATCGTGGTTGGGAGACGGCGTAAGGAGGCATCTGGGCTTAGAAAACGACGCGTGGACCGATCGGGGCTCACGAAACGGCGTGTGGACCGACCGAGGCTCAGGAGGCCACGCCTGGACCGATCGTGGCTCGGAGACGGCGCGTGGAGGTATCGGGGCTTAAAAGACGACGGATGGACCGATCGGGGCCCAGGAAACGGCGCGTGAACCGAACGGTGCTCGGAGACGACACGTGGACCGATCGGCGCTCAGGAGACGGCGCGTGGAGCGATCGGGGCTCAGGAGACGACGCGTTAACAGAGCGGGGTTTAGGAGACGATGCGTAGACCGATCGGTGCTCGGAGACAGCGCGTGGACCGACTGGGGCTCAGGAGGTGGCGCGTGGACCAATTGGGGTTCGGCGACGGCGCGTGGACCGACCGGGGATTAGGAGACGACGCGTCGAGCGATCGGGGCTTAGGAGACGACCCGTCGACCGATCGGGGCTTAGGAGACGACGCGTGGACCGATCGGGGCTTAGGAGCCGGCGCGCGGACCCATCGGGGCTCGGAGACGGCGCGTTAACTGATCGGGGCTTAGGAGACGACGCGTGGACCGATCGGGGCTCAGGAGACGGCGCGTGGACCGATCGGTGCTCGGGGACGGCGCGTGGACGGACCGTGACTTAGAATGCGTCACGCGGACCGATCGGGGCTCGGATACGGCGTGTGGACGTATCGGGGCTTAGGAGACGATGCGTGAACCGATCGGGGCTCAGGAGACGGCGCGTGGACCGATCGGGGCTCGGAGACGGCGCGAGGAGCGATCGGGGCTCAGGAGAAGACGGGTCAATTGATCGGGGCTCAGGAGACGACGCGGCGACGGATCGGGGCTTAGGAGACGATGCGTGGACCGATCGGGGCTCAGGAGACGGCGCGTGGAGCGATCGGGGCTCGGAAACGGCGGGTGGACCGTCCGGGGCTTAGGAGACGATGCCTGGACCGATCGGGGCTCAGAAGACGGCGCGTGGACGGATCGGCGTTCGGAGACGGCGCGTGGACCGATCGGGGCTCAGGGGACGGCGCGTGGACCGATCGACGCTCGGAGACGGCGCGTGGAACGATCGGCGCTCAGGAGACGACGCGTGGACCGATCGGGGCTCAGGAGATGGCGCGTAGACCGATCGGGGCTCCGAAACGACGCGTTAACCGAGCGGGGCTTAGGAGACGATGCGTGGACCCATCGGGGCTCGGAGACAGCGCGTGTACCGACTGGGGCTCAGGAGACCGTGCGTGAACCGATCGGGGCTCGGCGACTGCGCGTGGACGGATCGGGGCTCGGAGACGGCGCGTTAACCGATTGGGGCTTAGGAGACGATGCGTGGACCGATCGGGGCTCGAAGACGGCGGGTGGACCGATCGGGGCTTTGCAGACGGCGCGTGGACCGATCGTGGCTGGGAGACGGCAGGTCCACCAATCGGGGCTTAGGAGACGACGCGTAGACCGATCGGGGCCCAGGAGACGGCGCGTGGACCGATCGGGGCTCAGGAAACGGCGCGTGGATCGACTGGGGCTCAGGCGGTTGCGCGTGGACCGATCTGGGCTCGGAGACGGCGCGTTAACCGATAGGGGCTTAGGAGACGATGCGTGGACCGATCGGGCTCGGAGACGGCGCGTGAAGCAACCGGGACTCAGGAGGCCGCGCGTGGACCGATCATGGCTCGGCGACGGCGCGTGGACCGATCGGGGTTCGGATACGACGCGTGGACCGATCGGGGCTCGGAAACAGCGCGTGGACTAACCTGGGCTCATGCGGTTGCGCGTGGACCAATTGGGGTTCGGCGACGGCGCGTGGACCGACCCGGGCTCAGGAGACGGCGCGTGAACCGATCGGCGCACGGAGACGGCGTGTGGAACGATCGGGGCTCAGGAAACGGCCCGTGGAGCAATCGGGGCTCAGGAGACGGCCCGTGGACGGGTCGGAGCTTAGGAGACGGTGCGTCGACCTATCGGGGCTCAGGATGCGGCGCGTGGACCCATCGGGACTCGGAGACGGTCCGTGGAGCGATCGGGGCTAAGGAGACGGCGCGTGGACCGATTGGGGCTTAAGAGACGATGGGTGGACCGATCGGGGCTTAGGAGACGGCACGTGAATCGATCGGGGCACAGGAGACGGCGCGTGAGCCGGTCGGGGCTTAGGAGACGACGCCTGGACCGATCGAGGTTTAGGGGGCGGCGTGTGGAACGATCGAGGCTTAGGAGACGGCGGGTGGACTGATCGGAGCTCGGGAAGAGGCGCCTGAACCGATCTGGCTCGGAGACGGCGCGTGGAGGCATCGGGGCTTAGAAGACGACGTATGGACCTTTCGGGGCTCAGGAAACGGGGCGTGGACCGATTGGAGCTCGGAGACAACGCGTGGACCGACTGGGGCTCACGCGGTTGCGCGTGGACCAATTGGGGTTCGGCAACGGCGCGTGGACCGACCGGGGCTCGGAGACGGCGCGTGGAACGATCGGGGCTCAGGAGACGGCGCGTGAACCGATCGGCGCTCGGAGACGGCGCGTGGACCAATCGGGGCTTAGGAGACTACGCGTTGACCGATCGGGGCTCAGGGGACGGCGCGCGGACCGACCGGGGCTCAGGAGACGGCGCGTGAAATGATCGGCGCCCGGAGATGGCGCGTGGACCGATTGGGGCTTAAGAGACGACGGGTGGACCGATCGGGGCTTAGGAGACGGCACGTGAATCGGTCGGGGCACAGCAGACGGCGCGTGAACCGGTCGGGGCTTATGAGACGACGCGTTGACCGATCGGGGCTCAGGAGAAGGGGTGTGGACCGATCGGGGCTCAGGAGGCGGCGCGTGGACCGATCGGGGCTCGGCGATGGCGCGTGGATCGATCGGGGCTCGGAGACGACGCGTGTACGGATCGAGGCTTGGAGACGGCGCGTGGACCGACCGGAGCTCGGACACGGCCCGTGGACGGATCGGGGCTTAGGAGACGGCGCGTGGACTAATTGGGGCTCAGGAGACGACGCGTGGACTGATCGGGGCTCGAAGACAGCGCGTGGACCGATCGGGGCTTGGCGATGGCGCGTGGATCGATCGGGGCTCAGAGATGACGCGTGTATGGATCGAGGCTTGGAGACGGCGCGTGGACCGACCGGAGCTCGGACACGGCCCGTGGACGGATCGGGGCTCAGGAGACGGCGCGTTAACCGATCGGCGCACGGAGACGGCGCGTGGACCTATCGGGGCTTAGGAGAAGGCGCATGGACCGATCGTGGCTTAGGAGACAACGCGTGGACCGATCGGGGCTCAGGAGACGGCACGTGGACCGATCGGGGCTCAGGAGACGGCGCGTGGACCGATTGGGGCTCAGGAGACGGCGCGTGGACCGATTGGGGCTCGGGAGACTGCGCGTGGATGGATCGAAGTTTAGGGAACGACGCGTGGACCGATCGTGGCTTAAGAGACGACGCGTGGACCGATCGGGGCTCAGGAGACGGCACGTGGACCGATCGGGGCTCAGGAGACGGCGCGTGGACCGATTGGGGCTCGGGAGACTGCGCGTGGATGGATCGAAGTTTAGGGAACGACGCGTGGACCGATCGGGGCTCAGGAGACGGCGCGTGGACCGATCGGGGCTCAGGAGGCGGCGCGTGGACAGATTGGGGCTCGGGAGACTGCGCGTGGATGGAACGGGGCTTAGGGAACGACACGTGGACCGATCGGAGCTCAGGAGATTCGCGTGGATCGATCGGGGCTCCGGAGGCGGCGCATGGACCGATTGGGCAGCAGGAGATGGTGCGTGGACCGATCGGGGCTCGGGAGACGGCGCGTGGACCCATCGGGGCTCTGGCAGCGGCGCACGGACCGATCGTGGCTCGGAGACGGCGCGTGTAGGCATCGGGGCTTTGAAGACGACGCATGGACCGAACGGTGCTCACGAAACGGCCCGTGGACCGATCGGTGCTCGGAGACGATGCGTGGACCGATCGGGGCTCAGGAAACGGCGCGTGGAGCGATCAGGGCTCAGGTGACGACGCGTGGATCGATCGGGGCTCAGGAGACGACGCGTCGACCGATCGGGGCTCAGGAGAGGGCGCGCGGACCAACCGGGGCTCAGGAGATTCGCGTGGATTAATCGGGGCTGCGGAGGCGCCGCGTAGACGGATGGGGCTCCGGAGACGGCGCGTGGACCGATCGGCGCTCGGAGACGGCGCGTGGACCGATTGGGGCTTAGAAGATGGCGCGTGGACCGATCGGGGCTCAGGAAGCGGCGCCTAGACCGATCGTGGCTCGGAGACGGCGCGTGGAGGCATCGGGTCTAAGAAGACGACGCATGGACCGAGCGGGGCTCGGGAGACGGCGCGAGGAGCGATCGAGGCTCAGGAGAAGACGCGTCAATTGATCGGGGCTCAGGAGACGACGCGTCGACGGATCGGGTCTTCGGAGACGACGCGTGAACCGACCGGGGATTAGGAGACGACGCGTCGACCGATCGGGGCTTAGGAGACGACGCGTGGACTGATCGGGGCTGAGGAGAAGACGCGTGGGCCGATCCGGGCTTAGGAGAGGACCCGTCGACCGATCGGGGCTCAGGAGACGACGCGTGGACCGATCGAGGTTTAGCAGAGGGCGCGTCGGACGATCGGGGCTCAGGAGACGGCGCGTGGACGGATCGGGTCTCAGGAGACGGCGCGTGACCCGATCGGCGCTCGGAGACCGGGCGTGCACCGATCGGGGCTTAGGAGACGGCGCGTGCACCAATCGGGGCCCGGCGACGGGTCGTGGACAGATTAGGGCTTAAGAGACGGCGCGTGGACCGATTGGGGCTCGGAGACGGCGCGTGGACCGATCGGGGCTTAGGAGACGACGCGTGGACCGATCGGGGCAGAGGAGACGGTGCGTGGACCGATCGGGTCTCAGGAGACGGCGCGTGGACCGATCGGGGCTCGGAGACGACGCGTGGACCGATCGGGGCTCGGAGACCGCGCGTGGCCCGACTGGGGCTCAGGTGGTTGCGCGAGGACCAATTGGGGCTCAGGCGGTTGCGCGTGGACCGATCGGGGCTCGGAGACAACGCGTGCACCGATAGGGGCTCAGGAAGCGGCGCCTGGACCGATCAGGGCTTAGGAGACGACGCGTGGACCGGTCGGGGCTTAGGAGACTCGCGTGGATCTATCGGGGCTCCGGAGGCGGCGCGTGAACCGATCGGGGATCAGGAGACGGTGCGTGGAGCGATCGGGCCTTAGGAGACGGCGCGAATACCGATCGGGGCTGTCGAAGCGGCGCCAGGACCGATCGTGGCTCGGAGACGGAGAGTGGAGGCATCGGGGTTTAGAAGACGACGCATGGACCGATCGGGGCACAGGAGACCGCGCGTGAACCGATCGGGGCTCGGCGACTGCGCGTGGACCGATCGGGGCTAAGGAGACGACGCGTGTACCTATCGGGGCTCAGGAGACAGCGCGTGGTCCGATTGGGCCTCACGAGACGGCGCGTGGACAGATCGGGGCTCGGAGACGACGCGTGTACGGATCGGGGATTCGGGGACGAGGCGTGGACCGATCGGGGCTTAGGAGACGACGCGCGGACCGATCGGGGCGTAGGAGACGACGCGTGGACCGATTGGGGCTTAGGAGACGGCGCGTGGACCGATCGGGGCTCAGGAAGCGGCGCCTGAACCGATCGTGGCTCGGAGACGGCGCGTGGAGGCAGCGGGCCTAAGAAGACGACGCATGGACCGAGCGGGGCTCAGGAGACGGCGCGAGGAGCGATCGGGGCTCAGGAGAAGACGCGTCAATTGATCGGGGCTCAGGAGACGACGCGTCGACGCATCGGGGCTTAGGAGACGACGCGTGGACCGATCGGGGCTTAGGAGACGACGCGTGGACTGATCGGGGCTCAGGAAGCGGCGCCTAGACCGATCGTGGCTCGGAGACGGCGCGTGGAGGCATCGGGCCTATGAAGACGACGCATGGACCGAGCGGGGCGCAGGAGACGGCGCGAGGAGCGATCGGGGCTCAGGAGATGACGCGTCAATTGATCGGGGCTCAGGAGAGGACGCGTCGACGCATCGGGGCTCAGGAGACGGCGCGTGGACCGACCGGGGCTCAGGAGACTCGCGTGGATCGATCGGGGCTCAGGAGGCGACGCGTGGACCCATCGGGGCTCGGAGACGGCGTGTGGACGTATCGGGGCTTAGGAGACGACACGTGGACGGATCGGGGCTCAGGAGAAGGCGCGTGAACCGATCGGCGCTCGGAGACGGCGCGTGGACCGATCGGGGCTTAGGAGACGATGCGCGGACCGATCGGGGCTCGGCGACGGCGCGTGGACCGACCGGGGCTCAGGAGGCCACGACTGGACCGATCGGGTCTCGGCGACGGCGCGTGGACCGATCGAGGCTCGGAGACGCCGCGTGGACCGATCGGGGTTTAGCAGAGGACGCGTCGACCGATCGGGGCTCAGGACACGGCGCGTAGACCGATCGGGGCTTAGGACACGACGCGTGGACCGATCGGTGCTCAGGAAGTGGCGCCTGGTCCGATCGTGACTCGGGGACGGCGCCTTGGGGCATCTGGGCTTAGAAGACGACGCGTGGACCGATCGGGGCTCAGGAAACGGCGCGTGAACCGATCGGGGCTCAGGAGACGGCGCGTGGAGCGATCGGGGCTCAGGAGACGGCGCGTGAACCAATCGGCGCTCCGAGACGGCGCGTGGACCGATCGGGGATGAGGAGAAGGCGCGTGGACCGATCGGGGCTTAGGAGACGGCGCGTGGACCGATCGGGGCTCGGAGACGGGGCGTGGAACGATCGGGGCTCAGGTGACGGCGCGTGGACCGATCGAGGCTCGGAGACGCCGCTTGGACCGATCGGGGCTTAGGAGACGGCGCGTGGACCGATTGGGGCTTAGGAGACGGCGCGTGGACCGATCGGGGCTCAGGAAGCGGCGCCTGGACCGATCGGGGCTCAGGAAGTGGCGCCCAGATGGATCGTGGCTCGGAGACGGCGCGTGGAGGCATCGGGGCTAAGAAGACGACGCATGGACCGAGCGGGGCTAAGGAGACGGCGCGAGGAGCGATCGGGGCTCAGGAGAAGACGCGTCAATTGATCGGGGCTAAGAAATCGGCGCGTGGAGCGATCGGGGCTCAGGAGACGACGCGTGGATCGATCGCGGCTCAGGAAACGACGCGTCGACCGATCGGGGCTCACGAGACGGCGCGCAGATCGACCGGGGCTCAGGAGCCTCGCGTGGGCCGATCATGGCTCGGCGACGGCGCGTGGACGGATCGGGGCTCGGAGACGACGCGTGGACCGATGGGGGCTCGGATACGGCGCGTGAACCAACCGGGGCTCAGGAGGTCGCGCTTGAACCGATCGCGGCTCGGTGACGGCGCGTGGACCGATCGAGGCTCGGAGACGCCGCTTGGACCGATCCGGGCTTAGGAGACGGCGCGTGGACCGATTAGGGCTTAGGAGACGGAGCGTGGACAGATCGGGGCTCAGGAGGCGGCGCGTGGACCGATTGGGAGTCAGGAGACGACGCGTCGACCGATCGCGGCTTAGGAGGCGGCGCGTGGGCCGATCGGAGCTCGGACACGGCGCGTGGACCGATTGGGGTTCGGAAACGGCACGAGGACCGTCTGGGGCTTAGGAGACGATGCGTGGACCGATCGGAGCTCAGGAGACTGCGCGTGGATGGATCGGGGCTTAGGGAACGACGCGTGGACCGATCGGGGCTCAGGAGACGGCGCGTAGACCGATCGGGGCTCGGAAACGACGCGTTAACCGAGCGGGGTTTAGGAGACGATACGTGGACCGATCGGGGCTCGGAGACAGCGCGTGTACCGACTGGGGCTTAGGAGGTTGCGCGCGGACCGATCGGCGCTCGGAGACGGCGCGTGGGTCGATCGGGGCTTAGGAGACGGCGCGTGGACCGATTGGGGCTTAGGAGACGGCGCGAGGACCGATCGGGGATCAGGAAGCGACGCATAGACCGATCGTGGCTCGGAGACGGCGCGTAGAGCCATCGGGGCTAAGAAGACGACGCAGGGACCGAGCGGGGCTCAGGAGACGGCGCGAGGAGCGATCGGGGCTCAGGAGAAGACGCGTCAATTGATCGGGGCTCAGAAATCGGCGCGTGGAGCGATCGGGGCTCAGGAGACGAAGCGTGGATCGATCGGGGCTCAGGAAACGACGCGTCGACCGATCGGGGCTCAGGAGACGGCGCGCGGACCGATCGGCGCTCGGAGACGGCGCGTGGACCGATCGGGGCTTAGGAGACGATGCGTGAACCGATCGGGGCTCGGAGACGGCGCGTGGACCGACCGGGGCTCGGAGACGGCGCGTGGACCGATCGGGGATCGGAGACGGCACGTCAACCGATCGGGGCTCAGGAGACGATCTGTGAACCGATCGCGGCTCGGAGACGGCGCGTGGACAGATCGGGGCTCAGGAGACCGCGCGTGGACCGATCGGGGCTCGGCGACTGCGCGTGGTCGTATCGGGGCTCAGGAGACGGCGCGTGGACCGATCGGGGCTCGGCGACTGCGCGTGGACGGATCGGGGCTTAGGAGACGGCGTGTGGACCGATCGGGGCTCAGGAGACGGCGCGTAGACCGATCGGGGCTCGTAAATGACGCGTCAACCGATCGGGGCTTAGGAGACGATGCGGGGATCGATCGGGGCTCGGCGACTGCGCGTGGACCAACTGGAGCTCAGGAGGTTGCTCGTGGACCAATTGGGGTTCGGGCGACGGCGCGTGGACCAATTGGGGTTCGGGCGACGGCGCGTGGACCAATCGGTGCTCGGAGACGGCGCGTGGACCGATCGGGGCTCGGAGACGGCGCGTGGACCGATCGAGGCTCGGAGACGCCGCTTGGACCGATCCGGGCTTAGGAGACGGCGCGTGGACCGATTAGGGCTTAGGAGACGGAGCGTGGACAGATCGGGGCTCAGGAGGCGGCGCGTGGACCGATTGGGAGTCAGGAGACGACGCGTCGACCGATCGCGGCTTAGGAGGCGGCGCGTGGGCCGATCGGAGCTCGGACACGGCGCGTGGACCGATTGGGGTTCGGAAACGGCACGAGGACCGTCTGGGGCTTAGGAGACGATGCGTGGACCGATCGGAGCTCAGGAGACTGCGCGTGGATGGATCGGGGCTTAGGGAACGACGCGTGGACCGATCGGGGCTCAGGAGACGGCGCGTAGACCGATCGGGGCTCGGAAACGACGCGTTAACCGAGCGGGGTTTAGGAGACGATACGTGGACCGATCGGGGCTCGGAGACAGCGCGTGTACCGACTGGGGCTTAGGAGGTTGCGCGCGGACCGATCGGCGCTCGGAGACGGCGCGTGGGTCGATCGGGGCTTAGGAGACGGCGCGTGGACCGATTGGGGCTTAGGAGACGGCGCGAGGACCGATCGGGGATCAGGAAGCGACGCATAGACCGATCGTGGCTCGGAGACGGCGCGTAGAGCCATCGGGGCTAAGAAGACGACGCAGGGACCGAGCGGGGCTCAGGAGACGGCGCGAGGAGCGATCGGGGCTCAGGAGAAGACGCGTCAATTGATCGGGGCTCAGAAATCGGCGCGTGGAGCGATCGGGGCTCAGGAGACGAAGCGTGGATCGATCGGGGCTCAGGAAACGACGCGTCGACCGATCGGGGCTCAGGAGACGGCGCGCGGACCGATCGGCGCTCGGAGACGGCGCGTGGACCGATCGGGGCTTAGGAGACGATGCGTGAACCGATCGGGGCTCGGAGACGGCGCGTGGACCGACCGGGGCTCGGAGACGGCGCGTGGACCGATCGGGGATCGGAGACGGCACGTCAACCGATCGGGGCTCAGGAGACGATCTGTGAACCGATCGCGGCTCGGAGACGGCGCGTGGACAGATCGGGGCTCAGGAGACCGCGCGTGGACCGATCGGGGCTCGGCGACTGCGCGTGGTCGTATCGGGGCTCAGGAGACGGCGCGTGGACCGATCGGGGCTCGGCGACTGCGCGTGGACGGATCGGGGCTTAGGAGACGGCGTGTGGACCGATCGGGGCTCAGGAGACGGCGCGTAGACCGATCGGGGCTCGTAAATGACGCGTCAACCGATCGGGGCTTAGGAGACGATGCGGGGATCGATCGGGGCTCGGCGACTGCGCGTGGACCAACTGGAGCTCAGGAGGTTGCTCGTGGACCAATTGGGGTTCGGGCGACGGCGCGTGGACCAATTGGGGTTCGGGCGACGGCGCGTGGACCAATCGGTGCTCGGAGACGGCGCGTGGACCGATCGGGGCTCGGAGACGAAGCGTGTACGGATCAGGGCTTGGTGACGGCGCGTTTACCGATAGCAGCTCGGAGACGGCCCGTGGACGGATCGCGGCTTAGGCGACGGCGCGTGGAATGATCGGGGCTCAGGAGACGGCGCGTGGACCGGTCGAGGCTCGGAGACGACGCGTGTGCGGATCGGGGATTCGAGGACGACGGGTGGACCGATCCGGGCTCAGGAGACGGCGCGTGGACCCATCGGGGCTCGGAGACGGCGCGTGAACCGACCGGGGCTCAGGAGACGGCACGTGGTCCGATCGGGCTCGGAGCCGGCGCGTGAACCGATCGGGGCTCAGGAGGCCGCGCGTGGACCGATCGAGGCTCGGCGACGGCGCGTGGACCGGTCGGGGCTCGGAGACGACGCGTGTACGGATCAGGGCTTGGTGACGGCGCGTTTACCGATAGCAGCTCGGAGACTGCCCGTGGACGGATCGGGGCTTAGAAGACGATACGTGGACCGATCGGGGCTCAGGAGACGGCGCGTGAACCAATCGGCGCTCCGAGACGGCGCGTGGACCGATCGGGGCTCAGGAGACGGCGCGTGGATCGATCGGGGCTCAGGAGACGGCGCGAGGAGCGTTCGGGCTCAGGAGAAGACGCGTCAATTGATCGTGGCTCAGGAGACGACGCGTGGATCGATCGGGGCTCAGAAGACGACGCGTCGACCGATCGGGGCTCAGGAGACGGCGCGAGGAGCGATCGGGCTCAGGAGACGGCGCGTGGACCGATCGGGGCTTAGGAGACGACGCGTGGACCGATCGGGGCTCAGGAGACGGCGCGTGGACCGATCGGGGCTCGGAGAAGGCGCGTGGACCGATCGTTGCTCAGGAAGCGGCGCCTGGACCGATCGTGGCCCGGAGACGGCGCCGGAAGGCATCTGGGCTTACAAGACGACGCGTGGATCGATTGGGGCTCGGAGACGGCGCATGAACCGACCGGGGCTCAGGAGACGGCGCGTGGACTGATCGGGGCTCGGAGACGGCGCGTTAACCGATCGGGGCTTAGGAGGCCGCGCGTGGACAGATCGAGGCTCGGCGACGGCGCGTGGACCGATCGGGGCACAGGAGGCGGCGCGTGGACCGATCGGGGATCAGGAACCGGTCCGTGGAGCGATCGGGGCTTAGGAGACGGCACGTGGACTGATCGGGGCTCAGATGACGGTGCGCGGACCGACCGGGGCTCAGGAGACTCGCGTGGATCGATCGGGGCTCCGGAGACGCCGCGTGGAGCGATGGGGATCAGGAGACGGTGCGCGGACCGATCGGGGCTCGGAGACGGCGCGTGGACCGATCGGAGCTTAGGAGACGACGCGTGGACCGATCGGGGCGTAGGACGCGACGCGTGTACCTATCGGGGCTCACGAGACAGCATGTGGACCGATCGGGGCTCAGGAGACGGCGCCTGGACCGATCGGCGCTCGGAGACAGCGCGTGGACCGATCGGGGCTTAGGAGACAACGCGTGGACCGATGGGGGCTCGGAGACGGCGCGTGTACCTATCGGAGCTCACGAGACAGCGTGTGGACCGATTGGGGCTCAGGAGACGGCGCGTGGACCGATCGGGGCTCAGGAGACGGCGCGTGGACCGATCGGGGCTCGGAGACGGCGCGTGGAACGATCGGAGCTCAGGAGACGGGGCGTGAAATGATCGGCGCTCTGAGACGGCGCGTGGACCGATCGGTGCTCGGAGACGGCGCGTGGACCGATCGGGGCTTAGGAGACGACGCGTGGACCGATCGGGGCTGAAAAGACGGCGCGTGGACCGATTGGGGCTCGGCGACTGCACGTGGACGAATCGGGGCTCGGAGACGGCGCGTAGAACGATCGGGGCTCAGGAGACGGCGCGTGAACCGATTGGGGCTTAGAACACGTTGCGTGGACCGATCGGGGCTCGAAGACGGCGCGTAGACCGATCGGGGCTCAGGAGACTGCGCGTGGATGGATCGGAGCTTAGGGAACGGCGCGTTGACCGATCGGGGCTCAGGAGACGGTGCGTGGACCGAGCATGGCTCAGGAGGCCGCGCGTGGACCGATTGGGCTCAGGAGATTGCGCGTGGACCAATTGGGGTTCGGCGACGGGGCGTGGACCGACCGGGGCTCGGAGACGGCGCGTGGAATGATCGGGGCTCAGGAGACGGCGCGTGAACCGATCGGCGCTCGGAGACGGCACGTGGACCGATCGGCGCTTAGGAGCCGGCGCGTATACCAATAGGAGATCAGGAGAGGACGCGTGGACCGATAGGGCTCTGGAAGCGGCGCACGAACCGATCGTGGCTCGGAGACGGCGCGTGGAGGCATCGGGGCTTTGCAGACGACTCGTGGACCGAACGGTGCTCAGAAAACGGCGCCTGGAGCGATCGGGGCTCAGGAGACGACGCGTGGATCGATGGGGATCAGGACAAGGTGCGTGGACCGATCGGGGCTCAGGAGACGGCGCGCGGACCGACCGGGGCTCAGCAGCCTCGCGTGGATCGATCGGGACTCCGGAGGCGCCGCGTTAACCGATTGGGGTTTAGGAGACGATGCGTGGACCGATCGGGGATCAGGAAGCGACGCATAGACCGATCGTGGCTCGGAGACGGCGCGTAGAGCCATCGGGGCTAAGAAGACGACGCAGGGACCGAGCGGGGCTCAGGAGACGGCGCGAGGAGCGATCGGGGCTCAGGAGAAGACGCGTCAATTGATCGGGGCTCAGAAATCGGCGCGTGGAGCGATCGGGGCTCAGGAGACGAAGCGTGGATCGATCGGGGCTCAGGAAACGACGCGTCGACCGATCGGGGCTCAGGAGACGGCGCGCGGACCGATCGGCGCTCGGAGACGGCGCGTGGACCGATCGGGGCTTAGGAGACGATGCGTGAACCGATCGGGGCTCGGAGACGGCGCGTGGACCGACCGGGGCTCGGAGACGGCGCGTGGACCGATCGGGGATCGGAGACGGCACGTCAACCGATCGGGGCTCAGGAGACGATCTGTGAACCGATCGCGGCTCGGAGACGGCGCGTGGACAGATCGGGGCTCAGGAGACCGCGCGTGGACCGATCGGGGCTCGGCGACTGCGCGTGGTCGTATCGGGGCTCAGGAGACGGCGCGTGGACCGATCGGGGCTCGGCGACTGCGCGTGGACGGATCGGGGCTTAGGAGACGGCGTGTGGACCGATCGGGGCTCAGGAGACGGCGCGTAGACCGATCGGGGCTCGTAAATGACGCGTCAACCGATCGGGGCTTAGGAGACGATGCGGGGATCGATCGGGGCTCGGCGACTGCGCGTGGACCAACTGGAGCTCAGGAGGTTGCTCGTGGACCAATTGGGGTTCGGGCGACGGCGCGTGGACCAATTGGGGTTCGGGCGACGGCGCGTGGACCAATCGGTGCTCGGAGACGGCGCGTGGACCGATCGGGGCTCGGAGACGAAGCGTGTACGGATCAGGGCTTGGTGACGGCGCGTTTACCGATAGCAGCTCGGAGACGGCCCGTGGACGGATCGCGGCTTAGGCGACGGCGCGTGGAATGATCGGGGCTCAGGAGACGGCGCGTGGACCGGTCGAGGCTCGGAGACGACGCGTGTGCGGATCGGGGATTCGAGGACGACGGGTGGACCGATCCGGGCTCAGGAGACGGCGCGTGGACCCATCGGGGCTCGGAGACGGCGCGTGAACCGACCGGGGCTCAGGAGACGGCACGTGGTCCGATCGGGCTCGGAGCCGGCGCGTGAACCGATCGGGGCTCAGGAGGCCGCGCGTGGACCGATCGAGGCTCGGCGACGGCGCGTGGACCGGTCGGGGCTCGGAGACGACGCGTGTACGGATCAGGGCTTGGTGACGGCGCGTTTACCGATAGCAGCTCGGAGACTGCCCGTGGACGGATCGGGGCTTAGAAGACGATACGTGGACCGATCGGGGCTCAGGAGACGGCGCGTGAACCAATCGGCGCTCCGAGACGGCGCGTGGACCGATCGGGGCTCAGGAGACGGCGCGTGGATCGATCGGGGCTCAGGAGACGGCGCGAGGAGCGTTCGGGCTCAGGAGAAGACGCGTCAATTGATCGTGGCTCAGGAGACGACGCGTGGATCGATCGGGGCTCAGAAGACGACGCGTCGACCGATCGGGGCTCAGGAGACGGCGCGAGGAGCGATCGGGCTCAGGAGACGGCGCGTGGACCGATCGGGGCTTAGGAGACGACGCGTGGACCGATCGGGGCTCAGGAGACGGCGCGTGGACCGATCGGGGCTCGGAGAAGGCGCGTGGACCGATCGTTGCTCAGGAAGCGGCGCCTGGACCGATCGTGGCCCGGAGACGGCGCCGGAAGGCATCTGGGCTTACAAGACGACGCGTGGATCGATTGGGGCTCGGAGACGGCGCATGAACCGACCGGGGCTCAGGAGACGGCGCGTGGACTGATCGGGGCTCGGAGACGGCGCGTTAACCGATCGGGGCTTAGGAGGCCGCGCGTGGACAGATCGAGGCTCGGCGACGGCGCGTGGACCGATCGGGGCACAGGAGGCGGCGCGTGGACCGATCGGGGATCAGGAACCGGTCCGTGGAGCGATCGGGGCTTAGGAGACGGCACGTGGACTGATCGGGGCTCAGATGACGGTGCGCGGACCGACCGGGGCTCAGGAGACTCGCGTGGATCGATCGGGGCTCCGGAGACGCCGCGTGGAGCGATGGGGATCAGGAGACGGTGCGCGGACCGATCGGGGCTCGGAGACGGCGCGTGGACCGATCGGAGCTTAGGAGACGACGCGTGGACCGATCGGGGCGTAGGACGCGACGCGTGTACCTATCGGGGCTCACGAGACAGCATGTGGACCGATCGGGGCTCAGGAGACGGCGCCTGGACCGATCGGCGCTCGGAGACAGCGCGTGGACCGATCGGGGCTTAGGAGACAACGCGTGGACCGATGGGGGCTCGGAGACGGCGCGTGTACCTATCGGAGCTCACGAGACAGCGTGTGGACCGATTGGGGCTCAGGAGACGGCGCGTGGACCGATCGGGGCTCAGGAGACGGCGCGTGGACCGATCGGGGCTCGGAGACGGCGCGTGGAACGATCGGAGCTCAGGAGACGGGGCGTGAAATGATCGGCGCTCTGAGACGGCGCGTGGACCGATCGGTGCTCGGAGACGGCGCGTGGACCGATCGGGGCTTAGGAGACGACGCGTGGACCGATCGGGGCTGAAAAGACGGCGCGTGGACCGATTGGGGCTCGGCGACTGCACGTGGACGAATCGGGGCTCGGAGACGGCGCGTAGAACGATCGGGGCTCAGGAGACGGCGCGTGAACCGATTGGGGCTTAGAACACGTTGCGTGGACCGATCGGGGCTCGAAGACGGCGCGTGGACCGATCGGGGCTCAGGAGACTGCGCGTGGATGGATCGGAGCTTAGGGAACGGCGCGTTGACCGATCGGGGCTCAGGAGACGGTGCGTGGACCGAGCATGGCTCAGGAGGCCGCGCGTGGACCGATTGGGCTCAGGAGATTGCGCGTGGACCAATTGGGGTTCGGCGACGGGGCGTGGACCGACCGGGGCTCGGAGACGGCGCGTGGAATGATCGGGGCTCAGGAGACGGCGCGTGAACCGATCGGCGCTCGGAGACGGCACGTGGACCGATCGGCGCTTAGGAGCCGGCGCGTATACCAATAGGAGATCAGGAGAGGACGCGTGGACCGATAGGGCTCTGGAAGCGGCGCACGAACCGATCGTGGCTCGGAGACGGCGCGTGGAGGCATCGGGGCTTTGCAGACGACTCGTGGACCGAACGGTGCTCAGAAAACGGCGCCTGGAGCGATCGGGGCTCAGGAGACGACGCGTGGATCGATGGGGATCAGGACAAGGTGCGTGGACCGATCGGGGCTCAGGAGACGGCGCGCGGACCGACCGGGGCTCAGCAGCCTCGCGTGGATCGATCGGGACTCCGGAGGCGCCGCGTTAACCGATTGGGGTTTAGGAGACGATGCGTGGACCGATCGGGGCTCGGAGACAGCGCGTGGACCGACTGGGGCTCAGGCGATTGCGCGTGGACCAATTGGGGTTCGGCGACGGCGCGTGGCCCGATCGGAGCTCAGGAAACGACGCGTGGACCGATGGGGGCTCGGATACGGCGCGTGAAGCAACCGGGGCTCAGGAGGCCGCGCGTGGACCGATCATGGCTCGGCGACGGCGCGTGGACCGATCGGGGTTCGAATACGACGCGTGGACCGATCGGGGCTCGGAAACAGCGCGTGGACCACCCGGAGCTCAGACGGTTGCGCGTGGACCAATTGGGGTTCGGCGACGGCGCGTGGACTGATCCGGGCTGAAGAGACGGCGCGTGGACCGATCGGGGCTCGGAGACGGTGCGTGGAGCGATCGGGGCTCAGGAGACGGCGCGTGAACCGATCGGCGCACGGAGACGGCGCGTGGACCGATCGGGGCTCAGGAGGATACGCCTGGACCGATCGGGGCTCGGCGACGGCGCGTGGACCGATCGGGGCTCAGGAGACGGTGCGTGGACCGATTGGGGCTCGGATACGGCGCGTGAACCAACCGGGGCTCAGGAGGCCGCGCGTGGACCGATCGCGGCACGTGCGACGGCGCGTGCACCGATCGGCGCTCGGAGACGGCGCTGACCGATCGTGGCGTAGGAGAAGGCGCGTGGAACGATCGGGGCTCGGAGACGGCGCGTGGAACGATCGGGGCTCCGAGTCGGCGCGTTAACCGATCGGGGCTTAGGAGACGATGCGTGGACCGAACGGGGCTCGGAGACGGCGCGTGGACCGACCGGGGCTCAGGAGGATACGCCTGGACCGATCGGGGCTCGGCGACGGCGCGTGGACCGATCGAGGCTCGGAGACGACGCGTGTACGGATCGAGGATTCGGGGACAACGCGTGGAACAATCCGGGCTCAGGAGACGGCGCGTGGACCGATCGGGGCTCGGAGACGGCGCGTGGAACGATCGGGGCTCAGGTGACGGCGCGTGAACCGATCCGCGCTCGGAGACGGGGCCTGGACCGATCGGGGCTTAAGAGAAGGCGCGTGGAACGATCGGGGCTCAGGAGACGGCGCGTGAACCGATCGGCGCTCGGAGACGGCACGTGGGCCGTTCAGGGCTTAGGAGACGACGCGTCGACCGATCCGGGCTCAGGTGACGGCGCGCGGACCGACCGGGGCTCAGGAGACAGCGCGTGAAATGATCGGCGCTCGGAGATGGCGCGTGGACCGATTGGGGCTTAAGAGACGACGGGTGGACCGATCGGGGCTTAGGGGACGGCACGTGAATCGATCGCGGCACAGGAGACGGCGCGTGAGCCGGTCGGGGCTTAGGAGACGACGCCTGGACCGAACGAGGTTTAGGGGGCGGCGTGTGGAACGATCGGGGCTCAGGAAACGACCCGTGGAGCAATCGGGGCTCAGGAGACGGCCCGTGGACGGATCGGGGCTTAGGAGACGGCGCGTCGACCGATCGGGGCTCAGGTGACGGCGCGTGGACCGATCGCGGCTTGGAGACGGCGCGTTAACCGATCGGGGCTTAGGAGACGATGCGTGAATTGATCGGGGCTCGGAGACGGCGCGTGGACCGAACGGGGCTCAGGTAACGGCGTGTGGAGCGGTTGGGGCTCAGGAGACGACGGGTGGATCGATCGAGGCTCAAAAGACGACGCGTCGACCGATCGGGGCTCAGGAGACGGCGCGTGGATCGATCGGGGCTCGGAGACGCCGCGTGGAACGATCGGGGCTCGGAGACAGCGCGTGGACCGACTGGGGCACAGGCGGTGGCGCGTGGACCAATTGGGGTTCGGCGACGGCGCGTGGACCGATCCGGGCTCAGGAGACGGCGCGTGGACCGATCGGGGCTGGGAGACGGAGCGTGGAGCGATCGGGGCTCAGGAGACGGCGCGTGAACTAATCGGCGCTCGGAGACGGCGTGTGGACCGATCGGAGCTCGGAGACGACGCGTGGACCGATCGGGGCTCAGGAGACGGCGCGAGGAGCGATCGGGCTCAGGAGAAGACGCGTCAATTGATCGTGGCTCAGGAGACGACGCGTGGATCGATCGGGGCTCAGAAGACGACGCGTCGACCGATCGGGGCTCAGGAGACGGCGCGTGGATCGATCGAGGCTCGAAGACGCCGCGTGGAACGATCGGGGCTCAGGAGACGGCGCTTGAACTTATCGGCGCTCGGAGACGGCGCGTGGACCGATCGGGGCTTAGGATACGGCGCATGGATCGATCGGGGCTCAGGAAGCGGCGCCTGGACCGATCGTGGCTCGGAGACGGCGCGTGGAGGCATCGGGGCTAAGAAGACGACGCATGGACCGATCGGGGCTCAGGAGACGGCGCGTGAACCAATCGGCGCTCCGAGACGGCGCGTGGACCGATCGGGGCTCAGGAGACGGCGCGTGGATCGATCGGGGCTCAGGAGACGGCGCGAGGAGCGTTCGGGCTCAGGAGAAGACGCGTCAATTGATCGTGGCTCAGGAGACGACGCGTGGATCGATCGGGGCTCAGAAGACGACGCGTCGACCGGTCGGGGCTCAGGAGACGGCGCGAGGAGCGATCGGGCTCAGGAGAAGACGCGTCAATTGATCGTGGCTCAGGAGACGACGCGTCGACGGATCGGGGCTTAGGAGACGACGCGTGGAGCGATCGGGGCTTAGGAGACGACGCGTGGAGCGATCGGGGCTTAGGAGACGACGCGTGGAACGATCGGGGCTCAGGAGACGGCGCGTGAAATGATCGGCGCACGGAGACGGCGCGTGGACCGATCGTGGCTTAGGGGAAGGCGCGTGGAACGATCGGGGCTCAGGAGACGGCGCGTGGAGCGATCGGGGCTCAGGAGACGGCGCGTGAATTAATCGGCGCTCCGAGACGGCGCGTGGACCGATCGGGGATGAGGAGACTCACGTTGATCGACTGGGGCTCAGGAGGCGGCGCGTGGACCGATCGGGGCTTAGGAGACTACGCGTGTACCTATCGGGGCTCAGGAGACAGCGCGTGGACCGATTGGGCATCAGGAGACGGCGCGTCGATGGATCGGGGCTTGGGGAACGACGCGTGGACCGATCGGGGCTCAGGAGACGGCGCGTGGATCGATCGGGGCTCGGAGACGGCGCGTGAAACGATCGGGGCTCAGGAGACGGCGCGTGAAATGATCGGCGCTCGGAGACGGCGCGTGGACCGATCGTGGCTTAGGAGAAGGCGCGTGGAACGATCGGGGCTCAGGAGACGGCGCATGGAGCGATCGGGGCTCAGGAGACGGCGCGTGAACCAATCGGCGCTCCGAGACGGCGCGTGGACCGATCGGGGATGAGGAGAAGGCGTGTGGACCGATCGGGGCTTAGGAGACGGCGCGTGGACCGATCGGGGCTCGGAGACGGGGCGTGGAACGATCGGGGCTCAGGTGACGGCGCGTAAACCGATCGGCGCTCGGAGACGGCGCGTGGACCGATCGGGGCTTAGCAGAAGGCGCTTGGACCGATCGGGGCTTAGGAGACGGCGCGTGGACCGATCGGAGCTCGGAGACGGCGCGTGGACCGATCGGGGCTCAGGAGACGGCGCGTGGAGCGATCGGGCTCAGGAGAAGACGCGTCAATTGATCGTGGCTCAGGAGACGACGCGTCGACGGATCGGGGCTTAGGAGACGACGCGTGGACCGATCGGGGCTTAGGAGACGACGCGTGGACCGATCGGGGTTTAGGAGAGGACGCGTCGACCGATCGGGGCACAGGAGACGGCACGTGGACCGATCGGGGCTTAGGAGACTCACGTTGATCGATTGGGGCTCCGGAGGCGGCGCGTGGACCGATCGGGGCTTAGGAGACTACGCGTGTACCTATCGGGGCTCAGGAGACTGCGCGTGGACCGATTGGGCATCAGGAGACGGCGCGTCGATGGATCGGGGCTTGGGGAACGACGCGTGGACCGATCGGGGCTCAGGAGACGGCGCGTGGATCGATCGGGGCTCGGATACGGCGCGTGGAACGATCGGGGCTCAGGAGACGGCGCGAGGAGCGATCGGGCTCAGGAGAAGACGCGTCAATTGATCGTGGCTCAGGAGACGACGCGTCGACGGATCGAGGCTTAGGAGACGACGCGTGGACCGATCGGGGCTTAGGAGACGACGCGTGGACCGATCGGGGCTCAGGAGACGGCGCGTGGACCGATCGAGGCTCGGGCACGCCGCGTGGAACGATCGGGGCTCAGGAGACGGCGCGTGAACCGATCGGCGCTCGGAGACGGCGCGTGGAACGATCGGGGCTCAGGAGACGGCGCGTGAAATGATCGGCGCTCGGAGACGGCGCGTGGACCGATCCGGGCTCAGGAGACGGCGCGTGGACCGATCCGGGCTCGGAGACGGAGCGTGGAGCGATCGGGGCTCAGGAGACGGCGCGTGAACTAATCGGCGCTCGGAGACGGCGCGTGGACCGATCGGGGCTGAGGAGACGGCGCGTGGACCGATCGGGGCTCGGAGACAGGGCGTGGAATGATCGGGGCTCAGGAGACGGCGCGTGAAATGATCGGGGCTCGGAGACGGCGCGTGGACCGATCGGGGCTTAGGAGACAACGCGTGGACCGATGGGGGCTCAGGAAGCAGCGCCTGGAACGATCGTGGCTCGGAGACGGCGCGAGGAGGCATCTGGGCTTGGAAGACGACGCGTGGATCGATCGGGGCTCGGAGACGGCGCGTGAACTGACCGCGGCTCAGGAGGCCGCGCGTGGACCGATCGAGGCTCAGCAGGCCACGCCTGGACCGATCGGGGCTCCGCGACGGCGCGTGGACCGATCGAGGCTCGGAGACGACGCGTGTACGGATCGGGGATTCGGCGATGACGCGTGGACCGATCCGGGCTCAGGAGACGGCGCGTGGACCGATCAGGGCTTAGGAGACGACGCGTGGACCGATCGGGGCTCAGGAGACGGCGCGTGGACCGATCGGTGCTCGGAGACGGCGCGTGGACCGATTGTGGCTTACGAGACGGCGCGTGGATCGATCGGGGCTCAGGAAGTGGCGCCTGGACCTATCATGGCTCGGAGACGGGGCGTGGAGGCATCGGGGCTAAGAACACGACGCATGGACCGAACGGGGCTCAGGAGACGGCGTGAGGTGCGATCGGGGCTCGGAGACGGCGCGTGGACCGATCGGGGCTTAGGAGACGACGCGTGGACCGATTGGAGCTGAGGAGACGACGCGTAGACCGATCGGGGCTTAGGAGAAAACGCGTGGACCGATCGGGGCTCAGGAAGCGGCGCCTGCACCGATCGTGGTTGGGAGACGGCGTAAGGAGGCATCTGGGCTTAGAAAACGACGCGTGGACCGATCGGGGCTCACGAAACGGCGTGTGGACCGACCGAGGCTCAGGAGGCCACGCCTGGACCGATCGTGGCTCGGAGACGGCGCGTGGAGGTATCGGGGCTTAAAAGACGACGGATGGACCGATCGGGGCCCAGGAAACGGCGCGTGAACCGAACGGTGCTCGGAGACGACACGTGGACCGATCGGCGCTCAGGAGACGGCGCGTGGAGCGATCGGGGCTCAGGAGACGACGCGTTAACAGAGCGGGGTTTAGGAGACGATGCGTAGACCGATCGGTGCTCGGAGACAGCGCGTGGACCGACTGGGGCTCAGGAGGTGGCGCGTGGACCAATTGGGGTTCGGCGACGGCGCGTGGACCGACCGGGGATTAGGAGACGACGCGTCGAGCGATCGGGGCTTAGGAGACGACCCGTCGACCGATCGGGGCTTAGGAGACGACGCGTGGACCGATCGGGGCTTAGGAGCCGGCGCGCGGACCCATCGGGGCTCGGAGACGGCGCGTTAACTGATCGGGGCTTAGGAGACGACGCGTGGACCGATCGGGGCTCAGGAGACGGCGCGTGGACCGATCGGTGCTCGGGGACGGCGCGTGGACGGACCGTGACTTAGAATGCGTCACGCGGACCGATCGGGGCTCGGATACGGCGTGTGGACGTATCGGGGCTTAGGAGACGATGCGTGAACCGATCGGGGCTCAGGAGACGGCGCGTGGACCGATCGGGGCTCGGAGACGGCGCGAGGAGCGATCGGGGCTCAGGAGAAGACGGGTCAATTGATCGGGGCTCAGGAGACGACGCGGCGACGGATCGGGGCTTAGGAGACGATGCGTGGACCGATCGGGGCTCAGGAGACGGCGCGTGGAGCGATCGGGGCTCGGAAACGGCGGGTGGACCGTCCGGGGCTTAGGAGACGATGCCTGGACCGATCGGGGCTCAGAAGACGGCGCGTGGACGGATCGGCGTTCGGAGACGGCGCGTGGACCGATCGGGGCTCAGGGGACGGCGCGTGGACCGATCGACGCTCGGAGACGGCGCGTGGAACGATCGGCGCTCAGGAGACGACGCGTGGACCGATCGGGGCTCAGGAGATGGCGCGAGGAGCGATCGGGCTCAGGAGAAGACGCGTCAATTGATCGTGGCTCAGGAGACGACGCGTGGATCGATCGGGGCTCAGAAGACGACGCGTCGACCGATCGGGGCTCAGGAGACGGCGCGTGGATCGATCGAGGCTCGAAGACGCCGCGTGGAACGATCGGGGCTCAGGAGACGGCGCTTGAACTTATCGGCGCTCGGAGACGGCGCGTGGACCGATCGGGGCTTAGGATACGGCGCATGGATCGATCGGGGCTCAGGAAGCGGCGCCTGGACCGATCGTGGCTCGGAGACGGCGCGTGGAGGCATCGGGGCTAAGAAGACGACGCATGGACCGATCGGGGCTCAGGAGACGGCGCGTGAACCAATCGGCGCTCCGAGACGGCGCGTGGACCGATCGGGGCTCAGGAGACGGCGCGTGGATCGATCGGGGCTCAGGAGACGGCGCGAGGAGCGTTCGGGCTCAGGAGAAGACGCGTCAATTGATCGTGGCTCAGGAGACGACGCGTGGATCGATCGGGGCTCAGAAGACGACGCGTCGACCGATCGGGGCTCAGGAGACGGCGCGAGGAGCGATCGGGCTCAGGAGAAGACGCGTCAATTGATCGTGGCTCAGGAGACGACGCGTCGACGGATCGGGGCTTAGGAGACGACGCGTGGAGCGATCGGGGCTTAGGAGACGACGCGTGGAGCGATCGGGGCTTAGGAGACGACGCGTGGAACGATCGGGGCTCAGGAGACGGCGCGTGAAATGATCGGCGCACGGAGACGGCGCGTGGACCGATCGTGGCTTAGGGGAAGGCGCGTGGAACGATCGGGGCTCAGGAGACGGCGCGTGGAGCGATCGGGGCTCAGGAGACGGCGCGTGAATTAATCGGCGCTCCGAGACGGCGCGTGGACCGATCGGGGATGAGGAGACTCACGTTGATCGACTGGGGCTCAGGAGGCGGCGCGTGGACCGATCGGGGCTTAGGAGACTACGCGTGTACCTATCGGGGCTCAGGAGACAGCGCGTGGACCGATTGGGCATCAGGAGACGGCGCGTCGATGGATCGGGGCTTGGGGAACGACGCGTGGACCGATCGGGGCTCAGGAGACGGCGCGTGGATCGATCGGGGCTCGGAGACGGCGCGTGAAACGATCGGGGCTCAGGAGACGGCGCGTGAAATGATCGGCGCTCGGAGACGGCGCGTGGACCGATCGTGGCTTAGGAGAAGGCGCGTGGAACGATCGGGGCTCAGGAGACGGCGCATGGAGCGATCGGGGCTCAGGAGACGGCGCGTGAACCAATCGGCGCTCCGAGACGGCGCGTGGACCGATCGGGGATGAGGAGAAGGCGTGTGGACCGATCGGGGCTTAGGAGACGGCGCGTGGACCGATCGGGGCTCGGAGACGGGGCGTGGAACGATCGGGGCTCAGGTGACGGCGCGTAAACCGATCGGCGCTCGGAGACGGCGCGTGGACCGATCGGGGCTTAGCAGAAGGCGCTTGGACCGATCGGGGCTTAGGAGACGGCGCGTGGACCGATCGGAGCTCGGAGACGGCGCGTGGACCGATCGGGGCTCAGGAGACGGCGCGTGGAGCGATCGGGCTCAGGAGAAGACGCGTCAATTGATCGTGGCTCAGGAGACGACGCGTCGACGGATCGGGGCTTAGGAGACGACGCGTGGACCGATCGGGGCTTAGGAGACGACGCGTGGACCGATCGGGGTTTAGGAGAGGACGCGTCGACCGATCGGGGCACAGGAGACGGCACGTGGACCGATCGGGGCTTAGGAGACTCACGTTGATCGATTGGGGCTCCGGAGGCGGCGCGTGGACCGATCGGGGCTTAGGAGACTACGCGTGTACCTATCGGGGCTCAGGAGACTGCGCGTGGACCGATTGGGCATCAGGAGACGGCGCGTCGATGGATCGGGGCTTGGGGAACGACGCGTGGACCGATCGGGGCTCAGGAGACGGCGCGTGGATCGATCGGGGCTCGGATACGGCGCGTGGAACGATCGGGGCTCAGGAGACGGCGCGAGGAGCGATCGGGCTCAGGAGAAGACGCGTCAATTGATCGTGGCTCAGGAGACGACGCGTCGACGGATCGAGGCTTAGGAGACGACCCGTGGACCGATCGGGGCTTAGGAGACGACGCGTGGACCGATCGGGGCTCAGGAGACGGCGCGTGGACCGATCGAGGCTCGGGCACGCCGCGTGGAACGATCGGGGCTCAGGAGACGGCGCGTGAACCGATCGGCGCTCGGAGACGGCGCGTGGAACGATCGGGGCTCAGGAGACGGCGCGTGAAATGATCGGCGCTCGGAGACGGCGCGTGGACCGATCCGGGCTCAGGAGACGGCGCGTGGACCGATCCGGGCTCGGAGACGGAGCGTGGAGCGATCGGGGCTCAGGAGACGGCGCGTGAACTAATCGGCGCTCGGAGACGGCGCGTGGACCGATCGGGGCTGAGGAGACGGCGCGTGGACCGATCGGGGCTCGGAGACAGGGCGTGGAATGATCGGGGCTCAGGAGACGGCGCGTGAAATGATCGGGGCTCGGAGACGGCGCGTGGACCGATCGGGGCTTAGGAGACAACGCGTGGACCGATGGGGGCTCAGGAAGCAGCGCCTGGAACGATCGTGGCTCGGAGACGGCGCGAGGAGGCATCTGGGCTTGGAAGACGACGCGTGGATCGATCGGGGCTCGGAGACGGCGCGTGAACTGACCGCGGCTCAGGAGGCCGCGCGTGGACCGATCGAGGCTCAGCAGGCCACGCCTGGACCGATCGGGGCTCCGCGACGGCGCGTGGACCGATCGAGGCTCGGAGACGACGCGTGTACGGATCGGGGATTCGGCGATGACGCGTGGACCGATCCGGGCTCAGGAGACGGCGCGTGGACCGATCAGGGCTTAGGAGACGACGCGTGGACCGATCGGGGCTCAGGAGACGGCGCGTGGACCGATCGGTGCTCGGAGACGGCGCGTGGACCGATTGTGGCTTACGAGACGGCGCGTGGATCGATCGGGGCTCAGGAAGTGGCGCCTGGACCTATCATGGCTCGGAGACGGGGCGTGGAGGCATCGGGGCTAAGAACACGACGCATGGACCGAACGGGGCTCAGGAGACGGCGTGAGGTGCGATCGGGGCTCGGAGACGGCGCGTGGACCGATCGGGGCTTAGGAGACGACGCGTGGACCGATTGGAGCTGAGGAGACGACGCGTAGACCGATCGGGGCTTAGGAGAAAACGCGTGGACCGATCGGGGCTCAGGAAGCGGCGCCTGCACCGATCGTGGTTGGGAGACGGCGTAAGGAGGCATCTGGGCTTAGAAAACGACGCGTGGACCGATCGGGGCTCACGAAACGGCGTGTGGACCGACCGAGGCTCAGGAGGCCACGCCTGGACCGATCGTGGCTCGGAGACGGCGCGTGGAGGTATCGGGGCTTAAAAGACGACGGATGGACCGATCGGGGCCCAGGAAACGGCGCGTGAACCGAACGGTGCTCGGAGACGACACGTGGACCGATCGGCGCTCAGGAGACGGCGCGTGGAGCGATCGGGGCTCAGGAGACGACGCGTTAACAGAGCGGGGTTTAGGAGACGATGCGTAGACCGATCGGTGCTCGGAGACAGCGCGTGGACCGACTGGGGCTCAGGAGGTGGCGCGTGGACCAATTGGGGTTCGGCGACGGCGCGTGGACCGACCGGGGATTAGGAGACGACGCGTCGAGCGATCGGGGCTTAGGAGACGACCCGTCGACCGATCGGGGCTTAGGAGACGACGCGTGGACCGATCGGGGCTTAGGAGCCGGCGCGCGGACCCATCGGGGCTCGGAGACGGCGCGTTAACTGATCGGGGCTTAGGAGACGACGCGTGGACCGATCGGGGCTCAGGAGACGGCGCGTGGACCGATCGGTGCTCGGGGACGGCGCGTGGACGGACCGTGACTTAGAATGCGTCACGCGGACCGATCGGGGCTCGGATACGGCGTGTGGACGTATCGGGGCTTAGGAGACGATGCGTGAACCGATCGGGGCTCAGGAGACGGCGCGTGGACCGATCGGGGCTCGGAGACGGCGCGAGGAGCGATCGGGGCTCAGGAGAAGACGGGTCAATTGATCGGGGCTCAGGAGACGACGCGGCGACGGATCGGGGCTTAGGAGACGATGCGTGGACCGATCGGGGCTCAGGAGACGGCGCGTGGAGCGATCGGGGCTCGGAAACGGCGGGTGGACCGTCCGGGGCTTAGGAGACGATGCCTGGACCGATCGGGGCTCAGAAGACGGCGCGTGGACGGATCGGCGTTCGGAGACGGCGCGTGGACCGATCGGGGCTCAGGGGACGGCGCGTGGACCGATCGACGCTCGGAGACGGCGCGTGGAACGATCGGCGCTCAGGAGACGACGCGTGGACCGATCGGGGCTCAGGAGATGGCGCGTAGACCGATCGGGGCTCCGAAACGACGCGTTAACCGAGCGGGGCTTAGGAGACGATGCGTGGACCCATCGGGGCTCGGAGACAGCGCGTGTACCGACTGGGGCTCAGGAGACCGTGCGTGAACCGATCGGGGCTCGGCGACTGCGCGTGGACGGATCGGGGCTCGGAGACGGCGCGTTAACCGATTGGGGCTTAGGAGACGATGCGTGGACCGATCGGGGCTCGAAGACGGCGGGTGGACCGATCGGGGCTTTGCAGACGGCGCGTGGACCGATCGTGGCTGGGAGACGGCAGGTCCACCAATCGGGGCTTAGGAGACGACGCGTAGACCGATCGGGGCCCAGGAGACGGCGCGTGGACCGATCGGGGCTCAGGAAACGGCGCGTGGATCGACTGGGGCTCAGGCGGTTGCGCGTGGACCGATCTGGGCTCGGAGACGGCGCGTTAACCGATAGGGGCTTAGGAGACGATGCGTGGACCGATCGGGCTCGGAGACGGCGCGTGAAGCAACCGGGACTCAGGAGGCCGCGCGTGGACCGATCATGGCTCGGCGACGGCGCGTGGACCGATCGGGGTTCGGATACGACGCGTGGACCGATCGGGGCTCGGAAACAGCGCGTGGACTAACCTGGGCTCATGCGGTTGCGCGTGGACCAATTGGGGTTCGGCGACGGCGCGTGGACCGACCCGGGCTCAGGAGACGGCGCGTGAACCGATCGGCGCACGGAGACGGCGTGTGGAACGATCGGGGCTCAGGAAACGGCCCGTGGAGCAATCGGGGCTCAGGAGACGGCCCGTGGACGGGTCGGAGCTTAGGAGACGGTGCGTCGACCTATCGGGGCTCAGGATGCGGCGCGTGGACCCATCGGGACTCGGAGACGGTCCGTGGAGCGATCGGGGCTAAGGAGACGGCGCGTGGACCGATTGGGGCTTAAGAGACGATGGGTGGACCGATCGGGGCTTAGGAGACGGCACGTGAATCGATCGGGGCACAGGAGACGGCGCGTGAGCCGGTCGGGGCTTAGGAGACGACGCCTGGACCGATCGAGGTTTAGGGGGCGGCGTGTGGAACGATCGAGGCTTAGGAGACGGCGGGTGGACTGATCGGAGCTCGGGAAGAGGCGCCTGAACCGATCTGGCTCGGAGACGGCGCGTGGAGGCATCGGGGCTTAGAAGACGACGTATGGACCTTTCGGGGCTCAGGAAACGGGGCGTGGACCGATTGGAGCTCGGAGACAACGCGTGGACCGACTGGGGCTCACGCGGTTGCGCGTGGACCAATTGGGGTTCGGCAACGGCGCGTGGACCGACCGGGGCTCGGAGACGGCGCGTGGAACGATCGGGGCTCAGGAGACGGCGCGTGAACCGATCGGCGCTCGGAGACGGCGCGTGGACCAATCGGGGCTTAGGAGACTACGCGTTGACCGATCGGGGCTCAGGGGACGGCGCGCGGACCGACCGGGGCTCAGGAGACGGCGCGTGAAATGATCGGCGCCCGGAGATGGCGCGTGGACCGATTGGGGCTTAAGAGACGACGGGTGGACCGATCGGGGCTTAGGAGACGGCACGTGAATCGGTCGGGGCACAGCAGACGGCGCGTGAACCGGTCGGGGCTTATGAGACGACGCGTTGACCGATCGGGGCTCAGGAGAAGGGGTGTGGACCGATCGGGGCTCAGGAGGCGGCGCGTGGACCGATCGGGGCTCGGCGATGGCGCGTGGATCGATCGGGGCTCGGAGACGACGCGTGTACGGATCGAGGCTTGGAGACGGCGCGTGGACCGACCGGAGCTCGGACACGGCCCGTGGACGGATCGGGGCTTAGGAGACGGCGCGTGGACTAATTGGGGCTCAGGAGACGACGCGTGGACTGATCGGGGCTCGAAGACAGCGCGTGGACCGATCGGGGCTTGGCGATGGCGCGTGGATCGATCGGGGCTCAGAGATGACGCGTGTATGGATCGAGGCTTGGAGACGGCGCGTGGACCGACCGGAGCTCGGACACGGCCCGTGGACGGATCGGGGCTCAGGAGACGGCGCGTGGACCGATCGGGGCTCGGAGACGACGCGTGGACCGATCGGGGCTCGGAGACCGCGCGTGGCCCGACTGGGGCTCAGGTGGTTGCGCGAGGACCAATTGGGGCTCAGGCGGTTGCGCGTGGACCGATCGGGGCTCGGAGACAACGCGTGCACCGATAGGGGCTCAGGAAGCGGCGCCTGGACCGATCAGGGCTTAGGAGACGACGCGTGGACCGGTCGGGGCTTAGGAGACTCGCGTGGATCTATCGGGGCTCCGGAGGCGGCGCGTGAACCGATCGGGGATCAGGAGACGGTGCGTGGAGCGATCGGGCCTTAGGAGACGGCGCGAATACCGATCGGGGCTGTCGAAGCGGCGCCAGGACCGATCGTGGCTCGGAGACGGAGAGTGGAGGCATCGGGGTTTAGAAGACGACGCATGGACCGATCGGGGCACAGGAGACCGCGCGTGAACCGATCGGGGCTCGGCGACTGCGCGTGGACCGATCGGGGCTAAGGAGACGACGCGTGTACCTATCGGGGCTCAGGAGACAGCGCGTGGTCCGATTGGGCCTCACGAGACGGCGCGTGGACAGATCGGGGCTCGGAGACGACGCGTGTACGGATCGGGGATTCGGGGACGAGGCGTGGACCGATCGGGGCTTAGGAGACGACGCGCGGACCGATCGGGGCGTAGGAGACGACGCGTGGACCGATTGGGGCTTAGGAGACGGCGCGTGGACCGATCGGGGCTCAGGAAGCGGCGCCTGAACCGATCGTGGCTCGGAGACGGCGCGTGGAGGCAGCGGGCCTAAGAAGACGACGCATGGACCGAGCGGGGCTCAGGAGACGGCGCGAGGAGCGATCGGGGCTCAGGAGAAGACGCGTCAATTGATCGGGGCTCAGGAGACGACGCGTCGACGCATCGGGGCTTAGGAGACGACGCGTGGACCGATCGGGGCTTAGGAGACGACGCGTGGACTGATCGGGGCTCAGGAAGCGGCGCCTAGACCGATCGTGGCTCGGAGACGGCGCGTGGAGGCATCGGGCCTATGAAGACGACGCATGGACCGAGCGGGGCGCAGGAGACGGCGCGAGGAGCGATCGGGGCTCAGGAGATGACGCGTCAATTGATCGGGGCTCAGGAGAGGACGCGTCGACGCATCGGGGCTCAGGAGACGGCGCGTGGACCGACCGGGGCTCAGGAGACTCGCGTGGATCGATCGGGGCTCAGGAGGCGACGCGTGGACCCATCGGGGCTCGGAGACGGCGTGTGGACGTATCGGGGCTTAGGAGACGACACGTGGACGGATCGGGGCTCAGGAGAAGGCGCGTGAACCGATCGGCGCTCGGAGACGGCGCGTGGACCGATCGGGGCTTAGGAGACGATGCGCGGACCGATCGGGGCTCGGCGACGGCGCGTGGACCGACCGGGGCTCAGGAGGCCACGACTGGACCGATCGGGTCTCGGCGACGGCGCGTGGACCGATCGAGGCTCGGAGACGCCGCGTGGACCGATCGGGGTTTAGCAGAGGACGCGTCGACCGATCGGGGCTCAGGACACGGCGCGTAGACCGATCGGGGCTTAGGACACGACGCGTGGACCGATCGGTGCTCAGGAAGTGGCGCCTGGTCCGATCGTGACTCGGGGACGGCGCCTTGGGGCATCTGGGCTTAGAAGACGACGCGTGGACCGATCGGGGCTCAGGAAACGGCGCGTGAACCGATCGGGGCTCAGGAGACGGCGCGTGGAGCGATCGGGGCTCAGGAGACGGCGCGTGAACCAATCGGCGCTCCGAGACGGCGCGTGGACCGATCGGGGATGAGGAGAAGGCGCGTGGACCGATCGGGGCTTAGGAGACGGCGCGTGGACCGATCGGGGCTCGGAGACGGGGCGTGGAACGATCGGGGCTCAGGTGACGGCGCGTGGACCGATCGAGGCTCGGAGACGCCGCTTGGACCGATCGGGGCTTAGGAGACGGCGCGTGGACCGATTGGGGCTTAGGAGACGGCGCGTGGACCGATCGGGGCTCAGGAAGCGGCGCCTGGACCGATCGGGGCTCAGGAAGTGGCGCCCAGATGGATCGTGGCTCGGAGACGGCGCGTGGAGGCATCGGGGCTAAGAAGACGACGCATGGACCGAGCGGGGCTAAGGAGACGGCGCGAGGAGCGATCGGGGCTCAGGAGAAGACGCGTCAATTGATCGGGGCTAAGAAATCGGCGCGTGGAGCGATCGGGGCTCAGGAGACGACGCGTGGATCGATCGCGGCTCAGGAAACGACGCGTCGACCGATCGGGGCTCACGAGACGGCGCGCAGATCGACCGGGGCTCAGGAGCCTCGCGTGGGCCGATCATGGCTCGGCGACGGCGCGTGGACGGATCGGGGCTCGGAGACGACGCGTGGACCGATGGGGGCTCGGATACGGCGCGTGAACCAACCGGGGCTCAGGAGGTCGCGCTTGAACCGATCGCGGCTCGGTGACGGCGCGTGGACCGATCGAGGCTCGGAGACGCCGCTTGGACCGATCCGGGCTTAGGAGACGGCGCGTGGACCGATTAGGGCTTAGGAGACGGAGCGTGGACAGATCGGGGCTCAGGAGGCGGCGCGTGGACCGATTGGGAGTCAGGAGACGACGCGTCGACCGATCGCGGCTTAGGAGGCGGCGCGTGGGCCGATCGGAGCTCGGACACGGCGCGTGGACCGATTGGGGTTCGGAAACGGCACGAGGACCGTCTGGGGCTTAGGAGACGATGCGTGGACCGATCGGAGCTCAGGAGACTGCGCGTGGATGGATCGGGGCTTAGGGAACGACGCGTGGACCGATCGGGGCTCAGGAGACGGCGCGTAGACCGATCGGGGCTCGGAAACGACGCGTTAACCGAGCGGGGTTTAGGAGACGATACGTGGACCGATCGGGGCTCGGAGACAGCGCGTGTACCGACTGGGGCTTAGGAGGTTGCGCGCGGACCGATCGGCGCTCGGAGACGGCGCGTGGGTCGATCGGGGCTTAGGAGACGGCGCGTGGACCGATTGGGGCTTAGGAGACGGCGCGAGGACCGATCGGGGATCAGGAAGCGACGCATAGACCGATCGTGGCTCGGAGACGGCGCGTAGAGCCATCGGGGCTAAGAAGACGACGCAGGGACCGAGCGGGGCTCAGGAGACGGCGCGAGGAGCGATCGGGGCTCAGGAGAAGACGCGTCAATTGATCGGGGCTCAGAAATCGGCGCGTGGAGCGATCGGGGCTCAGGAGACGAAGCGTGGATCGATCGGGGCTCAGGAAACGACGCGTCGACCGATCGGGGCTCAGGAGACGGCGCGCGGACCGATCGGCGCTCGGAGACGGCGCGTGGACCGATCGGGGCTTAGGAGACGATGCGTGAACCGATCGGGGCTCGGAGACGGCGCGTGGACCGACCGGGGCTCGGAGACGGCGCGTGGACCGATCGGGGATCGGAGACGGCACGTCAACCGATCGGGGCTCAGGAGACGATCTGTGAACCGATCGCGGCTCGGAGACGGCGCGTGGACAGATCGGGGCTCAGGAGACCGCGCGTGGACCGATCGGGGCTCGGCGACTGCGCGTGGTCGTATCGGGGCTCAGGAGACGGCGCGTGGACCGATCGGGGCTCGGCGACTGCGCGTGGACGGATCGGGGCTTAGGAGACGGCGTGTGGACCGATCGGGGCTCAGGAGACGGCGCGTAGACCGATCGGGGCTCGTAAATGACGCGTCAACCGATCGGGGCTTAGGAGACGATGCGGGGATCGATCGGGGCTCGGCGACTGCGCGTGGACCAACTGGAGCTCAGGAGGTTGCTCGTGGACCAATTGGGGTTCGGGCGACGGCGCGTGGACCAATTGGGGTTCGGGCGACGGCGCGTGGACCAATCGGTGCTCGGAGACGGCGCGTGGACCGATCGGGGCTCGGAGACGAAGCGTGTACGGATCAGGGCTTGGTGACGGCGCGTTTACCGATAGCAGCTCGGAGACGGCCCGTGGACGGATCGCGGCTTAGGCGACGGCGCGTGGAATGATCGGGGCTCAGGAGACGGCGCGTGGACCGGTCGAGGCTCGGAGACGACGCGTGTGCGGATCGGGGATTCGAGGACGACGGGTGGACCGATCCGGGCTCAGGAGACGGCGCGTGGACCCATCGGGGCTCGGAGACGGCGCGTGAACCGACCGGGGCTCAGGAGACGGCACGTGGTCCGATCGGGCTCGGAGCCGGCGCGTGAACCGATCGGGGCTCAGGAGGCCGCGCGTGGACCGATCGAGGCTCGGCGACGGCGCGTGGACCGGTCGGGGCTCGGAGACGACGCGTGTACGGATCAGGGCTTGGTGACGGCGCGTTTACCGATAGCAGCTCGGAGACTGCCCGTGGACGGATCGGGGCTTAGAAGACGATACGTGGACCGATCGGGGCTCAGGAGACGGCGCGTGAACCAATCGGCGCTCCGAGACGGCGCGTGGACCGATCGGGGCTCAGGAGACGGCGCGTGGATCGATCGGGGCTCAGGAGACGGCGCGAGGAGCGTTCGGGCTCAGGAGAAGACGCGTCAATTGATCGTGGCTCAGGAGACGACGCGTGGATCGATCGGGGCTCAGAAGACGACGCGTCGACCGATCGGGGCTCAGGAGACGGCGCGAGGAGCGATCGGGCTCAGGAGAAGACGCGTCAATTGATCGTGGCTCAGGAGACGACGCGTCGACGGATCGGGGCTTAGGAGACGACGCGTGGAGCGATCGGGGCTTAGGAGACGACGCGTGGAGCGATCGGGGCTTAGGAGACGACGCGTGGAACGATCGGGGCTCAGGAGACGGCGCGTGAAATGATCGGCGCACGGAGACGGCGCGTGGACCGATCGTGGCTTAGGGGAAGGCGCGTGGAACGATCGGGGCTCAGGAGACGGCGCGTGGAGCGATCGGGGCTCAGGAGACGGCGCGTGAATTAATCGGCGCTCCGAGACGGCGCGTGGACCGATCGGGGATGAGGAGACTCACGTTGATCGACTGGGGCTCAGGAGGCGGCGCGTGGACCGATCGGGGCTTAGGAGACTACGCGTGTACCTATCGGGGCTCAGGAGACAGCGCGTGAACTAATCGGCGCTCGGAGACGGCGCGTGGACCGATCGGGGCTGAGGAGACGGCGCGTGGACCGATCGGGGCTCGGAGACAGGGCGTGGAATGATCGGGGCCCAGGAAACGGCGCGTGAACCGAACGGTGCTCGGAGACGACACGTGGACCGATCGGCGCTCAGGAGACGGCGCGTGGAGCGATCGGGGCTCAGGAGACGACGCGTTAACAGAGCGGGGTTTAGGAGACGATGCGTAGACCGATCGGTGCTCGGAGACAGCGCGTGGACCGACTGGGGCTCAGGAGGTGGCGCGTGGACCAATTGGGGTTCGGCGACGGCGCGTGGACCGACCGGGGATTAGGAGACGACGCGTCGAGCGATCGGGGCTTAGGAGACGACCCGTCGACCGATCGGGGCTTAGGAGACGACGCGTGGACCGATCGGGGCTTAGGAGCCGGCGCGCGGACCCATCGGGGCTCGGAGACGGCGCGTTAACTGATCGGGGCTTAGGAGACGACGCGTGGACCGATCGGGGCTCAGGAGACGGCGCGTGGACCGATCGGTGCTCGGGGACGGCGCGTGGACGGACCGTGACTTAGAATGCGTCACGCGGACCGATCGGGGCTCGGATACGGCGTGTGGACGTATCGGGGCTTAGGAGACGATGCGTGAACCGATCGGGGCTCAGGAGACGGCGCGTGGACCGATCGGGGCTCGGAGACGGCGCGAGGAGCGATCGGGGCTCAGGAGAAGACGGGTCAATTGATCGGGGCTCAGGAGACGACGCGGCGACGGATCGGGGCTTAGGAGACGATGCGTGGACCGATCGGGGCTCAGGAGACGGCGCGTGAACCGATCGGCGCTCGGAGACGGCGCGTGGACCAATCGGGGCTTAGGAGACTACGCGTTGACCGATCGGGGCTCAGGGGACGGCGCGCGGACCGACCGGGGCTCAGGAGACGGCGCGTGAAATGATCGGCGCCCGGAGATGGCGCGTGGACCGATTGGGGCTTAAGAGACGACGGGTGGACCGATCGGGGCTTAGGAGACGGCACGTGAATCGGTCGGGGCACAGCAGACGGCGCGTGAACCGGTCGGGGCTTATGAGACGACGCGTTGACCGATCGGGGCTCAGGAGAAGGGGTGTGGACCGATCGGGGCTCAGGAGGCGGCGCGTGCATGGAACGGGGCTTAGGGATCGACGCGTGGACCGATCGGGGCTCAGGAGACGGCGCGTAGACCGATCGGGGCTCGGAAACGACGCGTTAACCGAACGGGGCTTAGGAGACGATACGTGGACCGATCGGGGGTCGGAGACAGCGCGTGTACCGACTGGGGCTTAGGAGGTTGCGCGCGGACCGATCGGCGCTCGTAGACGGCGCGTGGATCGATCGGGGATCAGGAAGCGACGCGTCGACCGATCGGGGCTCAGGAGACGGCGCGCGGACCGACCGGGGCTCAGGAGGATACGCCTGGACCGATCGGGGCTCGGCGACGGCGCGTGGACCGATCGAGGCTCGGAGACGACGCGTGTACGGATCGGGGATTCGGCGACGACGCATGGAACGATCCGGGCTCAGGAGACGGCGCGTGGACCGATCGAGGCTCGGAGACGGCGCGTGGAACGATCGGGGCTCAGGTGACGGCGCGTGGACCGATCGAGGCTCGGAGACGCCGCTTGGACCGATCGGGGCTTAGGAGACGATGCGTGAACCGATCGGGGCTCGGAGACGGCGCGTGGACCGACCGGGGCTCGGAGACGGCGCGTGGACCGATCGGGGATCGGAGACGGCACGTCAACCGATCGGGGCTCAGGAGACGATCTGTGAACCGATCGCGGCTCGGAGACGGCGCGTGGACAGATCGGGGCTCAGGAGACCGCGCGTGGACCGATCGGGGCTCGGCGACTGCGCGTGGACGTATCGGGGCTCAGGAGACGGCGCGTGGACCGATCGGGGCTCGGCGACTGCGCGTGGACGGATCGGGGCTTAGGAGACGGCGTGTGGACCGATCGGGGCTCAGGAGACGGCGCGTAGACCGATCGGGGCTCGTAAATGACGCGTCAACCGATCGGGGCTTAGGAGACGATGCGGGGATCGATCGGGGCTCGGCGACTGCGCGTGGACCGACTGGAGCTCAGGAGGTTGCTCGTGGACCAATTGGGGTTCGGGCGACGGCGCGTGGACCAATTGGGGTTCGGGCGACGGCGCGTGGACCAATCGGTGCTCGGAGACGGCGCGTGGACCGATCGGGGCTCGGAGACGAAGCGTGTACGGATCAGGGCTTGGTGACGGCGCGTTTACCGATAGCAGCTCGGAGACGGCCCGTGGACGGATCGCGGCTTAGGAGACGGCGCGTGGAATGATCGGGGCTCAGGAGACGGCGCGTGGACCGGTCGAGGCTCGGAGACGACGCGTGTGCGGATCGGGGATTCGAGGACGACGGGTGGACCGATCCGGGCTCAGGAGACGGCGCGTGGACCCATCGGGGCTCGGAGACGGCGCGTGAACCGACCGGGGCTCAGGAGACGGCACGTGGTCCGATCGGGCTCGGAGCCGGCGCGTGAACCGATCGGGGCTCAGGAGGCCGCGCGTGGACCGATCGAGGCTCGGCGACGGCGCGTGGACCGGTCGGGGCTCGGAGACGACGCGTGTACGGATCAGGGCTTGGTGACGGCGCGTTTACCGATAGCAGCTCGGAGACGGCCCGTGGACGGAACGCGGCTTAGGAGACGCCGCGTGGACCGATCGGGGCTCAGGTAGCGGCGCCTGAACCGATCGGGGCTCAGGAAGCGGCGCCTAGACCGATCGTGGCTTGGAGACGGCGCGTGGAGGCATCGGGGCTAAGAAGACGACGCGTCGATCGATCGCGACTCAGGAAACGACGCGTCGACCGATCGGGGCTCAGGTCTGCTGAGCCCCGATCGGTCCACGCATCGTCTCCTAAGCCCCGATACGTCCACACGCCGTATCCGAGCCCCGATCGGTCCGCGTGACGCATTCTAAGCCCCGATCGGTCCACGCGACGTCTCCAAAGCCCTGATCGGTCCACGTGCCGTCTCCGAGCCTCGATAGGTCCACGCGCAGTCGCCGAGCCCCGATCGGTCCACGCGCCGTCGCCGAGCCTCGATAGGTCCACGCGCGGCCTCCTGCGCCCCGGTCGGTTCACGCACCGTCTCCGAGCCCCGATCGATCCACGCGTCGTCTTCTAAGCCCAGATGCCTCCTCGCGCCGTCTCCGAGCCACGATCGGTCCAGGCGCCGCTTCCTGAGCCCCGATCGGTTAACGCGCCGACTCCGAGCCCCGATCGTTCCACGCGCCGTCTCCGAGCCCCGATGGGTCCACGTGCGGTGTCCTGAGCCCCGGTCGGTCCAGGACCCGTCTCCGAGCGCCGATCGGTTCACGCGCCGTCTCCTGAGAACGATCCGTCCACGCGCCGTCTCCTGAGCCCCGATCGGTCGACGCGCCGTCTCGTGAGCCCCGATCCGTAAACGCGTCGTCTCCGTGCCTCGATCGGTCCACACGCTGTGTCCGATCCCCGACCGGTCCGCGTGCCGCATTCTAAGCCGCGGTCCGTCCACGCGCCGTCTCCGAACACCGATCGTTCTACGCGCCGTCTCTGAGCACCGATTGGTCTACGCGCCGTCTCCTGAGCCCCAATCGGTCCACACGCTGTCTCGTGAGCCCCGATAGGTACACGCGTAGTGTCCTACGCCCCGATCGGTCCACGCGTCGTCTCCTAAGCCCCGATCGGTCTGCGCAGCGTCTCCTGATCCCCATCGGTCCACGCGGCGCCTCCGGAGCACCGATCGATCCACGCGAGTCTCCTGAGCCCCGGTTGGTCCGCGCGCCGTCACCTGAGCCCCGATCGATCCACGCGTCGTCTCCTCAGCCCCGATCGCTCCACGCGCCGTCTCCTGAGCACCAATCGGTCCACGCGTCGGCTCCTAAGACCCGATCCATCGACGCGTCGTCTCCTGAGCCCCGATCGATCCACGCGCCGCCTCCTGAGCCCCGATTGCTCCACGCGCAGTCTCCTAAGCCCCGACCGGTCCACGCGCCGTCTCCTGAGCCCCGATCGGTCCACGCGCCGTCTCCTAAGCCCCGATCTGTCCACGGGCCGTCTCCGAGCCGCGATCGATAAAGCCGCCGTCATGAAGCCCCGATCCGTACACGCTTCGTCTCCGAGCCCCGATGGGTCCACGCGCCGTCGCCGGACCCCAATTGGTCCACGCGCAACCGCCTGAGCCCCAGTCGGTCCACGCGTCGTCTCCGAGCTCCAATCGGTCCACGCGCCGTTTCCTGAGACCTGATCGGTCCATGCGTCGTCTTCTAAGACCCGATGCCTCCACGCGCCGTCTCCGAGCCACGATCGGTTCAGGCGCCGCTTCCCGAGCCCCGATCAGTCCACGTGCCATCTCCTAAGCCCCGATCGCTCCACGGACCGGTTCCCGATCGCCGATCGGTCCACGCGCCGCCTCCTGAGTCCCGATCGGTCAACGCGTCGACTCCTAAGCCCCGATCGGTCCATGCGCCGTCTCCGCGCCCCGATCGGTCCACGCACCATCTCCCGCTCTCCAATCGGTCCACGCGCCGCCTCCGGAGCCCCGATCGATCCACGCTAGTCTCCTAAGCCCCGGCCGGTCCGCGCGCCGTCTCCTGAGCCCCGAACGGTCGACGCGGCGTCTCCTGAGCCCCGATCGATCGACGCGTCGTCTCCTGAGTCCCGATCGCTCCACGAGCTGGTTTCTGAGCACTGTTCGGTCCACGCGTCGTCTTCAAAGCCCCGATGCCTCCACGCGCCGTCTCCGAGCCACGATCGGTCCGTGCGCCGCTTCCAGAGCCCGGATCGGTCCACGCGTCGTCGCCGAACCCCAATTGGTCCACGCGCAACCGCCTGAGCCCCGGTTGGTCCACGCGGAGTCTCCGAGCCCCGATCGGTCCACGCGTTGTATCCAAACCCCGATCGGTCCACGCGCGGCCTCCTGAGCCCCAATCGGTCCACGCGCCGTCTCCTAAGCCCCGATCGGTCCACGCGCCGTCTCCGAGCGCCGATCGGTTCACGCGCCGCCTCCTGAGCCCCGATCGGTCCACGCGCCGTCTCCGAGCCCCGTACGGTCCACGCGCGGCCTCCTGAGCCCCAATCGGTCCACGCGTCGTCTCCTGAGCCCCGATCGATCCACGCGCCGCCTCCTGAGCCCCGATTGCTCCACGCGCAGTCTCCTAAGCCCCGACCGGTCCGCGCGCCGTCTCCTGAGCCCCGAACGGTCGACGCGTCGTCTCCTGAGCCCCGATCGCTCCACGCGCCGTCTCCGAGCCACGATCGGTCCGTGCGCCGCTTCCAGAGCCCGGATCGGTCCACGCGCCGTCGCCGAACCCCAATTGGTCCATGCGCAACCGCCTGAGCCCCGGTTGATCCACGCGCTGTCTCCGAGCCCCGATCGGTCCACGCGCCGTCTCCTAAGCCCCGATCGGTCCACGCGCCGTCTCCGAGCGCCGATCGGTACACGCGCCGCCTCCTGAGCCCCGATCGGTCCACGCGCCATCTCCGAGCCCCGTTCGGTCCACGCGCCGTCTCCTCAGCCCCGATCGGTCCACGCGTCGGCTCCTAAGCCTCGATAGGTCCATGCGCGGCCTCCTTAGCCCCGATCGGTTCACGCGCCGGCTCCGAGCCCGATCGGTCCAAGCATCGTCTCCTAAGCCCCGATCGGTTAACGTGCCGTCTCCGAGCCCCGATCGGTCCACGCGCAGTCTCCTGAGCCCCGATCGGTCCACGCATCGCCTCCTGAGCCCCGGACGGTCCAGGAACCGTCTCCGAACCCCGATCGGTCGACGCGCCGTCTCCGAGCCCCGATCGGCCCACGCGCCGTCGCCGAACCCCAATTGGTCCAGGCGCCGTCTCCGTGCCCCGATCGGTCGACGCGCTGTCTCCGAGCCCCGATCGGTCCACGCGCCGTCTTCGAGCCCCGATCGGTCCACGCGTCGTCTCCTAGGCCCCGATCGGTCCACGCGCCGTCTCCGAGCCCCGATCGGTCCACGCACCGTGTCCTGATCCCCATCGGTCCACGCGGCGCCTCCGGAGCCCCGATCGATCTACGCGAGGTTTCTGAGCCCCGGTCTGTACGCGCGCCGTCTCCTGAGTCCCGATCGCTCCAGGCGCCGTTTTCTGAGCACCGTTCGGTCCACGCATCGTCTTCAAAGCCCTGATGCCTCCACGCGCCGTCTCCGAGCCACGATCGGTCCGTGCGCCGCTTCCAGAGCCCTATCGGTCCACGCGTCCTCTCCTGATCTCCTATTGGTCCACGCGCCGTCTCCTAAGCCCCGATCGGTCCACGTGCCGTCTCCGAGCGCCGATCGGTCCACGCACGGTGTCCTGATCCCCATCGGTCCACGCGGCGCCTCCGGAGCCCCGATCGGTCCACGTACCGTCTCCGAGCGCCGATCGGTTCACGCGCCGTCTCCTGAGCCCTGATCGGTCCACGAGCCGTTTTCTGAGCACCGATCGGTCCACGCGTCGTCTTCAAAGCCCCGATGCCTCCACGCGCCGTCTCCGAGCCACGATCGGTCCGTGCGCCGCTTCCAGAGCCCGGATCGGTCCACGCGCCGTCGCCGAACCCCAATTGGTCCACGCGCAACCGCCTGAGCCCCGGTTGGTCCACGCGCTGTCTCCGAGCCCCGATCGGTCCACGCGTCGTATCCAAACCCCGATCGGTCCACGCGCGGCCTCCTGAGCCCCAATCGGTCCACGCGTCGTCTCCTAAGCCCCGATCGGTCCACGCGCCGTCTCCGAGCGCCGATCGGTACACGCGCCGCCTCCTGAGCCCCGATCGGTCCACGCGCCATCTCCGAGCCCCGTTCGGTCCACGCGCCGTCTCCGAGCCCCGATCGATCCGCGTGACGCATTCTAAGCCACGGTCCGTCCACGCGCCGTCTCCGAGCACCGATCGGTCCACGCGCGGCCTCCTGAGCCCCGGTCGGTTCACGCGCCGTATCCGAGCCCCACTCGGTCCACGCGCCGTCTCGTGACACCCAATCGGTCCACGCGCCGCCTCCTGAGCCCCGATCGGTCGACGCGTCGTCTCCTGAGCCCCGATCGATCCACGCGTCGTCTCCTGAGCCCCAATCGCTCCACGCGCCGTCTCCGAGCTCCGGTCAGTGCAAGCGCCGTCTCCTGAGCCCCAATCGTTCCAAGTGTCGTCCCCTAATATCCGACCCATACACGCGTCGTCTCCGAGGCTCGATCAGTCCACGCGTCGTCGCCGAGTCCCGATCGGTCCACACGCGGCCTCCTGAGCACCGGTCGGTCCACGCGCCGTCTCCGAGCCTCGATCGGTCCACGTACCGTCTCCGAAGCCCTGATCGGTCTACGCGCCGTCTCCTGAGCCCCGATCGGTCCACGCGCCGTCTCCGAGCCACGATCGGTCCGTGCGCCGCTTCCAGAGCCCCGATCGGTCCACGCGTCATCTCCTGATCTCCGATCGGTCCACGCGCCGTCTCCTAAGCCCAGATCGGTCCACGCGCCGTCTCCGAGCCCCGATCGGTTCACGTGCCGTCTCGTGAGCCCCGATCGGTCCACGCTCCGTCTCCTGAGCCCGGATCGTTCCACGCGTCGTCTCCTGATCCCCGATCCGTAAACGCGTCGTCTCCGTGCCTCGATCGGTCCACACGCTGTGTCCGATCCCCGACCGGTCCGCGTGCCGCATTCTAAGCCGCGGTCCGTCCACGCGCCGTCTCCGAACACCGATCGTTCTACGCGCCGTCTCTGAGCACCGATTGGTCTACGCGCCGTCTCCTGAGCCCCAATCGGTCCACACGCTGTCTCGTGAGCCCCGATAGGTACACGCGTAGTGTCCTACGCCCCGATCGGTCCACGCGTCGTCTCCTAAGCCCCGATCGGTCTGCGCAGCGTCTCCTGATCCCCATCGGTCCACGCGGCGCCTCCGGAGCACCGATCGATCCACGCGAGTCTCCTGAGCCCCGGTTGGTCCGCGCGCCGTCACCTGAGCCCCGATCGATCCACGCGTCGTCTCCTCAGCCCCGATCGCTCCACGCGCCGTCTCCTGAGCACCAATCGGTCCACGCGTCGGCTCCTAAGACCCGATCCATCGACGCGTCGTCTCCTGAGCCCCGATCGATCCACGCGCCGCCTCCTGAGCCCCGATTGCTCCACGCGCAGTCTCCTAAGCCCCGACCGGTCCACGCGCCGTCTCCTGAGCCCCGATCGGTCCACGCGCCGTCTCCTAAGCCCCGATCTGTCCACGGGCCGTCTCCGAGCCGCGATCGATAAAGCCGCCGTCATGAAGCCCCGATCCGTACACGCTTCGTCTCCGAGCCCCGATGGGTCCACGCGCCGTCGCCGGACCCCAATTGGTCCACGCGCAACCGCCTGAGCCCCAGTCGGTCCACGCGTCGTCTCCGAGCTCCAATCGGTCCACGCGCCGTTTCCTGAGACCTGATCGGTCCATGCGTCGTCTTCTAAGACCCGATGCCTCCACGCGCCGTCTCCGAGCCACGATCGGTTCAGGCGCCGCTTCCCGAGCCCCGATCAGTCCACGTGCCATCTCCTAAGCCCCGATCGCTCCACGGACCGGTTCCCGATCGCCGATCGGTCCACGCGCCGCCTCCTGAGTCCCGATCGGTCAACGCGTCGACTCCTAAGCCCCGATCGGTCCATGCGCCGTCTCCGCGCCCCGATCGGTCCACGCACCATCTCCCGCTCTCCAATCGGTCCACGCGCCGCCTCCGGAGCCCCGATCGATCCACGCTAGTCTCCTAAGCCCCGGCCGGTCCGCGCGCCGTCTCCTGAGCCCCGAACGGTCGACGCGGCGTCTCCTGAGCCCCGATCGATCGACGCGTCGTCTCCTGAGTCCCGATCGCTCCACGAGCTGGTTTCTGAGCACTGTTCGGTCCACGCGTCGTCTTCAAAGCCCCGATGCCTCCACGCGCCGTCTCCGAGCCACGATCGGTCCGTGCGCCGCTTCCAGAGCCCGGATCGGTCCACGCGTCGTCGCCGAACCCCAATTGGTCCACGCGCAACCGCCTGAGCCCCGGTTGGTCCACGCGGAGTCTCCGAGCCCCGATCGGTCCACGCGTTGTATCCAAACCCCGATCGGTCCACGCGCGGCCTCCTGAGCCCCAATCGGTCCACGCGCCGTCTCCTAAGCCCCGATCGGTCCACGCGCCGTCTCCGAGCGCCGATCGGTTCACGCGCCGCCTCCTGAGCCCCGATCGGTCCACGCGCCGTCTCCGAGCCCCGTACGGTCCACGCGCGGCCTCCTGAGCCCCAATCGGTCCACGCGTCGTCTCCTGAGCCCCGATCGATCCACGCGCCGCCTCCTGAGCCCCGATTGCTCCACGCGCAGTCTCCTAAGCCCCGACCGGTCCGCGCGCCGTCTCCTGAGCCCCGAACGGTCGACGCGTCGTCTCCTGAGCCCCGATCGCTCCACGCGCCGTCTCCGAGCCACGATCGGTCCGTGCGCCGCTTCCAGAGCCCGGATCGGTCCACGCGCCGTCGCCGAACCCCAATTGGTCCATGCGCAACCGCCTGAGCCCCGGTTGATCCACGCGCTGTCTCCGAGCCCCGATCGGTCCACGCGCCGTCTCCTAAGCCCCGATCGGTCCACGCGCCGTCTCCGAGCGCCGATCGGTACACGCGCCGCCTCCTGAGCCCCGATCGGTCCACGCGCCATCTCCGAGCCCCGTTCGGTCCACGCGCCGTCTTCTCAGCCCCGATCGGTCCACGCGTCGGCTCCTAAGCCTCGATAGGTCCATGCGCGGCCTCCTTAGCCCCGGTCGGTCCACGCGCCGTCTCCGAGCCCCGATCGATCCGCGTGACGCATTCTAAGCCACGGTCCGTCCACGCGCCGTCTCCGAGCACCGATCAGTCCACGCGCCGTCTCCTGAGCCCCGATCGGTCCACGCGCCGTCTCCGAGCCTCGATCGGTCCACGTACCGTCTCCGAAGCCCCGATCGGTCCACGCGCCATCTCCTGAGCCCCGATCGGTCCACGCATCGTCTCTTAACCCCCGATACGTCCACACGCCGTCTCTGAGCCCCGATCGATCAGCGTGACGCATTCTAAGCCACGGTCCGTCCACGCGCCGTCTCCGAGGACCGATCAGTCCACGCGCCGTCTTCTGAGCCCCGATCGGTTCACGCGTCGTCTCCGAGCCCCGATCGGTCCACGCGCCGTCGCCGAGCTGCGATCGGTCCACGCGCGGCCTCCTGAGCCCCGGTCGGTTCACGCGCCGTATCCGAGCCCCACTCGGTCCACGCGCCGTCTCGTGACTCCCAATCGGTCCACGCGCCGCCTCCTGAGCCCCGATCGGTCGACGCGTCGTCTCCTGAGCCCCGATCGATCCACGCGTCGTTTCCTGAGCCCCGATCGCTCCACGCGCCGTCTCCGAGCTCCGGTCGGTGCAAGCGCCGTCTCCTGAGCCCCAATCGTTCCAAGCGTCGTCCCCTAATATCCGACCCATACACGCGTCGTCTCCGAGGCTCGATCAGTCCACGCGTCGTCGCCGAGTCCCGATCGGTCCACACGCGGCCTCCTGAGCACCGGTCGGTCCACGCGCCGTCTCCGAGCCTCGATCGGTCCACGTACCGTCTCCGAAGCCCCGATCGGTCTACGCGCCGTCTCCTGAGCCCCGATCGGTCCACGCGCCGTCTCCGAGCCACGATCGGTCCGTGCGCCGCTTCCCGAGCCCCGATCGGTCCACGCGTCATGTCCTGATCTCCGATCGGTCCACGCGCCGTCTCCTAAGCCCAGATCGGTCCACGCGCCGTCTCCGAGCCCCGATCGGTTCACGTGCCGTCTCGTGAGCCCCGATCGTTCCACGCGTCGTCTTCGAGCACCGATCGATCCACGCCCCGTTTCCTGGGCCCCGATCGGTCTACGCGCCGTCTCATGAGCCCCGATCGGTCAACGCATCGTCTCCTAAGCCCCGATACGTTCACACGCCGTCTCAAAGCGCCGATCATTTCACGCGCTGTCTCCTGAGCCCGGACCGGTCCACGCCACGTCTCCGAGCTCCGATCGGTCCACACGCCGTATCCGAGCCCCGATCGGTCCACGCGCCGTCTCCTGAGCCCCGATCGGTCCACGCGTCGTTCCCGAAGCCCCGATCCATCCACGCGCAGTCTCCCGAGCGCCGATCGGTGCACGCACCGTCTCCTAAGCCCCGATCGGTCCACGCCCCGTCTCCGAGCACCGATTGGTTCACGCGCCGTCTCCTGAGACTCGATCCGTCCACGCGCTGTTTTCCTGAGCCCCGATCGGTCGACGCGTCCTCTGCTAAACCCCAATCGGTCCACGCCCCGTCTCCGAGCGCCGATCGGTTCACGCGCCGTCTCCTGAGTCCCGATCCGTCCACTCACTGTCTCGTGAGCCCCGATCGGTCGACGCGTCCTCTGCTAAACCTCGATCGGTCCACGCGTCGTCTCCTGAGCCCCGATCGGTCGACGGGTCCTCTCCTAAGCCCCGATCGGTCCACGCGTCTTCTCCTGAGCTCCGATCAGTCCACGCGTCGTCTCCTAAGCCCCGATACGTCCACACGCCGTCTTCGAGCCCCGATGGGTCCCCGCGTTGCCTCCTTAGCCCCGATCGATCCACGCGAGTCTCCTGAGCGCCGATTGGTCCACGCGCCGTCTCCTAAGCCCCAATCGGTTCACGCACCGCCTCCTGCGCCCCAATCGGTCCACGCGCCGCCTCCTGCGCCCCGATCGGTCTGCGCGCCGTCTCCTGAGCTCCGATCGGTCGACGCGCCGTCTCGTGAGCCCCGATCGGTCCACGCGCCGTCTGCTAAGCCCCAATCTGTCCACGACCCGTCTCCGGGCCCCGATCGGTGCACGCGCCGTCTCCTAAGCCCCGATCGATCCACGCGCCGTCGCCGAACCCCAATTGGTCCACGCGCAATCGCCTGAGCCCCAGTCGGTCCACGCGCTGTCTCCGAGCCCCGATCGGTCCACCCGCCGTCTTCGAGCCCCGATCGGTCCACGCATCGTCTCCTAAGCCCCAATCGGTTAACGCACCGTCTCCTGAGCCCCGATCGTTCCACGCGCCGTCTCCGAGCCCCGATCGGTCCCTGCGCCGTCTCGTGAGTCCCAATCGGTCCACTCGCTGTCTCCGAGCCCCGATCGGTCCACGCGTCGTATCCAAACCCCGATCGGTCCACGCGCGGCCTCCTGAGCCCCAATCGGTCCACGCGTCGTCTCCTAAGCCCCACTCGGTCCACGCGCCGTCTCGTGACTCCCAATCGGTCCACGCGCCGCCTCCTGAGCCCCGATCGGTCGACGCGTCGTCTCCTGAGCCCCGATCGATCCACGCGTCGTTTCCTGAGCCCCGATCGCTCCACGCGCCGTCTCCGAGCTCCGGTCGGTGCAAGCGCCGTCTCCTGAGCCCCAATCGTTCCAAGCGTCGTCCCCTAATATCCGACCCATACACGCGTCGTCTCCGAGGCTCGATCAGTCCACGCGTCGTCGCCGAGTCCCGATCGGTCCACACGCGGCCTCCTGAGCACCGGTCGGTCCACGCGCCGTCTCCGAGCCTCGATCGGTCCACGTACCGTCTCCGAAGCCCCGATCGGTCTACGCGCCGTCTCCTGAGCCCCGATCGGTCCACGCGCCGTCTCCGAGCCACGATCGGTCCGTGCGCCGCTTCCCGAGCCCCGATCGGTCCACGCGTCATGTCCTGATCTCCGATCGGTCCACGCGCCGTCTCCTAAGCCCAGATCGGTCCACGCGCCGTCTCCGAGCCCCGATCGGTTCACGTGCCGTCTCGTGAGCCCCGATCGTTCCACGCGTCGTCTTCGAGCACCGATCGATCCACGCCCCGTTTCCTGGGCCCCGATCGGTCTACGCGCCGTCTCATGAGCCCCGATCGGTCAACGCATCGTCTCCTAAGCCCCGATACGTTCACACGCCGTCTCAAAGCGCCGATCATTTCACGCGCTGTCTCCTGAGCCCGGACCGGTCCACGCCACGTCTCCGAGCTCCGATCGGTCCACACGCCGTATCCGAGCCCCGATCGGTCCACGCGCCGTCTCCTGAGCCCCGATCGGTCCACGCGTCGTTCCCGAAGCCCCGATCCATCCACGCGCAGTCTCCCGAGCGCCGATCGGTGCACGCACCGTCTCCTAAGCCCCGATCGGTCCACGCCCCGTCTCCGAGCACCGATTGGTTCACGCGCCGTCTCCTGAGACTCGATCCGTCCACGCGCTGTTTTCCTGAGCCCCGATCGGTCGACGCGTCCTCTGCTAAACCCCAATCGGTCCACGCCCCGTCTCCGAGCGCCGATCGGTTCACGCGCCGTCTCCTGAGTCCCGATCCGTCCACTCACTGCCTCGTGAGCCCCGATCGGTCGACGCGTCCTCTGCTAAACCTCGATCGGTCCACGCGTCGTCTCCTGAGCCCCGATCGGTCGACGGGTCCTCTCCTAAGCCCCGATCGGTCCACGCGTCTTCTCCTGAGCTCCGATCAGTCCACGCGTCGTCTCCTAAGCCCCGATACGTCCACACGCCGTCTTCGAGCCCCGATGGGTCCCCGCGTTGCCTCCTTAGCCCCGATCGATCCACGCGAGTCTCCTGAGCGCCGATTGGTCCACGCGCCGTCTCCTAAGCCCCAATCGGTTCACGCACCGCCTCCTGCGCCCCAATCGGTCCACGCGCCGCCTCCTGCGCCCCGATCGGTCTGCGCGCCGTCTCCTGAGCTCCGATCGGTCGACGCGCCGTCTCGTGAGCCCCGATCGGTCCACGCGCCGTCTGCTAAGCCCCAATCTGTCCACGACCCGTCTCCGGGCCCCGATCGGTGCACGCGCCGTCTCCTAAGCCCCGATCGATCCACGCGCCGTCGCCGAACCCCAATTGGTCCACGCGCAATCGCCTGAGCCCCAGTCGGTCCACGCGCTGTCTCCGAGCCCCGATCGGTCCACCCGCCGTCTTCGAGCCCCGATCGGTCCACGCATCGTCTCCTAAGCCCCAATCGGTTAACGCACCGTCTCCTGAGCCCCGATCGTTCCACGCGCCGTCTCCGAGCCCCGATCGGTCCCTGCGCCGTCTCGTGAGTCCCAATCGGTCCACTCGCTGTCTCCGAGCCCCGATCGGTCCACGCGTCGTATCCAAACCCCGATCGGTCCACGCGCGGCCTCCTGAGCCCCAATCGGTCCACGCGTCGTCTCCTAAGCCCCGATCGGTCCACGCGCCGTCTCCGAGCGCCGATCGGTACACGCGCCGCCTCCTGAGCCCCGATCGGTCCACGCGCCATCTCCGAGCCCCGTTCGGTCCACGCGCCGTCTCCGAGCCCCGATCGATCCGCGTGACGCATTCTAAGCCACGGTCCGTCCACGCGCCGTCTCCGAGCACCGATCGGTCCACGCGCGGCCTCCTGAGCCCCGGTCGGTTCACGCGCCGTATCCGAGCCCCACTCGGTCCACGCGCCGTCTCGTGACACCCAATCGGTCCACGCGCCGCCTCCTGAGCCCCGATCGGTCGACGCGTCGCCTCCTGAGCCCCGATCGATCCACGCGTCGTCTCCTGAGCCCCAATCGCTCCACGCGCCGTCTCCGAGCTCCGGTCAGTGCAAGCGCCGTCTCCTGAGCCCCAATCGTTCCAAGTGTCGTCCCCTAATATCCGACCCATACACGCGTCGTCTCCGAGGCTCGATCAGTCCACGCGTCGTCGCCGAGTCCCGATCGGTCTACACGCGGCCTCCTGAGCACCGGTCGGTCCACGCGCCGTCTCCGAGCCTCGATCGGTCCACGTACCGTCTCCGAAGCCCTGATCGGTCTACGCGCCGTCTCCTGAGCCCCGATCGGTCCACGCGCCGTCTCCGAGCCACGATCGGTCCGTGCGCCGCTTCCAGAGCCCCGATCGGTCCACGCGTCATCTCCTGATCTCCGATCGGTCCACGCGCCGTCTCCTAAGCCCAGATCGGTCCACGCGCCGTCTCCGAGCCCCGATCGGTTCACGTGCCGTCTCGTGAGCCCCGATCGTTCCACGCGTCGTCTTCGAGCACCGATCGATCCACGCCCCGTTTCCTGGGCCCCGATCGGTCCACGCGTCGCCGCCGGAGCCCCGATCGGTCTACGCGCCGTCTCATGAGCCCCGATCGGTCAACGCATCGTCTCCTAAGCCCCGATACGTTCACACGCCGTCTCCGAGTCCCGATCGGTCCACGCGCCTTCGCCGAGCCTCGATCTGTCCACGCGCGGCCTCCTAAGCCCCGATCGGTTAACGCGCCGTCTCCGAGCCCCGATCAGTCCACGCGCTGTCTCCTGAGCCCCGGTCGGTTCATGCGCCGTCTCCGAGCCCCGATCGATCCACGCGTCGTCTTGTAAGCCCAGATGCCTTTTCGCGCCTCCTCCGGGCCACGATCGGTCCAGGCGCCGCTTCCTGAGCCACGATCGGTCCACGCGCCTTCTCCGAGCCCCGATCGGTTCACGCGCCGTCTCCTGAGCCCCGATCGGTCCACGCGCCGTCGCCGAACCCCAATTGGTCCACACGAAACCGCCTGAGCCCCAGTCGGTCCACGCGCTGTCTCCGAGCCCCGATCGGTCCACGTGCCGTCTCCCAGCCCCGATCGGTCCACGCGCCGTCTCCTAATCCCCAATCTGTCCACGACCCGTCTCCGGGCCCCGATCGGTGCCCGCGTCGTCTCCGAGCCCCGATCGGTCCACGCGCCGTCGCCGAGTCATGATCTCTCCACGCGCGGCCTCCTGAGACCCGATCGGTCCACGCGCCGTCGCCGAGCCGCGATCGGTCCACGCGCCGTCGCCGAGCCGCGATCGGGCCACGCGCGGCCTCCTGAGCCCCGATTGGTTCACGCGCCGTATCCGAGCCCCAATCGGTCCACGCGCTGTCTCCGAGCCCCGCTCGATCCACGCGTCGTCTCCTAAGCCCCGATCGGTCCACGCGCCGTCTCCTAAGCCCCCATTGGTCCACGTGCCGTCTCCCAGCCCCGATCGGTCCACGGGCCGTCTCCTAAGCCCCAATCTGTCCACGACCCGTCTCCGGGCCCCGATCGGTGCACTCGCCGTCTCCTAAGCCCCGATCGGTCCACGCGCCGTCTCCGAGCGCCGGTTGGTTCACGCGCCGTCTCCTGAGCCCTGATTCGTCCACGCGCGGCGTCGAGCCGCGATCGGTCCACACGCGGCCTCCTGAGCCCCAATCGGGCCACGCGTCGTCTCCTAAGCCCCGATCGGTCCATGCGCCGTCTCCGGGCCCCGATCGGTCCACGCACCATCTCCCGCTCTCCAATCGGTCCACGCGCCGCCGCCGGAGGCCCGATCGATCCACGCTAGGCTCCTGAGCCCCGGCCGGTCCGCGCGCCGTCTCCTGAGCCCCGAACGGTCGACGCGTCGTCTCCGTAGCCCCGATCGATCGACGCGTCGTCTCCTGAGTCCCGATCGCTCCACGAGCCGTTTTCTGAGCACCGATCGGTCCACGCGTCGTCTTCAAAGCCCCGATGCCTCCACGTGCCGTCTCCGAGACACGATCGGTCCGTGCGCCGCTTCCAGAGCCCGGATCGGTCCACGCGCCGTCGCCGAACCCCAATTGGTCCACGCGCAACCGCCTGAGCCCCGGTTGGTCCACGCGCTGTCTCCGAGCCCCGATCGGTCCACGCGTCGTATCCAAACCCCGATCGGTCCACGCGCGGCCTCCTGAGCCCCAATCGGTCCACGCGTCGTCTCCTAAGCCCCGATCGGTCCACGCGCCGTCTCCTAAGCCCCGATCGGTCCACGCGCGGCCTCCTTAGCCCCGGTCGGTCCACGCGCCGTCTCCGAGCCCCGATCGATCCGCGTGACGCATTCTAAGCCACGGTCCGTCCACGCGCCGTCTCCGAGCACCGATCAGTCCACGCGCCGTCTCCTGAGCCCCGATCGGTCCACGCGCCGTCTCCGAGCCTCGATCGGTCCACGTACCGTCTCCGAAGCCCCGATCGGTCAGCGTGACGCATTCTAAGCCACGGTCCTTCCACGCGCCGTCTCCGAGCACCGATCAGTCCACGCGCCGTCTCCTGAGCCCCGATCGGTCCACGCGCCGTCTCCGAGCCACGATCGGTCCGCGCGCCGCTTCCAGAGCCCCGATCGGTCCACGCGTCATCTCCTGATCTCCGATCGGTCCACGCGCCGTCTCCTTATCCCCGATCGGTCCACGCGCCGTCTCCGAGCCCCGATCGGTTCACGTGCCGTCTCGTGAGCCCCGATCGTTCCACGCGCCGTCTCCGAGCCCCGATCGGTCCACGCTCCGTCTCCAGAGCCCGGATCGTTCCACGCGTCGTCTCCTGATCCCCGATCCGTAAACGCGTCGTCTCCGAGCCTCGATCGGTCCACACGCCGTGTCCGATCCCCGATCGGTCCGCGTGCCGCATTCTAAGCCGCGGTCCGTCCACGCGCCGTCTCCGAGCACCGATCGGTCCACGCGCCGTCTCAAAGCGCCGATCATTTCACGCGCTGTCTCCTGAGCCCGGATCGGTCCACGCCACGTCTCCGACCTCCGATCGGTCCACGCGCCGTTTCCGAGCCCCGATCGGTCCACGCGCCGTCGCCGAGCCTCGATCGGTCCACGCGCGGCCTCCGTAGCCCCGGTCGGTCCACGCGCCGTCTCCGAGCCCCGATCGGTCCACGCTCCGTCTCCTGAGCCCGGATCGTTCCACGCGTCGTCTCCTGATCCCCGATCCGTAAACGCGTCGTCTCCGTGCCTCGATCGGTCCACACGCTGTGTCCGATCCCCGACCGGTCCGCGTGCCGCATTCTAAGCCGCGGTCCGTCCACGCGCCGTCTCCGAACACCGATCGTTCTACGCGCCGTCTCTGAGCACCGATTGGTCTACGCGCCGTCTCCTGAGCCCCAATCGGTCCACACGCTGTCTCGTGAGCCCCGATAGGTACACGCGTAGTGTCCTACGCCCCGATCGGTCCACGCGTCGTCTCCTAAGCCCCGATCGGTCTGCGCAGCGTCTCCTGATCCCCATCGGTCCACGCGGCGCCTCCGGAGCACCGATCGATCCACGCGAGTCTCCTGAGCCCCGGTTGGTCCGCGCGCCGTCACCTGAGCCCCGATCGATCCACGCGTCGTCTCCTTAGCCCCGATCGCTCCACGCGCCGTCTCCTGAGCACCAATCGGTCCACGCGTCGGCTCCTAAGACCCGATCCATCGACGCGTCGTCTCCTGAGCCCCGATCGATCCACGCGCCGCCTCCTGAGCCCCGATTGCTCCACGCGCAGTCTCCTAAGCCCCGACCGGTCCACGCGCCGTCTCCTGAGCCCCGATCGGTCCACGCGCCGTCTCCTAAGCCCCGATCTGTCCACGGGCCGTCTCCGAGCCGCGATCGGTAAAGCCGCCGTCATGAAGCCCCGATCCGTACACGCTTCGTCTCCGAGCCCCGATGGGTCCACGCGCCGTCGCCGGACCCCAATTGGTCCACGCGCAACCGCCTGAGCCCCAGTCGGTCCACGCGTCGTCTCCGAGCTCCAATCGGTCCACGCGCCGTTTCCTGAGACCTGATCGGTCCATGCGTCGTCTTCTAAGACCCGATGCCTCCACGCGCCGTCTCCGAGCCACGATCGGTTCAGGCGCCGCTTCCCGAGCCCCGATCAGTCCACGTGCCATCTCCTAAGCCCCGATCGCTCCACGGACCGGTTCCCGATCGCCGATCGGTCCACGCGCCGCCTCCTGAGTCCCGATCGGTCAACGCGTCGACTCCTAAGCCCCGATCGGTCCATGCGCCGTCTCCGCGCCCCGATCGGTCCACGCACCATCTCCCGCTCTCCAATCGGTCCACGCGCCGCCTCCGGAGCCCCGATCGATCCACGCTAGTCTCCTAAGCCCCGGCCGGTCCGCGCGCCGTCTCCTGAGCCCCGAACGGTCGACGCGGCGTCTCCTGAGCCCCGATCGATCGACGCGTCGTCTCCTGAGTCCCGATCGCTCCACGAGCTGTTTTCTGAGCACTGTTCGGTCCACGCGTCGTCTTCAAAGCCCCGATGCCTCCACGCGCCGTCTCCGAGCCACGATCGGTCCGTGCGCCGCTTCCAGAGCCCGGATCGGTCCACGCGTCGTCGCCGAACCCCAATTGGTCCACGCGCAACCGCCTGAGCCCCGGTTGGTCCACGCGGAGTCTCCGAGCCCCGATCGGTCCACGCGTTGTATCCAAACCCCGATCGGTCCACGCGCGGCCTCCTGAGCCCCAATCGGTCCACGCGCCGTCTCCTAAGCCCCGATCGGTCCACGCGCCGTCTCCGAGCGCCGATCGGTTCACGCGCCGCCTCCTGAGCCCCGATCGGTCCACGCGCCGTCTCCGAGCCCCGTACGGTCCACGCGCGGCCTCCTGAGCCCCAATCGGTCCACGCGTCGTCTCCTGAGCCCCGATCGATCCACGCGCCGCCTCCTGAGCCCCGATTGCTCCACGCGCAGTCTCCTAAGCCCCGACCGGTCCGCGCGCCGTCTCCTGAGCCCCGAACGGTCGACGCGTCGTCTCCTGAGCCCCGATCGCTCCACGCGCCGTCTCCGAGCCACGATCGGTCCGTGCGCCGCTTCCAGAGCCCGGATCGGTCCACGCGCCGTCGCCGAACCCCAATTGGTCCATGCGCAACCGCCTGAGCCCCGGTTGATCCACGCGCTGTCTCCGAGCCCCGATCGGTCCACGCGCCGTCTCCTAAGCCCCGATCGGTCCACGCGCCGTCTCCGAGCGCCGATCGGTACACGCGCCGCCTCCTGAGCCCCGATCGGTCCACGCGCCATCTCCGAGCCCCGTTCGGTCTACGCGCCGTCTCCTCAGCCCCGATCGGTCCACGCGTCGGCTCCTAAGCCTCGATAGGTCCATGCGCGGCCTCCTTAGCCCCGGTCGGTCCACGCGCCGTCTCCGAGCCCCGATCGATCCGCGTGACGCATTCTAAGCCACGGTCCGTCCACGCGCCGTCTCCGAGCACCGATCAGTCCACGCGCCGTCTCCTGAGCCCCGATCGGTCCACGCGCCGTCTCCAAGCCTCGATCGGTCCACGTACCGTCTCCGAAGCCCCGATCGGTCCACGCGCCATCTCCTGAGCCCCGATCGGTCCACGCATCGTCTCTTAACCCCCGATACGTCCACACGCCGTCTCTGAGCCCCGATCGATCAGCGTGACGCATTCTAAGCCACGGTCCGTCCACGCGCCGTCTCCGAGGACCGATCAGTCCACGCGCCGTCTTCTGAGCCCCGATCGGTTCACGCGTCGTCTCCGAGCCCCGATCGGTCCACGCGCCGTCGCCGAGCTGCGATCGGTCCACGCGCGGCCTCCTGAGCCCCGGTCGGTTCACGCGCCGTATCCGAGCCCCACTCGGTCCACGCGCCGTCTCGTGACTCCCAATCGGTCCACGCGCCGCCTCCTGAGCCCCGATCGGTCGACGCGTCGTCTCCTGAGCCCCGATCGATCCACGTGTCGTTTCCTGAGCCCCGATCGCTCCACGCGCCGTCTCCGAGCTCCGGTCGGTGCAAGCGCCGTCTCCTGAGCCCCAATCGTTCCAAGCGTCGTCCCCTAATATCCGACCCATACACGCGTCGTCTCCGAGGCTCGATCAGTCCACGCGTCGTCGCCGAGTCCCGATCGGTCCACACGCGGCCTCCTGAGCACCGGTCGGTCCACGCGCCGTCTCCGAGCCTCGATCGGTCCACGTACCGTCTCCGAAGCCCCGATCGGTCTACGCGCCGTCTCCTGAGCCCCGATCGGTCCACGCGCCGTCTCCGAGCCACGATCGGTCCGTGCGCCGCTTCCCGAGCCCCGATCGGTCCACGCGTCATCTCCTGATCTCCGATCGGTCCACGCGCCGTCTCCTAAGCCCAGATCGGTCCACGCGCCGTCTCCGAGCCCCGATCGGTTCACGTGCCGTCTCGTGAGCCCCGATCGTTCCACGCGTCGTCTTCGAGCACCGATCGATCCACGCCCCGTTTCCTCGGCCCCGATCGGTCCACGCGTCGCAGCCGGAGCCCCGATCGGTCTACGCGCCGTCTCATGAGCCCCGATCGGTCAACGCATCGTCTCCTAAGCCCCGATACGTTCACACGCCGTCTCAAAGCGCCGATCATTTCACGCGCTGTCTCCTGAGCCCGGACCGGTCCACGCCACGTCTCCGAGCTCCGATCGGTCCACGCGCCGTTTCCGAGCCCCGATCGGTCCGCGCGCTGTCTCCTGAGCCCCGGTGGGTCCACGCGCCGCCTCCTGAGCCCCGATCGGTCAACGCATCGTCTCCTAAGCTCCGATACGTTCACACGCCGTCTCCGAGCCCCGATCGGTCCACGCGCCGTCGCCGAGCCTCGATCGGTCCACGCGCGGCCTCCGTAGCCCCGGTCGGTCCACGCGCCGTCTCCGAGCCCCGATCGGTCCACGCTCCGTCTCCTGAGCCCGGATCGTTCCACGCGTCGTCTCCTGATCCCCGATCCGTAAACGCGTCGTCTCCGTGCCTCGATCGGTCCACACGCCGTGTCCGATCCCCGACCGGTCCGCGTGCCGCATTCTAAGCCGCGGTCCGTCCACGCGCCGTCTCCGAACACCGATCGGTCCACGCGCCGTCTCAAAGCGCCGATCATTTCACGCGCCGTCTCCTCAGCCCCGATCGTTCCACGCGCCGTCTCTGAGCACCGATCGGTCTACGCGCCGTCTCCTGAGCCCCAATCGGTCCACACGCTGTCTCGTGAGCCCCGATAGGTACACGCGTCGTGTCCTACGCTCGGTCCGTGCGCCGCTTCCAGAGCCCGGATCGGTCCACGCGTCGTCGCCGAACCCCAATTGGTCCACGCGCAACCGCCTGAGCCCCGGTTGGTCCACGCGGAGTCTCCGAGCCCCGATCGGTCCACGCGTTGTATCCAAACCCCGATCGGTCCACGCGCGGCCTCCTGAGCCCCAATCGGTCCACGCGCCGTCTCCTAAGCCCCGATCGGTCCACGCGCCGTCTCCGAGCGCCGATCGGTTCACGCGCCGCCTCCTGAGCCCCGATCGGTCCACGCGCCGTCTCCGAGCCCCGTACGGTCCACGCGCGGCCTCCTGAGCCCCAATCGGTCCACGCGTCGTCTCCTGAGCCCCGATCGATCCACGCGCCGCCTCCTGAGCCCCGATTGCTCCACGCGCAGTCTCCTAAGCCCCGACCGGTCCGCGCGCCGTCTCCTGAGCCCCGAACGGTCGACGCGTCGTCTCCTGAGCCCCGATCGCTCCACGCGCCGTCTCCGAGCCACGATCGGTCCGTGCGCCGCTTCCAGAGCCCGGATCGGTCCACGCGCCGTCGCCGAACCCCAATTGGTCCATGCGCAACCGCCTGAGCCCCGGTTGATCCACGCGCTGTCTCCGAGCCCCGATCGGTCCACGCGCCGTCTCCTAAGCCCCGATCGGTCCACGCGCCGTCTCCGAGCGCCGATCGGTACACGCGCCGCCTCCTGAGCCCCGATCGGTCCACGCGCCATCTCCGAGCCCCGTTCGGTCCACGCGCCGTCTCCTCAGCCCCGATCGGTCCACGCGTCGGCTCCTAAGCCTCGATAGGTCCATGCGCGGCCTCCTTAGCCCCGGTCGGTCCACGCGCCGTCTCCGAGCCCCGATCGATCCGCGTGACGCATTCTAAGCCACGGTCCGTCCACGCGCCGTCTCCGAGCACCGATCAGTCCACGCGCCGTCTCCTGAGCCCCGATCGGTCCACGCGCCGTCTCCAAGCCTCGATCGGTCCACGTACCGTCTCCGAAGCCCCGATCGGTCCACGCGCCATCTCCTGAGCCCCGATCGGTCCACGCATCGTCTCTTAACCCCCGATACGTCCACACGCCGTCTCTGAGCCCCGATCGATCAGCGTGACGCATTCTAAGCCACGGTCCGTCCACGCGCCGTCTCCGAGGACCGATCAGTTCACGCGCCGTCTTCTGAGCCCCGATCGGTTCACGCGTCGTCTCCGAGCCCCGATCGGTCCACGCGCCGTCGCCGAGCTGCGATCGGTCCACGCGCGGCCTCCTGAGCCCCGGTCGGTTCACGCGCCGTATCCGAGCCCCACTCGGTCCACGCGCCGTCTCGTGACTCCCAATCGGTCCACGCGCCGCCTCCTGAGCCCCGATCGGTCGACGCGTCGTCTCCTGAGCCCCGATCGATCCACGTGTCGTTTCCTGAGCCCCGATCGCTCCACGCGCCGTCTCCGAGCTCCGGTCGGTGCAAGCGCCGTCTCCTGAGCCCCAATCGTTCCAAGCGTCGTCCCCTAATATCCGACCCATACACGCGTCGTCTCCGAGGCTCGATCAGTCCACGCGTCGTCGCCGAGTCCCGATCGGTCCACACGCGGCCTCCTGAGCACCGGTCGGTCCACGCGCCGTCTCCGAGCCTCGATCGGTCCACGTACCGTCTCCGAAGCCCCGATCGGTCTACGCGCCGTCTCCTGAGCCCCGATCGGTCCACGCGCCGTCTCCGAGCCACGATCGGTCCGTGCGCCGCTTCCCGAGCCCCGATCGGTCCACGCGTCATCTCCTGATCTCCGATCGGTCCACGCGCCGTCTCCTAAGCCCAGATCGGTCCACGCGCCGTCTCCGAGCCCCGATCGGTTCACGTGCCGTCTCGTAAGCCCCGATCGTTCCACGCGTCGTCTTCGAGCACCGATCGATCCACGCCCCGTTTCCTGGGCCCCGATCGGTCCACGCGTCGCCGCCGGAGCCCCGATCGGTCTACGCGCCGTCTCATGAGCCCCGATCGGTCAACGCATCGTCTTCTAAGCCCCGATACGTTCACACGCCGTCTCAAAGCGCCGATCATTTCACGCGCTGTCTCCTGAGCCCGGACCGGTCCACGCCACGTCTCCGAGCTCCGATCGGTCCACGCGCCGTTTCCGAGCCCCGATCGGTCCGCGCGCTGTCTCCTGAGCCCCGGTGGGTCCACGCGCCGCCTCCTGAGCCCCGATCGGTCAACGCATCGTCTCCTAAGCTCCGATACGTTCACACGCCCTCTCCGAGCCCCGATCGGTCCACGCGCCGTCGCCGAGCCTCGATCGGTCCACGCGCGGCCTCCGTAGCCCCGGTCGGTCCACGCGCCGTATCCGAGCCCCGATCGGTCCACGCTCCGTCTCCTGAGCCCGGATCGTTCCACGCGTCGTCTCCTGATCCCCGATCCGTAAACGCGTCGTCTCCGTGCCTCGATCGGTCCACACGCCGTGTCCGATCCCCGACCGGTCCGCGTGCCGCATTCTAAGCCGCGGTCCGTCCACGCGCCGTCTCCGAACACCGATCGGTCCACGCGCCGTCTCAAAGCGCCGATCATTTCACGCGCCGTCTCCTCAGCCCCGATCGTTCCACGCGCCGTCTCTGAGCACCGATCGGTCTACGCGCCGTCTCCTGAGCCCCAATCGGTCCACACGCTGTCTCGTGAGCCCCGATAGGTACACGCGTCGTGTCCTACGCCCCGATCGGTCCACGCGTCGTCTTCTAAGCCCCGATCGGCCTGCGCAGCGTCTCCTGATCCCCATCGGTCCACGCGGCGCCTCCGGGGCACCGATCGATCCACGCGAGTCTCCTGAGCCCCGGTTGGTCCGCGCGCCGTCACCTGAGCCCCGATCGATCCACGCGTCGTCTCCTAAACTCCGATACGTTCACACGCCGTCTCCGAGCCCCGATCGGTCCGTGCGCCGCTTCCAGAGCCCCGATCGGTCCACGCGTCATCTCCTGATCTCCGATCGGTCCACGCGCCGTCTCCTAAGCCCACATACGTTCACACGCCGTCTCCGAGCCCCGATCGGTCCACGCGCCGTCGCCGAGCCTCGATCGGTCCACGCGCGGCCTCCGTAGCCCCGGTCGGTCTACGCGCCGTCTCCTGAGCCCCGATCGGTCCACGCGCCGTCTCCGAGCCACGATCGGTCCGTGCGCCGCTTCCAGAGCCCCGATCGGTCCACGCGTCATCTCCTGATCTCCGATCGGTCCACGCGCCGTCTCCTAAGCCCACATCGGTCCACGCGCCGTCTCCGAGCCCCGATCGGTTCACGTGCCGTCTCGTGAGCCCCGATCGTTCCACGCGCCGTCTCCGAGCCCCGATCGGTCCACGCGCCGTTTCCTAAGCCCCGACCGGTCCACGCGCCGTCTCCTGAGCCCCGATCGGTCCACGCGACGTCTCCCAAGCCCCGATCTGTCCACGCGCCGTCGCCGAACCCCAATTGGTCCACGCGTAACCGCCTGAGCCCCGGTTGGTCCACGCGCTGTCTCCGAGCCCCGATCGGTCCACGCGTTGTATCCAAACCCCGATCGGTCCACGCGCGGCCTCCTGAGCCCCAATCGGTCCACGCGTCGTCTCCTAAGCCCCGATCGGTCCACGCGCCGTCTCCTAAGCCCCGATCGGTCCACGCGCCGTCTCCGAGCGCCGATCGGTACACGCGCCGCCTCCTGAGCCCCGATCGGTCCACGCGCCATCTCCGAGCCCCGTTCGGTCCACGCGCCGTCTCCTCAGCCCCGATCAGTCCACGCGTCGGCTCCTAAGCACCGATAGGTCCATGCGCGGCCTCCTTAGCCCCGGACGGTCCACGCGCCGTCTCCGAGCCCCGATCGATCCGCGTGACGCATTCTAAGCCACGGTCCGTCCATGCGCCGTCTCCGAGCACCGATCAGTCCACGCGCCGTCTCCTGAGCCCCGATCGGTCCACGCGCCGTCTCCGAGCCTCGATCGGTCCACGTACCGTCTCCGAAGCCCCGATCGGTCCACGCGCCATCTCCTGAGCCCCGATCGGTCCACGCATCGTCTCTTAACCCCCGATACGTCCACACGCCGTCTCTGAGCCCCGATCGATCAGCGTGACGCATTCTAAGCCACGGTCCGTCCACGCGCCGTCTCCGAGGACCGATCAGTCCACGCGCCGTCTCCTGAGCCCCGATCGGTTCACGCGTCGTCTCCGAGCCCCGATCGGTCCACGCGCCGTCGCCGAGCTGCGATCGGTCCACGCGCGGCCTCCTGAGCCCCGGTCGGTTCACGCGCCGTATCCGAGCCCCACTCGGTCCACGCGCCGTCTCGTGACTCCCAATCGGTCCACGCGCCGCCTCCTGAGCCCCGATCGGTCGACGCGTCGTTTCCTGAGCCCCGATCGATCCACGCGTCGTCTCCTGAGCCCCGATCGCTCCACGCGCCGTCTCCGAGCGCCGGTCGGTGCACGCGCCGTCTCCTGAGCCCCAATCGTTCCAAGCGTCGTCCCCTAATATCCGACCCATACACGCGTCGTCTCCGAGGCTCGATCAGTCCACGCGTCGTCGCCGAGTCCCGATCGGTCCACACGCGGCCTCCTGAGCACGGTCGGTCCACGCGCCGTCTCCGAGCCTCGATCGGTCCACGTACCGTCTACGAAGCCCCGATCGGTCTACGCGCCGTCTCCTGAGCCCCGATCGGTCCACGCGCCGTCTCCGAGCCACGATCGGCCCGTGCGCCGCTTCCAGAGCCCCGATCGGTCCACGCGTCATCTCCTGATCTCCGATCGGTCCACGCGCCGTCTCCTAAGCCCAGATCGGTCCACGCGCCGTCTCCGAGCCCCGATCGGTTCACGTGCCGTCTCGTGAGCCCCGATCGTTCCACGCGCCGTCTCCGAGCCCCGATCGGTCCACGCTCCGTCTCCAGAGCCCGGATCGGTCCACACGCCGTGTCCGATCCCCGATCGGTCCGCGTGCCGCATTCTAAGCCGCGGTCCGTCCACGCGCCGTCTCCGAGCACCGATCGGTCCACGCGCCGTCTCAAAGCGCCGATCATTTCACGCGCTGTCTCCTGAGCCCGGACCGGTCCACGCCACGTCTCCGAGCTCCGATCGGTCCACGCGCCGTTTCCGAGCCCCGATCGGTCCACGCGTCACCTCCTGATCTCCGATCGGTCCACGCGCCGTCTCCTAAGCCCAGATCGGTTCACGTGCCGTCTCGTGAGCCCCGATCGTTCCACGCGCCGTCTCCGAGCCCCGATCGGTCCACGCGCCGTCGCCGAGCCTCGATCGGTCCACGCGCGGCCTCCGTAGCCCCGCTCGGTCCACGCGCCGTCTCCGAGCCCCGATCGGTCCACGCTCCGTCTCCTGAGCCCGGATCGTTCCACGCGTCGTCTCCTGATCCCCGATCCGTAAACGCGTCGTCTCCGAGCCTCGATCGGTCCACACGCCGTGTCCGATCCCCGACCGGTCCGCGTGCCGCATTCTAAGCCGCGGTCCGTCCACGTGCCGTCTCCGAACACCGATCGGTCCACGCGCCGTCTCAAAGCGCCGATCATTTCACGCGCCGTCTCCTCAGCCCCGATCGTTCCACGCGCCGTCTCTGAGCACCGATCGGTCTACGCGCCGTCTCCTGACCCCCAATCGGTCCACACGCTGTCTCCTAAGCCCCGACCGGTCCACGCGCCGTCTCCTGAGCCCCGATCGGTCCACACGCCGTCTCCTGAGCCCCGATCTGTCCACGGGCCGTCTCCGAACCGCGATCGGTAAAGCCGCCGCCATCAAGCCCCGATCCGTACACGCGTCGTCTCCGAGCCCCGATGGGTCCACGCGCCGTCGCCGAACCCCAATTGGTCCACGCGCAACCGCCTGAGCCCCAGTCGGTCCACGCGTCGTCTCCGAGCTCCAATCGGTCCACGCGCCGTTTCCTGAGACCTGATCGGTCCATGCGTCGTCTTCTAAGCCCCGATGCCTTCACGCGCCGTCTCCGAGCCACGATCGGTTCAGGCGCCGCTTCCCGAGCCCCGATCAGTCCACGTGCCATCTCCTAAGCCCCGATCGGTTCACGCATCGTCTCGTAAGCCCCGATCGGTTAACGCGCCGTCTCCGAGCCCCGAACGGTCGACGCGCGGTCGCCGAACTCCAATTGGTCCACGCGCAACCGCCTGAGACCCAGTCGGTTCACGCGCTGTCGCCGAACCTGTATCGGTCCACACATCGTCTCCGAGCCCCGATCGGTCCACGCGCCGTCGCCGAGCCATGATCGGTCCACGCGCTGTCTCCTGAGCCCCGATAGGTACACGCGTCGTCGCCTACACCCCGATCGGTCCACGCGTCGTCTGCCAAGCCCGATCGGTCCACGCGCCGTCTCCGAGCCCCGATCGGTCCACGCACTTTCTCCTGATCCCCATGGGTCAACGCGGCGCCTCCGGAGCCCCGATCGATCCACGCGAGGCTCCTGAGCCCCGATCGGACCACGCATCGTCACCTAAGCCCCAATCGGTTAACGCGCCGTCTCCGAGCCCCGGTCGGTCAACGCGTCGTCGCCGAACCCCAATTGGTCCACGCGCAACCGCCTGAGCCCCAATTGGTCCACGCGCAACCGCCTGAGCCCCAGTCGGTCCATGCACTGTCTCCGAGCCCCGATCGGTCCACGCGCCGTCTCCGAGCGCAGATCATTTCACGCGCCGTCTCCTGAGCCCCGATCGTTCCACGCGCCGGCTCCTGAGCCCCCATCGGTCCACGCGTCGCCTTCTAACCCCGGACGGTCCACGCGTCGTCTTCTAAGCCCCGATCGGTCCACGCGCCGTTTTCCGAGCCCCGATCGGTCCACGCACCATCTCCTGCTCCCCAATCGGTCCACGCGCCGCCTCCGGAGCCCCGATCGATCCACGCGAAATCTGCTGAGCTCCGGTCGGTCCACGCGCCGTTTCCTGAGCCCCGTTCGGCCCACGCGCCGTCTCCTAAGCCCCGATCGGTCCACGAGCCGTCTCCTGAGCCTCCATCGATCCACGCGTCGTCTTCTAAGCCCAGATGCCTCCTCGCGCCGTCTCCGAGCCACGATCGGTCCAGGCGCCGTTTCCTGAGCCCCGATCGGTCCACGCGTTGTGTCCTAAGCCCGGATCGTTCCACGCGCCGCTTCCGATCCCCGATCGGTCCACGCGTCGTCTCCTGATCTCCGATCGGTCCACACACCATCTCCTAAGCCCCGATCATTCCACGCGCCATCTCCGAGCCCCGATCGGTCTACGCGCCGTCTCATAAGCCCCGATCGGACCACGCGCCTTCTCCTGAGCCCCGATCGGTCCACGCGTCGTTCCCCAAGCCCCGATCCATCGACGCGCCGTCTCCTGATGCCCAATCGGTCCACGCGCTGTCTCCTGAGCCCCGATCGGTCCACGCGCCGTTTTCCGAGCCCCGATCGATCCACGCACCATCTCCTGCTCCCCAATCGGTCCACGCGCCGCCTCCGGACCCCCGATCGATCCACGCGAAATCTGCTGAGCTCCGGTCGGTCCACGCGCCGTTTCCTGAGCCCCGTTCGGCCCACGCGCCGTCTCCTAACCCCCGATCGGTCCACGAGCCGTCTCCTGAGCCTCCATCGATCCACGCGTCGTCTTCTAAGCCCAGATGCCTCCTCGCGCCGTCTCCGAGCCACGATCGGTCCAGGCGCCGTTTCCTGAGCCCCGATTGGTCCACGCGGCTTCTCCTGAGCCCCAATTGGTCCACACGCTGTGTCGTGAGCCCCGATAGGTACACGCATCGTCTCCTACGCCCGATCGGTCCACGCGTCGTATCCTGAGCCCCGATCGTTCCACGCGCCGTCTCCGAGCCGCGATCGGTCCACGCACCGTCTCCTGAGCCCCGATCGGTCCACGCGCCATCTCCGAGCCCCGAACGGTTCACGCACCGTCTCCTGGTCCCAATCGGTCCACGCGGCGCCTCCGGAGCCCCGATCGATCCACGCGAGTCTCCTGAGCCCCAGTCGGTCCGCACGCCGTCTCCTGAGCCCCGATTGTTCGACGCGTCGTCTCCTCAGCCCTGATCGAACCACGCGTCGTCTCCTGAGCCCCGATCGCGCCACACGCCGTTTCCTGAGCCCCGATCGGTCCACGCGTCGTCTTCAAAGCCGCGATGCCTCCACGCGCCGTCTCCGAGCCACGATCGGTCCGTGCGCCGCTTCCACAACCCCGATCGGTCCACGCGTCACCTCCTGATCTCCGATCGGTCCACGTGCCGTCTCCTAAGCCCCGATCGGTCCACGCGCCGTCTCCTGAGCCCCGATCATTCCACGCGCCGTCTCCGAGCCCCGATCGGTCCACGCGTTGTCTCCTTAGCCCCGATCGCTCCACGCGCCGTCTCCGAGCGCCGAGCGGTCCACGCGCCGTCGCCGAACCCCAAATGGTCCACGCGCAACCGCCTGAGCCCCGATCGGTCGACGCGTCGTCTCCGAGCACCGATCGGTCCACGCGCCGTTGCCGAGGCATGATCGGTCTACGTGCGGCCTCCTGAGCCCCGATCGGTCCACGCGCCGCCGCCGAGCCGCGATCGTTCCACGCGCGGCCTCCTGAGCCCCGATCGGTCCACGCGCCGTCACCGAGCCGCGATCGGTCCACGCGCGACCTCCTGAGCCCCGGTTGGTTCACGCGCCGTATCCGAGCCCCCATCCGTCGCCGCGTCGTTTCCTGAGCCCCGATCGATCCACGCGTCGTCTCCTGAGCCCCGGTCCGTTCACGCGCCGTATCCGAGCCCCCATCGGTCCACGCGTCGTCTTCGAGCGCCGATCGGTCCACGCGCCGTCGCCGAGCCATGATCGGTCCACGCGGGGCTCCTGAGCCCCGGTCGGTTCACGCGCCGTCTTCGAGCCCCGATCGATCCACGCGTCGTCTTCTAAGCCCAGATGCCTCCTCGCGCCGTCCCCGAGCCCCGATCGGTCCACGCGTCGTCTCCGAGCCCCGATCGGTCCACGCGCCGTCGACGAGCTGCGATCGGTCCACGCGCGGCCTCCTGACCCCCGGTTGGTTCACGCGCCGTATCCGAGGCCCCATCGGTCCACGCGTCGTCTCCGAGCGCCGATCGGTCCACGCGCCGTCGCCGAGCCATGATCGGTCCACGCCGGGCTCCTGAGCCCCGGTCGGTCCGCGCGCCGTCTCCTGAGCCCCGACCGGTCGACGCGTCGTTTCCTGAGCCCCGATCGATCCACGCGTCATCTCCTGAGCCCCGATCGCTCCACGCCCCTATTTCTGATCCCCGATCAATTGACGCGTCTTCTCCTGAGCCCCGATCGCTCCACGCGCCGTCTCCGAGCCCCGGTCGGTCCACGCGCCGTCGCCGAGTCTCGATCGGTCCAAGCGCGGCCTCCTGAGCCCCGATCGGTCCACGCGCCGTCTCCTAAGCCCCGATCTGTCCACGGGCCGTCTCCGAGCCGCGATCGGTAAAGCCGCCGTCATCAAGCCCCGATCCGTACTCGCGTCGTCTCCGAGCCCCGATGGGTCCACTCGCCGTCTCCGAGCCCCGATCGGTTCACGCATCGTCTCCTAAGCCCCGATCGGCTAACGCGCCGTCTCCGATCCGCGATCGGTCCACGCGCCGTCGCCGAACCCCAATTGGTCCACGCGCAACCGCCTGAGCCCCAGTCGGTCCTCGCGCCGTCTCCTGAGCCCCGCTCGGTCCATGCGTCGTCTTCCTAGCCCCGATGCCTCCACGCGCCGTCTCCGAGCCACTGTCGGTCTAGGCGCCGCTTCCTGACCCCGATCGGTCCACGCGCCGTCTCCTAAGCCCCAATCGGTCCACGCGCCGTCTCCTAAGCCCCGATCGGTCCAAGCGGCGTCTCCGAGCCCCGATCGGTCCACGCACCGTCTCCTGATCCCCATCGGTCCACGCGGCGTTTTCTGAGCACCGTTCGGTCCACGCGTCGTCTTCAAAGCCCCGATGCCTCCACGCGCCGTCTCCGAGCCACGATCGGTCCGTGCGCCGCTTCCAGAGCCCCGATCTGTGCACGCGTCTTCTCCTGATCTCCGATCGGTCCACGCGCCGTCTCATAAGCCCCGATCGGTCCACGCGCCGTCTCCGAGCGCCGATCGGTTCACGGGCCGTCTCTGAGCCGCGATCGATAAAGCCGCCGTCATCAAGCCCCGATCCGTACACGCGTCGTCTCCGAGCCCCGATGCCTCTACGCGCCGTCTCCGAGCCACGATCGGTTCAGGCGCCGCTTCCCGAGCCCCGATCAGTCCACGTGCCGTCTCCTAAGCCCCGATCGCTCCACGGACCGTTTCCTGATCCCCGATCGGTCCACGCGCCGCCTCCTGAGTCCTGATCGGTCAACGCGTCGTGTCCTAAGCCCTGATCGGTCCACGTGCCGTCTCCGAGCCCCGATGGGTCCACGCGCCACATCCTGAGCCCCGATCGGACGACGCGTCGTCTCCTGAGCCTTGATCGATCCACGCGTCGTATCCTGAACCCCGATTGCTCTACGGGCCGTTTCCTGAGCCCCGATCGGTCCACGCGTCGTCTTCTATGCCCAGATGCCTCCTCGCGCCGTCTCCGAGCCACGATGGGTCCAGGCGCCGCTTCCTGAGCCCCGATCGGTCCACGCGTTGTCTCCTAAGCCCCGTTCGGCCCACGCGCCGTCTCCTAAGCCCCGATCGATCCACGCGCCGTCTCCGAGCCCCGATCGGTCCACGCGCCGTCTCCTGAGCCCCGATCGGTCCACGCGTTGTTTCCTAAGCCCCGATCGGTCCTCGCGTCGTCTCCTAAGCCCCGATCCGTCGACGCGTCGTCTCCTGAGCCCCGATCGATCCACGCGCCGTCTCCGAGCCCCGATCGGTCCAGGCGCCGTTTCCGAGCCCCGATTGGTCCATGCGTCGTCTTCGAAGCCCCGATGCCTCCACGCGCCGTCTCCGAGGCACGATCGGTGCAGGCGCCGCTTCCTGAGCCCCGATCGGTCCACGCGCCGTCTCCTGAGCCCCGATCGGTCCACGCGTCGTCTCCGAGCACCGTTCGGTCCACGCGCCGTTTCCTGAGCCCCGATCGGTCTATGCGTCGTCTTTTAAGCCCCGATACCTCCACGCGCCGTCTACGAGCCACGATCGGTCCAGGCGCCGCTTCCTGAGCCCCGATCGGTCCACGCGTCGTCTCCTAAGCCCCAATCGGTCCACGCGCCGTCTCCTAAGCCCCGATCGATCCACGCGCCGTCTCCGAGCCCCGATCGGTCCACGCATCGTCTCCTAAGCCCCGATCGGTTAACGCGCCGTCTCCCCGCCCCGATCGGTCCACGCGCCGTCTCCTGAGCCCCGATACGTCCACGCGCAGTCGCCGAGCCCCGATCAGTCCACGCGCGGCCTGTTGAGCCCCGGTCGGTTCACGCGCCGTCTCCCCGCCCCGATCGATCCACGCGTCGTCTCCTAAGCCCCGATCGGTCCGTGCGCCGTCTCCGAGCCCCGATCGGTCCACGCACCATCTCATGCTCCCCAATCGGTCCATGCGCCGCCTCCGGAGCCCTGATCGATCCACGCGAATCTCCTGAGCTCCGGTCGGTCCTCGTACCGTCTCCGAGCCCCGATCGGTCCACGTACCGTCTCCGAAACCCCGATCGGTCCACGCGCCGTCCCCTGAGCCCCGATCGGTCCACGCGTCGTCTCCTAAGCCCCGATCGGTTCACGCGCCGTATCCGAGCCCCAATCGGTCCACGCGCCGTCTCCTAAGCTCCAATCGGTCCACGCGCCGTCCCCTGAGCCCCGATACGTCGACGCGCAGACGCCGAGCCCCGATCGGTCCACGCGCTGTCTCCTGAGCCCCGATAGGTACACGCGTCGTCTCCTACACCCCGATCGGTCCACGCGTCGTCTCCTAAGCCCCGATGCATCCACGCGCCGTCTCTGAGCCCCGATCGGTCCACGCGCCGTCTCCTGAGCCCCGATCCGTCGACGCGTCGTCTCCTGAGCCCCGATCGATCCACGCGCCGTCTCCGAGCCCCGATCGGTCCAGGCACCGTTTCCGAGCCCCGATTGGTCCATGCGTCGTCTTCGAAGCCCCGATGCCTCCACGCGCCGTCTCCGAGGCACGATCGGTGCAGGCGCCGCTTCCTGAGCCCCGATCGGTCCACGCGCCGTCTCCTGAGCCCCGATCGGTCCACGCGTCGTCTCCGAGCACCGTTCGGTCCACGCGCCGTTTCCTGAGCCCCGATCGGTCTATGCGTCGTCTTTTAAGCCCCGATACCTCCACGCGCCGTCTACGAGCCACGATCGGTCCAGGCGCCGCTTCCTGAGCCCCGATCGGTCCACGCGTCGTCTCCTAAGCCCCAATCGGTCCACGCGCCGTCTCCTAAGCCCCGATCGATCCACGCGCCGTCTCCGAGCCCCGATCGGTCCACGCATCGTCTCCTAAGCCCCGATCGGTTAACGCGCCGTCTCCCCGCCCCGATCGGTCCACGCGCCGTCTCCTGAGCCCCGATACGTCCACGCGCAGTCGCCGAGCCCCGATCAGTCCACGCGCGGCCTGTTGAGCCCCGGTCGGTTCACGCGCCGTCTCCCCGCCCCGATCGATCCACGCGTCGTCTTCTAAGCCCAGATGCCTCCTCGCGCCGTCCCCGAGCCCCGATCGGTCCACGCGTCGTCTCCGAGCCCCGATCGGTCCACACGCCGTCGACGAGCTGCGATCGGTCCACGCGCGGCCTCCTGACCCCCGGTTGGTTCACGCGCCGTATCCGAGGCCCCATCGGTCCACGCGTCGTCTCCGAGCGCCGATCGGTCCACGCGCCGTCGCCGAGCCATGATCGGTCCACGCCGGGCTCCTGAGCCCCGGTCGGTCCGCGCGCCGTCTCCTGAGCCCCGACCGGTCGACGCGTCGTTTCCTGAGCCCCGATCGATCCACGCGTCATCTCCTGAGCCCCGATCGCTCCACGCCCCTATTTCTGATCCCCGATCAATTGACGCGTCTTCTCCTGAGCCCCGATCGCTCCACGCGCCGTCTCCGAGCCCCGGTCGGTCCACGCGCCGTCGCCGAGTCTCGATCGGTCCAAGCGCGGCCTCCTGAGCCCCGATCGGTCCACGCGCCGTCTCCTAAGCCCCGATCTGTCCACGGGCCGTCTCCGAGCCGCGATCGGTAAAGCCGCCGTCATCAAGCCCCGTTCCGTACTCGCGTCGTCTCCGAGCCCCGATGGGTCCACTCGCCGTCTCCGAGCCCCGATCGGTTCACGCATCGTCTCCTAAGCCCCGATCGGCTAACGCGCCGTCTCCGATCCGCGATCGGTCCACGCGCCGTCGCCGAACCCCAATTGGTCCACGCGCAACCGCCTGAGCCCCAGTCGGTCCTCGCGCCGTCTCCTGAGCCCCGCTCGGTCCATGCGTCGTCTTCCTAGCCCCGATGCCTCCACGCGCCGTCTCCGAGCCACTGTCGGTCTAGGCGCCGCTTCCTGACCCCGATCGGTCCACGCGCCGTCTCCTAAGCCCCAATCGGTCCACGCGCCGTCTCCTAAGCCCCGATCGGTCCACGCACCGTCTCCTGATCCCCATCGGTCCACGCGGCGTTTTCTGAGCACCGTTCGGTCCACGCGTCGTCTTCAAAGCCCCGATGCCTCCACGCGCCGTCTCCGAGCCACGATCGGTCCGTGCGCCGCTTCCAGAGCCCCGATCTGTGCACGCGTCTTCTCCTGATCTCCGATCGGTCCATGCGCCGCCTCCGGAGCCCTGATCGATCCACGCGAATCTCCTGAGCTCCGGTCGGTCCTCGTACCGTCTCCGAGCCCCGATCGGTCCACGTACCGTCTCCGAAACCCCGATCGGTCCACGCGCCGTCCCCTGAGCCCCGATCGGTCCACGCGTCGTCTCCTAAGCCCCGATCGGTTCACGCGCCGTATCCGAGCCCCAATCGGTCCACGCGCCGTCTCCTAAGCTCCAATCGGTCCACGCGCCGTCCCCTGAGCCCCGATACGTCGACGCGCAGACGCCGAGCCCCGATTGGTCCACGCGCTGTCTCTTGAGCCCCGATAGGTACACGCGTCGTCTCCTACACCCCGATCGGTCCACGCGTCGTCTCCTAAGCCCCGATGCATCCACGCGCCGTCTCTGAGCCCCGATCGGTCCACGCGCCGTCTCCTGAGCCCCGATCGGTCAACGCGCCTTCTCCTGAGCCCCGATTGGTCCACGCGCCGTCTCCGAGCGCCGATCGGTCCACGCGCCGTCTCCTGAGCCCCGATTGCTCCACGCGCCGTTTTCTGAGCACCGTTCGGTCCATGCGTCGTCTTCTAAGCCCCGATGCCTCCACGCGCCGTCTCCGAGCCATGATCGGTTCAGGCGCCGCTTCCCGAGCCCCGATCAGTCCACGTGCCGTCTCCTAAGCCCCGATACGTCCACGCGCAGTCGCCGAGCCCTGATCGGTCCACGCGCTGTCTCCTGAGCCCCGATAGGTACACGCGTCGTCTTCTAAGCCCCGATCGATCCACGCGTCGTCTCCTGAGCCCCGATCGCGCCACACGCCGTCCCCGATCCCCGATCGATCCACGCGCCGTCTCCGAGCGCCGATCGGTTCACGCGCCGTCACCCGAGCCCCGATCGTTCCACACGCCGTCGCCGAACCCCAATTGGTCCACGCGCAACCGCCTGACGCCCAGTCGATCCACGCGTCGTCTCCTGAGCCCGGATCGGTCCACGCGTCGTCTCCTAAGCCCTGATCGGTCCACGTGCCGCCTCCTGAGCCCCGATCGATCCACGCATCGGCTCCTGAGCCCCGATTGGTCCACGCGTCGTCTCCTAAGCCCCCATTGGTCCACGTGCCGTCTCCCAGCCCCGATCGGTCCACGCGCCGTCTCCTAATCCCCAATCTGTCCACGACCCGTCTCCGGGCCCCGATCGGTGCACGTGCCGTCTCCTAAGCCCCGATCGGTCCACGCGCCTTCGCCGAACCCCAATTGGTCCACGCGAAACCGCCTGAGCCCCAGTCGGTCCACGCGCTGTCCCCGAGCCCCGATCGGTCCACGCGATGTCTCCTGAGCCCCGATACGTCCACGCGCAGTCGCCGAGCCCCGATACGTCCACGCGCAGTCGCCGAGCCCCGATACGTCCACGCGCAGTCGCCGAGCCCTGATCGGTCCACGCGCTGTCTCCTGAGCCCCGATAGGTACACGCGTCATCGCCTACACCCCGAACGGCCCACGCGTCCTCTCCTAAGCCCCGATCGGTCCACACGGCGTCTCCGAGCCCCGATCGGTCCACGCTCTGTCTCCTGATCCCCATCGGGCCACGCGGCGCCTCCGGGGCCCCGATCGATCCACGCGAGGCTCCTAAGCCCCGATCGGTCCACGCGCAACCGCCTGAGCCCCAGTCGGTCGACGCGCTGTCTCCGAGCCCCGATCGGTCCACGCGTCGTCTCCGAGCCCCGATCGGTCCACACGCCATCTCCTAAGCCCCGATCATTCCACGCGCCATCTCCGAGCCCCGATCGGTCCACGCGCCGTCTCCTAGCGCCGATTAGTTCACGCGCCGTCTCCTGAGCCCCCATCGCTCCACGCTCCGTCTCCCAGCCCCGATCGGTCCACGCGCTGTCTCCGACCCCAGATCGGTCCACGCGCCGTTTCCTGAGCCCCGATCGGTCCACGCGGCTTCTCCTGAGCCCCAATTGGTCCACACGCTGTGTCGTGAGCCCCGATAGGTACACGCATCGTCTCCTACGCCCGATCGGTCCACGCGTCGTATCCTGAGCCCCGATCGTTCCACGCGCCGTTTCCGAGCCGCGATCGGTCCACGCACCGTCTCCTGAGCCCCGATCGGTCCACGCGCCATCTCCGAGCCCCGAACGGTTCACGCACCGTCTCCTGGTCCCAATCGGTCCACGCGGCGCCTCCGGAGCCCCGATCGATCCACGCGAGTCTCCTGAGCCCCAGTCGGTCCGCACACCGTCTCCTGAGCCCCGATTGTTCGACGCGTCGTCTCCTGAGCCCTGATCGAACCACGCGTCGTCTCCTGAGCCCCGATCGCGCCACACGCCGTTTCCTGAGCCCCGATCGGTCCACGCGTCGTCTTCAAAGCCGCGATGCCTCCACGCGCCGTCTCCGAGCCACGATCGGTCCGTGCGCCGCTTCCACAACCCCGATCGGTCCACGCGTCACCTCCTGATCTCCGATCGGTGCACGTGCCGTCTCCTAAGCCCCGATCGGTCCACGCACTGTCTCCGAGCGCCGATCGGTTCACGCGCCGTCTCCTGAGCCCCGATCATTCCACGCGCCGTCTCCGAGCCCCGATCGGTCCACGCGTTGTCTCCTTAGCCCCGATCGCTCCACGCGCCGTCTCCGAGCGCCGAGCGGTCCACGCGCCGTCGCCGAACCCCAAATGGTCCACGCGCAACCGCCTGAGCCCCGATCGGTCGACGCGTCGTCTCCGAGCACCGATCGGTCCACGCGCCGTTGCCGAGGCATGATCGGTCTACGCGCGGCCTCCTGAGCCCCGATCGGTCCACGCGCCGCCGCCGAGCCGCGATCGTTCCACGCGCGGCCTCCTGAGCCCCGATCGGTCCACGCGCCGTCACCGAGCCGCGATCGGTCCACGCGCGACCTCCTGAGCCCCGGTTGGTTCACGCGCCGTATCCGAGCCCCCATCCGTCGTCGCGTCGTTTCCTGAGCCCCGATCGATCCACGCGTCGTCTCCTGAGCCCCGGTCCGTTCACGCGCCGTATCCGAGCCCCCATCGGTCCACGCGTCGCCTTCGAGCGCCGATCGGTCCACGCGCCGTCGCCGAGCCATGATCGGTCCACGCGGGGCTCCTGAGCCCCGGTCGGTTCACGCGCCGTCTTCGAGCCCCGATCGATCGGTCTATGCATCGTCTTTTAAGCCCCGATACCTCCACGCGCCGTCTACGAGCCACGATCGGTCCAGGCGCCGCTTCCTGAGCCCCTATCGGTCCACGCGTCGTCTCCTAAGCCCCAATCGGTCCACGCGCCGTCTCCCAAGCCCCGATCGATCCACGCGCCGTCTCCGAGCCCCGATCGGTCCACGCATCGTCTCCTAAGCCCCGATCGGTTAACGCGCCGTCTCCCCGCCCCGATCGGTCCACGCGCCGTCTCCTGAGCCCCGATACGTCCACGCGCAGTCGCCGAGCCCCGATCAGTCCACGCGCGGCCTCCTGAGCCCCGGTCGGTTCACGCGCCGTCTCCCCGCCCCGATCGATCCACGCGTCGTCTCCTAAGCCCCGATCGGTCCTCGTACCGTCTCCGAGCCCCGATCGGTCCACGTACCGTCTCCGAAGACCCGATCGGTCCACGCGCCGTCCCCTGAGCCCCGATCGGTCCACGCGTCGTCTCCTAAGCCCCGATCGGTTCACGCACCGTATCCGAGCCCCAATCGGTCCACGCGCCGTCTCCTAAGCTCCAATCGGTCCACGCGCCGTCCCCTGAGCCCCGATACGTCGACGCGCAGACGCCGAGCCCCGATCGGTCCACGCGCTGTCTCCTGAGCCCCGATAGGTACACGCGTCGTCTCCTACACCCCGATCGGTCCACGCGTCGTCTCCTAAGCCCCGATGCATCCACGCGCCGTCTCCTGAGCCCCGATCGGTCCACGCGTCGTCTTCAAAGCCGCGATGCCTCCACGCGCCGTCTCCGAGCCACGATCGGTCCGTGCGCCGCTTCCACAACCCCGATCGGTCCACGCGTCACCTCCTGATCTCCGATCGGTGCACGTGCCGTCTCCTAAGCCCCGATCGGTCCACGCACTGTCTCCGAGCGCCGATCGGTTCACGCGCCGTCTCCTGAGCCCCGATCATTCCACGCGCCGTCTCCGAGCCCCGATCGGTCCACGCGTTGTCTCCTTAGCCCCGATCGCTCCACGCGCCGTCTCCGAGCGCCGAGCGGTCCACGCGCCGTCGCCGAACCCCAAATGGTCCACGCGCAACCGCCTGAGCCCCGATCGGTCGACGCGTCGTCTCCGAGCACCGATCGGTCCACGCGCCGTTGCCGAGGCATGATCGGTCTACGCGCGGCCTCCTGAGCCCCGATCGGTCCACGCGCCGCCGCCGAGCCGCGATCGTTCCACGCGCGGCCTCCTGAGCCCCGATCGGTCCACGCGCCGTCACCGAGCCGCGATCGGTCCACGCGCGACCTCCTGAGCCCCGGTTGGTTCACGCGCCGTATCCGAGCCCCCATCCGTCGTCGCGTCGTTTCCTGAGCCCCGATCGATCCACGCGTCGTCTCCTGAGCCCCGGTCCGTTCACGCGCCGTATCCGAGCCCCCATCGGTCCACGCGTCGCCTTCGAGCGCCGATCGGTCCACGCGCCGTCGCCGAGCCATGATCGGTCCACGCGGGGCTCCTGAGCCCCGGTCGGTTCACGCGCCGTCTTCGAGCCCCGATCGATCGGTCTATGCGTCGTCTTTTAAGCCCCGATACCTCCACGCGCCGTCTACGAGCCACGATCGGTCCAGGCGCCGCTTCCTGAGCCCCGATCGGTCCACGCGTCGTCTCCTAAGCCCCAATCGGTCCACGCGCCGTCTCCCAAGCCCCGATCGATCCACGCGCCGTCTCCGAGCCCCGATCGGTCCACGCATCGTCTCCTAAGCCCCGATCGGTTAACGCGCCGTCTCCCCGCCCCGATCGGTCCACGCGCCGTCTCCTGAGCCCCGATACGTCCACGCGCAGTCGCCGAGCCCCGATCAGTCCACGCGCGGCCTCCTGAGCCCCGGTCGGTTCACGCGCCGTCTCCCCGCCCCGATCGATCCACGCGTCGTCTCCTAAGCCCCGATCGGTCCTCGTACCGTCTCCGAGCCCCGATCGGTCCACGTACCGTCTCCGAAGACCCGATCGGTCCACGCGCCGTCCCCTGAGCCCCGATCGGTCCACGCGTCGTCTCCTAAGCCCCGATCGGTTCACGCACCGTATCCGAGCCCCAATCGGTCCACGCGCCGTCTCCTAAGCTCCAATCGGTCCACGCGCCGTCCCCTGAGCCCCGATACGTCGACGCGCAGACGCCGAGCCCCGATCGGTCCACGCGCTGTCTCCTGAGCCCCGATAGGTACACGCGTCGTCTCCTACACCCCGATCGGTCCACGCGTCGTCTCCTAAGCCCCGATGCATCCACGCGCCGTCTCCTGAGCCCCGATACGTCCACACACAGTCGCCGAGCCCCGATCGGTCCACGCGCCGTCGCCGAGCCTCGATCGGTCCACGCGTCGTCTTCTAAGTCCAGATGCCTCCTCGCGCCGTCTCCGAGCCACGATCGGTTCAGGCGCCGCTTCGTGAGCCCCGATCGGTCCACGCTCCGTCACCAAGCCCCGATACGTACACGCGTCGTCTCCGAGCCCCGGTCGGTTCACGCGCCGTCTCCGAGCCCCGATGGGTCCACGCGCGGTCTCCTGAGCCCCGGTCGGTCCACGCGCCGTCTCCTGAGCCCCGTTCGGCCCACGCGCCGTCTCCTAAGCCCCGATCTGTCCATGGGCCGTCTCCGAGCCGCGATCGGTAAACGCGCCGTCACCAAGCCCCGATCCGTACACGCGTCGTCTCCGAGCCCCGATGGGTCCACGCGCCGTCGCCGAGCCGCGATCGGTCCACGCGCCGTCTCCTGAGCCCCGATACGTCCACGCGCAGTCGCCGAGCCCCGATCGGTCTACGCGCGGTCTCCTGAGCCCCGATCTGTCCACGCAGCGTCTCCGAGCCCCGATCCGTCCACTCACTGTCTCCTGAGCCCCGGTCGGTCCACGCGCCGCCTCCTGCGGTACGATCGGTCCACGCGCCGTCTCCTGAGCCCCGATCGGTCGACGCGCCGTCTCGTGAGCCCCGATCGGTCCACGCGCCGTCTCCTGAGCCCCGATCGGTCCACGCGTCGTTCCCTAAGCCCCGATCCATCCACGCGCAGTCTCCCGAGCCCCAATCGGTCCACGCGCCGTCTCCTGAGCCCCGATCGGTCCACGCGCCGTCTTCGAGCCCCGATCGGTCCACGCGCCGTCTCCTAAGCCCTGTTCGGTCCAAACGCCTTCTCCTAAACCCCGGTCGGTCTACGCGCCGTCTCCGAGCCCCGATCGGTCCACGCATCGTCTCCTAAGCCCCGATCGGCTAACGCGTCGACTCCGAGCCGCGATCGTTCCACGCGCCGTCCCCGATCCCCGATCGATCCACGCGCCGTCTCCGAGCGCCGTACGGTTCACGCGCCGTCACCCGAGCCCCGATCGTTCCACACGGCGTCTCCGAGCCCCGATCGGTCCACGCTTCGTCTCCTGAGCCCGGATCGTTCCACGCGTCGTCTCCTGATTCCCGATCCTTAAACGCGTCGTCTCCGAGCCTCGATCGGTCCACACGCCGTGTCCGATCCCCGATCGGTCCGCGTACCGCATTCTGAGCCGCGGTCCGTCCACGCGCCGTCTCCGAGCCGCGATCGGTCCACGCGCCGTCGCCGAACCCCAATTGGTCCACGCGCAACCGCCTGACCCCCAGTCGATCCACGCGTCGTCTCCGAGCTCCAGTCGGTCCACGCGCCGTTTCCTGAGACCTGATCGGTCCATGCGTCGTCTTCTAAGCCCCGATGCCTCCACGCGCCGTCTCCGAGCCACGACCGGTTCAGGCGCCGCTTCCCGAGCCCCGATCAGTCCACGTGTCGTCTCCTGAACCCCGATCGCTCCACGGACCGTTTCCTGATCCCCGATCGGTCCACGCGCCGCCTCCTGAGTCCCGATCGGTCAACGCGTCGTGTCCTAACCCCTGATCGGTCCACGTGCCGTCTCCGAGCCCCGATGGGTCCACGTGCCACATCCTGAGCCCCGATCGGACGACGCGTCGTCCCCTGAGCCTTGATCGATCCACGCGTCGTCTCCTGAACCCCGATTGCTCCACGGGCCGTTTCCTGAACCCGATCGGTCCACGCGTCGTCTACTAAGCCCAGATGCCTCCTCGCGCCGTCTCCGAGCCATGACGGGTCCAGGCGCCGCTTCCTGAGCCCCGGTCGGTCCACGCGTTGTCTCCTAAGCCCCGTTCGGTCCACGCGCCGTCTCCTAAGCCCCGATCATTCCACGCGCCGTCTCCGAGCCCCGATCGGTCCACGCACCATCTCATGCTCCCCAATCGGTCCATGCGCCGCCTCCGGAGCCCTGATCAATCCACGCGAATCTCCTGAGCTCCGGTCGGTCCTCGTACCGTCTCCGAGCCCCGATCGGTCCACGTACCATCTCCGAAGCCCCGGTCGGTCCACGCGCCGTCTCCTGAGCCCCGATCGGTCCACGTGCCGCGGCGAACCCCAATTGGTCCACGCGCAACCTCTCGAGCCCCAGTCGGTAAACGCGCTGTCTCCGAGCCCCGATCGGTCCACGTATGTTCTCCTAAGCCCCAATTAGTCCCCGCGCCGTCTCCTAAGCCCCGATCTGCCCACGGGCCGTCTCCGAGCTCCGATCGGTCCACGCGCCGTCTCCAAGCCTCGATCCGTACACGCGTCGTCTCCGAGCCCCGATCGGTCCACGCGCCTTCTCCGAGCCCCGATCGGTTCACGCATCGTCTCCTAAGCCCCGATCGGTTAACGCGCCGTCTCCGAGCCCCGAACGGTCCACGCGCCGTCGCCGAACCCCAATTGGTCCACGCGCAACCGCCTGAGCCCCAGTCGGTTCCCGCGCTGTCGCCGAACCCCGATCGGTCCACGCGTCGTCTCCGAGCCCCGATCGGTCCACGCGCCGTCGCCGAGCCATGATCGGTCCACACGCGGCCTCCTGAGCCCCGGTCGGTCCACGCGCCGTCTCCTAATCCCCAATCTGTCCACGACCCGTCTGCGGGCCCCGATCGGTGCACGTGCCGTCTCCTAAGCCCCGATCGGTCCACGCGCCGTCGCCGAACCCCAATTGGTCCACGCGAAACCGCCTGAGCCCCAGTCGGTCCACGCGCTGTCTCCGAGCCCCGATCGGTCCACGCGTCGTCTCCAAGCCCCGATCGGTCCACGCGCCGTCGCCGAGTAATGTTCTGTCCACGCGCGGCCTCCTGAGACCCGATCGGTCGGCGCGCCGTCTTCGAGCCCCGATCGGTCCACGCATGGTCTCCTAAGCCCCAATCGGTTAACGCGCCGTCCCCGAGCCCCGACCGGTCCACGCGATGTCTCCTGAGCCCCGATACGTTCACGCGCAGTCGCCGAGCCCTGATCGGTCCACGCGCTATCTCCTGAGCCCCGATAGGTACACGCGTCATCGCCTACACCCCGATCGGTCCACGCGTCGTCTCCTAAGCCCCGATCGGTCCACGCGCCGTCTCCGAGCCCCGATCGGTCCACGCACTGTCTCCTCATCCCCATGGGTCCACGCGGCGCCTCCGGGGCCCCGACCGATCCACGCGAGGCTCCTAAGCCCCGATCGGTCCACGCGCAACCGCCTGAGCCCCAGTCGGTCGACGCGCTGTCTCCGAGCCCCGATCGGTCCACGCGTCGTCTCCGAGCCCCGATCGGTCCACGCGCCGTCGCCAAGCCACGATCGGTGCACGCGCGGCCTCCTGAGCCCCGATCGGTCCACGCGCCGTCGCCGAGCCGCGATCGGTCCACGCATCCCCTCCTGAGCCCCGGACGGTCCACGCTCCGTCACCGAACCCCGAACGGTCGACTCGCCGTCTTCGAGCGCCGATCGGTTAACGCGCCGTCTCCGCGCCCCGATCAGTCCACGCGCTCTCTCCTGAGCCCCGACCGGTCCACGCGTCGTCTCCTAAGCCCCGATCGGTCCACGCGTCGTCTCCTAAGCCCCGATTCGTCGACGCGTCGTCTCCTGAGCCCCGATCAATTGACGCGTCTTCTCCTGAGCCCCGATCGCTTCTCGTGCCGCCTCCTGAGCCCCGATCCGTCGAGGCATCGTCTCCGGAGCCCCGATCAATTGACGTGTCTTCTCATGTGCCCCGATCGCTCCTCGCGCCGTCTCCTGAACCCCGCTCGGTCCATGCGTCGTCTTCTTAGCCCGGATGCCTCCATGCGCCGTCTCCGACCCACGATCGGTCCAGGCGCCGTCTCCGGAGCCCCGATCGATCCACGCGTCGTCTCCTAAGCCCCGATTCGTCCACGCGGCGTATCCGGGCGCCGATGATTTCACGCGCCGTCTCCTGAGACCCGATCGTTCCACGCGCCGTCTCCGAGCCCCGATCGATCCACGCGCCGCCTCCTGAGCCCCGATCGGTCCACGCGCCGTCGCCGAACCCCAATTGGTCCACGCGCAACCGCCTGAGCCCCAGTCGGTCCACGCACTGTGTCCGAGCCCCGATCGGTCCACGCGCCGTCTTCGAGCGCCGATCGGTCCACGCAACGTCTCTTAAGCCCCAATCGGTTAACGCGCCGTCTCCTGAGCCCCGATCGTTCTACGCACCGTCTCCGAGCCCCGCTCCGTCCACGCGCAGTCGCCGAGCCCCGATCGGTTCACGCGCGGTCTCCTGAGCCCCAGTCGGTACACGCGCTCTCTCCGAGCCCCGATCGGTCCACGCGTCGTCTCCTAAACCCGATCGTTCTACGCGTCGTCTCCTAAGCCCCGATCGGTCGACGTGTCGTCTCCTGAGCCCCAGTTGGTCCACGGGCTGTCTCCGAGCCCCGATCGATCCACGCACCGCCTCCTGAGCTCCGATCGGTCGACGCGCCGACTCCTAAGCCCCGATCCGTCCACGCGCCGTCTCCTGAGCCCCGATCGTCCAACGTGCCGTCTCCGAGCACCGATCGGTCCACGCGTCGCCTCCTGAGCCCCGGTCGGTCCACGCGCCGTGTCCTGAGCCCCGATCGGTCCACGCGTCGTCTCCTAAGCCCCGATCGGTCCACGCGTCGTTTCCTAAGCCCCGATCCGTCGACGCGTCGTCTCCTGAGCCACGATCAATTGACGCGTCTTCTCCTGAGCCCGATCGCTCCTCGCGCCGTCTCCTGAGCCCCGATCGGTCCACGCGTCGTGTCCGAGCTCCGATCGGTCTATACGCCGTTTCCTGATCCCCGATCGGTCCATGCGTCGTCTACTAAGCCCCGGTCGTTCGACGCGTCGTCTCCTAAGCCCCGATCGGTTGACGCGTCATCTCCTGAGCCCCAGTTGGTCCACGGGCTGTCTCCGAGCCCCGATCGATCCACGCACCGCCTCCTGAGCTCCTATCGGTCGACGCGCCGACTCCTAAGCCCCGATCCGTCCACGCGCCGTCTCCTGAGCCCCGATCGTTCCACGCGCCTTCTCCTAAGCCACGATCGGTCCACGCGCCGTCGCCGAGCCCCGATCGGTCCAGGCGTATCCTCCTGTGCCCCGGTCGGTCCACGCGCCTTCTCCGAGCCCCGATCATCCCACGCGCCGTCTCCTGATGCCCAATCGGTCCACGCGCTGTCTCCTGAGCCCCGATAGGTACACGCGTAGTCTCCTAAGCCCCGATCGGTCCACGCACCGCCTCCGGAGCCCCAATCGATCAACGTGAGTCTCCTAAGCCTCGATCGGTCCACGCGCCGTCTCCTGTGCCCCGATCGGTCGACGCGTCCTCTCCTAAACCCCGATCGGTCCACGCGTCGTCTCCGAGCCCCGATCGGTCCACGCGTCGTCTCCTGAGCCCCAACCGCTCCACACGCCGTTTCCTGAGCCCAGATCGGTCCACGCATCGTCTCCGAGCACCGATCGGTCCACGCGCCGTTTTCTGAGCACCGTTCGGTCCACGCGTCGTCTTCAAAGCCCCGATGCCTCCACGCGCCGTCTCCGAGCCCCGATCGCTCCTCGCGCCGTGTCCTGAGCCCCGCTCGATCCATGCGTCGTCTTCTTAGCCCCGATGCCTCCACGCGCCGTTTCCGAGCCACGATCGGTCCAGGCGCCGATTCCTGAGCCCCGAACGGTCCACGCGCCGTCGCGTAAGCCCCAATCGGTCTACGCGCCGTCTCAGAGCGCCGATCATTTCACGCGCCGTCTCCTGAGCCCCGATCATTCCACGCCCCGCCTCCGAGCCCCGATCGGTCCACGCGCCGTCTCCTAAGCCCCGATCGGTCCACCCGCCGTTTCCGAGCCCCGATCGGTCCACGCGTCGTCTCCTGAGCCCCAACCGCTCCACACGCCGTTTCCTGAGCCCCGATCGGTCCACGCGCTGTCTCCGAGCCCTGATCGGTCCACGCGTCGTCTCCGAGCCCCGATCGGTCTACGCACCGTCGCCGAGCCATGATCGGTCCACGCGCGGCCTCCTGAGCCCCGATCGGTCCACGCGCCGTCGCCGAGCCGCGATCGGTTCTCCCGCGGCCTCCTGAGCCCCGGTCGGTCCACGCGCCGCCTACGGAGCCCCGATCGATCCACACGATTCTCCTGAGCTCCGGTCGGTCGACGCGCCGTCTCCTGAGCCCCGATCGGTCCACGCGTCGTCTCCTAAGCCCCGATTCGTCGACGCGTCGTCTCCTGAGCCCCGATCAATTGACGCGTCTTCTCCTGAGCCCCGATCGCTTCTCGTGCCGCCTCCTGAGCCCCACTCCGTCGAGGCGTCGTCTCCGGAGCCCCGATCAATTGACGTGTCTTCTCCTGAGCCCCGATCGCTCCTCGCGCCGTCTCCTGAACCCCGCTCGGTCAATGCGTCGTCTTCTTAGCACGGATGCCTCTACGCGCCGTCTCCGAGCCACGATGGGTCCAGGCGCCGCTTCCTTCGCCCCGATCGGTCCACGCGCCGTCTCCTAAGCCCCAATCGGTCCACGCGGCGTCTCCGAGCGCCGATCATTTAACGCGCCGTCTCCTGAGACCCGATCGTTCCACGCGCCGTCTCCGAGCCCCGATCGGTCCACGCGCGGCCTCCTGAGCCCCGATTGGTTCACGCGCCGTATCCGAGCCCCAATCGGTCCACGCGCCGTCTCCTAAGCCCCGATCGGTCCACGCGCCGTCTCCGAGCGCCGATCGGTTCACGCGCCGTCTCCTGAGCCCCGATCGCTCAACGCGACTTCTCCGAGCCCCGATCGGTCCACGCGCCGTCTCCTGAGCCCGGATCGGTCCACGCACCGTTGCCGACCCCAATTGGTCCACGTTCAACCGCCTGAGCCCCGGTTGGTCCACGCGCTGTCTCCGAGCCCCGATCGGTCCACGCGTCGTATCCAAACCCCGATCGGTCCACGCGCCGTCGCCGAGCCATGATCGGTCCACGCGCCGTCTCCTAAGCCCCGATCGGTCCACGCGCCGTCTCCGAGAGCCGATCGGTTCACGCGCCGTCTCCTGAGCCCCGATCGGTCCACGCGCCGTCTCCGGGCCCCGATCGGTCCACGCACCATCTCCTGCTCTCCAATCGGTCCACGCGCCGCCTCCGGAGCCCCGATCGATCCACGCTAGGCTCCTGAGCCCCGGCCGGTCCGCGCGCCGCCTCCTGAGCCCCGAAGGGTCGACGCGTCGTCTCCTGAGCCCCGATGCGTCCACGCGCAGTCGCCGAGCCCCGATCGGTCCACGCGGGGTCTCCTGAGCCCCGATCGGTCCACGCGCCGTCTCCTAAGCCCCGATCGATCCACGCGCCGTCTCCGAGCGCCGCTCGGTTCACGCGCCGTCTCCTGTGCTCCGATCGTTCCACGCGCCGTCTCCGAGCCCCGATCGGTCCACGCGCCGTCTCCTGAGCCCCGATCGTTCCACACGCCGCCTCCTAAGCCCCGATCGGTCCAGGCGTCGTCTCCTATGCCCCGACCGGTCCACCCGCCGTCTCCGAGCCACGATCGGTCCACGCGCCGTCGCCGAGCCATGATCAGTCCACGCGCGGCCTCCTGAGCCCCGATCGGTTTACGCGCCGTCGCCGAGCCGCGATCGGTCCACGCGCGGCCTCCTGAGCCCCGGTCGGTTCACGCGCCGTATCCGAGCCCCAATCGGTCCGCGCGCCGTCTCCTGAGCCCCGATTGTTCGACGCGTCGTCTCCTGAGCCCCGATCGATCCACGCGTCGTCTTCAAAGCCCCGATGCCTCCACGCGCCGTCTCCGAGCTACGATCGGTCCGTGCGCCGCTTCCACAACGCCGATCGGTCCACGCGTCAACTCCTGATCTCCGATCGGTCCACGCGCCGTCTCCTAAGCCCCGATCGGTCCACGCGCCGTCTCCGAGCGCCGATCGGTTGACGCGCCGATCGGCTGAGCCCCGATCGTTCCACGCGCCGTCTCCGAACCCCGATCGGTCCACGAGCCGTCTCCTAAGCCCCGTTCGGTCCAAGTGTCTTCTCCTAAACCCCCGTCGGTCCACGCGCCGTCTCCGAGCCCCGAACGGTTCACGCACCGTCTCCTGGTCCCAATCGGTCCACGCGGCGCCTCTGGAGCACCGATCGATCCACGCGAGTCTCCTGAGCCCCAGTCGGTTCGCGCGCCGTCTCCTGAGCCCCGATCGGTCCGTGCGCCGCTTCCACAACCCCGATCGGTCCACGCGTAATCTCCTGATCTCCGATCGGTCCACGCGCCGTCTCCTAAGCCCCGATCGGTCCACGCGCCGTCTCCGAGCGCCGATCGGTTGACGCGCCATCTCCTGAGCCCCGATCGGTCCACGCGTCGTCTTCAAAGCCCCGATGCCTCCACGCGCCGTCTCCGAGCCACGATCGGTCCGTGCGCCGCTTCCACAACCCCGATCGGTCCACGCGTAATCTCCTGATCTCCGATCGGTCCACGCGCCGTCTCCTAAGCCCCGATCGGTCCACGCGCCGTCTCCGAGCGCCGATCGGTTGACGCGCCATCTCCTGAGCCCCGATCGTTCCACGCGCCGTCTCCGAGCCCCGATCGGTCCACGCGCCGTCACCTAAGCCGCGATCCGTCCACGGGCCGTCTCCGAGCTGCTATCGGTAAACGCGCCGTCACCAAGCCCTGATCTGTACACGCGTCGTCTCCGCGCCCCGATCGGTCCACGCGCCGTCGCCGAGCCTCGATCGGTCCACGCACCGTCTCCTGAGCCCCGATCGGTCCACGCGCCGTCTCCGAGCCCCGAACGGTTCACGCACCGTCTCCTGGTCCCAATCGGTCCACGCAGCGCCTCTGGAGCCCCGATCGATCCACGCGAGTCTCCTGAGCCCCAGTCGGTTCGCGCGCCGTCTCCTGAGCCCCGATCGGTCCGTGCGCCGCTTCCACAACCCCTATCGGTCCACGCGTAATCTCCTGATCTCCGATCGGTCCACGCGCCGTCTCCTAAGCCCCGATCGGTCCACGCGCCGTCTCCGAGCGCCGATCGGTTGACGCGCCATCTCCTGAGCCCCGATCGGTCCACGCGTCGTCTTCAAAGCCCCGATGCCTCCACGCGCCGTCTTCGAGCCACGATCGGTCCGTGCGCCGCTTCCACAACCCCGATCGGTCCACGCGTAATCTCCTGATCTCCGATCGGTCCACGCGCCGTCTCCTAAGCCCCGATCGGTCCACGCGCCGTCTCCGAGCGCCGATCGGTTGACGCGCCATCTCCTGAGCCCCGATCGGTCCACGTACCATCTCCGAAGCCCCGATCGGTCCACGCGCCGTCTCCTGAGCCCCGATCGGTCCACGCGCCGCGGCGAACCCCAATTGGTCCACGCGCAACCTCTCGAGCCCCAGTCGGTAAACGCGCTGTCTCCGAGCCCCGATCGGTCCACGTATGTTCTCCTAAGCCCCAATTAGTCCCCGCGCCGTCTCTTAAGCCCCGATCTGCCCACGGGCCGTCTCCGAGCTCCGATCGGTAAACGCGCCGTCACCAAGCCCTGATCTGTACACGCGTCGTCTCCGAGCCCCGATCGGTCCACGCGCCGTCGCCGAGCCTCGATCGGTCCACGCACCGTCTCCTGAGCCCCGATCGGTCCACGCGCCGTCTCCTAAGCCGCGATCCGTCCACGGGCCGTCACCGAGCTGCTATCGGTAAACGCGCCGTCACCAAGCCCTGATCTGTACACGCGTCGTCTCCGAGCCCCGATCGGTCCACGCGCTGTCTCCGAGCACCGATCGGTCTACGCGTCGTCTCCGAGCCCCGATCGGTCCACGCGCCGTCTCCGAGCCCCGAACGGTTCACGCACCGTCTCCTGGTCCCAATCGGTCCACGCAGCGCCTCTGGAGCCCCGATCGATCCACGCGAGTCTCCTGAGCCCCAGTCGGTTCGCGCGCCGTCCCCTGAGCCCCGATCGGTCCGTGCGCCGCTTCCACAACCCGGATCGGTCCACGCGTAATCTCCTGATCTCCGATCGGTCCACGCGCCGTCTCCGAGCGCCGATCGGTTGACGCGCCATCTCCTGAGCCCCGATCGGTCCACGCGTCGTCTTCAAAGCCCCGATGCCTCCACGCGCCGTCTCCGAGCCACGATCGGTCCGTGCGCCGCTTCCACAACCCCGATCGGTCCACGCGTAATCTCCTGATCTCCGATCGGTCCATGCGCCGTCTCCTAAGCCCCGATCGGTCCACGCGCCGTCTCCGAGCGCCGATCGGTTGACGCGCCATCTCCTGAGCCCCGATCGTTCCACGCGCCGTCTCCGAGCCCCGATCGGTCCACGCGCCGTCTCCTAAGCCCCGTTCGGTCCAAGCGCCTTCTCCTAAACCCCGGTCGGTCAACGCGTCGTGTCCTAACCCCTGATCGGTCCACGTGCCGTCTCCGAGCCCCGATGGGTCCACGTGCCACATCCTGAGCCCCGATCGGATGACGCGTCGTCTCCTGAGCCTTGATCGATCCACGCGTCGTCTCCTGAACCCCGATTGCTCCACGGGCCGTTTCCTGAGCCCCGATCGGTCCACGCGTCGTCTACTAAGCCCAGCTGCCTCCTCGCGCCGTCTCCGAGCCATGACGGGTCCAGGCGCCGCTTCCTGAGCCCCGGTTGGTCCACGCGTTGTCTCCTAAGCCCCGTTCGGTCCACGAGCCGTCTCCTAAGCCCCGATCATTCCACGCGCCGTCTCCGAGCCCCGATCGGTCCACGCGCCGTCTCCTGAGCCCCGATCGGTCCATGCGTTGTCTCCTAAGCCCCGATCGGTCCACGCGTCGTCTCCTAAGCGCCGATCCGTCGACGCGTCGTCTCCTGAGCCCCGATCGATCCACGCGTCTTCTCCTGAGCCCGACCGCTCCATCCGTCGTCTCCGAGCTCCGATCGGTCCAGGTGCCGTTTCCGAGCCCCGATTGGTCCATGCGTCGTCTTCGAAGCCCCGATGCCGCCACGCGCCGTCTCCGAGCCACGATCGGTGCAGGCGCCGCTTCCTGAGCCCCGATCGGTCCACGCGCTGTCTCCTGAGCCCCGATACGTCCACGCGCAGTCGCCGAGCCCCGATCAGTCCACGCGCGGCCTCCTGAGCCCCGGTCGGTTCACGCGCCGTCTCCCCGCCCAGATCGGTCCACGCGCCGTCTCCTGAGCCCTGATCCGTCCACGCGCGGCGTCGAGCCGCGATCGGTCCACGCGCGGCCTCCTGAGCCCCAATCGGTCCACGCGGCGTCTCCTAAGCCCCGATCGGTCCGTGCGCCGTCTCCGAGCCCCGATCGGTCCACGCACCATCTCATGCTCCCCAATCGGTCCATGCGCCGCCTCCGGAGCCCTGATCAATCCACGCGAATCTCCTGAGCTCCGGTCGGTCCTCGTACCGTCTCCGAGCCCCGATCGGTCCACGTACCATCTCCGAAGCCCCGATCGGTCCACGCGCCGTCTCCTGAGCCCCGATCGGTCCACGCGCCGCGGCGAACCCCAATTGGTCCACGCGCAACCTCTCGAGCCCCAGTCGGTAAACGCGCTGTCTCCGAGCCCCGATCGGTCCACGTATGTTCTCCTAAGCCCCAATTAGTCCCCGCGCCGTCTCCTAAGCCCCGATCTGCCCACGGGCCGTCTCCGAGCTCCGATCGGTCCACGCGCCGTCTCCAAGCCTCGATCCGTACACGCGTCGTCTCCGAGCCCCGATCGGTCCACGCGCCTTCTCCGAGCCCCGATCGGTTCACGCATCGTCTCCTAAGCCCCGATCGGTTAACGCGCCGTCTCCGAGCCCCGAACGGTCCACGCGCCGTCGCCGAACCCCAATTGGTCCACGCGCAACCGCCTGAGCCCCAGTCGGTTCCCGCGCTGTCGCCGAACCCCGATCGGTCCACGCGTCGTCTCCGAGCCCCGATCGGTCCACGCGCCGTCGCCGAGCCATGATCGGTCCACACGCGGCCTCCTGAGCCCCGGTCGGTCCACGCACCGTCTCCTGAGCCCCGATCGGTCCACGCGCCGTCTCCTAAGCCGCGATCCGTCCACGGGCCGTCTCCGAGCTGCTATCGGTAAACGCGCCGTCACCAAGCCCTGATCTGTACACGCGTCGTCTCCGAGCCCCGATCGGTCCACGCGCTGTCTCCGAGCACCGATCGGTCTACGCGTCGTCTCCGAGCCCCGATCGGTCCACACGCCGTCTCCGAGCCCCGATCGGTCCACACGCCGTCTCCGAGCCCCGATCGGTCCACGCGCCATCTCCTGAGCCCCAATCGGTCCACACGCTGTCTCGTGAGCCCCGATAGGTACACGCGTCGTCTCCGAGCCCCGATCGGTCCACGCGCCATCGGCCAACCCCGATCGGTCCACGCGCCGTCTCCTGAGCTCCGAACGGTCCACACCTCTTGTCCTGAGCCCCGATCGGCCGATGCGTCGTCTCCTAAGCCCCGACCGGTTCACGCGCCGTCTCCTGTGCACCGATCGAATCACGTGCCGTCTCCTGAGCCCCGATCGGTTAACGCGCCGTCTCCGAGCCGCGATCGGTCCACGCGCCGTCGCCGAACCCCAATTGGTCCACGCGCAACCGCCTGACGCCCAGTCGATCCACGCGTCGTCTCCTGAGCCCGGATCGGTCCACGCGCCGTCGCCGAACCCCAATTGGTCCACGCGCAACCGTCTGAGCCCCGGTCGGTTCCCGCGCTGTCGCCGAACCCCGATCGGTCCACGCGTCGTCTCCGAGCCCCGATCGGTCCACGCGCCGTCGCCGAGCCATGATCGGTCCACACGCGGCCTCCTGAGCCCCGGTCGGTCCACGCACCGTCTCCTGAGCCCCGATCGGTCCACGCGCCGTCTCCTAAGCCGCGATCCGTCCACGGGCCGTCTCCGAGCTGCTATCGGTAAACGCGCCGTCACCAAGCCCTGATCTGTACACGCGTCGTCTCCGAGCCCCGATCGGTCCACGCGCTGTCTCCGAGCACCGATCGGTCTACGCGTCGTCTCCGAGCCCCGATCGGTCCACACGCCGTCTCCGAGCCCCGATCGGTCCACACGCCGTCTCCGAGCCCCGATCGGTCCACGCGCCATCTCCTGAGCCCCAATCGGTCCACACGCTGTCTCGTGAGCCCCGATAGGTACACGCGTCGTCTCCGAGCCCCGATCGGTCCACGCGCCATCGGCGAACCCCGATCGGTCCACGCGCCGTCTCCTGAGCTCCGAACGGTCCACACCTCTTGTCCTGAGCCCCGATCGGCCGATGCGTCGTCTCCTAAGCCCCGACCGGTTCACGCGCCGTCTCCTGTGCACCGATCGAATCACGTGCCGTCTCCTAAGCCCCGATCGGTTAACGCGCCGTCTCCGAGCCGCGATCGGTCCACGCGCCGTCGCCGAACCCCAATTGGTCCACGCGCAACCGCCTGACGCCCAGTCGATCCACGCGTCGTCTCCTGAGCCCGGATCGGTCCACGCGCCGTCGCCGAACCCTAATTGGTCCACGCGCAACCGTCTGAGCCCCGGTTGGTCCACGCGCTGTCTCCGAGCCCCGATCGGTCCACGCGTCGTATCCGAACCCCGATCGGTCCACGCGCCGTCGCCGAGCCATGATCGGTCCACGCGCGGCCTCCTGAGCCCCGGTTGGTTCAAGCGCCGTATCCGAGCCCCTATCGGTCCACGCGTCGTCTCCGAGCCCCGATCGGTCCACGCGCCGTCGTCGAGCCATGATCGGCCCACGCGAGGCTCCTGAGCCCCGGTCGGTCCGCGAGCCGTCTCCTGAGCCCCGACCGCTCCATGCGTCGTCTTCTAAGCGCCGATGCCTCCACCCGCCGTCTCCGAGCCACGATCGGTGCAGGCGCCGCTTCGTGAACCCCGATCGGTCCACGCGCTGTCTCCTGAGCCCCGATCCATCCACGCGCAGTCGCCGAGCCCCGATCGGTCCACGCGCGGTCTACTGAGCTCCGGTCGGTCCACACGCCGCTGCGAACCCCAATAGGTCCACGCGCAACCTCTCGTGCCCCAGTCGGTAAACGCGCTGTCTCCGAGCCCCGATCGGTCCACGTATGTTCTCCTAAGCCCCAATTAGTCCACGCGCCGTCTCCTAAGCCCCGATCTGCCCACGGGCCGTCTCCGAGCTCCGATCGGTCCACGCGCCGTCTCGAAGCCTCGATCCGTACACGCGTCGTCTCCGAGCGCCGATCGGTCCACGCGCCATCGCCGAACCCCGATCGGTCCACGCGCCGTCTCCTGAGCTCCGAACGGTCCACACCCCTTGTCCTGAGCCCCGATCGGCCGACGCGTCGTCTCCTAAGCCCCGACCGGTTCACGCGCCGTCTCCTGTGCACCGATCGAATCTCGTGCCGTCTCCTAAACCCCGATCGGTCCACACGTCGTCTCCTAAGCCCCAATCGGTCCACGCGTCGTCTCCTATGCCCCGATCCGTCGCCGCGTCGTCTCCTGAACCCCGATCAATTGACGCGTCTTCTCCAGAGCCCCGATCGCTCCTCGCGCCGTCTCGTGAGCCCCGCTCGGTCCATGCGTCGTCTTCTTAGCCCCGATGCCTCCACGCGTCGTCTCCTAAGCCCCGATCTGTCTACGCGCCGTCTCCGGGCCCCGATCGGTCCACGCACCATCTCCTGCTCTCCAATCGGTCCACGCGCTGCCTCCGGAGCCCCGATCGATCCACGCTAGGCTCCTGAGCCCCGGCCGGTCCGCGCGCCGTCTCCTGAGCCCCGAACGGTCGACGGGTCGTCTCCTGAGCCCCGATCGATCCACGCGCCGTCTCCTAAGCCCCGATCGGTCCACGCGCCGTCTCCTAATCCCCAATCTGTCCACGACCCGTCTCCGGGCCCCGATCGGTGCACGCGCCGTCTCCTAAGCCCCGATCGGGCCACGCGCCGTCGCCGAACACCAATTGGTCCACGCGAAACCGCCTGAGCCCCAGTCCGTCCACGCGCTGTCTCCGAGCCCCGATCGGTCCACGCGTCGTCTCCGAGCCCCGATCGGTCCACGCGTCGTCTCCGAGCCCCGATCGGTCTACGCGCCGTCGCCGAGTCATGATCTGTCCACGCGCGGCCTCCTGAGACCCGATCGGTCCACGCGCGGTCGCCGAGCCGCGATCGGTCCACGCGCGGCCTCCTGAGCCCCGATTGGTTCACGCGCCGTATCCGAGCCCCAATCGGTCCACGCGCTGTCTCCGAGCCCTGATCGGTCCACGCGCCGTCTCCGAGCCACGATCGGTCCACGCGCCGTCGCCGAGCCATGATCAGTCCACGCGCGGCCTCCTGAGCCCCGATCGGTTTACGCGCCGTCGCCGAGCCGCGATCGGTCCACGCGCGGCCTCCTGAGCCCCGGTCGGTTCACGCGCCGTATCCGAGCCCCAATCGGTCCGCGCGCCGTCTCCTGAGCCCCGATTGTTCGACGCGTCGTCTCCTGAGCCCCGATCGATCCACGCGTCGTCTTCAAAGCCCCGATGCCTCCACGCGCCGTCTCCGAGCTACGATCGGTCCGTGCGCCGCTTCCACAACCCCGATCGGTCCACGCGTAGACTCCTGATCTCCGATCGGCCGACGCGCCGTCTCCTAAGCCCCGATCGGTCCACGCACCGTCTCCGAGCGCCGATCGGTTCACGCGCCGTCTCCTGAGCCCCGATCATTCCACGCGCTGTCTCCGAGCCCCGATCGGTCCACGCGTTGTCTCCTAAGCCCCGATCGGTCCACGCGCCGTCTCCGAGCGCCGAGCGGTCCACGTTCCGTCGCCGAACCCGAATTGGTCCACGCGCAACCGCCTGAGCCCTAGTCGGTCCACGCGCTGTCTCCGAGCCCCGGTCGGTCCACACGCCGTTGCCGAGCTATGATCGGTCCACGCGCGGTCTCCTGAGCCCCGATCGGTCCACGCGCCGTCGCCGATCCACGATCGGTCCGTGCGCCGCTTCCAGAGCCCTATCGGTCCACGCATCGTCTCCTGATTTCCGATCGGTCCACGCGCCGTCTCCTAAGCCCCGATCGGTCCACGCGCTGTCTCCGAGTGCCGATCGGTTCACGCGCCGTCTCCAAGCCCCGATCGGTCCATGCATCGTTTCCTAAGCCCGGATCGGTTAACGCACTGTCTCCGAGCGCCGATCGGTCCACGCGCCGTCGCCTAACCCCAAATGGTCCACGCGCAACCGCCTGAGCCCCGATCGGTCCACGCGTCGTCTCTGAACACCGATCGGTCCACGCGCCATTGCCGAGCCATGATCGGTCCACGCGCGGCCTCCTGAGCCCCGATCGGTCCACGCGCCGCCGCCAAGCCGCGATCGGTCCACGCGCGGCCTCCTGAGCCCCGATCGGTCCACGCGCCGTCACCGAGCCGCGATCGGTCCACGCGAGGCTCCTGAGCCCCGGTCGGTCCGCGCGCCGCCTCCTGAGCCCCGATCGGTCGACGCGTCGTTTCCTGAGCCCCGATCGATCCACGCGTCGTCTCCTGAGCTCCGATCGCCCCACGCGCCGATTTCTGAGCCCCGATCAATTGACGCGTCTTCTCCTGAGCCCCGATCGCTCCTCGCGCCGTCTCCTGAGCCCCGCTCGGTCCATGCGTCGTCTTCTTAGCCCCGATGCCTCCACACGCCGTCTCCTGAGCCCCGATCGTTCCACGCGTCATCGCCGAATCCCCGATCCGTACACGCGTCGTCTCCGAGCCTCGATCGGTCCAGGCGCGGATTCCTGAGCCCCAATCGGTCCACGCGTTGTCACCTAAGCCCCGATCGGTCCACGCGCCGTCTCCGAGCCCCGATCCGTTCACGCATCGTCACCTAAGCCCCGATCGGACCACGCACCGTCTCCTGAGTCCCGATCGCTCCACGCTCCGTCTCCGAGCCCCGATCGGTCCACGCGCTGGCTCCTGAGCTCGGATCGGTCCACGCGCCGTCGCCGAACCCCAATTGGTCCACGCGCAACCGCCTGAGCCCCAGTCGGTCCACGCGCTGTCTCCGAGCCCCGATCGGTCCACGCGCCGTCTCCGAGCGCCGATCGGTTCACGCGCCGTCTCCTGAGCCCCGATCGGTCCACGCGGCGCCTCCGGAGCTCCGATCGGTCCACGCGCCGACTCCTGAGCCCCGATCGGTCCACGCGTCGTCTCCAAAGCCCTGATCGGTCCACGTGCCGTCTCCTGAACCCCGATACGTCCACACGCAGTCGCCGAGCCCCGATCGGTCCACGCGCCGTCGCCGAGCCTCGATCGGTCCACGCGCCGTCGCCGAGCCTCGATCGGTCCACGCGCGGCCTCCTGACCCCCGGTCGTTTCACGCGCCGTATCCGAGCCCCAATCGGTCCACGCGCCGTCTCCTGACTCCCAATCGGTCCACGCGCCGCCTCCTGAGCCCCGATCGCTCCACGCGCCGATTTCTTAGCCCCGATCAATTGACGCGTCTTCTCCTGAGCCCCGATCGCTCCTCGCGCCGTCTCCTGAGCCCCGCTCGGTCGACGCGTCGTTTCCTGAGCCGCGATCGATCCACGCGTCGTCTCCTGAGCCCCGATCGCTCGACGCGCCGATTTCTTAGCCCCGATCAATTGACGCGTCTTCTCCTGAGCCCCGATCGCTCCTCGCGCCGTCTCCTGAGCCCCGCTCGGTCCACGCGCCGTCGCCGAACCCCAATTGGTCCACACGCAACCTCCTAAGCCCCAGTCGGTACACGCGCTGTCTCCGAGCCCCGATCGGTCCACGTATCGTCTCCTAAGTCCCGCTCGGTTAACGTGTCGTTTCCGAGCCCCGATCGGTCTACGCGCCGTCTCCTGAGCCCCGATCGGTCCACGCGTTGTCTTCTTAGCCCCGATGCCTCCACGCGCCGTCTCCGAGCGCCGATCGGTTCACGCGCCGTCTCCTGAGCCCCGATCGTTCCACGCGCCATCTCCGAGCCCCGATTGGTCCACGCGCCGTCTCCTAAGCCCCGATCGGTCCACGCGCCTTCTCCTAAGCCCCGATCGGTTCACGCACCGTCTCCTGAGCCCTGATCGTTCCACGCGCCGTTTCCGAGCTCCGATCGGTCCACGCGGCGCCTCCTGAGCCCCGATACGTCCACGCGCAGTCGCCGAGCCCCGATCGGTCCACGCGCGGTCTCCTGAGCCCCGATCTGTCCACGCGCCGTCTCCGAGCCGCGATCGGTTCACGGATCGTCTCCTGAGCCCCGATCGGTTGACGTGCCGTCTCCGATCCCCGATCGGTCCACGCGCCGTCTCCGAGCCCCGGTCGGTCCACGCGCCGTCTCCGAGCCCCGATCGGTTCACGCACCGTCTCCTGAGCCCCGATCGTTCCACGCGCCGTTTCCGAGCTCCGATCGGTCCACGCGGCGCCTCCTGAACCCCGATACGTCCACGCGCCGTCTCCGAGCCGCGATCGGTTCACGGATCGTCTCCTGAGCCCCGATCGGTTGACGTGCCGTCTCCGATCCCCGATCGGTCCACGCGCCGTCTCCGAGCCCCGGTCGGTTCACGCGCCGTCACCTGAGCCCCGATCGTTCCACGCGCCGTCTCCGAGCCTCGATCGGTCCACGCGCCGTCTCCTGAGCCCGGATCGTTCCACGCGTCGTCCCCGAATCCCCGATCCGTACACGCGTCGTCTCCGAGCCTCGATCGGTCCACGCGCCGTTTCCTGAGCCCCGATCGATCCACGCTTCGTCTCCTGAGCCCCGATCGCTCCACGCGCCGATTTCTGAGCCCCGATCAATTGACGCGTCTTCTCCTGAGCCCCGATCGCTCCTCGCGCCGTCTCCTGAGCCCCGATCGTTCCACGCGCCGCCTCCTAAGCCCCGATCGGTCCAGGCTTCGTCTCCTAAGCCCCGACCGGTCGACGCGTCGTCTCCTGAGCCCCGGTCGGTTAACGCGCCGTCTCCAAGCCCCGATCGGTCCACTCGCAACCGCCTGAGCCCCAGTCGGTCCACGCGCTGTCTCCGAGCCCCGATCGGTCCACGCGTCGTCTCCGAGCACCGATTGGTCCACGCGCCGTCGCCGAGCCATGATCGGTCCACGCGCGGCCTCCTGAGCCCCGATCGGTCCACGCGCCGTCGCCGAGCCGCGATCGGTCTACGCGCGGCCTCCTTAACCCCGATCGGTCCACGCGCCGTCCCCGAGCCGCGATCGGTCCACGCGCGACCTCCTGAGCCCCGGTTGGTTCACGCGCCGTATCCGAGCCGCCATCGGTCCACACCTCGTCTCCGAGCCCCGATCCGTCCACGCGCCGTCGCCGAGCCATGATCGGCCCACGCGAGCCTCCTGAGCCCCGGTCGCTCCGCGCGCCGTCTCCTCAGCTCAGGAGACAGCGAGTGGACCGATTGGGACTCACGAGACGGCGCAGGGACCGATCGGGGCTCGGAGACGGCGCGTGGAACGATGCGGGCTCAGGAGACGGCGCGTTAACCGATTGGGGCTTAGGAGACGATGCGTGGACCGATCGGGGCTCGAAGACGGCGGGTGGACCGATCGGGGCTCGGAGACAGCGCGTGGACCGACTGGGGCTCAGGCGACGGCGCGTGGACCGATAGGGGCTTGGGAGACGGTACGTGGATCGATCGAGGCTCAGAGACGGCGCGTGGACCGACCGGGGCTCAGGAGACGGCGGGTGAACCGGTCGGGTCTTAGGAGACGATCCGTGAACCGATCGGGGCTCGGAGACGGCGCGTGGACAGATCGGGGCTCAGGAGACCGCGCGTGGACGGATCGGGGCTCGGCGACTGCGCGTGGACGTATCGGGGCTCAGGAGACGGCGCGTGGACCGATCGGGGCTCGGAGACGGCATGTTAACCGATTGCGGCTTAGGAGACGATGCGTGGGCCGATCGCGGCTCGGAGATGGCGCGTAGACCGATGGGTCTCCGAAACGACGCGTTAACCGAGCGGGGCTTACGAGACGATGCGTGGACCGATCGGGGCTCGGAGACAGAGCGTGTACCGACTGGGGCTCAGGAGACCGCGCGTGAACCGATCGGGGCTCGGAGACGGCGCGTGGACAGACCGGGGCTCAGGAGACCGCGCGTGGACGGATCGGGGCTCGGCGACTGCGCGTGGACGTATCGGAGCTCAGGAGACGGCGCGTGGACCGATCGGGGCTCGGAGACGGCATGTTAACCGATTGCGGCTTAGGAGACGATGCGTGGGCCGATCGCGGCTCGGAGACGGCGCGTGGACAGATCGGGGCTCAGGAGACCGCGCGTGGACCGATCGGGGCTCGGCGACTGCGCGTGGACGTATCGGGGCTCAGGAGACGCCGCGTGGACCGATCGGAGCTCGGAAACGGCGCGTGGAACGATCGGGGCTCAGGAGACGGTGCGTGGACGGATAGGGGCTCGGAGACGGCGCGTAGAACGATCGGGGCTCAGGAGACGGCGCGTGAACCGATTGGGCCTTAGGAGACGTTGCGTGGACCGATCGGCGCTCGAAGATGGCGCGTGGACCGATCGGGGCTCAGGAGACTGCGCGTGGATGGATGGGAGCTTAGGGAACGGCGCGTTGACCGATCGGGGCTCAGGAGACGGCGCGTGGACCGAGCATGGCTCAGGAGGCCGCGCGTGGACCGACTGGGGCTCAGGAGGTTGCGCGTGGACCAATTGGGGTTCGGCGACGGGGCGTGGACCGATCAGGGCTCGGAGACGGCGCGTTAACCGATCGGGGCTTAGGAGACGATGCGAGGAGGCATCTGGGTTTACAAGACGACGCGTGGATCGATCGGGGCTCGGAGACGGCGCGTGAACAGACCGGGGCTCAGGAGACGACGCGTGGATCGATCGGGGCTCAGGAGACGACGCGTCGACCGATCGGGGCTCAGGAGACGGCGCGCGGACCGACCGGGGTTCAGAAGCCTCGCGTGGATCGATCGGGACTCCGGAGGCGCCGCGTGGACCGATGGGGATCAGGACACGGTGCGTGGACCGATCGGGGCTCGGAGACGGCGCGTGGACCGATCGGGGCCTAGGAGACGACGCGTGGACAGATCGGGGCGTAGGAGACGACGCGTGTACCTATCGGGGCTCAGGAGACAGCGAGTGGACCGATTGGGACTCACGAGACGGCGCAGGGACCGATCGGGGCTCGGAGACGGCGCGTGGAACGATCGGGGCTCAGGAGACGGCGCGTTAACCGATTGGGGCTTAGGAGACGATGCGTGGACCGATCGGGGCTCGAAGACGGCGGGTGGACCGATCGGGGCTCGGAGACAGCGCGTGGACCGACTGGGGCTCAGGCGATTGCGCGTGGACCAATTGGGGTTCGGCGACGGCGCGTGGATGGATCGGGGCTTAGGAGACGGCGCGTGCACCGATCGGGGCCCGGAGACGGGTCGTGGACAGATTGGGGCTTAGCAGACGGCGCGTGGACCGATCGTGGCTGGGAGACGGCACGTCCACCAATCGGGGCTTAGGAGACGACGCGTAGACCGATCGGGGCCCAGGAGACGGCGCGTGGACCGATTGGGGCGCAGGAGGCGGTGCGTGGACCGATTGGGGCTTAGGAGACGGCGCGTGGACCGATCGGGGCTCAGGAGACTCGCGTGGATCGATCGGGGCTAAGGAGGCAACGCGGGGACCCATCGGGGCTCGGAGACGGCGTGTGGACGTATCGGGGCTTAGGAGACGACGCGTGGACTGATCGGAGCTCAGGAGAAGACGCGTGGACCGATCGGGGCTTAGGAGAGGACCCGTCGACCGATCGGGGCTCAGGAGACGACGCGTGGACCGATCGAAGTTTAGCAGAGGACGCGTCGACCGATCGGCGCTCAGGAGACAGTGAGTGGACGGATCGGGACTCAGGAGACGGCGCGTGAACCGATCGGCGCTCGGAGACGGGGCGTGGACCGATTGGGGTTTAGCAGAGGACGCGTCGACCGATCGGGGCTCAGGAAAACAGCGCGTGGACGGATCGAGTCTCAGGAGACGGCACGTGAACCAATCGGTGCTCGGAGACGGGGCGTGGACCGATCGGGGCTTAGGAGATGGTGCGTGCACCGATCGACGCTCGGGAGACTGCGCGTGGATGGATCGGGGCTTCGGGAACGCCGCGTGGACCGATCGGGGCTCAGGAGACGGCGCGTGGACCGATCGGGGCTCGGACACGGCGCGTGGACCGATCGGGGCTCACGAGACGGCGCGTCGACCGATCGGGGCTCAGGAGACGGCGCGTGGACGGATCGTTCTCAGGAGACGGCGCGTGAACCGATCGGCGCTCGGAGACGGGGCCTGGACCGACCGGGGCTCAGGACACCGCGCGTGGACCCATCGGGGCTCGGAGACGGCGCGTGGAACGATCGTGGCTCGGAGTCGGCGCGTTAACCGATCGGGGCTCAGGAAGCGGCGCCTGGACCGATCGTGGCTCGGAGACGGCGCGAGGAGGCATCTGGGCTTAGAAGACGACGCGTGGATCGAACGGGGCTCGGAGACGGCGCGTGAACCGACCGGGGCTCAGGAGGCCGCGCGTGGACCTATCGAGGCTCGGCGACGGTGCGTGGACCGATCGGGGCTCGGCGACTGCGCGTGCACGTATCAGGGTTCAGGAGACGGCGCGTGAACCGATCGGGGCTCGGAGACGGCACGTGGACCGATCAGGGCTTAGGAGACGGCGCGTGCACCGATCGGGGCCCGGAGACGGGTCGTGGACAGATTGGGGCTTAGCAGACGGCGCGTGGACCGTTCGTGGCTGGGAGACGGCACGTCCACCAATCGGGGCTTAGGAGACGACGCGTAGAACGATCGGGGCCCAGGAGACGGCGCGTGGACCGATCGGGGCTCAGGAAACGGCGCGTGGACCGACTGGGGCTCAGGCGGTTGCGCGTGTACCAATTGGGGTTCGGCGACGGCGCGTGGATCGATCGGGGCTTAGGAGACGGCGCGTGCACCGATCGGGGCCCGGAGACGGGTCGTGGACAGATTGGGGCTTAGCAGAAGGCGCGTGGACGGATCGTGGATGGGAGACGGCACGTCCACCAATCGGGGCTTAGGAGACGACGCGTAGACCGATCGGGGCCCAGGAGACGGCGCGTGGACCGATCGGGGCTCAGGAAACGGCGCGTGGACCGACTGGGGCTCAGGCGATTGCGCGTGGACCAATTGGGGTTCGGCGACGGCGCGTGGATCGATCGGGGCTTTGCAGACGGCGCGTGGACCGATCGTGGCTGGGAGACGGCAGGTCCACCAATCGGGGCTTACGAGACGACGCGTAGACCGATCGGGGCCCAGGAGACGGCGCGTGGACCGATCGGGGCTCAGGAAACGGCGCTTGGACCGACTGGGGCTCAGGCGGTTGCGCGTGGACCAATTGGGGTTCCGCGACGACGCGTGGACCGATCGGGGCTCGGAGACGGCATGTTAACCGATCGGGGCTTAGGAGACGATGCGTGGACCGATCGGGCTCGAAGCAAGCGCGTGAACCGATCGGGGATCAGGAGGCCGCGCGTGGACTGATCGAGGCTCGGCGACGGCGCGTGGACCGATCGGGGCTCGGAGACGACGCGTGTACGGATCAGGGCTTGGTGACGGCGCGTTTACCGATAGCAGCTCGGAGATGGCCCGTGGACGGATCGCGGCTTAGGAGACGGCGCGTGGAATGATCGGGGCTCAGGAGACGGCGCGTGGACCGGTCGAGGCTCGGAGACGGCACGTGGACCGATCGGGGCTTAGGAGAAGGCGCGTGGACCGATCGGGGCTTAGGAGACGGCGCGTGGACCGATCGGGACTTAGGAGACGGCGCGTGGACCGATTGGGGCTTAGGAGACAGCGCGTGGACCGATCGGGGCTCAGGAAGCGACGCCTAGACCGATCGTGGCTCGGATACCGCGCGTGGAGGCATCGGGGCTAAGAAGACCACGCAGGGACCGAGCGGGGCTCAGGTGACGGCGGGAGGAGCGATCGGGGCTCAGAAATCGGCGCGTGGAGCGATCGGGGCTCGGAGACGACGCGTGGACCGATGGGGGCTCGGATACGGCGCGTGAAGCAACCGGGGTCAGGAGGCTGCGTGTGGACCGATCATGGCTCGGCGACGTCGCGTGGACCGATCGGGGTTTGGATACGACGCGTGGACCGATCGGGGCTCGGAGACAGCGCGTGGACCAACTGGGGCTCAGACGGTTGCGCGTGGACCAATTGGGGTTCGGCGACGGCGCGTGGACCGATCCGGGCTCAGGAGACGGCGCGTGGACCGAGCGGGGCTCGGAGACGGCGCGTGGAGCGATCGGGACTCAGGAGACGGTGCGTGGACCGATTGGGCCTCGGATACGGCGCGTGAAGCAACCGGGGCTCAGGAGGCCGCGCGTGGACCGATCGCGGCTCGTGCGACGGCGCGTTAACCGATTGGGGCTTAGGGGACGATGCGTGGACCGTTCGGAGCTCAGGAGACGGCGCGTGGACCGATCGGGGTTCGGCGATGGCGCGTGGAGCGATTGGGGCTCAGGAGACGGCGCGTGGATCGATCGGGGCTCAGGAGACGGTGCGTGGACCGATCGGGGCTTAGGAGACGACGCGTGGACCGATCGGGGCTTAGGAGACGACGCGTGGACCGATCGGGGCTTAGGAGACGGCGAGTGCACCGATCGGGGCCCGGAGACGGGTCGTGGACAGATTGGGGCTTAGGAGACGGCGCGTGGACCGATCGGGGCTGGGAGACGGCACGTGGACCAATAGGGGCTTAGGAGACGGCGCGTGGACCGATCGGGGCTTAGGAGACGACGCGTGAATCGAGCGGGGCTCGGAGACGGCGCGTGGATGGACCGTTGCTTAGAATGCGGCACGCGGACTGATCGGGGCTCGGAGACGGCGTGTGGACCGATCCGGGCGCAGGAAGCCGCGCCTGGACCCATCGTGGCTCGGAGACGGCGCGAAGGAATCAGGGCTAAGAAGACGACGCATGGACCGAGCGGGGTTCAGGAGATGGCGCGAGGAGCGATCGGGGCTCAGGAGAAGACACGTCAATTGATCGGGGCTCCGGAGACGACGCCTCGACGGAGTGGGGCTCAGGAGGCGGCACGAGAAGCGATCAGGGCTCAGGAGAAGACGCGTCAATTGATCGGGGCTCAGGAGACGACGCGTCGACGAATCGGGGCTTAGGAGACGACGCGTGGACCGATCGGGGCTCAGGAGACGGCGCGTCGACCGACCGGAGCTCAGGAGATTCGCGTGGATCGATCGGGGCTCCGTAGGCGGCGCGTGGACCGACCGGGGCTCAGGAGGCCGCGCGAGAACCGATCGCGGCTCGGCGATGGCGCGTGGACCGATCGGGGCTCAGGAGGCGGCGCGTGGACCGATCATGGCTCGGCGACGGCGCGTAGACCGATCGGGGCTCGGAGAAGACGCGAGCACCGATCAGGGCTCGGAGACAGCGCTTGGACCGATTGGGGCTCGGATACGGCGCGTGAACCAATCGGGGCTCAGGAGGCCGCTCGTGGACCGATCGCGGCTCGGCGACGGCGCGTGGACCGATCGGGTCTCAGGAGGCCGCGCGTGGACAGATCATGACTCGGCGACGGCGCGTGGACCGATCGGGGCTCGGAGACGACGCGTGGACCGATCGGGGCTCGGAGACGGCGCATGAACCGACCGGGGCTCAGGAGACGGCGCGTGGACTGATCGGGGCTCGGAGACGGCGCGTTAACCGATCGGGGCTCAGGAGACGATGCGTGGATCGATCGGGGTTCAGGAGGCGGCGCGTAGACCCATCGGGGATCGGAGACGGCACGTGGACCGATCAGGGCGTAGGAGACGACGCGTGGACCGATCGGGGCTCAGAAGACGGCGCGTGGACCGATCGGTGCTCGGAGACGGCGCGTGGACGGACCGTGGCTTAGAATGCGTCACGCGGACCGATCGGGGCTCGGATACGGCGTGTAGACGTATCGGGGCGTAGGAGTCGATGCGTGAACCGATCGGGGCTCAAGAGACGCCGCGTGGACCGATCGGGGCTCGGAGACGGCGAGTGGAACGATCGGGGCTCAGGAAACGGCGCGTGAAATGATCGGCGCTCTGAGACGGCGCGTGGACCGATTGTGGCTTACGAAACGGCGCGTGGATCGATCGGGGCTCAGGAAGCGGCGCCTCGACCTATCGTGGCTTGGAGACGGCGCGTGGAGGCATCGGGGCTAAGAACACGACGCCTGGACCGAGCGGGGCTCAGGAGACGGCGCGAGGAGCGATCGGGGCTCAGGAGAAGACGCGTCAATTGATCGGGGCTCAGGAGACGACGCGGCGACGGATCGGGGCTTAGGATACGACGCGTGGACCGATTGGGGCTCAGGAGGCCGCGCGTGGACCGATCGCGGCTCGACGCCGCGCGTGGACGGATCAGGGCTCAGGAGACGGCGCGTGGACCGATCGGGGCGGGGAGACGGCGCGTGAACCGACCGGGGCTCAGGAGGCCGCGCGTGGACTGATTGGGGCCCAGGAAACGGCGCGTGGATCGATCGGTGCTCGAAGACGACGCGTGGACCGACCGGGGCTCAGGAGCCGATGCGTGGATCGATCGGGGCTCAGGAGTCGGCGCGTAGACCCATCGGGGCTCGGAGACGGCACGTGGACCGATCAGGGCTTAGGAGACGACGCGTGGACCGATCGGGCCTCAGGAGACGGCGCGTGGACCGATCGGTGCTCGGAGACGGCGGGTGGAACGATCGGGGCTCGGAGACGGCACGTGGAACGATCGGGGCTCAGGAGACGACGCGTGGACCGATCGGGGCTCAGGAGACGACGCGTAGACCGATCGGGGCTCCGAAACGACGCGTTAACCGAGCGGGGCTTAGGAGACGATGCGTAGACCGATCGGGGCTCGGAGACAGCGCGTGTACCGGCTGGGGCTCAGGAGACCGCGCGTGGACGGATCGGGGCTCGGAGACGGCGCGTAGAACGATCGGGGCTCAGGAGACGGCGCGTTAACCGATTGGGGCTTAGGAGACGTTGCGTGGACCGATCGGGGCTCGAAGACGGCGCGTGGACCGATTGGGGCTCGGATACGGCGCGTGAACCGACAGGGGCTCAGGAGGCCGCGCGTGGACCGAAGGCGGCTCGGCGACGGCGCGTGGACCGATCGGGGCTCAGGAGGCCGCGCGTGGACTGATCATGGCTCGGCGACGGCGCGTAGATCGATCGGGGCTCGGAGACGACGCGTAGACCGATCGGTGCTCGGAGACAGCGCGTGGACCGACTGGGGCTTAGAGACGGCGCGTGGACCGATCGGTGCTCGGAGACGGCGCGTGGACGGACCGCGGCTCAGAATGCGGTACGCGGACCGATCGGGGATCGGACACAGCGTGTGGAGGCATCGGGGCTTTGAAGACGACGCGTGGACCGATCGGGGCTCAGGAAACGGCGTGTGGCGCGATTGGGGCTAAGGAGACGACGCGTAGATCGATCGGGGCTCAGGAGACGACGCGTCGAACAATCGGGGCTCAGGAGACGGCGCGCGGACCGACTGGGGCTCAGGAGACTCGCGTGGATCGATCGGGGCTCCGGAGGCGCCGCGTGGACCGATTGAGATCAGGAGACGGTGCGTGAACCGTTCGGGGCTCGGAGACGGCGCGTGGACCGATCGGGGCTCAGGAGACGGCGCGTGGACCGATCGCGGCTCGGAGACGGCGCGTGGAACGATCGGGGCTCAGGAGACGACGCGTGGACCGATCGGGCGTAGGAGACCACGCGTGTACCTATCGGGGCTCACGACACAGCGTGTGGACCGATTGGGGCTCAGGAGACGCCGCGTGGAACGATCGGGGCTCGGAGACGGCGGGTGGAACAATCGGGGCTCAGGAGACGGCGCGTGGACCGATTGGGGCTCAGATACGGCGCGTGAACCGACCGGGGCTCAGGAGGCCGCGCGTGGACCGATCGCGGCTCGGCGACGGCGCGTGGACCGATCGGGGCTCGCAGACGACGCGTAGACCGATCGGTGCTCGGAGACAGCGCGTGGACCGACTGGGGCTCGAAGACGGCGCGTGGACCGATCGTGGCTTATGAGAAGGCGCGTTGAATGATCGAGGCTCAGGAGACGGCGCGTGGACCGATCGGGGCTCGGAGACGACGCGTAGACCGATCGGTGCTCGGAGACAGCGCGTGGACCGACTGGGGCTTAGAGACGGCGCGTGGACCGATCGGTGCTCGGAGACGGCGCGTGGACGGACCGCGGCTCAGAATGCGGTACGCGGACCGATCGGGGATCGGACACGGCGTGTGGACCGATCCAGGCTCGGAGACGACGCGTTTGCGGATCGGGGATCAGGAGACGACGCGTGGAACGATCCGGGCTCAGGAAACGAAGCGTGGACCGATCGGGGCTCGGAGATGGCGTGTGGAACGATCGGGGCGCGGGTGACGGCGCGTGAACCGATCGGCGCTCGGGGACGGCGCGTGGATCGATCGGGGATCGGAGACGGCGCGTGGAACGATCGCGGCTCGGAGTCGACGCGTTAGCCGATCGGGGCTTAGGAGACGATGCGTGGACCGATCGGGGCTCGGAGACGGAGCGTGGACCGACCGGGGTTTAGGAGAAGGCGCTTGGACCGAACGGGGCTTAGGAGACGGCGCGTAGACCGATCGGGGCTCGGAGACGGCGCGTCGAACGATCGGGGATCAGGAGACGGCGCGTCAACCGATCGGTGCTCGGAGACGGCGCGTGGACCGATCGGGGCTTAGGAGACGGCGCGTGGACCGATCGGAGATCAGGAGTTGACCCGTGGACCGATCGGGGTTCTGGAAGCGGCGCACGGACCGATCGTGGCTCGGAGACGGCGCGTGGAGGCATCGGGGCTTTGAAGACGACGCGTGGACCGATCGGGGCTCAGGAAACGGCGTGTGGCGCGATTGGGGCTAAGGAGACGACGCGTAGATCGATCGGGGCTCAGGAGACGACGCGTCGAACAATCGGGGCTCAGGAGACGGCGCGCGGACCGACTGGGGCTCAGGAGACTCGCGTGGATCGATCGGGGCTCCGGAGGCGCCGCGTGGACCGATTGAGATCAGGAGACGGTGCGTGAACCGTTCGGGGCTCGGAGACGGCGCGTGGACCGATCGGGGCTCAGGAGACGGCGCGTGGACCGATCGCGGCTCGGAGACGGCGCGTGGAACGATCGGGGCTCAGGAGACGACGCGTGGACCGATCGGGCGTAGGAGACCACGCGTGTACCTATCGGGGCTCACGACACAGCGTGTGGACCGATTGGGGTCTCAGGAGACGCCGCGTGGAACGATCGGGGCTCGGAGACGGCGGGTGGAACAATCGGGGCTCAGGAGACGGCGCGTGGACCGATTGGGGCTCAGATACGGCGCGTGAACCGACCGGGGCTCAGGAGGCCGCGCGTGGACCGATCGCGGCTCGGCGACGGCGCGTGGACCGATCGGGGCTCGCAGACGACGCGTAGACCGATCGGTGCTCGGAGACAGCGCGTGGACCGACTGGGGCTCGAAGACGGCGCGTGGACCGATCGTGGCTTATGAGAAGGCGCGTTGAATGATCGAGGCTCAGGAGACGGCGCGTGGACCGATCGTGGCTCGGAGACGGCGCGTGGAGGCATCGGGGTTAAGAAGACGACGCATCGACCGAGCGGGGTTCAGGAGACGGCGCGAGGAGCGATCGGGGCTTAGGAGACTCGCTTGTACCGATTTGGACTCAGGCGGTTGCGCGTGGATCAATTGGGGTTCGGCGACGGCGCGTGGACCGATCGCGGCGCGGAGACGGCGCGTTAACCGATCGCAGCATAGGAGACGATGCGTGGACGGATCGGGGCTCGGAGACGGCGAGTGGACCCATCGGGGCTCGGAGACGACGCGTGTACGGATCGGGGCTTGATGACGGCGGCTTTACCAGTCGCGGCTCGGAGACGGCCCGTGGACAGATCGGGGCTTAGGAGACGGCGCGTGGACCGATCGGGGCTCAGGAGACGGCGCGTGGACCGGTCGGGGCTTAGGAGACGACGCCTGGACCGATCGGGGCTTAGGAGGCGGCGTGTGGAACGATCGGAGCTCAGGAGACTGCGCGTGGACGCATCGGGGCTCAAGAGACGGCGCGTGGACCGATCGGGGCTCGGAGACGGCACGTTAACCGATCGGGGCTTAGGAGACGATGCGTGGACCGATCGCGGCTCGGAGACGGCGTGTGAACCGACCGGGGCTCAGGAGGCCGCGCGTGGACCGATCGAGGCTCGGCGACGGCAAGTGGACCCATCGGGGCTCGGAGACGACGAGTGTACGGATCGGGGCTTGATGACGGCGGCTTTATCGATCGCGGCTCGGAGACGGCCCGTGAATCAATCGGCGCTCGGAGACGGCGCGTGGACCGATCGGGGCTTAGGAGATGGCGCGTGGACCGATCGGGGCTCAGGAGGCGGCGCCTGGACCGGTCGGGGCTTAGGAGACGACGCCTGGACCGATCGGGGCTTAGGAGGCGGCGTGTGGAACGATCGGGGCTCATAAAACGGCGCGTGGAGCGATCGGGGCTCAGGAAATAACGCGTCCATGGATCGGGGCTTAGGAGACGATGCGTGGACCGATCGGGGCTCGGCGACTGCGCGTGGACGTATCGGGGCTCAGGAGACGGCGCGTGGACCGACCGGGGCTAAGGAGGCCGCGCGTGGACCGATCGCGGCTTAAGAGCCGACGCGTGGACCGATCGGGGCTCATGAGACGGCGCGTGGACCGATCGGGGCTCAGAGACGGCGCGTGGAACGATCGGAGCACAGGAGACGGCGCGTGAAGCGATCGGCGCTCGGAGACGGCGCGTGGATCAATCGGGGCTTAGGAGATGGCGCGTGGACCGATCGGGGCTCAGGAGGCGGCGCCTGGACCGGTCGGGGCTTAGGAGACGACGCCTGGACCGATCGGGGCTTAGGAGGCGGCGTGTGGAACGATCGGGGCTTAGGAGACGGCGCGTGGACCGATCGTGGCTGGGAGACGGCACGTCCACCAATCGGGGCTTAGGAGACGACGCGTAGACCGATCGGGGCTTAGGAGACGATGCGAGGAGGCATCTGGGTTTACAAGACGACGCGTGGATCGATCGGGGCTCGGAGACTGCGCGTGGACCGATGGGAGCTCGGAAACGGCGCGTGGAACGATCGGGGCTCGGAGACGGCGCGTGGAGCGATCGGGGCTCAGGAGACGGCGCGTGGACCGATCGGGGCTCGGAGACGGCGCGTGGAACGATCGGAGCACAGGAGATGGCGCGTGAACCGATCGGCGCTCGGAGACGGCGCTTGGATCATTCGGGGCTTAGGAGACGGCGCGTGGACCGATCGGGGCTTAGGAGAAGACGCGTGGGCCGATCGGGGCTCAGGAAGCGTCGCCTGGACCGATCGTGGCTCGGAGACGGCGCGTGGAGGTATCGGGGCTTAAAAGCCGACGCATGGACCGATCAGGGCTCAGGAAACGGCGCGTTGACCGATCGGTGCTCAGGAGACGACGCGTTAACAGAGCGGGGCTTAGGAGACGATGCGTGGACCGATCGGGGCTCGGAGACAGCGCGTGGACCGACTTGGGCTCAGGAGGTTGCGCGTGGACCAATTGGGTTTCTGCGACGGGGTGTGGACTGACCGGGGCTTAGGAGACGACGCGTCGACCAATCGGGGCTCTGGAGGCGGCGCGTGGACCCATCGGCGCTCGGAGACGGCGCGTTAACCGATCGGGGCTTAGGAGACAATGCGTGGACCGATCGGGGCTCGGAGACGGCGCGTGGACCGATCGGGGCTCGGAGACGGCGCGTGGACCGATCGCGGCTCAGGAGACGGCGCGTGGATCGATCGGGGCTCGGAAACGGTGGGTGGACCGATCGGGGCTCAGCAGACGGCGCGTGGACCGATAGGGCTCAGGAGGCCGCGCGTGGACCGATCGGGGCTCGGCGACGGCGCCCGGACCGATCGAGGCTCGGCGACGACGCGTGTACGGATCGGGGACTAGGGGACGACACGTGAACCGATCGGGGCTCAGGCGACGGCGTGTGGACTGATCGGGGATCGGAAACGATGCGTTAACCGAGCGGGGCTTAGGAGACGATGCGTGGAGCGATCGCTGCTCGGAGACGGCGCGTGGAACGATCGGGGCTCAGGAGACGGCGAGTGAACTGGTCGGGGCTCGGAGACGGCGCGTGGAACGATCGGGGCTCAGGAGACGGTGCGTGAACCAATCGGTGCTCGAAGACGACGCGAGGACCGATCGGAGCTCAGGAGACGGCGCGTGGAGCGATCGGGGCTCAGGAGAAGACGCGTGGATCGATCGGGTCTCAGGAGACGACGCGTCGACGGATCGGGGCTCGGCGAGTGCGCGTGGACGTATCGGGGTTCAGGAGACGGGGCGTGGAACGATCGGGGCTCGGAGACGGCGCGTTAACCGATCGGGGCTTAGGAGACGATGCGTGGACCGATCGCGGTTCGGAGAGGGCACGTGAACCGACCGGGGCTCAGGAGGATGCTCGTGGACCGATCGAGGCTCGGCTACGGCGCGTGGACCCATCGGGGCTCAGGAGGCGGTGCGTGGACCCATCGGGACTCGGAGACGACGCGTGGAACGATCCGGGCACAGGAGACGGCGCGTCGACCGACCGGAGGTCAGGAGGCGACGCGTGGACCCATCGGGGCTCGGAGACGGCACGTGGACCGATCGGGGCTTAGGACCCGACGCGTGGGCTGATCGGGGTGCAGGAGACGGGGCGTGGACCGATCGAGGCTTAGGAGACGATACGTGGAGCGATCGGGGCTCAGGAGGCGGCGCGTGGATCGATCGGGGCTCAGGAGACGCCGCGTGGACCGATCGCGTATTAGGGGACGACGCATCGACCGATCGGTGCTCGGAGTCGGCGCGTGGATGGACCATCGCTTAGAATGCGGCACGTGTACCGAGCGGGGCTCGGAGACGGCGTGTGGACCGATCGGGGTCGGAGAGGGCGCGTTAACCGATCGGCGCTTAGGAGACGATGCGTGCACCGATCGGGGCTCGGAGATGGCACGTGGACCGATCGGGGCTCGGAGACGGCGCGTTAACCGATCGGGGCTTAGGAGCCGACACGTGGACCGATCGGGACTCATAAGGCGGCGCGTAGACCGACCGGGGCTCGGCGACTGCGCGTGGACGGATCGGGGCTCAGGAGACGGCGCGTGGGCCGATCGGGGCTCGGAGACGGCGCGTTAACCGATCGGGGCTCGGAGACGGCGCGTTAACCGATCGGGGCTCGGACACGACGCTTGTACGGATCGGGGCTTGGTGACGGAGTGTTGACCGATCGCGGTTTACAGACGGCCCGTGGACGGATCGGGGCTTAGGAGACGGCGTGTGGACCGATCGGGGCTCAGGAGACGGCGCGTAGACCGACTGGAGCTCAGGAGGTTGCTCGTGGACCAATGGGGGTTCGGGCGACGGCGCGTGGACCAATTGGGGTTCGGGCGACGGCGCGTGGACCAATTGGGGTTCGGGCGACGGCGCGTGGACCAATCGGTGCTCGGAGACGGCGCGTGGACCGATCGGGGCATAGGAGACGACGCGTGTACCGATCGGGGCTCAAGAGATGGCGCGCGGACCGACCGGGGCTCAGGCGACTCGCGTGGAACGACCGGGGCTTTGGAGGCGGCGCGTGAACCGATCGGGGCTTGATGACATCGCGTTTACCGATCGCGGTTCGGAGACGGCCCGTGGACAGATCGGGGCTTAGGAGACGGCGCGTGGACCTAACGGGGCTCAGGAGACGGCGCGTGGACCGGTCGGGGCTTAGGAGACGACGCCTGGACCGATCGGGGCTTAGGAGGCGGCGTGTGCTACGATCGGTGCTCAGGGGACGGCGCGTGCACCAATCGGCGCTCGGAGACGGCGCGTCGAGCGATCGGGGCTCAGGAGACGACGCGTGGACGGACCGTGGCTTAGAATGCGTCACGCGGACCGATCGGCGATCGGATACGGCGCGTCGAGCGATCGGGGCTCAGGAGACGACGCGTGGACGGACCGTGGCTTAGAATGCGTCACGCGGACCGATCGGCGATCGGATACGGCGTGTGGACGTATCGGGGCTTAGGAGACGATGCGTGGACCGATCGGGGCTCAGGAGACGGCGGGTGATCCGGTCGGGTCTTAGGAGACGACGCGTCGACCGATCGGGGCTCAGGGAAAGGCGTGTGGACCGATCGAGGCTCAGGAGACGGCGCCTGGACCGATCGGGGCTCGGCGACTGCGCGTGGACGGATCGGGGCTCAGGAGACGGCGCGTGGGCCGATCGGGGCTCAGGAGGCCGCGCGTTAACCGATTGGGGCTTAGGAGACGATGCGTGGACCGATCGCGGCTCGGAGACGGCGTGTGAAGCGACCGGGGCTCAGGAGGCCGCGCGTGGACCGATCGAGGCTCGGCGACGGCGAGTGGACCCGTCGGGGCTCGGAGACGACGCGTGTACGGATCGGGGCTTGATGACGGCGGCTTTATCGATCGCGGCTCGGAGACGGCCCGTGAACCGATCGGCGCTCGGAGACGGCATGTGGACCGATCGGGGCTTATGAGACGGCGCGTGGACCGATCGGCGATCAGGAGAAGACGCGTGCACCGATCGGGGCTCTGGAAGCGGCGCACGGACCGATCGTGGCTCGGAGACGGCGCGTGGCGGCATCGGGGCTAAGAAGACGACGCATGGACCGAGCGGGGCTCAGGAGATGGCGCGAGGAGCGATGGGGATCAGGAGACCGTGCGTGGACCGATCGGGGCTCGGAGACGCCGCTTGGACCGATCGGGGCTTAGGAGACGGCGCGTGGACCGATTGGGGCTTAGGAGACGGCGCGTGGACCGATCGGGGTTAGGAAGCGGCGCCTAGACCGATCGTGGCTCGGAGACGGCGCGTGGAGGCATCGGGGCTAAGAAGACGACACATGGATGGAGCGGGGCTCAGGAGACGGGGCGAGGAGCGATCGGGGCTCAGGAGAAGACGCGTCAATTGATCGGGGCTCAGAAATCGGCGCGTGGAGCGATGGGGGCTCAGGAGACGACGCGTGGATCGATCGGGGCTCAGGAAACGACGCGTCGACCGATTGGGGCTCAGGAGCCGACGCGCGGACCGACCAGGGCTCAGGAGCCTCGCGTGGACCGATCATGGCTCGGCGACGGCGCGTGGACGGATCGGGGCTCGGAGACGACGCGTGGACCGATGGGGGCTCGGATACGGCGCGTGAACCAACCGGGGCTCAGGCGGTCGCGCGTGGACCGATGGCGGCTCGGTGACGGCGCGTGGACCGATCGGGGCTCAGGACTCTGCGCGTGGACCGATCGGGGCTCGGAGACGACGCGTGAAACGATCGGCGCTCGGAGACAGCGCGTGGAGCGATCGGGGCTAAGGAGACGGCGCGTGAACCGATCGGCGCTCGGAGACGGCGCGTGGACCGATCGGGGCTCGGAAACGGCGCGTGGACCGATCGGGGCTTAGGAGACGATGCGTGGACCGATCGGGGCTCAGGAGACGGCGCGTGGAGCGATCGGGGCTCGGAAACGGCGGGTGGACCGTCCGGGGCTTAGGAGACGATGCGTGGACCGATCGGGGCTCAGAAGACGGCGCGTGGACGGATCGGCGCTCGGAGACGGCGCGTGGGCCGATCGGGGCTCAGGAGAAGGCGTGTGGACGGATCTACGCTCGGAGATGGCGCGTGGAACGATCGGGGCTCAGGAGACGACGCGTGGACCGATCGGGGCTCAGGAGACGGCGCGTAGACCGATCGGGGCTCCGAAACGACGCGTTAACCGAGCGGGGCTTAGGAGACGATGCGAAGATCGATCGGGGCTCAGGAGACGGCGCGTGGACCGACTGCGGCTCAGGCGGTTGCGCGTGGACCAATTGGGGTTCGGCGACGGCCCGTGGATCGATCGGGGCTTAGGAGACGGCGCGTGCATCGATCGGGGCCCGGAGACGGGTCGTGGACAGATGGGGGCTTAGGAGACGGCGCGTGGACCGATCGTGGCTGGGAGACGGCTCGTCCACCAATCGGGGCTTAGGAGACGACGCGTAGATCGATCGGGGCTCAGGAGACGGCGCGTGGAATGATCGGGGCTCGGGAAGCGGCGCCTGAACCGATCTGGCTCGGAGACGGCGCGTGGAGGCATCGGGGTTTAGAAGACGACGTATGAACCGATCGGGGCTCAGGAAACGGCGCGTGGACCGATTGGAGCTCGGAGACGACGCGTGGACCGATCGGGGCTCGGAGACCGCGCGTGGACCGACTGGGGCGCAGGCGGTTGCGCGTGGACCAATTGGGGTTCGGCGACGGCGCGTGGACCGATCGGGGCTCGGAGACGGCGCGTTAACCGATCGGGGCTTAGGAGACGATCCGTGAACCGATCGGGGCTCGGAGACGGCGCGTGGACAGATCGGGCTCAGGAGACGGCGCGTGGACCGATCGGGGCTTAGGATACGGCGCGTGGACCGATCGGGGCTCAGGAAGCGGCGCCTGGACCGATCGTGGCTCGGAGACGGCGCGTGGAGGCATCCGGGCTAAGAAGACGACGCATGGACCGAGCGGGGTTCAGGAGACGGCGCGAGGAGCGATCGGGGCTCAGGAGAAGACACGTCAATTGATCGGGGCTCCGGAGACGACGCCTCGACGAATCGGGGCTCAGGAGGCGGCACGAGAAGCGATCGGGGCTCAGGAGAAGACGCGTCAATTGATCGGGGCTCAGGAGACGACGCGTCGACGAATCGGGGCTTAGGAGACTACGCGTGGACCGATCGGGGCTGAGGAGACGGCGCGTCGACCGACCGGAGCTGAGGAGATTCGCGTGGATCGATCGGGGCTCCGGAGGCGGCGCGTGGACCGATTGGGGCTTAGGAGACGACGCGTGGACTGATCGGGGCTTGATGACGGCGGCTTTATCGATCGCGGCTCGGAGACGGCCCGTGAACCGATCGGCGCTCGGAGACGGCATGTGGACCGATCGGGGCTTATGAGACGGCGCGTGGACCGATCGGCGATCAGGAGAAGACGCGTGCACCGATCGGGGCTCTGGAAGCGGCGCACGGACCGATCGTGGCTCGGAGACGGCGCGTGGCGGCATCGGGGCTAAGAAGACGACGCATGGACCGAGCGGGGCTCAGGAGATGGCGCGAGGAGCGATGGGGATCAGGAGACCGTGCGTGGACCGATCGGGGCTCGGAGACGCCGCTTGGACCGATCGGGGCTTAGGAGACGGCGCGTGGACCGATTGGGGCTTAGGAGACGGCGCGTGGACCGATCGGGGTTAGGAAGCGGCGCCTAGACCGATCGTGGCTCGGAGACGGCGCGTGGAGGCATCGGGGCTAAGAAGACGACACATGGATGGAGCGGGGCTCAGGAGACGGGGCGAGGAGCGATCGGGGCTCAGGAGAAGACGCGTCAATTGATCGGGGCTCAGAAATCGGCGCGTGGAGCGATGGGGGCTCAGGAGACGACGCGTGGATCGATCGGGGCTCAGGAAACGACGCGTCGACCGATTGGGGCTCAGGAGCCGACGCGCGGACCGACCAGGGCTCAGGAGCCTCGCGTGGACCGATCATGGCTCGGCGACGGCGCGTGGACGGATCGGGGCTCGGAGACGACGCGTGGACCGATGGGGGCTCGGATACGGCGCGTGAACCAACCGGGGCTCAGGCGGTCGCGCGTGGACCGATGGCGGCTCGGTGACGGCGCGTGGACCGATCGGGGCTCAGGACTCTGCGCGTGGACCGATCGGGGCTCGGAGACGACGCGTGAAACGATCGGCGCTCGGAGACAGCGCGTGGAGCGATCGGGGCTAAGGAGACGGCGCGTGAACCGATCGGCGCTCGGAGACGGCGCGTGGACCGATCGGGGCTCGGAAACGGCGCGTGGACCGATCGGGGCTTAGGAGACGATGCGTGGACCGATCGGGGCTCAGGAGACGGCGCGTGGAGCGATCGGGGCTCGGAAACGGCGGGTGGACCGTCCGGGGCTTAGGAGACGATGCGTGGACCGATCGGGGCTCAGAAGACGGCGCGTGGACGGATCGGCGCTCGGAGACGGCGCGTGGGCCGATCGGGGCTCAGGAGAAGGCGTGTGGACGGATCTACGCTCGGAGATGGCGCGTGGAACGATCGGGGCTCAGGAGACGACGCGTGGACCGATCGGGGCTCAGGAGACGGCGCGTAGACCGATCGGGGCTCCGAAACGACGCGTTAACCGAGCGGGGCTTAGGAGACGATGCGAAGATCGATCGGGGCTCAGGAGACGGCGCGTGGACCGACTGCGGCTCAGGCGGTTGCGCGTGGACCAATTGGGGTTCGGCGACGGCGCGTGGATCGATCGGGGCTTAGGAGACGGCGCGTGCATCGATCGGGGCCCGGAGACGGGTCGTGGACAGATGGGGGCTTAGGAGACGGCGCGTGGACCGATCGTGGCTGGGAGACGGCTCGTCCACCAATCGGGGCTTAGGAGACGACGCGTAGATCGATCGGGGCTCAGGAGACGGCGCGTGGAATGATCGGGGCTCGGGAAGCGGCGCCTGAACCGATCTGGCTCGGAGACGGCGCGTGGAGGCATCGGGGTTTAGAAGACGACGTATGAACCGATCGGGGCTCAGGAAACGGCGCGTGGACCGATTGGAGCTCGGAGACGACGCGTGGACCGATCGGGGCTCGGAGACCGCGCGTGGACCGACTGGGGCGCAGGCGGTTGCGCGTGGACCAATTGGGGTTCGGCGACGGCGCGTGGACCGATCGGGGCTCGGAGACGGCGCGTTAACCGATCGGGGCTTAGGAGACGATCCGTGAACCGATCGGGGCTCGGAGACGGCGCGTGGACAGATCGGGCTCAGGAGACGGCGCGTGGACCGATCGGGGCTTAGGATACGGCGCGTGGACCGATCGGGGCTCAGGAAGCGGCGCCTGGACCGATCGTGGCTCGGAGACGGCGCGTGGAGGCATCCGGGCTAAGAAGACGACGCATGGACCGAGCGGGGTTCAGGAGACGGCGCGAGGAGCGATCGGGGCTCAGGAGAAGACACGTCAATTGATCGGGGCTCCGGAGACGACGCCTCGACGAATCGGGGCTCAGGAGGCGGCACGAGAAGCGATCGGGGCTCAGGAGAAGACGCGTCAATTGATCGGGGCTCAGGAGACGACGCGTCGACGAATCGGGGCTTAGGAGACTACGCGTGGACCGATCGGGGCTGAGGAGACGGCGCGTCGACCGACCGGAGCTGAGGAGATTCGCGTGGATCGATCGGGGCTCCGGAGGCGGCGCGTGGACCGATTGGGGCTTAGGAGACGACGCGTGGACTGATCGGGACTCAGGAGACGGCGCGTGGCCCGATTGGGGCTCGGATACGGCGCGGGAACCGACCGGGGCTCAGGAGGCCGCCCGAGAACCGATCGCGGCTCGGCGACGGCGCGTGGACCGATCGGGGCTCAAGAGGCCGCGCGTGGACCGATCATGGCTCGGCGACGGCGCGTAGACCGATCGGGGCCCGGAGACGACGCGTGGACTGATCGGGGCTCGCAGACAGCGCGTGGACCGACTGGGGCTCAGGCGGTTGCGCGTGGACCAATTGGGGCTCCGGAGGCGGCGCGTGGACCGCTTGTGGAGCAGAAGATGGTGCGTGGACCGATCGGGGCTCGGAGACGGCGCGTGGACCGATCGGAGCTTAGAAGACGACGCCTATACCGATTGGGGCTCAGGAGACAGCGCGTGGACTGACCGGGGCTCGGAGCCGGCGCGTTAACCGATCGGCGCTCGGAGACAGCGCGTCGATCGATCGGGGTTCGGTGACGGCGCGTGGACCGTCCGGGGCTCAGGAGGGGATGCGTGGACCGATCGCGGCTCTGGAGACTGCGCGTGGATCGATCGGGGCTTAGGGAACGACGCGTGGACCAATCGGGGCTCAGGAGACGGCGCTTGGACCGATCGGGGCTCGAAGACGACGCGTGGACCGATCGGGGCTCGGAGACAGCGCGTGGACGGACTGGGGCTCAGGCGGTTTCGTGTGGACCAACTGGGGTTCCGCGACGGCGCGTGGACCGATCGGGGCTTAGGAGGCCGCGCGTGGACCGATCGCGGCTCGGCGACGGCGCGTGGACCGATCGGGGCTCAGGAGGCCGCGCGTGGACCGATCGGAGCTCAGGAGACGGCGCGTGGGCCGATTGGGGCTCGGATACGGCGCGTGAACCAATCGGGCCTCAGGAGGCCGCGCGTGGACCGATCGCGGCTCGGCGACGGCGCGTGGACCGATTGGGGCTCAGGAGGCCGCGCGTGGACCGATCATAGCTCGGCGACGGCGCGTGGACCGATCGGGGCTCGGAGACGACGCGTGGACCGATCGGGTTTCGGCGACCGCGCGTGAACCGACTGGGGCTCAGGCGGTTGCGCGTGGACCAATTGGGTTTCGGCGACGGCGCGTGGACCGTTCGGGGCTCGGAGACGGCGCGTTAACCGATCGGGGCTTAGGAGACGATGCGTGGACCGATCGGGGCTCGGAGACGGCGCGTGGACCGATCGGGGCTCGGCGACGGCGCGTGGACAGATCGACGCTCGGAAACGACGCGTGTACGGATCGGGGCTTTGAAGACGACGCGTGGTCCGATCGTGGCTCAAGAAACGGCGTGTGGAGCGATCGGGGCTCAGGAAACGACGCGTCGACCGATCAGGGCTCAGGTGACGGCGCGTGGACCGACCGGGGCTCAGGAGACAGCGCGTGAAATGATCGGCGTTCGGAGATGGCGCGTGGACCGATTGGGGCTTAAGAGACGACGGGTGGACCGATCGGGGCTTAGGAGACGGTACGTGAATCGATCGGGGCACAGGAGACGGCGCGTGAGCCGGTCGGGGCTTAGGAGACGACGCCTGGACCGATCGGGGCTCAGGAAACGGCGCGTGGACCGATTGGAGCTCGGGAGACGGCGCGTGGACCGATCGGGGCTTAGGATACGGCGCGTGGACCGATCGGAGCTCAGGAGACGGCGCGTGGGCCGATTGGGGCTCGGATACGGCGCGTGAACCAATCGGGCCTCATGAGGCCGCGCGTGGACCGATCGCGGCTCGGCGACGGCGCGTGGACCGATTGGGGCTCAGGAGGCCGCGCGTGGACCGATCATAGCTCGGCGACGGCGCGTGGACCGATCGGGGCTCGGAGACGACGCGTGGACCGATCGGGGTTCGGCGACCGCGCGTGAACCGACTGGGGCTCAGGCGGTTGCTCGTGGACCGATCGCGGCTCGGCGACGGCGCGTGGACCGATCGGGGCTCAGGAGGCCGCGCGTGGACCGATCGGAGCTCAGGAGACGGCGCGTGGGCCGATTGGGGCTCGGATACGGCGCGTGAACCAATCGGGCCTCAGGAGGCCGCGCGTGGACCGATCGCGGCTCGGCGACGGCGCGTGGACCGATTGGGGCTCAGGAGGCCGCGCGTGGACCGATCATAGCTCGGCGACGGCGCGTGGACCGATCGGGGCTCGGAGACGACGCGTGGACCGATCGGGGTTCGGCGACCGCGCGTGAACCGACTGGGGCTCAGGCGGTTGCGCGTGGACCAATTGGGGTTCGGCGACGGCGCGTGGACCGTTCGGGGCTCGGAGACGGCGCGTTAACCGATCGGGGCTTAGGAGACGATGCGTGGACCGATCGGGGCTCGGAGACGGCGCGTGGACCGATCGGGGCTCGGCGACGGCGCGTGGACAGATCGACGCTCGGAAACGACGCGTGTACGGATCGGGGCTTTGAAGACGACGCGTGGTCCGATCGTGGCTCAAGAAACGGCGTGTGGAGCGATCGGGGCTCAGGAAACGACGCGTCGACCGATCAGGGCTCAGGTGACGGCGCGTGGACCGACCGGGGCTCAGGAGACAGCGCGTGAAATGATCGGCGTTCGGAGATGGCGCGTGGACCGATTGGGGCTTAAGAGACGACGGGTGGACCGATCGGGGCTTAGGAGACGGTACGTGAATCGATCGGGGCACAGGAGACGGCGCGTGAGCCGGTCGGGACTTAGGAGACGACGCCTGGACCGATCGGGGCTCAGGAAACGGCGCGTGGACCGATTGGAGCTCGGAGACAACGCGTGGACCGACTGGGGCTCAGGCGGTTGCGCGTGGACCAATTGGGGTTCGGCGACGGCGCGTGGACCGATCGCGGCTCGGAGACGGCGCGTTAACCGATCGGGGCTTAGGAGACGGCGCGTGAACCGATCGCCGCTCGGAGACGGCCCGTGGATCGATCGGGGCTTAGGCGAAGGCGCGTGGACCGATCGGGGCTTAGGAGACAATGCGTGGACCAATCGGGGCTCGGAGACGGCGCCTGGACCGACCGGGGCTAAGCAGGCCGCAGGTGGACCGATCGAGGCTTAGGAGCCGACGCGTGGACCGATCGGGGCTCGGAAACGGCCCGTGGAACGATCGGAGCACAGGAGACGGCGCGTGGAGCGATCGGGGCTGAGGAGACGATGCGTGGATCGGTCGGGGCTCAGGAGACGACGCGTCGACCGATCGGGGCTCAGGAGACGACGCGTGGACCGATCGGGGCTTAGGAGAAAACGCGTGGACCGATCAGGGCTCAGGAAGCGGCGCCTGCACCGATCGTGGTTGGGAGACGGCGCAAGGAGGCATCTGGGCTGAAAAGACGACGCGTGGACCGATCGGGGCTCGGGAAATGGCGCGTGGACCGACCGGGGCTCAGGAGGCCGCGCCTGGACCGATCGGGGATCGGCGACGGCGCGTGGACCGATCGGGGCTCAGGAAACGGGCCTAGGAGCAATCGGGGTTCAGGAGACGACGCGTCGTCCGATCGGGGCTCAGGATGCGGCGCGTGGACCCATCGGAGCTCGGCGACGGCGCGTGAACCGATCGGCCCTCGGTGACGGTGCGAGGAGGCGTCTGGGGTTAGAAGACGACGCGTGGACCGATCGGGGCTCAGGCAACGGCGCGTTAACCGATTGGGGCTTAGGAGACGTTGCGTGGTCCGATCGGGGTTCAGGAGCCTCGCGTGGATCGATCGGGGCTCCAGAGGCGCCGCGTTGACCCATAGGGATCAGGAGACAGTGCGTGGACCGATCGGGGCTCGGAGACGGCGCGTGGACCCATCGGGGCTTAGGAGCCTCGCGTGGATCGATCGGGGCCCCGGAGGCGCCGCGAGGACCCATGGGGATCAGGAGACAGTGCGTGTACCGATCGGGTCTCAGGAGACGGCGCGTGGACCGATTGGGGCTCGGGAGACTGCGCGTGGATGGATTTGGGCTTAGGGAACGACGCGTGGACCGATCGGGGCTCAGGAGACGGCGCGTGGACCGATCGGGGCTCAGGAGACGGCGCGTGGACCGATTGGGGGTCGGATACGGCGTGTGAACCGACCGGGGCTCAGGAGGCCGCGCGTGGACCGATCGCGACTCGGCGATGGCGCGTGGTCCGATCGTGGCTCAGGAGGCCGCGCGTGGAACGATCATGGCTCGGCGACGGCGCGGGGACCGATCGGGGCTAAGAGACGACGCGTGGACCGATCGGGGCTCGAAGACCGCGCATGGCCCGACTGGGGCTCAGGTGGTTGCGCGAGGACCAATTGGGGCTGAGGCGGTTGCGCGTGGACCGATCGGGGCTCGGAGACAACGCGTGCACCGATAGGGGCTCAGGAAGCGGCGCCTGGACCGATCAGGGCTTAGGAGACGACGCGTGGACCGGTCGGGGCTTAGGAGACTCGCGTGGATCTATCGGGGCTCAGGAGACGGCGCGTGGAGCGATCGGGGCTCAGGCGACGGCGCGTGGACCGGTCGGGGCTTAGGAGACGATGCCTGGACCGATCGAGGCTTAGGAGGCGGCGCGTGGAACGATCGGGGATCAGCAGGCGACACGTCGACGGATCGGGGCTCAGGAGACGGTGCGTGAACCGATCGGGGCTCGGCGACTGCGCGTGGACCGATCGGGACTAAGCAGACGGCGCGTGAAGCGATCGGGGATGAGGAGACGGTGCGTGGAGCGATCGGGCCTTAGGAGACGGCGCGAAGACCGATCGGGGCTCTCGAAGGGGCGCTAGGACCGATCGTGGCTCGGAGACGGAGCGTGGAGGCATCGGGGCTTAGAAGACGACGCATGGACCGATCGGGGCTCAGGCAACGGCGCGTGGACCGATCGGAGCTCGGAGACGACGCGTGGACCGTTCGGGGCTCAGGAGACGGCGCGTGGAGCGATCGGGGCTCAGGAGACGGCGCGTGGACCGGTCGGGGCTTAGGAGACGATGCCTGGACCGATCGGGGCTTAGGAGGCGGCGCGTGGAACGATCGGGGCTCAGGAGGCGACACGTCGACGGATCGGGGCTCGGAGACGGCGCGTGGACCGACTGGGGCTCAGGAGGTTGCGCGTGGACCAATTGGGGTTCGGCGACCGCGCGTGGACCGACAGGGGCTCAGGAGACCGCGCGTGAACCGATCGGGGCTCGGCGACTGCGCGTGGACCGATCGGGGCTAAGGAGACGACGTGTGGACCGATCGGGGCATAGGAGACGACGCGTGTACCTATCGGGGCTCAGGAGACAGCGCGTGGTCCGATTGGGCCTCACGAGACGGCGCGTGGACAGATCGGGGCTCGGAGACGACGCGTGTACGGATCGGGGATTCGGGGACGAGGCGTGGACCGATCGGGGCTTAGGAGACGACGCGTGGACCGATCGGGGCGTAGGAGACGACGCGTGGACCGATTGGGGCTTAGGAGACGGCGCGTGGACCGATCGGGGCTCAGGAAGCGGCGCCTGAACCGATCGTGGCTCGGAGACGGCGCGTGGAGGCATCGGGCCTAAGAAGACGACGCATGGACCGAGCGGGGCTCAGGAGACGGCGCGAGGAGCGATCGGGGCTCAGGAGAAAACGCGTCAATTGATCGGGGCTCAGGAGAGGACGCGTCGACGTATCGGGGCTCAGGAGACGGCGCGTGGACCGACCGGGGCTCAGGAGACTCGCGTGGATCGATCGGGGCTCAGGAGGCGACGCGTGGACCCTTCGGGGCTCGGAGACGGCGTGTGGACGTATCGGGGCTTAGGAGACGACGCGTGGACGGATCGGGGCTCAGGAGAAGGCGCGTGAACCGATCGGAGCTCGGAGACGGCGCGTGGACCGATCGGGGCTTAGGAGACGATGCGCGGACCGATCGGGGCTCGGCGACGGCGCGTGGACCGACCGGGGCTCAGGAGGCCACGCCTGGGCCGATCGGGTCTCGGCGACGGCGCGTGGACCGATCGAGGCTCGGAGACGACGCGTGGACCGATCGGGGCTCAGGAGACGGCGCGTGGACCGATCGGGGCTCAGGAGACGGCGCGTGGACCGATTGGGGCTCGGGAGACTGCGCGTGGATGGATCGGGGCTTAGGGAACGACGCGTGGACCGATCGGGGCTCAGGAGACGGCCCGTGGACCGATCGGGGCTCGGAGACGGCGCGTAGAACGATTGGGGCTTAGGAGACGGCGCGTGGAGCGATCGGGGCTCAGGAGACGGCGCGTGAACCGATCGGCGCTCGGAGACGGCGCGTCGACCGATCGGGGTTCGGAGACGGCGCGTGGACCGTCTGGGGCTTAGGAGACGATGCGTGGACCGATCGCGGCTTAGTGGACGACGCGTGGACCGATCGGGGCTCAGGAGACGGCGCGTGGACCGATCGGGGGTTAGGAGACGGCGCGTGGACCGATCGGGGCTGAGGAAGCGGCGGCTGGACCGATCGTGGCTCGGAGACGACGCGTGGACATATCGGGGCTTAGGAGACGATGCGTGCACCGATCGGGGCTCAGGAGACGGCGCCGTGGATGGATCAGGGCTTAGGGAACGACGCGTGAATCGATCGGGGCTCAGGCGACGGCGCTTGAGTGGATCGGGGCTTAGGAAACGACGCGTGGACCGATCGGGGCTCAGGAGACGGCGGGTGGACCGATCGGGGCTGGGAGACGGCGCGTGGAACGATCGGGGCTCAGGAGACTGCGCGTGGATGGAACGGGGCTTAGGGAACGACGCGTGGACCGATCGGGGCTCAGGAGACGGCGCGTGGACCCATCGGGGCTTAGGAGCCTCGCGTGGATCGATCGGGGCTCAGGAGACGGCGCGTGGACCGATCGGGGCTCAGGAGACGGCGCGTGGACCGATTGGGGGTCGGATACGGCGTGTGAACCGACCGGGGCTCAGGAGGCCGCGCGTGGACCGATCGCGACTCGGCGATGGCGCGTGGTCCGATCGTGGCTCAGGAGGCCGCGCGTGGAACGATCATGGCTCGGCGACGGCGCGTGGACCGATCGGGGCTCGGAGACCGCGCGTGGCCCGACTGGGGCTCAGGAAGCGGCGCCTGGACCGATCAGGGCTTAGGAGACGACGCGTGGACCGGTCGGGGCTTAGGAGACTCGCGTGGATCTATCGGGGCTCCGGAGGAGGCGCGTGAACCGATCGGGGATCAGGAGACGGTGCTTGGAGCGATCGGGCCTTAGGAGACGGCGCGAATACCGATCGGGGCTGTCGAAGCGGCGCCAGGACCGATCGTGGCTCGGAGACGGAGAGTGGAGGCATCGGGGTTTAGAAGACGACGCATGGACCGATCGGGGCTCAGGAAACGGCGCGTGGACCGATCGGAGCTCGGAGACGACGCGTGGACCGATCGGGGCTCAGGAGACGGCGCGTGGAGCGATCGGGGCTCAGGCGACGGCGCGTGGACCGGTCGGGGCTTAGGAGACGATGCCTGGACCGATCGAGGCTTAGGAGGCGGCGCGTGGAACGATCGGGGATCAGCAGGCGACACATCGACGGATCGGGGCTCAGGAGACGGTGCGTGAACCGATCGGGGCTCGGCGACTGCGCGTGGACCGATCGGGGCTAAGCAGACGGCGCGTGAAGCGATCGGGGATGAGGAGACTGTGCGTGGAGCGATCGGGCCTTAGGAGACGGCGCGAAGACCGATCGGGGCTCTCGAAGCGGCGCTAGGACCGATCGTGGCTCGGAGACGGAGCGTGGAGGCATCGGGGCTTAGAAGACGACGCATGGACCGATCGGGGCTCAGGAAACGGCGCGTGGACCGATCGGAGCTCGGAGACGACGCGTGGACCGTTCGGGGCTCAGGAGACGGCGCGTGGAGCGATCGGGGCTCAGGAGACGGCGCGTGGACCGGTCGGGGCTTAGGAGACGATGCCTGGACCGATCGGGGCTTAGGAGGCGGCGCGTGGAACGATCGGGGCTCAAGAGGCGACACGTCGACGGATCGGGGCTCGGAGACGGCGCGTGGACCGACTGGGGCTCAGGAGGTTGCGCGTGGACCAATTGGGGTTCGGCGACCGCGCGTGGACCGACAGGGGCTCAGGAGACCGCGCGTGAACCGATCGGGGCTCGGCGACTGCGCGTGGACCGATCGGGGCTAAGGAGACGACGTGTGGACCGATCGGGGCATAGGAGACGACGCGTGTACCTATCGGGGCTCAGGAGACAGCGCGTGGTCCGATTGGGCCTCACGAGACGGCGCGTGGACAGATCGGGGCTCGGAGACGACGCGTGTACGGATCGGGGATTCGGGGACGAGGCGTGGACCGATCGGGGCTTAGGAGACGACGCGTGGACCGATCGGGGCGTAGGAGACGACGCGTGGACCGATTGGGGCTTAGGAGACGGCGCGTGGACCGATCGGGGCTCAGGAAGCGGCGCCTGAACCGATCGTGGCTCGGAGACGGCGCGTGGAGGCATCGGGCCTAAGAAGACGACGCATGGACCGAGCGGGGCTCAGGAGACGGCGCGAGGAGCGATCGGGGCTCAGGAGAAGACGCGTCCATTGATCGGGGCTCAGGAGACGACGCGTCGACGCATCGGGGCTTAGGAGACGACGCGTGGACCGATCGGGGCTTAGGAGACGACGCGTGGACCGATCGGGGCTCAGGAAGCGGCGCCTAGACCGATCGTGGCTCGGAGACGGAGCGTGGAGGCATCGGGCCTAAGAAGACAACGCATGGACCGAGCGGGGCGCAGGAGACGGCGCGAGGAGCGATCGGGGCTCAGGAGAAGACGCGTCAATTGATCGGGGCTCAGGAGACGATGCGCGGACCGATCGGGGCTCGGCGACGGCGCGTGGACCGACCGGGGCTCAGGAGGCCACGCCTGGACCGATCGGGTCTCGGCGACGGCGCGTGGACCGATCGAGGCTCGGAGACGACGCGTGGACCGATCGGGGCTCAGGAGACGGCGCGTGGACCGATCGGGGCTCAGGAGACGGCGCGTGGACCGATTGGGGCTCGGGAGACTGCGCGTGGATGGATCGGGGCTTAGGGAACGACGCGTGGACCGATCGGGGCTCAGGAGATTCGCGTGGATCAATCGGGGCTGTGGAGGCGCCGCGTAGACGGATGGGGCTCCGGAGACGGCGCGTGGACCGATCGGCGCTCGGAGAGTGCGCGTGGACCGATTGGGGCTTAGAAGACGGCGCGTGGACCGATCGGGGCTCAGGAAGCGGCGCCTAGACCGATCGTGGCTCGGAGACGGCGCGTGGAGGCATCGGGTCTAAGAAGACGACGCATGGACCGAGCGGGGCTCGGGAGACGGCGCGAGGAGCGATCGAGGCTCGGGAGAAGACGCGTCAATTGATCGGGGCTCAGGAGACGACGCGTCGACGGATCGGGTCTTCGGAGACGACGCGTGAACCGACCGGGGATTAGGAGACGACGCGTCGACCGATCGGGGCTTAGGAGACGACGCGTGGACTGATCGGGGCTGAGGAGAAGACGCGTGGGCCGATCCGGGCTTAGGAGAGGACCCGTCGACCGATCGGGGCTCAGGAGACGACGCGTGGACCGATCGAGGTTTAGCAGAGGGCGCGTCGGACGATCGGGGCTCAGGAGACGGCGCGTGGACGGATCGGGTCTCAGGAGACGGCGCGTGACCCGATCGGCGCTCGGAGACCGGGCGTGCACCGATCGGGGCTTAGGAGACGCCGCGTGCACCAATCGGGGCCCGGCGACGGGTCGTGGACAGATTAGGGCTTAGGAGACGGCGCGTGGACCGATCGGGGCTCGGAGACGGCGCGGGGACCGATCGGGGGTTAGGAGACGGCGCGTGGACCGATCGGGGCTGAGGAAGCGGCGGCTGGACCGATCGTGGCTCGGAGACGACGCGTGGACATATCGGGGCTTAGGAGACGATGCGTGCACCGATCGGGGCTCAGGAGACGGCGCCGTGGATGGATCAGGGCTTAGGGAACGACGCGTGAACCGATCGGGGCTCAGGCGACGGCGCTTGAGTGAATCGGGGCTTAGGAAACGACGCGTGGACCGATCGGGGCTCAGGAGACGGCGCGTGGACCGATCGGGGCTGGGAGACGGCGCGTGGAACGATCGGGGCTCAGGAGACTGCGCGTGGATGGAACGGGGCTTAGGGAACGACGCGTGGACCGATCGGGGCTCAGGAGACGGCGCGTGGACCGATCGGGGCTGGGAGACGGCGCGCGGAACGATCGGAGCTTAGGAGACGGCGCGTGGACCGATCGAAGATCAGGAGACGACGCGTGGACCGATCGGGGCTCTGGCAGCGGCGCACGGACCGATCGTGGCTCGGAGACGGCGCGTGTAGGCATCGGGGCTTTGAAGACGACGCATGGACCGAACGGTGCTCAGAAAACGGCGCGTGGACCGATCGGTGCTCGGAGACGATGCGTGGACCGATCGGGGCTCAGGAAACGGCGCGTGGAGCGATCAGGGCTCAGGTGACGACGCGTGGATCGATCGGGGCTCAGGAGACGACGCGTCGACCGATCGGGGCTCAGGAGAGGGCGCGCGGACCAACCGGGGCTCAGGAGATTCGCGTGGATCAATCGGGGCTGCGGAGGCGCCGCGTAGACGGATGGGGCTCCGGAGACGGCGCGTGGACCGATCGGCGCTCGGAGAGTGCGCGTGGACCGATTGGGGCTTAGAAGACGGCGCGTGGACCGATCGGGGCTCAGGAAGCGGCGCCTAGACCGATCGTGGCTCGGAGACGGCGCGTGGAGGCATCCGGTCTAAGAAGACGACGCATGGACCGAGCGGGGCTCGGGAGACGGCGCGTGGACGGATCGGGTCTCAGGAGACGACGCGTGGACCGATCGGGGCTCGGAGACCGCGCGTGGCCCGACTGGGGCTCAGGTGGTTCCGCGAGGACCAATTGGGGCCCAGGCGGTTGCGCGTGGACCTATCGGGGCTCGGAGACAACGCGTGCACCGATAGGGGCTCAGGAAGCGGCGCCTGGACCGATCAGGGCTTAGGAGACGACGCGTGGACCGGTCGGGGCTTAGGAGACTCGCGTGGATCTATCGGGGCTCCGGAGGCAGTGCGTGAACCGATCGGGGATCAGGAGACGGTGCGTGGAGCGATCGGGCCTTAGGAGACGGCGCGAATACCGATCGGGGCTGTCGAAACGGCGCCAGGACCGATCGTGACTCGGAGACGGAGAGTGGAGGCATCGGGGTTTAGAAGACGACGCATGGATCGATCGGGGCTCAGGAAACGGCGCGTGGACCGATCGGAGCTCGGAGACGACGAGTGGACCGATCGGGGCTCAGGAGACGGCGCGTGGAGCGATCGGGGCTCAGGAGACGGCGCGTGGACCGGTCGGGGCTTAGGAGACGGCGCGTGAACCGATCGGGGATGAGGAGACGGTGCGTGGAGCGATCGGGCCTTAGGAGACGGCGCGAAGACCGATCGGGGCTGTCGAAGCGGCGCTAGGACCGATCGTGGCTCGGAGACGGAGCGTGGAGGCATCGGGGCTTAGAAGACGACGCATGGACCTATAGGTGCTTAGGAGACGGCGCGTGGACCGATCGGGGCTCAGGAAGCGGCGCCTGAACCGATCGTGGCTCGGAGACGGCGCGTGGAGGCATCGGGCCTAAGAAGACGAGGCATGGACCGAGCGGGGCTCAGGAGACGGCGCGAGGAGCGATCGGGGCTCAGGAGAAGACGCGTCAATTGATCGGGGCTCAGGAGACGACGCGTCGACGCATCGGGGCTTAGGAGACGACGCGTGGACCGATCGGGGCTTAGGAGACGACGCGTGGACCGATCGGGGCTCAGGAAGCGGCGCCTAGACCGATCGTGGCTCGGAGACGGCGCGTGGAGGCATCGGGCCTAAGAAGACGACGCATGGACCGAGCGGGGCGCAGGAGACGGCGCGAGGAGCGATCGGGGCTCAGGAGAAGACGCGTCAATTGATCGGGGCTCAGGAGAGGACGCGTCGACGCATCGGGGCTCAGGAGACGGCGCGTGGACCGACCGGGGCTCAGGAGACTCGCGTGGATCGATCGGGGCTCAGGAGGCGACGCGTGGACCCATCGGGGCTCGGAGACGGCGTGTGGACCGATCGAGGCTCGGAGACGACGCGTGGACCGATCGGGGCTCAGGAGACGGCGCGTGGACGGATCGGGGCTCAGGAGAAGGCGCGTGAACCGATCGGCGCTCGGAGACGGCGCGTGGACCGATCGGGGCTTAGGAGACGATGCGCGGACCGATCGGGGCTCGGCGACGGCGCGTGGACCGACCGGGGCTCAGGAGGCCACGCCTGGACCGATCGGGACTCGGCGACGGCGCGTGGACCGATCGAGGCTCGGAGACGACGCGTGGACCGATCGGGGCTCAGGAGACGGCGCGTGGACCGATCGGGGCTCAGGAGACGGCGCGTGGATCGATCGGGGCTCGGAGACGACGCGTGGAGCGATAGGGGCTCAGGAGACGGCGCGTGGAGCGGTCGGGGCTTAGGAGACCCGCGTGGACCGATTGGGGCTCAGGCGGTTGCGCGTGGATCAATTGGGATTCGGCGACGGTGCGTGGACCGATCGCGGCTCAGAAGACGGCGCGTGGACGGATCGGCGCTCGGAGACGGCGCTTGGACCGATCGGGGCTCAGAAGACGGCGCGTGGACTGATCGACGCTCGGAGACGGCGCGTGGAACGATCGGGGCTCAGGAGACGACGCGTGGACCGATCGGGGCTCAGGAGATGGCGCGTAGACCGATCGGGGCTCCGAAACGTCGCGTTAACCGAGCGGGGCTTAGGAGACGATGCGTGGACCCATCGGAACTCGGAGACAGCGCGTGGACGGATCGGGGCTCGGAGACGGCGCGTAGAACGATCGGGGCTCAGGAGACGGCGCGTTAACCGATTGGGGCTTAGGAGACGTTGCGTGGTCCGATCGGGGCTCGGAGACAGTGCGTGGACCGACTGGGGCTCAGGCGGTTGCGCGTGGACCAATTGGGGTTCGGCGACGGCGCGTGGATCGATCGAGGCTTAGGAGACGGCGCGTGCATCGATCGGGGCCCGGAGACGGGTCGTAGACAGATGGGGGCTTAGGAGACGGCGCTTGAACCGATCGTGGTTGGGAGACGGCTCGTCCACCAATCGGGGCTTAGGAGACGACGCGTAGATCGATCGGGGCTCAGGAGACGGCGCGTGGACCGATCGGGGCTCAGGAAACGGCGCGTGGACCGACTGGGCCTCAGGCGGTTGCGCGTGGACCAATTGGGGTTCGGCGACGGCGCGTGGACCCATCGGGGCTCGGAGACGGCGCGTCGACCGCTCGGGGTTCGGAGACGGCGCCTGGACCGTCCGGAGCTCAGGAGGCGATGCGTGGACCGATCGGGGCTCAGGAGACTGCGCGTGGATGGATCGGAGCTTAGGGAACGACGCGTGGACCGATCAGGGCTCAGGAGACGGCGCGTGAACCGATCGGCGCTCGGAGACGGCACCTGGACCGATCGGGGCTTAGGAGACGGCGCGTGGACCAATAGGAGATCAGGAGAGGACGCGTGGACCGATAGGGCTCTGGAAGCGGCGCACGGACCGATCGTGGCTCGGAGACGGCGCGTGGAGGCATCGGGGCTTTGAAGACGACGCGTGGACCGAACGGTGCTCAGAAAACGGCACCTGGAGCGATCGGGGCTTAGGAGACGGCGCGCGGACGGACCCGGGCTCAGAAGCCTCGCGTAGATCGATCGGGGCTCCGGAGGCGCCGCGTGGACCGATGGGGATCAGGACACGGTGCGTGGACCGATCGGGGCTCGGAGACGGCGCGTGGACCGATCGGGGCCTGGGAGACGACGCGTGGACTGATCGGGGCGTAGGAAACGACGCGTGTACCTATCGGGGCTCAGGAGACAGCGAGTGGACCTATTGGGGCTCAGGAGACAGCGAGTGGACCTATTGGGGCTCAGGAGACGGCGCAGGGACCGATCGGGGCTCGGAAACGGCGCGTGGACCGATCGGGGCTCAGGAGACGGTGCGTGAACCAATCGGTGCTCGGAGACGGCGCGTGGACCGGTCGAGGCTTAGGAGAAGGCGGGTAGAACGTTCGGGGCTCAGGAGACGGAGCTTGGTCCGATCGGGGTTCAGGACACGGCGCTTGGATCAATCGGGGCTCGGAGACGGCGCGTGGACCGATCGGGGCTCCGGAGACGGCGCGTGGAGCGATCGGGGCTCGGACACGGCGCGTGGACCGATCGGGGCTTAGGAGACGACGCGTGGACAGATTGGGGCTTAGGAATCGGCGCGTGGACCGATCGGGACTCCGGGACGACGCGTGGAGCGGTCGGGGCTCGGAAACGGCGGGTGGACCGATTGGGGCTCAGGAGGCCCCGCGTGGGCCGATCGCGGCTCGGCGCCACCACGTGGACGGATCGGGGCTCAGGAGGTTGCGCGTGGTCCGATCATGGCTCGGCGACGGCGCGTGGACCGATCGCGGCTCGGAGACGGCGCGTGGAACGATCGGGGCTCAGGAGACGGTGCGTGAACCAATCGGCACTCGGACACGGCGCGTGGACCGATCGTGGCTTACGAGAAGGCGCGTGGAACGATCGGGGCTCAGGAGACGGCGCGTGGATCGATCGGTGCTCGAAGACGACGCGTGGACCGATCGCGGCTCAGGAGACGGCGCGTGGATCGATCGGGGCTCGGAAACGGCGCGTGGACCGATCGGGGCTCAGGAGACGGCGCGTGGACCGATAGGGCTCAGGAGGCCGCGCGTGGACCGATCGGGGCTCGGCGACGGCGCCCGGACCGATCGAGGCTCGGCGACGACGCGTGTACGGATCGGGGACTAGGGGACGACACGTGAACCGATCGGGGCTCAGGCGACGGCGTGTGGACTGATCGGGGATCGGAAACGATGCGTTAACCGAGCGGGGCTTAGGAGACGATGCGTGGAGCGATCGCTGCTCGGAGACGGCGCGTGGAACGATCGGGGCTCAGGAGACGGCGAGTGAACTGGTCGGGGCTCGGACACGGCGCGTGGAACGATCGGGGCTCAGGAGACGGTGCGTGAACCAATCGGTGCTCGAAGACGACGCGAGGACCGATCGGGGCTCAGGAGACGGCGCGTGGAGCGATCGGGGCTCAGGAGAAGACGCGTGGATCGATCGGGTCTCAGGAGACGACGCGTCGACGGATCGGGGCTCGGCGAGTGCGCGTGGACGTATCGGGGTTCAGGAGACGGTGCTTGGACCCATCGGGGCTCGGAGACGACGCGTGGACCGATCCGGGCACAGAAGACGGCGCGTCGACCGACCGGAAGTCAGGAGGTGACGCGTGGACCCATCGGGGCTCGGAGACGGCACGTGGACCGATCGGGGCTTAGGACCCGACGCGTGGGCTGATCGGGGTGCAGGAGACGGGGCGTGGACCGATCGAGGCTTAGGAGACGATACGTGGAGCGATCGGGGCTCAGGAGGCGGCGCGTGGATCGATCGGGGCTCAGGAGACGCCGCGTGGACCGATCGCGTATTAGGGGACGACGCATCGACCGATCGGTGCTCGGAGTCGGCGCGTGGATGGACCATCGCTTAGAATGCGGCACGTGTACCGATCGGGGCTCGGAGACGGCGTGTGGACCGATCGGGGCTCGGAGAGGGCGCGTTAACCGATCGACGCTTAGGAGACGATGCGTGCACCGATCGGGGCTCGGAGATGGCACGTGGACCGATCGGGGCTCGGAGACGGCGCGTTAACCGATCGGGGCTTAGGAGCCGACACGTGGACCGATCGGGACTCAGAAGGCGGCGCCTGGACCGATCGTGGCTCAGGAGACGGCGCGTGGACGGGTCGGGGCTTAGGAGACTCGCGTAGATCGATCGGGGATCAGGAGACGGTGCGTGGACCGATCGCGGCTCGGAGATGGCGTGTGGACCGATCGGGGCTTCGGAGACGGTACGTGGACCGATCGGGGCTCGGAGACGGCGCGAGGACCGACCGGGGCTCAGGAGACGGCGCGTGGACCGACCGGAGCTCAGGAGATTCGCGTGGATCGATCCGGGCTCCGGAGGCGGCACGTGGACCGATCGGGGATCAGGAGACGGTGCGTGGACCGATCGCGGCTCGGAGATGGCGCGTGGACCGATCGGCGCTTAGGAGACGACGCGTGGGGCGATCGGGGCTTAGGAGACGACGCGTAGACCGATCGGGGCTCACGAGACAGCGCGTGGACCGATTGGGGCTCAGGAAGCAGCGCCTGGACCGATCGTGGCTCGGAGACGGCGCGAGGAGGCATCTGGGCTTGGAAGACGGTGCGTGGACCGATCGCGGCTCGGAGATGGCGCGTGGACCGATCGGCGCTTAGGAGACGGCGCGTGGACCGATCGGGGTTAGGAGACGGCGCGTGGACCGATCATGGCTCGGCGACGGCGCGTGGACCGATCGGGGTTTGGATACGACGCGTGGACCGATCGGGGCATGGAGACAGCGCGTGGACCAACCGGGGCTCAGGCGGTTGAGCGTGGACCAATTGGGGTTCGGCAACGGCGCGTGGACCAATCGGGGCGGAGGAGAAGGCGCGTTGACCGATCGGGGCTTAGGAGACGGGCGTGGACCGATCGGGGCTCGGGGACGGCGCGTTAACCGATTGGGGTTTAGGAGACCATGCGTGGACCGATCGGGGCTCGAAGACGGCGCGTGGACCGATCGGGTCTCAAGAGGCCGCGCGTGGACAGATCATGACTCGGCGACGGCGCGTGGACCGATCGGGGCTCGGAGACGACGCGTGGACCGATCGGGGCTCGGAGACAGCGCGTGGACCGTCTGGGGCTCAGGCGGTTTCGCGTGGACCAATTGGGGTTCGGCGACGTGCGCGTGGACCGGTCGGGGCTTAGGAGACGGCGCGTGCACCGATCGGGGCCCGGAGACGGGTCGTGGACAGATTGGGGATTAGGAGACGATGCGTGGACCGATCGCGGCTCGGAGACGGCGTGTGAACCGACCGGGGCTCAGGAGGCCGCGCTTGGACCGATCGAGGCTCGGCGACGGGGCGTGGACCGATCGAGTCTCGGAGACGACGCGTCGACCGATCGGGGCTCAGATGACGGTGCGCGGACCGACCGGAGCTCAGGAGACTCGCGTGGATCGATCGGGGCTCCGGAGACGCCGCGTGGAGCGATGGGGATCAGGAGACGGTGCACGGACCGATCGGGGCTCGGAGACGGCGCGTGGACCGATCGGGGCTTAGGAGACGGCGCGTGGACCGATCGGGGCTCGGAGACATCGCGTGGAATGATCGGGGCTCAGGAGACGGCGTGTGAACCGATCGGCGCTCGGAGACGGCGCGTGGACGGATCAGGGCTCAGGAGACGGCGCGTGAACCAATCGGCGCTCGGAGACGGCGCGTGGACCGATCGGGGCTTAGGAGACGGCGAGTGCGACGATCGGGGCCCGGAGACGGGTCGTGGACAGATTGGGGCTTAGGAGACGGCGCGTGGACCGATCGGGGCTGGGAGACGGCACGTGAACCAATAGGGGCTTAGGAGACGGCGCGTGGACCGATCGGGGCTTAGGAGACGACGCGTGAATCGAGCGGGGCTCGGAGACGGCGCGTGGACCGATCGGGGATCAGGAAACGGTGCGTGGAGCGATCGGGGCTCAGGAGGCGACGCGTGGATCGATGGGGGCTCAGGAGACGACGCGTCGATGGATCGGGGCTTAGGAGCCGTTGCGTGGACCGATTGGGGCTCAGGAGACGGCGCGTGGATCGATCGGGGCTGGGAGACGGCGCGTGGATCAATCGGGGCTTAGGAGACGGCGCGTGGACCGATCGGGGCTTAGGAGACGACGCGTGGATCGAGCGGGGCTCGGAGACGGCGCGTGGATGTGCCGTGGCTTAGAATGCGGCACGCGGACCGATCGGGGTTCGGAGATGGCGCGTGGAACGATCGGGTCTCAGGAGACGGCGCGTTGAATGATCGGCGCTCGGAGACGCCGCGTGGACCTTTTGGGGCTTAGGAGACGGCGCGTGGACCGATCGGGGCGCAGGAAGCGGCGCCTGGACCCATCGTGGCTCGGAGACGGTGCGTGGAGGCATCCGGGCTAAGAAGACGACGCATGGACCGAGCGGGGTTCAGGAGACGGCGCGAGGAGCGATCGGGGCTCAGGAGAAGACACGTCAATTGATCGGGGCTCAGGAGACGACGCGTCGACGAATCGGGGATTAGGAGACGACGCGTGGACGTATCGGGGCTCAGGAGACGGCGCGTGGACCGATTGGAGCTTAGGAGACGGCGCGTGGACCGATCGGGGCTCAGGAAGCGACGCCTAGACCGATCGTGGCTCGGATACGGCGCGTGGAGGCATCGGGGCTAAGAAGACGACGCAGGGACCGAGCGGGGCTCAGGTGACGGCGCGAGGAGCGATCGGGGCTCAGGAGAAGACGCGTCAATTGATCGGGGCTCAGGAGACGACGCGGCGACGGATCGGGGCTTAGGATACGACGCGTGGACCGATTGGGGCTCAGGAGGCCGCGCGTGGACCGATCGCGGCTCGACGCCGCGCGTGGACGGATCAGGGCTCAGGAGACGGCGCGTGGACCGATCGGGGCGGGGAGACGGCGCGTGAACCGACCGGGGCTCAGGAGGCCGCGCGTGGACAGATCGGGGCTCGGCGACTGCGCGTGGACGTATCGGGGCTCAGGAGACGGCGCGTGGACCGATCGGGGCGGGGAGACGGTGCGTTAACCGATCGGGGCTTAGGAGACGATGCGTAGACCGATCGGGGCTCGGAGACGGCGCGTGGAGGCATCGGGGCTTTGAAGACGACGCATGGACCGAGCGGGGCTCAGGAGAACGCGCGAGGACCGATCGGGGCTCAGGAGAAGACGCGTCAATTGATCGGGGCTCAGGAGACGACGCGTGGACCGATCGGGGTTCGGCGATGGCGCGTGGACCGATCGGGGCTCGGAGACGACGCGTGTACGGATCGAGGCTTCGAGACGGCGCGTGGACCGGTCGGAGCTCGGAGACGGCCCGTGGGCAGATCGGGGCTTAGGAGACGGCGCGTGGACTAATTGGGGCTTAGGAGAACATACGTGGACCGATCGGGGCTCGGAGACAGCGCGTGGACCGATCGGGGTTCGGATACGACGCGTGGACCGATCGGGGCTCGGAGACAGCGCGTGGACCAACCGGGGCTCAGACGGTTGAGCGTGGACCAATTGGGGTTCGGCGACGGCGCGTGGACCGATCCGGGCTCAGGATACGGCGCGTGGACCGATCGGGGCTCGGAGACGGCGCGTGGAGCGATCGGGGCTCAGGAGACGGTGCGTGGACCGATTGGGCCTGGGATACGGCGCGTGAAGCAACCGGGGCTCAGGAGGCCGCGCGTGGACCTATCGAGGCTTAGGAGCCGACGCGTGGACCGATCGGGGCTGAGGAGACGGCGCGTGGACCGAACGGGGCTCGGAGACGGCGCGTGGAACGATCGGGGCTCAGGAGACGGAGCGTCAACCGATCGGCGCTCGGAGACGGCGCGTGGACCGATCGGGGCTTAGGAGACGATTCGTGGACCGATCGGGGCTCGGAGACGGCGCGTGGACCGACCGGGGCTAAGCAGGCCGCGCGTGGACCGATAGAGGCTTAGGAGCCGACGCGTGGACCGATCGGGGCTCGGAGACGGCGTGTGGACCGATCGGGGCTCAGGAGACGGAGCGTCAACCGATCGGCGCTCGGAGACGGCGCGTGGACCGATCGGGGCTTAGGAGACGGCGCGTGGACCGATCGGAGATCAGGAGATGACGCGTGGACCGATCGGGGTTGTGGAACCGGCGCACGGACCGATCGTGGCTCGGAGACGGCGCGTGGAGGCATCGGGGCTTTGAAGACGACGCATGGACCGAGCGGGGCTCAGGAGACGGCGCGAGGACCGATCGGGGCTCAGGAGAAGACGCGTCAATTGATCGGGGCTCAGGAGGCTGCGCGTGGATCGATTGGGGCTCAGGACACGGCGCGTGGAACGCTCGGGGCTCGAAGACGGCGCGTGGAACGATCAGGGCTCAGGAGACGTCACGTGAAATGATCGGCGCTCGGAGACGGCGTGTGGACCGATCGGAGCTCAGGAGACGACGCGTGGACCGGTCGGTGCTCAGGAAGCGGCGCCTGGACCGATCGGGGCTCCGAGACGACGCGTTAACCGAGCGGGGCTTAGGAGACAGCGCGTGTACGGACTGGGGCTCAGGAGGTTGCGCGTGGACCAATTGGTGTTCGGCGACGGCGCGTGGACCGACCGGGGCTCAGGAGACCTCGCGTGAACCGATCGAGGCTCGGCGACTGCGCGTGGAGCGATCGGGGCTCAGGAGACGGCGCGTGAACCAATCGGCGCTCCGAGACGGCGCGTGGACCGATCGAGGATGAGGAGAAGGCGCGTGGACCGATCGGGGCTTAGGAGACGGCGCGTAGACCGATCGGGGCTCGGAGACAGCGCGTGGAACGATCGGGGTTCAGGTGACGGCGCGTGAACCGATCGGCGCTCGGAGACCGCGCGTGGACCGATCGGGGCTCAGGAGACGGCGCGAGGAGCGATCGGGGCTCGGAGACGACGCGTGTACGGATCGGGGCTTGGTGACGGAGTGTGGACCGATCGGGGCTCTCGAAGCGGCGCCTGAACCGATCCTGGCTCGGAGACGGGGCGAGGAGGCATCTGGTCTTAGAAGACGACGCGTGGATCGATCGGGGCTCGGAGACGGCGCGTGAACCGACCGGGGCTCAGGAGGCCGCGCGTGGACCGATCGAGGCTCGGCGACGGCGCGTGTACCGATCGGGGCTCGGCGACTGCGTGTGGACGTATCGGGGTTCAGGAGACGGCGCGTGGACCGATCGGGGCTCAGGAGACGGCGCGTGCACCGATCGGGGCCCAGAGACGGGTCGTGGACAGATTGGGGCTTAGGAGACGGCGCGTGGACCGACTGGGGCTCAGGAGGTTGCGCGTGGAACGATCGGGGCTCAGGAGACGGCGCTTGAACTTATCGGCGCTCGGAGACGGCGTGTGGACCGATCGGAGCTCGGAGACGACGCGTGGACCGATCGGGGCTCAGGAGACGGCGCGAAGAGCGATCGGGCTCAGGAGAAGACGCGTCAATTGATCGTGGCTCAGGAGACGACGCGTGGATCGATCGGGGCTCAGAAGACGACGCGTCGACCGATCGGGGCTCAGGAGACGGCGCGTGGATCGATCGAGGCTCGAAGACGCCGCGTGGAACGATCGGGGCTCAGGAGACGGCGCTTGAACTTATCGGCGCTCGGAGACGGCGCGTGGACCGATCTCGGCTTAGGATACGGCGCATGGACCGATCGGGGCTCAGGAAGCGGCGCCTGGACCGATCGTGGCTCGGAGACGGCGCGTGGAGGCATCGGGGCTAAGAAGACGACGCATGGACCGATCGGGGCTCAGGAGACGGCGCGAGGAGCGATCGGGCTAAGGAGAAGACGCGTCAATTGATCGTGGCTCAGGAGACGACGCGTCGACGGATCGGGGCTTAGGAGACGACGCGTGGACCGATCGGGGCTTAGGAGACGACGCGTGGACCGATCGGGGTTTAGGAGAGGACGCGTCGACCGATCGGGGCACAGGAGACGGCGCGTGGACCGATCGGGGTTTAGGAGACGACGCGTGGACGGATCGGGGCTCGGAGACGGCGCGTGGACCGATCGGGACTTAGGAGACGACGAGTGGACCGATCGGGGCTTAGGAGACGATACGTGGACCGATCGGGGCTCAGGAGACGGCGCGTGGACCGGTCGGGGCTTAGGAGACTCACGTTGATCGATGGGGCTCCGGAGGCGGCGCGTGGACCGATCGGGGCTTAGGAGACAACGCGTGTACCTATCGGGGCTCAGGAGACAGCGCGTGGACCGATCGGGCCTCAGGAGACGGCGCGTGAAATGATCGGCGCTCGGAGACGGCGCGTGGACCGATCGTGGCTTAGGAGAAGGCGCGTGGAACGATCAGGGCTCAGGAAACGGCGCGTGGAGCGATCGGGGCTCAGGAGACGGCGCGTGAACCAATCGGCGCTCCGAGACGGCGCGTGGACCGATCGGGGATGAGGAGAAGGCGTGTGGACCGGTCGGGTCTTAGGAAACGGCGCGTGGACCGATCGGGGCCCGGAGACGGGGCGTGGAACGATCGGGGCTCAGGTGACGGCGCGTGAACCGATCGGGGCTTAGCAGGAGGCGCTTGGACCGATCGGGGCTTAGGAGACGACGCGTGGACCGACCGGGGCTCGGAGACGGCGCGTGGAACGATCGGGGCTCGGAGACGCCGCGTGGAACGATCGGGGCTCAGGAGACGGCGCTTGAACTTATTGGCGCTCGGAGACGGCGCGTGGACCGATCGGGGCTAAGGAAGCGGCGCCTGGACCGATCGTGGCTCGGAGACGGCGCGTGGAGGCATCGGGGCTAAGAAGACGACGCATGGACCGATCGGGGGTCAGGAAACGGCGTGTGGACCGATCGGAGCTCGGAGACGACGCGTGGACCGATCGGGGCTTAGGAGACTCACGTTGATCGATTGGGGCTCCGGAGGCGGCGCGTGGACCGATCGGGGCTTAGCAGAAGGCGCTTGGACCGATCGGGGCTTAGGCGACGGCGCGTGGACCGATCGGAGCTCGGAGACGGCGCGTGGAACGATCGGGGCTCGGAGACGCCGCGTGGAACGATCGGGGCTCAGGAGACGGCGCTTGAACTTTTCGGCGCTCGGAGACGGCGCGTGGACCGATCGGGGCTCAGGAAGCGGCGCCTGGACCGATCGTGGCTCGGAGACGGCGCGTGGAGGCATCGGGGCTAAGAAGACGACGCATGGACCGATCGGGGGTCAGGAAACGGCGTGTGGACCGATCGGAGCTCGGAGACGACGCGTGGACCGATCGGGGCTCAGGAGACGGCGCGAGGAGCGATCGGGCTCAGGAGAAGACGCGTCAATTGATCGTGGCTCAGGAGACGACGCGTCGACGGATCGAGGCTTAGAAGACGACGCGTGGACCGATCGGTGCTTAGGAGACGACGCGTGGACCGATCGGGGCTCAGGAGACGGCGCGTGGACCGACCGGGGCTCAGGAGGCGACGCGTAGACCCATCGGGGCTCGGAGACGGCGTGTGGACCGATCGGGGATTAGGAGACGACGCGTGGACCGATCGGGGTTTAGGAGAGGACGCGTCGACCGATCGGGGCACAGGAGACGGCGCGTGGACCGATCGGGGCTTAGGAGACGACGCGTGGACCGACCGGGGCTCGGAGACGGCACGTGGACCGATCGGGGCTTAGGAGACTACGCGTGTACCTATCGGGGCACAGGAGACTGCGCGTGGACCGATTGGGCATCAGGAGACGGCGCGTCGATGGATCGGGGCTTGGGGAACGACGCGTGGACCGATCGGGGCTCAGGAGACGGCGCGTGGACCGATCGGGGCTTATGAGACTGCGCGTAGATCGATCGGAGATCAGGAGACGACGCGTGCACCGATCGGCGCTCTCGAAGCGGCGTGTGGAGCGATCGGGGCTCAGGAGATGATGCGTGGACCGATCCGGGCTCGGAGACGACGCGTCGACCGATCGGGGCTCAGGAGGCTGCGCGTGGACCCTTCGGGGCTCGCAGAAGGCACGAGGACCGATCAGGGCTTAGGCGACGACCTGTGGACCGATCGGGGCTCGGAGACGGTCCGTGGAGCGATAGGGGCTTAGGAGACGGCGCCTTGACTGATCGGGCTCGGGAAGCGGCGCCTGAACCGATCTGGCTCGGAGACGGCGCGTGGAGGCATCGGGGCTTAGAAGACGACGCATGGATCGATCGGGGCTCAGGAAACGGCGCGTGGACCGATTGGAGCTCGGAGACGACGCGTGGACCGACTGGGGCTCAGGTGGTTGCCCGTGGACCAATTGGGGTTCGGCGACGGCGGGTGGACCGATCGCGGCTCGGAGACGGCGCGTTAACCGATCGGGGCTTAGCAGACGATGCGTGAACCGATCGGGGCTCGGAGACGGCGCGTGGACCGACCGGGGCTCGGAGACCGCGCGTGGACGGATCGGGGATCGGAGACGGCACGTTAACCGATCGGGGCTTAGGAGACGATCCGTGAACTGATCGCGGCTCGGAGACGGCGCGTGGACAGATCGGGGCTCAGGAGACCGCGCGTGGACCGATCGGGGCTCGGCGACTGCGCGTGGACGTATCGGGGCTCAGGAGATGGCGCGTGGACCGATCGGGGCTCGCAGACGGCACGTTAACCGATCGGGGCTTAGGAGACGATGCGTGGACCGATCGGGGCTCAGGAGACGACGCGTGGACCGATCGGTGCTCGGAGACGGCGTGTTGGACGATCGGGGCTCAGGAGACGGCGCGTGGGCCGATCGGGGCGCAGGAGACGGTGCGTGGACCGATCGGGGCTCGGAGACGGCGCGTGGACCGATCGGGGCTCGGCGACTGCGTGTGGACGTATCGGCGTTCAGGAGAGGGCGCGTGGACCGATCGGGGCTCGCAGACGGCACGTGGACCGATCAGGGCTTTGGAGACGACGCGTGGACCGATCGGGGCTCAGGAGACGACGCGTGGACCGATCGGTGCTCGGAGACGGCGCGTTGGACGATCGGGGCTCAGGAGACGGCGCGTGGGCCGATCGGGGCGCAGGAGACGGTGCGTGGACCGATCGGGGCTCGGAGACGGCGCGTGGACCGTTCGGGGCTTAGTAGACGACGCGTGGACCGATCGGGGCGTAGGAGACGATACGTGGACCGATCGGGGCTGAGGAGACGGCGCGTGGACCGACTGGGCCTCAGGAGGTTGCGCGTGGACGAATTGGGGTTCGGCGACGGCGCGTGGACCGACCGGGGCTCAGGAGACCGCGCGTGGACCGATCGAGGCTCGGCGACGGCGCGTGGACCGATCGGGGCTTAGGAGACGACGCGTGGACCGAACGGTGATCAGAAAACGGCGTGTGGAGCGATTGGGGCTCAGGAGACGGCGCGTGGACCGATCGGGGCTCGGAGACATCGCGTGGAATGATCGGGGCTCAGGAGACGGCGCGTGAACCGATCGGGGCTTAGGAGACGGCGCGTGGACCGATCGGACATCAGGAAACGGCGCGTGGACCGAACGGTGCTCGGAGACGACGCGTGGACCGATCGGGGCTCGGAGACGGCGCGTGTACGGCTCGAGGCTTGGAGACCGCGCGTGGACCGATCGGCGCTCGGAGACGGCGCGTGGACCGATCGGGGCTTAGGAGACGGCGCGTGGACCGATCGGGGCTCGGAGACATCGCGTGGAATGATCGGGGCTCAGGAGACGGTGCGTGAACCGATCGGCGCTCGGAGACGGCGCGTGCACCGATCGGGGCTTAGGAGACGGCGCGTGGACCGATCGGAGATCAGGAGAGGACGCCTCGACTGATAGGGCTTTGGAAGCGGCGCACGGACCGATCGTGGCTCGGAGACGGCGCGTGGAGGCATCGGGGCTTTGAAGACGACGCGTGGACCGAACGGTGCTCAGAAAACGGCTCGTGGACCGATCGGTGCTCAGAGACGGCGCGTGGAACGATCGGAGCTCAGGAGACGGGGCGTGAAATGATCGGCGCTCTGAGACGGCGCGTGGACCGATCGGTGCTCGGAGACGGCGCGTGGAACGATCGGGGCTCGGAGTCGACGCGTTAGCCGATCGGGGCGTAGGAGACGATGCGTGGGCCGATCGGGTCTCGGAGACGGCGCGTGGACCGACCGGGGCTCAGGAGAAGGCGCGTCAACCGATCGGCGCTCGGAGACGGCGCGCGGACCGACTGGGGCTCAGGAGACTCGCGTGGATCGATCGGGGCTCCGGAGGCGCCGCGTGGACCGATTGGGATCAGGAGACGACGCGTGGACCGATCGGGCGTAGGAGACGACGCGTGTACCTGTCGGGGCTCACGACACAGCGTGTGGACCGATTGGGGCTCAGGAGACGGCGCGTGGAACGATCGGGGCTCAGGAGACGGCGCGTCAACCGATCGGCGCTCGGAGACGGCGCATGGACCGATCGGGGCTTAGGAGAAGGCGCGTGGAATGATCGGGGCTCAGGAGACGGCGCGTGGACCGATCGTGGCTCGGAGACGGCGCGTGGAGGCATCGGGGTTAAGAAGACGACGCATCGACCGAGCGGGGTTCAGGAGACGGCGCGAGGAGCGATCGGGGCTTAGGAGACGACGCGTGGACCGATCGGGACTCAGGAGAAGGCGCGTGGACCAATCAGGGCTCAGGAGACGGCGTGCGGACCGACTGGGGCTCAGGAGACTCGCGTGGATCGATCGGGGCTCCGGAGGCGCCGCGTGGACCGATTGGGATCAGGAGACGGTGCGTGAACCGTTCGGTGCTCGGAGACAGCGCGTGGACCGATCGGGGCTCGGAGACGACGCGTGGACCGATCAGGACTCAGGAGACGGCGCGTGGACCAATCGGTGCTCGGAGACAGCGCGTGGACCGACTGGGGCTGGGAGACGGCGCGTGGACCGGTCGTGGCTTAGGAGAAGGCGCGTGGAATGATCGGGGCTCAGGAGACGGCGCGTGGACTGATCGTGGCTCGGAGACGGCGCGTGGAGGCATCGGGGTTAAGAAGACGACGCATCGACCGAGCGGGGTTCAGGAGACGGCGCGAGGAGCGATCGGGGCTTAGGAGACGACGCGTGGACCGATCGGCGCTCAGGAGACGGCGCGTGGACCGGTCGGGGCTTAGGAGGCCGCGCGTGGACCGATCGGGGCTCAGGAGACGGCGCGTGGACCGATTGGGGCTCGGATACGGCGCGTGAACCAATCGGGCCTCAGGAGGCCGCGCGTGGACCGATCGCGGCTCGGCGACGGCGCGTGGACCGATCGGGGCTCAGGAGGCCGCGCGTGGACCGATCATAGCTCGGCGACGGCGCGTGGACCGATCAGGGCTCGGAGCGGCGCGTAGAACGATCGCGGCTCGGCGACGGCGCGTGGACCGATCGGGGCTCAGGAGGCTGCGCGTGGATCGATTGGGGCTCATGGAGACGGCGCGTGGACCGCTCGGGGCTCGAAGACGGCGCGTGGAACGATCAGGGCTCAGGAGACGTCACGTGAAATGATCGGCGCTCGGAGACGGCGCGTGGACCGATCGGGGCTCAGGAGAAGGCGCGTGGACCGATCGGGGCTTAGGAGGGGACCCGTCGACCGATCGGGGCTCAGGAGACGACGCGTGGACCGGTCGGTGCTCAGGAAGCGGCGCCTGGACCGATCGGGGCTCCGAGACGACGCGTTAACCGAGCGGGGCTTAGGAGACTATGCGGGGACCGATCGGGGCTCGGAGACAGCGCCTGTACCGACTGGGGCTCAGGAGGTTGCGCGTGGACCAATTGGGGTTCGGCGACGGCGCGTGGACCGACCGGGGCTCAGGAGACCGCGCGAGAACCGATCGAGGCTCGGCGACTGCGCGTGGAGCGATCGGCGCTCAGGAGACGTCGCGTGAACCAATCGGCGCTCGAAGACGGCGCGTGGACCGATCGGGGATGAGGAGAAGGCGCGTGGACCGATCGGGGCTTAGGAGATGGTGCGTAAACCGATCGGGGCTCGGAGACGGCGCGTGGAACGATCGGGGCTTAGTAGAAGGCGCTTGGACCGATCGGGGCTTAGGAGACGACGCGTGGACCGATCGGAGCTCGGAGACGGCGCGTGGAACGATCGGGGCTCAGAAGACGGCGCGTGAACCGATCGGCGCTCGGAGACGGCGCGTGGACCGATCTGGGCTCGGAGACAGCGCGTGGACCGACTGGGGCACATGCGGTGGCGCGTGGACCAATTGGGGTTCGGCGACGGCGCGTGGACCGATCCGGGCTCAGGAGACGGCGCGTGGACCGATCGGGGCTGGGAGACGACGCGTGGACCGATCGGGGCGTAGGACACGGCGCGTGTACCTATCGGGGCTCACGAGACAGCGTGTGGACGGATTGGGGCTCAGGAGACGGCGCGTGGACCGATCGGGGCTCGGAGACGGCGCGTGGACGGACCGCGGCTCAGAATGCGGTACGCGGACCGATCGGGGATCGGACACGGCGTGTGGACCGATCGAGGCTCGGAGACGACGCGTTTACGGATCGGGGATCAGGAGACGACGCGTGGAACGATCCGGGCTCAGGAGACGGAGCGTGGACTGATTGGGACTCGGAGACGGCGTGTGGAACGATCGGGGCTCGGGTGACGGCGCGTGAACCGATCGGCGCTCGGAGACGGCGCGTGGATCGATCGGGGATCGGGGACGGCGCGTGGAATGATCGGGGCTCGGAGTCGACGCGTTAGCCGATCGGGGCTTAGGAGACGATGCGTGGGCCGATCGGGGCTCGGAGACGGCGCGTGGACCGACCAGGGTTTTGGAGAAGACGCTTGGACCGAACGGGGCTTAGGAGACGGCGCTTGGACCGATCGGGCTCAGGAGACGGCGCGCGGACCGACTGGGGCTCAGGAGACTCGCGTGGACCGATCGGGGCTCCGGAGGCGCCGCGTGGACCGATTGGGATCAGGAGACGGTGCGTGAACCGTTCGGGGCTCGGAGACGGCGCGTGTACGGATCGGGCGTAGGAGACGACGCGTGTACCTGTCGGGGCTCACGACACAGCGTGTGGACCGATTGGGGCTCAGGAGACGGCGCATGCAACGATCGGGGCTCAGGAGACGGCGCGTCAACCGATCGGCGCTCGGAGACGGCGCATGGACCGATCGGGGCTTAGGAGATGGTGCGTGGACCGATCGGAGATCAGGAGATGACGCGTGAACCGATCGGGGTTGTGGAAGCGGCGCACGGACCGATCGTGGCTCGGAGACGGCGCATGGAGGCATCGGGGCGTTGAAGACGATGCGTGGACCGATCGGGGCTCAGGAAACGGCGTGTGGCGCGATCGGAGCTCAGGAAACGACGCGTGGATCGATCAGGGCTCAGGAGACGACGCGTCGACCAATCAGGGCTCAGGCGACGGCGCGCGGACCGACTGGGGCTCAGGAGACTCGCGTGGATCGATCGGGGCTGCGGAGGCGCCGCGTGGACCGATTGGGATCAGGAGACGGTGCGTGAACCGTTCGTGGCTCGGAGACGGCGCGTGGACCGATCGGGGCTCAGGAGACGGCGCGTGGACCGATCGCGGCTCGGAGACGGCGCGTGGAACGATCGGGGCTCAGGAGACGACGCGTGGACCGATCGGGCGTAGGAGACGACGCGTGTACCTATCGGGGCTCACGACACAGCCTATGGACCGATTGGGGCTCAGGAGACGCCGCGTGGAACGATCGGGGCTCGGAGACGGCGCGTGGAACGATCGGGGCTCAGGAGACGGCGCGTGGACCGATCGTGGCTTAGGAGAAGGCGCGTGGAATGATCGGGGCTCAGGAGACGGCGCGTGGACCGATCGTGGCTCGGAGACGGCGCGTGGAGGCATCGGGGTTAAGAAGACGACGCATCGACCGAGCGGGGTTCAGGAGACGGCGCGAGGAGCGATCGGGGCTTAGGAGACGACGCGTGGACCGATCGGGACTCAGGAGACGGCGCGTGGACCAATCAGGGCTCAGGAGACGGCGTGCGGACCGACTGGGGCTCAGGAGACTCGCGTGGATCGATCGGGGCTCCGGAGGCGCCGCGTGGACCGATTGGGATCAGGAGACGGTGCGTGAACCGTTCGGTGCTCGGAGACAGCGCGTGGACCGATCGGGGCTCGGAGACGACGCGTAGACCAATCGGTGCTCGGAGACAGCGCGTGGACCGACTGGGGCTGGGAGACGGCGCGTGGACCGGTCGTGGCTTAGGAGAAGGCGCGTGGAATGATCGGGGCTCAGGAGACGGCGCGTGGACTGATCGTGGCTCGGAGACGGCGCGTGGAGGCATCGGGGTTAAGAAGACGACGCATCGACCGAGCGGGGTTCAGGAGACGGCGCGAGGAGCGATCGGGGCTTAGGAGACGACGCGTGGACCGATCGGGGCTCAGGAGACGGCGCGTGGACCGGTCGGGGCTTAGGAGACTCGCGTGAACCGATTGGGGCTCAGGCGGTTGCGCGTGGACCAATTGGGGTTCGGCGACGGCGCGTGGACCGATCGGGGCTCGGAGACGGCGCGTCGACCGCTCGGGGTTTGGAGACGGCGCCTGGACCGTCCGGGGTCAGGAGGCGATGCGTGGACCGATCGGGGCTCAGGAGACTGCGCGTGGATGGATCGGAGCTTCGGGAACGACGCGTGGACCGATCGGGGCTCAGGAGACGGCGCGTGAATCGATCGGCGCGCGGAGATGGCACGTGGAACGATCGGGGCTTAGGAGACGGCGCGTGGACTAATAGGAGATCAGGAGAGGACGCGTGGACCGGTCGGTGCTCAGGAAGCGGCGCCTGGACCGATCGGGGCTCCGAGACGACGCGTTAACCGAGCGGGGCTTAGGAGACTATGCGGGGACCGATCGGGGCTCGGAGACAGCGCCTGTACCGACTGGGGCTCAGGAGGTTGCGCGTGGACCAATTGGGGTTCGGCGACGGCGCGTGGACCGACCGGGGCTCAGGAGACCGCGCGAGAACCGATCGAGGCTCGGCGACTGCGCGTGGAGCGATCGGCGCTCAGGAGACGTCGCGTGAACCAATCGGCGCTCGAAAACGGCGCGTGGACCGATCGGGGATGAGGAGAAGGCGCGTGGACCGATCGGGGCTTAGGAGATGGTGCGTAAACCGATCGGGGCTCGGACACGGCGCGTGGAACGATCGGGGCTTAGTAGAAGGCGCTTGGACCGATCGGGGCTTAGGAGACGACGCGTGGACCGATCGGAGCTCGGAGACGGCGCGTGGAACGATCGGGGCTCAGAAGACGGCGCGTGAACCGATCGGCGCTCGGAGACGGCGCGTGGACCGATCTGGGCTCGGAGACAGCGCGTGGACCGACTGGGGCACATGCGGTGGCGCGTGGACCAATTGGGGTTCGGCGACGGCGCGTGGACCGATCCGGGCTCAGGAGACGGCGCGTGGACCGATCGGGGCTGGGAGACGACGCGTGGACCGATCGGGGCGTAGGACACGGCGCGTGTACCTATCGGGGCTCACGAGACAGCGTGTGGACGGATTGGGGCTCAGGAGACGGCGCGTGGACCGATCGGGGCTCGGAGACGGTGCGTGGACGGACCGCGGCTCAGAATGCGGTACGCGGACCGATCGGGGATCGGACACGGCGTGTGGACCGATCGAGGCTCGGAGACGACGCGTTTACGGATCGGGGATCAGGAGACGACGCGTGGAACGATCCGGGCTCAGGAGACGGAGCGTGGACCGATTGGGACTCGGAGACGGCGTGTGGAACGATCGGGGCTCGGGTGACGGCGCGTGAACCGATCGGCGCTCGGAGACGGCGCGTGGATCGATCGGGGATCGGGGACGGCGCGTGGAATGATCGGGGCTCGGAGTCGACGCGTTAGCCGATCGGGGCTTAGGAGACGATGCGTGGGCCGATCGGGGCTCGGAGACGGCGCGTGGACCGACCGGGGTTTTGGAGAAGACGCTTGGACCGAACGGGGCTTAGGAGACGGCGCTTGGACCGATCGGGCTCAGGAAACGGCGCGCGGACCGACTGGGGCTGAGGAGACTCGCGTGGATCGATCGGGGCTCCGGAGGCGCCGCGTGGACCGATTGGGATCAGGAGACGGTGCGTGAACCGTTCGGGGCTCGGAGACGGCGCGTGTACGGATCGGGGATTCGGCGATGAAGCGTGGACCGATCCGGGCTCAGGAGACGGCGCGTGGACGGATGGGGCTCAGGAGCCGCGCGTGGACCGATCGGGGCTTAGGTGACGATGCGTGGACCGAGTGGGGCTCAGGAAGCAGCGCCTGGACCGATCGTGGCTCGGAGACGGCGCGAGGAGGCATCTGGGCGTCGAAGACGACGCGTGGATCGATCGGGGCTCGGAGACGGCGCGTGAACCAACCGGGGCTCAGGAGACCGCGCGTGGACCGATCGAGGCTCAGGAGGCCACGCCTGGACCGATCGGGGCTCCGCGACGGCGCGTCGACCGATCGAGGCTCGGAGACGACGCGTGTACGCATCGGGGATTCGGCGATGACGCGTGGACCGATCGGGGCTCGGAGACGGGGCGTGGAATGATCGGGACTCGGAGACGGCGTGTGAACGTATCGGGGCTTAGGAGACGATGCGTTGACCGATCGGGGCTCATGAGACGGCGCGTAGACCGATCGGGGCTCCGGCGGCGACGCGTGGACTGATCGGGACCCAGGAAACGGCGCGTGGATCGATCGGTGCTCGAAGACGACGCGTGGACCGATCGGGGCTCAGGAGCCGATGCGTGGATCGATCGGGGCTCAGGAGGCGGCGCGTGGACCCATCGGGGCTCGGAGACGGCACGTGGACCGATCAGGGCTTAGGAGACGACGCGTGGACCGATCGGGGCTCGGAGATGACGCGTGGACCGATCGGGGCTCGAAGACAGTGCGTGGACCGACTGGGGCTCAGGCGGTTGCGCGTGGACCAATTGGGGTTCGGCGACGGCGCGTTGGCCGATCGGGGCTCGGAGACGGCTCGTTAACCGATTGGGGCTTAGGAGACGATGCGTGGCCCGATCGGGGCTCAGGAGCCTCGCGTGGTACGATCGGGGCTCCGGAGGCGCCGCGTTGACCCATGGGGATCAGGAGACAGTGCGTGGACCGAACGGGGCTCGGAGACGACGCGTGGACCGATCGGGGCTCGGAGACAGCGCGTGGACCGACTGGTGCTCAGGCGGTTTCGCGTGGACCAATTGGGGTTCGGCGACGGCGCGTGGACCGATCGGGGCTTAGGAGACGGCGCGTGCACCGATCGGGGCCCGGAGACGGGTCGTGGACAGATTGGGGATTAGGAGACGGCGCGTGGACCGATCGGGGCTGGGAGACGGCACGTGGACCAATGGGGGCTTAGGAGACGACGCGTGGACCGATCGGGGTGTAGGCGACGACGCGTGTACCTATCGGGGCTCAGGAGACAGGGCGTGGACCGATCAGGGCTCGGCGACTGCGCGTGGACGTATCGGGGCTCAGGAGACGGCGCGTGGACCGATCGGGGCTCGACGACGGCGCGTTAACCGATTGGGGCTTAGGAGACCATGCGTGGACCGATCGGGGCTCGAAGACGGCGCGTGGACTGATCGGGTGTCAGGAGGCTGCGCGTGGACAGATCATGACTCGGAGACGGCGCGTGGACCGATCGGGGCTCGGAGACGACGCGTGGACCGATCGGGTCTCGGAGAGAGCGCGTGGACCGCCTGGGGCTAAGGCGGTTTCGCGTGGACCAATTGGGGTTCGGAGACGGCGCGAGGACCGATTGGGGCTTAAGAGACGATGGGTGGACCGATCGGGGCTTAGGAGACGGCACGTGAATCGATCGGGGCACAGGAGACGGCGCGTGAGCCGGTCGGGGCTTAGGAGACGATGCCTGGACCGATCGAGGTTTAGGGGGCGGCGTGTGGAACGATCGAGGCTTAGGAGACGGCGGGTGGAACGATCGGGGCTCAGGAGACGGCGCGTGAACCGATCGGCGCTCGGAGACGGCGCGTGGACCAATCGGGGCTTAGGAGACTACGCGTTGACCGATCGGGGCTCAGGAGAAGGGGTGTGGACCGATCGGGGCTCAGGAGACGGCGCGTGGACCATCGGGGCTCGGCGATGGCGCGTGGATCGATCGGGGCTCGGAGACGACGCGTGTACGGATCGAGGCTTGGAGACGGCGCGTGGACCGACCGGAGCTCGGACACGGCCCGTGGATGGATCGGGGCTTAGGAGACGGCGCGCGGACTAATTGGGGCTCAGGAGACGACGCGTGGACTGATCGGGGCTCGAAGACAGCGCGTGGACCGAACGGGGCTCGGCGATGGCGCGTGGATCGATCAGGGCTCGGAGACGACGCGTGTACGGATCGAGGCTTGGAGACGGCGCGTGGACCGACCGGAGCTCGGACACGGCCCGTGGACGGATCGGGGCTTAGGAGACGGCGCGTGGACTAATTGGGGCTCAGGAGACGACGCGTAGATCGATCGGGGCTCGGAAACGACGCGTTAGCCGAGCGGGGCTTAGGAGACGACGCGTGGACCGATCGGGGCTCAGGAGACGGCGCGTGAAGTTATCAGCGCTCAGAGACGGCGCGTGGACCTATCGGGGCTTAGGATACGGCGCGTGGACCGATTGGGGTTTAGGAGACGGCGCGTGGACCGATCGGGGCGCAGGAAGCGGCGCCTGGACCGATCGTGGCTCGGAGACGGCGCGTGGAGGCATCCGGGCTAAGAAGACGACGCATGGACCGAGCGGGGTTCAGGAGACGGAGCGAGGAGCGATCGGGGCTCAGGAGAAGACACGTCAATTGATCGGGGCTCCGGAGACGACGCCTCGACGGATCGGGGCTTAGGAGACGACGCGTGGACCGATCGGGGCTGAGGAGACGGCGCGTCGACCGACCGGAGCTCAGGAGATTCGCGTGGATCGATCGGGGCTCCGGAGGCGGCGCGTGGACCAATTGGGGCTTAGGAGACGACGCGTGGACTGATCAGGACTCAGGAGACGGCGCGTGGACCGTCCGGGGCTCAGGAGGGGATGCGTGGACCGATCGCGGCTCTGGAGACTGCGCGTGGATCGATCGGGGCTTAGGGAACGACGCGCGGACCGATCGGGGCTCGGAGACGGCGCGTTAACCGATTGGGGCTTAGGAGACCATGCGTGGACCGATCGGGGCTCGAAGACGGCGCGTGGACCGATCGGGTCTCAGGAGGCCGCGCGTGGACAGATCATGACTCGGCGACGGCGCGTGGACCGATCGGGGCTCGGAGACGACGCGTGGACCGATCGGGGCTCAGAGACAGCGCGTGGACCGACTGGGGCTCAGGCGGTTTCGCGTGGACCAATTGGGGTTCGGCGACGGCGCGTGAACCAATCGGGCCTCAGGAGGCCGCGCGTGGACCGATCGCGGCTCGGCGACGGCGCGTGGACCGATCGGGGCTCAGGAGGCCGCGCGTGTACCGATCATAGCTCGGCGACGGCACGTGGACCGATCGGGGCTCGGAGACGACGCGTGGACCGATCGGGGTTCGGTGACCGCGCGTGAACCGACTGGGGCTCACGCGGTTGCGCGTGGACCAATTGGGGTTCGGTGCCGGCGCGTGGACCGTTCGGGGCTCGGAGACGGCGCGTTAACCGATCGGGGCTTAGGAGACGATGCGTGGACCGATCGGGGCTCGGAGACGGCGCGTGGACCGATCGGGGCTCGGCGACGGCGCGTGGACAGATCGAGGCTCAGAGACGACGCGTGTACGGATCGGGGCTTTGAAGACGACGCGTGGACCGATCGTGGCTCAAGAAACGGCGTGTGGAGCGGTCGGGGCTCAGGAGACGACGCGTCGACCGATCAGGGCTCAGGTGACGGCGCGTGGACCGAGCGGGGCTCAGGAGACAGCGCGTGAAATGATCGGCGCTCGGAGATGGCGCGTGGACCGATTGGGGCTTAAGAGACGACGGGTGGACCGATCGGGGCTTAGGAGACGGTACGTGAATCGATCGGGGCACAGGAGACGGCGCGTGAGCCGGTCGGGGCTTAGGAGACGGCGCGTTGACCGACCGGGGCTCGGAGACGACGCGTGGACCGATCGGGGCTCGGAGACCGCGCGTGGACCGACTGGGGCGCAGGCGGTTGCGCGTGGACCAATTGGGGTTCGGCGATGGCGCGTGGACCGATCGGGGCTCGGAGACGGCGCGTTAACCGATCGGGGCTTAGGAGACGATCCGTGAACCGATCGGGGCTCGGAGACGGCGCGAGGACAGATCGGGCTCAGGAGACGGCGCGTGGACCGATCGGGGCTGAGGATACGGCGCGTGGACCGATCGGGGCTTAGCAGAAGGCGCTTGGACCGATCGGGGCTTAGGCGACGGCGCGTGGACCGATCGGAGCTCGGAGACGGCGCGTGGAACGATCGGGGCTCGGAGACGCCGCGTGGAACGATCGGGGCTCAGGAGACGGCGCTTGAACTTATCGGCGCTCGGAGACGGCGCGTGGACCGATCGGGGCTCAGGAAGCGGCGCCTGGACCGATCGTGGCTCGGAGACGGCGCGTGGAGGCATCGGGGCTAAGAAGACGACGCATGGACCGATCGGGGGTCAGGAAACGGCGTGTGGACCGATCGGAGCTCGGAGACGACGCGTGGACCGATCGGGGCTCAGGAGACGGCGCGAGGAGCGATCGGGCTCAGGAGAAGACGCGTCAATTGATCGTGGCTCAGGAGACGACGCGTCGACGGATCGAGGCTTAGAAGACGACGCGTGGACCGATCGGTGCTTAGGAGACGACGCGTGGACCGATCGGGGCTCAGGAGACGGCGCGTGGACCGACCGGGGCTCAGGAGGCGACGCGTAGACCCATCGGGGCTCGGAGACGGCGTGTGGACCGATCGGGGATTAGGAGACGACGCGTGGACCGATCGGGGTTTAGGAGAGGACGCGTCGACCGATCGGGGCACAGGAGACGGCGCGTGGACCGATCGGGGCTTAGGAGACGACGCGTGGACCGACCGGGGCTCGGAGACGGCACGTGGACCGATCGGGGCTTAGGAGACTACGCGTGTACCTATCGCGGCTCAGGAGACTGCGCGTGGACCGATTGGGCATCAGGAGACGGCGCGTCGATGGATCGGGGCTTGGGGAACGACGCGTGGACCGATCGGGGCTCAGGAGACGGCGCGTGGACCAATCGGGGCTTATGAGACTGCGCGTAGATCGATCGGAGATCAGGAGACGACGCGTGCACCGATCGGCGCTCTCGAAGCTTCGTGTGGAGCGATCGGGGCTCAGGAGATGATGCGTGGACCGATCCGGGCTCGGAGACGACGCGTCGACCGATCGGGGCTCAGGAGGCTGCGCGTGGACCCTTCGGGGCTCGCAGAAGGCACGAGGACCGATCAGGGCTTAGGCGACGACCTGTGGACCGATCGGGGCTCGGAGACGGTCCGTGGAGCGATAGGGGCTTAGGAGACGACGCATGGATCGATCGGGGCTCAGGAAACGGCGCGTGGACCGATTGGAGCTCGGAGACGACGCGTGGACCGACTGGGGCTCAGGTGGTTGCCCGTGGACCAATTGGGGTTCGGCGACGGCGGGTGGACCGATCGCGGCTCGGAGACGGCGCGTTAACCGATCGGGGCTTAGCAGACGATGCGTGAACCGATCGGGGCTCGGAGACGGCGCGTGGACCGACCGGGGCTCGGAGACCGCGCGTGGACGGATCGGGGATCGGAGACGGCACGTTAACCGATCGGGGCTTAGGAGACGATCCGTGAACTGATCGCGGCTCGGAGACGGCGCGTGGACAGATCGGGGCTCAGGAGACCGCGCGTGGACCGATCGGGGCTCGGCGACTGCGCGTGGACGTATCGGGGCTCAGGAGATGGCGCGTGGACCGATCGGGGCTCGCAGACGGCACGTTAACCGATCGGGGCTTAGGAGACGATGCGTGGACCGATCGGGGCTCAGGAGACGACGCGTGGACCGATCGGTGCTCGGAGACGGCGCGTTGGACGATCGGGGCTCAGGAGACGGCGCGTGGGCCGATCGGGGCGCAGGAGACGGTGCGTGGACCGATCGGGGCTCGGAGACGGCGCGTGGACCGATCGGGGCTCGGCGACTGCGTGTGGACGTATCGGCGTTCAGGAGAGGGCGCGTGGACCGATCGGGGCTCGCAGACGGCACGTGGACCGATCAGGGCTTTGGAGACGACGCGTGGACCGATCGGGGCTCAGGAGACGACGCGTGGACCGATCGGTGCTCGGAGACGGCGCGTTGGACGATCGGGGCTCAGGAGACGGCGCGTGGGCCGATCGGGGCGCAGGAGACGGTGCGTGGACCGATCGGGGCTCGGAGACGGCGCGTGGACCGTTCGGGGCTTAGTAGACGACGCGTGGACCGATCGGGGCGTAGGAGACGATACGTGGACCGATCGGGGCTGAGGAGACGGCGCGTGGACCGACTGGGCCTCAGGAGGTTGCGCGTGGACGAATTGGGGTTCGGCGACGGCGCGTGGACCGACCGGGGCTCAGGAGACCGCGCGTGGACCGATCGAGGCTCGGCGACGGCGCGTGGACCGATCGGGGCTTAGGAGACGACGCGTGGACCGAACGGTGATCAGAAAACGGCGTGTGGAGCGATTGGGGCTCAGGAGACGGCGCGTGGACCGATCGGGGCTCGGAGACATCGCGTGGAATGATCGGGGCTCAGGAGACGGCGCGTGAACCGATCGGGGCTTAGGAGACGGCGCGTGGACCGATCGGACATCAGGAAACGGCGCGTGGACCGAACGGTGCTCGGAGACGACGCGTGGACCGATCGGGGCTCGGAGACGGCGCGTGTACGGCTCGAGGCTTGGAGACCGCGCGTGGACCGATCGGCGCTCGGAGACGGCGCGTGGACCGATCGGGGCTTAGGAGACGGCGCGTGGACCGATCGGGGCTCGGAGACATCGCGTGGAATGATCGGGGCTCAGGAGACGGTGCGTGAACCGATCGGCGCTCGGAGACGGCGCGTGCACCGATCGGGGCTTAGGAGACGGCGCGTGGACCGATCGGAGATCAGGAGAGGACGCCTCGACTGATAGGGCTTTGGAAGCGGCGCACGGACCGATCGTCGCTCGGAGACGGCGCGTGGAGGCATCGGGGCTTTGAAGACGACGCGTGGACCGAACGGTGCTCAGAAAACGGCTCGTGGACCGATCGGGGCTCGGAGACATCGCGTGGAATGATCGGGGCTCAGGAGACGGCGCGTGAACCGATCGGCGCTCGGAGACGGCGCGTGCACCGATCGGGGCTTAGGAGACGGTGCGTGGATCGATCGGGGCTCAGGAGACGACGCGTCGACCGTTCGGGGCTCAGGAGACGGCGCGCGGACCGGCCGGGGCTCAGGAGCCTAGCGTGGATCGATCGGGGCCCGGAGACGGCGCGTGGGCCGATCGGTGCTTAGGAGACGACGCGTGGAGGCATCGGGGCTAAGAAGACGACGCATGGACCGAGCGGGGCTCAGGAGACGGCGCGTGGACCGATCGGTGCTCAGAGACGGCGCGTGGAACGATCGGAGCTCAGGAGACGGGGCGTGAAATGATCGGCGCTCTGAGACGGCGCGTGGACCGATCGGTGCTCGGAGACGGCGCGTGGAACGATCGGGGCTCGGAGTCGACGCGTTAGCCGATCGGGGCGTAGGAGACGATGCGTGGGCCGATCGGGTCTCGGAGACGGCGCGTGGACCGACCGGGGCTCAGGAGAAGGCGCGTCAACCGATCGGCGCTCGGAGACGGCGCGCGGACCGACTGGGGCTCAGGAGACTCGCGTGGATCGATCGGGGCTCCGGAGGCGCCGCGTGGACCGATTGGGATCAGGAGACGACGCGTGGACCGATCGGGCGTAGGAGACGACGCGTGTACCTGTCGGTGCTCACGACACAGCGTGTGGACCGATTGGGGCTCAGGAGACGGCGCGTGGAACGATCGGGGCTCAGGAGACGGCGCGTCAACCGATCGGCGCTCGGAGACGGCGCATGGACCGATCGGGGCTTAGGAGATGGTGCGTGGACCGATCGGAGATCAGGAGATGACGCGTGAACCGATCGGGGTTGTGGAAGCGGCGCACGGACCGATCGTGGCTCGGAGACGGCGCATGGAGGCATCGGGGCGTTGAAGACGATGCGTGGACCGATCGGGGCTCAGGAAACGGCGTGTGGCGCGATCGGAGCTCAGGAAACGACGCGTGGATCGATCAGGGCTCAGGAGACGACGCGTCGACCAATCAGGGCTCAGGCGACGGCGCGCGGACCGACTGGGGCTCAGGAGACTCGCGTGGATCGATCGGGGCTGCGGAGGCGCCGCGTGGACAGATTGGGATCAGGAGACGGTGCGTGAACCGTTCGGGGCTCGGAGACGGCGCGTGGACCGATCGGGGCTCAGGAGACGGCGCGTGGACCGATCGCGGCTCGGAGACGGCGCGTGGAACGATCGGGGCTCAGGAGACGACGCGTGCACCGATCGGGCGTAGGAGACGACGCGTGTACCTATCGGGGCTCACGACACAGCCTGTGGACCGATTGGGGCTCAGGAGACGCCGCGTGGAACGATCGGGGCTCGGAGACGGCGCGTGGAACGATCGGGGCTCAGGAGACGGCGCGTGGACCGATCGTGGCTTAGGAGAAGGCGCGTGGAATGATCGGGGCTCAGGAGACGGCGCGTGGACCGATCGTGGCTCGGAGACGGCGCGTGGAGGCATCGGGGTTAAGAAGACGACGCATCGACCGAGCGGGGTTCAGGAGACGGTGCGAGGAGTGATCGGGGCTTAGGAGACGACGCGTGGACCGATCGGGACTCAGGAGACGGCGCGTGGACCAATCAGGGCTCAGGAGACGGCGTGCGGACCGACTGGGGCTCAGGAGACTCGCGTGGATCGATCGGGGCTCCGGAGGCGCCGCGTGGACCGATTGGGATCAGGAGACGGTGCGTGAACCGTTCGGTGCTCGGAGACAGCGCGTGGACCGATCGGGGCTCGGAGACGACGCGTGGACCGATCGGGACTCAGGAGACGGCGCGTGGACCAATCGGTGCTCGGAGACAGCGCGTGGACCGACTGGGGCTGGGAGACGGCGCGTGGACCGGTCGTGGCTTAGGAGAAGGCGCGTGGAATGATCGGGGCTCAGGAGACGGCGCGTGGACTGATCGTGGCTCGGAGACGGCGCGTGGAGGCATCGGGGTTAAGAAGACGACGCATCGACCGAGCGGGGTTCAGGAGACGGCGCGAGGAGCGATCGGGGCTTAGGAGACGACGCGTGGACCGATCGGGGCTCAGGAGACGGCGCGTGGACCGGTCGGGGCTTAGGAGACTCGCGTGAACCGATTGGGGCTCAGGCGGTTGCGCGTGGACCAATTGGGGTTCGGCGACGGCGCGTGGACCGATCGGGGCTCGGAGACGGCGCGTCGACCGCTCGGGGTTTGGAGACGGCGCCTGGACCGTCCGGGGTCAGGAGGCGATGCGTGGACCGATCGGGGCTCAGGAGACTGCGCGTGGATGGATCGGAGCTTCGGGAACGACGCGTGGACCGATCGGGGCTCAGGAGACGGCGCGTGAATCGATCGGCGCGCGGAGATGGCACGTGGAACGATCGGGGCTTAGGAGACGGCGCGTGGACTAATAGGAGATCAGGAGAGGACGCGTGGACCGATAGGGCTATGGAAGCGGCGCACGGACCGATCGTGGCTCGGAGACGGTACGTGGACCGATCGAGGCTCGGCGACGGCGCGTGGACCGATCGGGGCTCGGAGACGACGCGTGTACAGATCAGGGCTTGGTGACGGCGCGTGGACCGATCGGGGCTCAGGAGGCCGCGCGTGGACCGATCGGGGCTCAGGAGACGGCGCGTGGACCTATTGGGGCTCGGATACGGCGCGTGAACCAATCGGGCCTCAGGAGGCCGCGCGTGGACCGATCGCGGCTCGGCGACGGCGCGTGGACCGATCGGGGCTCAGGAGGCCGCGCGTGGACCGATCATAGCTCGGCGACGGCGCGTGGACCGATCAGGGCTCGGAGCGGCGCGTAGAACGATCGCGGCTCGGCGACGGCGCGTGGACCGATCGGGGCTCAGGAGGCTGCGCGTGGATCGATTGGGGCTCATGGAGACGGCGCGTGGACCGCTCGGGGCTCGAAGACGGCGCGTGGAACGATCAGGGCTCAGGAGACGTCACGTGAAATGATCGGCGCTCGGAGACGGCGCGTGGACCGATCGGGGCTCAGGAGAAGGCGCGTGGACCGATCGGGGCTTAGGAGGGGACCCGTCGACCGATCGGGGCTCAGGAGACGACGCGTGGACCGGTCGGTGCTCAGGAAGCGGCGCCTGGACCGATCGGGGCTCCGAGACGACGCGTTAACCGAGCGGGGCTTAGGAGACTATGCGGGGACCGATCGGGGCTCGGAGACAGCGCCTGTACCGACTGGGGCTCAGGAGGTTGCGCGTGGACCAATTGGGGTTCGGCGACGGCGCGTGGACCGACCGGGGCTCAGGAGACCGCGCGAGAACCGATCGAGGCTCGGCGACTGCGCGTGGAGCGATCGGCGCTCAGGAGACGTCGCGTGAACCAATCGGCGCTCGAAGACGGCGCGTGGACCGATCGGGGATGAGGAGAAGGCGCGTGGACCGATCGGGGCTTAGGAGATGGTGCGTAAACCGATCGGGGCTCGGAGACGGCGCGTGGAACGATCGGGGCTTAGTAGAAGGCGCTTGGACCGATCGGGGCTTAGGAGACGACGCGTGGACCGATCGGAGCTCGGAGACGGCGCGTGGAACGATCGGGGCTCAGAAGACGGCGCGTGAACCGATCGGCGCTCGGAGACGGCGCGTGGACCGATCTGGGCTCGGAGACAGCGCGTGGACCGACTGGGGCACATGCGGTGGCGCGTGGACCAATTGGGGTTCGGCGACGGCGCGTGGACCGATCCGGGCTCAGGAGACGGCGCGTGGACCGATCGGGGTTGGGAGACGACGCGTGGACCGATCGGGGCGTAGGACACGGCGCGTGTACCTATCGGGGCTCACGAGACAGCGTGTGGACGGATTGGGGCTCAGGAGACGGCGCGTGGACCGATCGGGGCTCGGACACGGCGTGTGGACCGATCGAGGCTCGAAGACGACGCGTTTACGGATCGGGGATCAGGAGACGACGCGTGGAACGATCCGGGCTCAGGAGACGGAGCGTGGACTGATTGGGACTCGGAGACGGCGTGTGGAACGATCGGGGCTCGGGTGACGGCGCGTGAACCGATCGGCGCTCGGAGACGGCGCGTGGATCGATCGGGGATCGGGGACGGCGCGTGGAATGATCGGGGCTCGGAGTCGACGCGTTAGCCGATCGGGGCTTAGGAGACGATGCGTGGGCCGATCGGGGCTCGGAGACGGCGCGTGGACCGACCGGGGTTTTGGAGAAGACGCTTGGACCGAACGGGGCTTAGGAGACGGCGCTTGGACCGATCGGGCTCAGGAGACGGCGCGCGGACCGACTGGGGCTCAGGAGACTCGCGTGGACCGATCGGGGCTCCGGAGGCGCCGCGTGGACCGATTGGGATCAGGAGACGGTGCGTGAACCGTTCGGGGCTCGGAGACGGCGCGTGTACGGATCGGGGATTCGGCGATGACGCGTGGACCGATCCGGGCTCAGGAGACGGCGCGTGGACGGATCGGGGCTCGGAGACGGCGCGTGGAACGATCGGCGCTCGGAGACGGCGCGTGGACCGATAGGGGCTTAGGAGACGGCGCGTGGACCGATCGGGGCTCGGAGCCGGGGCGTGGAATGATCGGGGCTCACGAGACGGCGCGTGAAATGATCGGCACTCTGAGACGGTGCGTAGACCGATTGGGGCTTAGGAGACGACGCGTCGAACGATCGGGGCTTAGGAGACGACGCGTGGACCGATCGGGGCTCGGAGACAGGGCGTGTACCGACTGGGGCTCAGGAGACCGCGCGTGAACCGATCGGGGCTCGGCGACTGCGCGTGGACGGATCGGGGCTCGGAGACGGTGCGTAGAACGATCGGGGCTCAGGAGACGGCGCGTTAACCGATTGGGGCTTAGGAGACGTTGCGTGGATCGATCGGCGCTCGAAGACGGCGCGTGGACCGATCGGGGCTCGGACACAGTGCGTCGACCGACTGGGGCTCAGGCGGTTGCGCGTGGACCGATCGGGGCTTAGGAGCCTCGCGTGGATCGATCGGGGCCCCGGAGGCGCCGCGTGGACCCATGGGGATCAGGAGACAGTGCGTGAACCGATCGGGGCTCGGAGACGGCGCGTGGACCGATCGGGGCTTAGGACACGACGCGTGGACCCATCGGGGTGTAGGCGATGACGCGTGTACCTATCGGGGCTCAGGAGACAGCGCGTGGACCGATCAGGGCTCGGCGACTGCGCGTCGACGTATCGGAGCTCAGGAGACATCGCGTGGACCGATCGGGGCTCGGGGACGGCGCGTTAACTGATTGGGGCTTAGGAGACCATGCGTGGACCGATCGGGGCTCGAAGACGGCGCGTCGACCGATTGGGCCTCAGGAGGCCGCGCGTGGACAGATCATGACTCGGCGACGGCGCGTGGACCGATCGGGGCTCGGAGACGACGCGTGGACCGATCGGGGCTCGGAGACAGCGCGTGGACCGACTGGGGCTAAGGCGGTTTCGCGTGGACCAATTGGGGTTCGGCGACGGCGCGTGGATCGATCGGGGATTAGGAGACGGCGCGTGGACCGATCGGGGCTGGGAGACGGCACGTGGACCAATGGGGGCTTAGGAGACGACGCGTGGACCGATCGGGGCTCAGGAGACGGCGCGTGGACCGATCGGGGCTCAGGAGACGGCGCGTGGACCAATTGGGGCTCGGATACGGCGCGTGAAGCAATCGGGGCTCAGGAGGCCGCGCGTGGACCGATCGGAGCTCAGGAGACGGCGCGTGGACCGATCGGGGCTCAGGAGGCCGCGCGTGGACCGATCATGGCTCGGAGACGACGCGTGGACCGATCGGGGCTCCGGAGGCCGCGCGTGGATCGATCATGGCTCGACGACGGCGCGTGGACCGATCGGGGCTCGGAGACGACGCGTGGACCGGTCGGGGTTCGGCGACAGCGCGTGAACCGACTGGGGCTCAGGCGGTTGCGCGTGGACCGATCGGGGCTCGGCGACGGCGCGTGGACCGATCGGGGCTCAGGAGACGGTGCGTGGACCGATTGGGGCTCGGATACGGCGCGTGAACCAACCGGGGCTCAGGAGGCCGCGTGTGGACCGATCGCGGCACGTGCGACGGCGCGTGCACCGATCGGCGCTCGGAGACGGCGCTGACCGATTGTGGCTTAGGAGAAGGCGCGTGGAACGATCGGGGCTCGGAGACGGCGCGTGGAACGATCGGGGCTCAGGTGACGGCGCGTGAACCGATCCGCTCTCGGAGACGGCCCGTGGACCGATCGGGGCTTAGGAGAAGGCGCTTCGACCGATCGGGGCTTAGGAGACGGCGCGTGGGCCGATCGGAGCTCGGACACGGCCCGTGGACGGATCGGGGCTTAGGAGACGGCGCGTGGACTAATTGGGGCTCAGGAGACGACGCGTAGATCGATCGGGGCTCGGAAACGACGCGTTAGCCGAGCGGGGATTAGGAGACGACGCGTGGACCGATTGGGGCTCGGATACGGCGCGTGAACCAACCGGGGCTCAGGAGGCCGCGTGTGGACCGATCGCGGCACGTGCGACGGCGCGTGCACCGATCGGCGCTCGGAGACGGCGCTGACCGATCGTGGCTTAGGAGAAGGCGCGTGGAACTATCGGGGCTCGGAGACGGCGCGTCGAACGATCGGGGCTCCGAGTCGGCGCGTTAACCGATCGGGGCTTAGGAGACGATGCGTGGACCGATCGGGGCTCGGAGACGGCGCGTGGAACGATCGGGGCTCAGGTGACGGCGTGTGAACCGATCCGCTCTCGGAGACGGCCCGTGGACCGATCGGGGCTTAGGAGAAGGCGCTTCGACCGATCGGGGCTTAGGAGACGGCGCGTGGGCCGATCGGAGCTCGGAGACGGCGCGTGGAACGATCAGGGCTCAGGAGACGGTGCGTAAACCGATCGGCGCTCGGAGACGGCGCGAGGACCGATTGGGGCTTAAGAGACGATGGGTGGACCGATCGGGGCTTAGGAGACGGCACGTGAATCGATCGGGGCACAGGAGACGGCGCGTGAGCCGGTCGGGGCTTAGGAGACGATGCCTGGACCGATCGAGGTTTAGGGGGCGGCGTGTGGAACGATCGAGGCTTAGGAGACGGCGGGTGGAACGATCGGGGCTCAGGAGACGGCGCGTGAACCGATCGGCGCTCGGAGACGGCGCGTGGACCAATCGGGGCTTAGGAGACTACGCGTTGACCGATCGGGGCTCAGGAGAAGGGGTGTGGACCGATCGGGGCTCAGGAGACGGCGCGTGGACCGATCGGGGCTCGGCGATGGCGCGTGGATCGATCGGGGCTCGGAGACGACGCGTGTACGGATCGAGGCTTGGAGACGGCGCGTGGACCGACCGGAGCTCGGACACGGCCCGTGGATGGATCGGGGCTTAGGAGACGGCGCGCGGACTAATTGGGGCTCAGGAGACGACGCGTGGACTGATCGGGGCTCGAAGACAGCGCGTGGACTGATCGGGGCTCGGCGATGGCGCGTGGATCGATCGGGGCTCGGAGACGACGCGTGTACAGATCGAGGCTTGGAGACGGCGCGTGGACCGACCGGAGCTCGGACACGGCCCGTGGACGGATCGGGGCTTAGGAGACGGCGCGTGGACTAATTGGGGCTCAGGAGACGACGCGTAGATCGATCGGGGCTCTGAAACGACGCGTTAGCCGAGCGGGGCTTAGGAGACGACGCGTGGACCGATCGGGGCTCAGGAGACGGCGCGTGAAGTTATCAGCGCTCAGAGACGGCGCGTGGACCTATCGGGGCTTAGGATACGGCGCGTGGACCGATTGGGGTTTAGGAGACGGCGCGTGGACCGATCGGGGCGCAGGAAGCGGCGCCTGGACCGATCGTGGCTCGGAGACGGCGCGTGGAGGCATCCGGGCTAAGAAGACGACGCATGGACCGAGCGGGGTTCAGGAGACGGAGCGAGGAGCGATCGGGGCTCAGGAGAAGACACGTCAATTGATCGGGGCTCCGGAGACGACGCCTCGACGGATCGGGGCTTAGGAGACGACGCGTGGACCGATCGTGGCTCAAGAAACGGCGTGTGGAGCGGTCGGGGCTCAGGAGACGACGCGTCGACCGATCAGGGCTCAGGTGACGGCGCGTCGACCGACCGGAGCTCAGGAGATTCGCGTGGATCGATCGGGGCTCCGGAGGCGGCGCGTGGACCAATTGGGGCTTAGGAGACGACGCGTGGACTGATCAGGACTCAGGAGACGGCGCGTGGACCGTCCGGGGCTCAGGAGGGGATGCGTGGACCGATCGCGGCTCTGGAGACTGCGCGTGGATCGATCGGGGCTTAGGGAACGACGCGCGGACCGATCGGGGCTCGGAGACGGCGCGTTAACCGATTGGGGCTTAGGAGACCATGCGTGGACCGATCGGGGCTCGAAGACGGCGCGTGGACCGATCGGGTCTCAGGAGGCCGCGCGTGGACAGATCATGACTCGGCGACGGCGCGTGGACCGATCGGGGCTCGGAGACGACGCGTGGACCGATCGGGGCTCAGAGACAGCGCGTGGACCGACTGGGGCTCAGGCGGTTTCGCGTGGACCAATTGAGGTTCGGCGACGGCGCGTGAACCAATCGGGCCTCAGGAGGCCGCGCGTGGACCGATCGCGGCTCGGCGACGGCGCGTGGACCGATCGGGGCTCAGGAGGCCGCGCGTGGACCGATCATAGCTCGGCGACGGCACGTGGACCGATCGGGGCTCGGAGACGACGCGTGGACCGATCGGGGTTCGGTGACCGCGCGTGAACCGACTGGGGCTCACGCGGTTGCGCGTGGACCAATTGGGGTTCGGTGCCGGCGCGTGGACCGTTCGGGGCTCGGAGACGGCGCGTTAACCGATCGGGGCTTAGGAGACGATGCGTGGACCGATCGGGGCTCGGAGACGGCGCGTGGACCGATCGGGGCTCGGCGACGGCGCGTGGACAGATCGAGGCTCAGAGACGACGCGTGTACGGATCGGGGCTTTGAAGACGACGCGTGGACCGATCGTGGCTCAAGAAACGGCGTGTGGAGCGGTCGGGGCTCAGGAGACGACGCGTCGACCGATCAGGGCTCAGGTGACGGCGCGTGGACCGAGCGGGGCTCAGGAGACAGCGCGTGAAATGATCGGCGCTCGGAGATGGCGCGTGGACCGATTGGGGCTTAACAGACGACGGGTGGACCGATCGGGGCTTAGGAGACGGTACGTGAATCGATCGGGGCACAGGAGACGGCGCGTGAGCCGGTCGGGGCTTAGGAGACGGCGCGTTGACCGACCGGGGCTCGGAGACGACGCGTGGACCGATCGGGGCTCGGAGACCGCGCGTGGACCGACTGGGGCACAGGCGGTTGCGCGTGGACCAATTGGGGTTCGGCGATGGCGCGTGGACCGATCGGGGCTCGGAGACGGCGCGTTAACCGATCGGGGCTTAGGAGACGATCCGTGAACCGATCGGGGCTCGGAGACGGCGCGAGGACAGATCGGGCTCAGGAGACGGCGCGTGGACCGATCGGGGCTGAGGATACGGCGCGTGGACCGATCGGGGCTCAGGAAGCGGCGCCTGGACCGATCGTGGCTCGGAGACGACGCGTGGAGGCATCGGGGCTAAGAAGACGACGCATGGACCGATCGGAGCTCAGGAAACGGCGTGTGGACCGATCAGAGCTCGGAGACGACGCGTGGACCGATCGGCGCTTAGGAGACTACGCGTGTACCTATCGGGGCTCAGGAGACAGCGCGTGGACCGATGGGGGCTCAGGAGGCGGCGCGTGGATCGATCGGGGCTCGGAGACGGCGCGTGGAACGATCGGGTCTCAGGAGACGGCGCGTGAAATGATCGGCGCTCGGAGACGCCGCGTGGACCGATTGGGGCTTAGGAGACGGCGCGTGGACCGATCGGGGCGCAGGAAGCGGCGCCTGGACCGATCGTGGCTTGGAGACGGCGCGTGGAGGCATCCGGGCTAAGAAGACGACGCATGGACCGAGCGGGGTTCAGGAGACGGCGCGAGGAGCGATCGGGGCTCAGGAGAAGACATGTCAATTGATCGGGGCTCCGGAGACGACGCCTGGACCGATCGGGGCTCAGGAGGCGGCACGAGAAGCGATCGGGGATCAGGAGAAGACGCGTCAATTGATCGGAGCTCAGGAGACGACGCGTCGACCGACCGGAGCTCAGGAGATTCGCGTGGATCGATCGGGGCTCCGGAGGCGGGCGTGGACCGATTGGGGCTTAGGAGACGACGCGTGGACTGATCGGGACTCAGGAGACGGCGCGTGGCCCGATTGGGGCTCGGATACGGCGCGTGAACCGACCGGGGCTCAGGAGGCCGCGCGAGAACCGATCGCGGCTCGGCGACGGCGCGTGGACCGATCGGGGCTCAGGAGGCCGCGCGTGGACCGCTCGGGGCTCAGGAAGCGGCGCCTGCACCGATCGTGGCTCGGAGACGGCGCGTGGAGGCATCGGGGCTTCGAAGACGACGCATGGACCAATCGGGGCTCGGAAACGACACCTGGACCGATCGGAGCTCGGAGACGACGGGTGGAGCGGTCGGGGCTCAGGAGACGACGCGTGGACTGATCGGGACTCAGGAGACGGCGCGTGGCCCGATTGGGGCTCGGATACGGCGCGTGAACCGACCGGGGCTCAGGAGGCCGCGCGAGAACCGATCGCGGCTCGGCGACGGCGCGTGGACCGATCGGGGCTCAGGAGGCCGCGCGTGGACCGATCGGGGCTCAGGAAGCGGCGCCTGCACCGATCGTGGCTCGGAGACGGCGCGTGGAGGCATCGGGGCTTCGAAGACGACGCATGGACCAATCGGGGCTCGGAAACGACACCTGGACCGATCGGAGCTCGGAGACGACGGGTGGAGCGGTCGGGGCTCAGGAGAAGACGCGTGGATCGATCGGGGCTCAGGAGACGACGCGTCGACGGATCGGCGCTTAGGAGACGACGCGTGGAACGATCGGGGCTCAGGAGACGGCGCGTGAAATGATCGGCGCTCTGAGACGGCGCGTGGACCGATTGTGGCTTACGAGACGGCGCGTGGATCGGTCGGGGCTCAGGAAGCGGCGCCTGGACCTATCGTGGCTCGGAGACGGCGCGTGGAGTCATCGGGGCTAAGAACACGACGCATGGACCGAGCGGGGCTCAGGAGACGGCGCGAGGAGCAATCGAGGCTCAGGAGAAGACGCGTCAATTGATCGGGGCTCAGGAGACGACGCGGCGACGGATCGGGGCTTAGGAGACGACGCGTGGACTGATCGGGGCTCGAAGACGGTAGGAGGACCGACTGGAGCTCAGGAGATTCGCGTGGATCGATCAGGGCTCCGGAGGCGGCGCATGGACCGATTGGGGAGCATGCGATGGTGCGTGGACCGATCGGGGCTGGGAGACGGCGCACGGACCGATCGGGGCTTAGGAGAGGACGCGTGCACCGATTGGGGCTCAGGAGGCCGCGCGTGGACCGATCGGGGTGTAGGAGACGACGCGTGTACCTATCGGGGCTCAGGAGACAGCGCGTGGACCGATCGGGGCTCGGCGACTGCGCGTCGACGTATCGGGGCTCAGGAGACGGCGCGTGGACCGATTGGAGCTTATGAGACGGCGCGTGGACCGATTGGGGCTCGGATACGGCGCGTGACCCGATCGGGGCTTAGGAGACGACGCGTGGACCGATCGGGGCTCAGGTGACGGCGCTTGGACCGATCGGGGCTTCGGAGACGGTACGTGGACCGATCGGGGCTCGGAGACGGTACGAGGACCGACCGGAGCTCAGGAGATTCGCGTGGATCGATCAGGGCTCCGGAGGCGGCGCATGGACCGATTGGGGAGAATGCGAAGGTGCGTGGACCGATCGGGGCTCGGAGACGGCGCACGGACCGATCGGGGCTCGGGGACGGCGCGTGGAACGATCGGAGCACAGGAGACGGCGCGTGAACCGATCGGCGCTCGGAGACGGCGCGTGGATCGATCGGGGCTTAGGAGAAGGCGCGTAGACCGATCGGGGCTTAGGAGACGATTCGTGGACCGGTCGGGGCTCGGAGACGGCGCGTGGACCGACCGGGGCTAAGTAGGCCGCGCGTGGACCGATAGAGGCTTAGGAGCCGACGCGTGGACCGATCGGGGCTCAGGTGACGGGGCGTGAAATGATCGGCGCTCTGAGACGGCGCGTCGACCGATCGGTGCTCGGAGACGGCGCGTGGACGGACCGCGGCTCAGAATGCGGTACGCGGACCGACCGGGGATCGGACACGGCGTGTGGACCGATCGAGGCTCGGAGACGACGCGTTTAAGGATCGGGAATCAGGAGACGACGCGTGGAACGATCCGGGCTCAGGAGACGAAGCGTGGACCGATCGGGGCTCGGAGACGCCGTGTGGAACGATCGGCACTCTGAGACGGCGCGTGGATCGATCGTGGCTTAGGAGAAGGCGCGTGGAATGATCGGGGTTCCGGAGACGGCGCGAGGAGCGATCGGGGCTCAGGAGAAGACGCGTCAATTGATCGGGGCTCAGGACACGACGCGGCGACGGATCGGGGCTTGGAGACGGCGCGTGGACCGATCGGGGCTTAGGAGACGACGCGTGGACCGATCGGGGCTCAAGAAACGGCGTGTGGTGCGATCGGGGCTCAGGAGACGACGCGTGGATCGATCGGGGCTCACGAGACGACGCGTCGAACAATCGGGGCTCAGGAGATGGCGCGCGGACCGACTGGGGCTCAGGAGACTCGCGTGGATCGATCGGGGCTCCAGAGGCGCCGCGTGGACCGATTGGGACCAGGAGACGGTGCGTGAACCGTTCGGGGCTCGGAGACGGCGCGTGTACCGATCGGGGCTCGGAGACGACGCGTAGTCCGATCGGTGCTCGGAGACAGCGCGTGGACCGACTGGGGCTCGGAGACGGCGCGTGGACCGATCGTGGCTTAGGAGAAGGCGCGTGGAATGATCGGGGTTCCGGAGACGGCGCGAGGAGCGATCGGGGCTCAGGAGAAGACGCGTCAATTGATCGGGGCTCAGGACACGACGCGGCGACGGATCGGGGCTTGGAGACGGCGCGTGGACCGATCGGGGCTTAGGAGACGACGCGTGGACCGATCGGGGCTCAGGAGACGGCACCTGGAGCGATCGGGGCTCAGGAGACGGCGCGTGGACCGATCGGGGCTCGGAGACAGCGCGTCGACCGATCGGGGTTCGGAGACGTCGCCTGGACCAATTGGGGTTCGGCGACGGCGCGTGGGCCGATCGGGGTTCAGGAGACGGCGCGTGAACCGACCATGGCTCAGGAGGCCGCGCGTATACCGACTGGGGCTCAGGCGGTTGCGCATGGACCAATTGGGGTTCGGCGACGGCGCGTGGACCGATCGGGGCTCGGAGACGGCGCGTGGAATGATCGGGGCTCAGGAGACGGCGCGTGAACCGATCGGCGCTCGGAGACAGCGCGTGGACCGATCGGGGCTCAGGAGACGGCGCGTGAACCGATCGGCGCTCGGAGACAGCGCGTGGACCGATCGGGGCTTAGGAGACGGCGCGTGGACCGATCGGATATGAGGAGACGATGCGTGGACTGATAGTGCTCTGGAAGCGGCGCACGGACCGATCGTGGCTCGGAGACGGCGCATGGAGGCATCGGGGCTTTGAAGACGACGCGTGGACCGAACGGTGCTCAGAAAACGGCGCGTGGAGCGATCGAGGCTCAGGAGACGACGCGTGGACCGATCGGGGCTCGGAGACGGCGCGTGGAATGATCGGGGCTCAGGAGACGGCGCGTGAACCGATCGGCGCTCGGAGACAGCGCGTGGACCGATCGGGGCTTAGGAGACGGCGCGTGGACCGATCGGAGATGAGGAGATGATGCGTGGACCGATAGGGCTCTGGAAACGGCGCACGTACCGATCGTGGATGGGCGACGGCCTGTGGACCGATTGGGGCTCAGGAGGCCGCGCGTGGACCGATCATGGCTCGGCGACGGCGCGTGGACCGATCGGGGCTCGGAGACAGCACGTGGACCGACTGGGACTCAGGCGGTTGCGCGTGGACCAATTGGGGTTCGGCGCTCGGAGACGGCACGTTAACCGATCGGGGCTTAGGAGACGATGCGTGAACCGAACGGGGCTCGGAGACGGCGCGTGGACCGATCGGGGCTTAGGAGACGACGCGTGGGCGGATCGGGGCTCAGGAGAAGGCGCGTGAACCGATCGGCGCTCGGAGACGGCGCGTGGACCGATCGGGGCTCAGGAAACGGAGCGTGAACCGATCGGGGCTTAGGAGACGACACGTGGACCGTCCGGGGTTAGGAGACGACGCGTGGACCGATGGGGCTTAGGAAGCGACGCGTGGACCGATCGGGGCTCAGGAAACGGCGCGTGGACCGATTGGGGCTCAGGAGGCCGCGCGTGGACCGATCACGGCTCGGCACCAGCGCGTGGACGGATCGGGGCTCAGGACACGGCGGTGGATCGATCGGGGCTCGGAGACGGCATGTCAACCGCTAGGGGCTTAGGAGATGATACGTGGACCGATCGGGGCTCGGATACGGCGCGTGAACCGACCGGGGCTCAGGAGGCCGCGCATCGACTGATGGGGATCGGATATGACGGGTGGAACGATCGGAGCTCAGGAGACGGCGCGTGAACCGATCGGCGCTCGGAGACGGCGCTTGGACCGATCGGGGCTTAGGAGACGACGCGTGGACCGATTGGGGCTCGGAGACGGCGCTTGGACCGATCGGGGCTTAGGAGACAGCGCGTGGACCGATTGGGGCTCAGGAGACGGCGCGTGGACCGCTCGGGGCTCAGGAGACGGCGCGTGGACCAGTCGCGGCTCGGCGACGGCGCGTGGAACGATCGGGGCTCAGGAGACGGCGCGTGAACCGATCGGCGCTCGGAGACGGCGCGTGGACCGATAGGGGCTCGGAGACGGCACGTGAACCGGTCGTGGCTTAGGAGAAGGCGGGTGGAACGATCGGGGCTCAGGAGACGGTGCTTGGTCCAATCGGGGCTCAGGAGACAGCGCGTAGATCGATCGGGGATCGGGGACGGCGCGTGGAACGATCGGGGCTCGGAGTCGACGCGTTAGCCGATCGGGGCTTAGGAGACGATGCGTGGACCGATCGGGGCTCGGAGACGGCGCGTGGACCGACCGGGGTTTAGGAGACGGGGCGTGGACCGATCGGAGGTCAGGAGATGACGCGTGGACCGATCGGGGTTGTGGAAGCGGCGCACGGACCGATCGTGGCTCGGAGACGGCGCGTGGAGGCATCGGGGCTTTGAAGACGACGCGTGGTCCGATCGGGGCTCAGGAAACGGCGTGTGGCGCGATCGGGGCTCAGGAGCCGACGCGTGGATCGATCGGGGCTCAGGAGACGACGCGTCGACCAATCGGGGCTCAGGAGACGGCGCGCGGACCGACTGGGGCTCAGGAGACTCGCGTGGATCGATCGGGACTCCGGAGGCGCCGCGTGGACCGATTGGGATCAGGAGACGGTGCGTGAACCGTTCGGGGCTCGGAGACGGCGCGTGGACCTATCGGGGCTCAGGAGACGGCGCGTGGACCGATCGGGGCTCGGAGACGGCGCGTGGAACGATCGGGGCTTAGGAGACGACGAGTGGACCGATCGGGGCGTAGGAGACGACGGGTGTACCTATCGGGGCTCACGACACAGCGTGTGGACCGATTGGGGCTCAGGAGACGCCGCGTGGAACGATCGGGGCTCGGAGACGGCGCGTGGAACGATTGGGGCTCAGGAGACGGCGCGTGAACCGATCGGCGCACGGAGACGGCGCGTGGACCGATCGGGGCTCAGGAGGATACGCCTGGACCGATCGGGGCTCGGCGACGGCGCGTGGACGGATCGGGGCTCAGGAGACGGCGCGTGGACCGATTGGGGCTCGGAGATGGCGCGGGGAACGATCGGGGCTCAGGAGACGGCGCGTGAACCGATCGGCGCTCGGAGACGGCGCGTGGACCGATCGGGGCTTAGGAGACGGCGCGTGGACCGATTGGGGCTTAGGAGACGGCGCGTGGACCGATCGAGGCTCGGAGACGACGCGTGGACCGATCGGGGCTTAGGAGAAGGCGCGTGGACCGATCGGGGCTTAGGAGGCGGCGCGTGGACCGATCGGGGCTCGGAGATGGCGCGGGGAACGATCGGGGCTCAGGAGACGGCGCGTGGACCGATCGGGGCTCGGAGATGGCGCGGGGAACGATCGGGGCTCAGGAGACGGCGCGTGAACCGACCGGCGCTCGGAGACGGCGCGTGGACCGATCGGGGCTTAGGAGACGGCGCGTGGACCGATTGGGGCTTACGAGACGGCGCGTGGACCGATCGAGGCTCGGAGACGACGCGTGTACGGATCGAGGATTCGGGGACGACGCGTGGAACGATCCGGGCTCAGGAGACGACGCGTGGACCGATCGGGGCTCGGAAACGGCGCGTGGAACGATCGGGGCTGAGGTGACGGCGCGTGAACCGATCCCCGCTCTGAGACGGCCCGTGGACCGATCGGGGCTTAGGAGAAGGCGCTTGGACCGATCGGGGCTTAGGAGACGGTGCGTGGGCCGATCGGAGCTCGGAGACGGCGCGTAGAACGATCGGGGCTCAGGAGACGGCGCGTGAACCGATCGGCGCTCGGAGACGGCGCGTGGGCCGTTCAGGGCTTAGGAGACGACGCGTCGACCGATCGGGGCTCAGGAGACAGCGCGTGAAATGATCGGCGCTCGGAGATGGTGCGTGGACCGATTGGGGCTTAAGAGACGACGGGTGGACCGATCGGGGCTTAGGAGACGGCGCGTGGACTGATCGGAGCTCGGGAAGCGGCGCCTGAACCGATCTGGCTCGGAGACGGCGCGTGGAGGCATCGGGGCTTAGAAGACGACGTATGGACCGTTCGGGGCTCAGGAAATGGCGCGTGGACCGATTGGAGCTCGGACACAACGCGTGGACGGACTGGGGCTCAGGCGGTTGCGCGTGGACCAATTGGGGTTCGGCGACGGCGCGTGGACCGATCGGGGCTCGGAGACAGCGCGTGGACCGATCGGGGCTCAGGAGACGGCGCGTGAACCGATCGGCGCTCGGAGACAGCGCGTGGACCGATCGGGGCTTAGGAGACGGCGCGTGGACCGATCGGATATGAGGAGACGATGCGTGGACTGATAGTGCTCTGGAAGCGGCGCACGGACCGATCGTGGCTCGGAGACGGCGCATGGAGGCATCGGGGCTTTGAAGACGACGCGTGGACCGAACGGTGCTCAGAAAACGGCGCGTGGAGCGATCGAGGCTCAGGAGACGACGCGTGGACCGATCGGGGCTCGGAGACGGCGCGTGGAATGATCGGGGCTCAGGAGACGGCGCGTGAACCGATCGGCGCTCGGAGACAGCGCGTGGACCGATCGGGGCTTAGGAGACGGCGCGTGGACCGATCGGAGATGAGGAGATGATGCGTGGACCGATAGGGCTCTGGAAACGGCGCACGTACCGATCGTGGATGGGCGACGGCCTGTGGACCGATTGGGGCTCAGGAGGCCGCGCGTGGACCGATCATGGCTCGGCGACGGCGCGTGGACCGATCGGGGCTCGGAGACAGCACGTGGACCGACTGGGACTCAGGCGGTTGCGCGTGGACCAATTGGGGTTCGGCGACGGCGCGTGGACCGCTCGGCGCTCGGAGACGGCACGTTAACCGATCGGGGCTTAGGAGACGATGCGTGAACCGAACGGGGCTCGGAGACGGCGCGTGGACCGATCGGGGCTTAGGAGACGACGCGTGGGCGGATCGGGGCTCAGGAGAAGGGGCGTGAACCGATCGGCGCTCGGAGACGGCGCGTGGACCGATCGGGGCTCAGGAAACGGCGCGTGAACCGATCGGGGCTTAGGAGACGACACGTGGACCGTCCGGGGTTAGGAGACGACGCGTGGACCGATGGGGCTTAGGAAGCGACGCGTGGACCGATCGGGGCTCAGGAAACGGCGCGTGGACCGATTGGGGCTCAGGAGGCCGCGCGTGGACCGATCACGGCTCGGCACCAGCGCGTGGACGGATCGGGGCTCAGGACACGGCGGTGGATCGATCGGGGCTCGGAGACGGCATGTCAACCGCTAGGGGCTTAGGAGACGATACGTGGACCGATCGGGGCTCGGATACGGCGCGTGAACCGACCGGGGCTCAGGAGGCCGCGCATCGACTGATGGGGATCGGATATGACGGGTGGAACGATCGGAGCTCAGGAGACGGCGCGTGAACCGATCGGCGCTCGGAGACGGCGCTTGGACCGATCGGGGCTTAGGAGACGACGCGTGGACCGATTGGGGCTCGGAGACGGCGCTTGGACCGATCGGGGCTTAGGAGACAGCGCGTGGACTGATTGGGGCTCAGGAGACGGCGCGTGGACCGCTCGGGGCTCAGGAGACGGCGCGTGGACCAGTCGCGGCTCGGCGACGGCGCGTGGAACGATCGGGGCTCAGGAGACGGCGCGTCAACCGATCGGCGCTCGGAGACGGCGCATGGACCGATCGGGGCTTAGGAGATGGTGCGTGGACCGATCGGAGATCAGGAGATGACGCGTGAACCGATCGGGGTTGTGGAAGCGGCGCACGGACCGATCGTGGCTCGGAGACGGCGCATGGAGGCATCGGGGCGTTGAAGACGATGCGTGGACCGATCGGGGCTCAGGAAACGGCGTGTGGCGCGATCGGAGCTCAGGAAACGACGCGTGGATCGATCAGGGCTCAGGAGACGACGCGTCGACCAATCAGGGCTCAGGCGACGGCGCGCGGACCGACTGGGGCTCAGGAGACTCGCGTGGATCGATCGGGGCTGCGGAGGCGCCGCGTGGACAGATTGGGATCAGGAGACGGTGCGTGAACCGTTCGGGGCTCGGAGACGGCGCGTGGACCGATCGGGGCTCAGGAGACGGCGCGTGGACCGATCGCGGCTCGGAGACGGCGCGTGGAACGATCGGGGCTCAGGAGACGACGCGTGCACCGATCGGGCGTAGGAGACGACGCGTGTACCTATCGGGGCTCACGACACAGCCTGTGGACCGATTGGGGCTCAGGAGACGCCGCGTGGAACGATCGGGGCTCGGAGACGGCGCGTGGAACGATCGGGGCTCAGGAGACGGCGCGTGGACCGATCGTGGCTTAGGAGAAGGCGCGTGGAATGATCGGGGCTCAGGAGACGGCGCGTGGACCGATCGTGGCTCGGAGACGGCGCGTGGAGGCATCGGGGTTAAGAAGACGACGCATCGACCGAGCGGGGTTCAGGAGACGGTGCGAGGAGTGATCGGGGCTTAGGAGACGACGCGTGGACCGATCGGGACTCAGGAGACGGCGCGTGGACCAATCAGGGCTCAGGAGACGGCGTGCGGACCGACTGGGGCTCAGGAGACTCGCGTGGATCGATCGGGGCTCCGGAGGCGCCGCGTGGACCGATTGGGATCAGGAGACGGTGCGTGAACCGTTCGGTGCTCGGAGACAGCGCGTGGACCGATCGGGGCTCGGAGACGACGCGTGGACCGATCGGGACTCAGGAGACGGCGCGTGGACCAATCGGTGCTCGGAGACAGCGCGTGGACCGACTGGGGCTGGGAGACGGCGCGTGGACCGGTCGTGGCTTAGGAGAAGGCGCGTGGAATGATCGGGGCTCAGGAGACGGCGCGTGGACTGATCGTGGCTCGGAGACGGCGCGTGGAGGCATCGGGGTTAAGAAGACGACGCATCGACCGAGCGGGGTTCAGGAGACGGCGCGAGGAGCGATCGGGGCTTAGGAGACGACGCGTGGACCGATCGGGGCTCAGGAGACGGCGCGTGGACCGGTCGGGGCTTAGGAGACTCGCGTGAACCGATTGGGGCTCAGGCGGTTGCGCGTGGACCAATTGGGGTTCGGCGACGGCGCGTGGACCGATCGGGGCTCGGAGACGGCGCGTCGACCGCTCGGGGTTTGGAGACGGCGCCTGGACCGTCCGGGGTCAGGAGGCGACGCGTGGACCGATCGGGGCTCAGGAGACTGCGCGTGGATGGATCGGAGCTTCGGGAACGACGCGTGGACCGATCGGGGCTCAGGAGACGGCGCGTGAATCGATCGGCGCGCGGAGATGGCACGTGGAACGATCGGGGCTTAGGAGACGGCGCGTGGACTAATAGGAGATCAGGAGAGGACGCGTGGACCGATAGGGCTATGGAAGCGGCGCACGGACCGATCGTGGCTCGGAGACGGTACGTGGACCGATCGAGGCTCGGCGACGGCGCGTGGACCGATCGGGGCTCGGAGACGACGCGTGTACAGATCAGGGCTTGGTGACGGCGCGTGGACCGATCGGGGCTCAGGAGGCCGCGCGTGGACCGATCGGGGCTCAGGAGACGGCGCGTGGACCGATTGGGGCTCGGATACGGCGCGTGAACCAATCGGGCCTCAGGAGGCCGCGCGTGGACCGATCGCGGCTCGGCGACGGCGCGTGGACCGATCGGGGCTCAGGAGGCCGCGCGTGGACCGATCATAGCTCGGCGACGGCGCGTGGACCGATCAGGGCTCGGAGCGGCGCGTAGAACGATCGCGGCTCGGCGACGGCGCGTGGACCGATCGGGGCTCAGGAGGCTGCGCGTGGATCGATTGGGGCTCATGGAGACGGCGCGTGGACCGCTCGGGGCTCGAAGACGGCGCGTGGAACGATCAGGGCTCAGGAGACGTCACGTGAAATGATCGGCGCTCGGAGACGGCGCGTGGACCGATCGGGGCTCAGGAGAAGGCGCGTGGACCGATCGGGGCTTAGGAGGGGACCCGTCGACCGATCGGGGCTCAGGAGACGACGCGTGGACCGGTCGGTGCTCAGGAAGCGGCGCCTGGACCGATCGGGGCTCCGAGACGACGCGTTAACCGAGCGGGGCTTAGGAGACTATGCGGGGACCGATCGGGGCTCGGAGACAGCGCCTGTACCGACTGGGGCTCAGGAGGTTGCGCGTGGACCAATTGGGGTTCGGCGACGGCGCGTGGACCGACCGGGGCTCAGGAGACCGCGCGAGAACCGATCGAGGCTCGGCGACTGCGCGTGGAGCGATCGGCGCTCAGGAGACGTCGCGTGAACCAATCGGCGCTCGAAGACGGCGCGTGGACCGATCGGGGATGAGGAGAAGGCGCGTGGACCGATCGGGGCTTAGGAGATGGTGCGTAAACCGATCGGGGCTCGGAGACGGCGCGTGGAACGATCGGGGCTTAGTAGAAGGCGCTTGGACCGATCGGGGCTTAGGAGACGACGCGTGGACCGATCGGAGCTCGGAGACGGCGCGTGGAACGATCGGGGCTCAGAAGACGGCGCGTGAACCGATCGGCGCTCGGAGACGGCGCGTGGACCGATCTGGGCTCGGAGACAGCGCGTGGACCGACTGGGGCACATGCGGTGGCGCGTGGACCAATTGGGGTTCGGCGACGGCGCGTGGACCGATCCGGGCTCAGGAGACGGCGCGTGGACCGATCGGGGCTGGGAGACGACGCGTGGACCGATCGGGGCGTAGGACACGGCGCGTGTACCTATCGGGGCTCACGAGACAGCGTGTGGACGGATTGGGGCTCAGGAGACGGCGCGTGGACCGATCGGGGCTCGGACACGGCGTGTGGACCGATCGAGGCTCGAAGACGACGCGTTTACGGATCGGGGATCAGGAGACGACGCGTGGAACGATCCGGGCTCAGGAGACGGAGCGTGGACTGATTGGGACTCGGAGACGGCGTGTGGAACGATCGGGGCTCGGGTGACGGCGCGTGAACCGATCGGCGCTCGGAGACGGCGCGTGGATCGATCGGGGATCGGGGACGGCGCGTGGAATGATCGGGGCTCGGAGTCGACGCGTTAGCCGATCGGGGCTTAGGAGACGATGCGTGGGCCGATCGGGGCTCGGAGACGGCGCGTGGACCGACCGGGGTTTTGGAGAAGACGCTTGGACCGAACGGGGCTTAGGAGACGGCGCTTGGACCGATCGGGCTCAGGAGACGGCGCGCGGACCGACTGGGGCTCAGGAGACTCGCGTGGACCGATCGGGGCTCCGGAGGCGCCGCGTGGACCGATTGGGATCAGGAGACGGTGCGTGAACCGTTCGGGGCTCGGAGACGGCGCGTGTACGGATCGGGGATTCGGCGATGACGCGTGGACCGATCCGGGCTCAGGAGACGGCGCGTGGACGGATCGGGGCTCGGAGACGGCGCGTGGAACGATCGGCGCTCGGAGACGGCGCGTGGACCGATAGGGGCTTAGGAGACGGCGCGTGGACCGATCGGGGCTCGGAGCCGGGGCGTGGAATGATCGGGGCTCACGAGACGGCGCGTGAAATGATCGGCACTCTGAGACGGTGCGTAGACCGATTGGGGCTTAGGAGACGACGCGTCGAACGATCGGGGCTTAGGAGACGACGCGTGGACCGATCGGGGCTCGGAGACAGGGCGTGTACCGACTGGGGCTCAGGAGACCGCGCGTGAACCGATCGGGGCTCGGCGACTGCGCGTGGACGGATCGGGGCTCGGAGACGGTGCGTAGAACGATCGGGGCTCAGGAGACGGCGCGTTAACCGATTGGGGCTTAGGAGACGTTGCGTGGATCGATCGGCGCTCGAAGACGGCGCGTGGACCGATCGGGGCTCGGACACAGTGCGTCGACCGACTGGGGCTCAGGCGGTTGCGCGTGGACCGATCGGGGCTTAGGAGCCTCGCGTGGATCGATCGGGGCCCCGGAGGCGCCGCGTGGACCCATGGGGATCAGGAGACAGTGCGTGAACCGATCGGGGCTCGGAGACGGCGCGTGGACCGATCGGGGCTTAGGACACGACGCGTGGACCCATCGGGGTGTAGGCGATGACGCGTGTACCTATCGGGGCTCAGGAGACAGCGCGTGGACCGATCAGGGCTCGGCGACTGCGCGTCGACGTATCGGAGCTCAGGAGACATCGCGTGGACCGATCGGGGCTCGGGGACGGCGCGTTAACTGATTGGGGCTTAGGAGACCATGCGTGGACCGATCGGGGCTCGAAGACGGCGCGTCGACCGATTGGGCCTCAGGAGGCCGCGCGTGGACAGATCATGACTCGGCGACGGCGCGTGGACCGATCGGGGCTCGGAGACGACGCGTGGACCGATCGGGGCTCGGAGACAGCGCGTGGACCGACTGGGGCTAAGGCGGTTTCGCGTGGACCAATTGGGGTTCGGCGACGGCGCGTGGATCGATCGGGGATTAGGAGACGGCGCGTGGACCGATCGGGGCTGGGAGACGGCACGTGGACCAATGGGGGCTTAGGAGACGACGCGTGGACCGATCGGGGCTCAGGAGACGGCGCGTGGACCGATCGGGGCTCAGGAGACGGCGCGTGGACCAATTGGGGCTCGGATACGGCGCGTGAAGCAATCGGGGCTCAGGAGGCCGCGCGTGGACCGATCGGGGCTCAGGAGACGGCGCGTGGACCGATCGGGGCTCAGGAGGCCGCGCGTGGACCGATCATGGCTCGGAGACGACGCGTGGACCGATCGGGGCTCCGGAGGCCGCGCGTGGATCGATCATGGCTCGACGACGGCGCGTGGACCGATCGGGGCTCGGAGACGACGCGTGGACCGGTCGGGGTTCGGCGACAGCGCGTGAACCGACTGGGGCTCAGGCGGTTGCGCGTGGACCGATCGGGGCTCGGCGACGGCGCGTGGACCGATCGGGGCTCAGGAGACGGTGCGTGGACCGATTGGGGCTCGGATACGGCGCGTGAACCAACCGGGGCTCAGGAGGCCGCGTGTGGACCGATCGCGGCACGTGCGACGGCGCGTGCACCGATCGGCGCTCGGAGACGGCGCTGACCGATTGTGGCTTAGGAGAAGGCGCGTGGAACGATCGGGGCTCGGAGACGGCGCGTGGAACGATCGGGGCTCAGGTGACGGCGCGTGAACCGATCCGCTCTCGGAGACGGCCCGTGGACCGATCGGGGCTTAGGAGAAGGCGCTTCGACCGATCGGGGCTTAGGAGACGGCGCGTGGGCCGATCGGAGCTCGGACACGGCCCGTGGACGGATCGGGGCTTAGGAGACGGCGCGTGGACTAATTGGGGCTCAGGAGACGACGCGTAGATCGATCGGGGCTCGGAAACGACGCGTTAGCCGAGCGGGGATTAGGAGACGACGCGTGGACCGATTGGGGCTCGGATACGGCGCGTGAACCAACCGGGGCTCAGGAGGCCGCGTGTGGACCGATCGCGGCACGTGCGACGGCGCGTGCACCGATCGGCGCTCGGAGACGGCGCTGACCGATCGTGGCTTAGGAGAAGGCGCGTGGAACTATCGGGGCTCGGAGACGGCGCGTCGAACGATCGGGGCTCCGAGTCGGCGCGTTAACCGATCGGGGCTTAGGAGACGATGCGTGGACCGATCGGGGCTCGGAGACGGCGCGTGGAACGATCGGGGCTCAGGTGACGGCGTGTGAACCGATCCGCTCTCGGAGACGGCCCGTGGACCGATCGGGGCTTAGGAGAAGGCGCTTCGACCGATCGGGGCTTAGGAGACGGCGCGTGGGCCGATCGGAGCTCGGAGACGGCGCGTGGAACGATCAGGGCTCAGGAGACGGTGCGTAAACCGATCGGCGCTCGGAGACGGCGCGAGGACCGATTGGGGCTTAAGAGACGATGGGTGGACCGATCGGGGCTTAGGAGACGGCACGTGAATCGATCGGGGCACAGGAGACGGCGCGTGAGCCGGTCGGGGCTTAGGAGACGATGCCTGGACCGATCGAGGTTTAGGGGGCGGCGTGTGGAACGATCGAGGCTTAGGAGACGGCGGGTGGAACGATCGGGGCTCAGGAGACGGCGCGTGAACCGATCGGCGCTCGGAGACGGCGCGTGGACCAATCGGGGCTTAGGAGACTACGCGTTGACCGATCGGGGCTCAGGAGAAGGGGTGTGGACCGATCGGGGCTCAGGAGACGGCGCGTGGACCGATCGGGGCTCGGCGATGGCGCGTGGATCGATCGGGGCTCGGAGACGACGCGTGTACGGATCGAGGCTTGGAGACGGCGCGTGGACCGACCGGAGCTCGGACACGGCCCGTGGATGGATCGGGGCTTAGGAGACGGCGCGCGGACTAATTGGGGCTCAGGAGACGACGCGTGGACTGATCGGGGCTCGAAGACAGCGCGTGGACCGATCGGGGCTCGGCGATGGCGCGTGGATCGATCGGGGCTCGGAGACGACGCGTGTACGGATCGAGGCTTGGAGACGGCGCGTGGACCGACCGGAGCTCGGACACGGCCCGTGGACGGATCGGGGCTTAGGAGACGGCGCGTGGACTAATTGGGGCTCAGGAGACGACGCGTAGATCGATCGGGGCTCGGAAACGACGCGTTAGCCGAGCGGGGCTTAGGAGACGACGCGTGGACCGATCGGGGCTCAGGAGACGGCGCGTGAAGTTATCAGCGCTCAGAGACGGCGCGTGGACCTATCGGGGCTTAGGATACGGCGCGTGGACCGATTGGGGTTTAGGAGACGGCGCGTGGACCGATCGGGGCGCAGGAAGCGGCGCCTGGACCGATCGTGGCTCGGAGACGGCGCGTGGAGGCATCCGGGCTAAGAAGACGACGCATGGACCGAGCGGGGTTCAGGAGACGGAGCGAGGAGCGATCGGGGCTCAGGAGAAGACACGTCAATTGATCGGGGCTCCGGAGACGACGCCTCGACGGATCGGGGCTTAGGAGACGACGCGTGGACCGATCGTGGCTCAAGAAACGGCGTGTGGAGCGGTCGGGGCTCAGGAGACGACGCGTCGACCGATCAGGGCTCAGGTGACGGCGCGTCGACCGACCGGAGCTCAGGAGATTCGCGTGGATCGATCGGGGCTCCGGAGGCGGCGCGTGGACCAATTGGGGCTTAGGAGACGACGCGTGGACTGATCAGGACTCAGGAGACGGCGCGTGGACCGTCCGGGGCTCAGGAGGGGATGCGTGGACCGATCGCGGCTCTGGAGACTGCGCGTGGATCGATCGGGGCTTAGGGAACGACGCGCGGACCGATCGGGGCTCGGAGACGGCGCGTTAACCGATTGGGGCTTAGGAGACCATGCGTGGACCGATCGGGGCTCGAAGACGGCGCGTGGACCGATCGGGTCTCAGGAGGCCGCGCGTGGACAGATCATGACTCGGCGACGGCGCGTGGACCGATCGGGGCTCGGAGACGACGCGTGGACCGATCGGGGCTCAGAGACAGCGCGTGGACCGACTGGGGCTCAGGCGGTTTCGCGTGGACCAATTGAGGTTCGGCGACGGCGCGTGAACCAATCGGGCCTCAGGAGGCCGCGCGTGGACCGATCGCGGCTCGGCGACGGCGCGTGGACCGATCGGGGCTCAGGAGGCCGCGCGTGGACCGATCATAGCTCGGCGACGGCACGTGGACCGATCGGGGCTCGGAGACGACGCGTGGACCGATCGGGGTTCGGTGACCGCGCGTGAACCGACTGGGGCTCACGCGGTTGCGCGTGGACCAATTGGGGTTCGGTGCCGGCGCGTGGACCGTTCGGGGCTCGGAGACGGCGCGTTAACCGATCGGGGCTTAGGAGACGATGCGTGGACCGATCGGGGCTCGGAGACGGCGCGTGGACCGATCGGGGCTCGGCGACGGCGCGTGGACAGATCGAGGCTCAGAGACGACGCGTGTACGGATCGGGGCTTTGAAGACGACGCGTGGACCGATCGTGGCTCAAGAAACGGCGTGTGGAGCGGTCGGGGCTCAGGAGACGACGCGTCGACCGATCAGGGCTCAGGTGACGGCGCGTGGACCGAGCGGGGCTCAGGAGACAGCGCGTGAAATGATCGGCGCTCGGAGATGGCGCGTGGACCGATTGGGGCTTAACAGACGACGGGTGGACCGATCGGGGCTTAGGAGACGGTACGTGAATCGATCGGGGCACAGGAGACGGCGCGTGAGCCGGTCGGGGCTTAGGAGACGGCGCGTTGACCGACCGGGGCTCGGAGACGACGCGTGGACCGATCGGGGCTCGGAGACCGCGCGTGGACCGACTGGGGCACAGGCGGTTGCGCGTGGACCAATTGGGGTTCGGCGATGGCGCGTGGACCGATCGGGGCTCGGAGACGGCGCGTTAACCGATCGGGGCTTAGGAGACGATCCGTGAACCGATCGGGGCTCGGAGACGGCGCGAGGACAGATCGGGCTCAGGAGACGGCGCGTGGACCGATCGGGGCTGAGGATACGGCGCGTGGACCGATCGGGGCTCAGGAAGCGGCGCCTGGACCGATCGTGGCTCGGAGACGACGCGTGGAGGCATCGGGGCTAAGAAGACGACGCATGGACCGATCGGAGCTCAGGAAACGGCGTGTGGACCGATCAGAGCTCGGAGACGACGCGTGGACCGATCGGCGCTTAGGAGACTACGCGTGTACCTATCGGGGCTCAGGAGACAGCGCGTGGACCGATGGGGGCTCAGGAGGCGGCGCGTGGATCGATCGGGGCTCGGAGACGGCGCGTGGAACGATCGGGTCTCAGGAGACGGCGCGTGAAATGATCGGCGCTCGGAGACGCCGCGTGGACCGATTGGGGCTTAGGAGACGGCGCGTGGACCGATCGGGGCGCAGGAAGCGGCGCCTGGACCGATCGTGGCTTGGAGACGGCGCGTGGAGGCATCCGGGCTAAGAAGACGACGCATGGACCGAGCGGGGTTCAGGAGACGGCGCGAGGAGCGATCGGGGCTCAGGAGAAGACATGTCAATTGATCGGGGCTCCGGAGACGACGCCTGGACCGATCGGGGCTCAGGAGGCGGCACGAGAAGCGATCGGGGATCAGGAGAAGACGCGTCAATTGATCGGAGCTCAGGAGACGACGCGTCGACCGACCGGAGCTCAGGAGATTCGCGTGGATCGATCGGGGCTCCGGAGGCGGGCGTGGACCGATTGGGGCTTAGGAGACGACGCGTGGACTGATCGGGACTCAGGAGACGGCGCGTGGCCCGATTGGGGCTCGGATACGGCGCGTGAACCGACCGGGGCTCAGGAGGCCGCGCGAGAACCGATCGCGGCTCGGCGACGGCGCGTGGACCGATCGGGGCTCAGGAGGCCGCGCGTGGACCGCTCGGGGCTCAGGAAGCGGCGCCTGCACCGATCGTGGCTCGGAGACGGCGCGTGGAGGCATCGGGGCTTCGAAGACGACGCATGGACCAATCGGGGCTCGGAAACGACACCTGGACCGATCGGAGCTCGGAGACGACGGGTGGAGCGGTCGGGGCTCAGGAGACGACGCGTGGACTGATCGGGACTCAGGAGACGGCGCGTGGCCCGATTGGGGCTCGGATACGGCGCGTGAACCGACCGGGGCTCAGGAGGCCGCGCGAGAACCGATCGCGGCTCGGCGACGGCGCGTGGACCGATCGGGGCTCAGGAGGCCGCGCGTGGACCGATCGGGGCTCAGGAAGCGGCGCCTGCACCGATCGTGGCTCGGAGACGGCGCGTGGAGGCATCGGGGCTTCGAAGACGACGCATGGACCAATCGGGGCTCGGAAACGACACCTGGACCGATCGGAGCTCGGAGACGACGGGTGGAGCGGTCGGGGCTCAGGAGAAGACGCGTGGATCGATCGGGGCTCAGGAGACGACGCGTCGACGGATCGGCGCTTAGGAGACGACGCGTGGAACGATCGGGGCTCAGGAGACGGCGCGTGAAATGATCGGCGCTCTGAGACGGCGCGTGGACCGATTGTGGCTTACGAGACGGCGCGTGGATCGGTCGGGGCTCAGGAAGCGGCGCCTGGACCTATCGTGGCTCGGAGACGGCGCGTGGAGTCATCGGGGCTAAGAACACGACGCATGGACCGAGCGGGGCTCAGGAGACGGCGCGAGGAGCAATCGAGGCTCAGGAGAAGACGCGTCAATTGATCGGGGCTCAGGAGACGACGCGGCGACGGATCGGGGCTTAGGAGACGACGCGTGGACTGATCGGGGCTCGAAGACGGTAGGAGGACCGACTGGAGCTCAGGAGATTCGCGTGGATCGATCAGGGCTCCGGAGGCGGCGCATGGACCGATTGGGGAGCATGCGATGGTGCGTGGACCGATCGGGGCTGGGAGACGGCGCACGGACCGATCGGGGCTTAGGAGAGGACGCGTGCACCGATTGGGGCTCAGGAGGCCGCGCGTGGACCGATCGGGGTGTAGGAGACGACGCGTGTACCTATCGGGGCTCAGGAGACAGCGCGTGGACCGATCGGGGCTCGGCGACTGCGCGTCGACGTATCGGGGCTCAGGAGACGGCGCGTGGACCGATTGGAGCTTATGAGACGGCGCGTGGACCGATTGGGGCTCGGATACGGCGCGTGACCCGATCGGGGCTTAGGAGACGACGCGTGGACCGATCGGGGCTCAGGTGACGGCGCTTGGACCGATCGGGGCTTCGGAGACGGTACGTGGACCGATCGGGGCTCGGAGACGGTACGAGGACCGACCGGAGCTCAGGAGATTCGCGTGGATCGATCAGGGCTCCGGAGGCGGCGCATGGACCGATTGGGGAGAATGCGAAGGTGCGTGGACCGATCGGGGCTCGGAGACGGCGCACGGACCGATCGGGGCTCGGGGACGGCGCGTGGAACGATCGGAGCACAGGAGACGGCGCGTGAACCGATCGGCGCTCGGAGACGGCGCGTGGATCGATCGGGGCTTAGGAGAAGGCGCGTAGACCGATCGGGGCTTAGGAGACGATTCGTGGACCGGTCGGGGCTCGGAGACGGCGCGTGGACCGACCGGGGCTAAGTAGGCCGCGCGTGGACCGATAGAGGCTTAGGAGCCGACGCGTGGACCGATCGGGGCTCAGGTGACGGGGCGTGAAATGATCGGCGCTCTGAGACGGCGCGTCGACCGATCGGTGCTCGGAGACGGCGCGTGGACGGACCGCGGCTCAGAATGCGGTACGCGGACCGACCGGGGATCGGACACGGCGTGTGGACCGATCGAGGCTCGGAGACGACGCGTTTAAGGATCGGGAATCAGGAGACGACGCGTGGAACGATCCGGGCTCAGGAGACGAAGCGTGGACCGATCGGGGCTCGGAGACGCCGTGTGGAACGATCGGCACTCTGAGACGGCGCGTGGATCGATCGTGGCTTAGGAGAAGGCGCGTGGAATGATCGGGGTTCCGGAGACGGCGCGAGGAGCGATCGGGGCTCAGGAGAAGACGCGTCAATTGATCGGGGCTCAGGACACGACGCGGCGACGGATCGGGGCTTGGAGACGGCGCGTGGACCGATCGGGGCTTAGGAGACGACGCGTGGACCGATCGGGGCTCAAGAAACGGCGTGTGGTGCGATCGGGGCTCAGGAGACGACGCGTGGATCGATCGGGGCTCACGAGACGACGCGTCGAACAATCGGGGCTCAGGAGATGGCGCGCGGACCGACTGGGGCTCAGGAGACTCGCGTGGATCGATCGGGGCTCCAGAGGCGCCGCGTGGACCGATTGGGACCAGGAGACGGTGCGTGAACCGTTCGGGGCTCGGAGACGGCGCGTGTACCGATCGGGGCTCGGAGACGACGCGTAGTCCGATCGGTGCTCGGAGACAGCGCGTGGACCGACTGGGGCTCGGAGACGGCGCGTGGACCGATCGTGGCTTAGGAGAAGGCGCGTGGAATGATCGGGGTTCCGGAGACGGCGCGAGGAGCGATCGGGGCTCAGGAGAAGACGCGTCAATTGATCGGGGCTCAGGACACGACGCGGCGACGGATCGGGGCTTGGAGACGGCGCGTGGACCGATCGGGGCTTAGGAGACGACGCGTGGACCGATCGGGGCTCAGGAGACGGCACCTGGAGCGATCGGGGCTCAGGAGACGGCGCGTGGACCGATCGGGGCTCGGAGACAGCGCGTCGACCGATCGGGGTTCGGAGACGTCGCCTGGACCAATTGGGGTTCGGCGACGGCGCGTGGGCCGATCGGGGTTCAGGAGACGGCGCGTGAACCGACCATGGCTCAGGAGGCCGCGCGTATACCGACTGGGGCTCAGGCGGTTGCGCATGGACCAATTGGGGTTCGGCGACGGCGCGTGGACCGATCGGGGCTCGGAGACGGCGCGTGGAATGATCGGGGCTCAGGAGACGGCGCGTGAACCGATCGGCGCTCGGAGACAGCGCGTGGACCGATCGGGGCTCAGGAGACGGCGCGTGAACCGATCGGCGCTCGGAGACAGCGCGTGGACCGATCGGGGCTTAGGAGACGGCGCGTGGACCGATCGGATATGAGGAGACGATGCGTGGACTGATAGTGCTCTGGAAGCGGCGCACGGACCGATCGTGGCTCGGAGACGGCGCATGGAGGCATCGGGGCTTTGAAGACGACGCGTGGACCGAACGGTGCTCAGAAAACGGCGCGTGGAGCGATCGAGGCTCAGGAGACGACGCGTGGACCGATCGGGGCTCGGAGACGGCGCGTGGAATGATCGGGGCTCAGGAGACGGCGCGTGAACCGATCGGCGCTCGGAGACAGCGCGTGGACCGATCGGGGCTTAGGAGACGGCGCGTGGACCGATCGGAGATGAGGAGATGATGCGTGGACCGATAGGGCTCTGGAAACGGCGCACGTACCGATCGTGGATGGGCGACGGCCTGTGGACCGATTGGGGCTCAGGAGGCCGCGCGTGGACCGATCATGGCTCGGCGACGGCGCGTGGACCGATCGGGGCTCGGAGACAGCACGTGGACCGACTGGGACTCAGGCGGTTGCGCGTGGACCAATTGGGGTTCGGCGCTCGGAGACGGCACGTTAACCGATCGGGGCTTAGGAGACGATGCGTGAACCGAACGGGGCTCGGAGACGGCGCGTGGACCGATCGGGGCTTAGGAGACGACGCGTGGGCGGATCGGGGCTCAGGAGAAGGCGCGTGAACCGATCGGCGCTCGGAGACGGCGCGTGGACCGATCGGGGCTCAGGAAACGGAGCGTGAACCGATCGGGGCTTAGGAGACGACACGTGGACCGTCCGGGGTTAGGAGACGACGCGTGGACCGATGGGGCTTAGGAAGCGACGCGTGGACCGATCGGGGCTCAGGAAACGGCGCGTGGACCGATTGGGGCTCAGGAGGCCGCGCGTGGACCGATCACGGCTCGGCACCAGCGCGTGGACGGATCGGGGCTCAGGACACGGCGGTGGATCGATCGGGGCTCGGAGACGGCATGTCAACCGCTAGGGGCTTAGGAGACGATACGTGGACCGATCGGGGCTCGGATACGGCGCGTGAACCGACCGGGGCTCAGGAGGCCGCGCATCGACTGATGGGGATCGGATATGACGGGTGGAACGATCGGAGCTCAGGAGACGGCGCGTGAACCGATCGGCGCTCGGAGACGGCGCTTGGACCGATCGGGGCTTAGGAGACGACGCGTGGACCGATTGGGGCTCGGAGACGGCGCTTGGACCGATCGGGGCTTAGGAGACAGCGCGTGGACCGATTGGGGCTCAGGAGACGGCGCGTGGACCGCTCGGGGCTCAGGAGACGGCGCGTGGACCAGTCGCGGCTCGGCGACGGCGCGTGGAACGATCGGGGCTCAGGAGACGGCGCGTGAACCGATCGGCGCTCGGAGACGGCGCGTGGACCGATAGGGGCTCGGAGACGGCACGTGAACCGGTCGTGGCTTAGGAGAAGGCGGGTGGAACGATCGGGGCTCAGGAGACGGTGCTTGGTCCAATCGGGGCTCAGGAGACAGCGCGTAGATCGATCGGGGATCGGGGACGGCGCGTGGAACGATCGGGGCTCGGAGTCGACGCGTTAGCCGATCGGGGCTTAGGAGACGATGCGTGGACCGATCGGGGCTCGGAGACGGCGCGTGGACCGACCGGGGTTTAGGAGACGGGGCGTGGACCGATCGGAGGTCAGGAGATGACGCGTGGACCGATCGGGGTTGTGGAAGCGGCGCACGGACCGATCGTGGCTCGGAGACGGCGCGTGGAGGCATCGGGGCTTTGAAGACGACGCGTGGTCCGATCGGGGCTCAGGAAACGGCGTGTGGCGCGATCGGGGCTCAGGAGCCGACGCGTGGATCGATCGGGGCTCAGGAGACGACGCGTCGACCAATCGGGGCTCAGGAGACGGCGCGCGGACCGACTGGGGCTCAGGAGACTCGCGTGGATCGATCGGGACTCCGGAGGCGCCGCGTGGACCGATTGGGATCAGGAGACGGTGCGTGAACCGTTCGGGGCTCGGAGACGGCGCGTGGACCTATCGGGGCTCAGGAGACGGCGCGTGGACCGATCGGGGCTCGGAGACGGCGCGTGGAACGATCGGGGCTGAGGAGACGACGAGTGGACCGATCGGGGCGTAGGAGACGACGGGTGTACCTATCGGGGCTCACGACACAGCGTGTGGACCGATTGGGGCTCAGGAGACGCCGCGTGGAACGATCGGGGCTCGGAGACGGCGCGTGGAACGATTGGGGCTCAGGAGACGGCGCGTGAACCGATCGGCGCACGGAGACGGCGCGTGGACCGATCGGGGCTCAGGAGGATACGCCTGGACCGATCGGGGCTCGGCGACGGCGCGTGGACGGATCGGGGCTCAGGAGACGGCGCGTGGACCGATTGGGGCTCGGAGATGGCGCGGGGAACGATCGGGGCTCAGGAGACGGCGCGTGAACCGATCGGCGCTCGGAGACGGCGCGTGGACCGATCGGGGCTTAGGAGACGGCGCGTGGACCGATTGGGGCTTAGGAGACGGCGCGTGGACCGATCGAGGCTCGGAGACGACGCGTGGACCGATCGGGGCTTAGGAGAAGGCGCGTGGACCGATCGGGGCTTAGGAGGCGGCGCGTGGACCGATCGGGGCTCGGAGATGGCGCGGGGAACGATCGGGGCTCAGGAGACGGCGCGTGGACCGATCGGGGCTCGGAGATGGCGCGGGGAACGATCGGGGCTCAGGAGACGGCGCGTGAACCGACCGGCGCTCGGAGACGGCGCGTGGACCGATCGGGGCTTAGGAGACGGCGCGTGGACCGATTGGGGCTTACGAGACGGCGCGTGGACCGATCGAGGCTCGGAGACGACGCGTGTACGGATCGAGGATTCGGGGACGACGCGTGGAACGATCCGGGCTCAGGAGACGACGCGTGGACCGATCGGGGCTCGGAAACGGCGCGTGGAACGATCGGGGCTGAGGTGACGGCGCGTGAACCGATCCCCGCTCTGAGACGGCCCGTGGACCGATCGGGGCTTAGGAGAAGGCGCTTGGACCGATCGGGGCTTAGGAGACGGTGCGTGGGCCGATCGGAGCTCGGAGACGGCGCGTAGAACGATCGGGGCTCAGGAGACGGCGCGTGAACCGATCGGCGCTCGGAGACGGCGCGTGGGCCGTTCAGGGCTTAGGAGACGACGCGTCGACCGATCGGGGCTCAGGAGACAGCGCGTGAAATGATCGGCGCTCGGAGATGGTGCGTGGACCGATTGGGGCTTAAGAGACGACGGGTGGACCGATCGGGGCTTAGGAGACGGCGCGTGGACTGATCGGAGCTCGGGAAGCGGCGCCTGAACCGATCTGGCTCGGAGACGGCGCGTGGAGGCATCGGGGCTTAGAAGACGACGTATGGACCGTTCGGGGCTCAGGAAATGGCGCGTGGACCGATTGGAGCTCGGACACAACGCGTGGACGGACTGGGGCTCAGGCGGTTGCGCGTGGACCAATTGGGGTTCGGCGACGGCGCGTGGACCGATCGGGGCTCGGAGACAGCGCGTGGACCGATCGGGGCTCAGGAGACGGCGCGTGAACCGATCGGCGCTCGGAGACAGCGCGTGGACCGATCGGGGCTTAGGAGACGGCGCGTGGACCGATCGGATATGAGGAGACGATGCGTGGACTGATAGTGCTCTGGAAGCGGCGCACGGACCGATCGTGGCTCGGAGACGGCGCATGGAGGCATCGGGGCTTTGAAGACGACGCGTGGACCGAACGGTGCTCAGAAAACGGCGCGTGGAGCGATCGAGGCTCAGGAGACGACGCGTGGACCGATCGGGGCTCGGAGACGGCGCGTGGAATGATCGGGGCTCAGGAGACGGCGCGTGAACCGATCGGCGCTCGGAGACAGCGCGTGGACCGATCGGGGCTTAGGAGACGGCGCGTGGACCGATCGGAGATGAGGAGATGATGCGTGGACCGATAGGGCTCTGGAAACGGCGCACGTACCGATCGTGGATGGGCGACGGCCTGTGGACCGATTGGGGCTCAGGAGGCCGCGCGTGGACCGATCATGGCTCGGCGACGGCGCGTGGACCGATCGGGGCTCGGAGACAGCACGTGGACCGACTGGGACTCAGGCGGTTGCGCGTGGACCAATTGGGGTTCGGCGACGGCGCGTGGACCGCTCGGCGCTCGGAGACGGCACGTTAACCGATCGGGGCTTAGGAGACGATGCGTGAACCGAACGGGGCTCGGAGACGGCGCGTGGACCGATCGGGGCTTAGGAGACGACGCGTGGGCGGATCGGGGCTCAGGAGAAGGGGCGTGAACCGATCGGCGCTCGGAGACGGCGCGTGGACCGATCGGGGCTCAGGAAACGGCGCGTGAACCGATCGGGGCTTAGGAGACGACACGTGGACCGTCCGGGGTTAGGAGACGACGCGTGGACCGATGGGGCTTAGGAAGCGACGCGTGGACCGATCGGGGCTCAGGAAACGGCGCGTGGACCGATTGGGGCTCAGGAGGCCGCGCGTGGACCGATCACGGCTCGGCACCAGCGCGTGGACGGATCGGGGCTCAGGACACGGCGGTGGATCGATCGGGGCTCGGAGACGGCATGTCAACCGCTAGGGGCTTAGGAGACGATACGTGGACCGATCGGGGCTCGGATACGGCGCGTGAACCGACCGGGGCTCAGGAGGCCGCGCATCGACTGATGGGGATCGGATATGACGGGTGGAACGATCGGAGCTCAGGAGACGGCGCGTGAACCGATCGGCGCTCGGAGACGGCGCTTGGACCGATCGGGGCTTAGGAGACGACGCGTGGACCGATTGGGGCTCGGAGACGGCGCTTGGACCGATCGGGGCTTAGGAGACAGCGCGTGGACTGATTGGGGCTCAGGAGACGGCGCGTGGACCGCTCGGGGCTCAGGAGACGGCGCGTGGACCAGTCGCGGCTCGGCGACGGCGCGTGGAACGATCGGGGCTCAGGAGACGGCGCGTGAACCGATCGGCGCTCGGAGACGGCGCGTGGACCGATAGGGGCTCGGAGACGGCACGTGAACCGGTCGTGGCTTAGGAGAAGGCGGGTGGAACGATCGGGGCTCAGGAGACGGTGCTTGGTCCAATCGGGGCTCAGGAGACAGCGCGTAGATCGATCGGGGATCGGGGACGGCGCGTGGAACGATCGGGGCTCGGAGTCGACGCGTTAGCCGATCGGGGCTTAGGAGACGATGCGTGGACCGATCGGGGCTCGGAGACGGCGCGTGGACCGACCGGGGTTTAGGAGACGGGGCGTGGACCGATCGGAGGTCAGGAGATGACGCGTGGACCGATCGGGGTTGTGGAAGCGGCGCACGGACCGATCGTGGCTCGGAGACGGCGCGTGGAGGCATCGGGGCTTTGAAGACGACGCGTGGACCGATCGGGGCTCAGGAAACGGCGTGTGGCGCGATCGGGGCTCAGGAGCCGACGCGTGGATCGATCGGGGCTCAGGAGACGACGCGTCGACCAATCGGGGCTCAGGAGACGGCGCGCGGACCGACTGGGGCTCAGGAGACTCGCGTGGATCGATCGGGACTCCGGAGGCGCCGCGTGGACCGATTGGGATCAGGAGACGGTGCGTGAACCGTTCGGGGCTCGGAGACGGCGCGTGGACCTATCGGGGCTCAGGAGACGGCGCGTGGACCGATCGGGGCTCGGAGACGGCGCGTGGAACGATCGGGGCTTAGGAGACGACGAGTGGACCGATCGGGGCGTAGGAGACGACGGGTGTACCTATCGGGGCTCACGACACAGCGTGTGGACCGATTGGGGCTCAGGAGACGCCGCGTGGAACGATCGGGGCTCGGAGACGGCGCGTGGAACGATTGGGGCTCAGGAGACGGCGCGTGAACCGATCGGCGCACGGAGACGGCGCGTGGACCGATCGGGGCTCAGGAGGATACGCCTGGACCGATCGCGGCTCGGCGACGGCGCGTGGACGGATCGGGGCTCAGGAGACGGCGCGTGGACCGATTGGGGCTCGGAGATGGCGCGGGGAACGATCGGGGCTCAGGAGACGGCGCGTGAACCGATCGGCGCTCGGAGACGGCGCGTGGACCGATCGGGGCTTAGGAGACGGCGCGTGGACCGATTGGGGCTTAGGAGACGGCGCGTGGACCGATCGAGGCTCGGAGACGACGCGTGGACCGATCGGGGCTTAGGAGAAGGCGCGTGGACCGATCGGGGCTTAGGAGACGGCGCGTGGACCGATCGGGGCTCGGAGATGGCGCGGGGAACGATCGGGGCTCAGGAGACGGCGCGTGGACCGATCGGGGCTCGGAGATGGCGCGGGGAACGATCGGGGCTCAGGAGACGGCGCGTGAACCGACCGGCGCTCGGAGACGGCGCGTGGACCGATCGGGGCTTAGGAGACGGCGCGTGGACCGATTGGGGCTTAGGAGACGGCGCGTGGACCGATCGAGGCTCGGAGACGACGCGTGTACGGATCGAGGATTCGGGGACGACGCGTGGAACGATCCGGGCTCAGGAGACGACGCGTGGACCGATCGGGGCTCGGAAACGGCGCGTGGAACGATCGGGGCTGAGGTGACGGCGCGTGAACCGATCCCCGCTCGGAGACGGCCCGTGGACCGATCGGGGCTTAGGAGAAGGCGCTTGGACCGATCGGGGCTTAGGAGACGGTGCGTGGGCCGATCGGAGCTCGGAGACGGCGCGTAGAACGATCGGGGCTCAGGAGACGGCGCGTGGACCGATTGGAGCTCGGACACAACGCGTGGACGGACTGGGGCTCAGGCGGTTGCGCGTGGACCAATTGGGGTTCGGCGACGGCGCTTGGACCGATCGCGGCTCGGAGGCGGCGCGTTAACCGATCGGGGCTTAGGAGACGATGCGTGAACCGATCGGGGCTTAGGAGACTACGCGTTGACCGATCGGGGCTCAGGTGACGGCGCGCGGACCGACCGGGGCTCAGGAGACGGCGCGTAAAATGATCGGCGCCCGGAGATGGCGCGTGGACCGATTTGGGCTTAAGAGACGACGGGTGGACCGATCGGGGCTTAGGAGACGGCGCGTGAAGTTATCAGCGCTCAGAGACGGCACGTGGACCGATCGGGGCTTAGGATACGGCCCGTGGACCGATCGGGGCTCAGGAAGCGGCGCCTGGACCGATCGGGGCTCGGAAACGACGCGTTAGCCGAGCGGGGCCTAGGAGACGACGCGTGGACAGATCGGGGCGCAGGAGACGGCGCGTGAAGTTATCAGCGCTCAGAAACGGCACGGGGACCGATCGGGGCTTAGGAGACGACGCGTCGACCGATCGGGGCTCAGGAGACAGCGCGTGAAATGATCGGCGCTCGGAGATGGTGCGTGGACCGATTGGGGCTTAAGAGACGACGGGTGGACCGATCGGGGCTTAGGAGACGGCGCGTGGACTGATCGGAGCTCGGGAAGCGGCGCCTGAACCGATCTGGCTCGGAGACGGCGCGTGGGCCGATCGGAGCTCGGAGACGGCGCGTGGAACGATCGGCGCTCAGGAGACGGCGCGTGAACCGATCGGCGCTCGGAGACGGCGCGTGGGCCATTCAGGGCTTAGGAGACGGCGCGTGGACCGATCGGGGCTTAGGAGACGGCGCGTGGACCGATTGGGGCTTAGGAGACGGCGCGTGGACCGATCGGGGCTCAGGAGACGGCGCGCGGACCGACCGGGGCTCAGGAGCCTCGCATGGGCCGATCATGGCTCGGCGACGGCGCGTGGACCGATCGGGGCTCGGAGACGACGCGTGGACCGATGGGGGCTCGGATACGGTGCGTGAAGCAACCGGGGCTCAGGAGGCCGCGCGTGGACCGATCATGGCTCGGCGACGGCGCGTGGACCGATTGGGGCTCGGATACGGCGCGTGAACCAACCGGGGCTCAGGAGGCCGCATGTGGACCGATCGCGGCATGTGCGACGGCGCGTGCACCGATCGGCGCTCGGAGACGGCGCTGACCGATCGTGGCTTAGGAGAAGGCGCGTGGAAGGATCGGGGCTCGGAGACGGCGCGTGGAACGATCGGGGCTCCGAGTCGGCGCGTTAACCGATCGGGGCTTAGGAGACGATGCGTGGACCGAACGGGGCTCGGAGACGGCGCGTGAACCGACCGGGGCTCAGGAGGATACGCCTGGACCGATCGGCGCTCGGCGACGGCGCGTGGACCGATCGAGGCTCGGAGACGACGCGTGTACGGATCGAGGATTCGGGGACGACGCGTGGAACGATCGGGGCTCAGGAGACGGCGCGTGGACCGATCGGGGCTCAGGAGACGGCGCGTGGACCGACCGGGGCTCAGGAGGCGACGCGTGGACCCATCGGGGCTCGGCGACGGCGTGTGGACCGATCGGGGCTTAGGAGACGACGCGTGGACCGATCGGGGTTTAGGAGAGGACGCGTCGACCGATCGGGGCACAGGAGACGGCGCGTGGACCGATCGGGGCTTAGGAGACGACGCGTGGACCGATCGTGGCTCGGAGACGTCGCGAGGAGGCATCTGGGCTTAGAAGACGACGCGTGGACCGGTCGGGGCTCGGCGACTGCGTGTGGACGTATCAGGGTTCAGGAGACGGCGCGTGGACCGATCGGCGCTCCGAGACGGCGCGTGGACCGATCGGGAATGAGGAGAAGGCGCGTGGACCGATCGGGGCTTAGGAGACGGCGCGTAGACCGATCGGGGCTCGGAGACGGCGCGTGGAACGATCGGGGTTCAGGTGACGGCGCGTGAACCGATCGGCGCTCGGAGACCGCGCGTGGACCGAACGGGGCTTAGCAGAAGGCGCTTGGACCGATTGGGGCTTAGCAGAAGGCGCTTGGACCGATCGGGGCTTAGGAGACGGCGCGTGGACCGACCGAAGCTCGGAGACGGCGCGTGGACCGATCTGGGCTCGGAGACAGCGCGCGGACCGACTGGGGCACAGGCGGTGGCGCGTGGACCAATTGGGGTTCGGCGACGGCGCGTGGACCGATCCGGGCTCAGGAGACGGCGCGTGGACCGATCGGGGCTGGGAGACGGAGCGTGGAGCGATCGGGGCTCAGGAGACGGCGCGTGAACTAATCGGCGCTCGGAGACGGCGTGTGGACCGATCGGAGCTCGGAGACGACGCGTGGACCGATCGGGGCTCAAGAGACGGCGCGAGGAGCGATCGGGCTCAGGAGACGGCGCTTGAACTTATCGGCGCTCGGAGACGGCGCGTGGACCGATCGGGGCTTAGGATACGGCGCAGGGACCGATCGGGGCTCAGGAAGCGGCGCCTGGACCGATCGTGGCTCGGAGACGGCGCGTGGATGCATCGGGGCTAAGAAGACGACGCATGGACCGATCGGGGCTCAGGAAACGGCGTGTGGACCGATCGGAGCTCGGAGACGACGCGTGGACCGATCGGGGCTCAGGAGACGGCGCGGGGAGCGATCGGGCTCAGGAGAAGACGCGTCAATTGATCGTGGCTCAGGAGACGACGCGTCGACGGATCGGGGCTTAGGAGACGACGCGTGGACCGATCGGGGCTTAGGAGACGACGCGTGGATCGATCGGGGTTTAGAAGAGGACATGTCGACCGATCGGGGCACAGGAGACGGCGCGTGGACCGATCGGGGTTTAGGAGACGACGCGTGGACCGATCGGGGCTCGGAGACGGCGCGTGGACCGATCGGGACTTAGGAGACGACGAGTGGACCGATCGGGGCTTAGGAGACGATACGTGGACCGATCGGGGCTCAGGAGACGGCGCGTGGACCGGTCGGGGCTTAGGAGACTCACGTTGATCGATTGGGGCTCCGGAGACGGCGCGTGGACCGATCGGGGCTTAGGAGACGACGCGTGGACCGATCGGGGCTCGGAGACGGCACGTGGACCCATCGGGGCTTAGGAGACTTACGTTGATCGATTGGGGCTCCGGAGGCGGCGCGTGGACCGATCGGGGCTTAGGAGACTACGCGTGTACCTATCGGGGCTCAGGAGACTGCGCGTGGACCGATTGGGCATCAGGAGACGGCGCGTCGATGGATCGGGGCTTGGGGAACGACGCGTGGACCGATCGGGGCTCAGGAGACGGCGCGTGGATCGATCGGGGCTCGGATACGGCGCGTGGAACGATCGGGGCTCAGGAGACGGCGCTTGAACTTATCGGCGCTCAGAGACGGCCCATGGACCGATCGGGGCTTAGGATACGGCGCGTGGACCGATCGTGGCTCAGGAAGCGATGCCTGGACAGATCGTGGCTCGGAGACGGCGTATGGACCGATCGGAGCTCGGACACGACGCGTGGACCGATCGGGGCTCAGGAGACGGCGCGAGGAGCGATCGGGCTCAGGAGAAGACGCGTCAATTGATCGTGGCTCAGGAGACGACGCGTCGACGGATCGGGGCTTAGGAGACGACGCGTGGACCGATCGGGGCTTAGGAGACGACGCGTGGACCGATCGGGGCTCAGGAGACGGCGCGTGGACCGACCGGGGCTCAGGAGGCGACGCGTGGACGCATCGGGGCTCGGAGACGGCGTGTGGACCGATCGGGGCTTAGGAGACGCCGCGTGGACCGATCGGGATTTAGGAGAGGACGCGTCGACCGATCGGGGCACAGGAGACGGCGCGTGGACCGATCGGGGCTTAGGAGACGACGCGTGGACCGATCGTGGCTCGGAGAAGGCGCGAGGAGGCATCTGGGCTTGGAAGACGACGCGTGGATCGATCGGGGCTCGGAGACGGCGCGTGAACCGACCGGGGCTCAGGAGGCCGCGCGTGGACCGGTCGGGGCTCGGCGACTGCGTGTGGATGTATCAGGGTTCAGGAGACGGCGCGTGGACCGATCGGGGCTCAGGAGACGGCGCGTAGACCGATCATGGCTCGGAGACGGTGCGTGGGACGATCGGGGCTCGGAGCCGGTGCGTTAACCGATCGGGGCTTAGGAGACGATGCGTCGACCGATCGGGGCTCGGAGATGGCGCGTGGACCGACCGTGGCTCAGGAGACAGTGCGTGGACCGATTGGGGCTCAGGAGACGGCGCGTGGACCGCTCGGGGCTCGGAGACGGCGCGTAGAACGATCGCGGCTCGGCGACGGCGCATGGACCGATCGAGGCTCAGGAGGCTGCGCGTGGATCGATTGGGGCTCAGGAGACGGCGCGTGGAACGCTCGGGGCTCGAAGACGGCGCGTGGAACGATCAGGGCTCAGGAGACGTCACGTGAAATGATCGGCGCTCGGAGACGGCGTGTGGACCGATCGGGGCTCAGGAGAAGGCGCGTGGACCGATCGGGGCTTAGGAGGTGATCCGTCGACCGATCGGAGCTCAGGAGACGACGCGTGGACCGGTCGGTGCTCAGGAAGCGGCGCCTGGACCGATCGGGGCTCCGAGACGATGCGTTAACCGAGCGGGGCTTAGGAGACAGCGCGTGTACCGACTGGGGCTCAGGAGGTTGCGCGTGGACCAATTGGTGTTCGGCGACGGCGCGTGGACCGACCGGGGCTCAGGAGACCTCGCGTGAACCGATCGAGGCTCGGCGACTGCGCGTGGAGCGATCGGGGCTCAGGAGACGGCGCGTGAACCAATCGGCGCTCCGAGACGGCGCGTGGACCGATCGAGGATGAGGAGAAGGCGCGTGGACCGATCGGGGCTTAGGAGACGGCGCGTAGACCGATCGGGGCTCGGTGACAGCGCGTGGAACGATCGGGGTTCAGGTGACGGCGCGTGAACCGATCGGCGCTCGGAGACCGCGCGTGGACCGATCGGGGCTTAGCAGAAGGCGCTTGGACCGATCGGGGCTTAGGAGACGGCGCGTGGACCGATCGGAGCTCGGAGACGGCGCGTGGACCGATCTGGGCTCGGAGACAGCGCGTGGACCGACTGGGGCACAGACGGTGGCGCGTGGACCAATTGGGGTTCGGCGACGGCGCGTGGACCGATCCGGGCTCAGGAGACGGCGCGTGGACCGATCGGGGCTGGGAGACGGACCGTGGAGCGATCGGGGCTCAGGAGACGGCGCGTGAACTAATCGGCGCTCGGAGACGGCGTGTGGACCGATCGGAGCTCGGTGACGACGCGTGGACCGATCGGGGCTCAGGAGACGGCGCGAGGAGCGATCGGGCTCAGGAGAAGACGCGTCAATTGATCGTGGCTCAGGAGACGACGCGTGGATCGATCGGGGCTCAGAAGACGACGCGTCGACCGATCGGGGCTCAGGAGACGGCGCGTGGATCGATCGAGACTCGAAGACGCCGCGTGGAACGATCGGGGCTCAGGAGACGGCGCTTGAATTTATCGGCGCTCGGAGACGGCGCGTGGACCGATCGGGGCTTAGGATACGGCGCAGGGACCGATCGGGGCTCAGGAAGCGGCGCCTGGACCGATCGTGGCTCGGAGACGGTGCGTGGATGCATCGGGGCTAAGAAGACGACGCATGGACCGATCGGAGCTCGGAGACGACGCGTGGACCGATCGGGGCTCAGGAGACGGCGCGAGGAGCGATCGGGCTCAGGAGAAGACGCGTCAATTGATCGTGGCTCAGGAGACGACGCGTCGACGGATCGGGGCTTAGGAGACGACGCGTGGACCGATCGGGACTTAGGAGACGACGAGTGGACCGATCGGGGCTTAGGAGACGATACGTGGACCGATCGGGGCTCAGGAGACGGCGCGTGGACCGGTCGGGGCTTAGGAGACTCACGTTGATCGATTGGGGCTCCGGAGGCGGCGCGTGGACCGATCGGGGCTTAGGAGACTACGCGTGTACCTATCGGGGCTCAGGAGACTGCGCGTGGACCGATTGGGCATCAGGAGACGGCGCGTCAATGGATCGGGGCTTGGGGAACGACGCGTGGACCGATCGGGGCTCAGGAGACGGCGCGTGAACCAATCGGCGCTCCGAGACGGCGCGTAGACCGATCGAGGATGAGGAGAAGGCGCGTGGACCGATCGGGGCTTAGGACACGGCGCGTAGACCGATCGGGGCTCGGAGACAGCGCGTGGAACGATCGGGGTTCAGGTGACGGCGCGTGAACCGATCGGCGCTCGGAGACCGCGCGTGGACCGATCGGGGCTTAGCAGAAGGCGCTTGGACCGATTGGGGCTTAGCAGAAGGCGCTTGGACCGATCGGGGCTTAGGAGACGGCGCATAGACCGATCGGGGCTCAGGAGACGGCGCGTGGATCGATCGGGGCTCAGGAGACGGCGCGTGGATCGATCGGGCCTCAGGAGACGGCGCTTGAACTTATCGGCGCTCGGAGACGGCGCGTGGACCGATCGGGGCTTAGGATACGGCGCAGGGACCGATCGGGGCTCAGGAAGCGGCGCCTGGACCGATCGTGGCTCGGAGACGGCGCGTGGATGCATCGGGGCTAAGAAGACGACGCATGGACCGATCGGGGCTCAGGAAACGGCGTGTGGACCGATCGGAGCTCGGAGACGACGCGTGGACCGATCGGGGCTCAGGAGACGGCGCGAGGAGCGATCGGGCTCAGGAGAAGACGCGTCAATTGATCGTGGCTCAGGAGACGATGCGTCGACGGATCGGGGCTTAGGAGACGACGCGTGGACCGATCGGGGCTTAGGAGACTACGCGTGTACCTATCGGGGCTCAGGAGACTGCGCGTGGACCGATTGGGCATCAGGAGACGGCGCGTCGATGGATCGGGGCTTGGGGAACGACGCGTGGACCGATCGGGGCTCAGGAGACGGTGCGTGGATCGATCGGGGCTCGGATACGGCGCGTGGAACGATCGGGGCTCAGGAGACGGCGCGAGGAGCGATCGGGGCTCGGAGACGACGCGTGTACGGATCGGGGCTTGGTGACGGAGTGTGGACCGATCGGGGCTCTCGAAGCGGCACCTGAACCGATCCTGGCTCGGAGACGGGGCGAGGAGGCATCTGGTCTTAGAAGACGACGCGTGGATCGATCGGGGCTCGGAGACGGCGCGTGAACCGACCGGGGCTCAGGAGGCCGCGCGTGGACCGATCGAGGCTCGGCGACGGCGCGTGTACCGATCGGGGCTCGGCGACTGCGTGTGGACGTATCGGGGTTCAGGAGACGGCGCGTGGACCGACTGGGGCTCAGGAGGTTGCGCGTGGAACGATCGGGGCTCAGGAGACGGCGCTTGAACTTATCGGCGCTCGGAGACGGCGTGTGGACCGATCGGAGCTCGGAGACGACGCGTGGACCGATCGGGGCTCAGGAGACGGCGAGAAGAGCGATCGGGCTCAGGAGAAGACGCGTCAATTGATCGTGGCTCAGGAGACGACGCGTGGATCGATCGGGGCTCAGAAGACGACGCGTCGACCGATCGGGGCTCAGGAGACGGCGCGTGGATCGATCGAGGCTCGAAGACGCCGCGTGGAACGATCGGCTCTCAGGAGACGGCGCTTGAACTTATCGGCGCTCGGAGACGGCGCGTGGACCGATCGGGGCTTAGGATACGGCGCATGGACCGATCGGGGCTCAGGAAGCGGCGCCTGGACCGATCGTGGCTCGGAGACGGCGCGTGGAGGCATCGGGGCTAAGAAGACGACGCATGGACCGATCGGGGCTCAGGAAACGGCGTGTGGACCGATCGGAGCTCGGAGACGACGCGTGGACCGATCGGGGCTCAGGAGACGGCGCGAGGAGCGATCGGGCTCAGGAGAAGACGGGTCAATTGATCGTGGCTCAGGAGACGACGCGTCGACGGATCGGGGCTTAGGAGACGACGCGTGGACCGATCGGGGCTTAGGAGACGACGCGTGGACCGATCGGGGTTTAGGAGAGGACGCGTCGACCGATCGGGGCACAGGAGACGGCGCGTGGACCGATCGGGGTTTAGGAGACGACGCGTGGACGGATCGGGGCTCGGAGACGGCGCGTGGACCGATCGGGACTTAGGAGACGAAGAGTGGACCGATCGGGGCTTAGGAGACGATACGTGGACCGATCGGGGCTCAGGAGACGGCGCGTGGACCGGTCGGGGCTTAGGAGACTCACGTTGATCGATGGGGCTCCGGAGGCGGCGCGTGGACCGATCGGGGCTTAGGAGACAATGCGTGTACCTATCGGGGCTCAGGAGACAGCGCGTGGACCGATCGGGCCTCAGGAGACGGCGCGTGAAATGATCGGCGCTCGGAGACGGCGCGTGGACCGATCGTGGCTTAGGAGAAGGCGCGTGGAACGATCAGGGCTCAGGAGACGGCGCGTGGAGCGATCGGGGCTCAGGAGACGGCGCGTGAACCAATCGGCGCTCCGAGACGGCGCGTGGACCGATCGGGGATGAGGAGAAGGCGTGTGGACCGGTCGGGGCTTAGGAGACGACGCGTGGACCGATTGGGGTTTAGGAGAGGACGCGTCGACCGATCGGGGCACAGGAGACGGCGCGTGGACCGATCGGGGCTTAGGAGACGGCGCGAGGAGCGATCGGGCTCAGGAGAAGACGCGTCAATTGATCGTGGCTCAGGAGACGACGCGTCGACGGATCGGGGCTTAGGAGACGACGCGTGGACCGATCGGGGCTTAGGAGACGACGCGTGGACCGATCGGGGCTTAGGAGACGACGCGTGGACCGATCGGGGTTTAGGAGAGGACGCGTCGACCGATCGGGGCACAGGAGACGGCGCGTGGACCGATCGGGGCTTAGGAGACGACGCGTGGACCGACCGGGGCTCGGAGACGGCGCGTGGAACGATCGGGGCTCGGAGACGCCGCGTGGAACGATCGGGGCTCAGGAGACGGCGCTTGAACTTATCGGCGCTCGGAGACGGCGCGTGGACCGATCGGGGCTCAGGAAGCGGCGCCTGGACCGATCGTGGCTCGGAGACGGCGCGTGCAGGCATCGGGGCTAAGAAGACGACGCATGGACCGATCGGGGGTCAGGAAACGGCGTGTGGACCGATCGGAGCTCGGAGACGACGCGTGGACCGATCGGGGCTTAGGATACTCACGTTGATCGATTGGGGCTCCGGAGGCGGCGCGTGGACCGATCGGGGCTTAGCAGAAGGCGCTTGGACCGATCGGGGCTTAGGCGACGGCGCGTGGACCGATCGGAGCTCGGAGACGGCGCGTGGAACGATCGGGGCTCGGAGACGCCGCGTGGAACGATCGGGGCTCAGGAGACGGCGCTTGAACTTATCGGCGCTCGGAGACGGCGCGTGGACCGATCGGGGCTCAGGAAGCGGCGCCTGGACCGATCGTGGCTCGGAGACGGCGCGTGGATGCATCGGGGCTAAGAAGACGACGCATGGACCGATCGGGGGTCAGGAAACGGCGTGTGGACCGATCGGAGCTCGGAGACGACGCGTGGACCGATCGGGGCTCAGGAGACGGCGCGAGGAGCGATCGGGCTCAGGAGAAGACGCGTCAATTGATCGTGGCTCAGGAGACGACGCGTCGACGGATCGAGGCTTAGAAGACGACGCGTGGACCGATCGGTGCTTAGGAGACGACGCGTGGACCGATCGGGGCTCAGGAGACGGCGCGTGGACCGACCGGGGCTCAGGAGGCGACGCGTAGACCCATCGGGGCTCGGAGACGGCGCGTGGACCGATCGGGGCTCAGGAGACGGCGCATGAACCGACCGGGGCTCAGGAGACCGCATGTGGACCGATCGCGGCTCGGCGACGGCGCGTGGACCGATCGGGGCTCAAGAGGCCGCGCGTGGACCGATCGTGGCTCGGCGACGGCGCGTGGACCGATCGGGGCTTAGGAGCCTCGCGTGGATCGATCGGGGCCCCGGAGGTGCCGCGTGGACCCATGGGGATCAGGAGACAGTGCGTGAACCGATCGGGGCTGGGAGACGGCGCGTGGACCGATCGGGGCTTAGGACACGACGCGTGGACCGATCGGGGTGTAGGCGATGACGCGTGTACCTATCGGGGCTCAGGAGACAGCGCGTGGACCGATCAGGGCTCGGCGACTGCGCGTGGACGTATCGGGGCTCAGGAGACATCGCGTGGACCGATCGGGGCTCGGGGACGGCGCGTTAACTGATTGGGGCTTAGGAGACCATGCGTGGACCGATCGGGGCTCGAAGACGGCGCGTCGACCGATCGGGTCTCAGGAGGCCGCGCGTGGACAGATCATGACTCGGCGACGGCGCGTGGACCGATCGGGGCTCGGAGACGACGCGTGGACCGATCGGGGCTCAGGAGACGGCGCGTGAAATGATCGGCGCTCTGAGACGGCGCGTGGACCGATTGTGGCCTACGAGACGGCGCGTGGATCGATCGGGGCTCAGGAAGCGGCGCCTGGACCTATCGTGACTCGGAGACGGCGCGTGGAGGCATCGGGGCTAAGAACACGACGCATGGACCGAGCGGGGCTCAGGAGACGGCGCGAGGAGCGATCGGGGCTCAGGAGAAGACGCGTCAATTGATCGGGGCTCAGGAGACGACGCGGCGACGGATCGGGGCTTAGGAGACGACGCGTGGACCGATCGGGGCTTCGGAGACGGTACGTGGACCGACCGGAGCTCAGGAGATTCGTGTGGATCGATCGGGGCTCCGGAGGCGGCGCGTGGACCGATTGGGAAGCATGAGATGATACGTGGACCGATCGGGGCTCGGAGACGGCGCACGGACTGATCGGGGCTTAGGATACGACGCGTGGACCGATTGGGGCTCAGGAGGCCGCGCGTGGACCGATCGCGGCTCGTGCGACGGCGCGTGCACCGATCGGCGCTCGGAGACGGCGCTGACCGATCGTGGCTTAGGAGAAGGCGCGTGGAACGATCGGGGTTCAGGAGACGGCGCGTGGACCGATTGGGGCTTAGGAGAACATACGTGGACCGATCGGGGCTCGGAGACAGCGCGTTTACCGACTGGGGCTCGAGAGGTTGCGCGTGGACCAATTGGGGTTCGCCGCGGCGTGTGGACCGACCGGAGCTCAGTAGACCGCGCGTGGACCGATCGCGGCTCGGCGACTGCGCGTGGATGGATCGGGTCTCAGGAGACAGCGCGTGGACCGATCGGGGCTCAGGAAGCGGCGCCTGCACCGATCGTGGCTCGGAGACGGCACGTGGAGGCATCGCGGCTTCGAAGACGACGCATGGATCAATCGGGGCTCGGAAACGGCACCTGGACCGATCGGAGTTCGGAGACGACGGGTGGAGCGGTCGGGGCTCAGGAGAAGACGCGTGGATCGATCGGGGCTCAGGAGACCTTGCGTCGACGGATCGGCGCTTAGGAGACGACGCGTGGACCGATCGGGGCTTAGGAGACAACGCATGGACCGATCGGGGCTCAGGAGACGGCGCGTGGACCGATCGGGGCTCGGAGACGGCGCGTGGAATGATCGGGGCTTAGGAGACGGCACGTGGACCGATCGGGGCTCAGGAGACGGCGCGTGGAGCGATCGGGGCTCGGAAACGGCGCGTGGACCGATCGGGGCTCAGGAGGATACGCCTGGACCGATCGGGGTTCGGCGACGGCGCATGGACCGATCGGGGCTCAGGGGACGGCGCGTGGGCCGATCGGAGCTCGGAGACGGCGTGTGGAACGATCGGGGCTCAGGAAACGGCCCGTGGAGCAATCGGGACTCGGAGACGGTCCGTGGAGCGATCGGGGCTTAGGAGACGGCGCGTGGACTGATCGGAGCTCGGGAAGCGGCGCCTGAACCGATCTGGCTCGGAGACGGGGCGTGGAGGCATCGGGGCTTAGAAGACGACGTATGGACCGTTCGGGGCTCAGGAAACGGCGCGTGGACCGATTGGAGCTCGGAGACAATGCGTGGACCGACTGGGGCTCAGGCGGTTGCGCGTAGACCAATTGGGGTTCGGCGACGGCGCGTGGACCGACCGGGGCTCAGGAGATGGCGCGTAGACCGATCGGGGCTCCGAAACGATGCGTTAACCGAGCGGGGCTTAGGAGACGATGCGTGGACCCATCGGGGCTCGGAGACAGCGCGTGTACCGACTGGGGCTCAGGAGACCGTGCGTGAACCGATCGGGGCTCGGCGGTTGCGCGTGGACCGATCTGGGCTCGGAGACGGCGCGTTAACCGATAGGGGCTTAGGAGACGATGCGTGGACCGATCGGGCTCGGAGACGGCGCGTGAACCGACCGGGGCTCAGGAGACGGCGCGTGGACCGATCGGGGCTCGGAGACGACGCGTGGACCGATGGGGGCTCGGATACGGCGCGTGAAGCAACCGGGACTCAGGAAGCCGCGCGTGGACCGATCATGGCTCGGCGACGGCGCGTGGACCGATCGGGGTTCGGATACGACGCGTGGACCGATCGGGGCTCGGAAACAGCGCGTGGACTAACCTGGGCTCAGGCGGTTGCGCGTGGACCAATTGGGGTTCGGCGACGGCGCGTGGACCGATCCGGGCTCAGGAGACGGCGCGTGAACCGATCGGCGCACGGAGACGGCGCGTGGACCGATCGGGGCTCAGGAGGATACGCCTGGACCGATCGGGGTTCGGCGACGGCGCATGGACCGATCGGGGCTCAGGAGACGGCGCGTGGGCCGATCGGAGCTCGGAGACGGCGTGTGGAACGATCGGGGCTCAGGAAACGGCCCGTGGAGCAATCGGGACTCGGAGACGGTCCGTGGAGCGATCGGGGCTTAGGAGACGGCGCGTGGACTGATCGGAGCTCGGGAAGCGGCGCCTGAACCGATCTGGCTCGGAGACGGCGCGTGGAGGCATCGGGGCTTAGAAGACGACGTATGGACCGTTCGGGGCTCAGGAAACGGCGCGTGGACCGATTGGAGCTCGGAGACAATGCGTGGACCGACTGGGGCTCAGGCGGTTACGCGTAGACCAATTGGGGTTCGGCGACGGCGCGTGGACCGATCGCGGCTCGGAGACGGCGCGTTAACCGATCGGGGCTTAGGAGACGATGCGTGAACCGATCGGGGCTCGGAGACGGCGCGTGGACCGACCGGGGCTCGGAGACGACGCGTGGACCGATCAGGGCTCGGAGACCGCGCGTGGACCGACTGGGGCTTAGGAGAAGGCGCTTCGACCGATCGGGGCTTAGGAGACGGCGCGTGGGCCGATCGGAGCTCGGAGACGGCGCGTGGAACGATTGGGGCTTAAGAGACGATGGGTCAACCGATCGGGACTCGGAGACGGCGCGTGGACCGACCGGGGCTCGGAGACAGCGCGTGGAACGATCGGGGCTCAGGAGACGGCGCGTGAACCGATCGGCGCTCGGAGACGGCGCGTGGACCAATCGGGGCTTAGGAGACTACGCGTTGACCGATCGGGGCTCAGTTGACGGCGCGCGGACCGACCGGGGCTCAGGAGACGGCGCGTGAAATGATCGGCGCCCGGAGATGGCGCGTGGACCGATTGGGGCTTAAGAGACGACGGGTGGACCGATCGGGGCTCGGCGATGGCGCGTGGATCGATCGGGGCTCGGAGACGACGCGTGTACGGATCGAGGCTTAGGAGACTACGCGTGTACCTATCGGGGCTCAGGAGACAGCGCGTGGACCGATCGGGGCTCAGGAGGCGGCGCGTGAATCGATCGGGGCTCGGAGACGGCGCGTGGAACGATCGGGTCTCAGGAGACGGCGCGTGAAATGATCGGCGCTCGGAGACGCCGCGTGGACCGATTGGGGCTTAGGAGACGGCGCGTGAACCGATCGGGGCGCAGGAAGCGGCGCCTGGACCGATCGTGGCTTGGAGACGGCGCGTGGAGGCATCCGGGCTAAGAAGACGACGCATGGGCCGAGCGGGGTTCAGGAGACGGCGCGAGGAGCGATCGGGGCTCAGGAGAAGACATGTCAATTGATCGGGGCTCCGGAGACGACGCCTGGACCGATCGGGGCTCAGGAGGCGGCACGAGAAGCGATCGGGGATCAGGAGAAGACGCGTCAATTGATCGGGGCTCAGGAGACGACGCGTCGACTAATCGGGGCTTAGGAGACGACGCGTGGACCGATCGGGGCTGAGGAGACGGCGCGTCGACCGACCGGAGCTCAGGAGATTCGCGTGGATCGATCGGGGCTCCGGAAGCGGGCGTGGACCGATTGGGGCTTACGAGACGACGCGTGGACTGATCGGGACTCAGGAGACGGCGCGTGGCCCGATTGGGGCTCGGATACGGCGCGTGAACCGACCGGGGCTCAGGAGGCCGCGCGAGAACCGATCGCGGCTTGGCGACGGCGCGTGGACCGATCGGGGCTCAGGAGGTTGCGCGTGGACCGATCGGGGCTCAGGAAGCGGCGCCTGCACCGATCGTGGCTCGGAGACGGCGCGTGGAGGCATCGGGGCTTCGAAGACGACGCATGGACCAATCGGGGCTCGGAAACGGCACCTGGACCGATCGGAGCTCGGAGACGACGGGTGGAGCGGTCGGGGCTCAGGTGACGGCGCGTGGACCGATCGGGGCTCGGAGACGACGCGTGGACCGATGGGGGCTCGGATACGGCGCGTGAAGCAACCGGGGCTCAGGAAGCCGCGCGTGGACCGATCATGGCTCGGCGACGGCGCGTGGACCGATCGGTGTTCGGATACGACGCGTGGACCGATCGGGGCTCGGAAACAGCGCGTGGACCAACCTGGGCTCAGGCGGTTGCGCGTGGACCAATTGGGGTTCGGCGACGGCGCGTGGACCGATCCGGGCTCAGGAGACGGCGCGTGAACCGATCGGCGCACGGAGACGGCGCGTGGACCGATCGGGGCTCAGGAGGATACGCCTGGACCGATCGGGGTTCGGCGACGGCGCATGGACCGATCGGGGCTCAGGAGACGGCGCGTGGGCCGATCGGAGCTCGGAGACGGCGTGTGGAACGATCGGGGCTCAGGAAACGGCCCGTGGAGCAATCGGGACTCGGAGACGGTCCGTGGAGCGATCGGGGCTTAGGAGACGGCGCGTGGACTGATCGGAGCTCGGGAAGCGGCGCCTGAACCGATCTGGCTCGGAGACGGCGCGTGGAGGCATCGGGGCTTAGAAGACGACGTATGGACCGTTCGGGGCTCAGGAGACGGCGCGAGGAGCGATCGGGGCTCAGGAGAAGACATGTCAATTGATCGGGGCTCCGGAGACGACGCCTGGACCGATCGGGGCTCAGGAGGCGGCACGAGAAGCGATCGGGGATCAGGAGAAGACGCGTCAATTGATCGGGGCTTAGGAGACTACGCGTGTACCTATCGGGGCTCAGGAGACAGCGCGTGGACCGATCGGGGCTCAGGAGACGGCGCGTGGAGGCATCGGGGCTCAGGAGACGCCGCGTGGACCGATCGGGGCTCGGAGATGGCGCGTGGAACGATCGGGGCTCAGGAGACGGCGCGTGAAATGATCGGCGCTCTGAGACGGCGCGTGGACCGATTGTGGCTTACGAGACGGCGCGTGGATCGATCGGGGCTCAGGAGACGGCGCGTCAACCGATCGGCGCTCGGAGACGGCGCGTGGACCGATCGGGGCTTAGGAGACGGCGTGTGGACCGATCAGAGCTCAGCAGATTCGCGTGGATCGATCGGTGTTCCGGAGGCGGGCGTGGACCGATTGGGGCTTAGGAGACGACGCGTGGACTGATCGGGACTCAGGAGACGGCGCGTGGCCCGATTGGGGCTCGGATACGGCGCGTGAACCGACCGGGGCTGAGGAGGCCGCGCGAGAACCGATCGCGGCTCGGCGACGGCGCGTGGACCGATCGGGGCTCAGGAGGCTGCGCGTGGACCGATCGGGGCTCAGGAAGCGGCGCCTGCACCGATCGTGGCTCGGAGACGGCGCGTGGAGGCATCGGGGCTTCGAAGACGACGCATGGACCAATCGGGGCTCGGACACGGCACCTGGACCGATCGGAGCTCGGTGACGACGGGTGGAGCGGTCGGGGCTCAGGAGAAGACGCGTGGATCGATCGGGGCTCAGGAGACGACGCGTCGACGGATCGGCGCTTAGGAGACGACGCGTCGGCCGATCGGGGCTCAGGAGACGGCGCGTGGACCGATCGGGGCTCAGGAGTCGCCGCGTGGACCGATCGGGGCTCGGAGATGGCGCGTGGAACGATCGGGGCTCAGGAGACGGCGCGTGGACCGATCGGGGATCGGGGACGGCGCGTGGAACGATCGCGGCTCGGAGTCGACGCGTTAGCCGATCGGGGCTCGGAGACGGCGCGTGAACCGACCGGGGCTCAGGAGACGGCGCGTGGACCGATCGGGGCTCGGAGACGGCGCGTGGAATGATCGGGGCTCAGGAGACGGCGCGTGAACCGATCGGGGCTCGGAGACGGCGCGTGGACCGATCGGGGCTCGGAGACGGCGCGTGGAACGATAGGGGCTCCGGAGGCGCCGGGTGGACCGATGGGAACCAGGAGACGGTGCCTGGACCGATCGGGGCTCGGAGCCGGCGTGTGGACCGATCGGGGCATAGGAGACGACGCGTGTACCTATCGGGGCTCAGGAGACAGCGCGTGGTCCGATTGGGCCTCACGAGACGGCGCGTGGACAGATCGGGGCTCGGAGACGACGCGTGTACGGATCAGGGATTCGGGGACGAGGCGTGGACCGATCGGGGCTCAGGAGACGACGCGTCGACGCATCGGGGCTCAGGAGACGGCGCGTGGACCGACCGGAGCTCAGGAGACTCGCGTGGATCGATCGGGGCTCAGGAGGCGACGCGTGGACCCATCGGGGCTCGGAGACGGCGTGTGGACGTATCGGGGCTTAGGAGACGACGCGTGGACGGATCGGGGCTCAGGAGAAGGCGCGTGAACCGATCGGCGCTCGGAGACGGCGCGTGGACCGATCGGGGCTTAGGAGACGATGCGCGGACCGGTCGGAGGTCAGGAGGCGGCACGTGGACCCATCGGGGCTCGGAGACGGCACGTGGAGGCATCGGGGTTTAGAAGACGACGTATGGACCGATCGGGGCTCAGGAAACGGCGCGTGGACCGATCGGAGCTCGGAGACGGCGCGTGGACCGATCGGGGCTCAGGAGATGGCGTGTGAACCAATCGGCGCTCGGACACGGCGCGTGGACCGATCGTGGTTAGGAGAAGGCGCGTGGACCGATCGGCGCTCAGGAGACGGGGCGCGGACTGACGGGGCTCAGGTGACTCGCGTGGATCGATCGGGGCTCCGGAGGCGCCGTGTGGACCGATGGGGACCAGGAGACGGTGCGTGGACCGATCGGGGCTCGGAGCCGGCGCGTGGACCGGTCGGGGCTTAGGAGACGACGCGTGGACCGATCGGGGCTCAGGAGACGACGCGTGGACCGATCGGGGTTTAGCAGAGGACGCGTCGACCGATCGGTGCTCAGGAAGTGGCGCCTGGACCGATCGTGGCTCGGGGACGGCGCCTTGGGGCATCTGGGCTTAGAAGACGACGCGTGGACCGATCGGGGCTCAGGAAACGGCGCGTGAACCGATCGGGGCTCAGGATACGGCGTGACGACCGATCGGGGCTTCGGAGACGGTACGTGGATAGATTGGGGCTTAGGAATCGGCGCGTGGACCGATCGGGACTCCGGGACGGCGCGTGGACCGATCGGGGCTCAGGAGACGGCGCGTGGATCGATCGGGGCTCAGGAGACGGCGCGTGGAGTGACCGGGGCTTAGGAGACGATAAGTAGACCGATTGGAGCTCAGGAGACGGCGCGTGGAGCGATCGGGGGTAAGAAGACGACGCATTGACCGCGCGCGGCTCAGGAGACGACGCGTGGAGCGGTCGGGGCTCGGAAACGGCGGGTGGACCGATTGGGGCATAGGAGACGACGCGTGGACCGATCAGGGGCTCAGGAGACGGCGGGCGGACCGACCGGGGCTCAGGCGACTCGCGTGGAACGACCGGGGCTTTGGAGGCGGCGCGTGAACCGATCGGGGCTTGATGACATCGCGTTTACCGATCGCGGTTCGGAGACGGCCCGTGGACAGATCGGGGCTTAGGAGACGGCGCGTGGACCTAACGGGGCTCAGGAGACGGCGCGTGGACCGGTCGGGGCTTAGGAGACGACGCCTGGACCGATCGGGGCTTAGGAGGCGGCGTGTGGACCGATGGGGACCAGGAGACGGTGCGTGGATCGATCGGGGCTCGGAGCCGGCGCGTGGACCGGTCGGGGCTTAGGAGACGACGCGTGGACCGATCGGGGCTCAGGAGACGACGCGTGGACCGATCGGGGTTTAGCAGAGGACGCGTCGACCGATCGGTGCTCAGGAAGTGGCGCCTGGACCGATCGTGGCTCGGGGACGGCGCCTTGGGGCATCTGGGCTTAGAAGACGACGCGTGCACCGATCGGGGCTCAGGAAACGGCACGTGAACCGATCGGGGCTCAGGATACGGCGTGTGGACCGATCGGGGCTTCGGAGACGGTACGTGGACAGACTGGGGCTTAGGAATCGGCGCGTGGACCGATCGGGACTCCGGGACGGCGCGTGGACCGATCGGGGCTCAGGAGACGGCGCGTGGATCGATCGGGGCTCAGGAGACGGCGCGTGGAGTGACCGGGGCTTAGGAGACGATAAGTGGACCGATTGTAGCTCAGGAGACGGTGCGTGGAGCGATCGGGGGTAAGAAGACGACGCATTGACCGCGCGCGGCTCAGGAGACGACGCGTGGAGCAGTCGGGGCTCGGAAACGGCGGGTGGACCGATTGGGGCATAAGAGACGACGCGTGGACCGATCGGGGCTCAGGAGACGGCGCGCGGACCGACCGGGGCTCAGGCGACTCGCGTGGAACGACCGGGGCTTTGGAGGCGGCGCGTGAACCGATCGGGGCTTGATGACATCACGTTTACCGATCGGGGCTCGGCGACTGCACGTGGACGGATCGGGGCTCAGGAGACGGCGCGTGGGCCGATCGGAGCTCGGAGACGGCGCGTGGACCGATTGGGGCTTACGAGACGGCGCGTGGACCGATCGGGGCTCAGGAAGCGGCGCCTGGACCGATCGTGGCTCGGAGTCGACGCGTGGAGGCATCGGGGCTAAGAAGACAACGCATGGACCGAGCGGGGCTCAGGAGACGGCGCGAGGAGCGATCGGGGCTCAGGAGAAGACGCGTCAATTGATCGGGGCTCAGGAGACGACGCGGCGACGGATCGGGGATTAGGAGACGACGCGTGGACCGATTGGGGCTTAGGAGACGACGTGTGGACCGATCGGGGCTTAGGAGACGGCACGTGAATCGATCGGTGGCCAGGAGACGGCGCGTGAACCGGTCGGTGCCCAGGAGACGGCACGTGAACCGGTCGGGGCTTAGGAGACGACGCGTCGACCGATCGGGGCTCGGAGACGACGCGTGGACGGACCGTGGCTTAGAATGCGTCACGCGGACCGATCGGCGATCGGATACGGCGCGTCGAGCGATCGGGGCTCAGGAGCCGGCGCGTGGACCGATTGGGGCTCGGATACGGCGCGTGAACCAACCGGGGCTCAGGAGCCCGCGCGTGGACCGATCCCGGCTCGGCGACGGCGCGTGGACCGATCGGGGCATAGGAGACGACGCGTGTACCTATCGGGGCTCAGGAGACAGCGCGTGGTCCGATTGGGCCTCACGAGACGGCTCGTGGACAGATCGGGGCTCGGAGACGACGCGTGTACGGATCGGGGATTCGGGGACGAGGCGTGGACCGATCGGGGCTCAGGAGACGACGCGTCGACGCATCGGGGCTTAGGAGACGACGCGTGGACCGATCGGGGCTTAGGAGACGACGCGTGGACCGATCGGGGCTCAGGAAGCGGCGCCTAGACCGATCGTGGCTCGGAGACGGCGCGTGGAGGCATCGGGCCTAAGAAGACGACGCATGGACCGAGCGGGGCGCAGGAGACGGCGCGAGGAGCGATCGGGGCTAAGGAGACGACGTGTGGACCGATCGGGGCATAGGAGACGACGCGTGTACCTATCGGGGCTCAGGAGACAGCGCGTGGTCCGATTGGGCCTCACGAGACGGCGCGTGGACAGATCGGGGCTCGGAGACGACGCGTGTACGGATCGGGGATTCGGGGACGAGGCGTGGACCGATCGGGGCTTAGGAGACGACGCGTGGACCGATCGGGGCGTAGGAGACGACGCGTGGACCGATTGGGGCTTAGGAGACGGCGCGTGGACCGATCGGGGCTCAGGAAGCGGCGCCTGAACCGATCGTGGCTCGGAGACGGCGCGTGGAGGCATCGGGCCTAAGAAGACGACGCATGGACCGAGCGGGGCTCAGGAGACGGCGCGAGGAGCGATCGCGGCTCGGAGTCGACGCGTTAGCCGATCGGGGCTTAGGAGACGATGCGTGGACCGATCGGGGCTCGGAGACGGAGCGTGGACCGACCGGGGTTTAGGAGAAGGCGCTTGGACCGAACGGGGCTTAGGAGACGGCGCGTAGACCGATCGGGGCTCGGAGACGACGCGTAGACCGATCGGTGCTCGGAGACAGCGCGTGGACCGACTGGGGCTTAGAGACGGCGCGTGGACCGATCGGTGCTCGGAGACGGCGCGTGGACGGACCGCGGCTCAGAATGCGGTACGCGGACCGATCGGGGATCGGACACGGCGTGTGGACCGATCCAGGCTCGGAGACGACGCGTTTGCGGATCGGGGATCAGGAGACGACGCGTGGAACGATCCGGGCTCAGGAGACGAAGCGTGGACCGAGCGGGGCTCGGAGATGGCGTGTGGAACGATCGGGGCGCGGGGGACGGCGCGTGAACCGATCGGCGCTCGGGGACGGCGCGTGGATCGATCGGGGATCGGAGACGGCGCGTGGAACGATCGCGGCTCGGAGTCGACGCGTTAGCCGATCGGGGCTTAGGAGACGATGCGTGGACCGATCGGGGCTCGGAGACGGAGCGTGGACCGACCGGGGTTTAGGAGAAGGCGCTTGGACCGAACGGGGCTTAGGAGACGGCGCGTAGACCGATCGGGGCTCGGAGACGGCGCGTCGAACGATCGGGGCTCAGGAGACGGCGCGTCAACCGATCGGCGCTCGGAGACGGCGCGTGGACCGATCGGGGCTTAGGAGACGGCGCGTGGACCGATCGGAGATCAGGAGTTGACCCGTGGACCGATCGGGGTTCTGGAAGCGGCGCACGGACCGATCGTGGCTCGGAGACGGCGCGTGGAGGCATCGGGGCTTTGAAGACGACGCGTGGACCGATCGGGGCTCAGGAAACGGCGTGTGGCGCGATTGGGGCTAAGGAGACGACGCGTAGATCGATCGGGGCTCAGGAGACGACGCGTCGAACAATCGGGGCTCAGGAGACGGCGCGCGGACCGACTGGGGCTCAGGAGACTCGCGTGGATCGATCGGGGCTCCGGAGGCGCCGCGTGGACCGATTGAGATCAGGAGACGGTGCGTGAACCGTTCGGGGCTCGGAGACGGCGCGTGGACCGATCGCGGCTCGGAGACGGCGCGTGGAACGATCGGGGCTCAGGAGACGACGCGTGGACCGATCGGGCGTAGGAGACCACGCGTGTACCTATCGGGGCTCACGACACAGCGTGTGGACCGATTGGGGCTCAGGAGACGCCGCGTGGAACGATCGGGGCTCGGAGACGGCGGGTGGAACAATCGGGGCTCAGGAGACGGCGCGTGGACCGGTCGGGGCTTAGGAGACGACGCCTGGACCGATCGGGGCTTAGGAGGCGGCGTGTGGAACGATCGGAGCTCAGGAGACTGCGCGTGGACGCATCGGGGCTCAAGAGACGGCGCGTGGACCGATCGGGTCTCGGAGACGGCACGTTAACCGATCGGGGCTTAGGAGACGATGTGTGGACCGATCGCGGCTCGGAGACGGCGTGTGAACCGACCGGGGCTCAGGAGGCCGCGCGTGGACCGATCGAGGCTCGGCGACGGCGAGTGGACCCATCGGGGCTCGGAGACGACGCCTATACGGATCGGGGTTGATGACGGCGGCTTTATCGATCGCGGCTCGGAGACGACCCGTGAATCGTTCGGCGCTCGGAGACGGCGCGTGGACCGATCGGAGATCAGGAGAAGACGCGTGCACCGATCGGGGCTCTGGAAGCGGCGCACGGACCGATCGTGGCTCGGAGACGGCGCGTGGAGGCATCGGGGCTTTGAAGACGACGCGTGGACCGAACGGTGCTCAGAAAACGGCGCGTGGAGCGATCATGGCTCGGCGACGGCGCGTGGACCGATCGGGGCTGGGAGACGACGCGTAGACCGATCGGTGCTCGGAGACAGCGCGTGGACCGACTGGGGCTCGGAGACGGCGCGTGGACCGATCGTGGCTTATGAGAAGGCGCGTTGAATGATCGGGGCTCAGGAGACGGCGCGTGGACCGATCGGAGATCAGGAGAGGACGCCTGGACTGATAGGGCTCTGGAAGCGGCGCACGGACCGATCGTGGCTCGGAGACGGCGCGTGGAGGCATCGGGGCTCGGAGACGGCGCGTGGACCGATCGGGGCGTAGGAGACGACGCGTGTACCTATCGGGGCTCACGAGACAGCGTGCGGGCCGATTGGGGCTCAGGAGACGGCGCGTCGACCGTTCGGGGCTCAGGAGACGGCGCGCGGACCGATCGGGGCTCGGAGACGGCGCGTGGAGCGATCGGGGCTAAGGAGACGGCGCGTGAACCGATCGGCGCTCGGAGACGGCGCGTGGATCGATCGGGGCTTAGGAGAAGGCGCGTGGACCGATCGGGGCTTAGGAGACGATGCGTGGACCGATCGGGGCTCGGAGACGGCGCGTGGACCGACCGGGGCTAAGCAGGCCGCGCGTGGACCGATCGGGGCTTAGGAGACGGCGCGTGAACCGATCGGGGCTCGGCGACTGCGCGTGGACGCATCGGGGCTCAGGAGAGGGCGCGTGGACCGATTGGGGCTCGGAGACGGCACGTTAACCGATCGGGGTTTAGGAGACGATGCGTGGACCGATCGCGGCTCGGAGACGGCGTGTGAACCGACCGGGGCTCAGGAGGCCGCGCGTGGACCGATCGAGGCTCGGCGACGGCAAGTGGACCCATCGGGGCTCGGAGACGACGAGTGTACGGATCGGGGCTTGATGACGGCGGCTTTATCGATCGCGGCTCGGAGACGGCCCGTGAATCGATCGGCGCTCGGAGACGGCGCGTGGACCGATCGGGGCTTAGGAGATGGCGCGTGGACCGATCGGGGCTCAGGAGGCGGCGCCTGGACCGGTCGGGGCTTAGGAGACGACGCCTGGACCGATCGGGGCTTAGGAGGCGGCGTGTGGAACGATCGGGGCTCATAAAACGGCGCGTGGAGCGATCGGGGCTCAGGAAATAACGCGTCCATGGATCGGGGCTTAGGAGACGACGCCTGGACCGATCGGGGCTTAGGAGGCGGCGTGTGGAACGATCGGGGCTTAGGAGACGGCGCGTGGACCGATCGTGGCTGGGAGACGGCACGTCCACCAATCGGGGCTTAGGAGACGACGCGTAGACCGATCGGGGCTTAGGAGACGATGCGAGGAGGCATCTGGGTTTACAAGACGACGCGTGGATCGATCGGGGCTCGGAGACTGCGCGTGGACCGATGGGAGCTCGGAAACGGCGCGTGGAACGATCGGGGCTCGGAGACGGCGCGTGGAACGATCGGAGCACAGGAGACGGCGCGTGAAGCGATCGGCGCTCGGAGACGGCGCGTGGATCAATCGGGGCTTAGGAGATGGCGCGTGGACCGATCGGGGCTCAGGAGGCGGCGCCTGGACCGGTCGGGGCTTAGGAGACGACGCCTGGACCGATCGGGGCTTAGGAGGCGGCGTGTGGAACGATCGGGGCTTAGGAGACGGCGCGTGGACCGATCGTGGCTGGGAGACGGCACGTCCACCAATCGGGGCTTAGGAGACGACGCGTAGACCGATCGGGGCTTAGGAGACGATGCGAGGAGGCATCTGGGTTGACAAGACGACGCGTGGATCGATCGGGGCTCGGAGACTGCGCGTGGACCGATGGGAGCTCGGAAACGGCGCGTGGAACGATCGGGGCTCGGAGACGGCGCGTGGAGCGATCGGGGCTCAGGAGACGGCGCGTGGACCGATCGGGGCTCGGAGACGGCGCGTGGAACGATCGGAGCACAGGAGATGGCGCGTGAACCGATCGGCGCTCGGAGACGGCGCGTGGATCAATCGGGGCTTAGGAGACGGCGCGTGGACCGATCGGGGCTTAGGAGAAGACGCGTGGGCCGATCGGGGCTCAGGAAGCATCGCCTGGACCGATCGTGGCTCGGAGACGGCGCGTGGAGGTATCGGCGCTTAAAAGCCGACGCATGGACCGATCAGGGCTCAGGAAACGGCGCGTTGACCGATCGGTGCTCAGGAGACGACGCGTTAACAGAGCGGGGCTTAGGAGACGATGCGTGGACCGATCGGGGCTCGGAGACAGCGCGTGGACCGACTTGGGCTCAGGAGGTTGCGCGTGGACCAATTGGGTTTCTGCGACGGGGTGTGGACTGACCGGGGCTTAGGAGACGACGCGTCGACCAATCGGGGCTCTGGAGGCGGCGCGTGGACCCATCGGCGCTCGGAGATGGCGCGTTAACCGATCGGGGCTTAGGAGACGATGCGTGGACCGATCGGGGCTCGGAGACGGCGCGTGGACCGATCGGGGCTTGGAGACGGCGCGTAGACCGATCGGGGCTCCGGCGGCGACGCGTGGACCGATCGGGGCCCAGGAAACGGCGCGTGGATCGATCGGTACTCGAAGACCACGCGTGGACCGATCGGGGCTCGGAGACGACGCCTCGACCGATGGGGGCTCAGATACGGCGCGTGAACCAGCTGGGGCTCAGGTGGCCGCGCGTGGACCGATCGCGGCTCGGCGACGGCGCGTGGACCGATCGGGGCTCAGGAGGCCCCGGGTGGACCGATCGGGGCTTAGCGGACGGCGCGTGGATCGATCGGAGATGAGGAGACGATGCGTGGACCGCTAGGGCTCTGGAAGCGGCGCACGGACCGATCGTGGATCGGCGACGGCGCGTGGACCGATCGGGGCTCAGGAGGCCGCGCGTGGACCGATCATGGCTCGGCGACGGCGTGTGGACCAATCGGGGCTCGGAGACGGCGCGTGGACCGACTGGGGCTCAGGCGGTTGCGCGTGGACCAATTGGAGATCGGCGACGGCGCGTGGACCGCTCGGCGCTCGAAGACGGCGCGTTAACCGATCGGGGCTTAGCAGACGATGCGTGAACCGATTGGGGCTCGGAGACGGCGCGTGGACCGATGGGGGCTCAGATACGGCGCGTGAACCAACTGGGGCTCAGGCGGCCGCGCGTGGACCGATCGCGGCTCGGCGACGGCGCATGGACCGATCAGGGCTCAGGAGGCCGCGCGTGGACCGATCGGGGCTTAGGAGACGGCGCGTGGACCGATCGGAGATCAGGAGACGATGCGTGGATTGATAGGGCTCTGGAAGCGGCGCACGGACCGATCGTGGATCGGCGACGGCGCGTGGACCGATCGGAGCTCAGGAGATTCGCATGGATCGATCGGGGCTCCGGAGGCGGCGCGTGGACCGATTGGGCAGCAGGAGATGGTGCGTGGACCGATCGGGGCTCGAAGACGGCGCGTGGGCCGATCGGGGCTTAGGAGACGACGCGTGGACCGTCCAGGGTTAGGAGACGACGCGTGGACCGATGGGGCTTAGGAAGCGACGCGTTGACTCATCGGGGCTCGGGAGACGGCGCGTGGACCGATTGGGGCTCAGGAGGCCTCGCGTGGACCGATCGCGGCTCGGCGCCAGCGCGTGGACAGATCGGGGCTTAGGAGACGATGCGTGAACCGGTCGCGGCTCAGGAGACGGCGCGTGGACCGATAGGTGCTCGCAGACTGCGCGTGGATGGGCCGCGGCTTAGAATGCGGCACGCGGACCGATCGGGGATCGGAGACGGCGTGTGGACGTATCGGGGCTTAGAAGACGATACGTGGACCGATCGGGGCTCAGGAGATGGCGCGTGGACCGACTGGGGCTCAGGAGGTTGCGCGTGGACCAATTGGGGTTCGGCGACGGCGCGTGGACGGACCGAGGCTCAGGAGACGGCGCGTGGACCGATCGCGGCTCGGCGACGGCGCGTAGACCGATCGAGGCTCGGAGACGACGAGTATACGGATCGGGGATTAGGGGACGACGCGTGGACCGATCCGGGCTCAGGAGACGGCGCCTGCACCGATCGGGGCACGGAGACGGCGCGTGGAGCCATCGGGGCTTCGAAGACGACGCATGGACCGATCAGGGCTCGGAAACGGCGCGTGAACCGACCGGGGCTCAGGAGGCCGCGCGTGGACCGATCGCGGCTCGGCGACGGCGCGTGGACCGATCGGGGCTCAGGAGGCCGCGCGTAAACCGATCGGTGCTCGGAGACAGCGCGTGGACCGACTGGGGCTTGATGACGGCGGCTTTACCGATCGCGGCTCGGAGACGGTGCGTGGAGGTATCGGAGATTAAAAGACGACGCATGGACCGATCGGGGCTCAGGAAACGGCCCGTGGACCGAGCGGTGCTCGGAGACGACGCGTCGACCGATCGGGGCTCAGGAGACGGCGCGTGGAGCGATCGGGGCTCAGGAGACGACGCGTTAACAGAGCGGGGCTTAGGAAACGATGCGTGGACCCATCGGTGCTCGGAGACAGCGCGTGGACCGACTGGGGCTCAGGAGGTTGCGCGTGGACCAATTGGGGTTCGGCGACGGCGCGTGGACCGACCGGGGCTTAGGAGACGACGCGTCGACCGATCGGGGCTTATGAGGCGGCGCGTGGACCCATCGGGGCTCGGAGACGGCGCGTTAACCGAGCGGGGCTTAGGAGACGATGCGTGGACCCATCGGGGCTCGGAGACGGCGCGTGGACCGACCGGGGCTAAGTAGGCCGCGCGTGGACCGATCGAGGCTCGGCGACGGCGCGTGGACCGACTGGGACTCGGAGACGGCGTGTGAACGTATCGGGGCTTAGGAGACGATGCGTTGACCGATAGGAGCTCACGAGACGGCGCGTAAACCGATCGGGGCTCCGGCGGCGACGCGTGGACCGATCGGGGCCCAGGAAACGGCGCGTGGATCGATCGGTGCTAGAAGACGATGCGTGGACCGATCGGGGCTCAGGAGCCGATGCGTGGATCGATCGGGGCTCAGGAGGCGGCGCGTGGACCCATCGGGGCTCGGAAACGGCACCTGGACCGATCGGGGCTTAGGAGACGACGCGAAGATCGATCGGGGCTCAGGAGACGGCGCGTGGACCGATCGGTGCTCGGAGACGGCGCGTGGACGGACCGTGGCTTAGAATGCGGCACGCGGACCGATCGGGGCTCAGATACGGCGTGTGGACGTATCGGGGCTTAGGAGACGATGCGTGAACCGATCGGGGCTCAGGAGACGGCGCGTGGACCGATCGGGGCTCGGAGACGGCGCGTGGAACGATCGGGGCTCGGGTGACGGCGCGTGAACCGATCGGCGCTCGGAGACGGCGCGTGGATCGATCGGGGATCGGGGACGGCGCGTGGAACGATCGCGGCTCGGAGTCGACGCGTTAGCCGATCGGGGCTTAGGAGACGATGCGTGGACCGATCGGGGCTCGGCGACGGCGCGTGGACCGATCGGGACTCAGGAGACGGCGCGTGGAGCGATCGGGGCTCAGGAGACGACGCGTTAACAGAGCGGGGCTTAGGAAACGATGCGTGGACCCATCGGTGCTCGGAGACAGCGCGTGGACCGACTGGGGCTCAGGAGGTTGCGCGTGGACCAATTGGGGTTCGGCGACGGCGCGTGGACCGACCGGGGCTTAGGAGACGACGCGTCGACCGATCGGGGCTTATGAGGCGGCGCGTGGACCCATCGGGGCTCGGAGACGGCGCGTTAACCGAGCGGGGCTTAGGAGACGATGCGTGGACCGATCGGGGCTCGGAGACGGCGCGTGGACCGACCGGGGCTAAGTAGGCCGCGCGTGGACCGATCGAGGCTCGGCGACGGCGCGTGGACCGACTGGGACTCGGAGACGGCGTGTGAACGTATCGGGGCTTAGGAGACGATGCGTTGACCGATAGGAGCTCATGAGACGGCGCGTAAACCGATCGGGGCTCCGGCGGCGACGCGTGGACCGATCGGGGCCCAGGAAACGGCGCGTGGATCGATCGGTGCTAGAAGACGATGCGTGGACCGATCGGGGCTCAGGAGACGGCGCGTGGACCGATCGGTGCTCGGAGACGGCGCGTGGACGGACCGTGGCTTAGAATGCGGCACGCGGACCGATCGGGGCTCAGATACGGCGTGTGGACGTATCGGGGCTTAGGAGACGATGCGTGAACCGATCGAGGCTCAGGAGACGGCGCGTGGACCGATCGGGGCTCGGAGACGGCGCGTGGAACGATCGGGGCTCGGGTGACGGCGCGTGAACCGATCGGCGCTCGGAGACGGCGCGTGGATCGATCGGGGATCGGGGACGGCGCGTGGAACGATCGCGGCTCGGAGTCGACGCATTAGCCGATCGGGGCTTAGGAGACGATGCGTGGACCGATCGGGGCTCGGAGACGGCGCGTGGACCGACCGGGGTTTAGGAGAAGGCGCTTGGACCGAACGGGGCTTAGGAGACGGCGCGTGGACCGATCGGGGATCGGAGACGGCGCGTCGAACGATCGGGGCTCAGGAGACGACGCGTCGAACAATCGGGGCTCAGGAGACGGCGCGCGGACCGACTGGGGCTCAGGAGACTCGCGTGGATCGATCGGGGCTCCGGAGGCGCCGCGTGGACCGATTGGGACGAGGAGACGGTGCGTGAACCGTTCGGGGCTCGGAGACGGCGCGTGGACCGATCGGGGCTCAGGAGACGGCGCGTGGACCGATCGCGGCTCGCAGACGGCGCGTGGAACGATCGGGGCTCAGGAGACGACGCGTGGACCGATCGGGCGTAGGAGACGACGCGTGTACCTATCGGGGCTCACGACACAGCGTGTGGACCAATTGGGGCTCAGGAGACGCCGCGTGGAACGATCGGGGCTCGGAGACGGCGCGTGGAACGATCGGGGCTCAGGAGACGGAGCGTGGAACGATTGGGGCTCGGATACGGCGCGTGAACCGACCGCGGCTCAGGAGGCCGCGCGTGGACCGATCGGGGCTCGGCGACGGCGCGTGGACCGATCGGGGCTCAGGAGGCCGCGCGTGGACCGATCATGGCTCGGCGACAGCGCGTGGACCGATCGGGGCTCGGAGACAACGCGTAGACCGATCGGTGCTCGGAGACCGCGCGTGGACCGATCGTGGCTTAGGAGAAGGCGCGTGGAATGATCGGGGTTCAGGAGACGGCGCGAGGAGCGATCGGGGCTCAGGAGAAGACGCGTCAATTGATCGGGGCTCAGGACACGACGCGCGTGGAACGATCATGGCTCGGCAACGGCGCGTGGACCGAACGGCGCTCGGAGACAACGCATGGACCGATCGGGGCTCGCAAACGGCGGGTGGACCGATCGGGGCTTAGGAGACGGCGCGTGGACCGATCGGGGGTCGGAGACGGCGCTTGGAACGATCGGGGCTCAGGTGACGGCGCGTGAACCGATCGGCGCTCGGAGACGGCGCGTGGACCGATCGGGGCTTAGGAGACGGCGCTTGGACCGATCGGGGCTTAGGAGACGGCGCGTAGACCAATTGGGGCTCGGGGACAGCGCGTGGACCGACTGGGGCTCAGGCGGTTGCGCGTGGACCAATTGGGGTTCGGCGACGGCGCGTGGACCGATCCAGGCTCAGGAGACGGCGCGTGGACCGATCGGGGCTAAGAAGACGACGCATGGACCGATCGGGGCTCAGGAAACGGCGTGTGGACCGATCGGAGCTCGGAGACGACACGTGGACCGATCGGGGCTCAGGAGACGGCGCGAGGAGCGATCGGGCTCAGGAGAAAACGCGTCAATTGATCGTGGCTCAGGAGACGAAGCGTCGACGGATCGGGGCTCAGGAGACGGCGCGTGAACCAATCGGCGCTCCGAGACGGCGCGTGGACCGATCGGGGCTCGGAGACGGCGCGTGGAACGATCGGGGCTCAGGTGACGGCGCGTGGACCGATTGGGGCTAAGAAGACGACGCATGGACCGATCGGGGCTCAGGAAACGGCGTGTGGACCGATCGGAGCTCGGAGACGACACGTGGACCGATCGGGGCTCAGGAGACGGCGCGAGGAGCGATCGGGCTCAGGAGAAAACGCGTCAATTGATCGTGGCTCAGGAGACGAAGCGTCGACGGATCGGGGCTTAGGAGACGACGCGTGGACCGATCGGGGCTCAGGAGACGGCGCGTGGACCGACCGGGGCTCAGGAGGCGACGCGTGGACCCATCGGGGCTTAGGAGACGACGCGTGGACCGATCGGGGTTTAGGAGAGGACGCGTGGACTGATCGGGGCACAGGAGACGGCGCGTGGACCGATCGGGGCTTAGGAGACGACGCGTGGACCGATCGGGGCTCGGAGACGGCGCGTAGACCGATCGGGGCTTCGGAGACGACGCGTGGATCGATCGGGGCTTAGGAGACGATACGTGGACCGATCGGGGCTCAGGAGACGGCGCGTGGACCGGTCGGGGCTAAGGACACTCACGTTGATCGATTGGGGCTCCGGAGGCGGCGCGTGGACCGATCGGGGCTTAGGAGACTACTCGTGGACCGATCAGGGCTCGGAGACGGCGCGTGGAGCGATCGGGGCTCAGGAGACGGCGCGTGAACCAATCGGCGCTCCGAGACGGCGCGTCGAGCGATCGGGGCTCAGGAGACGGCGCGTGGAACGATCAGGGCTCAGGAGACGGCGCGTGAACCGATCGGCGCTCGGAGACGGCGCGTGGACCGATAGGGGCTTAGGAGACGACGCGTGGACCGATCGGGGCTCGGAGACAGCGCGTAGACCGATCGGGGCTTAGGAGACGACGCGTGGATCGATCGGGGCTTAGGAGACGATACGTGGACCGATCGGGGCTCAGGAGACGGCGCGTGGACCGGTCGCGGCTCGGCGACGGCGCGTGGAACGATCGGGGCTCAGGAGACGGCGCGTGAACCGATCGGCGCTCGGAGACGGCGCGTGGACCGATAGGGGCTTAGGAGACGGCGCGTGGACCGATCGGGGCTCGGAGACGGCGCGTGGAACGATCAGGGCTCAGGAGACGGCGCGTGAACCGATCGGCGCTCGGAGACGGCGCGTGGACCGATAGGAGCTTAGGAGACGACGCGTGGACCGATCGGGGCTCGGAGACAGCGCGTAGACCGATCGGGGCTTAGGAGACGACGCGTGGATCGATCGGGGCTTAGGAGACGATACGTGGACCGATCGGGGCTCAGGAGACGGCGCGTGGACCGGTCGCGGCTCGGCGACGGCGCGTGGAACGATCGGGGCTCAGGAGACGGCGCGTGAACCGATCGGCGCTCGGAGACGGCGCGTGGACCGATAGGGGCTTAGGAGACGGCGCGTGGACCGATCGGGGCTCGGAGACGGCGCGTAGACCGATCGGGGCTTAGGAGACGACGCGCGGATCGATCGGGGCTTAGGAGACGATACGTGGACCGATCGGGGCTCAGGAGACGGCGCGTGGACCGGTCGCGGCTCGGCGACGGCGCGTGGAACGATCGGGGCTCAGGAGACGGCGCGTGAACCGATCGGCGCTCGGAGACGGCGCGTGGACCGATAGGGGCTTAGGAGACGGCGCGTGGACCGATCGGGGCTCGGAGACGGGGCGTGGAATGATCGGGGGTCAGGAGACGGCGCGTGAAATGATCGGCGCTCTGAGACGGCGCGTAGACCGATTGGGGCTTTCGAGATGGCGCGTGGACCGATCGGGGCTCAGGAAGCGGCGCCTGGACCGATCGTGGCTCGGAGACGGCGCGTGAACCGGTCGTGGCTTAGGAGAAGGCGGGTGGAACGATCGGGGCTCAGGAGACGGTGCTTGGTCCAATCGGGGCTCAGGAGACAGCGCGTAGATCGATCGGGGATCGGGGACGGCGCGTGGAACGATCGGGGCTCGGAGTCGACGCGTTAGCCGATCGGGGCTTAGGAGACGATGCGTGGACCGATCGGGGCTCGGAGTCGACGCGTTAGCCGATCGGGGCTTAGGAGACGATGCGTGGACCGATCGGGGCTCGGAGACGGCGCGTGGACCGACCGGGGTTTAGGAGACGGCGCGTGGACCGATCGGAGATCAGGAGATGACGCGTGGAACGATCGGGGTTGTGGAAGCGGCGCACGGACCGATCGTGGCTCGGAGACGGCGCGTGCAGGCATCGGGGCTTTGAAGACGACGCGTGGACCGATCGGGGCTCAGGAAACGGCGTGTGGCGCGATCGGGGCTCAGGAGCCGACGCGTGGATCGATCGGGGCTCAGGAGACGACGCGTCGACCAATCGGGGCTCAGGAGACGGCGCGCGGACCGACTGGGGCTCAGGAGACTCGCGTGGATCGATCGGGACTCCGGAGGCGCCGCGTGGACCGATTGGGATCAGGAGACGGTGCGTGAACCGTTCGGGGCTCGGAGACGGCGCGTGGACCTGTCGGGGCTCAGGAGACGGCGCGTGGACCGATCGGGGCTCGGAGACGGCGCGTGGAACGATCGGGGCTCAGGAGACGACGCGTGGACCGATCGGGGCGTAGGAGACGACGCGTGTACCTATCGGGGCTCACGACACAGCGTGTGGACCGATTGGGGCTCAGGAGACGCCGCGTGGAACGATCGGGGCTCGGAGACGGCGCGTGGAACGATCGGGGCTCAGGAGACGGCTCGTGGACCGATTGGGGCTCGGATACGGCGCGTGAACCGACCGGGGCTCAGGAGGCCGCGCGTGGACCGATCGCGGCTCGGCGACGGCGCGTGGACCGATCGGGGCTCAGAAGGCCGCGCGTGGACCGATCATGGCTCAGCGACGGCGCGTGGACCGATCGTGGCTCGGAGACGGCGCGTTAACCCAGCGGGACTTAGGAGACGATGCGTGGACCGATCGGGGCTCGGAGACGGCGCGTGGACCGACCGGGGCTAAGTAGGCCGCGCGTGGACCGATCGAGGCTCGGCGACGGCGCGTGGACCGAACGGGACTCGGAGACGGCGTGTGAACGTATCGGGGCTTAGGAGACGATGCGTTGACCGATCGGAGCTCATGAGACGGCGCGTAAACCGATCGGGGCTCCGGCGGCGACGCGTGGACCGATCGGGGCCCAGGAAACGGCACGTGGATCGATCGGTGCTCGAAGACGATGCGTGGACCGATCGGGGCTCAGGAGCCGATGCGTGGATCGATCGGGGCTCAGGAGGCGGCGCGTGGACCCATCGGGGCTCGGAAACGGCACGTGGATCGATGAGGGCTTAGGAGACGACGCGAAGATCGATCGGGGCTCAGGAGACGGCGCGTGGACCGATCGGTGCTCGGAGACGGCGCGTGGACGGACCGTGGCTTAGAATGCGTCACGCGGACCGATCGGGGCTCAGATACGGCGTGTGGACGTATCGGGGCTTAGGAGACGATGCGTGAACCGATCGGGGCTCAGGAGCCGGCGCGTGGACCGATCGGGGCTCGGAGACGGCGCGTGGAACGATCGGGGCTCAGGAGACGGCGCGTGAAATGATCTGCGCTCGGAGACGGCGCGTGGACCGATTGTGGATTACGAGACGGCGCGTGGATCGATCGGGGCTCAGGAAGCGGCGCCTGGACCTATCGTGGCTCGGAGACGGCGCGTGGAGGCATGGGGGATAAGAAGACGACGCATGGACCGAGCGGGGCTCAGGAGACGGCGCGAGGAGCGATCGGGGCTCAGGAGAAGACGCGTCAATTGATCGGGGCTCAGGAGACGACGCGGCGACGGATCGGGGCTTAGGAGACGACGCGTGGACCGATTAGGCCTTAGGGGACGATGTGTGGACCGATCGGGGCTTAGGAGACGGCACGTGATTCGATCGGTGCACAGGAGACGCCGCGTGAGCCGGTCGGGGCTTAGGAGACGACGCGTCGGCCGATCGGGGCTCAGGACAAGGGGTGTGGACCGTTCGGGGCTCAGCGATGGCGCGTGGCCCGATCGGGGCTCGGAGACGACGCGTGTACGGATCGAGGCTTGGAGACGGCGCGTGGACCGATCGGAGCTCGGAGACGGCCCGTGTGCAGATCGGGGCTTAGGAGACGGCGCGTGGACTAATTGGGGCTAAGGAGACGGCGCGTGGACCGATCGGGGCTCGGGAAGCGGCGCCTGAACCGATCGTGGCTCGGAGGCGGCGCGTGGAGGCATCGGTGCTTAGAAGACGACGCATGGACCGATCAGGTCTCAGGAAACGGCGCGTGGACCGATTGGAGCTCGGAGATGACGCGTGGACCGACTGGGGCTCAGGCGGTTGCGGGTGGACGAATTGGGGTTCGGCGACGGCGCGTGGACCGCTCGGCGCTCGGAGACTGCGCGTGGACGTATCGGGGCTCAGGAGACGGCGCGTAGACCGACCGGGGCTAAGGAGGCCGTGCGTGGACCGATCGAGGCTTAGGAGCCGACGCGTGGACCGATCGGGGCTCAGGAGACGGCGCGTGGACCGATCGGGGCTCGGAGACGGCGCGTGGAACGATCGGCGCTCGGAGACGGCGCGTGGATCAATCGGGGCTTAGGAGACGGCGCGTGGACCGATCGGGGCTCGGAGATGGCGCGTGGAACGATCGGAGCACACGAGACGGCGCGTGGAGGCATCGGGGCTTTGAAGACGACGCGTGGACCGAATTCTGCTCAGAAAAAGGCGCCTGGAGCGTTCCACGCGCCATCTCCTGAGCCCCAATCGGTCCACACGCTGTCTCGTGAGCCCCGATAGGTACATGCGTCGTCTCCTATGCCCCGATCGGTCTCCGTGTCGTCTCCTAAGCCCCGATCAGTCCACGCGCCGTCTCCGAGCCCCGAACGGTTCACGCACCGTCTCCTGATCCCAATCGGTCCGCTCGGCGCCTCCGGAGCCCTAATCGATCCACGCGTCGTCTCCTGAGCCCCGATCGCGCCACACACCGTTTCCTGAGCCCCGATCGGTCCACGCATCGTCTTCAAAGCCCCGATGCCTCCACGCGCCGTCTCCGAGCCACGATCGGTCCGTGCGCCGCTTCCAGAACCCCGATCGGTCCACGCGGCATCTCTTGATCTCCGATCGATCCACGCGCCGTCTCCTAAGCCCCGTTCTGTCCATGCGCCGTCTCCGAGCGCCGATCGGTTGACGCGACGTCTCCTGAGTCCCGATCGTTCCACGCGCCGTCTCCGAGCCCCGATCGGTCCACGCGCCGTCTCCTAAGCCCCGTTCGGTCCAAGCGCCTACTCCTAAACCGCGGTCGGCCCACCCGCCGTCTCCGCGCCCCGATCGGTCCACGCATCGTCTCCTAAGCCCCGATCGGTTAACGCGCCGACTCCGAGCCCCGATCGTTCCACGCGTCGTCCCCGATCCCCGATCGATCCACGCGCCGTCTCCTGAGCCCCGATCGGACCAAGCGCCGTCTCCTGAGCCCCGATCGTTCAACCCGCCTTCTCCTGAGCCACGACCGGTTCACGCGCCGTCTCCGCGCGCCGATTGGTTCGCGCACCGTCTCCTGAGCCCCGATCGTTCCATGCGCCGCATCCTGAGCCCCGATCGGTCCACGCGCTGTCTCCTGTGCCCCGATAGGTACACGCGTCGTCTCCTACACCCCGATCGGTCCACGCGTCGTCTCCTAAGCCCCGATCGGTCCACGCGTCGTTTCGGAGCCCCGATCGGTCTACGCGCCGTCTCCTGAGCCCCGATCGGTCCACGCGTCGTCTCCTGAGCCCCGATCGTTCCACGCGCCGTCTCTGAGCGTCGATCGGTCCACGCGCCGTCTTCTGAGCCCCGATCGGTCCACGCGCCGTCTCCGAGCGCCGATCCGTCCACGCGCCATCTTCTGAGCCCCGATCGGTCCACGCATCGTCTCCTAAGCCCCGATCGGTTCACGCGCCGTTTCCGAGCCCCGATCGGTCCACGCATCGTCTGCTAAGCCCCGGACGGTCCACCCGCCGTTTCCGAGCCCTGATCGGTCCACGCGCCGTCTCCTGAGCCCCAATCGGTCCACACGCTGTCTCGTGAGCCCCGATAGGTACACGCGTCGTGTCCTACGCCCCAATCGGTCCACGCGTCGTCTCCTAAGCCCCGATCGGTCCACGCGCCGTCTCCGAGCCCCGATCGGTCCGCGCACCGTCTCCTGATCCCCATCGCTCCACGAGGCGTCTCCGGAACCCCGATCGATCCACGCGAGTCTCCTGAGCCCCGGTCGGTTCGCGCGCCGTCATCTGAGCCCCGATCGGTCCACGCGTCGTCTTCTAAGCCCAGATGCCTACTTGCGCCGTCTCCCAACCACGATCGGTGCAGGCGCCGCTTCCTGAGCCCCGGTCGGTCCACGCGTTTTCTCCTGAGCCCCGATCGTTCCACGCGCCGTCTCCGAGCGCCGATCCGTCCACGCGCCGTCTCCTGAGCCCCGATCGGTCCACGCATCGTCTCCTAAGCCCCGATCGGTCCACGCGCCGTCTCCGAGCCCCGTTGAGTCCACGTGAGTCTCCTAAGCCCCGACCGGTCCACTCGCCGTCTCATGAGCCCCGATCGGTCCACTCGTCGTCTCCTAAGTCCCTACCGGTCCACGCGCTGTCTCCTGAGCACCGATCTGTCCACGCGCCGTCTCCTGAGCCCCGATCGTTCCACGCGTCGTCTCCGAGCCCCGATGTGTCCGCGCGCCGCCTCCTGAGCCCCGATCGGCCCAGGCGCCGTCTGCTGAGCGCCGATCGGTCCATGCGCCGTCTCCTGAGGCCAGATGCCTCCACGCACCGTCTCCGAGCCACGATCGGTCCAGGCGCCGCTTCCTGAGCCCCGACCGGTGTACGTATCGTCTCCTAAGCCCCGATCGGTCCACGCGCCGTCTAGTAAGCCCCGACCGGTCCAACCGCCGCGTCCGCATCCCCGATAGATCCACGCGACTCTGCTAAGACCCGACCGGTCCACCCGTCGTCTCCTAAGCCCCGATCGGGCTGCGCGTCGTCTCCTAAGCCCCGACCGGTCCACGCGCCGTCACCTGAGCCCCGTTCGGTCCACGCGTCGTCTTCTGAGCCCCGATCGGTCCACGCATCGTCTTCTAAGCCAAGATGCCTCCTCGCGCCGGCTCCGAGCGACGATCGGTCCAGGCGCCGCTTCCTGAGCCCCGATCAGTCCACGCGTCGTCTCCCAAGCCCCGATCGGTCCACGCGCCGTCTCCTGAGCCCCGATCGGTCCACACGCCGCCTCCTGAGCCCCGATCGCTCCACGCGCCGTCTCCTGAGCCCCGATCGGTCCACGCGCCTTCTCCTAAGCCGCGATCGGTCCTCGCGTCGTCTCCTCAGCCCCGATCGGTTCACGCGTCGTCTCCGAAGCCCCGATCGGTACATGCGTCGTCTCCTATGCTCCGATCGGTCTAGGCGCCGTCTCCTGAGCCCCGATCGGTCCACGCGTCGTTCCCTAAGCCCCGATACGTCCACGCACCATCTCCGAGCCCCGATACGTCCACAGACTGTCTCCGAGCCCCGATCGGTCCACGCGTCGTTCCCTAAGCCCCGATCGGTCCACGCGTCGTCTGCGAGCCCCGATCGTTCCACGCTTCGTCTCCTAAGCCCCGATCGGTTCACGCCCCGTTTCCTGAGACCCAATCGGTCCACGCATCGTCTTCTAAGCACAGATGCCTCCTCGCGCCGTCTCCGAGCCACGATCGGTGCACGCCCGGTCTCCTGCGCCCCGATCATTCCACACGTCGTCTCCGAGCCCCGATGGGTCCACGCGCCGGCTCCTGAGACCCAATCGGTCCACGTGTCGTCTTCTAAGCCCAGATGCCTCCTCGCGCCGTCTCCGAGCCACGATCGGTCCACGCACCGTCTCCTGCGCCCCGATCGTTTCACACGTCCTCTCCGAGCCCCGGTCGGTCCACGCGCCGTCTACTGATCCCCGATACGTCCAAGCACCGTCTCCGAGCCCCGATCGGTCGACGCGTCGTGTCCTAAGCCCCGTTCGGTCCAAGCGTCCTCTCCGAGCACCGTTAGGTCCACGCGTCGTCTTCTAAGCCCAGATTCCTCCTCGCGTCGTCTCCGAAGCCCCGATCGGTCCACGCATCGTCTTCTTAGCCCTGATGCCTCCACGCGCCGTCTCCGAGCCCCGGATGGTCCACGCGTCGTCTCCTAAGCTTCGATCGGTCCACGCGCCGTCTCCGAGCGCCGATCGGTTCACGCGCCGTCTCCTGAGCCCCGGTCGGTCCACGCGCCGTCTCCTGATCCCCGATACGTCCAAGCACCGTCTCCGAGCCCCGATAGATCCACGCGAGTCTCCTAAGCCCCTATCAGTCCACGCGCCGTCTCCTGAGCCCCGATCGGTCCACGCGTCGTCTGCTAAGCCCCGATCAGTCTACGCGTCATCTTCCAAGCCCCGATCGGTCCACGCACCGTCTCCTGATCCGCGATCGGTCCACGCGCCGCCTCCGGCACCCCGATAGATATACGCGAGTCTCCTAAGCCCCGATCGGTTCCATGCGCCGTCTCCTGATCCGCGATCGGTCCACGCGCCGCCTCCGGCACCCCGATAGATGCACGCGAGTCTCCTAAGCCCCGATCGGTTCCACGCGCCGTCTCCTGAGCCCCGATCGGTCCACGCGTCGTCTGCTAAGCCCCGATCGGTCCACGCGTCATCTCCTAAGCCCCGATCGGTCCACGCACAGTCTCCTGATCCGCGATCGGTCCACGCGCCGCCTCCGGCACCCCGATAGATACACGCGAGTCTCCTAAGCCCCGATACGTCCACGCACCATCTCCGAGCCCCGATACGTCCACAGACCGTCTCCGAGCCCCGATCGGTCCACGCGTCGTCTTCTAAGACCAGATGCCTCCACGCGCCGTCTCCGAGCCACGATCGGTCCAGGCACCGCTCCCTGAGCCCCGATCGGTCCACGCGCCGTCTCCTAAGCGCCGATACGTCCCCGCGCCGTCTCCAAGCCCCGATCGGTCCACGCACCGTCTCCTGATCCCCGATCGATCTACGCGCCGTCTCCTGATCCCCGATACGTCCAAGCACCGTCTCCGAGCCCCGATAGATCCACGCGAGTCTCCTAAGCCCCTATCAGTCCACGCGCCGTCTCCTGAGCCCCGATCGGTCCACGCGTCGTCTGCTAAGCCCCGATCAGTCCACGCGTCATCTTCCAAGCCCCGATCGGTCCACGCACCGTCTCCTGATCCGCGATCGGTCCACGCGCCGCCTCCGGCACCCCGATAGATAGACGCGAGTCTCCTAAGCCCCGATCGGTTCCATGCGCCGTCTCCGAGCCACGATCGGTCCAGGCACCGCTCCCTGAGCCCCGATCGGTCCACGCGCCGTCTCCTAAGCGCCGATACGTCCCCGCGCCGTCTCCAAGCCCCGATCGGTCCACGCACCGTCTCCTGATCCCCGATCGATCTACGTGCCGTCTCCTTAGCCCCGATCGGTTCCATGCGCCGTCTCCGAGACGCGATCGGTCTACGCGTCGTCCCCTAATCCCCCATTGGTCCACGCGCCGTCTCCGAGCAACGATCGGTCCACGCGCTGTTTCCTGAGACCCGATCGGTCCACGCGCCGTCTCCGAGCCCCGATCGGTCTACGCGTCGTCCCCTGAGCCCCGATTGGTCCACGCGTCGTCTCATAAGCCCCGATCGGTCCACGCGCCATCTCCCCGCCCCGATCGGTCCACGCACCATCACCTGATCCCCGATCGGTCCACGCGCCGCCTCCTGAGCCCCGATCGGTCAACGCGTCGTCTCCTACGCCCCGATCGGTCCACGTGCCGTCTCCGAGCCCCGATCGGTTCACACCCCGTTTCCTGAGCCCCGATCGGTCCACGCGTCGTCTTCTAAGCCCAGATGCATCCTCGCGCAGTCTCCTAAGCCCCGTTCGGGCCGCGCGCCGTCTCCGAGCGCCGATCGGTTCACGCGACCCCTCCTCAGCCCCGATCGTTCCACGCACCGTCTCCGAGCCACGATCGGTCCAGGCGCCGCTTCCTAAGCCCCGATCGGTCCACTCGCCGTCTCCTCAGCCCGGATCGGTTCATCCGCCGTCTCCGAGTACGATCGGTTCACGCATTGTCTCCGAGCCCCGATGATTCCACGCGCCGCTTCCTGAGCCCCGATCGATACACGCGTCGTCTCCTAAGCCCCGATCGGTCCACGCGTCGTCACCTAAGCCCCGATTGGTTCACGCATCGTCTTCTAAGCCCCGATGCCTCCACGCGCCGTCTCCGAGCCACGATCGGTCCAGGCGCCGTTTCCTAAGCCCCGATCGGTCCACGCGCCGTCTCCTAAGCCCCGACCGGTCGACGCGCCGTCTACTGAGCCCCTATCGGTCCACCCGCCGTCTCCGAGCCCCGATCGGTCTCCGCGTCGTCCCCTGAGCCCCGATTGGTCCACGCGCCGTCTTCCAGCCCCGATCGGTCCACGCGTCATCTCCGAGCACCGATCGGTCTACGCCTCGTCCGCTAAGCCCCGATTGGTCCACGCGCCGTCTTCCAGCCCCGATCGGTCCACGCGTCATCTCCGAGCACCGATCGGTTCACGCGTCGTCTCCTAAGCCCCGATCGGTCCACGCGCCGTCTCCGAGCCCCGTTGAGTCCACGTGAGTCTCCTAAGCCCTGACCGGTCCACTCGCCGTCTCATGAGCCCCGATCGGTCTACTCGTCGTCTCCTAAGTCCCTACCGGTCCACGCGCTGTCTCCTGAGCACCGATCTGTCCACGCGCCGTCTCCTGAGCCCCGATCGTTCCACGCGTCGTCTCCGAGCCCCGATGTGTCCGCGCGCCGCCTCCTGAGCCCCGATCGGTCCACGCGCCGTCTCCTGAGCCCCGATCGGTCCATGCATCGTCTCCTAAGCCCCGGACGTGCCACGCTTCGTCTCCTAAGCCCCGAACGGTCCACGCGCCGTCTCCGTGTCCCGATCGGTCCACGCGCCGTTTCGTAAGCCCCAATCTGTCCACGCGGCGTCTCCGAGCGCCCATCGATCTACGCGTCGTCTCCTAAGCCCCGAACAGTCCACGCGCTGTCTCCGAGTCCCGGTCGGTCCACGCGCCGTTTCGTAAACCCCAATCTGTCCACCCGGCGTCTCCGAGCGCCGATCGGTTCACGCGCCGTCTCCTGAGTCCCGATCCGTCCACGCGCTGGCGCCGAGCCGCGATCGGTCCACGCGGGGCCTCCTGAGCCCCGATCCGTACACGCGTCGTCTCCGAGCCCCGATCGGTCCACGCGTCGTCGCCGAGCCTGGATCGGTCCACGCGCAGCTTCCTGAGCCCCGGTCGGTTCACGCGCCATTTCCGAGCCCGATCGGTCCACGCATCGTCTCCTAAGCCCCGATCGGTCCACGCGCCGTCGCCGAGCCCCGATCGGTTCACGCGTCGTCTCCTAAGCCCCCATCGGTCCTCGCGTCGTCTTCTAACCCCCGATCGCTTAACGCGTCGTTTCCGAGCCCCGATCGGTCCACGCGCGGTCGCCGAGCCTCGATTGGTCTACGCATCGTGTCCTAAGCCCCGATCGATCCACGCGCAGTCGCCGAGCCACGACCGGTCTACGCGCCGTCTCCTGAGCACCGATCGGTCCACGCGTCGTCTACTGAGCCCCGATCGTTCCACGCGCTGTCTCCGAGCCCCGATCCGTCCACGCATCATTCCCTAAGCCCCGATCCATCCACGCGCAGTCTCCTGAGCCCCGATCGGTCCACGCAGCGTCTCCTAAGCCCCAGAGGATCCACACGCCGTTTGCGGAATCCGATCGGTCGACGCGCCGTCTCCGAGCGCCGATCGGTCCACGCGCCATCGCCGAACCCGAATTGGTCCACGCGCCGTCTGCAAACCCCGACCGGTCGACGCGCCGTCTCCGAGCGCCGATTGGTTCACGCGCAGTCTCCTGAGCCCCGATCGGTCCACGCAGCGTCTCCTAAGCCCCAGAGGATCCACACGCCGTCTCCGAGCGCCGATTGGTTCACGCGCCGTCTCGTGAGCCCCGATCGTTCCACGCGCCTTCTCCTAAGCCACGATCGTTCCACGCGTCGTCTCCTAACCCCGATCGGTCCACGCGCCGTCGCCGAACCCCAATTGATCCACGCGTCGTCTACTGAGCCCCGATCGTTCCACGCGCCGCCTCCGAGCCCCGATCCGTTCACGCGCCGTCTCCTAAGCCCCGATCGGTCCACGCGCCGCCTCCTAAGCCCCGATCGGTCCAGGAGTCGTCTCCTAAGCCCCGACCGGTCCACGCGCCGCTTCCTGAGCCCTGATCCGTACACGCATCGTCTCCGAGCCCCGATGGGTCCACGCGCCGTCGCCGAGCCTGGATCGGTCCACGCGCGGCTTCCTGAGCCCCGGTCGGTTCACGCGCCGTTTCCGAGCCCGATCGGTCCACGCATCGTCTCCTACGCCCCGATCGGTTAACGCGCCGTCCCCGAGCCCCGATCGATCCACGCGCCGCCTCCTGAGCCACGATCGGTCCAGGCGCCGTTTCCTGAGCCCCGATCGGTCCACGCGCCGTCTCCGAGCCATGATCGGTCCACGCGCGGCCTCCTGACCCCCATCGGTCCACGCGGCGCCTCCGAAGCCCCGATCGATCCACACGAGTCCTCTGAGCCCCGGTCGCTCCGCGCGCCGTCACCTGAGCTCCGATCGGTCCACGCATCGTCTCCTGAGCCCCGATCGCTCCACACGCTGCTTCTAGAGCCCCGATCGGTGCACGCGTCGTCTCCTGATTTCCGATCGATCTACGCGCAGTCTCATAAGCCCCGATCGGTCGAGGCGCCGTCTCCGAGCGCCGATCGGTTCACGCGCCGTCTCCTAAGCCCCGATCGGTCCACGCGCCTTCTCCTAAGCTCCGATCGGTCCACGCGCCGTCTCCGAGCGCCGATCGGTTCACGCGCCGTCTCCTAAGCCCCGATCGTTCCACGCGCCGCTTCCGATCCCCAATCAGTCCACGCGTCGTTTCCTGATCTCCGATCGGTCCACACGCCATCTCCTAAGCCCCGATTATTCCACGCGCCATCTCCGAGCCCCGATCGGTCCACGCGCCGTCTCATAAGCCCCGATCGGACCACGCGCCTTCTCCTCAGCCTCGATCGGTCCACGCGCTGTCTCCGAGCCCCGATCGGTCCACTCGCCGTCTCCGAGCGCCGATCGGTTCACGCGCCGTCTCCTGAGCCCCGATCGTTCCACGCGCCGTCGCCGAGCCCCGATCTGTCCACGCGCCGTCTCCTAAGCCCCGATCGGTCCACGCGCCTTCTCCTAAGCCCCGATCGGTCCACGCGCCGTCTCCGAGCGCCGATCAGTTCACGCGCCGTCTCCTAAGCCCCGATCGTTCCACGCGCCGCTTCCGATCCCCAATCAGTCCACGCGTCGTTTCCTGATCTCCGATCGATCCACACGCCATCTCCTAAGCCCCGATCATTCCACGCGCCATCTCCGAGCCCCGATCGGTCCACGCGCCGTCTCATAAGCCCCGATCGGACCACGCGCCTTCTCCTCAGCCTCGATCGGTCCACGCGCCGTCTCCGAGCGCCGATTAGTTCACGCGCCGTCTCCTGAGCCCCGATCGCTCCACGCACCGTCTCCGAGCCCCGATCGGTCCACGCGCCGTCGCCTGAGCCCGGATCGGTCCACGCGCCGTCGCCGAACCCCAATTGGTCCACGCGCAACCGCCTGAGCCCCAGTCGGTCCACGCGCTGTCTCCGAGCCCCGATCGGTCCACGCGCCGTCTCCGAGCGCCGATCGGTTCACGCGCCGTCTCCTGAGTCCCGATCGTTCCACGCGCCGTCTCCGAGCTCCGATCGGTCCACGCGCCATCTCCTAAGCCCCGATCGGTCCAAGCGCGTTCTGCTAAGCCCCGATCGGTCCACGCGCCGTCTCCGAGCGCCGATCGGTCCACGCAGCGTCTCCTAAGCCCCAGAGGATCCACACGCCGTTTGCGGAATCCGATCGGTCGACGCGCCGTCTCCGAGCGCCGATCGGTCCACGCGCCATCTCCGAGCCCCGATCGGTCCACGCGCCGTCTCATAAGCCCCGATCGGACCACGCGCCTTCTCCTCAGCCTCGATCGTTCCACGCGTCGTCTCCTAACCCCGATCGGTCCACGCGCCGTCGCCGAACCCCAATTGATCCACGCGTCGTCTACTGAGCCCCGATCGTTCCACGCGCCGCCTCCGAGCCCCGATCCGTTCACGCGCCGTCTCCTAAGCCCCGATCGGTCCACGCGCCGCCTCCTAAGCCCCGATCGGTCCAGGAGTCGTCTCCTAAGCCCCGACCGGTCCACGCGCCGCTTCCTGAGCCCTGATCCGTACACGCATCGTCTCCGAGCCCCGATGGGTCCACGCGCCGTCGCCGAGCCTGGATCGGTCCACGCGCGGCTTCCTGAGCCCCGGTCGGTTCACGCGCCGTTTCCGAGCCCGATCGGTCCACGCATCGTCTCCTACGCCCCGATCGGTTAACGCGCCGGCCCCGAGCCCCGATCGATCCACGCGCCGCCTCCTGAGCCACGATCGGTCCAGGCGCCGTTTCCTGAGCCCCGATCGGTCCACGCGCCGTCTCCGAGCCATGATCGGTCCACGCGCGGCCTCCTGAGCCCCGATCGGTCCACGCGCCGTCGCCGAGCCGCGATCAGTCCACGCGCGGCCTCCTGAGCCCCGGTTGGTTCACGCACCGTCTCCTGACCCCCATCGGTCCACGCGGCGCCTCCGAAGCCCCGATCGATCCACACGAGTCTCCTGAGCCCCGGTCGCTCCGCGCGCCGTCACCTGAGCTCCGATCGGTCCACGCATCGTCTCCTGAGCCCCGATCGCTTCACACGCTGCTTCTAGAGCCCCGATCGGTGCACGCGTCGTCTCCTGATTTCCGATCGATCTACGCGCAGTCTCATAAGCCCCGATCGGTCGAGGCGCCGTCTCCGAGCGCCGATCGGTTCACGCGCCGTCTCCTAAGCCCCGATCGGTCCACGCGCCTTCTCCTAAGCTCCGATCGGTCCACGCGCCGTCTCCGAGCGCCGATCGGTTCACGCGCCGTCTCCTAAGCCCCGATCGTTCCACGCGCCGCTTCCGATCCCCAATCAGTCCACGCGTCGTTTCCTGATCTCTGATCGGTCCACACGCCATCTCCTAAGCCCCGATTATTCCACGCGCCATCTCCGAGCCCCGATCGGTCCACGCGCCGTCTCATAAGCCCCGATCGGACCACGCGCCTTCTCCTCAGCCTCGATCGGTCCACGCGCCGTCTCCGAGCGCCGATTAGTTCACGCGCCGTCTCCTGAGCCCCGATCGCTCCACGCTCCGTCTCCGAGCCCCGATCGGTCCACGCGCCGTCGCCTGAGCCCGGATCGGTCCACGCGCCGTCGCCGAACCCCAATTGGTCCACGCGCCACCGCCTGAGCCCCAGTCGGTCCACGCGCTGTCTCCGAGCCCCGATCGGTCCACGCGCCGTCTCCGAGCGCCGATCGGTTCACGCGCCGTCTCCTGAGTCCCGATCGTTCCACGCGCCGTCTCCGAGCTCCGATCGGTCCACGCGCCATCTCCTAAGCCCCGATCGGTCCAAGCGCGTTCTGCTAAGCCCCGATCGGTCCACGCGCCGTCTCCGAGCGCCGATCGGTTCACGCGCCGTCACCTGAGCCCCGATCGTTCCACGCGCCGTCTCCGAGCCCCGATCGGTCCACGCGCCGTCTCCTAAGCCCCGATCGGTCCACGCACCTTCTCCTCATCCCCGATCGGTCCACGCGCCGTCTCGGAGCACCGATTGGTTCACGCGCCGTCTCCTGAGCCCCGATCGCTCCACGCGCCGTCTCCGAGCCCCGATCGGTCCACGCACTGTCTCCTGATCCCCATGGGTCAACGCGGCGCCTCCGGAGCACCGATCGATCCACGCGAGGCTCCTGAGCCCCGATCGGTTAACGTGCCGTCTCCGAACCCCGATCGGTCCACGCGCCGTCGCCGAACCCCAATTGGTCCACGCGCAACCGCCTGAGCCCCAATCGGGCCACGCGCCGTCTCCTGAGTCCCGATCGGTCCACGCGTCGTCTCCTAAGCCCCAATCGGTCCACGCGCCGCCTACGGAGCCCCGATCGATTCACGCGAATCTCCTGAGCTCCGGTCGGTCGACGCGCCGTCTCCTGAGCCCCGATCGGCCGTGGCACGTGGACCGATCGAGGCTTAGGAGCCGACGCGTGGACCGATCGGGGCTGAGGAGACGGCGCGTGGACCGATCGGGGCTCGGAGACGGCGCGTGGAACGATCGGAGCACAGGAGACGGCGCGTGAACCGATCGGCGCTCGGAGACGGCGCGTGGATCGATCGGGGCTTAGGAGACGGCGCGTGGACCGATCGGGGCTTAGGAGGCGACGCGTGGACCGATCGGGCCTCAGGAAGCGGCGCCTGGACCGATCGTGGCTCGGAGACGGCGCGTGGAGGTATCGGGGCTTAAAAGACGACGCATAGACCGATCGGGGCTCAGGAAACGGCGCGTGGACCGAACGGTGCTCGGAGACGACGCGTGGACCGATCGGGCCTCAGGAGACGGCGCGTGGAGCGATCGGGGCTCAGGAGACGACGCGTTAACAGAGCGGGGTTTAGGAGACGATGCGTGGACCGATCGGTGCTCGGAGACAGCGCGTGGACCGACTGGGGCTCAGGAGGTTGCGCGTGGACCAATTGAGAGAGAGAGAGAGAGAGAGAGAGAGAGAGAGAGATGTTTATTCCGTACTCTGGATACAAGATCCCTAAGAGTACCGTGCAATACAAATCAGATGACAATTATATAGAGAGGGTCTTCACTCCCATGCAACCTCATACTCATTCGCATATTAATTAAAGTAGCAAAATAGAATAGAATTAAAGTAGCAAAATAGAAAATAGAATAGTAGCAGTAGTCTAGTACAATAGAATAGCATAGATTAGGTAAAGAATAAAGTGATGCAGGATAAAATTAATAGAGCAGATATATGTCGTAATTCACGCCTGATCCATCTTCGCCAATAGCTGAGCATACAGCGCCGCCTTGAACGTTGTCAGCGAGGCACACCGCCGAACGTCTTCTGGCAGTGCATTCCATGTCTTGCTGGCCACCACAACGAAGGAACGCATGAAATACTCCGTCCGTCCGGTGGGTACCACAAAGTCACCGACTCTATGTCGCTGCCGAAGGTGACGCCCTGCTCCTTCGTCGCGCTGTACTAACCGCTGTAGCAGGTATTGTGGCTGCCCATTCGCCTTTAGCGCATAAATGAAGGACGCCAGAAGATATACCCGCCGATCTGCAACTTTCAGCCATCCCATCTCCTGGTAATGCGGTGTAATGTGCTCGTATCTACGCGCGCCAGTGACGAAACGCACGCAATTGTTTAGCGCTATCTGGAGCACCTTGTCCAGCTCGGCCGTAAGCCCTGTTAGTAATAGGCAGCCGTAGTCTAGATGTGGCAACACCAAGGACGCGGCCAATGTTCGTCGGATCGCGACCGGCAAACTGCCACGGCACGACCGTAGCTGGTAGACCACTTGATTCATCTTCCCGGCAACCCTTGAGATCTGCTCGCGCCAAGAAAGGGTGTTGTCCATGAATATTCCCAGACACACAACCGACGAGGAGAATGGCACGACTTCCGATTCGACTGAAATCGCAGGGAGCTGCATCGACGCCAATAAATTGACATAAAAGGCCGAGCCTAACACAATCGCTCTGGTCTTAGATGCATTAAGCCGTAAGCCACATGACGTCGACCACTCGCAGACCGCTCCAATATCCCGATTCACCCGCTCGATTCCATCTGCCATATCACCGGTTCTACAGTGTAGGTATATTTGTAGGTCGTCGGCATAAAAACTGTAGCGGCATTCCTTCAGCCTTTCACCTAGTCCCCGCACAAATATGGTGAACAAGAGGGGTCCTAGGACAGATCCTTGAGGCACCCCGGCCTGCACCATCCCCCACGACGATCTGCACCCCTGACTGCCGCAGACGGCTTGCTGACGGTTGCCCAAGTAGTCGGCAAACCAAGCGTTTACACTTGGTGAAAAGTTCAGTGACTGCAGCTGCTGTAGCAGCGCATTGTGTGGGACGCTATCGAAGGCCTTCGAGAAGTCAAACAAGACCAGCACCGTGACCATGTAATTGTCCACTGCTTCCCGCGCATCCTCAACCACGCGCAGCAGCGCAGTCTGGGTGCTGTGATGTCGCCTGAATGCCGATTGATACGGGTCTCGAAAACCCTTCTCATCCAGATAGCTTCCCACCTGGTCCGATACAATGCGCTCCAATATTTTCGAAAAGCAGCACAGTAACGCAATCGGCCGATAGTCTCCAGCAGTTGCTGGCACTTTCACCTTAGGTATTGGCCGCACTAGCGCACGCTTCCAGCTCAAAGGGAAAACCGAATGTATGAGCAGGTGATTGAAAAGATGCAGCACCGGCTCACCAATCACCGGCCACGCCATTCGTACCATTGTCACCGATATTCCATCCGTGCCTAAGGCCTCAGTGGAGATCCGCGACAGCGCTTTACACAGCACCACAGGGGTGATGTGCGCAAAATAAAACGCTCGGTCGTCGAACGGCCGTTCTTCGAGCCGAGTATGACCCACATCGTCACTACGGCGACTGGCTGACAAGAAATGGCAGTTTAGTTCCTCAGGCGACACTGCCAACTCCAATGCGGAGCGGCGAGTAGGCAAAATACCCAGCTTGCGGATCGTTCGCCACATACACGCCGGAGTTCTCGTCACCGATAGGCACGCAAGATAATATTTGTCCCTCGCCATCACTATCTCCCTCTGTACCTCATTCCTCATACGTTGAAAATGAGCCCACAGATGCGGCGGCTTATTTGCACGCTTCCCAATTGCCCGACGAAGCCGATCTCTCCTTCGCATACGTTCACGCGACGTATGCGGGGTTCGGCGACGGCGCGTAGTCCGACCGGGGATTAGGAGACGACGCGTCGACCGATCGGGGCTTAGGAGACGACCCGTCGACCGATCGGGGCTTAGGAGACGACGCGTGGACCGATCGGGGCTCAGGAGACGGCGCGTGGACCGAACGGGGCTACCAGACGGCGCGAGGAACGATCGGGGCTCAGGAGACGGCGCGTGAAACGATCAGCGCTCTGAGACGGCGCGTGGACCGATTGTGGCTTACGAGACGGCGCGTGGATCGATCGGGGCGCAGGAAGCGGCGCCTGGACTTATCGTGGCTCGGAGACGGCGCGTGGAGGCATCGGGGCTAAGAAGACGACGCATGGACCCAGCGGGGCTCAGGAGACGGGGCGAGGAGCGATCGGGGCTCAGGAGAAGACGCGTCAATTGATCGGGGCTCAGGAGAAGACGTGTCAATTGATCAGGGCTCAGGAGACGACGCGGCGACGGATCGGGGCTTAGGAGACGACGCGTGGACCGATCGGGGCTTAGGAGACGGCACGTGATTCGATCCGTGCACAGGAGACGGCGCGTAAACCGGTCGGGGCTTAGGAGACGACGCGTCGGCCGATCGGGGCTCAGGACAAGGGGTGTGGACCGATCGGGGCTCAGGAGACGGCGCGTGGAGCGATCGGGGCTCAGGAGACGGCGCGTGAACCAATCGGCGCTCCGAGACGGCGCGTGGACCGATCGGGGATGAGGAGAAGGCGCGTGGACCGATCGGAGCTCACTAGACCGCGCGTGGACCGATTGGGGCTCGGCGACGGCGCGTGGATGGATCGGGGCTCAGGAGACAGCGCGTGGACCGATCGGGGTTCAGGAAGCGGCGCCTGCACCGATCGTGGCTCGGAGACAGCGCGTGGAGGCATCGGGGCTTCGAAGACGACGCATGGACCAATCGGGGCTCGGAAACGGCGCCTGGACCGATCGGAGCTCGGAGACGACGCGTGGACCGGTCGGGGCTCAGGAGAAGACGCGTGGACCGATCGAGGCTTAGGAGCCGACGCGTGGATCGATCGGGGCTGAGGAGACGGCGCGTGGACCGATCGGGGCTCGGAGACGGCGCGTGGAACGATCGGAGCGCAGGAGACGGCGCGTGAACCGAGCGGCGCTCGGAGACGGCGCGTGGATCGATCGGGGCTTAGGAGACAGCGCGTGGACCGATCGGGGCTTAGGAGACGAGGCATGGACCGATCGGGGCTCAGGAAGCGGCGCCTGGACCGATCGTGGCTCGGAGACGGCGCGTGGAGGTATCGGGGCTTAAAAGACGACGCATAGACCGATCGGGGCTCAGGAAACGGCGCGTGGACCGAACGGTGCTCGGAGACGACGCGTGGACCGATCGGGGCTCAGGAGACGGCGCGTGGAGCGATCGGGGCTCAGGAGACGACGCGTTAACAGAGCGGGGTTTAGGAGACGATGCGTGGACCGATCGGTGCTCGGAGACAGCGCGTGGACCGACTGGGGCTCAGGAGGTTGCGGGTGGACCAATTGGGGTTCGGCGACGGCGCGTACTCCGACCGGGGATTAGGAGACGACGCGTCGACCGATCGGGGCTTAGGAGACGACCCGTCGACCGATCGGGGCTTAGGAGACGACGCGTGGACCGATCGGGGCTCAGAAGACGGCGCGTGGACCGATCGGGGCTAGGAGACGGCGCGAGGAACGATCGGGGCTCAGGAGACGGCGCGTGAAACGATCAGCGCTCTGAGACGGCGCGTGGACCGATTGTGGCTTACGAGACGGCACGTGGATCGATCGGGGCGCAGGAAGCGGCGCCTGGACTTATCGTGGCTCGGAGACGGCGCGTGGAGGCATCGGGGCTAAGAAGACGACGCATGGACCGAGCGGGGCTCAGGAGACGGGGCGAGGAGCGATCGGGGCTCAGGAGAAGACGCGTCAATTGATCGGGGCTCAGGAGAAGACGCGTCAATTGATCAGGGCTCAGGAGACGACGCGGCGACGGATCGGGGCTTAGGAGACGACGCGTGGACCGATCGGGGCTTAGGAGACGGCACGTGATTCGATCCGTGCACAGGAGACGGCGCGTAAACCGGTCGGGGCTTAGGAGACGACGCGTCGGCCGATCGGGGCTCAGGACAAGGGGTGTGGACCGATCGGGGCTCAGGAGACGGCGCGTGGAGCGATCGGGGCTCAGGAGACGGCGCGTGAACCAATCGGCGCTCCGAGACGGCGCGTGGACCGATCGGGGATGAGGAGAAGGCGCGTGGACCGATCCGAGCTCACTAGACCGCGCGTGGACCGATTGGGGCTCGGCGACGGCGCGTGGATGGATCGGGGCTCAGGAGACAGCGCGTGGACCGATCGGCGCTCGGAGACAGGGCCTGGACCGACCGGGGCTCAGGACACCGCGCGTGGACCCATCGGGGCTCGGAGACGGCGCGTGGAACGATCGGGGCTCGGAGTCGGCGCGTTAACCGATCGGGGCTTAGGAGACGATGCGTGAAATGATCGGCGCTCTGAGACGGCGCGTGGACCGATCGGTCCTCGGAGACGACGCGTGGACCGATCGGGGCTGAGGAGACGGCGCGTGGAGCGATCGGGGCTCAGGAGACGGCGCGTGGACCGATCGGGGCTTAGGAGACGGCGCGTGTACCTATCGGGGCTCACGACACAGCGTGTGGACCGATTGGGGCTCAGGAGACGGCGCGTGGAACGATCGGGGCTCAGGAGACGGCGCCTCAATCGATCGGCGCGCGGAGATGGCACGTGGAACGATCGGGGCTTAGGAGACGGCGCGTGGACCGATCAAGGCTTAGGACACGACACGTTGACCGATCGGGACTCAGGAGGCGGCGCGTGGACCGATCGCGGTTCGGCGTCGGCGCGTGGACCGATCGGGGCTCAGGAGGCCGCGCGTGGACCGATCGCGGCTCAGGAGACGGCGCGTGGACCGATTGGGGCTCGGATACGGCGCGTGAACCAATCGGGCCTCAGGAGGCCGCGCGTGGACCGATCGCGGCTCGGCGACGGCGCGTGGATCGATCGGGGCTCAGGAGGCCGCGCGTGGACCGATCATAGCTCGGCGACGGCGCGTGGACCGATCGGGGCTCAGGAGGCTGCGCGTGGATCGATTGGGGCTCATGGAGACGGCGCGTGGACCGCTCGGGGCTCGAAGACGGCGCGTGGAACGATCAGGGCTCAGGAGACGTCACGTGAAATGATCGGCACTCGGAGACGGCGCGTGGACCGATCGGGGCTCAGGAGAAGGCGCGTGGACCGATCGGGGCTTAGGAGGGGACCCGTCGACCGATCGGGGCTCAGGAGAAGGCGCGTGGACCGATCGGGGCTTAGGAGGGGACCCGTCGACCGATCGGGGCTCAGGAGACGATGCGTGGACCGGTCGGTGCTCAGGAAGCGGCGCCTGGACCGATCGGGGCTCCGAGACGACGCGTTAACCGAGCGGGGCTTAGGAGACTATGCGGGGACCGATCGGGGCTCCGGAGGCGCCGCGTTGACCCATGGGGATCAGGAGACAGTGCGTGGACCGAACGGGGCTCGGAGACGGCGCGTGGACCGATCGGGGCTCGGAGACGACGCGTGGACCGATCGGGGCTCGGAGACAGCGCGTGGACCGACTGGGGCTCAGGCGGTTTCGCGTGGACCAATTGGGGTTCGGCGACGGCGCGTGGACCGATCGGGGCTTAGGAGACGGCGCGTGCACCGATCGGGGCCCGGAGACGGGTCGTGGACAGATTGGGGATTAGGAGACGGCGCGTGGACCGATCGGGGCTGGGAGACGCCACGTGGACCAATGGGGGCTTAGGAGATGACGCGTGGACCGTTCGGGGTGTAGGCGACGACGCGTGTACCTATCGGGGCTCAGGAGACAGCGCGTGGACCGATCAGGGCTCGGCGACTGCGCGTGGACGTATCGGGGCTCAGGAGACGGCGCGTGGACCGATCGGGGCTCGAGGACGGCGCGTTAACCGATTGGGGCTTAGGAGACCATGCGTGGACCGATCGGGGCTCGAAGACGGCGCGTGGACCGATCGGGTGTCAGGAGGCCGCGCGTGGACAGATCATGACTCGGCGACGGCGCGTGGACCGATCGGGGCTCGGAGACGACGCGTGGACCGATCGGGTCTCGGAGACAGCGCGTGGACCGACTGGGGCTAAGGCGGTTTCGCGTGGACCAATTGGGGTTCGGCGACGGCGCGTGGACCGATCGGGGCTCAGGAGGCCGCGCGTGGACCGATCGCGGCTCAGCGACGGGGCGTGGACCGATCGGGGCCTAGGAGACAACGCGTGGACCGATCGTGGCTCAGGAAGCGGCGCCTGGACCGATCGTGGACCGGAGACGGCGCGAGAAGGCATCGGGGCTTACAGGACGACGCGTGGATCGAACGGGGGCTCGGAGACGGCGCATGAACCGACCGGGGCTCATGAGACGGCGCGTGGACTGAGCGGGGCTCGGAGACGGCGCGTTAACCGATCGGGGCTTAGGAGACGGCGTGTGAACGTATCGGGGCTTAGGAAAGGATGCGTTGACCGATCGGGGCTCATGAGACGGCGCGTAGACCGATCGGGGCTCAGGAGACGGCGCGTGGACCGATCGGTGCTCGGAGACGGCGCGTGGACGGACCGTGGCTTAGAATGCGTCACGCGGACCGATCAGGGCTCGGATACGGCGTGTGGACCGATCGGGGCTCGGAGACGCAGCGTGGACCGATCGGGGCGTAGGACACGGCGCGTGTACCTATCGGGGCTCACGAGACAGCGTGTGGACCGATTGGGGCTCAGGAGACGGCGCGTGGACCGATCGGGGCTCGGAGACGGCGCGTGGACGGACCACGGCTCAGAATGCGGTACGCGGACCGATCGGGGATCGGACACGGCGTGTGGACCGATCGAGGCTCGGAGACGACGCGTTTACGGATCGGGGATCAGGAGACGACGCGTGGAACGATCCGGGCTCAGGAGACGGAGCGTGGACCGATCGGGACTCGGAGACGGTGTGTGGAACGATCGGGGCTCGGGTGACGGCGCGTGAACCGATCGGCGCTCGGAGACGGCGCGTGGATCGATCGGGGATCGGGGACGGCGCGTGGAATGATCGGGGCTCGGAGTCGACGCGTTAGCCGATCGGGGCTTAGGAGACGATGCGTGGGCCGATCGGGGCTCGGAGACGGCGCGTGGACCGACCGGGGTTTTGGAGAAGACGCTTGGACCGAACGGGGCTTAGGTGACGGCGCTTGGACCGATCGGGACTCGGAGACAGGGCGTGGACGGATTGGGGCTCGGAGACGGTGCGTAGAACGATCGGGGCTCGGAGTCGACGCGTTAGCCGATCGGGGCTTAGGAGACGATGCGTGGGCCGATCGCGGCTCGGCGACGGCGCGTGGACCGATCGGGGCTCAGGAGGCCGCGCGTGGACCGATCGTGGCTCGGCGACGGCGCGTGGACCGATCGGGGCTCGGAGACGACGCGTGGACCGATCGGGGCTCGGAGACAGCGCGTCGACCGACTGGGGCTCAGGCGGTTGCGCGTGGACCGATCGGGGCTTAGGAGCCTCGCGTGGATCGATCGGGGCCCCGGAGGCGCCGCGTGGACCCATGGGGATCAGGAGACAGTGCGTGAACCGATCGGGGCTCGGAGACGGCGCGTGGACCGATCGGGGCTTAGGACACGACGCGTGGACCGATCGGGGTGTAGGCGATGACGCGTGTACCTATCGGGGCTCAGGAGACAGCGCGTGGACCGATCAGACCTCGGCGACTGCGCGTGGACGTATCGGGGCTCAGGAGACATCGCGTGGACCGATCGGGGCTCGGGGACGGCGCGTTAACTGATTGGGGCTTAGGAGACCATGCGTGGACCGATCGGGGCTCGAAGACGGCGCGTCGACCGATCGGGTCTCAGGAGGCCGCGCGTGGACAGATCATGTCTCGGCTACAGCGCGTGGACCGATCGGGGCTCGGACACGACGCGTGGACCGATCGGGGCTCGGAGACAGCGCGTGGACCGACTGGGGCTCAGGCGGTTTCGCGTGGACCAATTGGGGTTCGGCGACGGCGCGTGGATCGATCGGGGTTTAGGAGACGGCGCGTGGACCGATTGGGGCTCGGAGACGGCGCGTGGACCGATTGGAGCTTAGGAGACGGCGCGTGGACCGATTGGGGCTCGGATACGGCGCGTGAACCGATCGGGGCTTAGGAGTCGACGCGTGGACCGATCGGGGCTCAGGAGACGGCGCGTGGACCGATCGGGGCTTCGGAGACGGTACGTGGGCCGATCGGGGCCCGGAGACGGTACGAGGACCGACCGGAGCTCAGGAGATTCGCGTGGATCGATCGGCGCTCGGAGACGGCGCTTGGACCGATCGGGGCTTAGGAGACGACGCGTGGACCGATTGGGGCTCGGAGACGGCGCTTGGACCGATCGGGGCTTAGGAGACAGCGCGTGGACCGATTGGGGCTCAGGAGACGGCGCGTGGACCGCTCGGGGCTCGGAGACGGTGCGTGGACCGATCGGGGCTTAGGAGACAGCGCGTGGACCGATCGGGGCTCAGGAGATAGCGCGTGGACCGGTCGGGGCTTAGGAGACTCGCGTGGATCTAACGGACCTTCGGAGGCGGCGTGTGAACCGATCGGGGATCAGGAAACGGCGCGTGGACCGATCGGAGCTCGGAGACGACGCGTGGACCGATCGGCGCTCAGGAGATGGCACGTGAACCAATCGGCGCTCGGACACGGCGCGTGGACCGATCGTGGCTTAGGAGAAGGCGCGTGGAACGATCGGGGCTCAGGAGACGGCGCGTGGATCGATCGGTGCTCGAAGACGACGCGTGGACCGATCGCGGCTCAGGAGACGGCGCGTGGATCGATCGGGGCTCGGAAACGGTGGGTGGACCGATCGGGGCTCAGCAGACGGCGCGTGGACCGATAGGGCTCAGGAGGCCGCGCGTGGACCGATCGGGGCTCGGCGACGGCGCCCGGACCGATCGAGGCTCGGCGACAACGCGTGTACGGATCGGGGACTAGGGGACGACACGTGAACCGATCGGGGCTCAGGCGACGGCGTGTGGACTGATCGGGGATCGGAAACGATGCGTTAACCGAGCGGGGCTTAGGAGACGATGCGTGGAGCGATCGCTGCTCGGAGACGGCGCGTGGAACGATCGGGGCTCAGGAGACGGCGAGTGAACTGGTCGGGGCTCGGAGACGGCGCGTGGAACGATCGGGGCTCAGGAGACGGCGCGTGGACCGATCGGTGCTCGGAGACGGCGCGTGGACGGACCGTGGCTTAGAATGCGTCACGCGGACCGATCAGGGCTCGGATACGGCGTGTGGACCGATCGGGGCTCGGAGACGCAGCGTGGACCGATCGGGGCGTAGGACACGGCGCGTGTACCTATCGGGGCTCACGAGACAGCGTGTGGACCGATTGGGGCTCAGGAGACGGCGCGTGGACCGATCGGGGCTCGGAGACGGCGCGTGGACGGACCACGGCTCAGAATGCGGTACGCGGACCGATCGGGGATCGGACACGGCGTGTGGACCGATCGAGGCTCGGAGACGACGCGTTTACGGATCGGGGATCAGGAGACGACGCGTGGAACGATCCGGGCTCAGGAGACGGAGCGTGGACCGATCGGGACTCGGAGACGGTGTGTGGAACGATCGGGGCTCGGGTGACGGCGCGTGAACCGATCGGCGCTCGGAGACGGCGCGTGGATCGATCGGGGATCGGGGACGGCGCGTGGAATGATCGGGGCTCGGAGTCGACGCGTTAGCCGATCGGGGCTTAGGAGACGATGCGTGGGCCGATCGGGGCTCGGAGACGGCGCGTGGACCGACCGGGGTTTTGGAGAAGACGCTTGGACCGAACGGGGCTTAGGTGACGGCGCTTGGACCGATCGGGACTCGGAGACAGGGCGTGGACGGATTGGGGCTCGGAGACGGTGCGTAGAACGATCGGGGCTCGGAGTCGACGCGTTAGCCGATCGGGGCTTAGGAGACGATGCGTGGGCCGGACGCGGCTCGGCGACGGCGCGTGGACCGATCGGGGCTCAGGAGGCCGCGCGTGGACCGATCGTGGCTCGGCGACGGCGCGTGGACCGATCGGGGCTCGGAGACGACGCGTGGACCGATCGGGGCTCGGAGACAGCGCGTCGACCGACTGGGGCTCAGGCGGTTGCGCGTGGACCGATCGGGGCTTAGGAGCCTCGCGTGGATCGATCGGGGCACCGGAGGCGCCGCGTGGACCCATGGGGATCAGGAGACAGTGCGTGAACCGATCGGGGCTCGGAGACGGCGCGTGGACCGATCGGGGCTTAGGACACGACGCGTGGACCGATCGGGGTGTAGGCGATGACGCGTGTACCTATCGGGGCTCAGGAGACAGCGCGTGGACCGATCAGACCTCGGCGACTGCGCGTGGACGTATCGGGGCTCAGGAGACATCGCGTGGACCGATCGGGGCTCGGGGACGGCGCGTTAACTGATTGGGGCTTAGGAGACCATGCGTGGACCGATCGGGGCTCGAAGACGGCGCGTCGACCGATCGGGTCTCAGGAGGCCGCGCGTGGACAGATCATGTCTCGGCTACAGCGCGTGGACCGATCGGGGCTCGGACACGACGCGTGGACCGATCGGGGCTCGGAGACAGCGCGTGGACCGACTGGGGCTCAGGCGGTTTCGCGTGGACCAATTGGGGTTCGGCGACGGCGCGTGGATCGATCGGGGTTTAGGAGACGGCGCGTGGACCGATTGGGGCTCGGAGACGGCGCGTGGACCGATTGGAGCTTAGGAGACGGCGCGTGGACCGATTGGGGCTCGGATACGGCGCGTGAACCGATCGGGGCTTAGGAGTCGACGCGTGGACCGATCGGGGCTCAGGAGACGGCGCGTGGACCGATCGGGGCTTCGGAGACGGTACGTGGGCCGATCGGGGCCCGGAGACGGTACGAGGACCGACCGGAGCTCAGGAGATTCGCGTGGATCGATCGGCGCTCGGAGACGGCGCTTGGACCGATCGGGGCTTAGGAGACGACGCGTGGACCGATTGGGGCTCGGAGACGGCGCTTGGACCGATCGGGGCTTAGGAGACAGCGCGTGGACCGATTGGGGCTCAGGAGACGGCGCGTGGACCGCTCGGGGCTCGGAGACGGCGCGTGGACCGATCGGGGCTTAGGAGACAGCGCGTGGACCGATCGGGGCTCAGGAGATAGCGCGTGGACCGGTCGGGGCTTAGGAGACTCGCGTGGATCTAACGGACCTTCGGAGGCGGCGTGTGAACCGATCGGGGATCAGGAAACGGCGCGTGGACCGATCGGAGCTCGGAGACGACGCGTGGACCGATCGGCGCTCAGGAGATGGCACGTGAACCAATCGGCGCTCGGACACGGCGCGTGGACCGATCGTGGCTTAGGAGAAGGCGCGTGGAACGATCGGGGCTCAGGAGACGGCGCGTGGATCGATCGGTGCTCGAAGACGACGCGTGGACCGATCGCGGCTCAGGAGACGGCGCGTGGATCGATCGGGGCTCGGAAACGGTGGGTGGACCGATCGGGGCTCAGCAGACGGCGCGTGGACCGATAGGGCTCGGGAGGCCGCGCGTGGACCGATCGGGGCTCGGCGACGGCGCCCGGACCGATCGAGGCTCGGCGACAACGCGTGTACGGATCGGGGACTAGGGGACGACACGTGAACCGATCGGGGCTCAGGCGACGGCGTGTGGACTGATCGGGGATCGGAAACGATGCGTTAACCGAGCGGGGCTTAGGAGACGATGCGTGGAGCGATCGCTGCTCGGAGACGGCGCGTGGAACGATCGGGGCTCGGAGAGGGCGCGTTAACCGATCGGCGCTTAGGAGACGATGCGTGCACCGATCGGGGCTCGGAGATGGCACGTGGACCGATCGGGGCTCGGAGACGGCGCGTTAACCGATCGGGGCTTAGGAGCCGACACGTGGACCGATCGGGACTCAGAAGGCGGCGCCTGGACCGATCGTGGCTCAGGAGACGGCGCGTGGACGGGTCGGGGCTTAGGAGACTCGCGTAGATCGATCGGGGCTCCGGAGGCAGCACGTGGACCGATCGGGGATCAGGAGACGGTACGTGGACCGATCGCGGCTCGGAGATGGCGTGTGGACCGATCGGGGCTTCGGAGACGGTACATGGACCGATCGGGGCTCGGAGACGGCGCGAGGACCGACCGGGGCTCAGGAGACGGCGCATGGACCGACCGGAGCTCAGGAGATTCGCGTGGATCGATCCGGGCTCCGGAGGCGGCGCGTGGACCGATTGGGGAGCAGGATATGGGCCGTGGACGGATCGGGGCTCAGGAGACGGCGGTGGACCGATCGGGGCTCGGAGACGGCATGTTAACCGATCGGGGCTTAGGAGACGATACGTGGACCGATCGGGGCTCGGATACGGCGCGTGAACCGACCGGGGCTCAGGAGGCCGCGCGTGGACCGATCGAGGCTCAGGAGGCCACGCCTGGACCGTTCGGGGCTCCGCGACGGCGCGTGGACCGATAGGGGCTTAGGAGACGGCGCGTGGAACGATCGGGGCTCGGAGACGGGGCGTGGAATGATCGTGGCTCACGAGATGGCGCGTGGACGGGTCGGGGCTTAGGAGACTCGCGTAGATCGATCGGGGCTCCGGAGGCGGCACGTGGACCGATCGGGGATCAGGAGACGGTGCGTGGACCGATCGCGGCTCGGAGATGGCGCGTGGCCCGATCGGCGCTTAGGAGACGACGCGTGGACCGATCGGGGCTTAGGAGACGGGGCGTGGAATGATCGTGGCTCACGAGATGGCGCGTGAAATGATCGGCGCTCTGAGACGGCGCGTAGACCGATTGGGGCTTACGAGACGGCGCGTGGACCGAACGGGGCTCGGAGACGACGCGTGGACCGATCGGGGCTCAGGAGATGGCACGTGAACCAATCGGCGCTCGGACACGGCGCGTGGACCGATCGTGGCTTAGGAGAAGGCGCGTGGAACGATCGGGGCTCAGGAGACGGCGCGTGGATCGATCGGTGCTCGAAGACGACGCGTGGACCGATCGCGGCTCAGGACACGGCGCTTGGATCAATCGGGGCTCGGAGACGGCGCGTGGACCGATCCCCGCTCTGGAGACGGCGCGTGGAGCGATCGGGGCTCGGACACGGCGCGTGGACCGATCGGGGCTTAGGAGACGACGCGTGGACAGATTGAGGCTTAGGAATCGGCGCGTGGACCGATCGGGACTCCGGGACGGCGCGTGGACCGATCGAGGCTCAGGAGACGGCGCCTGGACCGATCGGGGCTCGGCGACTGCGCGTGGACGGATCGGGGCTCAGGAGACGGCGCGTGGGCCGATCGGGGCTGAGGAGGCCGCGCGTTAACCGATCGGGGCTTAGGAGACGATGCGTGAACCGATCGGGGCTAGGAGACGACGCCTGGACAGATCGGAGCTTAGGAGGCGGCGTGTGGAACGATCGGTGCTCAGGAGACGGCGCGTGCACCAATCGGGGCTAGGAGACGGCACGTGGAACGATCGGGGCTTCAGTGACGGCGCGTGGACCGATCGGGCTCACGAAGCGGCGTCTGGACCGATCGTGTCTCGGAGACGGCGCGAGGAGGCATCGGGGCTTTGATGACGACGCGTGGACCGAACGGTGCTCAGAAAACGCCACGTGAACCGATGGGGGCTCGGAGACGCCGCTTGGACCGATCGGGGCTTAGGAGATGGCGCGTGGACCGATTGGGGCTTAGGAGACGGCGCGTGGACCGATCGGTGCTCAGGAAGAGGCGTCTGGACCGATCGGGGCTCAGGAAGCGGCGCCTAGACCGATCGTGGCTCGGAGACGGTGCGTGGAGGCATCGGGGCTCAGGAGAAGACGCGTCAATTGATCGGGGCTCAGAAATCGGCGCGTGGAGCGATCGGGGCTCAGGGGACGACGCGTGGATCGATCGGGGCTCAGGAAACGACTCGTCGACCGATCGGGGCTCAGGAGACGGCGCGCGTACCGACCTGGACTCAGGAGCCTCGCGTGGACCGATCACTGCTCGGCGACGGCGCGTGGACGGATCGGGGCTCGGAGACGGCGCGTGGATGGACCGTGGCTTAGAATGCGGCATGCGGATGGATCGGGAATCGGAGACGGCGTGTGGACCGATCGGGGATCAGGAAACGGCAAGTGGAGCGATCGGGGTTGAGGAGGCGGCGCGTGGATCGATCGGGGCTCAGGAGGCGATGCGTCGACGGATCGGGGCTTAGGAGACGACGCGTGGATCGATCGGGGATTAGGGGACGACGCGTGGACCGATCGGTGCTCGGAGACGGCGCGTGGATGGACCGTGGCTTAGAATGCGGCATGCGGACGGATCGGGAATCGGAGACGGCGTGTGGACCAATCGGGGCTCGGAGACGGCGCGTTAACCGATCGGGGCGTAGGAGACGATGCGTAGACCGATCGGGCCTCGGAGACGGCGCGTGGAACGATCGGAGCAAAGGAGACAGCGCGTGCATCGATCGGGGCTTAGGAGGCAGCGCGTGGACCGATTGGGGCTTAGGAGACGGCGCGAGGACCGATCGGGGCTCAGGAAGCGACGCCTAGACCGATCGTGGCTCGGAGACGGCGCGTGGAGGCATCGGGGCTAAGAAGACGACGCAGGGACCGAGCGGGGCTCAGGAGACGGCGCGAGGAGCGATCGCGGCTCAGGAGAAGACGCGTCAATTGATCGGGGCTCAGAAATCGGCGCGTGGAGCGATCGGGGCTCAGGAGACGACGCGTGGATCGATCGGGGCTCAGGAAACGACGCGTCGACCGATCGGGGCTCAGGAGACGGCGCGCGGACCGACCGGGGCTCAGGAGCCTCGCGTGGGCCGATCATGGCTCGGCGACGGCGCGTGGACCGATCGGGGCTCGGAGACGACGCGTGGACCGATGGGGGCTTAGGAGACGACGCCTGGACCGATCGGGGCTTAGGAGGCGGCGTGTGGGACGTTCGGGGCTCAGGAGACGGCGCGTTTACCGATCGGCGCTCGGAGACGGCACGTGGAGCGGTCGGGGCTGAGGAGACGGCGCGTCAACCGATCGGCGCTCGGAGACGGCGAGTGGACCGATCGGGGCTTATGAGACGGCGCGTGGACCGATCGGGGCATATGAGACGGCGCGTGGACCGATCGGAGATCAGGAGAAGACGCGTGCACCGTTCGGGGCTCTGGAAGCGGCGCACGGACCGATCGTGGCTCGGAGACGGCGCGTGGAGGCATCGGGGCTTTGATGACGACGCGTGGACCGAACGGTGCTCAGAAAACGCCACGTGAACCGATGGGGGCTCGGAGACGCCGCTTGGACCGATCGGGGCTTAGGAGATGGCGCGTGGACCGATTGGGGCTTAGGAGACGGCGCGTGGACCGATCGGTGCTCAGGAAGAGGCGTCTGGACCGATCGGGGCTCAGGAAGCGGCGCCTAGACCGATCGTGGCTCGGAGACGGTGCGTGGAGGCATCGGGGCTAAGAAGACGACGCATGGACCGAGCGGGGCTCAGGAGACGGCGCGAGGAGCGATCGGGGCTCAGGGGAAGACGCGTCAATTGATCGGGGCTCAGAAATCGGCGCGTGGAGCGATCGGGGCTCAGGGGACGACGCGTGGATCGATCGGGGCTCAGGAAACGACTCGTCGACCGATCGGGGCTCAGGAGACGGCGCGCGTACCGACCTGGACTCAGGAGCCTCGCGTGGACCGATCACTGCTCGGCGACGGCGCGTGGACGGATCGGGGCTCGGAGACGGCGCGTGGATGGACCGTGGCTTAGAATGCGGCATGCGGATGGATCGGGAATCGGAGACGGCGTGTGGACCGATCGGGGATCAGGAAACGGCAAGTGGAGCGATCGGGGTTGAGGAGGCGGCGCGTGGATCGATCGGGGCTCAGGAGGCGATGCGTCGACGGATCGGGGCTTAGGAGACGACGCGTGGATCGATCGGGGATTAGGGGACGACGCGTGGACCGATCGGCGCTCGGAGACGGCGCGTGGAGCGGTCGGGGCTGAGGAGACGACGCGTGGATCGATCGGGGATCAGGAGACGACGCGTCGACCGATCGGGGCTCGGAGACGGCGCGTTAACCGATCGGGGCGTAGGAGACGATGCGTAGACCGATCGGGCCTCGGAGACGGCGCGTGGAACGATCGGAGCAAAGGAGACAGCGCGTGCATCGATCGGGGCTTAGGAGGCAGCGCGTGGACCGATTGGGGCTTAGGAGACGGCGCGAGGACCGATCGGGGCTCAGGAAGCGACGCCTAGACCGATCGTGGCTCGGAGACGGCGCGTGGAGGCATCGGGGCTAAGAAGACGACGCAGGGACCGAGCGGGGCTCAGGAGACGGCGCGAGGAGCGATCGCGGCTCAGGAGAAGATGCGTCAATTGATCGGGGCTCAGAAATCGGCGCGTGGAGCGATCGGGGCTCAGGAGACGACGCGTGGATCGATCGGGGCTCAGGAAACGACGCGTCGACCGATCGGGGCTCAGGAGACGGCGCGCGGACCGACCGGGGCTCAGGAGCCTCGCGTGGGCCGATCATGGCTCGGCGACGGCGCGTGGACCGATCGGGGCTCGGAGACGACGCGTGGACCGATGGGGGCTCGGATACGGCGCGTGAACCAACCGGGGCTCAGGAGGCCGCGCGTGGACCGATCATGGCTCGGCGACGGCGCGTGGACCGATCGCGGATCGGAGACGGCGCGTTAACCGATCGGGGCTTAGGAGACGATGCGTGAACTGATCGGGGCTCGGAGACGGCGAGTGGACCCATCGGGGCTCGGAGACGACGCGTGTACGGATCGGGGCTTGATGACGGCGGCTTTACCGATCGCGGCACGGAGACGGCCCGTGGACAGATCGGGGCTTAGGAGACGGCGCGTGGACCGATCGGGGCTCAGGAGACGGCGCGTGGACCGGTCGGGGCTTAGGAGACGACGCCTGGACCGATCGGGGCTTAGGAGGCGGCGTGTGGGACGTTCGGGGCTCAGGAGACGGCGCGTGCACCGATCGGCGCTCGGAGACGGCGCGTGGAGCGGTCGGGGCTGAGGAGACGACGCGTGGATCGATCGGGGATCAGGAGACGACGCGTCGACCGATCGGGGCTGAGGAGACGACGCGTGGACCGATCGGGGCTTAGGAGAAAACGCGTGGACCGATCGGGGCTCAGGAAACGGCGTGTGGCGCGATCGGGGCTCAGGAGCCGACGCGTGGATCGATCGGGGCTCAGGAGACGACGCGTCGACCAATCGGGGCTCAGGAGACGGCGCGCGGACCGACTGGGGCTCAGGAGACTCGCGTGGATCGTTCGGGGCTCCGGAGGCGCCGCGTGGACCGATTGAGATCAGGAGACGGTGCGTGAACCGTTCGGGGCTCGGAGACGGCGCGTTGACCGATCGGGGCTCAGGAGACGGCGCGTGGACCGATCGCGGCTCGGAGACGGCGCGTGGAACGATCGGGGCTCAGGAGACGACGCGTGGACCGATCGGGCGTAGGAGACGACGCGTGTGCCTATCGGGGCTCACGACACAGCGTGTGGACCGATTGGGGCTCAGGAGACGCCGCGTGGAACGATCGGGGCTCGGAGACGGCGCGTGGAACAATAGGGGCTCAGGAGATTCGCGTGGATCGATCGGGGCTCCGTAGGCGGCGCGTGGACCGACCGGAGCTCAGGAGGCCGCGCGAGAACCGATCGCGGCTCGGCGACGGCGCGTGGACCGATCGGGGCTCAGGAGGCCGCGCGTGGACCGATCATGGCTCGGCGACGGCGCGTAGACCGATCGGGGCTCGGAGACGACGTGTGGACCGATCAGGGCTCGGAGACAGCGCGTGGACCGATTGGGGCTCGGATACGGCGCGTGAACCAATCGGGGCTCAGGAGGCCGCGCGTGGACCGATCGCGGCTCGGCGACGGCGCGTGGACCGATCGGGGCTCAGGAGGCCGCGCGTGGACTGATCATGGCTCGGCGACGGCGCGTGGACCGATCGGGGCTCGGAGACGACGCGTAGACCGATCGGTGCTGGGAGACGGCACGTGGACCAATGGTGGCTTAGGAGACGACGCGTGGACCGATCGGGGCTCAGGAGACGGCGCGTGGACCGATCGGGGCTCAGGAGACGGCGCGTTGACCGATTGGGGCTCGAATACGGCGCGTGAGCCAATCGGGGCTCAGGAGGCCGCGCGTGGACCGATCGCGGCTCGGCGACGGCGCGTGGACCGATCGGGGCTCAGGAGGCCGCGCGTGGACCGATCATGGCTCGGCGACGGCGCGTGGACCGATCGGGGCTCGGAGACGGCGCGTGGACCGATCGTGGCTCCGAGACGGCGCGTGGAGGCATCGGGGTTAAGAAGACGACGCATCGACCGAGCGGGGTTCAGGAGACGGCACGAGGAGCGATCGGGGCTCAGGAGAAGACGCGTCAATTGATCGGGGCTCAGGACAGGACGCGGCGACGGATCGGGGCTTAGAGACGGCGCGTGGACCGATCGGGGCTTAGGAGACGACGCGTGGACCGATCGGGGCTCAAGAGACAGCGCGTGGACCGATCGGGACTCAGGAGACGGCGCGTGGATCGATTGGGGCGTGGATACGGCGCGTGACGCGACCGGGGCTCAGGAGGCTGCGCGTGGAGCGATCATGGCTCGGCGACGGCGCATGGACCGATCGGGGCTCGGAGACGACGCGTGGAGCGATAGGGGCTCAGGAGACGGCGCGTGGACCGGTCGGGGCTTAGGAGACTCGCGTGGACCGATCGGGGCTCGGCGACTGCGCGTGGACGCATCGGGGCCCAGGAGTCGGCGCGTGGACCGATCGGGGTTCGGAGACGGCACGTTAACCGATCGGGACTTAGGAGACGATGCGTGGACCGATCGCGGCTCGGAGACGGCGTGTGAACCGACCGGGGCTCAGGAGGCCGCGCTTGGATCGATCGAGGCTCGGCGACGGGGCGTGGACCGATCGAATCTCGGAGACGACGCGTCGACCGATCGGGGCTCAGATGACGGTGCGCGGACCGACCGGGGCTCAGGAGACTCGCGTGGATCGATCGGGGCTCCGGAGACGCCGCGTAGAGCGATGGGGATCAGGAGACGGTGCACGGACCGATCGGGGCTCGGAGACGGCGCGTGGACCGATCGGGGCTTAGGAGACGGCGCGTGGACCGATCGGGGCTCGGAGACATCGCGTGGAATGATCGGGGCTCAGGAGACGGCGCGTGAACCGATCGGCGCTCGCAGACGGCGCGTGGACGGATCAGGGCTCAGGAGACGGCGCGTGAACCAATCGGCGCTCGGAGACGGCGCGTGGACCGATCGGGGCTTAGGACACGGCGAGTGCACCGATCGGGGCCCGGAGACGGGTCGTCGACAGATTGGGGCTTAGGAGACGGCGCGTGGACCGATCGGGGCTGGGAGACGGCACGTGAACCAATAGGGGCTTAGGAGACGGCGCGTGGACCGATCGGGGCTTAGGAGACGACGCGTTAAATGATCGGCGCTCGGAGACGCCGCGTGGACCGATTGGGGCTTAGGAGACGGCGCGTGGACCGATCGGGGCTTAGGAGACGGCGCGTGGACCGATCGGGGCTCGGAGACATCGCGTGGAATGATCGGGGCTCAGGAGACGGCGCGTGAACCGATCGGCGCTCGGAGACGGCGCGTGGACAGATCAGGGCTCAGGAGACGGCGCGTGAACCAATCGGCGATCGGAGACGGCGCGTGGACCGATCGGGGCTTAGGAGACGGCGAGTGCACCGATCGGGGCCCGGAGACGGGTCGTGGACCGATCATGTCTCGGAGACGGCATGTTAACCGATCAGGGCTTAGGAGACGATGCGTGGAGCGATCGGGGCTCAGGAGACGACGCGTGAACCGACCGGGGCTCAGGAGGCCGCGCGTGGACCGATCATGGCTCGGCGACGGCGCGTGGACCGATCGGGGTTCGGATACGACGCGTGGACCGATCGGGGCTCGGAGACAGCGCGGGGACCAACCGGGGCTCAGGCGGTTGCGCGTGGACCAATTGGGGTTCGGCGACGGCGCGTGGACCGATCGGGGCTCGGAGACAGCGCGTGGAGCGATCGGCGATCCGGAGACGACGCGTGGACCGATAGGCCTCTGGAAGCGGCGCACGGACCGATCGTGGCTCGGAGACGGCGCGTGGAGGCATTGTGGCTTTGAAGACGACGCGTGGACCGAACGGTGCTCAGAAAACGGCGCGTGGAGCGATCGGGGCTGAGGAGACGGCGCGTGGACCGATCGGGGCTCGGAGACGACACGTGGACCGATCGGGGCTCGGAGACAGCGCGTGGACCGACTGGTGCTCAGGAGACGGCACGTGGACCGATCGGGGCTTAGGAGCCTCGCGTGGATCGATCGGGGCCTCGGAGGCGCCGCGTGGACCCATGGGGATCAGGAGACAGTGCGTGGACCGATCGGGGTTCGGCGACGGCGCGTGGACCGACCGGGGATTAGGAGACGACGCGTCGACCGATCGGGGCTTAGGAGACGACCCGTCGACCGATCGGGGGTTAGGAGACGACGCGTGGACCGATCGGGGCTCAGGAGACGGCGCGTGGAACGATCGGGGCTCAGGAGACGGCGCGTGAAACGATCAGCGCTCTGAGACGGCGCGTGGACCGATTGTGGCTTACGAGACGGCGCGTGGAACGATCGGGGTTCAGGAGACGGCGCGTGGACCGATCGGGGCTCAGGACATGGCGCGCGGACCGACCGGGGCTCAGGCGACTCGCGTGGAACGACCGGGGCTTTGGAGGCGGCGCGTGAACCGATCGGGGCTTGATGACATCGCGTTTACCGATCGCGGTTCGGAGACGGCCCGTGGACAGATCGGGGCTTAGGAGACGGCGCGTGGACCTAACGGGGCTCAGGAGACGGCGCGTGGACCGGTCGGGGCTTAGGAGACGACGCCTGGACCGATCGGGGCTTAGGAGGCGGCGTGTGCAACGATCGGTGCTCAGGGGACGGCGCGTGCACCAATCGGCGCTCGGAGACGGCGCGTCGAGCGATCGGGGCTCAGGAGACGACGCGTGGACGGACCGTGGCTTAGAATGCGTCACGCGGACCGATCGGCGATCGGATACGGCGCGTCGAGCGATCGGGGCTCAGGAGACGACGCGTGGACGGACCGTGGCTTAGAATGCGTCACGCGGACCGATCGGCGATCGGATACGGCGTGTGGACGTATCGGGGCTTAGGAGACGATGCGTGGACCGATCGGGGCTCAGGAGACGGCGGGTGATCCGGTCGGGTCTTAGGAGACGACGCGTCGACCGATCGGGGCTCAGGAGACGGCGCGTGGACCGGTCGGGGCTTAGGAGACGACGCCTGGACCGATCGGGGCTTAGGAGGCGGCGTGTGCAACGATCGGTGCTCAGGGGACGGCGCGTGCACCAATCGGCGCTCGGAGACGGCGCGTCGAGCGATCGGGGCTCAGGAGACGACGCGTGGACGGACCGTGGCTTAGAATGCGTCACGCGGACCGATCGGCGATCGGATACGGCGCGTCGAGCGATCGTGGCTCAGGAGACGACGCGTGGACGGACCGTGGCTTAGAATGCGTCACGCGGACCGATCGGCGATCGGATACGGCGTGTGGACGTATCGGGGCTTAGGAGACGATGCGTGGACCGATCGGGGCTCAGGAGACGGCGGGTGATCCGGTCGGGTCTTAGGAGACGACGCGTCGACCGATCGGGGCTCAGGGAAAGGCGTGTGGACCGATCGAGGCTCAGGAGACGGCGCCTGGACCGATCGGGGCTCGGCGACTGCGCGTGGACGGATCGGGGCTCAGGAGACGGCGCGTGGGCCGATCGGGGCTCAGGAGGCCCCGCGTTAACCGATTGGGGCTTAGGAGACGATGCGTGGACCGATCGCGGCTCGGAGACGGCGTGTAAAGCGACCGGGGCTCAGGAGGCCGCGCGTGGACCGATCGAGGCTCGGCGACGGCGAGTGGACCCATCGGGGCTCGGAGACGACGCGTGTACGGATCGGGGCTTGATGACGGCGGCTTTATCGATCGCGGCTCGGAGACGGCCCGTGAACCGATCGGCGCTCGGAGACGGCATGTGGACCGATCGGGGCTTATGAGACGGCGCGTGGACCGATCGGAGATCAGGAGAAGACGCGTGCACCGATCGGGGCTCTGGAAGCGGCGCACGGACCGATCGTGGCTCGGAGACGGCGCGTGGCGGCATCGGGGCTAAGAAGACGACGCATGGACCGAGCGGGGCTCAGGAGATGGCGCGAGGGGCGATGGGGATCAGGAGACGGTGCGTGGACCGATCGGGGCTCGGAGACGCCGCTTGGACCGATCGGGGCTTAGGAGACGGCGCGTTGACCGATTGGGGCTTAGGAGACGGCGCGTGGACCGATCGGGGTTAGGAAGCGGCGCCTAGACCGATCGTGGCTCGGAGACGGCGCGTGGAGGCATCGGGGCTAAGAAGACGACACATGGATGGAGCGGGGCTCAGGAGACGGGGCGAGGAGCGATCGGGGCTCAGGAGAAGACGCGTCAATTGATCGGGGCTCAGAAATCGGCGCGTGGAGCGATGGGGGCTCAGGAGACGACGCGTGGATCGATCGGGGCTCAGGAAACGACGCGTCGACCGATTGGGGCTCAGGAGCCGACGCGCGGACCGACCAGGGCTCAGGAGCCTCGCGTGGACCGATCATGGCTCGGCGACGGCGCGTGGACGGATCGGGGCTCGGAGACGGCGGGTGGACCGTCCGGGGCTTAGGAGACGATGCGTGGACCGATCGGGGCTCAGAAGACGGCGCGTGGACGGATCGGCGCTCGGAGACGGCGCGTGGACCGATCGGGGCTCAGGAGAAGGCGTGTGGACGGATCGACGCTCGGAGATGGCGCGTGGAACGATCGGGGCTCAGGACTCTGCGCGTGGACCGATCGCGGCTCGGCGGCGGCGCGTGGACCGATCGGGGCTCGGAGACGACGCGTGAAACGATCGGCGCTCGGAGACAGCGCGTGGACCGATCGGGGCTTAGGAGACGGCGCGTGGACCGATCGGAGATCAGGAGACGATGCGTGGACCGATCAGAGCTCAGGAGACGGCGCGTAGAGCGATCGGCCTCGGAAACAGCGGGTGGACCGTCCGGGGCTTAGCAGACGATGCGTGGACCGATCGGGGCTCGGAAACGGCGCGTGGACCGATCGGGGCTTAGGAGACGATGCGTGGACCGATCGGGGCTCAGGAGACGGCGCGTGGAGCGATCGGGGCTCGGAAACGGCGGGTGGACCGTCCGGGGCTTAGGAGACGATGCGTGGACCGATCGGGGCTCAGAAGACGGCGCGTGGACGGATCGGCGCTCGGAGACGGCGCGTGGACCGATCGGGGCTCAGGAGAAGGCGTGTGGACGGATCGACGCTCGGAGATGGCGCGTGGAACGATCGGGGCTCAGGAGACGACGCGTGGACCGATCGGGGCTCAGGAGACGGCGCGTAGACCGATCGGGGCTCCGAAACGACGCGTTAACCGAGCGGGGCTTAGGAGACGATGCGAAGATCGATCGGGGCTCAGGAGACGGCGCGTGGACCGACTGCGGCTCAGGCGGTTGCGCGTGGACCAATTGGGGTTCGGCGACGGCGCGTGGATCGATCGGGGCTTAGGAGACGGCGCGTGCATCGATCGGGGCCCGGAGACGGGTCGTGGACAGATAGGGGCTTAGGAGACGGCGCGTGGAATGATCGGGGCTCGGGAAGCGGCGCCTGAACCGATCTGGCTCGGAGACGGCGCGTGGAGGCATCGGGGTTTAGAAGACGACGTATGAACCGATCGGGGCTCAGGAAACAGCGCGTGGACCGATTGGAGCTCGGAGACGACGCGTGGACCGATCGGGGCTCGGAGACCGCGCGTGGACCGACTGGGGCGCAGGCGGTTGCGCGTGGACCAATTGGGGTTCGGCGACGGCGCGTGGACCGATCGGGGCTCGGAGACGGCGCGTTAACCGATCGGGGCTTAGGAGACGATCCGTGATCCGATCGGGGCTCGGAGACGGCGCGTGGACAGATCGGGCTCAGGAGACGGCGCGTGGACCGATCGGGGCTTAGGATACGGCGCGTGGACCGATCGGGGCTCAGGAAGCGGCGCCTGGACCGATCGTGGCTCGGAGACGGCGCGTGGAGGCATCCGGGCAAAGAAGACGACGCATGGACCGAGCGGGGTTCAGGAGACGGCGCGAGGAGCGATCGGGGCTCAGGAGAAGACACGTCAATTGATCGGGGCTCCGGAGACGACGCCTCGACGAATCGGGGCTCAGGAGGCGGCACGAGAAGCGATCGGGGCTCAGGAGAAGACGCGTCAATTGATCGGGGCTCAGGAGACGACGCGTCGACGAATCGGGGCTTAGGAGACTACGCGTGGACCGATCGGGGCTGAGGAGACGGCGCGTCGACCGACCGGAGCTGAGGAGATTCGCGTGGATCGATCGGGGCTCCGGAGGCGGCGCGTGGACCGATTGGGGCTTAGGAGACGACGCGTGGACTGATCGGGACTCAGGAGACGGCGCGTGGCCCGATTGGGGCTCGGATACGGCGCGGGAACCGACCGGGGCTCAGGAGGCCGCCCGAGAACCGATCGCGGCTCGGCGACGGCGCGTGGACCGATCGGGGCTCAACCGGCCGCGCGTGGACCGATCATGGCTCGGCGACGGCGCGTAGACCGATCGGGGCCCGGAGACGACGCGTGGACTGATCGGGGCTCGCAGACAGCGCGTGGACCGACTGGGGCTCAGGCGGTTGCGCGTGGACCAATTGGGGCTCCGGAGGCGGCGCGTGGACCGATTGTGGAGCAGAAGATGGTGCGTGGACCGATCGGGGCTCGGAGACGGCGCGTGGACCGATCGGAGCTTAGAAGACGACGCCTATACCGATTGGGGCTCAGGAGACAGCGCGTGGACTGACCGGGGCTCGGAGACGGCGCGTTAACCGATCGGCGCTCGGAGACAGCGCGTCGATCGATCGGGGTTCGGTGACGGCGCGTGGACCGTCCGGGGCTCAGGAGGGGATGCGTGGACCGATCGCGGCTCTGGAGACTGCGCGTGGATCGATCGGGGCTTAGGGAACGACGCGTGGACCAATCGGGGCTCAGGAGACGGCGCGTGGACCGATCGGGGCTCGAAGACGACGCGTGGACCGATCGGGGCTCGGAGACAGCGCGTGGACGGACTGGGGCTCAGGCGGTTTCGCGTGGACCAACTGGGGTTCGGCGACGGCGCGTGGACCGATCGGGGCTTAGGAGGCCGCGCGTGGACCGATCGCGGCTCGGCGACGGCGCGTGGACCGATCGGGGCTCAGGAGGCCGCGCGTGGACCGATCGGAGCTCAGGAGACGGCGCGTGGGCCGATTGGGGCTCGGATACGGCGCGTGAACCAATCGGGCCTCAGGAGGCCGCGCGTGGACCGATCGCGGCTCGGCGACGGCGCGTGGACCGATTGGGGCTCAGGAGGCCGCGCGTGGACCGATCATAGCTCGGCGACGGCGCGTGGACCGATCGCGGCTCGGAGACGGCGCGTTAACCGATCGGGGCTTAGGAGACGGCGCGTGAACCGATCGCCGCTCGGAGACGGCCCGTGGATCGATCGGGGCTTAGGCGAAGGCGCGTGGACCGATCGGGGCTTAGGAGACAATGCGTGGACCAATCGGGGCTCGGAGACGGCGCCTGGACCGACCGGGGCTAAGCAGGCCGCAGGTGGACCGATCGAGGCTTAGGAGCCGACGCGTGGACCGATCGGGGCTCGGAAACGGCCCGTGGAACGATCGGAGCACAGGAGACGGCGCGTGGAGCGATCGGGGCTGAGGAGACGATGCGTGGATCGGTCGGGGCTCAGGAGACGACGCGTCGACCGATCGGGGCTCAGGAGACGACGCGTGGACCGATCGGGGCTTAGGAGAAAACGCGTGGACCGATCAGGGCTCAGGAAGCGGCGCCTGCACCGATCGTGGTTGGGAGACGGCGCAAGGAGGCATCTGGGCTGAAAAGACGACGCGTGGACCGATCGGGGCTCGGGAAATGGCGCGTGGACCGACCGGGGCTCAGGAGGCCGCGCCTGGACCGATCGGGGATCGGCGACGGCGCGTGGACCGATCGGGGCTCAGTAAACGGGCCTAGGAGCAATCGGGGTTCAGGAGACGACGCGTCGTCCGATCGGGGCTCAGGATGCGGCGCGTGGACCCATCGGAGCTCGGAGACGGCACGTGGACCGATCAGGGCTTTGGAGACGACGCGTGGACCGATCGGGGCTCAGGAGACAGCGGGTGAACCGGTCGGGTCTTAGGAGACGACGCGTCGACCGATCGGGGCTCGGACACGACGCTTGTACGGATCGGGGCTTGGTGACGGAGCGTTGACCGATCGCGGTTTAGAGACGGCCCGTGGACGGATCGGGGCTTAGGAGATGGCGTGTGGACCAATCGGGGCTCAGGAGACGGCGCGTAGACCGATCGGCGCTCGTACATGACGCGTCAACCGATCGGGGCTTAGGAGACGATGCGTGGATCGATCGGGGCTCGGAGACTGCGCGTGGACCGACTCGAGCTCAGGAGGTTGCTCGTGGAGTAATTGGGTTTCGGGGGACGGCGCATGGACCAATTGGGGTTCGGGCGACGGCGCGTGGATCAATTGGGGTTCGGGCGACGGCGCGTGGACCAATCGGTGCTCGGAGACGGCGCGTGGACCGATCGGGGCGTAGGAGACGACGCGTGTACCTATCGGGGCTCACGAGACAGCGTGTGGACCGATTGGGCCCAGGAGATGGCGCGTGGACCGAGCGGGGCTTAGAGACGGCGCGTGGAACGATCGGGGCTCTGGAGACGGCGCGTGAAATGATGGACTCTCTTAGACGGCGCGTGGACCGATTGGGGCTTACGAGACGGCGCGTGGGCCGATCGGGGCACAGGACGCAGCGCCTGGAGCGATCGTGGCTCGGAGACGGCGTGTGGAGGCATCGGGGCTCAGAAGACGACGCATGGACCGAGCGGGGCTCAGGAGACGGCGCGAGGAGCGATCGGGGCTCAGGAGAAGACGCGTCAATTGATCGGGGCTCAGGAGACGACGCGGCGACGGATCGGGGCTTAGGAGACGGCGAGTGGACTGATCGGAGCTCGGAGACGGCGCATAGAACGATCGGGGCTCAGGAGACGGTGCGTGAACCAATCGACGCTCGGAGACGGCGCTGACCGATCGTGGCTTAGGAGAAGGCGCGTGGAACGATCGGGGCTCGGAGACGGCGCGTTGGACGATCGGGGCTCCGGAGACGGCGCGTGGAACGATCGGGGCTCAGGAGACGGTGCGTGAACCGATCGTCGCTCGGAGACGGCACGTGGACCGATCGGGGCTTAGGAGAAGGCGCGTGGACCGATCGGGGCCTAGGAGACGGCGCGTGGACCGATCGGGGCTCGCAGATGGCGCGTGGAACGATCGAGGCTCAGGAGACGGCGCGTGAACCGATCGGCGCTCGGAGACGGCGCGTGGACCGATCGGGGCTTATGAGACGGCGCGTGAACCGATCGGAGATCAGGAGAAGACGCGTTCACCGATCGGGGCTCTGGAAGCGGCGCACGGACCGATCGTGGCTCGGAGGCGGCGCGTGGAGGCATCGGGGCTTTGAAGACGACGCTTGGACCGAACGGTGCTCAGAAAACGCCGCGTGGACCGATGGGGATCAGGAGACGGTGCGTGGACCGATCTGGGCTCGGAGACGCTGCTTGGACCGATCGGGGCTTAGGAGACGGCGCGTGGACCGATTGGGGCTTAGGAGACGGCGCGTGGACCGATCGGGGCTCAGGAAGCGGCGCCGGGACCGATCGGGGCTCAGGAAGCGGCGCGCGGATCGACCGGGGCTTAGGAGCCTCGCGTGGGCCGATCATGGCTCGGCGACGGCACGTGGACCGACTGGGGCTCAGGCGGTTGCGCGTGGACCGATCGGGGCTCGGAGACGGCGCGTTAACCGACCGGGGCTCAGGAGACGACGCGTCGACCGGTCGGGGCTTAGGAGACGAAGCCTGGACCGATCGGGGCGTAGGAGGCGGCGCGTGGAACGATCGGGGCTCAGAATACGGCGCGTGAACCGATTGGCGCTCGGTGACGGTGCGAGGAGGCGTCTGGGGTTAGGAGACGACGCGTGGACCGATCGGGGCTAAGGCAACGGCGCGCGGACCGACCGAGGCTCAGGAGACGGCGCGTGAAATGATCGGCCCTCGGAGAGGGCGCGTGGACCGATTGGGGCTTAAGAGACGACGGGTGGACCGATCGGGGCTTAGGAGACGGCACGTGAATCGATCGGGCACAGGAGACGGCGCGTGGACCGACCGGGGCTCAGGAGGCGACGCGTGGACCCATCGGGGCTCGGAGACGGCGTGTGGACCGATCGGGCCTTAGGGGACGATACGTGGACCGATCGGGTCTTAGGAGACGACGCGTGGACCGATCGGTGCTCGGAGACGGCGCGTGGACTGATCGGGGCTTAGGAGCCGACGCGTGGACCCATCGGGGTTCGGAGACGATGCGTGGAACGATCGGGGCTCAGGAGACGGCGCGTGAACCGATCGGCCCTCGGTGACGGTGCGAGGAGGCGTCTGGGGTTAGAAGACGACGCGTGGACCGATCGGGGCTCAGGCAACGGCGCGTTAACCGATTGGGGCTTAGGAGACGTTGCGTGGTCCGATCGGGGTTCAGGAGCCTCGCGTGGATCGATCGGGGCTCCAGAGGCGCCGCGTTGACCCATAGGGATCAGGAGACAGTGCGTGGACCGATCGGGGCTCGGAGACGGCGCGTGGACCCATCGGGGCTTAGGAGCCTCGCGTGGATCGATCGGGGCCCCGGAGGCGCCGCGAGGACCCATGGGGATCAGGAGACAGTGCGTGTACCGATCGGGTCTCAGGAGACGGCGCGTGGACCGATTGGGGCTCGGGAGACTGCGCGTGGATGGATTTGGGCTTAGGGAACGACGCGTGGACCGATCGGGGCTCAGGAGACGGCGCGTGGACCGATCGGGGCTCAGGAGACGGCGCGTGGACCGATTGGGGGTCGGATACGGCGTGTGAACCGACCGGGGCTCAGGAGGCCGCGCGTGGACCGATCGCGACTCGGCGATGGCGCGTGGTCCGATCGTGGCTCAGGAGGCCGCGCGTGGAACGATCATGGCTCGGCGACGGCGCGGGGACCGATCGGGGCTCGGAGACGACGCGTGGACCGATCGGGGCTCGGAGACCGCGCGTGGCCCGACTGGGGCTCAGGTGGTTGCGCGAGGACCAATTGGAGCTGAGGCGGTTGGGCGTGGACCGATCGGGGCTCGGAGACAACGCGTGCACCGATAGGGGCTCAGGAAGCGGCGCCTGGACCGATCAGGGCTTAGGAGACGACGCGTGGACCGGTCGGCGCTCGGAGACGGCGCGTGGACCGATCGGGGCTTATGAGACGGCGCGTGAACCGATCGGAGATCAGGAGAAGACGCGTTCACCGATCGGGGCTCTGGAAGCGGCGCACGGACCGATCGTGGCTCGGAGGCGGCGCGTGGAGGCATCGGGGCTTTGAAGACGACGCTTGGACCGAACGGTGCTCAGAAAACGCCGCGTGGACCGATGGGGATCAGGAGACGGTGCGTGGACCGATCTGGGCTCGGAGACGCCGCTTGGACCGATCGGGGCTTAGGAGACGGCGCGTGGACCGATTGGGGCTTAGGAGACGGCGCGTGGACCGATCGGGGCTCAGGAAGCGGCGCCGGGACCGATCGGGGCACAGGAAGCGGCGCGCGGATCGACCGGGGCTTAGGAGCCTCGCGTGGGCCGATCATGGCTCGGCGACGGCACGTGGACCGACTGGGGCTCAGGCGGTTGCGCGTGGACCGATCGGGGCTCGGAGACGGCGCGTTAACCGACCGGGGCTCAGGAGACGACGCGTCGACCGGTCGGGGCTTAGGAGACGAAGCCTGGACCGATCGGGGCGTAGGAGGCGGCGCGTGGAACGATCGGGGCTCAGAATACGGCGCGTGAACCGATTGGCGCTCGGTGACGGTGCGAGGAGGCGTCTGGGGTTAGGAGACGACGCGTGGACCGATCGGGGCTAAGGCAACGGCGCGCGGACCGACCGAGGCTCAGGAGACGGCGCGTGAAATGATCGGCCCTCGGAGAGGGCGCGTGGACCGATTGGGGCTTAAGAGACGACGGGTGGACCGATCGGGGCTTAGGAGACGGCACGTGAATCGATCGGGCACAGGAGACGGCGCGTGGACCGACCGGGGCTCAGGAGGCGACGCGTGGACCCATCGGGGCTCGGAGACGGCGTGTGGACCGATCGGGCCTTAGGAGACGATACGTGGACCGATCGGGTCTTAGGAGACGACGCGTGGACCGATCGGTGCTCGGAGACGGCGCGTGGACTGATCGGGGCTTAGGAGCCGACGCGTGGACCCATCGGGGTTCGGAGACGATGCGTGGAACGATCGGGGCTCAGGAGACGGCGCGTGAACCGATCGGCCCTCGGTGACGGTGCGAGGAGGCGTCTGGGGTTAGAAGACGACGCGTGGACCGATCGGGGCTCAGGCAACGGCGCGTTAACCGATTGGGGCTTATGAGACGTTGCGTGGTCCGATCGGGGTTCAGGAGCCTCGCGTGGATCGATCGGGGCTCCAGAGGCGCCGCGTTGACCCATAGGGATCAGGAGACAGTGCGTGGACCGATCGGGGCTCGGAGACGGCGCGTGGACCCATCGGGGCTTAGGAGCCTCGCGTGGATCGATCGGGGCCCCGGAGGCGCCGCGAGGACCCATGGGGATCAGGAGACAGTGCGTGTACCGATCGGGTCTCAGGAGACGGCGCGTGGACCGATTGGGGCTCGGGAGACTGCGCGTGGATGGATTTGGGCTTAGGGAACGACGCGTGGACCGATCGGGGCTCAGGAGACGGCGCGTGGACCGATCGGGGCTCAGGAGACGGCGCGTGGACCGATTGGGGGTCGGATACGGCGTGTGAACCGACCGGGGCTCAGGAGGCCGCGCGTGGACCGATCGCGACTCGGCGATGGCGCGTGGTCCGATCGTGGCTCAGGAGGCCGCGCGTGGAACGATCATGGCTCGGCGACGGCGCGGGGACCGATCGGGGCTCGGAGACGACGCGTGGACCGATCGGGGCTCGGAGACCGCGCGTGGCCCGACTGGGGCTCAGGTGGTTGCGCGAGGACCAATTGGAGCTGAGGCGGTTGGGCGTGGACCGATCGGGGCTCGGAGACAACGCGTGCACCGATAGGGGCTCAGGAAGCGGCGCCTGGACCGATCAGGGCTTAGGAGACGACGCGTGGACCGGTCGGGGCTTAGGAGACTCGCGTGGATCTATCGGGGCTCCGGAGGAGGCGCGTGAACCGATCGGGGATCAGGAGACGGTGCGTGGAGCGATCGAGCCTTAGGAGACGGCGCGAATACCGATCGGGGCTGTCGAAGCGGCGCCAGGACCGATCGTGGCTCGGAGACGGAGAGTGGACGCATCGGGGTTTAGAAGACGACGCATGGACCGATCGGGGCTCAGGAAACGGCGCGTGGACCGATCGGAGCTCGGAGACGACGCGTGGACCGATCGGGGCTCAGGAGACGTCGCGTGGAGCGATCGGGGCTCAGGCGACGGCGCGTGGACCGGTCGGGGCTTAGGAGATGATGCCTGGACCGATCGAGGCTTAGGAGGCGGCGCGTGGAACGATCGGGGATCAGCAGGCGACACGTCGACGGATCGGGGCTCAGGAGACGGTGCGTGAACCGATCGGGGCTCGGCGACTGCGCGTGGACCGATCGGGGCTAAGCAGACGGCGCGTGAAGCGATCGGGGATGAGGAGACGGTGCGTGGAGCGATCGGGCCTTAGGAGACGGCGCGAAGACCGATCGGGGCTGTCGAAGCGGCGCTAGGACCGATCGTGGCTCGGAGACGGAGCGTGGAGGCATCGGGGCTTAGAAGACGACGCATGGACCGATCGGGGCTCAGGAAACGGCGCGTGGACCGATCGGAGCTCGGAGACGACGCGTGGACCGTTCGGGGCTCAGGAGACGGCGCGTGGAGCGATCGGGGCTCAGGAGACGGCGCGTGGACCGGTCGGGGCTTAGGAGACGATGCCTGGACCGATCGGGGCTTAGGAGGCGGCGCGTGGAACGATCGGGGCTCAGGAGGCGACATGTCGACGGATCGGGGCTCGGAGACGGCGCGTGGACCGACTGGGGCTCAGGAGGTTGCGCGTGGACCAATTGGGGTTCGGCGACCGCGCGTGGACCGACAGGGGCTCAGGAGACCGCGCGTGAACCGATCGGGGCTCGGCGACTGCGCGTGGACCGATCGGGGCTAAGGAGACGACGTGTGGACCGATAGGGGCATAGGAGACGACGCGTGTACCTATCGGGGCTCAGGAGACAGCGCGTGGTCCGATTGGGCCTCACGAGACGGCGCGTGGACAGATCGGGGCTCGGAGACGACGCGTGTACGGATCGGGGATTCGGGGACGAGGCGTGGACAGATCGGGGCTTAGGAGACGACGCGTGGACCGATTGGGGCTTAGGAGACGGCGCGTGGACCGATCGGGGCTCAGGAAGCGGCGCCTGAACCGATCGTGGCTCGGAGACGGCGCGTGGAGGCATCGGGCCTAAGAAGACGACGCATGGACCGAGCGGGGCTCAGGAGACGGCGCGAGGAGCGATCGGGGCTCAGGAGAAGACGCGTCCATTGATCGGGGCTCAGGAGACGACGCGTCGACGCATCGGGGCTTAGGAGACGACGCGTGGACCGATCGGGGCTTAGGAGACGACGCGTGGACCGATCGGGGCTCGGCGACGGCGCGTGGACCGACCGGGGCTCAGGAGGCCACGCCTGGACCGATCGGGTCTCGGCGACGGCGCGTGGACCGATCGAGGCTCGGAGACGACGCGTGGACCGATCGGGGCTCAGGAGACGGCGCGTGGACCGATCGGGGCTCAGGAGACGGCGCGTGGACCGATTGGGGCTCGGGAGACTGCGCGTGGATGGATCGGGGCTTAGGGAACGACGCGTGGACCGATCGGGGCTCAGGAGACGGCGCGTGGACCGATCGGGGCTCGGAGACGGCGCGTAGAACGATTGGGGCTTAGGAGAAGGCGCGTGGAGCGATCGGGGCTCAGGAGACGGCGCGTGAACCGATCGGCGCTCGGAGACGGCGCGTCGACCGATCGGGGTTCGGAGACGGCGCGTGGACCGTCTGGGGCTTAGGAGACGATGCGTGGACCGATCGGGGCTTATTGGACGACGGGTGGACCGATCGGGGCTGAGGAGACGGCGCGTGGACCGATCGGGGGTTAGGAGACGGCGCGTGGACCGATCGGGGCTGAGGAAGCGGCGGCTGGACCGATCGTGGCTCGGAGACGACGCGTGGACATATCGGGGCTTAGGAGACGATGCGTGCACCGATCGGGGCTCTGGCAGCGGCGCACGGACCGATCGTGGCTCGGAGACGGCGCGTGTAGGCATCGGGGCTTTGAAGACGACGCATGGACCGAACGGTGCTCAGAAAACGGCGCGTGGACCGATCGGGTCTCAGGAGACGGCGCGTGGACCGATTGGGGCTCGGATACGGCGTGTGAACCGATCGGGGCTCAGGAGGCCGCGCGTGGAACGATCATGGCTCGGCGACGGCTCGGGGACCGATCGGGGCTCGGAGACGACGCGTGGACCGATCGGGGCTCGGAGACCGCGCGTGGCCCGACTGGGGCTCAGGTGGTTCCGCGAGGACCAATTGGGGCTCAGGCGGTTGCGCGTGGACCGATCGGGGCTCGGAGACAACGCGTGCACCGATAGGGGCTCAGGAAGCGGCGCCTGGACCGATCAGGGCTTAGGAGACGACGCGTGGACCGGTCGGGGCTTAGGAGACTCGCGTGGATCTATCGGGGCTCCGGAGGCAGCGCGTGAACCGATCGGGGATCAGGAGACGGTGCGTGGAGCGATCGGGCCTTAGGAGACGGCGCGAATACCGATCGGGGCTGTCGAAACGGCGCCAGGACCGATCGTGACTCGGAGACGGAGAGTGGAGGCATCGGGGTTTAGAAGACGACGCATGGATCGATCGGGGCTCAGGAAACGGCGCGTGGACCGATCGGAGCTCGGAGACGACGCGTGGACCGATCGGGGCTCAGGAGACGGCGCGTGGAGCGATCGGGGCTCAGGAGACGGCGCGTGGACCGGTCGGGGCTTAGGAGACGGCGCGTGAACCGATCGGGGATGAGGAGACGGTGCGTGGAGCGATCGGGCCTTAGGAGACGGCGCGAAGACCGATCGGGGCTGTCGAAGCGGCGCTAGGACCGATCGTGGCTCGGAGACGGAGCGTGGAGGCATCGGGGCTTAGAAGACGACGCATGGACCGATTGGTGCTTAGGAGACGGCGCGTGGACCGATCGGGGCTCAGGAAGCGGCGCCTGAACCGATCGTGGCTCGGAGACGGCGCGTGGAGGCATCGGGCCTAAGAAGACGAGGCATGGACCGAGCGGGGCTCAGGAGACGGCGCGAGGAGCGATCGGGGCTCAGGAGAAGACGCGTCAATTGATCGGGGCTCAGGAGAGGACGCGTCGACGCATCGGGGCTCAGGAGACGGCGCGTGGACCGACCGGGGCTCAGGAGACTCGCGTGGATCGATCGGGGCTCAGGAGGCGACGCGTGGACCGATCGGGGCTCGGCGACGGCGCGTGGACCGACCGGGGCTCAGGAGGCCACGCCTGGACCGATCGGGTCTCGGCGACGGCGCGTGTACCGATCGAGGCTCGGAGACGACGCGTGGACCGATCGGGGCTCAGGAGACGGCGCGTGGACCGACCGGTGCTCAGGAGACGGCGCGTGGATCGATCGGGGCTCGGAGACGACGCGTGGAGCGATAGGGGCTCAGGAGACGGCGCGTGGAGCGGTCGGGGCTTAGGAGACCCGCGTGGACCGATTGGGGCTCAGGCGGTTGCGCGTGGATCAATTGGGATTCGGCGACGGTGCGTGGACCGATCGCGGCGCGGAGACGGCGCGTAAAACCGATCGGGACATAGGAGACGATGCGTGGACCGATCGGGCTCAGGAGACGGCGCGTGGAGCGATCGGGGCTTAGGAGACGAAGCGTGGACCGATCAGAGCGCAGGAGACGGTGCGTGGAGCGATCGGGGCTAGGAAACGGCGGGTGGACCGTCCGGGGCTTAGGAGACGATGCCTGGACCGATCGGGGCTCAGAAGACGGCGCGTGGACGGATCGGCGCTCGGAGACGGCGCTTGGACCGATCGGGGCTCAGAAGACGGCGCGTGGACTGATCGACGCTCGGAGACGGCGCGTGGAACGATCGGGGCTCAGGAGACGACGCGTGGACCGATCGGGGCTCAGGAGATGGCGCGTAGACCGATCGGGGCTCCGAAACGACGCGTTAACCGAGCGGGGCTTAGGAGACGATGCGTGGACCCATCGGAACTCGGAGACAGCGCGTGGACGGATCGGGGCTCGGAAACGGCGCGTAGAACGATCGGGGCTCAGGAGACGGCGCGTTAACCGATTGGGGCTTAGGAGACGTTGCGTGGACCGATCGGGGCTCGGAGACATTGCGTGGACCGACTGGGGCTCAGGCGGTTGCGCGTGGACCAATTGGGGTTCGGCGACGGCGCGTGGATCGATCGAGGCTTAGGAGACGGCGCGTGCATCGATCGGGGCCCGGAGACGGGTCGTAGACAGATGGGGGCTTAGGAGACGGCGCGTGAACCGATCGTGGTTGGGAGACGGCTCGTCCACCAATCGGGGCTTAGGAGACGACGCGTAGACCGATCGGGGCTGAGGAGACGGCGCGTGGACCGATCGGGGGTTAGGAGACGGCGCGTGGACCGATCGGGGCTGAGGAAGCGGCGGCTGGACCGATCGTGGCTCGGAGACGACGCGTGGACATATCGGGGCTTAGGAGACGATGCGTGCACCGATCGGGGCTCAGGAGACGGCGCCGTGGATGGATCAGGGCTTAGGGAACGACGCGTGAACCGATCGGGGCTCAGGCGACGGCGCTTGAGTGGATCGGGGCTTAGGAAACGACGCGTGGACCGATCGGGGCTCAGGAGACGGCGCGTGGACCGATCGGGGCTGGGAGACGGCGCGTGGAACGATCGGGGCTCAGGAGACTGCGCGTGGATGGAACGGGGCTTAGGGAACGACGCGTGGACCGATCGGGGCTCAGGAGACGGCGCGTGGACCGATCGGGGCTGGGAGACGGCGCGCGGAACGATCGGAGCTTAGGAGACGGCGCGTGGACCGATCGGAGATCAGGAGACGACGCGTGGACCGATCGGGGCTCTGGCAGCGGCGCACGGACCGATCGTGGCTCGGAGACGGCGCGTGTAGGCATCGGGGCTTTGAAGACGACGCATGGACCGAACGGTGCTCAGAAAACGGCGCGTGGACCGATCGGTGCTCGGAGACGATGCGTGGACCGATCGGGGCTCAGGAAACGGCGCGTGGAGCGATCAGGGCTCAGGTGACGACGCGTGGATCGATCGGGGCTCAGGAGACGACGCGTCGACCGATCGGGGCTCGGAGACAGCGCGTGGACCAACCGGGGCTCAGGAGATTCGCGTGGATCAATCGGGGCTGCGGAGGCGCCGCGTAGACGGATGGGGCTCCGGAGACGGCGCGTGGACCGATCGGCGCTCGGAGAGTGCGCGTGGACCGATTGGGGCTTAGAAGACGGCGCGTGGACCGATCGGGGCTCAGGAAGCGGCGCCTAGACCGATCGTGGCTCGGAGACGGCGCGTGGAGGCATCGGGTCTAAGAAGACGACGCATGGACCGAGCGGGGCTCGGGAGACGGCGCGAGGAGCGATCGAGGCTCAGGAGAAGACGCGTCAATTGATCGGGGCTCAGGAGACGACGCGTCGACGGATCGGGTCTTCGGAGACGACGCGTGAACCGACCGGGGATTAGGAGACGACGCGTCGACCGATCGGGGCTTAGGAGTCGACGCGTGGACTGATCGGGGCTGAGGAGAAGACGCGTGGGCCGATCCGGGCTTAGGAGAGGACCCGTCGACCGATCGGGGCTCAGGAGACGACGCGTGGACCGATCGAGGTTTAGCAGAGGGCGCGTCGGACGATCGGGGCTCAGGAGACGGCGCGTGGACGGATCGGGTCTCAGGAGACGGCGCGTGACCCGATCGGCGCTCGGAGACCGGGCGTGCACCGATCGGGGCTTAGGAGACGCCGCGTGCACCAATCGGGGCCCGGCGACGGGTCGTGGACAGATTAGGGCTTAGGAGACGGCGCGTGGACCGATCGGGGCTCGGAGACGGCGCGTGGACCGATCGGGGCTTAGGAGACGACGCGTGGACCGATCGGGGCTGAGGAGACGGTGCGTGGACCGATCGGGTCTCAGGAGACGGCGCGTGGACCGATTGGGGCTCGGATACGGCGTGTGAACCGATCGGGGCTCAGGAGGCCGCGCGTGGAACGATCATGGCTCGGCGACGGCTCGGGGACCGATCGGGGCTCGGAGACGACGCGTGGACCGATCGGGGCTCGGAGACCGCGCGTGGCCCGACTGGGGCTCAGGTGGTTCCGCGAGGACCAATTGGGGCTCAGGCGGTTGCGCGTGGACCGATCGGGGCTCGGAGACAACGCGTGCACCGATAGGGGCTCAGGAAGCGGCGCCTGGACCGATCAGGGCTTAGGAGACGACGCGTGGACCGGTCGGGGCTTAGGAGACTCGCGTGGATCTATCGGGGCTCCGGAGGCAGCGCGTGAACCGATCGGGGATCAGGAGACGGTGCGTGGAGCGATCGGGCCTTAGGAGACGGCGCGAATACCGATCGGGGCTGTCGAAACGGCGCCAGGACCGATCGTGACTCGGAGACGGAGAGTGGAGGCATCGGGGTTTAGAAGACGACGCATGGATCGATCGGGGCTCAGGAAACGGCGCGTGGACCGATCGGAGCTCGGAGACGACGCGTGGACCGATCGGGGCTCAGGAGACGGCGCGTGGAGCGATCGGGGCTCAGGAGACGGCGCGTGGACCGGTCGGGGCTTAGGAGACGGCGCGTGAACCGATCGGGGATGAGGAGACGGTGCGTGGAGCGATCGGGCCTTAGGAGACGGCGCGAAGACCGATCGGGGCTGTCGAAGCGGCGCTAGGACCGATCGTGGCTCGGAGACGGAGCGTGGAGGCATCGGGGCTTAGAAGACGACGCATGGACCGATTGGTGCTTAGGAGACGGCGCGTGGACCGATCGGGGCTCAGGAAGCGGCGCCTGAACCGATCGTGGCTCGGAGACGGCGCGTGGAGGCATCGGGCCTAAGAAGACGAGGCATGGACCGAGCGGGGCTCAGGAGACGGCGCGAGGAGCGATCGGGGCTCAGGAGAAGACGCGTCAATTGATCGGGGCTCAGGAGAGGACGCGTCGACGCATCGGGGCTCAGGAGACGGCGCGTGGACCGACCGGGGCTCAGGAGACTCGCGTGGATCGATCGGGGCTCAGGAGGCGACGCGTGGACCGATCGGGGCTCGGCGACGGCGCGTGGACCGACCGGGGCTCAGGAGGCCACGCCTGGACCGATCGGGTCTCGGCGACGGCGCGTGGACCGATCGAGGCTCGGAGACGACGCGTGGACCGATCGGGGCTCAGGAGACGGCGCGTGGACCGATCGGTGCTCAGGAGACGGCGCGTGGATCGATCGGGGCTCGGAGACGACGCGTGGAGCGATAGGGGCTCAGGAGACGGCGCGTGGAGCGGTCGGGGCTTAGGAGACCCGCGTGGACCGATTGGGGCTCAGGCGGTTGCGCGTGGATCAATTGGGATTCGGCGACGGTGCGTGGACCGATCGCGGCGCGGAGACGGCGCGTAAAACCGATCGGGACATAGGAGACGATGCGTGGACCGATCGGGCTCAGGAGACGGCGCGTGGAGCGATCGGGGCTTAGGAGACGAAGCGTGGACCGATCAGAGCGCAGGAGACGGTGCGTGGAGCGATCGGGGCTAGGAAACGGCGGGTGGACCGTCCGGGGCTTAGGAGACGATGCCTCGACCGATCGGGGCTCAGAAGACGGCGCGTGGACGGATCGGCGCTCGGAGACGGCGCTTGGACCGATCGGGGCTCAGAAGACGGCGCGTGGACTGATCGACGCTCGGAGACGGCGCGTGGAACGTTCGGGGCTCAGGAGACGACGCGTGGACCGATCGGGGCTCAGGAGATGGCGCGTAGACCGATCGGGGCTCCGAAACGACGCGTTAACCGAGCGGGGCTTAGGAGACGATGCGTGGACCCATCGGAACTCGGAGACAGCGCGTGGACGGATCGGGGCTCGGAAACGGCGCGTAGAACGATCGGGGCTCAGGAGACGGCGCGTTAACCGATTGGGGCTTAGGAGACGTTGCGTGGACCGATCGGGGCTCGGAGACATTGCGTGGACCGACTGGGGCTCAGGCGGTTGCGCGTGGACCAATTGGGGTTCGGCGACGGCGCGTGGATCGATCGAGGCTTAGGAGACGGCGCGTGCATCGATCGGGGCCCGGAGACGGGTCGTAGACAGATGGGGGCTTAGGAGACGGCGCGTGAACCGATCGTGGTTGGGAGACGGCTCGTCCACCAATCGGGGCTTAGGAGACGACGCGTAGATCGATCGGGGCTCAGGAGACGGCGCGTGGACCGATCGGGGCTCAGGAAACGGCGCGTGGACCGACTGGGCCTCAGGCGGTTGCGCGTGGACCAATTGGGGTTCGGCGACGGCGCGTGGACCCATCGGGGCTCGGAGACGGCGCGTCGACCGCTCGGGGTTCGGAGACGGCCCCTGGACCGTCCGGAGCTCAGGAGGCGATGCGTGGACCGATCGGGGCTCAGGAGACTGCGCGTGGATGGATCGGAGCTTAGGGAACGACGCGTGGACCGATCAGGGCTCAGGAGACGGCGCGTGAACCGATCGGCGCTCGGAGACGGCACCTGGACCGATCGGGGCTCCGGAGGCGCCGCGTGGACCGATGGGGATCAGGACACGGTGCGTGGACCGATCGGGGCTCGGAGACGGCGTGTGGACCGATCGGGGCCTGGGAGACGACGCGTGGACTGATCGGGGCGTAGGAAACGACGCGTGTACCTATCGGGGCTCAGGAGACAGCGAGTGGACCTATTGGGGCTCAGGAGACAGCGAGTGGACCTATTGGGGCTCAGGAGACGGCGCAGGGACCGATCGGGGCTCGGAAACGGCGCGTGGACCGATCGGGGCTCAGGAGACGGTGCGTGAACCAATCGGTGCTCGGAGACGGCGCGTGGACCGGTCGAGGCTTAGGAGAAGGCGGGTAGAACGTTCGGGGCTCAGGAGACGGAGCTTGGTCCGATCGGGGTTCAGGACACGGCGCTTGGATCAATCGGGGCTCGGAGACGGCGCGTGGACCGATCGGGGCTCCGGAGACGGCGCGTGGAGCGATCGGGGCTCGGAGACGGCGTGTGGACCGATCGGGGCCTGGGAGACGACGCGTGGACCGATCGGGGCTCGGAAACGGCGCGTGGACCGATCGGGGCTTAGGAGACGGCGCGTGGACCGATCGGGGCTTAGGAGCCGACGCGTGGACCGATCGTGGCTCAGGAGACGTCGCGTGGACCGATCGGGGCTCCGGAGACGGCGCGTGGAGCGATCGGGGCTCGGAGACGGCGTGTGGACCGATCGAGGCTCAGGAAACGGCGCATGGACCGATTGGGGCTCAGGAGGCCGCGCGTGGACCGATCACGGGTCGGCACCAGCGCGTGGACGGATCGGGGCTCAGGAGACGGCGGTGGACCGGTCGGGGCTCGGAGACGGCATGTTAAAAGATCGGGGCTTAGGAGACGATACGTGGACCGATAGGGCTCGGATACTGCGCGTGAACCGACCGGGGCTCAGGAGGCCGCGCGTTGACTGATCGGGGCTCGGAGATGACGGGTGGAACGATCGGGGCTCTGGAGACGGCGCGTGAACCGATCGTCGCTCGGAGACGGCGCTTGGACCGATCGGGGCTCGGAGACGGCGCGTGGACCGATCGGGGCTTAGGAGACGACGTGTGGACAGATTGGGGCTTAGGAATCGGCGCGTGGACCGATCGGGACTCCGGGACGGCGCGTGGACCGATCGGGGCTCAGGAGCCGGCGCGTGGATCGATCGGGGCTCAGGAGACGGCGCGTGGAGTGACCGGGGGTTAGGAGACGATAAGTGGACCGATTGGAGCTCAGGAGACGGCGCGTGGAGCGATCGGGGGTAAGAAGACGACGCATTGACCGCGCGCGGCTCAGGAGACGACGCGTGGAGCGGTCGGGGCTCGGAAACGGCGGGTGGACCGATTGGGGCTCAGGAGGCCGCGCGTGGGCCGATCGCGGCTCGGCGCCACCACGTGGACGGATCGGGGCTCAGAAGGCTGCGCGTGGTCCGATCATGGCTCGGCGACGGCGCGTGGACCGATCGCGGCTCGGAGACGGCGCGTGGAACGATCGGGGCTCAGGATACGGCGTGTGGACCGATTGGGGCTTACGAGACGGCGCGTGGACCGATTGGGGCTCAGGAAGGGGCGCCAGGACCGATCGTGGCTCGGAGACGACGCGTGGAGGCATCGGGGCTAAGAAGACAACGCATGGACCGAGCGGGGCTGAGGAAACGGCGCGAGGAGCGATCGGGGCTCAGGAGAAGACGCGTCAATTGATCGGGGCTCAGGAGACGACGCGGCGACGGATCGGGGATTAGGAGACGACGCGTGGACCGATTGGGGCTTAGCAGACGATGTGTGGACCGATCGGGGCTTAGGAGACGGCACGTGAATCGATCGGTGCCCAGGAGACGGCGCGTGAACCGGTCGGTGCCCAGGAGACGGCGCGTGAACCGGTCGGGGCTTAGGAGACGACGTGTCGACCGATCGGGGCTCGGAGACGACGCCTGGACCGATCGGGGCTCAGGAGACGGCACGTGGACCGATCGGGGCTTAGGAGCCGACGCGTGGACCGATCGGGGCTCAGGAGACGTCGCGTGGAGGCATCTGGGCTTAGAAGACGACCCGTGGATAGATCGGGGCTCGGCGCCTGTGTGTGGACGTATCGGGGTTCAGGAGACGGCACGTGAACCAATCGGCGCTCCGAGACGGCGCGGGGACCGATCGGGGATGAGGAGAAGGCGCGTGGACCGATCGGGGCTTAGGAGACGGCGCGTAGACCGATCGGGGCTCGGAGACGGCGCGTGGAACGATCGGGGCTCAGGTGACGGCGCGTCGAGCGATCGGGGCTCAGGAGACAGCGCGTGGACCGATCAGGGTTCACGAATCGGCGCCTGCACCGTTCGTGGCTCGGAGACGGCGCGTGGAGGTATCGGGGCTTAGAAGACGACGCATGGACCGATCGGGGCTCGGAAACAGCGCGTCGACCGATCGGGGCTTAGGAGACGGCACGTGAATCGATCGGGGCACAGGAGACGGCGCGTGCACCGGTCGGGGCTTAGGAGACGACGCGTCGACAGATCGGGGCTCAGGAGAAGGGGTGTGGACCGATCGGGTCTCGGCGATGGCGCGTGGACCGATCAGGGCTCGGAGACGACGCGTGGACCGATCGGAGCTCGGACACGGCCCGTGGACGGATCGGGGCTTAGGAGACGGCGCATGGACTAATTGGGGCTCAGGAGACGACGCGTGGACCGATCGGGGCTCGGAAACGACGCGTTAACCGAGCGGGGCTTAGGAGACTACGCGTGGACCGATCGGGGCGTAGGAGACGACGCGTGTACCTATCGGGGCTCACGAGACAGCGTGTGGACCGATTTGGCCTCAGGAGACGGCGCGTGGATCGATCGGGGCTCGGAGACGGCGCGTCGAACGATCGGGGCTCAGGAGACGGCGCGTAAAGTTATCGGCGCTCGGAGACGGCGCGTGGTCCGATCGGGGCTTACGAGACGACGCGTGGACCGATCGGGGCTTAGAAGACGACGCGTGGACCAATCGGGGCTCAGGAGACGGCGCGTGGACCGATCGGGTCTTAGGAGACGACGCGTGGACCCATCGGAGTTCGGAGACGATGCGTGGAATGATCGGGGCTCAGGAGACGGCGCGTGGACCGATCGGGGCTCGGAGACGGCGCGTGGACCGATCGGGGCTTAGGAGAAGGCGCTTGGACCGATCGGGGCTTAGGAGACGGCGCGTGGGCCGATCGGACCTCGGAGACGGCGCGTGGAACGATCGGGGCTCAGGAGACGGCGTGTGAACCGATCGGCGCTCGGAGACGGCGCGTGGACCGATCGGGGCTCGGAGACGGCGCGTGGACAGATCGGGGCTCAGGAGACAGCGCGTGGACCGACTGGGGCTCAGGCGGTTTCGCGTCGACCAATTGGGGTTCGGCGACGGCGCGGGGACCGATCGGGGCTCAGGAGACGGCGCGTGGACCGATCGGGGCTCAGGAGACGACGCGTGGACCGATCGGGGCTCAGGAAGCGGCGCCTGCACCGATCGTGGTGGGGAGACGGCGCAAAGAGGCATCTGGGCTTAGAAGACGACGCGTGGACCGATCGGGGCTCGGAGACAGAGCGTGTACCGACTGGGGCTCAGGAGACCGTGCGTGAACCGATCGGGGCTCGGCGACTGCGCGTGGACGGATCGGGGCTCGGAGACGGCGCGTAGAACGATCGGGGCTCAGGAGACGGCGCGTGAACCGATTGGGGCTTAGGAGACGTTGCGTGGACCGATCGGCGCTCGAAGACGGCGCGTGGACCGATCGGGGCTCAGGAGACTGCGCGTGGATGGATCGGAGCTTAGGGAACGGCGCGTTGACCGATCGGGGCTCAGGAGACGGCGCGTGGACCGAGCATGGCTCAGGAGGCCGCGCGTGGACCGACTGGGGCTCAGGAGGTTGCGCGTGGACCAATTGGGGTTCGGCGACGGGGCGTGGACCGACGGGGGCTCGGAGACGGCGCGTTAACCGATCGGGGCTTAGGAGACGATGCGAGGAGGCATCTGGGTTTACAAGACGACGTGTGGATCGATCGGGGCTCGGAGACGGCGCGTGAACCGACCGGGGCTCAGGAGAAGGCGCGTGGACCGATCGGGGCCCGGAGACGGCACGTTAATCGATCGGGGCTTAGGAGACGATGCGTGGACCGATCGGGCTCGGAACCGGCGCGTGAACCGATCGGGGTTCAGGAGACGGCGCGTGGATCGATTGGGCTCTGGAAGCGGCGCACGAACCGATCGTGGCTCGGAGACGGCGCGAGGAGCGATCGGGGCTCAGGAGAAGACGCGTCAATTGATCGGGGCTCAGGAGACGACGCAGCGACGGATCGGGGATTAGGAAACGGCGCGTGAACCGATCGGGGCTCAGGATACGGCGCGTGGACCGATCGGGGCTCAGGAGACGGCGCGTGGATCGATCGGGGCTCGGAGACGGCGCGTGGAACGATCGGGGCTCAGGAGACGGCGCGTGAAATGATCGGTGCTGGGAGACGGCGCGTGGACCGATCGGGGCTTAGGAGACAACGCGTGGACCGATTGGGGCTCAGGAAGCAGCGCCTGGACCGATCGTGGCTCGGAGACGGCGCGAGGAGGCATCTGGGCTTGGAAGACGACGCGTGGATCGATCGCGGCTCGGAGACGGCGCGTGATCCGGCCGGGGCTCAGGAGGCCGCGCGTGGACCGATCGAGGCTCAGGAGGCCACGCCTGGACCGATCGGGGCTCCGCGACGGCGCGTAGACCGATTGGGGCTTACGAGACGACGCGTGGACCGAACGGGGCTCAGGAGACGGCGCGGGAACCGATCGGCGCTCGGAGACGGCGAGTGGACCGATCAGGGCTTATGAGACGGCGCGTGGACCGATCGGGGCATATGAGACGGCGCGTGGACCGATCGGAGAACAGGAGAAGACGCGTGCACCGTTCGGAGCTCTGGAAGCGGCGCACGGACCGATCGTGGCTCGGAGACGGCGCGTGGAGGCATCGGGGCTTTGAAGACGACGCGTGGACCGAACGGTGCTCAGAAAACGCCACGTGAACCAATCGGCGCTCCGAGACGGCGCGTGGACCGATCGGGGATGAGGAGAAGGCGCGTGGACCGATCGGGGCTTAGGAGACGGCGCGTAGACCGATCGGGGCTCGGAGACGGCGCGTGGAACGATCGGGGCTCAGGTGACGGCGCGTCGAGCGATCGGGGCTCAGGAGACGACGCGTGAACGGACCGTGGCTTAGAATGCGTCACGCGGACCGATCGGCGATGGGATACGGCGTGTGGACGTATCGGGGCTTAGGAGACGATGCGTGGACCGATCGGGGCTCAGGAGACGGCGGGTGATCCAGTCGGGTCTTAGGAGACGACGCGTCGACCGATCGGGGCTCAGGGAAAGGCGTGTGGACCGATCGAGGCTCAGGAGACGGCGCCTGGACCGATCGGGGCTCGGCGACTGCGCGTGGACGGATCGGGGCTCCGGGGCGGCGCGTGGACCGATCGGGGATGAGGAGAAGGCGCGTGGACCGATCGGGGCTTAGGAGATGGCGCGTAGACCGATTGGGGCTCGGAGACGGCGCGTGGAACGATCGGGGCTCAGGAGACGGCGCGTGGATCGATCGGGGCTCGGAGGGGCCGCGTGGAACGATCGGGGCTCAGGAGACGGTGCTTGAACTTATCGGCGCTCAGAGACGGCCCGTGGACCGATCGGGGCTTAGGATACGGCGCGTGGACCGATCGGGGCTCAGGAGACGGCGCGTGGATCGATCGGGGCTCGGAGACGGCGCGTGGAACGATCGGGGCTCAGGAGGCGGCGCGTGAAATGATCGGTGCTGGGAGACGGCGCGTGGACCGATCGGGGCTTAGGAGACAACGCGTGGACCGATTGGGGCTCAGGAAGCAGCGCCTGGACCGATCGTGGCTCGGAGACGGCGCGAGGAGGCATCTGGGCTTGGAAGACGACGCGTGGATCGATCGGGGCTCGGAGACGGCGCGTGATCCGGCTGGGGCTCAGGAGGCCGCGCGTGGACCGATCGAGGCTCAGGAGGCCACGCCTGGACCGATCGGGGCTCCGCGACGGCGCGTGGACCGATAGGGGCTTAGGAGACGGCGCGTGGACCGATCGGGGCTCGGAGACGGGGCGTGGAATGATCGTGGCTCACGAGATGGCGCGTGAAATGATCGGCGCTCTGAGACGGCGCGTAGACCGATTGGGGCTTACGAGACGACGCGTGGACCGAACGGGGCTCGGAGACGACGCATGGACCGATCGGGGCTCGGAAACGGCGCGTGGACCGATCGGGGCTTAGGAGACGGCGCGTGGACCGATCGGGGCTTAGGAGCCGACGCGTGGACCGATCGTGGCTCAGGAGACGTCGCGTGGACCGATCGGTGCTCGGAGACTGCGCGTGGACGGACCGCGGCTTAGAATGCGGCACGCGGACCGATCGGGGATCGGAGACGGCGTGTGGACGTATCGGAGCTTAGGAGACGATGCGTGGACCGATCGGGGCTCAGGAGACGGCGCGTGGACCGGTCGCGGCTTAGGAGACGACGCCTGGACAGATCGGAGCTTAGGAGGCGGCGTGTGGAACGATCGGTGCTCAGGAGACGGCGCGTGCACCAATCGGCGCTCGGAGACGGCGCGTGGCGCGATCGGGGCTCGGAGATGGCACGTGGAACGATCGGGGCTCAGGAGACGGTGCGTGGAGGCATCGGGGCTTAGAAGACCACGCATGGACCAAGCGGGGCTCAGGAGACGGCGCGAGGAGCGATCGGGGCTCAGGAGAAGACGCGTCAATTGATCGGGACTCAGGAGACGACGCGGCGACGGATCGGGGCTTAGGAGACGACGCGTGGCCCGATTGGGGCTTAGGAGACGACGTGTGGATCGATCGGGGCTTAGGAGACGGCTCGTCAATCGATCGGTGCACAGGAGACGGAGGGTGAACCGGTCGGGTCTAAGGAGACGACGCGTCGACCGATCGGGGCTCAGGAGACGGCGCCTGGGCCGACCGGGGCTCGGCGACTGCGCGTGGACGGATCGGGGCTCAGGAGACGGCGCGTGGGCCGATCGGGGCTCGGAGACGGCGCGTTAACCGATCGGGGCTCGGACACGACGCTTGTACGGATCGGGGCTTGGTGACGGAGTGTTGACCGATCGCGGTTTACAGACGGCCCGTGGACGGATCGGGGCTCAGGAGACGGCGCGTGGATCGATCGGGGCTCGGAGACGCCGCGTGGAACGATCGGGGCTCAGGAGACGGCGCTTGAACTTATCGGCGCTCAGAGACGGCCCGTGGACCGATCGGGGCTTCGGATACGGCGCGTGGACCGATCGGGGCTCAGGAGACGGCGCGTGGATCGATCGGGGCTCGGAGACGGCGCGTGGAACGATCGGGGCTCAGGAGACGGCGCGTGAAATGATCGACGCTCGGAGACGGCGCGTGAACCGGTCGGGGCTCAGGAAGCGGTGCCTGGACCGATCGGGGCTTAGGAGAAGGCGCGTAGACCGATCGGGGCTTAGGAGACGGCGCGTAGATCGACCGGAGATCAGGAGAGGACGCGTCCACCGATCGGGGCTCTAGAAGCGGCGTCTGGAGGGATCGGGGCTCAGGAGACGATGCGTGGACCGATCGGGGCTCAGGTGACGGCGCGTGGACCGACCGGGGCTCAGGAGACTCGTGTGGATCGATCGGGGCTCCGGAGGCGCCGCGTGGACCGATGGGGATCAGGAGACGATGCGTAAACCAACCGGGGCTCAGGAGGCCACGCGTGGACCGATCGCGGCTCGGTGACGGCGCGTGGACCGATCCGGGCTCAGGAGACGGCGCGTGGACCGATCGGGGCTCAGGTGACGGCGCGTGGAGCGATCGGGGCTCAGGAGACGGCGCGTGAACTAATCGGCGCTCGGAGACGGCGCGTGGACCGATCGGGGCTGAGGAGAAGGCGCGTGGTCCGATCGGGGCTTATGAGACGGCGCGTTGACCGATCGGGGCTCGGAGATGGCACGTGGAATGATCGGGGCTTAGGAGATGGCGTGTGGACCGATCGGAGATCAGGAGACGACGCGTGGACCGAGAGGGCTCTGGAAGCGGCGCACGGACGAATCGTGGCTCGGAGACGGCGCGTGGAGGCATCGGGGCTTTGAAGACGACGCGTGGACCAAACGGTGCTCAGAAAACGGTGCGTGGAGCGATCGGGGCTCAGGAGACGGCGCGTGGACCGATCGGGGCTCAGGAGCCGGCGCGTGGACCGATTGGGGCTCGGATACGGCGCGTGAACCAACCGGGACTCAGGAGCCCGCGCGTGGACCGATCCCGGCTCGGCGACGGCGCGTGGACCGATGGGGGCTCAGGAGCCGCGCGTGGACCGATCATGGCTCGGTGACGGCGCGTGGACCGATCGGGGCTTAGGTGACGATGCGTGGACCGATTGGGGCTCATGAAGCAGCGCCTGGACCGATCGTGGCTCGGAGACGGCACGAGGAGGCATCTGGGCTTGGAAGACGACGCGTGGATCGATCGGGGCTCGGAGACGGCGCGTGAACCGACCGGGGCTCAGGAGTCCGCGCGTGGACCGATCGAGGCTCAGGAGGCCACGCCTGGACCGATCCGGGCTCCGCGACGGCGCGTGGACCGATCGAGGCTCGGAGACGACGCGTGTACGGATCGGGGATTCGGCGATGACGCGTGGACGGATCCGGGCTCAGGAGACGGCGCGTGGACGGATCGGGGCTCAGAGACGGCGCGTGGAACGATCGGGGCTCAGGAGACGGCGCGTGAACCTATCGGCGCTCGGAGACGGCGCGTGGACCGATAGGGGCTTAGGAGACGGCGCGTGGACCGATCGGGGCTCGGAGACATCGCGTGTAATGATCGGGGCTCAGGAGACGGCGCGTGAACCGATCGGGGTTTGGATACGACGCGTGGACCGATCGGGGCTCGGAGACAGCGCGTGGACCAACCGGGGCTCAGGCGGTTGCGCGGGGACCTATTGGGGTTCGGCGACGGCGCGTGGACCGATCCGGGCTCAGGAGACGGCGCCTGGACCGATCGGGGCTCGGAGACGGCGCGTGGAGCGATCGGGGCTCAGGAGACGGCGCGTGAACCGATTGGCGCTCGGAGACGGCGCGTGGACCGATCGGGGCTTAGGAGACGATGCGTGGACCGACCGGGCCTCGGAGACGGCGCGTGGACCGACCGGGGCTCAGGAGACCGCGCGTGGACCGATCGGGGCTCGGCGACTGCGTTGGATGTATCGGGGCTCAGGAGATGGCGCGTGAACCGATCGGCGGTCGGAGACGGCGCGTGGATCAATCGGGGCTTAGGAGACGGCGCGTGGACCTATCGGGGCTTAGGAGAAGACGCGTGGGCCGATCGGGGCTCAGGAAGCGTCGCCTGGACCGATCGTGACTCGGAGACGTCGCGTGGAGATATCGGGGCTTAAAAGACGACGCATGGACCGATCAGGGCTCAGGAAACGGCGCGTTGACCGATCGGTGCTCAGGAGACGACGCGTTAACAGAGCGGGGCTTAGGAGACGATGCGTGGACCGATCGGGGCTCGGAGACGGCGCGTGAACCGACCGGGGCTCAGGAGACGGCGCGTGGACCGATCGGGGCTCGAAGACGGCACGTTAACCGATCGGGGCTTAGGAGACGATGCGTGGACCGATCGGGCTCGGCGACGGCGCGTGGACCGATCGGAGCTCGGAGACGACGCGTGTACGGATCAGGGCTTGGTGACGGCGCGTTTACCGATAGCAGCTGGGAGACGGCCCGTGGACGGATCGCGGCATAGGAGACGGTGCGTGGAACGATCGGGGCTCAGGAGACGGCGCGTGGACCGGTCGGGGCTTAGGAGACGACGCGTGGACCGATCGAGGCTCGGAGACGACGCGTGTACGGATCGGGGATTCGCGGACGACGGGTGGACCGATCCGGGCTCAGGAGACAGCGCGTGGACCGATCGGGGCTCGGAAACGGTGCGTGGAACGATCGGGGCTCAGGAGACGGCGCGTGAACCGATCGACGCTCGGAGACGGCGAGTGGACCGATCGGGGCTTATGAGACGGCGCGTGGACCGATCGGGGCATATGAGACGGCGCGTGGACCGATCGGAGATCAGGAGAAGACGCGTGCACCGTTCGGGGCTCTGGAAGCGGCGCACCGACCGATCGTGGCTCGGAGACGGCGCGTGGAGGCATCGGGGCTTTGAAGACGACGCGTGGACCGAACGGTGCTCAGAAAACGCCGCGTGGACCGATGGGGGCTCGGAGACGCCGCTTGGACCGATCGGGGCTTAGGAGACGGCGCGTGGACCGATTGGGGCTTAGGAGACGGCGCGTGGACCGATCGGGGCTCAGGAAGCGGCGTCTGGACCGATCGGGGCTCAGGAGACGGCGCGAGGAGCGATCGAGGCTCAGGAGAAGACGCGTCAATTGATCGGGGCTCAGAAATCGGCGCGTGGAGCGATCGGGGCTCAGGGGACGACGCGTGGATCGATCGGGGCTCAGGAAACGACTCGTCGACCGATCGGGGCTCAGGAGACGGCGCGCGTACCGACCGGGACTCAGGAGTCTCGCGTGGACCGATCACTGCTCGGCGACGGCGCGTGGACGGATCGGGGCTCGGAGACGACGCGTGGACCGATGGGGGCTCGGATACGGCGCGTGAACCAACCGGGGCTCAGGAGGTCGCGCGTGGACCGATCGGGGCTTAGGAGACGACGCGTGGACCGATCGGGGCTTAGAAGACGACGCGTGGACCGATCGGGGCTCAGGAGACGGCGCGTGGACCGACCGGGGCTCAGGAGGCGACGCGTGGACCCATCGGGGCTCTGAGACGGCGTGTGAACCGATCGGGGCTTAGGAGACGATACGTGGACCGATCGGGTCTTAGGAGACGACGCGTGGACCGATCGGGGCTCAGGAAGCGACGCCTGCACCGTTCGTAGCTTGGAGACGGCGCGTGGAAGCATCGGGGCTTCGAAGACGACGCATGGACCAATCGGGACTCGGAAACGGCACCTGGACCGATCGGAGCTCGGAGACGACGCCTGGAGCGGTCGGGGCTCAGGAGAAGACGCGTGGATCGATCGGGGCTCAGGAGACGACGCGTCGACGGATCAGGGCTTAGGAGACGACGCGTGGACCGATCGGGGCTTAGGAGACAACGCGTGGACCGATCGGGGCTCAGGAGACGGCGCGTGGACCGATCGGGGCTCGGAGACGGCGCGTGGAATGATCGGGGCTTAGGAGCCGGCGCGTGGTCCGAACGGGGCTTAGGAGACAACGCGTGGACCGACCGGGGCTCAGGAAGCGGCGCCTGGACCCATCGTGGCTCGGAGACGGCGCGAGGAGGCATCTGGGCTTAGAAGACGACGCGTGGACCGATCGGGGCTCAGGAAACGGCCCGTGGAGCAATCGGGGTTCAGGAGACGACGCGTGGATCGATCAAGTCTCAGGAGACGACGCGTCGTCCGATCGGGGCTCAGGATGTGGCACGTGGACCCATCGGGGCTCGGAGACGGCACGTGGACCGATCAGGGCTTATGAGACGGCGCGTGGACCGATCGGAGATCAGGAGAAGACGCGTGCACCGATCGGGGCTCTGGAAACGACGCGTCGACCGTCCGGGGCTTAGGAGACGATGCCTGGACCGATCGGGGCTCAGAAGACGGCGCGTGGACGGATCGGCGCTCGGAGACGGCGCGTGGACCGATCGGGGCTCAGGAGACGGCGTGTGGACGGATCGACGCTCGGAGATGGCGCGTGGAACGATCGGGGCTCAGGAGACGACGCGTGGACCGATCGGGGCTCAGGAGACGGCGCGTAGACCGATCGGGGCTCCGAAACGACGCGTTAACCGAGCGGGGCTTAGGAGACGATGCGAAGATCGATCGGGGCTCAGGAGACGGCGCGTGGACCGACTGGGGCTCAGGCGGTTGCGCGTGGACCAATTGGGGTTCGGCGACGGCGCGTGGATCGATCGGGGCTTAGGAGACGGCGCGTGCATCGATCGGGGCCCGGAGACGGGTCGTGGACAGATGGGGGCTTCGGAGACGGCGCGTGGACCGATCGTGGCTGGGAGACGGCTCGTCCACCAATCGGGGCTTAGGAGACGACGCGTAGATCGATTGGGGCTCAGGAAGCGGCGCACGGACCGATCGTGGCTCGGAGACGGCGCGTGGCGGCATCGGGGCTAAGAAGACGACGCATGGACCGAGCGGGGCTCAGGAGATGGCGCGAGGAGCGATGGGGATCAGGAGACGGTGCGTGGACCGATCGGGGCACGGAGACGCCGCTTGGACCGATCGGGGCTTATGAGACGGCGCGTGGACCGATCGGAGATCAGGAGAAGACGCGTGCACCGATCGGGGCTCTGGAAGCGGCGCACGGACCGATCGTGGCTCGGAGACGGCGCGTGGCGGCATCGGGGCTAAGAAGACGACGCATGGAGCGAGCGGGGCTCAGGAGATGGCGCGAGGAGCGATGGGGATCAGGAGACGGTGCGTGGACCGATCGGGGCACGGAGACGCCGCTTGGACCGATCGGGGCTTAGGAGACGGCGCGTGGACCGATTGGGGCTTAGGAGACGGCGCGTGGACCGATCGGGGTTAGGAAGCGGCGCCTAGACCGATCGTGGCTCGGAGACGGCGCGTGGAGGCATCGGGGCTAAGAAGACGACACATGGATGGAGCGGGGCTCAGGAGACGGGGCGAGGAGCGATCGGGGCTCAGGAGAAGACGCGTCAATTGATCGTGGCTCAGAAATCGGCGCGTGGAGCGATGGGTGCTCAGGAGACGACGCGCGGACCGACCGGGGCTCAGGAGCCTCGCGTGGACCGATCATGGCTCGGCGACGGCGCGTGGACGGATCGGGGCTCGGAGACGACGCGTGGACCGATGGGGGCTCGGATACGGCGCGTGAACCAACCGGGGCTCAGGAGGTCGCGCGTGGACCGATGGCGGCTCGGTGACAGCGCGTGGACCGATCGGGGCTCAGGACTCTGCGCGTGGACCGATCGCGGCTCGGCGGCGGCGCGTGGACCGATCGGGGCTCGGAGACGACGCGTGGACCGATCGGGGCTCAGGCGGTTGCGCGTGGATCATTTGGGGTTCGGCGACGGCGCGTGGACCGATCTGTACTCGGAGACAGCGCGTTAACCGATCGGGGCTTAGGAAACGATGCATGGACCGATCGGGGCTTGGAGACGGCGCGTGGACCGACCGGGGCTCAGGAGACGACGCGTGGACCGATCCGGGCTCGGAGACGGCGCGTGGAATGATCGGGGCTCAGGAGACGGCGCTTGGACCGATCGGAGATCAGGAGACGATGCGAGGACCGATCAGAGCTCAGGAGACGGCGCGTAGAGCGATCGGCCTCGGAAACAGCGGGTGGACCGTCCGGGGCTTAGCAGACGATGCGTGGACCGATCGGGGCTCAGGAGACGGCGCGTGGAGCGATCGGGGCTCGGAAACGGCGGGTGGACCGTCCGGGGCTTAGGAGACGATGCGTGGACCGATCGGGGCTCAGAAGACGGCGCGTGGACGGATCGGCGCTCGGAGACGGCGCGTGGACCGATCGGGGCTCAGGAGACGGCGTGTGGACGGATCGACGCTCGGAGATGGCGCGTAGAACGATCGGGGCTCAGGAGACGACGCGTGGACCGATCGGGGCTCAGGAGACGGCGCGTAGACCGATCGGGGCTCCGAAACGACGCGTTAACCGAGCGGGGCTTAGGAGACGATGCAAAGACCGATCGGGGCTCAGGAGACGGCGCGTGGACCGACTGGGGCTCAGGCGGTTGCGCATGGACCAATTGGGGTTCGGCGACGGCGCGTGGATCGATCGGGGCTTAGGAGACGGCGCGTGCATCGATCGGGGCCCGGAGACGGGTCGTGGACAGATGGGGGCTTAGGAGACGGCGCGTGGACCGATCGTGGCTGGGAGACGGCTCGTCCACCAATCGGGGCTTAGGAGACGACGCGTAGATCGATCGGGGCTCAGGAGACAGCGCGTGGACCGATAGGGGCTCAGGAAACGGCGTCTCGGCCGACTGGGGCTCAGGCGTCTGCGCGTGGACCAATTGGGGTTCGGCGACGGCGCGTGGACCGATCGGGGCTCGGAGACGGCGCGTCGACCGCTCGGGGTTCGGAGACGGTGCCTGGACCGTCCGGGGCTCAGGAGGCGATGCGTGGACCGATCGGGGCTCAGGAGTCTGCGCGTGGATGGATCGGGGCTTAGGGAACGACGCGTGGACCGATCGGGGTTCAGGAGACGGCGCATGAACCGACCCTGGCTCAGGAGGCCGCGCGTGGACCGACTGGGGCTCAGGTGGTTGCGCGTGGACAAATTGGGGTTCGGCGATGGCGCGTGGACCGATTGGGGCTCGGATACGGCGCGTGAACCAATCGGGCCTCAGGAGGCCGCGCGTGGACCGATCGCGGCTCGGCGACGGCGCGTGGACCGATCGGGGCTCAGGAGGCCGCGCGTGGACCGATCATAGCTCGGCGACGGCGCGTGGACCGATCGGGGCTCGGAGACGGCGCGTGGACCGATCGGGGCTCGGCGACGGCGCGTGGACAGATCGAGGCTCGGAGACGACGCGTGCACGGATCGGGGCTTTGAAGACGACGCGTGGACGGACCGTGGCTCAAGAAACGGCGTGTGGAGCGATCGGGGCTCAGGAGACGACGCGTCGACCGATCAGGGCTCAGGTGACGGCGCGTGGACCGACCGGGGCTCAGGAGACAGCGCGTGAAATGATCGGCGCTCGGAGATGGCGCGTGGACCGATCGGGGCTTAAGAGACGACGGGTGGACTGATCGGGACTCAGGAGACGGCGCGTGGCCCGATTGGGGCTCGGATACGGCGCGGGAACCGACCGGGGCTCAGGAGGCCGCTCGAGAACCGATCGCGGCTCGGCGACGGCGCGTGGACCGATCGGGGCTCAGGAGGCCGCGCGTGGACCGATCATGGCTCGGCGACGGCGCGTAGACCGATCGGGGCCCGGAGACGACGCGTGGACTGATCGGGGCTCGCAGACAGCGCGTGGACCGACTGGGGCTCAGGCGGTTGCGCGTGGACCAATTGGGGCTCCGGAGGCGGCGCGTGGACCGATTGTGGAGCAGAAGATGGTGCGTGGACCGATCGGGGCTCGGAGACGGCGTGTGGACCGATCGGAGCTTAGAAGACGACGCCTAGACCGATTGGGGCTCAGGAGACAGCGCGTGGACTGACCGGGGCTCGGAGACAGCGCGTCGATCGATCGGGGTTCGGTGACGGCGCGTGGACCGTCCGGGGCTCAGGAGGGGATGCGTGGACCGATCGCGGCTCTGGAGACTGCGCGTGGATCGATCGGGGCTTAGGGAACGATGCGTGGACCAATCGGGGCTCAGGAGACGGCGCGTGGACCGATCGGGGCTCGAAGACGACGCGTGGACCGATCGGGGCTCGGAGACAGCGCGTGGACGGACTGGGGCTCAGGCGGTTTCGCGTGGACCAATTGGGGTTCGGCGACGGCGCGTGGACCGATCGCGGCTCGGAGACGGCGCGTTAACCGATCGGGGCTTAGGAGACGGCGCGTGAACCGATCGCCGCTCGGAGACGGCCCGTGGAACGATCGGAGCACAGGAGACGGCGCGTGGAGCGATCGGGGCTGAGGAGACGATGCGTGGATCGGTCGGGGCTCAGGAGACGACGCGTGGACCGATTGGAGCTCGGAGACAACGCGTGGACCGACTGGGGCTCAGGCGGTTGCGCGTGGACCAATTGGGGTTCGGCGACGGCGCGTGGACCGATCGCGGCTCGGAGCCGGCGCGTTAACCGATCGGGGCTTAGGAGACGGCGCGTGAACCGATCGCGCTCGGAGACGGCCCGTGGATCGATCGGGGCTTAGGCGAAGGCGCGTGGACCGATCGGGGCTTAGGAGACAATGCGTGGACCAATCGGGGCTCGGAGACGGCGCCTGGACCGACCGGGGCTAAGCAGGCCGCAGGTGGACCGATCGAGGCTTAGGAGCCGACGCGTGGACCGATCGGGGCTCGGAAACGGCCCGTGGAACGATCGGAGCACAGGAGACGGCGCGTGGAGCGATCGGGGCTGAGGAGACGATGCGTGGATCGGTCGGGGCTCAGGAGACGACGCGTCGACCGATCGGGGCTCAGGAGACGACGCGTGGACCGATCGGGGCTTAGGAGAAAACGCGTGGACCGATCGGGGCTCAGGAAGCGGCGCCTGCATCGATCGTGGTTGGGAGACGGCGCAAGGAGGCATCTGGGCTGAAAAGACGACGCGTGGACCGATCGGGGCTCGGGAAATGGCGCGTGGACCGACCGGGGCTCAGGAGGCCGCGCCTGGACCGATCGGGGATCGGCGACGGCGCGTGGACCGATCGGGGCTCAGGAAACGGGCCTAGGAGCAATCGGGGTTCAGGAGACGACGCGTCGTCCGATCGGGGCTCAGGATGCGGCGCGTGGACCCATCGGAGCTCGGCGACGGCGCGTGGACCGATCGAGGCTCGCAGACGAAGCGTGTACGGCTCGGGGATTCGGGGACGACGCGTGGAACGATCCGGGCTCAGGAGACGGCGCGTGGACCGATCGGGGCTCAGAGACGGCGCGTGGAACGATCGGGGCTCGGGTGGTGGCGCGTGGACCGATCGAGGCTCAGGAAGCGGCGCCTGGACCGATCGTGGCTCGGAGACGGCGCGAGGACCGATCGGGGCTCGGAAACGACGCGTTAACCGAGCAGGGCTTAGGAGACGGCGCGTGCACCGGTCGGGGCTTAGGAGACGACGCGTCGACAGATCGGGGCTCAGGAGAAGGGGTGTGGACAGATCGGGGCTCAGGAGACGGCGCGTGGACCGATCGGGGCTCAGCTGACGGGGCGTGAACCGATCGGCGCTCGGAGACGGCGCGTGGACCGATCGGGGCTTAGGAGAAGGCGCTTGGACCGATCGGGGCTTAGGAGACGGCACGTCGACCGACCGGAGATCGGGAGATGACGCGTGGACCGATCGGGTCTCTGGAAGCGGCGCACGGACCGATCGTGGCTCGGAGACGACGCGTGTACGGATCGGGGATTCGGGGACGACGCGTGGAACGATCCGGGCTCAGGAGACGGCGCGTGGACCGATCGGGGCTCGGAGACGGCGCGTGGACCGATCGGGGCTCGGAGACGGCGCGTGGACCGATCGGGGCTTAAGAGAAGGCGCTTGGACCGATCGGTGCTTCGGAGACAGCGCGTGGGCCGATCGGAGCTCGGAGACGGCGCGTGGAACGATCGGGGCTCAGGAGACGGCGCGTGAACCGATCGGCGCTCGGAGACGGCGCGTGGACCGATCGGGGCTTAGGGGACGGCGCGTGGACCGATCGCGGCTTAGGAGGCGGCGCGTGGACCCATCGGGGTTCGGAGACGATGTGTGGAACGATCGGGGCTCAGGAGACGACGCGTGGACCGATCGGGGCTCGGAAACGACGCGTTAACCGAGCAGGGCTTAGGAGTCGACGCGTGGACCGATCGGGGCGTAGGAGACGTCGCGTGTACCTATCGGGGCTCACGAGACAGCCTGTGGACAATTTGGGCTCAGGAGACGGCGCGTGCACCGGTCGGGGCTTAGGAGACGACGCGTCGACAGATCGGGTCTCAGGAGAAGGGGTGTGGACAGATCGGGGCTCAGGAGACGGCGCGTAGACCGATCGGGGCTCGGCGATGGCGCGTGGACCGATCGGAGCTCGGACACAGCCCGTGGACGGATCGGGGCTTAGGAGACGGCGCATGGACTAATTGGGGCTCAGGAGACGACGCGTGGACCGATCGGGGCTCGGAAACGGTGCGTGGACTGATCGGGGCTTAGGAGCCGACGCGTGGACCGATCGGGGCTCAGGAGACGACGCGTCGACCGATCGCGGCTTAGGAGGCGGCGCGTGGACCCATCGGGGTTCGGAGACGATGTGTGGAACGATCGGAGCTCGGAGACGGCGCGTGGACCGGTCGGGGCTTAGGAGACTCGCGTTGATCGATTGGGGCTCCGGAGGCGGCGCGTGAACCGATCGGCCCTCGGAGACGGTGCGAGGAGGCGTCTGGGGTTAGAAGACGACGCGTGGACCGATCGGGGCTCAGGCAACGGCGCGTGACCCAATCGGGCCTTAGGAGACGACGCGTGGACCGATCGGAGCTCGGAGACGGCGCGTGGACCGGTCGGGGCTTAGGAGACTCGCGTTGATCGATTGGGGCTCCGGAGGCGGCGCGTGAACCGATCGGGGCTTAGGAGACTACGCGTGGAGGCATCGGGGCTCAGGAGGCCGCGCGTGGACCGTTCATGGCTTTGCGGCGGCGCGTAGACCGATCGGGGCTCGGAGACGACGCGTAGACCAATCGGGGCTCGGAGACGACGCGTGTACGGATCGAGGCATGGAGACGGCGCGTGGACCGATCGGAGCTCGAAGACGACGCGTGGACCGATCCGGGCTCAGGAGACGGCGCGTGGAGCGGTCGGGGCTCAGGAGAAGACGCGTGGATCGATCGGGGCTCAGGAGACGACGCGTCCGCGGATCGGGGCTTAGGAGACGACGCGTGGATCGATCGGGGCTCGGAGATGGCGCGTGGAACGATCGGGGCTCAGGAGACGGCGCGTGAAGTTATCGGCGCTCGGAGACGGCGCGTGGACCGATCGAGGCTCGGAGACGACGCGTGTACGGATCGGGGATTCGGGGACGACGCGTGGAACGATCCGGGCTCAGGAGACGGCGCGTGGACCGATCGGGGCTCAGGAAACGGCGTGTGGACCGATCAGAGCTCGGAGACGACGCGTGGACCGATCGGGGCTTAGGAGACTACGCGTGTACCTATCGGGGCTCAGGAGACAGCGCGTGGACCGATCGGGGCTCAGGAGGCGGTGCGTGGATCGATCGGGGCTCGGAGACGGCGCGTGGAACGAGCGGGTCTCAGGAAGCGGCGCCTGGACCGATTGGGGCTTAGGAGACGGCGCGTGGACCGATCGGGGCGCAGGAAGCGGCGCCTGGACCGATCGTGGCTCGGAGACGGCGCGTGGAGGCATCCGGGCTAAGAAGACGACGCATGGACCGAGCGGGGTTCAGGAGACGGCGCGAGGCCCGATTGGGGCTCGTACACTGCGCGTGAACCGACCGGGGCTCAGGAGGCCGCGCGTGGACCGATCATGGCTCGGCGACGGCGCGTAGACCGATCGGGGCTCGGAGACGACGTGTGGACTGATCGGGGCTCGAAGACAGTGCGTGGACCGACTGGGGCTCAGGCGGTTGCGCGTGGACCAATTGGGGCTCCGGAGGCGGCGCGTGGACCGATTGTGGAGCAGAAGATGATGCGTGGACTGATCGGGGCTCGGAGACGGCGCCTGGACCGATAGGAGCTTAGAAGACGACGCCTAGACCGATTGGGGCTCAGGAGACAGCGCGTGGACTGATCGGGGCTCGGAGACGGCGCGTTAACCGATCGGCGCTCGGAGACAGCGCGTCGACCGATCGGGGTTCGGTGACGGCGCGTGGACCGTCCGGGGCTCAGGAGGGGATGCGTGGACCGATCGCGGCTCTGGAGACTGCGCGTGGATAGATCGGGGCTTAGGGAACGACGCGTGGACCGATCGGGGCTCAGGAGACGGCGCGTGAACCGACCGGGGCTCAGGAGACCGCGCGTGGACCGATCGCGGTTCGGCGACGGCGCGTGGACCGATCGGGGCTCAGGAGACGGCGCGTGAACCGATCGGCGCTCGGAGACAGCGCGTGCACCGATCGGGGCTTAGGAGACGGCGCGTGGACCGACCGGGGTTTAGGAGAAGACGCTTGGACCGAACGGGGCTTAGGAGACGGCCCGTGGACCGATCGGGGCTCCGGAGACGGCGCGCGGACCGACTGGGGCTCAGGAGACTCGCGTGGATCGATCGGGGCTCCGGAGGCGCCGCGTGGACCGATTGGGATCAGGAGACGACGCGTGGACCGATCGGGCGTAGGAGACGACGCGTGTACCTATCGGGGCTCACGACACAGCGTGTGGACCGATTGGGGCTCAGGAGACGGCACGTGGAACGATCGGGGCTCAGGAGACGGCGCCTCAATCGATCGGCGCGCGGAGATGGCACGTGGAACGATCGGGGCTTAGGAGACGGCGCGTGGACTAATAGGAGATCAGGAGAGGACGCGTGGACCGATCGGGCTGTGGAAGCGGCGCACGGACCGATCGTGGCTCGGAGACGGCGCGTGGACCGATCGAGGCTCGGCGACGGCGCGTGGACCGATCGCGGCTCGGAGACGACGCGTGTACAGATCAGGGCTTGGTGACGGCGCGTTTACCGATAGCAGCTCGAAGACGGCCCGTGGACGGATCGCGGCTTAGGAGACGGCGCGTGGACCGATCGAGGCTCGGAGACGACGTGTGTGCGGATCGGGGATTCGAGGACGACGGGTGGACCGATCCGGGCTCAGGAGACGACGCGTCGTCCGATCGGGGCTCAGGATGCGGCGCGTGGACCCATCGGGGCTCGGAGACGGCACGTGGACCGATCAAGGCTTAGGACACGACGCGTTGACCGATCGGGACTCAGGAGGCGGCGCGTGGACCGATCGCGGTTCGGCGTCGGCGCGTGGACCGATCGGGGCTCAGGAGGCCGCGCGTGGACCGATCGGGGCTCAGGAGACGGCGCGTGGACCGATTGGGGCTCGGATACGGCGCGTGAACCAGTCGGGCCTCAGGAGGCCGCGCGTGGACCGATCGCGGCTCGGCGACGGCGCGTGGATCGATCGGGGCTCAGGAGGCCGCGCGTGGACCGATCATAGCTCGGCGACGGTGCGTAGACCGATCGGGGCTCGGAGACGGCGCGTGGAACGATCGGGGCTCAGGAGACGGCGCGTGAACCGATCGGCGCTCGGAGACGGCGCGTGGACCGATCGGGGCTTAGTAGAAGGCGCTTGGACCGATCGGGGCTTAGGAGACGACGCGTGGACCGATCGGAGCTCGGAGACGGCGCGTGGAACGATCGGGGCTCAGAAGATGGCGCGTGAACCGATCGGCGCTCGGAGACGGCGCGTGGACCGATCTGAGCTCGGAGACAGCGCGTGGACCGACTGGGGCTCAGGCGGTTGCGCGTGGACCGATCGGGGCTTAGGAGCCTCGCGTGGATCGATCGGGGCCCCGGAGGCGCCGCGTGGACCCATGGGGATCAGGAGACAGTGCGTGAACCGATCGGGGCTCGGAGACGGCGCGTGGACCGATCGGGGCTTAGGAGACAACGCGTGGACCGTTCGGGGTGTAGGAGACGACGCGTGTACCTATCGGGGCTCAGGAGACAGCGCGTGGACCGATCGGGGCTCGGCGACTGCGCGTCGACTTATCGGGGCTCAGGAGACGGCGCGTGGACCGATTGGAGCTTAGGAGACGGCGCGTGGACCGTTTGGGGCTCGGATACGGCGCGTGAACCGATCGGGGCTTAGGAGTCGACGCGTGGACCGATCGGGGCTCAGGAGACGGCGCGTGGACCGATCGGGGCTTCGGAGACGGTACGTGGACCGATCGGGGCTCGGAGACGGTACGAGGACCGACCGGAGCTCAGGAGATTCGCGTGGATCGATCAGGGCTCCGGAGGCGGCGCATGGATCGATTGGGGAGCATGAGATGGTGCGTGGACCGATCGGGGCTCGGAGACGGCGCACGGACCGATCGGGGCTTAGGAGACGACGCCTGGGCCGATTGGGGCTCAGGAGGCCGCGAGTGGACCGATCGCGGCTCGACTCCGCGCGTGGACGGATCAGGCATCAGGAGACGGCGCGTGGACCGATCGGGGTGGGGAGACGGCGCGTGGACCGATCGGAGCTCAGGAAGCGGCGCGTGGACCGAACGGTGCTCGGAGACGACGCGTGAACCGATCGGCGCTCAGGAGACGGCGCGTGGAGCGATCGGAGCGCAGGAGACGACGCGTTAACAGAGCGGGGTTTAGGAGACGATGCGTGGACCGATCGGTGCTTGGAGACAGCGCGTGGACCGACTGGGGCTGAGGAGGTGGCGCGTGGACCAATTGGGGTTCGGCGACGGCGCGTGGACCGACCGGGGATTAGGAGACGACGCGTCGACCGATCGGGGCTTAGGAGACTACCCGTCGACCGATCGGGGCTTAGGAGACGACGCGTAGACCGATCGGGGCTTAGGAGGCGGCGCGTGGACCCATCGGGGCTCGGAGACGGCGCGTTAACCGATCGGGGCTTAGGAGACGATGCGTGGACCGATCGGGTCTCGGAGACGGCGCGTGGACCGACCGGGGCTAAGGAGGCCGCGCGTGGACCGATCGAGGCTCGTCGACGGCGCGTGGACCGATCGGGACTCGGAGACGGCGCGTGGAACGATCGGGGCTCAGGAGACGGCGCGTGAAATGATCGGCGGTCTGAGACGGCGCGTGGACCGATTGTGGCTTACGAGACGGCGCGTGGATCGATCGGGGCTCAGGAAGCGGCGCCTGGACCTATCGTGGCTCGGAGACGGCGCGTGGAGTCATCGGGGCTAAGAACACGACGCATGGACCGAGCGGGGCTCAGGAGACGGCGCGAGGAGCGATCGAGGCTCAGGAGAAGACGCGTCAATTGATCGGGGCTCAGGAGACGACGCGGCGACGGATCGGGGCTTAGGAGACGACGCGTGGACCGATCGGGGCTCGGAGACGGTAGGAGGACCGACCGGAGCTCAGGAGATTCGCGTGGATCGATCAGGGCTCCGGAGGCGGCGCATGGACCGATTGGGGAGCATGCGATGGTGCGTGGACCGATCGGGGCTCGGAGACGGCGCACGGACCGATCGGGGCTTAGGAGACGACGCGTGGACCGATTGGGGCTCAGGAGGCCGCGCGTGGACCGATCGGGGTGTAGGAGACGACGCGTGTACCTATAGGGGCTCAGGAGACAGCGCGTGGACCGATCGGGGCTCGGCGACTGCGCGTCGACGTATCGGGGCTCAGGAGACGGCGCGTGGACCGATTGGAGCTTATGAGACGGCGCGTGGACCGATTGGGGCTCGGATACGGCGCGTGACCCGATCGGGGCTTAGGAGACGACGCGTGGACCGATCGGGGCTCAGGTGACGGCGCGTGGACCGATCGGGGCTTCGGAGACGGTACGTGGACCGATCGGGGCTCGGAGACGGTACGAGGACCGACCGGAGCTCAGGAGATTCGCGTGGATCGATCAGGGCTCCGGAGGCGGCGCATGGACCGATTGGGGAGAATGCGATGGTGCGTGGACCGATCGGGGCTCGGAGACGGCGCACGGACCGATCGGGGATTAGGAGACGACGCGTGGACCGATCGGGGCTCGGAGACGGCGCGTGGACCGACTGGGGCTAAGGAGGCCGCGCGTGGACCTATCGAGGCTTAGGAGTCGACGCGTGGACCGATCGGGGCTGAGGAGACGGCGCGTGGACCGAACGGGGCTCGGAGACGGCGCGTGGAACGATCGGAGCACAGGAGACGGCGCGTGAACCGGTCGGCGCTCGGAGACGGCGCGTGGATCGATCGGGGCTTAGTAGCCGACGCGTGGACCGATCGGGGCTCAGGTGACGGGGCGTGAAATGATCGGCGCTCTGAGACGGCGCGTCGACCGATCGGTGCTCGGAGACGGCGCGTGGACGGACCGCGGCTCAGAATGCGGTACGCGGACCGACCGGGGATCGGACACGGCGTGTGGACCGATCGAGGCTCGGAGACGACGCGTTTAAGGATCGGGAATCAGGAGACGCCGCGTGGAACAATCCGGGCTCAGGAGACGAAGCGTGGACCGATCGGGGCTCGGAGACGCCGTGTGGAACGATCGGCATTCGGAGACGGCGCGTGGATCGATCGGGGATCGGGGACGGCGCGTGGAACGATCGCGACTCGGAGTCGACGCGTTAGCCGATCGGGGCTTAGGAGACGATGCGTGGACCGATCGGGGCTCGGAGACGGCGCGTGGACCGATCGGGGCTTAGGAGACGGCGCGTGGACCGATCGGAGATCAGGAGATGACGCGTGGACCGATCGGGGTTGTGGAAGCAGCGAACGGACCGATCGTGGCTCGGAGACGGCGCGTGGAGGCATCGGGGCTTTGAAGACGACGCGTGGACCGATCGGGGCTCAGGAAACGGCGTGTGGTGCGATCGGGGCTCAGGAGACGACGCGTGGATCGATCGGGGCTCACGAGACGACGCGTCGAACAATCGGGGCTCAGGAGATGGCGCGCGGACCGACTGGGGCTCAGGAGACTCGCGTGGATCGATCGGGGCTCCAGAGGCGCCGCCTGGACCGATTGGGACCAGGAGACGGTGCGTGAACCGTTCGGGGCTCGGAGACGGCGCGTGGACCGATCGGGGCTCGGAGACGACGCGTAGTCCGATCGGTGCTCGGAGACAGCGCGTGGACCGACTGGGGCTCGGAGACGGCGCGTGAACCGATCGTGGCTTAGGAGAAGGCGCGTGGAATGATCGGGGTTCAGGAGACGGCGCGAGGAGCGATCAGGGCTCAGGAGAAGATGCGTCAATTGATCGGGGCTCAGGACACGACGCGGCGACGGATCGGGGCTTGGAGACGGCGCGTGGACCGATCGGGGCTTAGGAGACGACGCGTGGACCGATCGGGGCTCAGGAGACGGCGCGTGGACCGATCGGGGCTCGGAGACGACGCGTGTAGCGATAGGGGCTCAGGAGACGGCGCGTGGAGCGGTCGGGGCTTAGGAGACCCGCGTGGACCGATTGGGGCTCAGGCGGTTGCGCGTCGATCAATTGGGATTCGGCGACGGTGCGTGGACCGATCGCGGCGCGGAGACGGCGCGTAAAACCGATCGGGACATAGGAGACGATGCGTGGACCGATCGGGCTCAGGAGACGGCGCGTGGAGCGATCGGGGCTTAGGAGACGAAGCGTGGACCGATCAGACCGCAGGAGACGGCGCGTGGAGCGGTCGGGGCTAGGAAACGGCGGGTGGACCGTCCGGGGCTTAGGAGACGATGCCTGGACCGATCGGGGCTCAGAAGACGGCGCGTGGACGGATCGGCGCTCGGAGACGGCGCCTGGACCGATCGGGGCTCAGAAGACGGCGCGTGGACTGATCGACGCTCGGAGACGGGGCGTGGAACGATCGGGGCTCAGGAGACGACGCGTGGACCGATCGGGGCTCAGGAGATGGCGCGTAGACCGATCGGGGCTCCGAAACGACGCGTTAACCGAGCGGGGCTTAGGAGACGATGCGTGGACCCATCGGGGCTCGGAGACAGCGCGTGGACGGATCGGGGCTCGGAGACGGCGCGTAGAACGATCGGGGCTCAGGAGACGGCGCGTTAACCGATTGGGGCTTAGGAGACGTTGCGTGGACCGATCGGGGCTCGAAGACGGCGCGTGGACCGATCGGGGCTCGGAGACAGTGCGTGGACCGACTGGGGCTCAGGCGGTTGCGCGTGGACCAATTGGGGTTCGGCGACGGCGCGTGCATCGATCGGGGCTTAGGAGACGGCGCGTGCATCGATCGGGGCCCGGAGACGGGTCGTAGACAGATGGGGGCTTAGGAGACGGCGCGTGAACCGATCGTGGTTGGGAGACGGCTCGTCCACCAATCGGGGCTTAGGAGACGACGCGTAGATCGATCGGGGCTCAGGAGACGGCGCGTGGACCGATCGGGGCTCAGGAAACGGCGCGTGGACCGACTGGGGCTCAGGCGGTTGCGTGTGGACCAATTGGGGTTCGGCGACGGCGCGTGGACCCATCGGGGCTCGGAGACGGCGCGTCGACCGCTCGGGGTTCGGAGACGGCGCGTGGATGGATCGGAGCTTAGGGAACGACGCGTGGACCGATCAGGGCTCAGGAGACGGCGCGTGAACCGATCGGCGCTCGGAGACGGCACCTGGACCGATCGGGGCTTAGGAGACGGCGCGTGGACCAATAGGAGATCAGGAGTGGACGCGTGGACCGATAGGGCTCTGGAAGCGGCGCACGGACCGATCGTGGCTCGGAGACGGCGCGTGGAGGCATCGGGGCTTAGGAGACGAAGCGTGGACCGATCAGAGCGCAGGAGACGGCGCGTGGAGCGATCGGGGCCAGGAAACGGCGGGTGGACCGTCCGGGGCTTAGGAGACGATGCCTGGACCGATCGGGGCTCAGAAGACGGCGCGTGGACGGATCGGCGCTCGGAGACGGCGCCTGGACCGATCGGGGCTCAGAAGGCGGCGCGTGGACTGATCGACGCTCGGAGACGGCGCGTGGAACGATCGGGGCTCAGGAGACGACGCGTGGACCGATCGGGGCTCAGGAGATGGCGCGTGGTCCGATTGGGCCTCACGAGACGGCGCGTGGACAGATCGGGGCTCGGAGACGACGCGTGGAGGCATCGGGGCTTTGAAGACGACGCGTGGACCGAACGAGGCTCAGAAAACGGCACCTGGAGCGATCGGGGCTCAGGAGACGGCGCGCGGACGGACCGGGGCTCAGAAGCCTCGCGTAGATCGATCGGGGCTCCGGAGGCGCCGCGTGGACCGATCGGGGCTCAGGATACGGCGTGTGGACCGATCGGGGCTTCGGAGACGGTACGTGGACCGATCGGGGCTCGGAGCCGGCGTGTGGACCGATCGGGGCATAGGAGACGACGCGTGTACCTATCGGGGCTCAGGAGACAGCGCGTGGTCCGATTGGGCCTCACGAGACGGCGCGTGGACAGATCGGGGCTCGGAGACGACGCGTGTACGGATCGGGGATTCGGGGACGAGGCGTGGACCGATCGGGGCTCAGGAGACGACGCGTCGACGCATCGGGGCTTAGGAGACGACGCGTGGACCGATCGGGGCTTAGGAGACGACGCGTGGACCGATCGGGGCTCAGGAAGCGGCGCCTAGACCGATCGTGGCTCGGAGACGGCGCGTGGAGGCATCGGGCCTAAGAAGACGACGCATGGACCGAGCGGGGCGCAGGAGACGGCGCGAGGAGCGATCGGGGCTGAGGAGAAGACGCGTGGGCCGATCGGGGCTCAGGAGACGGCGCGTAGACCGATCGGGGCTCGGAAACGACGCGTTAACTGAGCGGGGCTTAGGAGACTATGCGTGGACCGATCGGGGCTCGGAGACAGCGCGTGTACCGACTGGGGCTCAGGAGGTTGCGCGTGGACCAATTGGGGTTCGGCGACGGCGCGTGGACCGACCGGGGCTCAGGAGACCGCGCGTGAACCGATCGGGGCTCGGCGACTGCGCGTGGACCGATCGGGGCTAAGGAGACGACGTGTGGACCGATCGGGGCATAGGAGACGACGCGTGTACCTATCGGGGCTCAGGAGACAGCGCGTGGTCCGATTGGGCCTCACGAGACGGCGCGTGGACAGATCGGGGCTCGGAGACGACGCGTGTACGGATCGGGGATTCGGGGACGAGGCGTGGACCGATCGGGGCTTAGGAGACGACGCGTGGACCGATCGGGGCGTAGGAGACGACGCGTGGACCGATTGGGGCTTAGGAGACGCCGCGTGGACCGATCGGGGCTCAGGAAGCGGCGCTAGACCGATCGTGGCTCGGAGACGGCGCGTGGAGGCATCGGGCCTAAGAAGACGACGCATGGACCGAGCGGGGCGCAGGAGACGGCGCGAGGAGCGATCGGGGCTCAGGAGAAGACGCGTCAATTGATCGGGGCTCAGGAGAGGACGCGTCGACGCATCGGGGCTCAGGAGACGGCGCGTGGACCGACCGGGGCTCAGGAGACTCGCGTGGATCGATCGGGGCTCAGGAGGCGACGCGTGGACCCATCGGGGCTCGGAGACGACGTGTGGACGTATCGGGGCTTAGGAGACGACGCGTGGACGGATCGGGGCTCAGGAGAAGGCGCGTGAACCGATCGGCGCTCGGAGACGGCGCGTGGACCGATCGGGGCTTAGGAGACGATGCGCGGACCGATCGGAGGTCAGGAGGCGGCGCGTGGACCCATCGGGGCTCGGAGACGGCACGTGGACCGATCAGGGCTTAGGAGACGACTCGTGGACCGATCGGGGCTCCGGAGATAGCGCGTGGACCGGTCGGGGCTTAGGAGACTCGCGTGGATCTAACGGACCTTCGGAGGCGGCGTGTGAACCGATCGGGGAGTAGGAGACGGTGCGTGGAGCGATCGGGGCGTAGGAGACGGCGCGTGGACCGATCGGGGCTGGTGAAGCGGCGCCTGGACCGATCGTGGCTCGGAGACGGCGTGTGGAGGCATCGGGGTTTAGAAGACGACGTATGGACCGATCGGGGCTCAGGATACGGCGTGTGGACCGATCGGGGCTCAGGAGGCCGCGCGTTGTCTGATCGGGGCTCGGAGATGACGGGTGGAACGATCGGGGCTCTGGAGACGGCGCGTGAACCGATCGTCGCTCGGAGACGGCGCTTGGACCGATCGGGGCTTAGAAGACGACTCGTGGACCGATTGGGGCTTAGGAGACGACTCGTGGACCGATCGGGGCTCAGGAGATAGCGCGTGGACCGGTCGGGGCTTAGGAGACTCGCGTGGATCTAACGGACCTTCGGAGGCGGCGTGTGAACCGATCGGGGATCAGGAAACGGCGCGTGGACCGATCGGAGCTCGGAGACGACGCGTGGACCGATCGGGGCTCAGGAGATGGCACGTGAACCAATCGGCGCTCGGACACGGCGCGTGGACCGATCGTGGCTTAGGAGAAGGCGCGTGGAACGATCGGGGCTCAGGAGACGGCGCGTGGATCGATCGGTGCTCGAAGACGACGCGTGGACCGATCGCGGCTCAGGAGACGGAGCGTGGATCGATCGGGGCTCGGAAATGGCGCGTGGACCGATCGGGGCTCAGGAGACGGTGCGTGAACCAATCGGTGCTCGGAGACGGCGCGTGGACCGGTCGAGGCTTAGGAGAAGGCGGGTAGAACGTTCGGGGCTCAGGAGACGGAGCTTGGTCCGATCGGGGCTCAGGACGCGGCGCTTGGATCAATCGGGCCTCGGAGACGGCGCGTGGACCGATCGGGGCTCTGGAGACGGCGCGTGGAGCGATCGGGGCTCGGACACGGCGCGTGGACCGATCGGGGCTTAGGAGACGACGCGTGGACAGATTGGGGCTTAGGAATCGGCGCGTGGACCGATCGGGACTCCGGGACGGCGCGTGGACCGATCGGGGCTCAGGAGACGGCGCGTGGATCGATCGGGGCTCAGGAGACGGCGCGTGGAGTGACCGGGGCTTAGGAGACGATAAGTGGACCGATTGGAGCTCAGGAGACGGCGCGTGGAGCGATCGGGGGTAAGAAGACGACGCATTGACCGCGCGCGGCTCAGGAGACGACGCGTGGAGCGGTCGGGGCTCGGAAACGGCGGGTGGACCGATTGGGGCTCAGGAGGCCGCGCGTGGGCCGATCGCGGCTCGGCGCCACCACGTGGACGGATCGGGGCTCAGGAGGCTGCGCGTGGTCCGATCATGGCTCGGCGACGGCGCGTGGACCGATCGCGGCTCGGAGACGGCGCGTGGAACGATCGGGGCTCAGGAGACGGTGCGTGAACCAATCTGCGCTCGGACACGGCGCGTGGACCGATCGTGGCTTACGAGAAGGCGCGTGGAACGATCGGGGCTCAGGAGACGGCGCGTGGATCGATCGGTGCTCGAAGACGACGCGTGGACCGATCGCGGCTCAGGAGACGGCGCGTGGATCGATCGGGGCTCGGAAACGGCGCGTGGACCGATCGGGGCTCAGCAGACGGCGCGTGGACCGATAGGGCTCAGGAGGCCGCGCGTGGAGCGATCGGGGCTCGGCGACGGCGCCCGGACCGATGGAGGCTCGGCGACGACGCGTGTACGGATCGGGGACTAGGGGACGACACGTGAACCGATCGGGGCTCAGGCGACGGCGTGTGGACTGATCGGGGATCGGAAACGATGCGTTAACCGAGCGGGGCTTAGGAGACGATGCGTGGAGCGATCGCTGCTCGGAGACGGCGCGTGGAACGATCGGGGCTCAGGAGACGGCGAGTGAACTGGTCGGGGCTCGGAGACGGCGCGTGGAACGATCGGGGCTCAGGAGACGGTGCGTGAACCAATCGGTGCTCGAAGACGACGCGAGGACCGATCGGGGCTCAGGAGACGGCGCGTGGAGCGATCGGGGCTCAGGAGAAGACGCGTGGATCGATCGGGTCTCAGGAGACGACGCGTCGACGGATCGGGGCTCGGCGAGTGCGCGTGGACGTATCGGGGTTCAGGAGACGGCGCGTTAACCGATCGGGGCTTAGGAGACGATGCGTGGACCGATCGCGGTTCGGAGAGGGCACGTGAACCGACCGGGGCTCAGGAGGATGCTCGTGGACCGATCGAGGCTCGGCTACGGCGCGTGGACCCATCGGGGCTCAGGAGGCGGTGCGTGGCCCCATCGGGACTCGGAGACGACGCGTGAACCGATCCGGGCACAGGAGACGGCGCGTCGACCAACCGGAGGTCAGGAGGCGACGCGTGGACCCATCGGGGCTCGGAGACGGCACGTGGACCGATCGGGGCTTAGGACCCGACGCGTGGGCTGATCGGGGTGCAGGAGACGGGGCGTGGACCGATCGAGGCTTAGGAGACGATACGTGGAGCGATCGGGGCTCAGGAGGCGGCGCGTGGATCGATCGGGGCTCAGGAGACGCCGCGTGGACCGATCGCGTATTAGGGGACGACGCATCGACCGATCGGTGCTCGGAGTCGGCGCGCGGATGGACCATCGCTTAGAATGCGGCACGTGTACCGATCGGGGCTCGGAGACGGCGTGTGGACCGATCAGGGCTCGGAGAGGGCGCGTTAACCGATCGGCGCTTAGGAGACGATGCGTGCACCGATCGGGGCTCGGAGATGGCACGTGGACCGATCGGGGCTCGGAGACGGCGCGTTAACCGATCGGGGCTTAGGAGCCGACACGTGGACCGATCGGGACTCAGAAGGCGGCGCCTGGACCGATCGTGGCTCAGGAGACGGCGCGTGGACGGGTCGGGGCTTAGGAGACTCGCGTAGATCGATCGGGGCTCCGGAGGCGGCACGTGGACCGATCGGGGATCAGGAGACGGTACGTGGACCGATCGCGGCTCGGAGATGGCGTGTGCACCGATCGGGGCTTCGGAGACGGTACATGGACCGATCGGGGCTCGGAGACGGCGCGAGGACCGACCAGGGCTCAGGAGACGGCGCGTGGACCGACCGGAGCTCAGGAGATTCGCGTGGATCGATCCGGGCTCCGGAGGCGGCGCGTGGACCGATTGGGGAGCAGGAGATGGGCCGTGGACGAATCGGGGCTCAGGAGACGGCGGTGGACCGATCGGGGCTCGGAGACGGCATGTTAACCGATCGGGGCTTAGGAGACGATACGTGGACCGATCGGGGCTCGGATACGGCGCGTGAACCGACCGGGGCTCAGGAGGCCGCGCGTGGACCGATCGGGGCTCAGAAGGCCACGCCTGGACCGTTCGGGGCTCAGGCGACTCGCGTGGAACGACCGGGGCTTTGGAGGCGGCGCGTGAACCGATCGGGGCTTGATGACATCGCGTTTACCGATCGCGGTTCGGAGACGGCCCGTGGACAGATCGGGGCTTAGGAGACGGCGCGTGGACCTAACGGGGCTCAGGAGACGGCGCGTGGACCGGTCGGGGCTTAGGAGACGACGCCTAGACCGATCGGGGCTTAGGAGGCGGCGTGTGGAACGATCGGTGCTCAGGGGACGGCGCGTGCACCAATCGGCGCTCGGAGACGGCGCGTCGAGCGATCGGGGCTCAGGAGACGACGCGTGGACGGACCGTGGCTTAGAATGCGTCACGCGGACCGATCGGCGATCGGATACGGCGCGTCGAGCGATCGGGGCTCAGGAGACGACGCGTGGACGGACCGTGGCTTAGAATGCGTCACGCGGACCGATCGGCGATCGGATACGGCGTGTGGACGTATCGGGGCTTAGGAGCCGATGCGTGGACCGATCGGGGCTCAGGAGACGGCGGGTGATCCCGTCGGGTCTTAGGAGACGACGCGTCGACCGATCGGGGCTCAGGGAAAGGCGTGTGGACCGATCGAGGCTCAGGAGACGGCGCCTGGACCGATCGGGGCTCGGCGACTGCGCGTGGACGGATCGGGGCTCAGGAGACGGCGCGTGGGCCGATCGGGGCTCGGAGACGGCGCGTGGACCGATTGGGGCTTACGAGACGGCGCGTGGACCGATTGGGGCTCGGAGACAGTGCGTGGACCGACTGGGGCTCAGGCGGTTGCGCGTGGACCAATTGGGGTTCGGCGACGGCGCGTGGATCGATCGGGGCTTAGGAGACGGCGCGTGCATCGATCGGGGCCCGGAGACGGGTCGTAGACAGATGGGGGCTTAGGAGACGGCGCGTGAACCGATCGTGGTTGGGAGACGGCTCGTCCACCAATCGAGGCTTAGGAGACGACGCGTAGATCGATCGGGGCTCAGGAGACGGCGCGTGGATCGATCGGGGCTCAGGAAACGGCGCGTGGACCCACTGGGGCTCAGGCGGTTGCGCGTGGACCAATTGGGGTTCGGCGACGGCGCGTGGACCGATCGGGGCTCGGAGACGGCGCGTCGACCGCTCGGGGTTCGGAGACGGCGCCTGGACCGTCCGGAGCTCAGGAGGCGATGCGTGGACCGATCGGGGCTCAGGAGACTGCGCGTGGATGGATCGGAGCTTAGGGAACGACGCGTGGACCGATCAGGGCTCAGGAGACGGCGCGTGAACCGATCGGCGCTCGGAGACGGCACCTGGACCGATCGGGGCTTAGGAGACGGCGCGTGGACCAATAGGAGATCAGGAGAGGACGCGTGGACCGATAGGGCTCTGGAAGCGGCGCACGGACCGATCGTGGCTCGGAGACGGCGCGTGGAGGCATCGGGGCTTTGAAGACGACGCGTGGACCGAACGGTGCTCAGAAAACGGCACCTGGAGCGATCGGGGCTCAGGAGACGGCGCGCGGACAGACCGGGGCTCAGAAGCCTCGCGTAGATCGATCGGGGCTCCGGAGGCGCCGCGTGGACCGATGGGGATCAGGACACGGTGCGTGGACCGATCGGGGCTCGGAGACGGCGCGTGGACCGATCGGGGCCTAGGAGACGACGCGTGGACTGATCGGGGCGTAGGAAACGACGCGTGTACCTATCGGGGCTCAGGAGACAGCGAGTGGACCTATTGGGGCTCAGGAGACAGCGAGTGGACCTATTGGGGCTCAGGAGACGGCGCAGGGACCGATCGGGGCTCGGAGACGGCGCGTGGAACGATCGGGGCTCAGGAGACGGCGCGTTAACCGATTGGGGCTTAGGAGACGATGAGTGGACCGACTGGAGCTCAGGCGGTTGCGCATGGACCAATTGGGGTTCGGCGACGGCGCGTGGACCGATCGGGGCTCGGAGACGGCGCGTTAACCGATCGGGGCTTAGGAGACGATGCGAGGAGGCATCTGGGTTTACAAGAAGACGCGTGGATCGATCGGGGCTCGGAGACGGCGCGTGAACCGACCGCGGCTCAGGAGACGGCGCGTGGACCGATCGGGGCTCGGAGACGGCGCGTGGAATGATCGGGGCTCAGGAGACGGCGCGTGAACCGATCGGCGCTCGGAGACAGCGCGTGGACCGATCGGGGCTCAGGAGACGGCGCGTGAACCGATCGGCGCTCGGAGACAGCGCGTGGACCGATCGGGGCTTAGGATACGGCGCGTGGACCGATCGGGGATCAGGAGACGGCGCGTGGACCGATCGGAGATGAGGAGACGATGCGTGCACTGATAGTGCTCTGGAAGCGGCGCACGGACCGATCGTGGCTCGGAGACGGCGCATGGAGGCATCGGGGCTTTGAAGACGACGCGTGGACCGAACGGTGCTCAGAAAACGGCGCGTGGAGCGATCGAGGCTCAGGAGACGACGCGTGGACCGATCGGGGCTCGGAGACGGCGCGTGGAATGATCGGGGCTCAGGAGACGGCGCGTGAACCGATCGGCGCTCGGAGACAGCGCGTGGACCGATCGGGGCTTAGGAGACGGCGCGTGGACCGATCGGAGATGAGGAGACGATGCGTGGACCGATAGGGCTCTGGAAACGGCGCACGTACCGATCGTGGATCGGCGACGGCCTGTGGACCGATTGGGGCTCAGGAGGCCGCTCGTGGACCGATCATGGCTCGGCGACGGCGCGTGGACCGATCGGCGCTTGGAGACAGCGCGTGGACCGACTGGGACTCAGGCGGTTGCGCGTGGACCAATTGGGGTTCGGCGACGGCGCGTGGACCGCTCGGTGCTCGGAGACGGCACGTTAACCGATCGGGGCTTAGGAGACGATGCGTGAACCGATCGGGGCTCGGAGACGGCGCGTGGACCGATCGGGGCTTAGGAGACAACGCGTGGACCGATGGGGGCTCGGAGACGGCGCGTGGACGGACTGGGGCTCAGGAGACTCGCGTGGATCGATCGGGGGTCCGGAGACGCCGCGTGGAGCGATGGGGATCAGGAGACGGTGCGCGGACCGATCGGGGCTCGGAGACGGCGCGTGGACCGATCGGGGCTTAGGAGACGACGCGTGGACCGATCGGGGCTCGGAGACGGCGCGTGGACCGATCGGGGCTTAGGAGACAACGCGTGGACCGATCGAGGCTCAGGAGGCCACGCCTGGACCGATCGGAGCTCCGCGACGGCGCGTGGACCGATCGAGGCTCGGAGACGACGCGTCTACGGATCGGAGATTCGGCGATGACGCGTGGACCGATCCGGGCTCAGGAGACGGCGCGTGGACGGATCGGGGCTCGGAGACGGCGCGTGGAACGATCGGGGCTCAGGAGACGGCGCGTGAACCGATCGGCGCTCGGAGACGGCGCGTGGACCGATAGGGGCTTAGGAGACGGCGCGTGGACCGATCGGGGCTCGAAGACGGGGCGTGGAATGATCGGGGCTCACGAGACGGCGCGTGAAATGATCGGCGCTCTGAGACGGCGCGTAGACCGATTGGGGGTTACGAGACGGCGCGTGGACCGATCGGGGCTCAGGAGACGGCGCGTGGATCGATCGGGGCTCGGAGACGCCGCGTGGAACGATCGGGGCTCAGGAGACGGCGCTTGAACTTATCGGCGCTCAGAGACGGCCCGTGGACCGATCGGGGCTTAGGATACGGCGCGTGGACCGATCGGGGATCAGGAGACGGCGCGTGGATCGATCGGGGCTTGGAGACGGCGCGTGGAACGATCGGGGCTCAGGAGACGGCGCGTGAAATGATCGGCGCTCGGAGACGGCGCGTGGACCGATCGGGGCTCAGGAAGCGGTGCCTGGACCGATCGGGGCTTAGGAGAAGGCGCGTGGACCGATCGGGGCTTAGGAGACGGCGCGTAGATCGACCGGAGATCAGGAGACGACGCGTGCACCGATCGGGGCTCTAGAAGCGGCGTGTGGAGGGATCGGGGCTCAGGAGACGATGCGTGGACCGATCGGGGCTCAGGAGACTCGTGTGGATCGATCGGGGCTCCGGAGGCGCCGCGTGGACCGATGGGGATCAGGAGACGGTGCGTAAACCAACCGGGGCTCAGGAGGCCGCGCGTGGACCGATCGCGGCTCGGTGACGGCGCGTGGACCAATCGGGGCTCAGGAGGCCGCGCGTTAACCAAACGGGGCTTAGGAGACGATGCGTGAACCGATCGGGGCTAGGAGACGGCACGTGGGCCGAACGGGGCTCAGGAGACGGCGCGTGGACCGGTCGGGGCTTAGGAGACGACGCCTGGACAGATCGGAGCTTAGGAGGCGGCGTGTGGAACGATCGGTGCTCAGGAGACGGCGCGTGCACCAACCGGGGCTCGGAGACGGCACGTGGAACGATCGGGGCTCGGCGACTGTGTGTGGACGTATCGGGGTTCAGGAGACGGCGCATGAACCAATCGGCGCTCCGAGACGGCGCGTGGACCGATCGGGGATGAGGAGAAGGCGCGTGGACCGACTGGGGCACAGGCGGTTGCGCGTGGACCAATTGGGGTTCGGCGACGGCGCGTGGACCGATCCGGGCTCAGGAGACGGCGCGTGGACCGATCGGGGCTCGGAGACGGAGCGTGGAGCGATCGGGGCTGAGGAGAAGGCGCGTGGTCCGATCGGGGCTTATGACACGGCGCGTGGACCGATCGGGGCTCGGAGATGGCGCGTGGAATGATCGGGGCTTAGGAGATGGCGTGTGGACCGATCGGAGATCAGGAGACGACGCGTGGACCGAGAGGGCTCTGGAACTGGCGCACGGACGGATCGTGGCTCGGAGACGGCGCGTGGAGGCATCGGGGCTTTGAAGACGACGCGTGGACCAAACGGTGCTCAGGAGACGGCGCGTGGACCGATCGGGGCTCAGGAGCCGGCGCGTGGACCGATTGGGGCTCGGATACGGCGCGTGAACCAACCGGGGCTCAGGAGCCCGCGCGTGGACCGATCCCGGCTCGGCGACGGCGCGTGGACCGATGGGGGCTCAGGAGCCGCGCGTGGACCGATCATGGCTCGGTGACGACGCGTGGACCGATCGGGGCTTAGGTGGCGATGCGTGAACCGATCGAGGCTCGGAGACGGCGCGTGGACCGATCGGGGCTTAGGAGACAACGCGTGGACCGATTGGGGCTCAGGAAGCAGCGCTTGGACCGATCGTGGCTCGGAGACGGCGCGTGGACCGATCGAGGCTCGGAGACGGCGCGAGGACCGACCGGGGCTCAGGAGACGGCGCGTGGACCGACCGGAGCTCAGGAGATTCGCGTGGATCGATCCGGGCTCCGGAGGCGGCGCGTGGACCGATTGGGGAGCAGGAGATGGGCAGTGGACGGATCGGGGCTCAGGAGACGGCGGTGGACCGATCGGGGCTCGGAGACGGCATGTTAACCGATCGGGGCTTAGGAGACGATACGTGGACCGATCGGGGCTCGGATACGGCGCGTGAACCGACCGGGGCTCAGGAGGCCGCGCGTGGACCGATCGAGGCTCAGGAGGCCACGCCTGGACCGTTCGGGGCTCCGCGACGGCGCGTGGACCGATAGGGGCTTAGGAGACGGCGCGTGGACCGATCGGGGCTCGGAGACGGGGCGTGGAATGATCGTGGCTCACGAGATGGCGCGTGGACGGGTCGGGGCTTAGGAGACTCGCGTAGATCGATCGGGGCTCCGGAGGCGGCACGTGGACCGATCGGGGATCAGGAGACGGTGCGTGGACCGATCGCGGCTCGGAGATGGCGCGTGGCCCGATCGGCGCTTAGGAGACGACGCGTGGACCGATCGGGGCTTAGGAGACGACGCGTAGACCGATCGGGGCTCACGAGACAGCGCGTGGACCGATTGGGGCTCAGGAAGCAGCGCCTGGACCAATCGTGGCTCGGAGACGGCGCGAGGAGGCATCTGGGCTTGGAAGACGACGCGTGGATCGATCGGGGCTCGGAGACGGCGCGTGATCCGGCCGGGGCTCAGGAGACGGCGCGTGGACCGGTCGGGGCTTAGGAGACGACGCCTGGACAGATCGGAGCTTAGGAGGCGGCGTGTGGAACGATCGGTGCTCAGGAGACGGCGCGTGCACCAATCGGCGCTCGGAGACGGCGCGTGGAGCGATCGGGGCTCGGAGACGGCACGTGGAACGATCGGGGCCCAGGAGACGGTGCGTGGAGGCATTGGGGCTTAGAAGACCACGCATGGACCGAGCGGGGCTCAGGAGACGGCGCGGAGAGCGATCGCGGCTCAGGAGAAGACGCGTCAATTGATCGGGACTCAGGAGACGACGCGGCGACGGATTGGGGCTTAGGAGACGACGCGTGGCCCGATTGGGGCTTTGGAGACGACGTGTGGACCGATCGGGGCTTAGGAGACGGCACGTGAATCGATCGGTGCACAGGAGACTTAGGGTGAACCGGTCGGGTCTAAGGAGACGACGCGTCGACCGATCGGGGCTCAGGGGAAGGGGTGTGGACCGATCGGGGCTGAGGAGACGGCGCCTGGACCGACCGGGGCTCGGCGACTGCGCGTGGACGGATCGGGGCTCAGGAGACGGCGCGTGGGCCGATCGGGGCTCGGAGACGGCGCGTTAACCGATCGGGGCTCGGAGACGGCGCGTTAACCGATCGGGGCTCGGACACGACGCTTGTACGGATCGGGGCTTGGTGACGGAGTGTTGACCGATCGCGGTTTACAGACGGCCCGTGGACGGATCGGGGCTTAGGAGACGGCGTGTGGACCGATCGGGGCTGAGGAGACGGCGCGTAGACCGATCGCGGCTCGTAAATGGCGCGTCAACCGATCGGGACTTAGGAGACGATGCGGGGATCGATCGGGGCTCGGCGACTGCGCGTGGACCGACTGGAGCTCAGGAGGTTGCTCGTGGACCAATGGGGGTTCGGGCGACGGCGCGTGGACCAATTGGGGTTCGGGCGACGGCGCGTGGACCAATTGGGGTTCGGGCGACGGCGCGTGGACCAATCGGTGCTCGGAGACGGCGCGTGGACCGATCGGGGCATAGGAGACGACGCGTGGACCGATCGGGGCTCAGGAGATGGCGCGCGGACCGACCGGGGCTCAGCCGACTCGCGTGGAACGACCGGGGCTTAGGAGACGGCGCGTGGACCTAACGGGGCTCAGGAGACGGCGCGTGGACCGGTCGGGGCTTAGGAGACGACGCCTGGACCGATCGGGGCTTAGGAGGCGGCGTGTGGAACGATCGGTGCTCAGGGGACGGCGCGTGCACCAATCGGCGCTCGGAGACGGCGCGTCGAGCGATCGGGGCTCAGGAGACGACGCGTGGACGGACCGTGGCTTAGAATGCGTCACGCGGACCGATCGGCGATCGGATACGGCGTGTGGACGTATCGGGGCTTAGGAGACGATGCGTGGACCGATGGGGGCTCGGAGACGGCGCGTGGACGGACTCGGGCTCAGGAGACTCGCGTGGATCGATCGGGGGTCCGGAGACGCCGCGTGGAGCGATGGGGATCAGGAGACGGTGCGCGGACCGATCGGGGCTCGGAGACGGCGCGTGGACCGATCGGGGCTTAGGAGACGACGCGTGGACCGATCGGGGCTCGGAGACGGCGCGTGGATCGATCGGGGCTTAGGAGACAACGCGTGGACCGATCGAGGCTCAGGAGGCCACGCCTGGACCGATCGGAGCTCCGCGACGGCGCGTGGACCGATCGAGGCTCGGAGACGACGCGTCTACGGATCGGAGATTCGGCGATGACGCGTGGACCGATCCGGGCTCAGGAGACGGCGCGTTGACGGATCGGGGCTCGGAGACGGCGCGTGGAACGATCGGGGCTCAGGAGACGGCGCGTGAACCGATCGGCGCTCGGAGACGGCGCGTGGACCGATAGGGGCTTAGGAGACGGCGCGTGGACCGATCGGGGCTCGAAGACGGGGCGTGGAATGATCGGGGCTCACGAGACGGCGCGTGAAATGATCGGCGCTCTGAGACGGCGCGTAGACCGATTGGGGCTTACGAGACGGCGCGTGGACCGATCGGGGCTCAGGAAGCGTCGCCTGGACCGATCGTGGCTCGAAGACGGCGCGTGGACGCATCGGGGCTAAGAAGACGACGCATGGATCGAGCGGGGCTCAGGAGACGGCGCGAGGGGCGATCGGGGCTTGGAGACGGCGCGTGGAGGCATCGGGGCTTTGAAGACGACGCGTGGACCGAACGGTGCTCAGAAAGCGGCGCGTGGACCGATCGGTGCTCGGAGACGATGCGTGGACCGATCGGGGCTCAGATAACGGCGTGTGGAGCGGTTGGGGCTCAGGAGACGACGCGTGGATCGATCGAGGCTCAGAAGACGACGCGTCGACCCATCGGGGCTCAGGAGACGGCGCGTGGATCGATCGGGGCTCGGAGACGCCGCGTGGAACGATCGGGACTCAGGAGACGGCGCTTGAAATTATCGGCGCTCAGAGACGGCCCGTGGACCGATCGGGGCTTAGGATACGGCGCGTGGACCGATCGGGGATCAGGAGACGGCGCGTGGATCGATCGGGGCTCGGAGACGGCGCGTGGAACGATCGGGGCTCAGGAGACGGCGCGTGAAATGATCGGCGCTCGGAGACGGCGCGTGGACCGATCGGGGCTCAGGAAGCGGTGCCTGGACCGATCGGGGCTTAGGAGAAGGCGCGTGGACCGATCGGGGCTTAGGAGACGGCGCGTAGATCGACCGGAGATCAGGAGACGACGCGTGCACCGATCGGGGCTCTAGAAGTGGCGTGTGGAGGGATCGGGGCTCAGGAGACGATGCGTGGACCGATCGGGGCTCAGGTGACGGCGCGCGGACCGACCGGGGCTCAGGAGGCTCGTGTGGATCGATCGGGGCTCCGGAGGCGCCGCGTGGACCGATGGGGATCAGGAGACGGTGCGTAAACCAACCGGGGCTCAGGAGGCCGCGCGTGGACCGATCGCGGCTCGGTGACGGCGCGTGGACCAATCGGGGCTCAGGAGGCCGCGCGTTAACCAAACGGGGCTTAGGAGACGATGCGTGAACCGATCGGGGCTAGGAGACGGCACGTGGGCCGAACGGGGCTCAGGAGACGGCGCGTGGACCGGTCGGGGCTTAGGAGACGACGCCTGGACAGATCGGAGCTTAGGAGGCGGCGTGTGGAACGATCGGTGCTCAGGAGACGGCGCGTGCACCAACCGGGGCTCGGAGACGGCACGTGGAACGATCGGGGCTCGGCGACTGTGTGTGGACGTATCGGGGTTCAGGAGACGGCGCGTGAACCAATCGGCGCTCCGAGACGGCGCGTGGACCGATCGGGGATGAGGAGAAGGCGCGTGGACCGACTGGGGCACAGGCGGTTGCGCGTGGACCAATTGGGGTTCGGCGACGGCGCGTGGACCGATCCGGGCTCAGGAGACGGCGCGTGGACCGATCGGGGCTCGGAGACGGAGCGTGGAGCGATCGGGGCTTAGGAGATGGCGTGTGGACCGATCGGAGATCAGGAGACGACGCGTGGACCGAGAGGGCTCTGGAACTGGCGCACGGACGGATCGTGGCTCGGAGACGGTGCGTGGAGGCATCGGGGCTTTGAAGACGACGCGTGGACCAAACGGTGCTCAGAAAACGGTGCGTGGAGCGATCGGGGCTCAGGAGACGGCGCGTGGACCGATCGGGGCTCAGGAGCCGGCGCGTGGACCGATTGGGGCTCAGGAGACGGCGTGTGGACTGATAGGGGCTTAGGAGACTCGCGTGGATCTATCGGGGCTCGGAGACGGTGCTTGGACGTATCGGGGATCAGGAGACGGCGCGTGGACCGACCGGGGCTCAGGAGACGGCGCGTGAACCGATCGGCGCTCGGAGACGGCACGTGGACCGATCGAAGCGTAGGAGACGACGCGTGGACCATCCGGGGCTCGGGGACGGCGCGTGGAGGTATCGGGGCTTAAAAGACGACGCATAGACCGATCGGGGATCAGGAAACGGCGCGTGGACCGAATGGTGCTCGGAGACGACGCGTGGACCGATCGGGGCTCAGGAGACGGCGCGTGGAGCGATCGGGGCTCAGGAGACGACGCGTTAACAGAGCGGGGTTTAGGAGACGATGCGTGGACCGACTGGGGCTCAGGAGGTTGCGCGTGGACCAATTGGGATTCGGCGACGGCGCGTGGACCGACCGGGGATTAGGAGACGACGCGTCGACCGATCGGGGCTTAGGAGACGACCCGTCGACCGATCGGGGCTTAGGAGACGACGCGTGGACCGATCGGGGCTCAGGAGACGGTGCGTGGACCGATCGGGGCTAGGAGACGGCGCGTGGAACGATCGGGGCTCAGGAGACGGCGCGTGAAACGATCAGCGCTCTGAGACGGCGCGTGGACCGATTGTGGCTTACGAGACGGCGCGTGGATCGATCGGGCCGCAGGAAGCGGCGCCTGGACTTATCGTGGCTCGGAGACGGCGCATGGAGGCATCGGGGCTAAGAAGACGACGCATGGACCGAGCGTGGCTCAAGAGACAGCGCGAGGAGCGATCGGGGCTCAGGAGAAGACGCGTCAATTGATCGGGGCTCAGGAGACGACGCGGCGACGGATCGGGGCTTAGGAGACGACGCGTGGAACGATCGGGGCTTAGGAGACGGCACGTGATTCGATCCGTGCACAGGAGACGGCGCGTAAACCGGTCGGGGCTTAGGAGACGACGCGTCGGCCGATCGGGGCTCAGGAGAAGGCGCGTGGACCGATCGGAGCTCGGAGACGGCCCGTGGGCAGATCGGGGCTTAGGAGACGGCGCGTGGACTAATTGGGGTTTAGGAGAACATACGTGGAGTGATCGGGGCTCGGAGACAGCGCGTTTACCGACTTGGGCTCGAGAGGTTGCGCGTGGACCAATTGGGGTTCGCCGCGGCGTGTGGACCGACCGGAGCTCAGTAGACCGCGCGTGGACCGATCGCGGCTCGGCGACTGCGGGTGGATGGATCGGGGCTCAGGAGACAGCGCGTGGACCGATCGGGGCTCAGGAAGCGGCGCCTGCACCGATCGTGGCTTGGAGACGGCGCGTGGAAGCATCGGGGCTTCGAAGACGACGCATGGACCAATCGGGACTCGGAAACGGCACCTGGACCGATCGGAGCTCGGAGACGACGCCTGGAGCGGTCGGGCCTCAGGAGAAGACGCGTGGATCGATCGGGGCTCAGGAGACGACGCGTCGACGGATCAGGGCTTAGGAGACGACGCGTGGACCGATCGGGGCTTAGGAAACGGCCCGTGGAGCAATCGGGGTTCAGGAGACGACGCGTGGATCGATCAAGTCTCAGGAGACGACGCGTCGTCCGATCGGGGCTCAGGATGTGGCACGTGGACCCATCGGGGCTCGGAGACGGCACGTGGACCGATCAGGGGTTAGGACACGACGCGTTTACCGATCGGGACTCAGGAGGCGGCGCGTGGACCGATCGGGGATCAGGAAACGGTCCGTGGAGCGATCGGGGCTTAGGAGACGGCACGTAGACTGATCGGGGCTCGGGAAGCGGCGCCTGAACCGATCGTGGCTCGGAGACGGCGCGTGGAGGCATCGGGGCTTAGAAGACGACGCATGGACCGATCAGGTCTCAGGAAACGGCGCGTGGACCGATTGCAGCTCGGAGACGACGCGTGGATCGACTGGGGGTCAGGCGGTTGCGCGTGGACCAATTGGGGTTCGGCGACGGCGCGTGGACCGATCGCGGCTCGGAGACGGCGCGTTAACCGATCGGGGCTTAGGAGACGATGCGTGAACCGATCGGGGCTCGGAGACGGCGCGTGGACAGATCGGGGCTCAGGAGACCCCGCGTGGACCGATCGGGGCTCGGCGACTGCGCGTGGACGCATCGGGGCTCAGGAGACGGCGCGTCTACCGATCGGGGCTCGGAGACGGCACGTTAACCGATTGGGGCTTAGGAGACGATGCGTGGACCGATCGCGGCTCGGAGACGGCCCGTGAACCGATCGGCGCTCGGAGACGGCACGTGGACCGATCGGGGCTTATGAGACGATGCCTGGACCGATCGAGGCTTAGGAGGCGGCGCGTGGAACGATCGGGGCTCAGCAGGCGACACGTCGACGGATCGGGGCTCAGGAGACGGTGCGTGAACCGATCGGGGCTCGGCGACTGCGCGTGGACCGATCGGGGCTAAGGAGACGGCGCGTGAACCGATCGGGGATGAGGAGACGGCGCGTGGAGCGATCGGGGCTCAGGAGACGGCGCGTGGACCGGTCGGGGCTTAGGAGACGATGCCTGGACCGATCGGGGCTTAGGAGGCGGCGCGTGGAACGATCGGGGCTCAGGAGGCGACACGTCGACGGATCGGGGCTCGGAGACGGCGCGTGGACCGACTGGGGCTCAGGAGGTTGCGCGTGGACCAATTGGGGTTCGGCGACGGGGCGTGGACCGACAGGGGCTCAGGAGACCGCGCGTGAACCGATCGGGGCTCGGCGACTGCGCGTGGACCGATCGGGGCTAAGGAGACGACGTGTGGACCGATCGGGGCATAGGAGACGACGCGTGTACCTATCGGGGCTCAGGAGACAGCGCGTGGTCCGATTGGGCCTCACGAGACGGCGCGTGGACAGATCGGGGCTCGGAGACGACGCGTGTACGGATCGGGGATTCGGGGACGAGGCATGGACCGATCGGGGCTTAGGAGACGACGCGTGGACCGATCGGGGCGTAGGAGACGACGCGTGGACCGATTGGGGCTTAGGAGACGGCGCGTGGACCGATCGGGGCTCAGGAAGCGGCGCCTGGACCGATCGTTGCTCGGAGACGGCGCGTGGAGGCATCGGGCCTAAGAAGACGACGCATGGACCGAGCGGGGCTCAGGAGACGGCGCGAGGAGCGATCGGGGCTCAGGAGAAGACGCGTCAATTGATCGGGGCTCAGGAGACGACGCGGCGACGCATCGGGGCTTAGGAGACGACGCGTGGACCGATCGGGGCTTAGGAGACGACGCGTGGACCGATCGGGGCTCAGGAAGCGGCGCCTAGACCGATCGTGGCTCGGAGACGGAGCGTGGAGGCATCGGGCCTAAGAAGACGACGCATGGACCGAGCGGGGCGCAGGAGACGGCGCGAGGAGCGATCGGGGCTCAGGAGAAGACGCGTCAATTGATCGGGGCTCAGGAGTGGACGCGTCGACGTATCGGGGCTCAGGAGACGGCGCGTGGACCGACCGGGGCTCAGGAGACTCGCGTGGATCGATCGGGGCTCAGGAGGCGACGCGTGGACCCATCGGGGCTCGGAGACGGCGTGTGGACGTATCGGGGCTTAGGAGACGACGCGTGGACGGATCGGGGCTCAGGAGAAGGCGCGTGAACCGATCGGAGCTCGGAGACGGCGCGTGGACCGATCGGGGCTTAGGAGACGATGCGCGGACCGATCGGGGCTCGGCGACGGCGCGTGGACCGACCGGGGCTCAGGAGGCCACGCCTGGACCGATCGGGTCTCGGCGACGGCGCGTGGACCGATCGAGGCTCGGAGACGACGCGTGGACCGATCGGGGCTCAGGAGACGGCGCGTGGACCGATCGGGGCTCAGGAGACGGCGCGTGGACCGATTGGGGCTCGGGAGACTGCGCGTGGATGGATCGGGGCTTAGGGAACGACGCGTGGACCGATCGGGGCTCAGGAGACGGCGCGTGGACCGATCGGGGCTCGGAGACGGCGCGTAGAACGATTGGGGCTTAGGAGAAGGCGCGTGGAGCGATCGGGGCTCAGGAGACGGCGCGTGAACCGATCGGCGCTCGGAGACGGCGCGTCGACCGATCGGGGTTCGGAGACGGCGCGTGGACCGTCTGGGGCTTAGGAGACGATGCGTGGACCGATCGGGGCTTAGTGGACGACGCGTGGACCGATCGTGGCTCGGAGACGACGCGTGGACATATCGGGGCTTAGGAGACGATGCGTGCACCGATCGGGGCTCAGGAGACGGCGCCGTGGATGGATCAGGGCTTAGGGAACGACGCGTGAACCGATCGGGGCTCAGGCGACGGCGCTTGAGTGGATCGGGGCTTAGGAAACGACGCGTGGACCGATCGGGGCTCAGGAGACGGCGCGTGGACCGATCGGGGCTGGGAGACGGCGCGTGGATCGATCGGGGCTCAGGAGACTGCGCGTGGATGGATCGGGGCTTAGGGAACGACGCGTGGACCGATCGGGGCTCAGGAGACGGCGCGTGGACCGATCGGGGCTGGGAGACGGCGCGCGGAACGATCGGAGCTTAGGAGACGCCGCGTGGACCGATCGGAGATCAGGAGACGACGCGGGGACCGATCGGGGCTCTGGCAGCGGCGCACGGACCGATCGTGGCTCGGAGACGGCGCGTGTAGGCATCGGGGCTTTGAAGACGACGCATGGACCGAACGGTGCTCAGAAAATGGCGCGTGGACCGATCGGTGCTCGGAGACGATGCGTGGACCGATCGGGGCTCAGGAAACGGCGCGTGGAGCGATCAGGGCTCAGGTGACGACGTGTGGATCGATCGGGGCTCAGGAGACGACGCGTCGACCGATCGGGGCTCAGGAGAGCGCGCGCGGACCAACCGGGGCTCAGGAGATTCGCGTGGATCAATCGGGGCTGCGGAGGCGCCGCGTAGACGGATGGGGCTCCGGAGACGGCGCGTGGACCGATCGGCGCTCGGAGAGTGCGCGTGGACCGATTGGGGCTTAGAAGACGGCGCGTGGACCGATCGGGGCTCAGGAAGCGGCGCCTAGACCGATCGTGGCTCGGAGACGGCGCGTGGAGGCATCGGGTCTAAGAAGACGACGCATGGACCGAGCGGGGCTCGGGAGACGGCGCGAGGAGCGATCGAGGCTCAGGAGAAGACGCGTCAATTGATCGGGGCTCAGGAGACGACGCGTCAACGGATCGGGTCTTCGGAGACGACGCGTGAGCCGATCGGCGCTCGGAGACCGGGCGTGCACCGATCGGGGCTTAGGAGACGGCGCGTGCACCAATCGGGGCCCGGCGACGGGTCGTGGACAGATTAGGGCTTAGGAGACGGCGCGTGGACCGATCGGGGCTCGGAGACGGCGCGTGGACTGATCGGGGCTCAGGAAGCGGTGCCTGGACCGATCGGGGCTTAGGAGAAGGCGCGTGGACCGATCGGGGCTTAGGAGACGGCGCGTAGATCGACCGGAGATCAGGAGACGACGCGTGCACCGATCGGGGCTCTAGAAGCGGCGTGTGGAGGGATCGGGGTTCAGGAGACGATGCGTGGACCGATCGGGGCTCAGGAGACTCGTGTGGATCGATCGGGGCTCCGGAGGCGCCGCGTGGACCGATGGGGATCAGGAGACGGTGCGTAAACCAACCGGGGCTCAGGAGACCGCGCGTGGACCGATCGCGGCTCGGTGACGGCGCGTGGACCAATCGGGGCTCAGGAGGCCGCGCGTTAACCAAACGGGGCTTAGGAGACGATGCGTGAACCGATCGGGGCTAGGAGACGGCACGTGGGCCGAACGGGGCTCAGGAGACGGCGCGTGGACCGGTCGGGGCTTAGGAGACGACGCCTGGACAGATCGGAGCTTAGGAGGCGGCGTGTGGAACGATCGGTGCTCAGGAGACGGCGCGTGCACCAACCGGGGCTCGGAGACGGCACGTGGAACGATCGGGGCTCGGCGACTGTGTGTGGACGTATCGGGGTTCAGGAGACGGCGCATGAACCAATCGGCGCTCCGAGACGGCGCGTGGACCGATCGGGGATGAGGAGAAGGCGCGTGGACCGACTGGGGGACAGGCGGTTGCGCGTGGACCAATTGGGGTTCGGCGACGGCGCGTGGACCGATCCGGGCTCAGGAGACGGCGCGTGGACCGATCGGGGCTCGGAGACGGAGCGTGGAGCGATCGGGGCTGAGGAGAAGGCGCGTGGTCCGATCGGGGCTTATGACACGGCGCGTGGACCGATCGGGGCTCGGAGATGGCGCGTGGAATGATCGGGGCTTAGGAGATGGCGTGTGGACCGATCGGAGATCAGGAGACGACGCGTGGACCGAGAGGGCTCTGGAACTGGCGCACGGACGGATCGTGGCTCGGAGACGGCGCGTGGAGGCATCGGGGCTTTGAAGACGACGCGTGGACAAAACGGTGCTCAGAAAACGGTGCGTGGAGCGATCGGGGCTCAGGAGACGGCGCGTGGACCGATCGGGGCTCAGGAGCCGGCGCGTGGACCGATTGGGGCTCGGATACGGCGCGTGAACCAACCGGGGCTCAGGAGCCCGCGCGTGGACCGATCCCGGCTCGGCGACGGCGCGTGGACCGATGGGGGCTCAGGAGCCGCGCGTGGACCGATCATGGCTCGGTGACGACGCGTGGACCGATCGGGGCTTAGGTGGCGATGCGTGAACCGATCGAGGCTCGGAGACGGCGCGTGGACCGATCGGGGCTTAGGAGACAACGCGTGGACCGATTGGGGCTCAGGAAGCAGCGCTTGGACCGATCGTGGCTCGGAGACGGCGCGTGGACCGATCGAGGCTCGGAGACGGCGCGAGGACCGACCGGGGCTCAGGAGACGGCGCGTGGACCGACCGGAGCTCAGGAGATTCGCGTGGATCGATCCGGGCTCCGGAGGCGGCGCGTGGACCGATTGGGGAGCAGGAGATGGGCAGTGGACGGATCGGGGCTCAGGAGACGGCGGTGGACCGATCGGGGCTCGGAGACGGCATGTTAACCGATCGGGGCTTAGGAGACGATACGTGGACCGATCGGGGCTCGGATACGGCGCGTGAACCGACCGGGGCTCAGGAGGCCGCGCGTGGACCGATCGAGGCTCAGGAGGCCACGCCTGGACCGTTCGGGGCTCCGCGACGGCGCGTGGACCGATAGGGGCTTAGGAGACGGCGCGTGGACCGATCGGGGCTCGGAGACGGGGCGTGGAATGATCGTGGCTCACGAGATGGCGCGTGGACGGGTCGGGGCTTAGGAGACTCGCGTAGATCGATCGGGGCTCCGGAGGCGGCACGTGGACCGATCGGGGATCAGGAGACGGTGCGTGGACCGATCGCGGCTCGGAGATGGCGCGTGGCCCGATCGGCGCTTAGGAGACGACGCGTGGACCGATCGGGGCTTAGGAGACGACGCGTAGACCGATCGGGGCTCACGAGACAGCGCGTGGACCGATTGGGGCTCAGGAAGCAGCGCCTGGACCAATCGTGGCTCGGAGACGGCGCGAGGAGGCATCTGGGCTTGGAAGACGACGCGTGGATCGATCGGGGCTCGGAGACGGCGCGTGATCCGGCCGGGGCTCAGGAGACGGCGCGTGGACCGGTCGGGGCTTAGGAGACGACGCCTGGACAGATCGGAGCTTAGGAGGCGGCGTGTGGAACGATCGGTACTCAGGAGACGGCGCGTGCACCAATCGGCGCTCGGAGACGGCGCGTGGAGCGATCGGGGCTCGGAGACGGCACGTGGAACGATCGGGGCCCAGGAGACGGTGGGTGGAGGCATTGGGGCTTAGAAGACCACGCATGGACCGAGCGGGGCTCAGGAGACGGCGCGGAGAGCGATCGCGGCTCAGGAGAAGACGCGTCAATTGATCGGGACTCAGGAGACGACGCGGCGACGGATTGGGGCTTAGGAGACGACGCGTGGCCCGATTGGGGCTTTGGAGACGACGTGTGGACCGATCGGGGCTTAGGAGACGGCACGTGAATCGATCGGTGCACAGGAGACTTAGGGTGAACCGGTCGGGTCTAAGGAGACGACGCGTCGACCGATCGGGGCTCAGGGGAAGGGGTGTGGACCGATCGGGGCTGAGGAGACGGCGCCTGGACCGACCGGGGCTCGGCGACTGCGCGTGGACGGATCGGGGCTCAGGAGACGGCGCGTGGGCCGATCGGGGCTCGGAGACGGCGCGTTAACCGATCGGGGCTCGGACACGACGCTTGTACGGATCGGGGCTTGGTGACGGAGTGTTGACCGATCGCGGTTTACAGACGGCCCGTGGACGGATCGGGGCTTAGGAGACGGCGTGTGGACCGATCGGGGCTGAGGAGACGGCGCGTAGACCGATCGCGGCTCGTAAATGACGCGTCAACCGATCGGGACTTAGGAGACGATGCGGGGATCGATCGGGGCTCGGCGACTGCGCGTGGACCGACTGGAGCTCAGGAGGTTGCACGTGGACCAATGGGGGTTCGGGCGACGGCGCGTGGACCAATTGGGGTTCGGGCGACGGCGCGTGGACCAATTGGGGTTCGGGCGACGGCGCGTGGACCAATCGGTGCTCGGAGACGACGCGTGGACCGATCGGGGCTCAGGAGATGGCGCGCGGACCGACCGGGGCTCAGCCGACTCGCGTGGAACGACCGGGGCTTAGGAGACGGCGCGTGGACCTAACGGGGCTCAGGAGACGGCGCGTGGACCGGTCGGGGCTTAGGAGACGACGCCTGGACCGATCGGGGCTTAGGAGGCGGCGTGTGGAACGATCGGTGCTCAGGGGACGGCGCGTGCACCAATCGGCGCTCGGAGACGGCGCGTCGAGCGATCGGGGCTCAGGAGACGACGCGTGGACGGACCGTGGCTTAGAATGCGTCACGCGGACCGATCGGCGATCGGATACGGCGCGTCGAGCGATCGGGGCTCAGGAGACGACGCGTGGACGGACCGTGGCTTAGAATGCGTCACGCGGACCGATCGGCGATCGGATACGGCGTGTGGACGTATCGGGGCTTAGGAGACGATGCGTGGACCGATGGGGGCTCGGAGACGGCGCGTGGACGGACTCGGGCTCAGGAGACTCGCGTGGATCGATCGGGGGTCCGGAGACGCCGCGTGGAGCGATGGGCATCAGGAGACGGTGCGCGGACCGATCGGGGCTGGGAGACGGCGCGTGGACCGATCGGGGCTTAGGAGACGACGCGTGGACCGATCGGGGCTCGGAGACGGCGCGTGGATCGATCGGGGCTTAGGAGACAACGCGTGGACCGATCGAGGCTCAGGAGGCCACGCCTGGACCGATCGGAGCTCCGCGACGGCGCGTGGACCGATCGAGGCTCGGAGACGACGCGTCTACGGATCGGAGATTCGGCGATGACGCGTGGACCGATCCGGGCTCAGGAGACGGCGCGTTGACGGATCGGGGCTCGGAGACGGCGCGTGGAACGATCGGGGCTCAGGAGACGGCGCGTGAACCGATCGGCGCTCGGAGACGGCGCGTGGACCGATAGGGGCTTAGGAGACGGCGCGTGGACCGATCGGGGCTCGAAGACGGGGCGTGGAATGATCGGGGCTCACGAGACGGCGCGTGAAATGATCGGCGCTCTGAGACGGCGCGTAGACCGATTGGGGCTTACGAGACGGCGCGTGGACCGATCGGGGCTCAGGAAGCGTCGCCTGGACCGATCGTGGCTCGAAGACGGCGCGTGGACGCATCGGGGCTAAGAAGACGACGCATGGATCGAGCGGGGCTCAGGAGACGGCGCGAGGGGCGATCGGGGCTTGGAGACGGCGCGTGGAGGCATCGGGGCTTTGAAGACGACGCGTGGACCGAACGGTGCTCAGAAAGCGGCGCGTGGACCGATCGGTGCTCGGAGACGATGCGTGGACCGATCGGGGCTCAGATAACGGCGTGTGGAGCGGTTGGGGCTCAGGAGACGACGCGTGGATCGATCGAGGCTCAGAAGACGACGCGTCGACCCATCGGGGCTCAGGAGACGGCGCGTGGATCGATCGGGGCTCGGAGACGCCGCGTGGAACGATCGGGGCTCAGGAGACGGCGCTTGAAATTATCGGCGCTCAGAGACGGCCCGTGGACCGATCGGGGCTTAGGATACGGCGCGTGGACCGATCGGGGATCAGGAGACGGCGCGTGGATCGATCGGGGCTCGGAGACGGCGCGTGGAACGATCGGGGCTCAGGAGACGGCGCGTGAAATGATCGGCGCTCGGAGACGGCGCGTGGACCGATCGGGGCTCAGGAAGCGGTGCCTGGACCGATCGGGGCTTAGGAGAAGGCGCGTGGACCGATCGGGGCTTAGGAGACGGCGCGTAGATCGACCGGAGATCAGGAGACGACGCGTGCACCGATCGGGGCTCTAGAAGTGGCGTGTGGAGGGATCGGGGCTCAGGAGACGATGCGTGGACCGATCGGGGCTCAGGTGACGGCGCGCGGACCGACCGGGGCTCAGGAGGCTCGTGTGGATCGATCGGGGCTCCGGAGGCGCCGCGTGGACCGATGGGGATCAGGAGACGGTGCGTAAACCAACCGGGGCTCAGGAGGCCGCGCGTGGACCGATCGCGGCTCGGTGACGGCGCGTGGACCAATCGGGGCTCAGGAGGCCGCGCGTTAACCAAACGGGGCTTAGGAGACGATGCGTGAACCGATCGGGGCTAGGAGACGGCACGTGGGCCGAACGGGGCTCAGGAGACGGCGCGTGGACCGGTCGGGGCTTAGGAGACGACGCCTGGACAGATCGGAGCTTAGGAGGCGGCGTGTGGAACGATCGGTGCTCAGGAGACGGCGCGTGCACCAACCGGGGCTCGGAGACGGCACGTGGAACGATCGGGGCTCGGCGACTGTGTGTGGACGTATCGGGGTTCAGGAGACGGCGCGTGAACCAATCGGCGCTCCGAGACGGCGCGTGGACCGATCGGGGATGAGGAGAAGGCGCGTGGACCGACTGGGGCACAGGCGGTTGCGCGTGGACCAATTGGGGTTCGGCGACGGCGCGTGGACCGATCCGGGCTCAGGAGACGGCGCGTGGACCGATCGGGGCTCGGAGACGGAGCGTGGAGCGATCGGGGCTTAGGAGATGGCGTGTGGACCGATCGGAGATCAGGAGACGACGCGTGGACCGAGAGGGCTCTGGAACTGGCGCACGGACGGATCGTGGCTCGGAGACGGCGCGTGGAGGCATCGGGGCTTTGAAGACGACGCGTGGACCAAACGGTGCTCAGAAAACGGTGCGTGGAGCGATCGGGGCTCAGGAGACGGCGCGTGGACCGATCGGGGCTCAGGAGTCGGCGCGTGGACCGATTGGGGCTCAGGAGACGGCGTGTGGACTGATAGGGGCTTAGGAGACTCGCGTGGATCTATCGGGGCTCGGAGACGGTGCTTGGACGTATCGGGGATCAGGAGACGGCACGTGGACCCACCGGGGCTCAGGAGACGGCGCGTGAACCGATCGGCGCTCGGAGACGGCACGTGGACCGATCGAAGCGTAGGAGACGACGCGTGGACCATCCGGGGCTCGGGGACGGCGCGTGGAGGTATCGGGGCTTAAAAGACGACGCATAGACCGATCGGGGATCAGGAAACGGCGCGTGGACCGAATGGTGCTCGGAGACGACGCGTGGACCGATCGGGGCTCAGGAGACGGCGCGTGGAGCGATCGGGGCTCAGGAGACGACGCGTTAACAGAGCGGGGTTTAGGAGACGATGCGTGGACCGACTGGGGCTCAGGAGGTTGCGCGTGGACCAATTGGGATTCGGCGACGGCGCGTGGACCGACCGGGGATTAGGAGACGACGCGTCGACCGATCGGGGCTTAGGAGACGACCCGTCGACCGATCGGGGCTTAGGAGACGACGCGTGGACCGATCGGGGCTCAGGAGACGGTGCGTGGACCGATCGGGGCTAGGAGACGGCGCGTGGAACGATCGGGGCTCAGGAGACGGCGCGTGAAACGATCAGCGCTCTGAGACGGCGCGTGGACCGATTGTGGCTTACGAGACGGCGCGTGGATCGATCGGGCCGCAGGAAGCGGCGCCTGGACTTATCGTGGCTCGGAGACGGCGCATGGAGGCATCGGGGCTAAGAAGACGACGCATGGACCGAGCGTGGCTCAAGAGACAGCGCGAGGAGCGATCGGGGCTCAGGAGAAGACGCGTCAATTGATCGGGGCTCAGGAGACGACGCGGCGACGGATCGGGGCTTAGGAGACGACGCGTGGAACGATCGGGGCTTAGGAGACGGCACGTGATTCGATCCGTGCACAGGAGACGGCGCGTAAACCGGTCGGGGCTTAGGAGACGACGCGTCGGCCGATCGGGGCTCAGGAGAAGGCGCGTGGACCGATCGGAGCTCGGAGACGGCCCGTGGGCAGATCGGGGCTTAGGAGACGGCGCGTGGACTAATTGGGGTTTAGGAGAACATACGTGGAGTGATCGGGGCTCGGAGACAGCGCGTTTACCGACTTGGGCTCGAGAGGTTGCGCGTGGACCAATTGGGGTTCGCCGCGGCGTGTGGACCGACCGGAGCACAGTAGACCGCGCGTGGACCGATCGCGGCTCGGCGACTGCGGGTGGATGGATCGGGGCTCAGGAGACAGCGCGTGGACCGATCGGGGCTCAGGAAGCGGCGCCTGCACCGATCGTGGCTTGGAGACGGCGCGTGGAAGCATCGGGGCTTCGAAGACGACGCATGGACCAATCGGGACTCGGAAACGGCACCTGGACCGATCGGAGCTCGGAGACGACGCCTGGAGCGGTCGGGCCTCAGGAGAAGACGCGTGGATCGATCGGGGCTCAGGAGACGACGCGTCGACGGATCAGGGCTTAGGAGACGACGCGTGGACCGATCGGGGCTTAGGAAACGGCCCGTGGAGCAATCGGGGTTCAGGAGACGACGCGTGGATCGATCAAGTCTCAGGAGACGACGCGTCGTCCGATCGGGGCTCAGGATGTGGCACGTGGACCCATCGGGGCTCGGAGACGGCACGTGGACCGATCAGGGGTTAGGACACGACGCGTTTACCGATCGGGACTCAGGAGGCGGCGCGTGGACCGATCGGGGATCAGGAAACGGTCCGTGGAGCGATCGGGGCTTAGGAGACGGCACGTAGACTGATCGGGGCTCGGGAAGCGGCGCCTGAACCGATCGTGGCTCGGAGACGGCGCGTGGAGGCATCGGGGCTTAGAAGACGACGCATGGACCGATCAGGTCTCAGGAAACGGCGCGTGGACCGATTGCAGCTCGGAGACGACGCGTGGATCGACTGGGGGTCAGGCGGTTGCGCGTGGACCAATTGGGGTTCGGCGACGGCGCGTGGACCGATCGCGGCTCGGAGACGGCGCGTTAACCGATCGGGGCTTAGGAGACGATGCGTGAACCGATCGGGGCTCGGAGACGGCGCGTGGACAGATCGGGGCTCAGGAGACCCCGCGTGGACCGATCGGGGCTCGGCGACTGCGCGTGGACGCATCGGGGCTCAGGAGACGGCGCGTCTACCGATCGGGGCTCGGAGACGGCACGTTAACCGATTGGGGCTTAGGAGACGATGCGTGGACCGATCGCGGCTCGGAGACGGCCCGTGAACCGATCGGCGCTCGGAGACGGCACGTGGACCGATCGGGGCTTATGAGACGATGCCTGGACCGATCGAGGCTTAGGAGGCGGCGCGTGGAACGATCGGGGCTCAGCAGGCGACACGTCGACGGATCGGGGCTCAGGAGACGGTGCGTGAACCGATCGGGGCTCGGCGACTGCGCGTGGACCGATCGGGGCTAAGGAGACGGCGCGTGAACCGATCGGGGATGAGGAGACGGCGCGTGGAGCGATCGGGGCTCAGGAGACGGCGCGTGGACCGGTCGGGGCTTAGGAGACGATGCCTGGACCGATCGGGGCTTAGGAGGCGGCGCGTGGAACGATCGGGGCTCAGGAGGCGACACGTCGACGGATCGGGGCTCGGAGACGGCGCGTGGACCGACTGGGGCTCAGGAGGTTGCGCGTGGACCAATTGGGGTTCGGCGACGGCGCGTGGACCGACAGGGGCTCAGGAGACCGCGCGTGAACCGATCGGGGCTCGGCGACTGCGCGTGGACCGATCGGGGCTAAGGAGACGACGTGTGGACCGATCGGGGCATAGGAGACGACGCGTGTACCTATCGGGGCTCAGGAGACAGCGCGTGGTCCGATTGGGCCTCACGAGACGGCGCGTGGACAGATCGGGGCTCGGAGACGACGCGTGTACGGATCGGGGATTCGGGGACGAGGCATGGACCGATCGGGGCTTAGGAGACGACGCGTGGACCGATCGGGGCGTAGGAGACGACGCGTGGACCGATTGGGGCTTAGGAGACGGCGCGTGGACCGATCGGGGCTCAGGAAGCGGCGCCTGGACCGATCGTTGCTCGGAGACGGCGCGTGGAGGCATCGGGCCTAAGAAGACGACGCATGGACCGAGCGGGGCTCAGGAGACGGCGCGAGGAGCGATCGGGGCTCAGGAGAAGACGCGTCAATTGATCGGGGCTCAGGAGACGACGCGGCGACGCATCGGGGCTTAGGAGACGACGCGTGGACCGATCGGGGCTTAGGAGACGACGCGTGGACCGATCGGGGCTCAGGAAGCGGCGCCTAGACCGATCGTGGCTCGGAGACGGAGCGTGGAGGCATCGGGCCTAAGAAGACGACGCATGGACCGAGCGGGGCGCAGGAGACGGCGCGAGGAGCGATCGGGGCTCAGGAGAAGACGCGTCAATTGATCGGGGCTCAGGAGTGGACGCGTCGACGTATCGGGGCTCAGGAGACGGCGCGTGGACCGACCGGGGCTCAGGAGACTCGCGTGGATCGATCGGGGCTCAGGAGGCGACGCGTGGACCCATCGGGGCTCGGAGACGGCGTGTGGACGTATCGGGGCTTAGGAGACGACGCGTGGACGGATCGGGGCTCAGGAGAAGGCGCGTGAACCGATCGGAGCTCGGAGACGGCGCGTGGACCGATCGGGGCTTAGGAGACGATGCGCGGACCGATCGGGGCTCGGCGACGGCGCGTGGACCGACCGGGGCTCAGGAGGCCACGCCTGGACCGATCGGGTCTCGGCGACGGCGCGTGGACCGATCGAGGCTCGGAGACGACGCGTGGACCGATCGGGGCTCAGGAGACGGCGCGTGGACCGATCGGGGCTCAGGAGACGGCACGTAGACTGATCGGGGCTCGGGAAGCGGCGCCTGAACCGATCGTGGCTCGGAGACGGCGCGTGGAGGCATCGGGGCTTAGAAGACGACGCATGGACCGATCAGGTCTCAGGAAACGGCGCGTGGACCGATTGCAGCTCGGAGACGACGCGTGGATCGACTGGGGGTCAGGCGGTTGCGCGTGGACCAATTGGGGTTCGGCGACGGCGCGTGGACCGATCGCGGCTCGGAGACGGCGCGTTAACCGATCGGGGCTTAGGAGACGATGCGTGAACCGATCGGGGCTCGGAGACGGCGCGTGGACAGATCGGGGCTCAGGAGACCCCGCGTGGACCGATCGGGGCTCGGCGACTGCGCGTGGACGCATCGGGGCTCAGGAGACGGCGCGTCTACCGATCGGGGCTCGGAGACGGCACGTTAACCGATTGGGGCTTAGGAGACGATGCGTGGACCGATCGCGGCTCGGAGACGGCCCGTGAACCGATCGGCGCTCGGAGACGGCACGTGGACCGATCGGGGCTTATGAGACGATGCCTGGACCGATCGAGGCTTAGGAGGCGGCGCGTGGAACGATCGGGGCTCAGCAGGCGACACGTCGACGGATCGGGGCTCAGGAGACGGTGCGTGAACCGATCGGGGCTCGGCGACTGCGCGTGGACCGATCGGGGCTAAGGAGACGGCGCGTGAACCGATCGGGGATGAGGAGACGGCGCGTGGAGCGATCGGGGCTCAGGAGACGGCGCGTGGACCGGTCGGGGCTTAGGAGACGATGCCTGGACCGATCGGGGCTTAGGAGGCGGCGCGTGGAACGATCGGGGCTCAGGAGGCGACACGTCGACGGATCGGGGCTCGGAGACGGCGCGTGGACCGACTGGGGCTCAGGAGGTTGCGCGTGGACCAATTGGGGTTCGGCGACGGCGCGTGGACCGACAGGGGCTCAGGAGACCGCGCGTGAACCGATCGGGGCTCGGCGACTGCGCGTGGACCGATCGGGGCTAAGGAGACGACGTGTGGACCGATCGGGGCATAGGAGACGACGCGTGTACCTATCGGGGCTCAGGAGACAGCGCGTGGTCCGATTGGGCCTCACGAGACGGCGCGTGGACAGATCGGGGCTCGGAGACGACGCGTGTACGGATCGGGGATTCGGGGACGAGGCATGGACCGATCGGGGCTTAGGAGACGACGCGTGGACCGATCGGGGCGTAGGAGACGACGCGTGGACCGATTGGGGCTTAGGAGACGGCGCGTGGACCGATCGGGGCTCAGGAAGCGGCGCCTGGACCGATCGTTGCTCGGAGACGGCGCGTGGAGGCATCGGGCCTAAGAAGACGACGCATGGACCGAGCGGGGCTCAGGAGACGGCGCGAGGAGCGATCGGGGCTCAGGAGAAGACGCGTCAATTGATCGGGGCTCAGGAGACGACGCGGCGACGCATCGGGGCTTAGGAGACGACGCGTGGACCGATCGGGGCTTAGGAGACGACGCGTGGACCGATCGGGGCTCAGGAAGCGGCGCCTAGACCGATCGTGGCTCGGAGACGGAGCGTGGAGGCATCGGGGCTTAGAAGACGACGCATGGACCGATCAGGTCTCAGGAAACGGCGCGTGGACCGATTGCAGCTCGGAGACGACGCGTGGATCGACTGGGGGTCAGGCGGTTGCGCGTGGACCAATTGGGGTTCGGCGACGGCGCGTGGACCGATCGCGGCTCGGAGACGGCGCGTTAACCGATCGGGGCTTAGGAGACGATGCGTGAACCGATCGGGGCTCGGAGACGGCGCGTGGACAGATCGGGGCTCAGGAGACCCCGCGTGGACCGATCGGGGCTCGGCGACTGCGCGTGGACGCATCGGGGCTCAGGAGACGGCGCGTCTACCGATCGGGGCTCGGAGACGGCACGTTAACCGATTGGGGCTTAGGAGACGATGCGTGGACCGATCGCGGCTCGGAGACGGCCCGTGAACCGATCGGCGCTCGGAGACGGCACGTGGACCGATCGGGGCTTATGAGACGATGCCTGGACCGATCGAGGCTTAGGAGGCGGCGCGTGGAACGATCGGGGCTCAGCAGGCGACACGTCGACGGATCGGGGCTCAGGAGACGGTGCGTGAACCGATCGGGGCTCGGCGACTGCGCGTGGACCGATCGGGGCTAAGGAGACGGCGCGTGAACCGATCGGGGATGAGGAGACGGCGCGTGGAGCGATCGGGGCTCAGGAGACGGCGCGTGGACCGGTCGGGGCTTAGGAGACGATGCCTGGACCGATCGGGGCTTAGGAGGCGGCGCGTGGAACGATCGGGGCATAGGAGACGACGCGTGTACCTATCGGGGCTCAGGAGACAGCGCGTGGTCCGATTGGGCCTCACGAGACGGCGCGTGGACAGATCGGGGCTCGGAGACGACGCGTGTACGGATCGGGGATTCGGGGACGAGGCATGGACCGATCGGGGCTTAGGAGACGACGCGTGGACCGATCGGGGCGTAGGAGACGACGCGTGGACCGATTGGGGCTTAGGAGACGGCGCGTGGACCGATCGGGGCTCAGGAAGCGGCGCCTGGACCGATCGTTGCTCGGAGACGGCGCGTGGAGGCATCGGGCCTAAGAAGACGACGCATGGACCGAGCGGGGCTCAGGAGACGGCGCGAGGAGCGATCGGGGCTCAGGAGAAGACGCGTCAATTGATCGGGGCTCAGGAGACGACGCGGCGACGCATCGGGGCTTAGGAGACGACGCGTGGACCGATCGGGGCTTAGGAGACGACGCGTGGACCGATCGGGGCTCAGGAAGCGGCGCCTAGACCGATCGTGGCTCGGAGACGGAGCGTGGAGGCATCGGGCCTAAGAAGACGACGCATGGACCGAGCGGGGCGCAGGAGACGGCGCGAGGAGCGATCGGGGCTCAGGAGAAGACGCGTCAATTGATCGGGGCTCAGGAGTGGACGCGTCGACGTATCGGGGCTCAGGAGACGGCGCGTGGACCGACCGGGGCTCAGGAGACTCGCGTGGATCGATCGGGGCTCAGGAGGCGACGCGTGGACCCATCGGGGCTCGGAGACGGCGTGTGGACGTATCGGGGCTTAGGAGACGACGCGTGGACGGATCGGGGCTCAGGAGAAGGCGCGTGAACCGATCGGAGCTCGGAGACGGCGCGTGGACCGATCGGGGCTTAGGAGACGATGCGCGGACCGATCGGGGCTCGGCGACGGCGCGTGGACCGACCGGGGCTCAGGAGGCCACGCCTGGACCGATCGGGTCTCGGCGACGGCGCGTGGACCGATCGAGGCTCGGAGACGACGCGTGGACCGATCGGGGCTCAGGAGACGGCGCGTGGACCGATCGGGGCTCAGGAGACGGCGCGTGGACCGATTGGGGCTCGGGAGACTGCGCGTGGATGGATCGGGGCTTAGGGAACGACGCGTGGACCGATCGGGGCTCAGGAGACGGCGCGTGGACCGATCGGGGCTCGGAGACGGCGCGTAGAACGATTGGGGGTTAGGACACGACGCGTTTACCGATCGGGACTCAGGAGGCGGCGCGTGGACCGATCGGGGATCAGGAAACGGTCCGCGGAGCGATCGGGGCTTAGGAGACGGCACGTAGACTGATCGGGGCTCGGGAAGCGGCGCCTGAACCGATCGTGGCTCGGAGACGGCGCGTGGAGGCATCGGGGCTTAGAAGACGACGCATGGACCGATCAGGTCTCAGGAAACGGCGCGTGGACCGATTGCATCTCGGAGACGACGCGTGGATCGACTGGGGGTCAGGCGGTTGCGCGTGGACCAATTGGGGTTCGGCGACGGCGCGTGGACCGATCGCGGCTCGGAGACGGCGCGTTAACCGATCGGGGCTTAGGAGACGATGCGTGAACCGATCGGGGCTCGGAGACGGCGCGTGGACAGATCGGGGCTCAGGAGACCCCGCGTGGACCGATCGGGGCTCGGCGACTGCGCGTGGACGCATCGGGGCTCAGGAGACGGCGCGTCTACCGATCGGGGCTCGGAGACGGCACGTTAACCGATTGGGGCTTAGGAGACGATGCGTGGACCGATCGCGGCTCGGAGACGGCCCGTGAACCGATCGGCGCTCGGAGACGGCACGTGGACCGATCGGGGCTTATGAGACGATGCCTGGACCGATCGAGGCTTAGGAGGCGGCGCGTGGAACGATCGGGGCTCAGCAGGCGACACGTCGACGGATCGGGGCTCAGGAGACGGTGCGTGAACCGATCGGGGCTCGGCGACTGCGCGTGGACCGATCGGGGCTAAGGAGACGGCGCGTGAACCGATCGGGGATGAGGAGACGGCGCGTGGAGCGATCGGGGCTCAGGAGACGGCGCGTGGACCGGTCGGGGCTTAGGAGACGATGCCTGGACCGATCGGGGCTTAGGAGGCGGCGCGTGGAACGATCGGGGCTCAGGAGGCGACACGTCGACGGATCGGGGCTCGGAGACGGCGCGTGGACCGACTGGGGCTCAGGAGGTTGCGCGTGGACCAATTGGGGTTCGGCGACGGCGCGTGGACCGACAGGGGCTCAGGAGACCGCGCGTGAACCGATCGGGGCTCGGCGACTGCGCGTGGACCGATCGGGGCTAAGGAGACGACGTGTGGACCGATCGGGGCATAGGAGACGACGCGTGTACCTATCGGGGCTCAGGAGACAGCGCGTGGTCCGATTGGGCCTCACGAGACGGCGCGTGGACAGATCGGGGCTCGGAGACGACGCGTGTACGGATCGGGGATTCGGGGACGAGGCATGGACCGATCGGGGCTTAGGAGACGACGCGTGGACCGATCGGGGCGTAGGAGACGACGCGTGGACCGATTGGGGCTTAGGAGACGGCGCGTGGACCGATCGGGGCTCAGGAAGCGGCGCCTGGACCGATCGTTGCTCGGAGACGGCGCGTGGAGGCATCGGGCCTAAGAAGACGACGCATGGACCGAGCGGGGCTCAGGAGACGGCGCGAGGAGCGATCGGGGCTCAGGAGAAGACGCGTCAATTGATCGGGGCTCAGGAGACGACGCGGCGACGCATCGGGGCTTAGGAGACGACGCGTGGACCGATCGGGGCTTAGGAGACGACGCGTGGACCGATCGGGGCTCAGGAAGCGGCGCCTAGACCGATCGTGGCTCGGAGACGGAGCGTGGAGGCATCGGGCCTAAGAAGACGACGCATGGACCGAGCGGGGCGCAGGAGACGGCGCGAGGAGCGATCGGGGCTCAGGAGAAGACGCGTCAATTGATCGGGGCTCAGGAGTGGACGCGTCGACGTATCGGGGCTCAGGAGACGGCGCGTGGACCGACCGGGGCTCAGGAGACTCGCGTGGATCGATCGGGGCTCAGGAGGCGACGCGTGGACCCATCGGGGCTCGGAGACGGCGTGTGGACGTATCGGGGCTTAGGAGACGACGCGTGGACGGATCGGGGCTCAGGAGAAGGCGCGTGAACCGATCGGAGCTCGGAGACGGCGCGTGGACCGATCGGGGCTTAGGAGACGATGCGCGGACCGATCGGGGCTCGGCGACGGCGCGTGGACCGACCGGGGCTCAGGAGGCCACGCCTGGACCGATCGGGTCTCGGCGACGGCGCGTGGACCGATCGAGGCTCGGAGACGACGCGTGGACCGATCGGGGCTCAGGAGACGGCGCGTGGACCGATCGGGGCTCAGGAGACGGCGCGTGGACCGATTGGGGCTCGGGAGACTGCGCGTGGATGGATCGGGGCTTAGGGAACGACGCGTGGACCGATCGGGGCTCAGGAGACGGCGCGTGGACCGATCGGGGCTCGGAGACGGCGCGTAGAACGATTGGGGCTTAGGAGAAGGCGCGTGGAGCGATCGGGGCTCAGGAGACGGCGCGTGAACCGATCGGCGCTCGGAGACGGCGCGTCGACCGATCGGGGTTCGGAGACGGCGCGTGGACCGTCTGGGGCTTAGGAGACGATGCGTGGACCGATCGGGGCTTAGTGGACGACGCGTGGACCGATCGTGGCTCGGAGACGACGCGTGGACATATCGGGGCTTAGGAGACGATGCGTGCACCGATCGGGGCTCAGGAGACGGCGCCGTGGATGGATCAGGGCTTAGGGAACGACGCGTGAACCGATCGGGGGTCAGGCGACGGCGCTTGAGTGGATCGGGGCTTAGGAAACGACGCGTGGACCGATCGGGGCTCAGGAGACGGCGCGTGGACCGATCGGGGCTGGGAGACGGCGCGTGGATCGATCGGGGCTCAGGAGACTGCGCGTGGATGGATCGGGGCTTAGGGAACGACGCGTGGACCGATCGGGGCTCAGGAGACGGCGCGTGGACCGATCGGGGCTGGGAGACGGCGCGCGGAACGATCGGAGCTTAGGAGACGCCGCGTGGACCGATCGGAGATCAGGAGACGACGCGGGGACCGATCGGGGCTCTGGCAGCGGCGCACGGACCGATCGTGGCTCGGAGACGGCGCGTGTAGGCATCGGGGCTTTGAAGACGACGCATGGACCGAACGGTGCTCAGAAAATGGCGCGTGGACCGATCGGTGCTCGGAGACGATGCGTGGACCGATCGGGGCTCAGGAAACGGCGCGTGGAGCGATCAGGGCTCAGGTGACGACGTGTGGATCGATCGGGGCTCAGGAGACGACGCGTCGACCGATCGGGGCTCAGGAGAGGGCGCGCGGACCAACCGGGGCTCAGGAGATTCGCGTGGATCAATCGGGGCTGCGGAGGCGCCGCGTAGACGGATGGGGCTCCGGAGACGGCGCGTGGACCGATCGGCGCTCGGAGAGTGCGCGTGGACCGATTGGGGCTTAGAAGACGGCGCGTGGACCGATCGGGGCTCAGGAAGCGGCGCCTAGACCGATCGTGGCTCGGAGACGGCGCGTGGAGGCATCGGGTCTAAGAAGACGACGCATGGACCGAGCGGGGCTCGGGAGACGGCGCGAGGAGCGATCGAGGCTCAGGAGAAGACGCGTCAATTGATCGGGGCTCAGGAGACGACGCGTCAACGGATCGGGTCTTCGGAGACGACGCGTGAGCCGATCGGGGCTCGGAGACCGCGCGTGGCCCGACTGGGGCTCAGGTGGTTCCGCGAGGACCAATTGGGGCTCAGGCGGTTGCGCGTGGACCGATCGGGGCTCGGAGACAACGCGTGCACCGATAGGGGCTCAGGAAGCGGCGCCTGGACCGATCAGGGCTTAGGAGACGACGCGTGGACCGGTCGGGGCTTAGGAGACTCGCGTGGATCTATCGGGGCTCCGGAGGCAGCGCGTGAACCGATCGGGGATCAGGAGACGGTGCGTGGAGCGATCGGGCCTTAGGAGACGGCGCGAATACCGATCGGGGCTGTCGAAACGGCGCCAGGACCGATCGTGGCTCGGAGACGGAGAGTGGAGGCATCGGGGTTTAGAAGACGACGCATGGATCGATCGGGGCTCAGGAAACGGCGCGTGGACCGATCGGAGCTCGGAGACGACGCGTGGACCGATCGGGGCTCAGGAGACGGCGCGTGGAGCGATCGGGGCTCAGGAGACGGCGCGTGGACCGGTCGGGGCTTAGGAGACGGCGCGTGAACCGATCGGGGATGAGCAGACGGTGCGTGGAGCGATCGGGCCTTAGGAGACGGCGCGAAGACCGATCGGGGCTGTCGAAGCGGCGCTAGGACCGATCGTGGTTCGGAGACGGAGCGTGGAGGCATCGGGGCTTAGAAGACGACGCATGGACCGATTGGGGCTTAGGACACGGCGCGTGGACCGATCGGGGCTCAGGAAGCGGCGCCTGAACCGATCGTGGCTCGGAGACGGCGCGTGGAGGCATCGGGCCTAAGAAGACGACGCATGGACCGAGCGGGGCTCAGGAGACGGCGCGAGGAGCGATCGGGGCTCAGGAGAAGACGCGTCAATTGATCGGGGCTCAGGAGACGACGCGTCGACGCATCGGGGCTTAGGAGACGACGCGTGGACCGATCGGGGCTTAGGAGACGACGCGTGGACCGATCGGGGCTCAGGAAGCGGCGCCTAGACCGATCGTGGCTCGGAGACGGCGCGTGGAGGCATCGGGCCTAAGAAGACGACGCATGGACCGAGCGGGGCGCAGGAGACGGCGCGAGGAGCGATCGGGGCTCAGGAGAAGACGCGTCAATTGATCGGGGCTCAGGAGAGGACGCGTCGACGCATCGGGGCTCAGGAGACGGCGCGTGGACCGACCGGGGCTCAGGAGACTCGCGTCGATCGATCGGGGCTCAGGAGGCGACGCGTGGACCCATCGGGGCTCGGAGACGGCGTGTGGACGTATCGGGGCTTAGGAGACGTCGCGTGGACCGATTGGGGCTTAGGAGACGGCGCGTGGACCGATCGGGGCTCAGGAAGCGGCGTCTGGACCGATCGGGGCTCAGGAGACGGCGCGAGGAGCGATCGGGGCTCAGGAGAAGACGCGTCAATTGATCGGGGCTCAGAAATCGGCGCGTGGAGCGATCGGGGCTCAGGGGACGACGCGTGGATCGATCGGGGCTCAGGAAACGACTCGTCGACCGATCGGGGCTCAGGAGACGGCGCGCGTACCGACCGGGACTCAGGAGTCTCGCGTGGACCGATCACTGCTCGGCGACGGCGCGTGGACGGATCGGGGCTCGGAGACGACGCGTGGACCGATGGGGGCTCGGATACGGCGCGTGGACCGATCGGTGCTCAGGAGGCCGCGCATGGACCGATCATGGCTCGGCGACGGCGCGTGGACCGATCGGAGCTCGGAGACGACGCGTGGACCGATCGGGGCACGGAGACAGCGCGTGGACCGACTGGGGCTCAGGCGGTTGCGCGAGGACCGATCGGGGCTCGGAGACGGCGCGTGAACCGACCGGGGCTCAGGAGACGACGCGTCGACAGGTCGGTGCTTAGGAGACGAAGCCTGGACCGATCGGTGTTTAGGAGGCGGCGCGTGGAACGATCGGAGCAAAGGAGACGGCGCGTGACCCGATCGGCGATCGGAGACGACGCGTGGATCGATCGGGGCTTAGGAGACTACGCGTGGACCGATCGGGGCTTAGGAGACAACGCGTGGACCGATCGGGGCTCAGGAGGCGACTCGTGGACCCATCGGGGCTCGGAGACGACGTGTGGACGGATTGGGGTGTAGGCGACGACGCGTCGACCGATCGGAGCTCGGAGACGGCGCGTGGAACGATCGGGGCTCAGAAGACGACGCGTCGACCGATCGGGGATCAGGTGACGGCGCGCGGACCGACCGGGGCTCAGGAGACGGCGCGTGAAATGATCGGCGCTCGGAGAGGGCGCGTAAACCGATCGGCCCTCGGAGACGGTGCGAGGAGGCGTCTGGGGTTAGAAGACGACGCGTGGACCGATCGGGGCTCAGGCAACGGCGCGTTAACCGATTGGGGCTTAGGAGACGATGCGTGGTCCGATCGGGGCTCAGGAGCCTCGCGTGGATCGATCGGGCCTCCGGAGGCGCCGCGTTGACCCATAGGGATCAGGAGACAGTGCGTGGACCGATCGGGGCTCGGAGACGGCGCGTGGACTGATCGGGGCCCGGAGACGGCGCGTGTAACGATCGGGGCTCAGGAGACGGCACGTGGACCGATCGGGGCCCCGGAGGCGCCGCGTGGACCCATGGGCATCAGTAGACAGTGCGTGGACCGATCGGGGCTCGGAGACGGCGCATGGACCGATCGGGGCTTAGGAGACGACGCGTGGACCGACTGGGGTGTAGGCGACGACGCGTTTACCTATCGGGGCTCAGGAGACAGCGCGTGGACCGATAAGGGCTCGGCGACTGCGCGTGGACGTATCGGGGCTCAGGAGACGGCGCGTGGACCGATCGGGGCTCGGGGACGGCGCGTTAACCGATTGGGGCTTAGGAGAGCATGCGTGGACCGATCGGGGCTCGAAGACGGCGCGTGGACCGATGGGGTCTCAGGAGGCCGCGCGTGGACAGATCATGACTCGGCGACGGCGCGTGGACCGATCGGGGCTCGGAGACGACGCGTGGACCGATCGGGGCTCGGAGACAGTGCGTGGACCGACTGGGGCTCAGGCGGTTTCGCGTGGACCAATTGGGGTTCGGCGACGGCGCGTGGACCGATCGAGGCTCGGAGACGACGCGTGTACGGATCGGGGATTCGGGGACGACGCGTGGAACGATCCGGGCTCAGGAGACGGTGCGTTGACCGATCGGGGCTCGGAGACGGCGCTTCGAATGATCGGGGCTCAGGTGACGGGGCGTGAACCGATCGGCGCTCGGAGACGGCGCGTGGACCGATCGGGGCTTAGGAGACGACGCGTGGACCGATCGGGGCTTAGAAGACGACGCGTGGACCGATCGGGGCTCAGGTGACGGCGCGTGGACCGACCGGGGTTCGGAGACGATGCGTGGAACGATCGGGGCTCAGGAGACGGCGCGTGGACCGATCGGGGCTCGGAGACGGCGCGTGGACCGATCGGGGCTTAGGAGAAGGCGCTTGGACCGATCGGGGCTTAGGAGACGGCGCGTGGGCCGATCGGAGCTCGGAGACGGCGCGTGGAACGATCGGGGCTCAGGAGACGGCGTGTGAACCGATCGGCGTTCGGAGACGGCGCGTGGACCGATCGGGGCTCGGAGACGGCGCGTGGACAGATCGGGGCTCAGGAGACAGCGCGTGGACCGACTGGGGCTCAGGAAGCGGCGCCTGCACCGATCGTGGTGGGGAGACGGCGCAAGGAGGCATCTGGGCTTAGAAGACGACGCGTGGACCGATCGGGGCTCAGGAAACGGCGCGTGGACCGACCGCGGCTCAGGAGGCCACGCCTGGACCGATCGGGGCTCGGCGACGGGGCGTGGACCGATAGGGGCTTCGGAGACGGTACGTGGATCGACCGAGGCTCCGAGACGGCGCGTGGACCGACCGGGGCTCAGGAGACGGCGGGTGAACCGATGGGTCTCCGAAACGACGGGTTAACCGAGCGGGGCTTACGAGACGATTCGTGGACCGATCGGGGCTCGGAGACAGAGCGTGTACCGACTGGGGCTCAGGAGACCGTGCGTGAACCGATCGCGGCTCGGCGACGGCGCATGAACCGACCGGGGCTCATGAGACGGCGCGTAGACCGATCGGGGCTCCGGCGGCGACGCGTGAACCGATCGGGGCCCAGGAAACGGCGCGTGGATCGATCGGTGCTCGAAGACGACGCGTGGACCGACCGGGGCTCAGGAGCCGATGCGTGGATCGATCGGGGCTCAGGAGGCGGCGCGTAGACCCATCGGGGCTCGGAGACGGCACGTGGACCGATCAGGGCTTAGGAGACGACGCGTGGACCGATCGGGGCTCAGGAGACGGCGCGTGGACCGATCGGTGCTCGGAGACGGCGCGTGGACGGACCGTGGCTTAGAATGCGTCAAGCGGACCGATCGGGGCTCGGATACGGCGTGTAGACGTATCGGGGCTTAGGAGACGATGCGTGAACCGATCGGGGCTTAGGAGGCGGCGCGTGGAACGATCGGGGCTCAGGAGACGGCGCGTGGACCGATCGGGGCTCGGAGACGGCGCGTGGAACGATCGGAGCACAGGAGACGGCGCGTGAACCGAGCGGCGCTCGGAGACGGCGCGTGGATCGATCGGGGCTTAGCAGACGGCGCGTGGACCGATCGGGGCTCGGCGACTGCGCATGAACCGACCGGGGCTCATGAGACGGCGCGTAGACCGATCGGGGCTCCGGCGGCGACGCGTGGACCGATCGGGGCCCAGGAAACGGCGCGTGGATCGATCGGTGCTCGAAGACGACGCGTGGACCGACCGGGGCTCAGGAGCCGATGCGTGGATCGATCGGGGCTCAGGAGGCGGCGCGTAGACTCACCGGGGCTCGGAGACGGCACGTGGACCGATCAGGGCTTAGGAGACGACGCGCGGACCGACCGGGGCTCAGAAGCCTCGCGTGGATCGATCGGGACTCCGGAGGCGCCGCGTGGACCGATGGGGATCAGGACACGGTGCGTGGACCGATCGGGGCTCGGAGACGGCGCGTGGAACGATCGGGGCTCAGGAGAAGGCGCGTTAACCGATTGGGGCTTAGGAGACAATGCGTGGACCGATCGGGGCTCGAAGACGGCGCGTGGACCGATCGGGTCTCAGGAGGCCGCGCGTGGACAGATCATGACTCAGCGACGGCGCGTGGACCGATCGGGGCTCGGAGACGACGCGTGGACCGATCGGGGCTCGGAGATAGCGCGTGGACCGACTGGGGCTCAGGCGGTTTCGCGTGGACCAATTGGGGTTCAGCGACGGCGCGTGGACCGATCGGGGCTTAGGAGACGGCGCGTGCACCGATCGGGGCCCGGAGACGGGTCGTGGACAGATTGGGGATGAGGAGATGGCGCGTGGACCGATCGGGGCTGGGAGACGGCACGTGGACCAATGGTGGCTTAGGAGACGACGCGTGGACCGATCGGGGCTTAGGAGGCGGCGCGTGGAACGATCGGGGCTCAGGAGACGGCGCGTGGACCGATCGGGGCTCGGAGACGGCGCGTGGAACGATCGGAGCACAGGAGACGGCGCGTGAACCGAGCGGCGCTCGGAGACGGCGCGTGGATCGATCGGGGCTTAGGAGACAGCGCGTGGACCGATCGGGGCTCAGGAGACCCCGCGTGGACCGATCGGGGCTCGGCGACTGCGCATGGACGCATCGGGGCCCAGGAGACGGCGCGTGGACCGATCGCGGCTCGGCGACGGCGCATGAACCGACCGGGGCTCATGAGACGGCGCGTAGACCGATCGGGGCTCCGGCGGCGACGCGTGGACCGATCGGGGCCCAGGAAACGGCGCGTGGATCGATCGGTGCTCGAAGACGACGCGTGGACCGACCGGGGCTCAGGAGCCGATGCGTGGATCGATCGGGGCTCAGGAGGCGGCGCGTAGACTCACCGGGGCTCGGAGACGGCACGTGGACCGATCAGGGCTTAGGAGACGACGCGTGGACCGATCGGGGCTCAGGAGACGGCGCGTGGACCGATCGGTGCTCGGAGACGGCGCGTGGACGGACCGTGGCTTAGAATGCGTCAAGCGGACCGATTGGGGCTCGGATACGGCGTGTAGACGTATCGGGGCTTAGGAGACGATGCGTGAACCGATCGGGGCTCGGAGACGGCATGTTAAAAGATCGGGGCTTAGGAGACGATACGTGGACCGATAGGGCTCGGATACTGCGCGTGAACCGACCGGGGCTCAGGAGGCCGCGCGTTGACTGATCGGGGCTCGGAGATGACGGGTGGAACGATCGGGGCTCTGGAGAGGGCGCGTGAACCGATCGTCGCTCGGAGACGGCGCTTGGACCGATCGGGGCTTAGAAGACGACTCGTGGACCGATTGGGGCTTAGGAGACGACTCGTGTACCGATCGGGGCTCAGGAGATAGCGCGTGGACCGGTCGGGGCTTAGGAGACTCGCGTGGATCTAACGGACCTTCGGAGGCGGCGTGTGAACCGATCGGGGATCAGGAAACGGCGCGTGGACCGATCGGAGCTCGGAGACGACGCGTGGACCGATCGGGGCTCAGGAGATGGCACGTGAACCAATCGGCGCTCGGACACGGCGCGTGGACCGATCGTGGCTTAGGAGAAGGCGCGTGGAACGATCGGGGCTCAGGAGACAGCGCGTGGTCCGATTGGGCCTCACGAGACGGCGCGTGGACAGATCGGGGCTCGGAGACGACGCGTGTACGGATCGGGGATTCGGGGACGAGGCGTGGACCGATCGGGGCTCAGGAGACGACGCGTCGACGCATCGGGGCTTAGGAGACGACGCGTGCACCGATCGGGGCTTAGGAGACGACGCGTGGACCGATCGGGGCTCAGGAAGCGGCGCCTAGACCGATCGTGGCTCGGAGACGGCGCGTGGAGGCATCGGGCCTAAGAAGACGACGCATGGACCGAGCGGGGCGCAGGAGACGGCGCGAGGAGCGATCGGGGCTGAGGAGAAGACGCGTGGGCCGATCGGGGCTCAGGAGACGGCGCGTAGACCGATCGGGGCTCGGAAACGACGCGTTAACCGAGCGGGGCTTAGGAGACTATGCGTGGACCGATCGGGGCTCGGAGACAGCGCGTGTACCGACTGGGGCTCAGGAGGTTGCGCGTGGACCAATTGGGGTTCGGCGACGGCGCGTGGACCGACCGGGGCTCAGGAGACCGCGCGTGAACCGATCGGGGGTCGGCGTCTGCGCGTGGACCGATCGGGGCTAAGGAGACGACGTGTGGACCGATCGGGGCATAGGAGACGACGCGTGTACCTATCGGGGCTCAGGAGACAGCGCGTGGTCCGATTGGGCCTCACGAGACGGCGCGTGGACAGATCGGGGCTCGGAGACGACGCGTGTACGGATCGGGGATTCGGGGACGAGGCGTGGACCGATCGGGGCTTAGGAGACGACGCGTGGACCGATCGGGGCGTAGGAGACGACGCGTGGACCGATTGGGGCTTAGGAGACGGCGCGTGGACCGATCGGGGCTCAGGAAGCGGCGCTAGACCGATCGTGGCTCGGAGACGGCGCGTGGAGGCATCGGGCCTAAGAAGACGACGCATGGACCGAGCGGGGCGCAGGAGACGGCGCGAGGAGCGATCGGGGCTCAGGAGAAGACGCGTCAATTGATCGGGGCTCAGGAGAGGACGCGTCGACGCATCGGGGCTCAGGAGACGGCGCGTGGACCGACCGGGGCTCAGGAGACTCGCGTGGATCGATCGGGGCTCAGGAGGCGACGCGTGGACCCATCGGGGCTCGGAGACGACGTGTGGACGTATCGGGGCTTAGGAGACGACGCGTGGACGGATCGGGGCTCAGGAGAAGGCGCGTGAACCGATCGGCGCTCGGAGACGGCGCGTGGACCGATCGGGGCTTAGGAGACGATGCGCGGACCGATCGGAGGTCAGGAGGCGGCGCGTGGACCCATCGGGGCTCGGAGACGGCACGTGGACCGATCAGGGCTTAGGAGACGACTCGTGGACCGATCGGGGCTCCGGAGATAGCGCGTGGACCGGTCGGGGCTTAGGAGACTCGCGTGGATCTAACGGACCTTCGGAGGCGGCGTGTGAACCGATCGGGGAGTAGGAGACGGTGCGTGGAGCGATCGGGGCGTAGGAGACGGCGCGTGGACCGATCGGGGCTGGTGAAGCGGCGCCTGGACCGATCGTGGCTCGGAGACGGCGTGTGGAGGCATCGGGGTTTAGAAGACGACGTATGGACCGATCGGGGCTCAGGATACGGCGTGTGGACCGATCGGGGCTTCGGAGACGGTACGTGGACCGATCGGGGCTCGGAGACGGCGAGAGGACCGACCGGGGCTCAGGAGTCGGCGCGTGGACCGACCGGAGCTCAGGAGATTCGTGTGGATCGATCGGGGCTCCGGAGGCGGCGCGTGCACCGATTGGGGAGCAGGAGATGGTCCGTGGACCGATCGGGGTTCGGCGACGGCGCGTGAACCGATCGGCGCTTAGGAGACGACGCGTGGACCGTCCAGGGTTAGGAAACGACGCGTGGACCTATGGGGCTTAGGAAGCGACGCGTGGACCGATCGAGGCTCAGGAAACGGCGCATGGACCGATTGGGGCTCAGGAGGCCGCGCGTGGACCGATCACGGGTCGGCACCAGCGCGTGGACGAATCGGGGCTCGGAGACGGCATGTTAAAAGATCGGGGCTTAGGAGACGATACGTGGACCGATAGGGCTCGGATACTGCGCGTGAACCGACCGGGGCTCAGGAGGCCGCGCGTTGACTGATCGGGGCTCGGAGATGACGGGTGGAACGATCGGGGCTCTGGAGACGGCGCGTGAACCGATCGTCGCTCGGAGACGGCGCTTGGACCGATCGGGGCTTAGAAGACGACTCGTGGACCGATTGGGGCTTAGGAGACGACTCGTGGACCGATCGGGGCTCAGGAGATAGCGCGTGGACCGGTCGGGGCTTAGGAGACTCGCGTGGATCTAACGGACCTTCGGAGGCGGCGTGTGAACCGATCGGGGATCAGGAAACGGCGCGTGGACCGATCGGAGCTCGGAGACGACACGTGGACCGATCGGGGCTCAGGAGATGGCACGTGAACCAATCGGCGCTCGGACACGGCGCGTGGACCGATCGTGGCTTAGGAGAAGGCGCGTGGAACGATCGGGGCTCAGGAGACGGCGCGTGGATCGATCGGTGCTCGAAGACGACGCGTGGACCGATCGCGGCTCAGGAGACGGAGCGTGGATCGATCGGGGCTCGGAAATGGCGCGTGGACCGATCGGGGCTCAGGAGACGGTGCGTGAACCAATCGGTGCTCGGAGACGGCGCGTGGACCGGTCGAGGCTTAGGAGAAGGCGGGTAGAACGTTCGGGGCTCAGGAGACGGAGCTTGGTCCGATCGGGGCTCAGGACGCGGCGCTTGGATCAATCGGGGCTCGGAGACGGCGCGTGGACCGATCGGGGCTCTGGAGACGGCGCGTGGAGCGATCGGGGCTCGGACACGGCGCGTGGACCGATCGGGGCTTAGGAGACGACGCGTGGACAGATTGGGGCTTAGGAATCGGCGCGTAGACCGATCGGGACTCCGGGACGGCGCGTGGACCGATCGGGGCTCAGGAGACGGCGCGTGGATCGATCGGGGCTCAGGAGACGGCGCGTGGAGTGACCGGGGCTTAGGAGACGATAAGTGGACCGATTGGAGCTCAGGAGACGGCGCGTGGAGCGATCGGGGGTAAGAAGACGACGCATTGCCCGCGCGCGGCTCAGGAGACGACGCGTGGAGCGGTCGGGGCTCGGAAACGGCGGGTGGACCGATTGGGGCTCAGGAGGCCGCGCGTGGGCCGATCGCGGCTCGGCGCCACCACGTGGACGGATCGGGGCTCAGGAGGCTGCGCGTGGTCCGATCATGGCTCGGCGACGGCGCGTGGACCGATCGCGGCTCGGAGACGGCGCGTGGAACGATCGGGGCTCAGGAGACGGTGCGTGAACCAATCGGCGCTCGGACACGGCGCGTGGACCGATCGTGGCTTACGAGAAGGCGCGTGGAACGATCGGGGCTCAGGAGACGGCGCGTGGATCGATCGGTGCTCGAAGACGACGCGTGGACCGATCGCGGCTCAGGAGACGGCGCGTGGAGCGGTCGGGGCTTAGGAGACCCGCGTGGACCGATTGGGGCTCAGGCGGTTGTGCGTCGATCAATTGGGATTCGGCGACGGTGCGTGGACCGATCGCGGCGCGGAGACGGCGCGTAAAACCGATCGGGACATAGGAGACGATGCGTGGACCGATCGGGCTCAGGAGACGGCGCGTGGAGCGATCGGGGCTTAGGAGACGAAGCGTGGACCGATCAGACCGCAGGAGACGGCGCGTGGAGCGGTCGGGGCTAGGAAACGGCGGGTGGACCGTCCGGGGCTTAGGAGACGATGCCTGGACCGATCGGGGCTCAGAAGACGGCGCGTGGACGGATCGGCGCTCGGAGACGGCGCCTGGACCGATCGGGGCTCAGAAGACGGCGCGTGGACTGATCGACGCTCGGAGACGGGGCGTGGAACGATCGGGGCTCAGGAGACGACGCGTGGACCGATCGGGGCTCAGGAGATGGCGCGTAGACCGATCGGGGCTCCGAAACGACGCGTTAACCGAGCGGGGCTTAGGAGACGATGCGTGGACCCATCGGGGCTCGGAGACAGCGCGTGGACGGATCGGGGCTCGGAGACGGCGCGTAGAACGATCGGGGCTCAGGAGACGGCGCGTTAACCGATTGGGGCTTAGGAGACGTTGCGTGGACCGATCGGGGCTCGAAGACGGCGCGTGGACCGATCGGGGCTCGGAGACAGTGCGTGGACCGACTGGGGCTCAGGCGGTTGCGCGTGGACCAATTGGGGTTCGGCGACGGCGCGTGCATCGATCGGGGCTTAGGAGACGGCGCGTGCATCGATCGGGGCCCGGAGACGGGTCGTAGACAGATGGGGGCTTAGGAGACGGCGCGTGAACCGATCGTGGTTGGGAGACGGCTCGTCCACCAATCGGGGCTTAGGAGACGACGCGTAGATCGATCGGGGCTCAGGAGACGGCGCGTGGACCGATCGGGGCTCAGGAAACGGCGCGTGGACCGACTGGGGCTCAGGCGGTTGCGTGTGGACCAATTGGGGTTCGGCGACGGCGCGTGGACCCATCGGGGCTCGGAGACGGCGCGTCGACCGCTCGGGGTTCGGAGACGGCGCCTGGACCGTCCGGAGCTCAGGAGGCGACGCGTGGACCGATCGGGGCTCAGGAGACTGCGCGTGGATGGATCGGAGCTTAGGGAACGACGCGTGGACCGATCAGGGCTCAGGAGACGGCGCGTGAACCGATCGGCGCTCGGAGACGGCACCTGGACCGATCGGGGCTTAGGAGACGGCGCGTGGACCAATAGGAGATCAGGAGTGGACGCGTGGACCGATAGGGCTCTGGAAGCGGCGCACGGACCGATCGTGGCTCGGAGACGGCGCGTGGAGGCATCGGGGCTTAGGAGACGAAGCGTGGACCGATCAGAGCGCAGGAGACGGCGCGTGGAGCGATCGGGGCCAGGAAACGGCGGGTGGACCGTCCGGGGCTTAGGAGACGATGCCTGGACCGATCGGGGCTCAGAAGACGGCGCGTGGACGGATCGGCGCTCGGAGACGGCGCCTGGACCGATCGGGGCTCAGAAGGCGGCGCGTGGACTGATCGACGCTCGGAGACGGCGCGTGGAACGATCGGGGCTCAGGAGACGACGCGTGGACCGATCGGGGCTCAGGAGATGGCGCGTAGACCGATCGGGGCTCCGAAACGACGCGTTAACCGAGCGGGGCTTAGGAGACGATGCGGGGACCCATCGGGGCTCGGAGACAGCGCGTGGACGGATCGGGGCTCGGAGACGGCGCGTAGAACGATCGGGGCTCAGGAGACGGCGCGTTAACCGATTGGGGCTTAGGAGACGTTGCGTGGACCGATCGGGGCTCGAAGACGGCGCGTGGACCGATCGGGGCTCGGAGACAGTGCGTGGACCGACTGGGGCTCAGGCGGTTGCGCGTGGACCAATTGGGGTTCGGCGACGGCGCGTGGATCGATCGGGGCTTAGGAGACGGCGCGTGCATCGATCGGGGCCCGGAGACGGGTCGTAGACAGATGGGGGCTTAGGAGACGGCGCGTGAACCGATCGTGGTTGGGAGACGGCTCGTCCACCAATCGGGGCTTAGGAGACGACGCGTAGATCGATCGGGGCTCAGGAGACGGCACGTGGACCGATCGGGGCTCAGGAAACGGCGCGTGGACCGACTGGGGCTCAGGCGGTTGCGTGTGGACCAATTGGGGTTCGGCGACGGCGCGTGGACCCATCGGGGCTCGGAGACGGCGCGTCGACCGCTCGGGGTTCGGAGACGGCGCCTGGACCGTCCGGAGCTCAGGAGGCGATGCGTGGACCGATCGGGGCTCAGGAGACTGCGCGTGGATGGATCGGAGCTTAGGGAACGACGCGTGGACCGATCAGGGCTCAGGAGACGGCGCGTGAACCGATCGGCGCTCGGAGACGACGCGTGGAGCGATAGGGGCTCAGGAGACGGCGCGTGGAGCGGTCGGGGCTTAGGAGACCCGCGTGGACCGATTGGGGCTCAGGCGGTTGCGCGTGGATCAATTGGGATTCGGCGACGGTGCGTGGACCGATCGCGGCGCGGAGACGGCGCGTAAAACCGATCGGGACATAGGAGACGATGCGTGGACCGATCGGGCTCAGGAGACAGCGCGTGGAGCGATCGGGGCTTAGGAGACGATGCGTGGACCGATCAGAGCGCAGGAGACGGCGCGTGGAGCGATCGGGGCTAGGAAACGGCGGGTGGACCGTCCGGGGCTTAGGAGACGATGCCTGGACCGATCGGGGCTCAGAAGACGGCGCGTGGACGGATCGGCGCTCGGAGACGGCGCCTGGACCGATCGGGGCTCAGAAGACGGCGCGTGGACTGATCGACGCTCGGAGACGGCGCGTGGAACGATCGGGGCTCAGGAGACGACGCGTGGACCGATCGGGGCTCAGGAGATGGCGCGTAGACCGATCGGGGCTCCGAAACGACGCGTTAACCGAGCGGGGCTTAGGAGACGATGCGTGGACCCATCGGGGCTCGGAGACAGCGCGTGGACGGATCGGGGCTCGGAGACGGCGCGTAGAACGATCGGGGCTCAGGAGACGGCGCGTTAACCGATTGGGGCTTAGGAGACGTTGCGTGGACCGATCGGGGCTCGAAGACGGCGCGTGGACCGATCGGGGCTCGGAGACAGTGCGTGGACCGACTGGGGCTCAGGCGGTTGCGCGTGGACCAATTGGGGTTCGGCGTCGGCGCGTGGATCGATCGGGGCTTAGGAGACGGCGCGTGCATCGATCGGGGCCCGGAGACGGGTCGTAGACAGATGGGGGCTTAGGAGACGGCGCGTGAACCGATCGTGGTTGGGAGACGGCTCGTCCACCAATCGGGGCTTAGGAGACGACGCGTAGATCGATCGGGGCTCAGGAGACGGCGCGTGGACCGATCGGGGCTCAGGAAACGGCGCGTGGACCGACTGGGGCTCAGGCGGTTGCGTGTGGACCAATTGGGGTTCGGCGACGGCGCGTGGACCCATCGGGGCTCGGAGACGGCGCGTCGACCGCTCGGGGTTCGGAGACGGCGCCTGGACCGTCCGGAGCTCAGGAGGCGACGCGTGGACCGATCGGGGCTCAGGAGACTGCGCGTGGATGGATCGGAGCTTAGGGAACGACGCGTGGACCGATCAGGGCTCAGGAGACGGCGCGTGAACCGATCGGCGCTCGGAGACGGCACCTGGACCGATCGGGGCTTAGGAGACGGCGCGTGGACCAATAGGAGATCAGGAGTGGACGCGCGGACCGATAGGGCTCTGGAAGCGGCGCACGGACCGATCGTGGCTCGGAGACGGCGCGTGGAGGCATCGGGGCTTTGAAGACGACGCGTGGACCGAACGAGGCTCAGAAAACGGCACCTGGAGCGATCGGGGCTCAGGAGACGGCGCGCGGACGGACCGGGGCTCAGAAGCCTCGCGTAGATCGATCGGGGCTCCGGAGGCGCCGCGTGGACCGATCGGGGCTCAGGATACGGCGTGTGGACCGATCGGGGCTTCGGAGACGGTACGTGGACCGATCGGGGCTCGGAGCCGGCGTGTGGACCGATCGGGGCATAGGAGACGACGCGTGTACCTATCGGGGCTCAGGAGACAGCGCGTTGTCCGATTGGGCCTCACGAGACGGCGCGTGGACAGATCGGGGCTCGGAGACGACGCGTGTACGGATCGGGGATTCGGGGACGAGGCGTGGACCGATCGGGGCTCAGGAGACGACGCGTCGACGCATCGGGGCTTAGGAGACGACGCGTGGACCGATCGGGGCTTAGGAGACGACGCGTGGACCGATCGGGGCTCAGGAAGCGGCGCCTAGACCGATCGTGGCTCGGAGACGGCGCGTGGAGGCATCGGGCCTAAGAAGACGACGCATGGACCGAGCGGGGCGCAGGAGACGGCGCGAGGAGCGATCGGGGCTGAGGAGAAGACGCGTGGGCCGATCGGGGCATAGGAGACGACGCGTGTACCTATCGGGGCTCAGGAGACAGCGCGTGGTCCGATTGGGCCTCACGAGACGGCGCGTGGACAGATCGGGGCTCGGAGACGACGCGTGTACGGATCGGGGATTCGGGGACGAGGCGTGGACCGATCGGGGCTTAGGAGACGACGCGTGGACCGATCGGGGCGTAGGAGACGACGCGTGGACCGATTGGGGCTTAGGAGACGGCGCGTGGACCGATCGGGGCTCAGGAAGCGGCGCTAGACCGATCGTGGCTCGGAGACGGCGCGTGGAGGCATCGGGCCTAAGAAGACGACGCATGGACCGAGCGGGGCGCAGGAGACGGCGCGAGGAGCGATCGGGGCTCAGGAGAAGACGCGTCAATTGATCGGGGCTCAGGAGAGGACGCGTCGACGCATCGGGGCTCAGGAGACGGCGCGTGGACCGACCGGGGCTCAGGAGACTCGCGTGGATCGATCGGGGCTCAGGAGGCGACGCGTGGACCCATCGGGGCTCGGAGACGACGTGTGGACGTATCGGGGCTTAGGAGACGACGCGTGGACGGATCGGGGCTCAGGAGAAGGCGCGTGAACCGATCGGCGCTCGGAGACGGCGCGTGGACCGATCGGGGCTTAGGAGACGATGCGCGGACCGATCGGAGGTCAGGAGGCGGCGCGTGGACCCATCGGGGCTCGGAGACGGCACGTGGACCGATCAGGGCTTAGGAGACGACTCGTGGACCGATCGGGGCTCCGGAGATAGCGCGTGGACCGGTCGGGGCTTAGGAGACTCGCGTGGATCTAACGGACCTTCGGAGGCGGCGTGTGAACCGATCGGGGAGTAGGAGACGGTGCGTGGAGCGATCGGGGCGTAGGAGACGGCGCGTGGACCGATCGGGGCTGGTGAAGCGGCGCCTGGACCGATCGTGGCTCGGAGACGGCGTGTGGAGGCATCGGGGTTTAGAAGACGACGTATGGACCGATCGGGGCTCAGGATACGGCGTGTGGACCGATCGGGGCTCAGGAGGCCGCGCGTTGACTGATCGGGGCTCGGAGATGACGGGTGGAACGATCGGGGCTCTGGAGACGGCGCGTGAACCGATCGTCGCTCGGAGACGGCGCTTGGACCGATCGGGGCTTAGAAGACGACTCGTGGACCGATTGGGGCTTAGGAGACGACTCGTGGACCGATCGGGGCTCAGGAGATAGCGCGTGGACCGGTCGGGGCTTAGGAGACTCGCGTGGATCTAACGGACCTTCGGAGGCGGCGTGTGAACCGATCGGGGATCAGGAAACGGCGCGTGGACCGATCGGAGCTCGGAGACGACGCGTGGACCGATCGGGGCTCAGGAGATGGCACGTGAACCAATCGGCGCTCGGACACGGCGCGTGGACCGATCGTGGCTTAGGAGAAGGCGCGTGGAACGATCGGGGCTCAGGAGACGGCGCGTGGATCGATCGGTGCTCGAAGACGACGCGTGGACCGATCGCGGCTCAGGAGACGGAGCGTGGATCGATCGGGGCTCGGAAATGGCGCGTGGACCGATCGGGGCTCAGGAGACGGTGCGTGAACCAATCGGTGCTCGGAGACGGCGCGTGGACCGGTCGAGGCTTAGGAGAAGGCGGGTAGAACGTTCGGGGCTCAGGAGACGGAGCTTGGTCCGATCGGGGCTCAGGACGCGGCGCTTGGATCAATCGGGCCTCGGAGACGGCGCGTGGACCAATCGGGGCTCTGGAGACGGCGCGTGGAGCGATCGGGGCTCGGACACGGCGCGTGGACCGATCGGGGCTTAGGAGACGACGCGTGGACAGATTGGGGCTTAGGAATCGGCGCGTGGACCGATCGGGACTCCGGGACGGCGCGTGGACCGATCGGGGCTCAGGAGACGGCGCGTGGATCGATCGGGGCTCAGGAGACGGCGCGTGGAGTGACCGGGGCTCAGGAGACGGTGCGTGAACCAATCGGCGCTCGGACACGGCGCGTGGACCGATCGTGGCTTACGAGAAGGCGCGTGGAACGATCGGGGCTCAGGAGACGGCGCGTGGATCGATCGGTGCTCGAAGACGACGCGTGGACCGATCGCGGCTCAGGAGACGGCGCGTGGATCGATCTGGGCTCGGAAACGGCGCGTGGACCGATCGGGGCTCAGCAGACGGCGCGTGGACCGATAGGGCTCAGGAGGCCGCGCGTGGAGCGATCGGGGCTCGGCGACGGCGCCCGGACCGATGGAGGCTCGGCGACGACGCGTGTACGGATCGGGGACTAGGGGACGACACGTGAACCGATCGGGGCTCAGGCGACGGCGTGTGGACTGATCGGGGATCGGAAACGATGCGTTAACCGAGCGGGGCTTAGGAGACGATGCGTGGAGCGATCGCTGCTCGGAGACGGCGCATGGAACGATCGGGGCTCAGGAGACGGCGAGTGAACTGGTCGGGGCTCGGAGACGGCGCGTGGAACGATCGGGGCTCAGGAGACGGTGCGTGAACCAATCGGTGCTCGAAGACGACGCGAGGACCGATCGGGGCTCAGGAGACGGCGCGTGGACCCATCGGGGCTCGGAGACGGCACGTGGACCGATCGGGGCTTAGGACCCGACGCGTGGGCTGATCGGGGTGCAGGAGACGGGGCGTGGACCGATCGAGGCTTAGGAGACGATACGTGGAGCGATCGGGGCTCAGGAGGCGGCGCGTGGATCGATCGGGGCTCAGGAGACGCCGCGTGGACCGATCGCGTATTAGGGGACGACGCATCGACCGATCGGTGCTCGGAGTCGGCGCGTGGATGGACCATCGCTTAGAATGCGGCACGTGTACCGATCGGGGCTCGGAGACGGCGTGTGGACCGATCAGGGCTCGGAGAGGGCGCGTTAACCGATCGGCGCTTAGGAGACGATGCGTGCACCGATCGGGGCTCGGAGATGGCACGTGGACCGATCGGGGCTCGGAGACGGCGCGTTAACCGATCGGGGCTTAGGAGCCGACACGTGGACCGATCGGGACTCAGAAGGCGGCGCCTGGACCGATCGTGGCTCAGGAGACGGCGCGTGGACGGGTCGGGGCTTAGGAGACTCGCGTAGATCGATCGGGGCTCCGGAGGCGGCACGTGGACCGATCGGGGATCAGGAGACGGTACGTGGACCGATCGCGGCTCGGAGATGGCGTGTGGACCGATCGGGGCTTCGGAGACGGTACATGGACCGATCGGGGCTCGGAGACGGCGCGAGGACCGACCAGGGCTCAGGAGACGGCGCGTGGACCGACCGGAGCTCAGGAGATTCGCGTGGATCGATCCGGGCTCCGGAGGCGGCGCGTGGACCGATTGGGGAGCAGGAGATGGGCCGTGGACGAATCGGGGCTCAGGAGACGGCGGTGGACCGATCGGGGCTCGGAGACGGCATGTTAACCGATCGGGGCTTAGGAGACGATACGTGGACCGATCGGGGCTCGGATACGGCGCGTGAACCGACCGGGGCTCAGGAGGCCGCGCGTGGACCGATCGAGGCTCAGAAGGCCACGCCTGGACCGTTCGGGGCTCAGGCGACTCGCGTGGAACGACCGGGGCTTTGGAGGCGGCGCGTGAACCGATCGGGGCTTGATGACATCGCGTTTACCGATCGCGGTTCGGAGACGGCCCGTGGACAGATCGGGGCTTAGGAGACGGCGCGTGGACCTAACGGGGCTCAGGAGACGGCGCGTGGACCGGTCGGGGCTTAGGAGACGACGCCTAGACCGATCGGGGCTTAGGAGGCGGCGTGTGGAACGATCGGTGCTCAGGGGACGGCGCGTGCACCAATCGGCGCTCGGAGACGGCGCGTCGAGCGATCGGGGCTCAGGAGACGACGCGTGGACGGACCGTGGCTTAGAATGCGTCACGCGGACCGATCGGCGATCGGATACGGCGCGTCGAGCGATCGGGGCTCAGGAGACGACGCGTGGACGGACCGTGGCTTAGAATGCGTCACGCGGACCGATCGGCGATCGGATACGGCGTGTGGACGTATCGGGGCTTAGGAGCCGATGCGTGGACCGATCGGGGCTCAGGAGACGGCGGGTGATCCCGTCGGGTCTTAGGAGACGACGCGTCGACCGATCGGGGCTCAGGGAAAGGCGTGTGGACCGATCGAGGCTCAGGAGACGGCGCCTGGACCGATCGGGGCTCGGCGACTGCGCGTGGACGGATCGGGGCTCAGGAGACGGCGCGTGGGCCGATCGGGGCTCGGAGACGGCGCGTGGACCGATTGGGGCTTACGAGACGGCGCGTGGACCGATTGGGGCTCGGAGACAGTGCGTGGACCGACTGGGGCTCAGGCGGTTGCGCGTGGACCAATTGGGGTTCGGCGACGGCGCGTGGATCGATCGGGGCTTAGGAGACGGCGCGTGCATCGATCGGGGCCCGGAGACGGGTCGTAGACAGATGGGGGCTTAGGAGACGGCGCGTGAACCGATCGTGGTTGGGAGACGGCTCGTCCACCAATCGAGGCTTAGGAGACGACGCGTAGATCGATCGGGGCTCAGGAGACGGCGCGTGGACCGATCGGGGCTCAGGAAACGGCGCGTGGACCCACTGGGGCTCAGGCGGTTGCGCGTGGACCAATTGGGGTTCGGCGACGGCGCGTGGACCGATCGGGGCTCGGAGACGGCGCGTCGACCGCTCGGGGTTCGGAGACGGCGCCTGGACCGTCCGGAGCTCAGGAGGCGATGCGTGGACCGATCGGGGCTCAGGAGACTGCGCGTGGATGGATCGGAGCTTAGGGAACGACGCGTGGACCGATCAGGGCTCAGGAGACGGCGCGTGAACCGATCGGCGCTCGGAGACGGCACCTGGACCGATCGGGGCTTAGGAGACGGCGCGTGGACCAATAGGAGATCAGGAGAGGACGCGTGGACCGATAGGGCTCTGGAAGCGGCGCACGGACCGATCGTGGCTCGGAGACGGCGCGTGGAGGCATCGGGGCTTTGAAGACGACGCGTGGACCGAACGGTGCTCAGAAAACGGCACCTGGAGCGATCGGGGCTCAGGAGACGGCGCGCGGACAGACCGGGGCTCAGAAGCCTCGCGTAGATCGATCGGGGCTCCGGAGGCGCCGCGTGGACCGATGGGGATCAGGACACGGTGCGTGGACCGATCGGGGCTCGGAGACGGCGCGTGGACCGATCGGGGCCTAGGAGACGACGCGTGGACTGATCGGGGCGTAGGAAACGACGCGTGTACCTATCGGGGCTCAGGAGACAACGAGTGGACCTATTGGGGCTCAGGAGACAGCGAGTGGACCTATTGGGGCTCAGGAGACGGCGCAGGGACCGATCGGGGCTCGGAGACGGCGCGTGGAACGATCGGGGCTCAGGAGACGGCGCGTTAACCGATTGGGGCTTAGGAGACGATGAGTGGACCGACTGGAGCTCAGGCGGTTGCGCATGGACCAATTGGGGTTCGGCGACGGCGCGTGGACCGATCGGGGCTCGGAGACGGCGCGTTAACCGATCGGGGCTTAGGAGACGATGCGAGGAGGCATCTGGGTTTACAAGAAGACGCGTGGATCGATCGGGGCTCGGAGACGGCGCGTGAACCGACCGGGGCTCATGAGACGGCGCGTGGACCGATCGGGGCTCGGAGACGGCGCGTGGAATAATCGGGGCTCAGGAGACGGCGCGTGAACCGATCGGCGCTCGGAGACAGCGCGTGGACCGATCGGGGCTCAGGAGACGGCGCGTGAACCGATCGGCGCTCGGAGACAGCGCGTGGACCGATCGGGGCTTAGGATACGGCGCGTGGACCGATCGGGGATCAGGAGACGGCGCGTGGACCGATCGGAGATGAGGAGACGATGCGTGCACTGATAGTGCTCTGGAAGCGGCGCACGGACCGATCGTGGCTCGGAGACGGCGCATGGAGGCATCGGGGCTTTGAAGACGACGCGTGGACCGAACGGTGCTCAGAAAACGGCGCGTGGAGCGATCGAGGCTCAGGAGACGACGCGTGAACCGATCGGGGCTCGGAGACGGCGCGTGGAATGATCGGGGCTCAGGAGACGGCGCGTGAACCGATCGGCGCTCGGAGACAGCGCGTGGACCGATCGGGGCTTAGGAGACGGCGCGTGGACCGATCGGAGATGAGGAGACGATGCGTGGACCGATAGGGCTCTGGAAACGGCGCACGTACCGATCGTGGATCGGCGACGGCCTGTGGACCGATTGGGGCTCAGGAGGCCGCTCGTGGACCGATCATGGCTCGGCGACGGCGCGTGGACCGATCGGCGCTTGGAGACAGCGCGTGGACCGACTGGGACTCAGGCGGATGCGCGTGGACCAATTGGGGTTCGGCGACGGCGCGTGGACCGCTCGGTGCTCGGAGACGGCACGTTAACCGATCGGGGCTTAGGAGACGATGCGTGAACCGATCGGGGCTCGGAGACGGCGCGTGGACCGATCGGGGCTTAGGAGACAACGCGTGGACCGATGGGGGCTCGGAGACGGCGCGTGGACGGACTGGGGCTCAGGAGACTCGCGTGGATCGATCGGGGGTCCGGAGACGCCGCGTGGAGCGATGGGGATCAGGAGACGGTGCGCGGACCGATCGGGGCTCGGAGACGGCGCGTGGACCGATCGGGGCTTAGGAGACGACGCGTGGACCGATCGGGGCTCGGAGACGGCGCGTGGACCGATCGGGGCTTAGGAGACAACGCGTGGACCGATCGAGGCTCAGGAGGCCACGCCTGGACCGATCGGAGCTCCGCGACGGCGCGTGGACCGATCGAGGCTCGGAGACGACGCGTCTACGGATCGGAGATTCGGCGATGACGCGTGGACCGATCCGGGCTCAGGAGACGGCGCGTGGACGGATCGGGGCTCGGAGACGGCGCGTGGAACGATCGGGGCTCAGGAGACGGCGCGTGAACCGATCGGCGCTCGGAGACGGCGCGTGGACCGATAGGGGCTTAGGAGACGGCGCGTGGACCGATCGGGGCTCGAAGACGGGGCGTGGAATGATCGGGGCTCACGAGACGGCGCGTGAAATGATCGGCGCTCTGAGACGGCGCGTAGACCGATTGGGGGTTACGAGACGGCGCGTGGACCGATCGGGGCTCAGGAAGCGTCGCCTGGACCGATCGTGGCTCGAAGACGGCGCGTGGACGCATCGGGGCTAAGAAGACGACGCATGGATCGAGCGGGGCTCAGGAGACGGCGCGAGGGGCGATCGGGCTCAGGAGACAGCGCGTGGAGCGATCGGGGCTTAGGAGACGATGCGTGGACCGATCAGAGCGCAGGAGACGGCGCGTGGAGCGATCGGGGCTAGGAAACGGCGGGTGGACCGTCCGGGGCTTAGGAGACGATGCCTGGACCGATCGGGGCTCAGAAGACGGCGCGTGGACGGATCGGCGCTCGGAGACGGCGCCTGGACCGATCGGGGCTCAGAAGACGGCGCGTGGACTGATCGACGCTCGGAGACGGCGCGTGGAACGATCGGGGCTCAGGAGACGACGCGTGGACCGATCGGGGCTCAGGAGATGGCGCGTAGACCGATCGGGGCTCCGAAACGACGCGTTAACCGAGCGGGGCTTAGGAGACGATGCGTGGACCCATCGGGGCTCGGAGACAGCGCGTGGACGGATCGGGGCTCGGAGACGGCGCGTAGAACGATCGGGGCTCAGGAGACGGCGCGTTAACCGATTGGGGCTTAGGAGACGTTGCGTGGACCGATCGGGGCTCGAAGACGGCGCGTGGACCGATCGGGGCTCGGAGACAGTGCGTGGACCGACTGGGGCTCAGGCGGTTGCGCGTGGACCAATTGGGGTTCGGCGTCGGCGCGTGGATCGATCGGGGCTTAGGAGACGGCGCGTGCATCGATCGGGGCCCGGAGACGGGTCGTAGACAGATGGGGGCTTAGGAGACGGCGCGTGAACCGATCGTGGTTGGGAGACGGCTCGTCCACCAATCGGGGCTTAGGAGACGACGCGTAGATCGATCGGGGCTCAGGATACGGCGTGTGGACCGATCGGGGCTTCGGAGACGGTACGTGGACCGATCGGGGCTCGGAGCCGGCGTGTGGACCGATCGGGGCATAGGAGACGACGCGTGTACCTATCGGGGCTCAGGAGACAGCGCGTGGTCCGATTGGGCCTCACGAGACGGCGCGTGGACAGATCGGGGCTCGGAGACGACGCGTATACGGATCGGGGATTCGGGGACGAGGCGTGGACCGATCGGGGCTCAGGAGACGACGCGTCGACGCATCGGGGCTTAGGAGACGACGCGTGGACCGATCGGGGCTTAGGAGACGACGCGTGGACCGATCGGGGCTCAGGAAGCGGCGCCTAGACCGATCGTGGCTCGGAGACGGCGCGTGGAGGCATCGGGCCTAAGAAGACGACGCATGGACCGAGCGGGGCGCAGGAGACGGCGCGAGGAGCGATCGGGGCTGAGGAGAAGACGCGTGGGCCGATCGGGGCTCAGGAGACGGCGCGTAGACCGATCGGGGCTCGGAAACGACGCGTTAACTGAGCGGGGCTTAGGAGACTATGCGTGGACCGATCGGGGCTCGGAGACAGCGCGTGTACCGACTGGGGCTCAGGAGGTTGCGCGTGGACCAATTGGGGTTCGGCGACGGCGCGTGGACCGACCGGGGCTCAGGAGACCGCGCGTGAACCGATCGGGGCTCGGCGACTGCGCGTGGACCGATCGGGGCTAAGGAGACGACGTGTGGACCGATCGGGGCATAGGAGACGACGCGTGTACCTATCGGGGCTCAGGAGACAGCGCGTGGTCCGATTGGGCCTCACGAGACGGCGCGTGGACAGATCGGGGCTCGGAGACGACGCGTGTACGGATCGGGGATTCGGGGACGAGGCGTGGACCGATCGGGGCTTAGGAGACGACGCGTGGACCGATCGGGGCGTAGGAGACGACGCGTGGACCGATTGGGGCTTAGGAGACGGCGCGTGGACCGATCGGGGCTCAGGAAGCGGCGCTAGACCGATCGTGGCTCGGAGACGGCGCGTGGAGGCATCGGGCCTAAGAAGACGACGCATGGACCGAGCGGGGCGCAGGAGACGGCGCGAGGAGCGATCGGGGCTCAGGAGAAGACGCGTCAATTGATCGGGGCTCAGGAGAGGACGCGTCGACGCATCGGGGCTCAGGAGACGGCGCGTGGACCGACCGGGGCTCAGGAGACTCGCGTGGATCGATCGGGGCTCAGGAGGCGACGCGTGGACCCATCGGGGCTCGGAGACGACGTGTGGACGTATCGGGGCTTAGGAGACGACGCGTGGACGGATCGGGGCTCAGGAGAAGGCGCGTGAACCGATCGGCGCTCGGAGACGGCGCGTGGACCGATCGGGGCTTAGGAGACGATGCGCGGACCGATCGGAGGTCAGGAGGCGGCGCGTGGACCCATCGGGGCTCGGAGACGGCACGTGGACCGATCAGGGCTTAGGAGACGACTCGTGGACCGATCGGGGCTCCGGAGATAGCGCGTGGACCGGTCGGGGCTTAGGAGACTCGCGTGGATCTAACGGACCTTCGGAGGCGGCGTGTGAACCGATCGGGGAGTAGGAGACGGTGCGTGGAGCGATCGGGGCGTAGGAGACGGCGCGTGGACCGATCGGGGCTGGTGAAGCGGCGCCTGGACCGATCGTGGCTCGGAGACGGCGTGTGGAGGCATCGGGGTTTAGAAGACGACGTATGGACCGATCGGGGCTCAGGATACGGCGTGTGGACCGATCGGGGCTCAGGAGGCCGCGCGTTGACTGATCGGGGCTCGGAGATGACGGGTGGAACGATCGGGGCTCTGGAGACGGCGCGTGAACCGATCGTCGCTCGGAGACGGCGCTTGGACCGATCGGGGCTTAGAAGACGACTCGTGGACCGATTGGGGCTTAGGAGACGACTCGTGGACCGATCGGGGCTCAGGAGATAGCGCGTGGACCGGTCGGGGCTTAGGAGACTCGCGTGGATCTAACGGACCTTCGGAGGCGGCGTGTGAACCGATCGGGGATCAGGAAACGGCGCGTGGACCGATCGGAGCTCGGAGACGACGCGTGGACCGATCGGGGCTCAGGAGATGGCACGTGAACCAATCGGCGCTCGGACACGGCGCGTGGACCGATCGTGGCTTAGGAGAAGGCGCGTGGAACGATCGGGGCTCAGGAGACGGCGCGTGGATCGATCGGTGCTCGAAGACGACGCGTGGACCGATCGCGGCTCAGGAGACGGAGCGTGGATCGATCGGGGCTCGGAAATGGCGCGTGGACCGATCGGGGCTCAGGAGACGGTGCGTGAACCAATCGGTGCTCGGAGACGGCGCGTGGACCGGTCGAGGCTTAGGAGAAGGCGGGTAGAACGTTCGGGGCTCAGGAGACGGAGCTTGGTCCGATCGGGGCTCAGGACGCGGCGCTTGGATCAATCGGGCCTCGGAGACGGCGCGTGGACCGATCGGGGCTCTGGAGACGGCGCGTGGAGCGATCGGGGCTCGGACACGGCGCGTGGACCGATCGGGGCTTAGGAGACGACGCGTGGACAGATTGGGGCTTAGGAATCGGCGCGTGGACCGATCGGGACTCCGGGACGGCGCGTGGACCGATCGGGGCTCAGGAGACGGCGCGTGGATCGATCGGGGCTCAGGAGACGGCGCGTGGAGTGACCGGGGCTTAGGAGACGATAAGTGGACCGATTGGAGCTCAGGAGACGGCGCGTGGAGCGATCGGGGGTAAGAAGACGACGCATTGACCGCGCGCGGCTCAGGAGACGACGCGTGGAGCGGTCGGGGCTCGGAAACGGCGGGTGGACCGATTGGGGCTCAGGAGGCCGCGCGTGGGCCGATCGCGGCTCGGCGCCACCACGTGGACGGATCGGGGCTCAGGAGGCTGCGCGTGGTCCGATCATGGCTCGGCGACGGCGCGTGGACCGATCGCGGCTCGGAGACGGCGCGTGGAACGATCGGGGCTCAGGAGACGGTGCGTGAACCAATCGGCGCTCGGACACGGCGCGTGGACCGATCGTGGGTTACGAGAAGGCGCGTGGAACGATCGGGGCTCAGGAGACGGCGCGTGGATCGATCGGTGCTCGAAGACGACGCGTGGACCGATCGCGGCTCAGGAGACGGCGCGTGGATCGATCGGGGCTCGGAAACGGCGCGTGGACCGATAGGGCTCAGGAGGCCGCGCGTGGAGCGATCGGGGCTCGGCGACGGCGCCCGGACCGATGGAGGCTCGGCGACGACGCGTGTACGGATCGGGGACTAGGGGACGACACGTGAACCGATCGGGGCTCAGGCGACGGCGTGTGGACTGATCGGGGATCGGAAACGATGCGTTAACCGAGCGGGGCTTAGGAGACGATGCGTGGAGCGATCGCTGCTCGGAGACGGCGCGTGGAACGATCGGGGCTCAGGAGACGGCGAGTGAACTGGTCGGGGCTCGGAGACGGCGCGTGGAACGATCGGGGCTCAGGAGACGGTGCGTGAACCAATCGGTGCTCGAAGACGACGCGAGGACCGATCGGGGCTCAGGAGACGGCGCGTGGAGCGATCGGGGCTCAGGAGAAGACGCGTGGATCGATCGGGTCTCAGGAGACGACGCGTCGACGGATCGGGGCTCGGCGAGTGCGCGTGGACGTATCGGGGTTCAGGAGACGGCGCGTTAACCGATCGGGGCTTAGGAGACGATGCGTGGACCGATCGCGGTTCGGAGAGGGCACGTGAACCGACCGGGGCTCAGGAGGATGCTCGTGGACCGATCGAGGCTCGGCTACGGCGCGTGGACCCATCGGGGCTCAGGAGGCGGTGCGTGGCCCCATCGGGACTCGGAGACGACGCGTGAACCGATCCGGGCACAGGAGACGGCGCGTCGACCAACCGGAGGTCAGGAGGCGACGCGTGGACCCATCGGGGCTCGGAGACGGCACGTGGACCGATCGGGGCTTAGGACCCGACGCGTGGGCTGATCGGGGTGCAGGAGACGGGGCGTGGACCGATCGAGGCTTAGGAGACGATACGTGGAGCGATCGGGGCTCAGGAGGCGGCGCGTGGATCGATCGGGGCTCAGGAGACGCCGCGTGGACCGATCGCGTATTAGGGGACGACGCATCGACCGATCGGTGCTCGGAGTCGGCGCGTGGATGGACCATCGCTTAGAATGCGGCACGTGTACCGATCGGGGCTCGGAGACGGCGTGTGGACCGATCAGGGCTCGGAGAGGGCGCGTTAACCGATCGGCGCTTAGGAGACGATGCGTGCACCGATCGGGGCTCGGAGATGGCACGTGGACCGATCGGGGCTCGGAGACGGCGCGTTAACCGATCGGGGCTTAGGAGCCGACACGTGGACCGATCGGGACTCAGAAGGCGGCGCCTGGACCGATCGTGGCTCAGGAGACGGCGCGTGGACGGGTCGGGGCTTAGGAGACTCGCGTAGATCGATCGGGGCTCCGGAGGCGGCACGTGGACCGATCGGGGATCAGGAGACGGTACGTGGACCGATCGCGGCTCGGAGATGGCGTGTGGACCGATCGGGGCTTCGGAGACGGTACATGGACCGATCGGGGCTCGGAGACGGCGCGAGGACCGACCAGGGCTCAGGAGACGGCGCGTGGACCGACCGGAGCTCAGGAGATTCGCGTGGATCGATCCGGGCTCCGGAGGCGGCGCGTGGACCGATTGGGGAGCAGGAGATGGGCCGTGGACGAATCGGGGCTCAGGAGACGGCGGTGGACCGATCGGGGCTCGGAGACGGCATGTTAACCGATCGGGGCTTAGGAGACGATACGTGGACCGATCGGGGCTCGGATACGGCGCGTGAACCGACCGGGGCTCAGGAGGCCGCGCGTGGACCGATCGAGGCTCAGAAGGCCACGCCTGGACCGTTCGGGGCTCAGGCGACTCGCGTGGAACGACCGGGGCTTTGGAGGCGGCGCGTGAACCGATCGGGGCTTGATGACATCGCGTTTACCGATCGCGGTTCGGAGACGGCCCGTGGACAGATCGGGGCTTAGGAGACGGCGCGTGGACCTAACGGGGCTCAGGAGACGGCGCGTGGACCGGTCGGGGCTTAGGAGACGACGCCTAGACCGATCGGGGCTTAGGAGGCGGCGTGTGGAACGATCGGTGCTCAGGGGACGGCGCGTGCACCAATCGGCGCTCGGAGACGGCGCGTCGAGCGATCGGGGCTCAGGAGACGACGCGTGGACGGACCGTGGCTTAGAATGCGTCACGCGGACCGATCGGCGATCGGATACGGCGCGTCGAGCGATCGGGGCTCAGGAGACGACGCGTGGACGGACCGTGGCTTAGAATGCGTCACGCGGACCGATCGGCGATCGGATACGGCGTGTGGACGTATCGGGGCTTAGGAGCCGATGCGTGGACCGATCGGGGCTCAGGAGACGGCGGGTGATCCCGTCGGGTCTTAGGAGACGACGCGTCGACCGATCGGGGCTCAGGGAAAGGCGTGTGGACCGATCGAGGCTCAGGAGACGGCGCCTGGACCGATCGGGGCTCGGCGACTGCGCGTGGACGGATCGGGGCTCAGGAGACGGCGCGTGGGCCGATCGGGGCTCGGAGACGGCGCGTGGACCGATTGGGGCTTACGAGACGGCGCGTGGACCGATTGGGGCTCGGAGACAGTGCGTGGACCGACTGGGGCTCAGGCGGTTGCGCGTGGACCAATTGGGGTTCGGCGACGGCGCGTGGATCGATCGGGGCTTAGGAGACGGCGCGTGCATCGATCGGGGCCCGGAGACGGGTCGTAGACAGATGGGGGCTTAGGAGACGGCGCGTGAACCGATCGTGGTTGGGAGACGGCTCGTCCACCAATCGAGGCTTAGGAGACGACGCGTAGATCGATCGGGGCTCAGGAGACGGCGCGTGGACCGATCGGGGCTCAGGAAACGGCGCGTGGACCCACTGGGGCTCAGGCGGTTGCGCGTGGACCAATTGGGGTTCGGCGACGGCGCGTGGACCGATCGGGGCTCGGAGACGGCGCGTCGACCGCTCGGGGTTCGGAGACGGCGCCTGGACCGTCCGGAGCTCAGGAGGCGATGCGTGGACCGATCGGGGCTCAGGAGACTGCGCGTGGATGGATCGGAGCTTAGGGAACGACGCGTGGACCGATCAGGGCTCAGGAGACGGCGCGTGAACCGATCGGCGCTCGGAGACGGCACCTGGACCGATCGGGGCTTAGGAGACGGCGCGTGGACCAATAGGAGATCAGGAGAGGACGCGTGGACCGATAGGGCTCTGGAAGCGGCGCACGGACCGATCGTGGCTCGGAGACGGCGCGTGGAGGCATCGGGGCTTTGAAGACGACGCGTGGACCGAACGGTGCTCAGAAAACGGCACCTGGAGCGATCGGGGCTCAGGAGACGGCGCGCGGACAGACCGGGGCTCAGAAGCCTCGCGTAGATCGATCGGGGCTCCGGAGGCGCCGCGTGGACCGATGGGGATCAGGACACGGTGCGTGGACCGATCGGGGCTCGGAGACGGCGCGTGGACCGATCGGGGCCTAGGAGACGACGCGTGGACTGATCGGGGCGTAGGAAACGACGCGTGTACCTATCGGGGCTCAGGAGACAGCGAGTGGACCTATTGGGGCTCAGGAGACAGCGAGTGGACCTATTGGGGCTCAGGAGACGGCGCAGGGACCGATCGGGGCTCGGAGACGGCGCGTGGAACGATCGGGGCTCAGGAGACGGCGCGTTAACCGATTGGGGCTTAGGAGACGATGAGTGGACCGACTGGAGCTCAGGCGGTTGCGCATGGACCAATTGGGGTTCGGCGACGGCGCGTGGACCGATCGGGGCTCGGAGACGGCGCGTTAACCGATCGGGGCTTAGGAGACGATGCGAGGAGGCATCTGGGTTTACAAGAAGACGCGTGGATCGATCGGCGCTCGGAGACGGCGCGTGGAATGATCGGGGCTCAGGAGACGGCGCGTGAACCGATCGGCGCTCGGAGACAGCGCGTGGACCGATCGGGGCTCAGGAGACGGCGCGTGAACCGATCGGCGCTCGGAGACAGCGCGTGGACCGATCGGGGCTTAGGATACGGCGCGTGGACCGATCGGGGATCAGGAGACGGCGCGTGGACCGATCGGAGATGAGGAGACGATGCGTGCACTGATAGTGCTCTGGAAGCGGCACACGGACCGATCGTGGCTCGGAGACGGCGCATGGAGGCATCGGGGCTTTGAAGACGACGCGTGGACCGAACGGTGCTCAGAAAACGGCGCGTGGAGCGATCGAGGCTCAGGAGACGACGCGTGGACCGATCGGGGCTCGGAGACGGCGCGTGGAATGATCGGGGCTCAGGAGACGGCGCGTGAACCGATCGGCGCTCGTAGACAGCGCGTGGACCGATCGGGGCTTAGGAGACGGCGCGTGGACCGATCGGAGATGAGGAGACGATGCGTGGACCGATAGGGCTCTGGAAACGGCGCACGTACCGATCGTGGATCGGCGACGGCCTGTGGACCGATTGGGGCTCAGGAGGCCGCTCGTGGACCGATCATGACTCGGCGACGGCGCGTGGACCGATCGGCGCTTGGAGACAGCGCGTGGACCGACTGGGACTCAGGCGGTTGCGCGTGGACCAATTGGGGTTCGGCGACGGCGCGTGGACCGCTCGGTGCTCGGAGACGGCACGTTAACCGATCGGGGCTTAGGAGACGATGCGTGAACCGATCGGGGCTCGGAGACGGCGCGTGGACCGATCGGGGCTTAGGAGACAACGCGTGGACCGATGGGGGCTCGGAGACGGCGCGTGGACGGACTGGGGCTCAGGAGACTCGCGTGGATCGATCGGGGGTCCGGAGACGCCGCGTGGAGCGATGGGGATCAGGAGACGGTGCGCGGACCGATCGGGGCTCGGAGACGGCGCGTGGACCGATCGGGGCTTAGGAGACGACGCGTGGACCGATCGGGGCTCGGAGACGGCGCGTGGACCGATCGGGGCTTAGGAGACAACGCGTGGACCGATCGAGGCTCAGGAGGCCACGCCTGGACCGATCGGAGCTCCGCGACGGCGCGTGGACCGATCGAGGCTCGGAGACGACGCGTCTACGGATCGGAGATTCGGCGATGACGCGTGGACCGATCCGGGCTCAGGAGACGGCGCGTGGACGGATCGGGGCTCGGAGACGGCGCGTGGAACGATCGGGGCTCAGGAGACGGCGCGTGAACCGATCGGCGCTCGGAGACGGCGCGTGGACCGATAGGGGCTTAGGAGACGGCGCGTGGACTGATCGGGGCTCGAAGACGGGGCGTGGAATGATCGGGGCTCACGAGACGGCGCGTGAAATGATCGGCGCTCTGAGACGGCGCGTAGACCGATTGGGGGTTACGAGACGGCGCGTGGACCGATCGGGGCTCAGGAAGCGTCGCCTGGACCGATCGTGGCTCGAAGACGGCGCGTGGACGCATCGGGGCTAAGAAGACGACGCATGGATCGAGCGGGGCTCAGGAGACGGCGCGAGGGGCGATCGGGGCTTGGAGACGGCGCGTGGAGGCATCGGGGCTTTGAAGACGACGCGTGGACCGAACGGTGCTCAGAAAGCGGCGCGTGGACCGATCGGTGCTCGGAGACGATGCGTGGACCGATCGGGGCTCAGGTAACGGCGTGTGGAGCGGTTGGGGCTCAGGAGACGACGCGTGGATCGATCGAGGCTCAGAAGACGACGCGTCGACCCATCGGGGCTCAGGAGACGGCGCGTGGATCGATCGGGGCTCGGAGACGCCGCGTGGAACGATCGGGGCTCAGGAGACGGCGCTTGAACTTATCGGCGCTCAGAGACGGCCCGTGGACCGATCGGGGCTTAGGATACGGCGCGTGGACCGATCGGGGATCAGGAGACGGCGCGTGGATCGATCGGGGCTTGGAGACGGCGCGTGGAACGATCGGGGCTCAGGAGACGGCGCGTGAAATGATCGGCGCTCGGAGACGGCGCGTGGACCGATCGGGGCTCAGGAAGCGGTGCCTGGACCGATCGGGGCTTAGGAGAAGGCGCGTGGACCGATCGGGGCTTAGGAGACGGCGCGTAGATCGACCGGAGATCAGGAGACGACGCGTGCACCGATCGGGGCTCTAGAAGCGGCGTGTGGAGGGATCGGGGCTCAGGAGACGATGCGTGGACCGATCGGGGCTCAGGAGACTCGTGTGGATCGATCGGGGCTCCGGAGGCGCCGCGTGGACCGATGGGGATCAGGAGACGGTGCGTAAACCAACCGGGGCTCAGGAGGCCGCGCGTGGACCGATCGCGGCTCGGTGACGGCGCGTGGACCAATCGGGGCTCAGGAGGCCGCGCGTTAACCAAACGGGGCTTAGGAGACGATGCGTGAACCGATCGGGGCTAGGAGACGGCACGTGGGCCGAACGGGGCTCAGGAGACGGCGCGTGGACCGGTCGGGGCTTAGGAGACGACGCCTGGACAGATCGGAGCTTAGGAGGCGGCGTGTGGAACGATCGGTGCTCAGGAGACGGCGCGTGCACCAACCGGGGCTCGGAGACGGCACGTGGAACGATCGGGGCTCGGCGACTGTGTGTGGACGTATCGGGGTTCAGGAGACGGCGCATGAACCAATCGGCGCTCCGAGACGGCGCGTGGACCGATCGGGGATGAGGAGAAGGCGCGTGGACCGACTGGGGCACAGGCGGTTGCGCGTGGACCAATTGGGGTTCGGCGACGGCGCGTGGACCGATCCGGGCTCAGGAGACGGCGCGTGGACCGATCGGGGCTCGGAGACGGAGCGTTGAGCGATCGGGGCTGAGGAGAAGGCGCGTGGTCCGATCGGGGCTTATGACACGGCGCGTGGACCGATCGGGGCTCGGAGATGGCGCGTGGAATGATCGGGGCTTAGGAGATGGCGTGTGGACCGATCGGAGATCAGGAGACGACGCGTGGACCGAGAGGGCTCTGGAACTGGCGCACGGACGGATCGTGGCTCGGAGACGGCGCGTGGAGGCATCGGGGCTTTGAAGACGACGCGTGGACCAAACGGTGCTCAGGAGACGGCGCGTGGACCGATCGGGGCTCAGGAGCCGGCGCGTGGACCGATTGGGGCTCGGATACGGCGCGTGAACCAACCGGGGCTCAGGAGCCCGCGCGTGGACCGATCCCGGCTCGGCGACGGCGCGTGGACCGATGGGGGCTCAGGAGCCGCGCGTGGACCGATCATGGCTCGGTGACGACGCGTGGACCGATCGGGGCTTAGGTGGCGATGCGTGAACCGATCGAGGCTCGGAGACGGCGCGTGGACCGATCGGGGCTTAGGAGACAACGCGTGGACCGATTGGGGATCAGGAAGCAGCGCTTGGACCGATCGTGGCTCGGAGACGGCGCGTGGACCGATCGAGGCTCGGAGACGGCGCGAGGACCGACCGGGGCTCAGGAGACGGCGCGTGGACCGACCGGAGCTCAGGAGATTCGCGTGGATCGATCCGGGCTCCGGAGGCGGCGCGTGGACCGATTGGGGAGCAGGAGATGGGCAGTGGACGGATCGGGGCTCAGGAGACGGCGGTGGACCGATCGGGGCTCGGAGACGGCATGTTAACCGATCGGGGCTTAGGAGACGATACGTGGACCGATCGGGGCTCGGATACGGCGCGTGAACCGACCGGGGCTCAGGAGGCCGCGCGTGGACCGATCGAGGCTCAGGAGGCCACGCCTGGACCGTTCGGGGCTCCGCGACGGCGCGTGGACCGATAGGGGCTTAGGAGACGGCGCGTGGACCGATCGGGGCTCGGAGACGGGGCGTGGAATGATCGTGGCTCACGAGATGGCGCGTGGACGGGTCGGGGCTTAGGAGACTCGCGTAGATCGATCGGGGCTCCGGAGGCGGCACGTGGACCGATCGGGGATCAGGAGACGGTGCGTGGACCGATCGCGGCTCGGAGATGGCGCGTGGCCCGATCGGCGCTTAGGAGACGACGCGTGGACCGATCGGGGCTTAGGAGACGACGCGTAGACCGATCGGGGCTCACGAGACAGCGCGTGGACCGATTGGGGCTCAGGAAGCAGCGCCTGGACCAATCGTGGCTCGGAGACGGCGCGAGGAGGCATCTGGGCTTGGAAGACGACGCGTGGATCGATCGGGGCTCGGAGACGGCGCGTGATCCGGCCGGGGCTCAGGAGACGGCGCGTGGACCGGTCGGGGCTTAGGAGACGACGCCTGGACAGATCGGAGCTTAGGAGGCGGCGTGTGGAACGATCGGTGCTCAGGAGACGGCGCGTGCACCAATCGGCGCTCGGAGACGGCGCGTGGAGCGATCGGGGCTCGGAGACGGCACGTGGAACGATCGGGGCCCAGGAGACGGTGCGTGGAGGCATTGGGGCTTAGAAGACCACGATTGGACCGAGCGGGGCTCAGGAGACGGCGCGGAGAGCGATCGCGGCTCAGGAGAAGACGCGTCAATTGATCGGGACTCAGGAGACGACGCGGCGACGGATTGGGGCTTAGGAGACGACGCGTGGCCCGATTGGGGCTTTGGAGACGACGTGTGGACCGATCGGGGCTTAGGAGACGGCACGTGAATCGATCGGTGCACAGGAGACTTAGGGTGAACCGGTCGGGTCTAAGGAGACGACGCGTCGACCGATCGGGGCTCAGGGGAAGGGGTGTGGACCGATCGGGGCTGAGGAGACGGCGCCTGGACCGACCGGGGCTCGGCGACTGCGCGTGGACGGATCGGGGCTCAGGAGACGGCGCGTGGGCCGATCGGGGCTCGGAGACGGCGCGTTAACCGATCGGGGCTCGGAGACGGCGCGTTAACCGATCGGGGCTCGGACACGACGCTTGTACGGATCGGGGCTTGGTGACGGAGTGTTGACCGATCGCGGTTTACAGACGGCCCGTGGACGGATCGGGGCTTAGGAGACGGCGTGTGGACCGATCGGGGCTGAGGAGACGGCGCGTAGACCGATCGCGGCTCGTAAATGACGCGTCAACCGATCGGGACTTAGGAGACGATGCGGGGATCGATCGGGGCTCGGCGACTGCGCGTGGACCGACTGGAGCTCAGGAGGTTGCTCGTGGACCAATGGGGGTTCGGGCGACGGCGCGTGGACCAATTGGGGTTCGGGCGACGGCGCGTGGACCAATTGGGGTTCGGGCGACGGCGCGTGGACCAATCGGTGCTCGGAGACGGCGCGTGGACCGATCGGGGCATAGGAGACGACGCGTGGACCGATCGGGGCTCAGGAGATGGCGCGCGGACCGACCGGGGCTCAGCCGACTCGCGTGGAACGACCGGGGCTTAGGAGACGGCGCGTGGACCTAACGGGGCTCAGGAGACGGCGCGTGGACCGGTCGGGGCTTAGGAGACGACGCCTGGACCGATCGGGGCTTAGGAGGCGGCGTGTGGAACGATCGGTGCTCAGGGGACGGCGCGTGCACCAATCGGCGCTCGGAGACGGCGCGTCGAGCGATCGGGGCTCAGGAGACGACGCGTGGACGGACCGTGGCTTAGAATGCGTCACGCGGACCGATCGGCGATCGGATACGGCGCGTCGAGCGATCGGGGCTCAGGAGACGACGCGTGGACGGACCGTGGCTTAGAATGCGTCACGCGGACCGATCGGCGATCGGATACGGCGTGTGGACGTATCGGGGCTTAGGAGACGATGCGTGGACCGATGGGGGCTCGGAGACGGCGCGTGGACGGACTCGGGCTCAGGAGACTCGCGTGGATCGATCGGGGGTCCGGAGACGCCGCGTGGAGCGATGGGGATCAGGAGACGGTGCGCGGACCGATCGGGGCTCGGAGACGGCGCGTGGACCGATCGGGGCTTAGGAGACGACGCGTGGACCGATCGGGGCTCGGAGACGGCGCGTGGATCGATCGGGGCTTAGGAGACAACGCGTGGACCGATCGAGGCTCAGGAGGCCACGCCTGGACCGATCGGAGCTCCGCGACGGCGCGTGGACCGATCGAGGCTCGGAGACGACGCGTCTACGGATCGGAGATTCGGCGATGACGCGTGGACCGATCCGGGCTCAGGAGACGGCGCGTTGACGGATCGGGGCTCGGAGACGGCGCGTGGAACGATCGGGGCTCAGGAGACGGCGCGTGAACCGATCGGCGCTCGGAGACGGCGCGTGGACCGATAGGGGCTTAGGAGACGGCGCGTGGACCGATCGGGGCTCGAAGACGGGGCGTGGAATGATCGGGGCTCACGAGACGGCGCGTGAAATGATCGGCGCTCTGAGACGGCGCGTAGACCGATTGGGGCTTACGAGACGGCGCGTGGACCGATCGGGGCTCAGGAAGCGTCGCCTGGACCGATCGTGGCTCGAAGACGGCGCGTGGACGCATCGGGGCTAAGAAGACGACGCATGGATCGAGCGGGGCTCAGGAGACGGCGCGAGGGGCGATCGGGGCTTGGAGACGGCGCGTGGAGGCATCGGGGCTTTGAAGACGACGCGTGGACCGAACGGTGCTCAGAAAGCGGCGCGTGGACCGATCGGTGCTCGGAGACGATGCGTGGACCGATCGGGGCTCAGATAACGGCGTGTGGAGCGGTTGGGGCTCAGGAGACGACGCGTGGATCGATCGAGGCTCAGAAGACGACGCGTCGACCCATCGGGGCTCAGGAGACGGCGCGTGGATCGATCGGGGCTCGGAGACGCCGCGTGGAACGATCGGGGCTCAGGAGACGGCGCTTGAAATTATCGGCGCTCAGAGACGGCCCGTGGACCGATCGGGGCTTAGGATACGGCGCGTGGACCGATCGGGGATCAGGAGACGGCGCGTGGATCGATCGGGGCTCGGAGACGGCGCGTGGAACGATCGGGGCTCAGGAGACGGCGCGTGAAATGATCGGCGCTCGGAGACGGCGCGTGGACCGATCGGGGCTCAGGAAGCGGTGCCTGGACCGATCGGGGCTTAGGAGAAGGCGCGTGGACCGATCGGGGCTTAGGAGACGGCGCGTAGATCGACCGGAGATCAGGAGACGACGCGTGCACCGATCGGGGCTCTAGAAGTGGCGTGTGGAGGGATCGGGGCTCAGGAGACGATGCGTGGACCGATCGGGGCTCAGGTGACGGCGCGCGGACCGACCGGGGCTCAGGAGGCTCGTGTGGATCGATCGGGGCTCCGGAGGCGCCGCGTGGACCGATGGGGATCAGGAGACGGTGCGTAAACCAACCGGGGCTCAGGAGGCCGCGCGTGGACCGATCGCGGCTCGGTGACGGCGCGTGGACCAATCGGGGCTCAGGAAGCCGCGCGTTAACCAAACGGGGCTTAGGAGACGATGCGTGAACCGATCGGGGCTAGGAGACGGCACGTGGGCCGAACGGGGCTCAGGAGACGGCGCGTGGACCGGTCGGGGCTTAGGAGACGACGCCTGGACAGATCGGAGCTTAGGAGGCGGCGTGTGGAACGATCGGTGCTCAGGAGACGGCGCGTGCACCAACCGGGGCTCGGAGACGGCACGTGGAACGATCGGGGCTCGGCGACTGTGTGTGGACGTATCGGGGTTCAGGAGACGGCGCGTGAACCAATCGGCGCTCCGAGACGGCGCGTGGACCGATCGGGGATGAGGAGAAGGCGCGTGGACCGACTGGGGCACAGGCGGTTGCGCGTGGACCAATTGGGGTTCGGCGACGGCGCGTGGACCGATCCGGGCTCAGGAGACGGCGCGTGGACCGATCGGGGCTCGGAGACGGAGCGTGGAGCGATCGGGGCTTAGGAGATGGCGTGTGGACCGATCGGAGATCAGGAGACGACGCGTGGACCGAGAGGGCTCTGGAACTGGCGCACGGACGGATCGTGGCTCGGAGACGGCGCGTGGAGGCATCGGGGCTTTGAAGACGACGCGTGGACCAAACGGTGCTCAGAAAACGGTGCGTGGAGCGATCGGGGCTCAGGAGACGGCGCGTGGACCGATCGGGGCTCAGGAGCCGGCGCGTGGACCGATTGGGGCTCAGGAGACGGCGTGTGGACTGATAGGGGCTTAGGAGACTCGCGTGGATCTATCGGGGCTCGGAGACGGTGCTTGGACGTATCGGGGATCAGGAGACGGCGCGTGGACCGACCGGGGCTCAGGAGACGGCGCGTGAACCGATCGGCGCTCGGAGACGGCACGTGGACCGATCGAAGCGTAGGAGACGACGCGTGGACCATCCGGGGCTCGGGGACGGCGCGTGGAGGTATCGGGGCTTAAAAGACGACGCATAGACCGATCGGGGATCAGGAAACGGCGCGTGGACCGAATGGTGCTCGGAGACGACGCGTGGACCGATCGGGGCTCAGGAGACGGCGCGTGGAGCGATCGGGGCTCAGGAGACGACGCGTTAACAGAGCGGGGTTTAGGAGACGATGCGTGGACCGACTGGGGCTCAGGAGGTTGCGCGTGGACCAATTGGGATTCGGCGACGGCGCGTGGACCGACCGGGGATTAGGAGACGACGCGTCGACCGATCGGGGCTTAGGAGACGACCCGTCGACCGATCGGGGCTTAGGAGACGACGCGTGGACCGATCGGGGCTCAGGAGACGGTGCGTGGACCGATCGGGGCTAGGAGACGGCGCGTGGAACGATCGGGGCTCAGGAGACGGCGCGTGAAACGATCAGCGCTCTGAGACGGCGCGTGGACCGATTGTGGCTTACGAGACGGCGCGTGGATCGATCGGGCCGCAGGAAGCGGCGCCTGGACTTATCGTGGCTCGGAGACGGCGCATGGAGGCATCGGGGCTAAGAAGACGACGCATGGACCGAGCGTGGCTCAAGAGACAGCGCGAGGAGCGATCGGGGCTCAGGAGAAGACGCGTCAATTGATCGGGGCTCAGGAGACGACGCGGCGACGGATCGGGGCTTAGGAGACGACGCGTGGAACGATCGGGGCTTAGGAGACGGCACGTGATTCGATCCGTGCACAGGAGACGGCGCGTAAACCGGTCGGGGCTTAGGAGACGACGCGTCGGCCGATCGGGGCTCAGGAGAAGGCGCGTGGACCGATCGGAGCTCGGAGACGGCCCGTGGGCAGATCGGGGCTTAGGAGACGGCGCGTGGACTAATTGGGGTTTAGGAGAACATACGTGGAGTGATCGGGGCTCGGAGACAGCGCGTTTACCGACTTGGGCTCGAGAGGTTGCGCGTGGACCAATTGGGGTTCGCCGCGGCGTGTGGACCGACCGGAGCTCAGTAGACCGCGCGTGGACCGATCGCGGCTCGGCGACTGCGGGTGGTTGGATCGGGGCTCAGGAGACAGCGCGTGGACCGATCGGGGCTCAGGAAGCGGCGCCTGCACCGATCGTGGCTTGGAGACGGCGCGTGGAAGCATCGGGGCTTCGAAGACGACGCATGGACCAATCGGGACTCGGAAACGGCACCTGGACCGATCGGAGCTCGGAGACGACGCCTGGAGCGGTCGGGCCTCAGGAGAAGACGCGTGGATCGATCGGGGCTCAGGAGACGACGCGTCGACGGATCAGGGCTTAGGAGACGACGCGTGGACCGATCGGGGCTTAGGAAACGGCCCGTGGAGCAATCGGGGTTCAGGAGACGACGCGTGGATCGACCAAGTCTCAGGAGACGACGCGTCGTCCGATCGGGGCTCAGGATGTGGCACGTGGACCCATCGGGGCTCGGAGACGGCACGTGGACCGATCAGGGGTTAGGACACGACGCGTTTACCGATCGGGACTTAGGAGGCGGCGCGTGGACCGATCGGGGATCAGGAAACGGTCCGTGGAGCGATCGGGGCTTAGGAGACGGCACGTAGACTGATCGGGGCTCGGGAAGCGGCGCCTGAACCGATCGTGGCTCGGAGACGGCGCGTGGAGGCATCGGGGCTTAGAAGACGACGCATGGACCGATCAGGTCTCAGGAAACGGCGCGTGGACCGATTGCAGCTCGGAGACGACGCGTGGATCGACTGGGGGTCAGGCGGTTGCGCGTGGAACAATTGGGGTTCGGCGACGGCGCGTGGACCGATCGCGGCTCGGAGACGGCGCGTTAACCGATCGGGGCTTAGGAGACGATGCGTGAACCGATCGGGGCTCGGAGACGGCGCGTGGACAGATCGGGGCTCAGGAGACCCCGCGTGGACCGATCGGGGCTCGGCGACTGCGCGTGGACGCATCGGGGCTCAGGAGACGGCGCGTCTACCGATCGGGGCTCGGAGACGGCACGTTAACCGATTGGGGCTTAGGAGACGATGCGTGGACCGATCGCGGCTCGGAGACGGCCCGTGAACCGATCGGCGCTCGGAGACGGCACGTGGACCGATCGGGGCTTATGAGACGATGCCTGGACCGATCGAGGCTTAGGAGGCGGCGCGTGGACCGATTGGGGCTCAGGAGACGGCGTGTGGACTGATAGGGGCTTAGGAGACTCGCGTGGATCTATCGGGGCTCGGAGACGGTGCTTGGACGTATCGGGGATCAGGAGACGGCGCGTGGACCGACCGGGGCTCAGGAGACGGCGCGTGAACCGATCGGCGCTCGGAGACGGCACGTGGACCGATCGAAGCGTAGGAGACGACGCGTGGACCATCCGGGGCTCGGGGACGGCGCGTGGAGGTATCGGGGCTTAAAAGACGACGCATAGACCGATCGGGGATCAGGAAACGGCGCGTGGACCGAATGGTGCTCGGAGACGACGCGTGGACGGATCGGGGCTCAGGAGACGGCGCGTGGAGCGATCGGGGCTCAGGAGACGACGCGTTAACAGAGCGGGGTTTAGGAGACGATGCGTGGACCGACTGGGGCTCAGGAGGTTGCGCGTGGACCAATTGGGATTCGGCGACGGCGCGTGGACCGACCGGGGATTAGGAGACGACGCGTCGACCGATCGGGGCTTAGGAGACGACCCGTCGACCGATCGGGGCTTAGGAGACGACGCGTGGACCGATCGGGGCTCAGGAGACGGTGCGTGGACCGATCGGGGCTAGGAGACGGCGCGTGGAACGATCGGGGCTCAGGAGACGGCGCGTGAAACGATCAGCGCTCTGAGACGGCGCGTGGACCGATTGTGGCTTACGAGACGGCGCGTGGATCGATCGGGCCGCAGGAAGCGGCGCCTGGACTTATCGTGGCTCGGAGACGGCGCATGGAGGCATCGGGGCTAAGAAGACGACGCATGGACCGAGCGTGGCTCAAGAGACAGCGCGAGGAGCGATCGGGGCTCAGGAGAAGACGCGTCAATTGATCGGGGCTCAGGAGACGACGCGGCGACGGATCGGGGCTTAGGAGACGACGCGTGGAACGATCGGGGCTTAGGAGACGGCACGTGATTCGATCCGTGCACAGGAGACGGCGCGTAAACCGGTCGGGGCTTAGGAGACGACGCGTCGGCCGATCGGGGCTCAGGAGAAGGCGCGTGGACCGATCGGAGCTCGGAGACGGCCCGTGGGCAGATCGGGGCTTAGGAGACGGCGCGTGGACTAATTGGGGTTTAGGAGAACATACGTGGAGTGTTCGAGGCTCGGAGACAGCGCGTTTACCGACTTGGGCTCGAGAGGTTGCGCGTGGACCAATTGGGGTTCGCCGCGGCGTGTGGACCGACCGGAGCACAGTAGACCGCGCGTGGACCGATCGCGGCTCGGCGACTGCGGGTGGATGGATCGGGGCTCAGGAGACAGCGCGTGGACCGATCGGGGCTCAGGAAGCGGCGCCTGCACCGATCGTGGCTTGGAGACGGCGCGTGGAAGCATCGGGGCTTCGAAGACGACGCATGGACCAATCGGGACTCGGAAACGGCACCTGGACCGATCGGAGCTCGGAGACGACGCCTGGAGCGGTCGGGCCTCAGGAGAAGACGCGTGGATCGATCGGGGCTCAGGAGACGACGCGTCGACGGATCAGGGCTTAGGAGACGACGCGTGGACCGATCGGGGCTTAGGAAACGGCCCGTGGAGCAATCGGGGTTCAGGAGACGACGCGTGGATCGATCAAGTCTCAGGAGACGACGCGTCGTCCGATCGGGGCTCAGGATGTGGCACGTGGACCCATCGGGGCTCGGAGACGGCACGTGGACCGATCAGGGGTTAGGACACGACGCGTTTACCGATCGGGACTCAGGAGGCGGCGCGTGGACCGATCGGGGATCAGGAAACGGTCCGTGGAGCGATCGGGGCTTAGGAGACGGCACGTAGACTGATCGGGGCTCGGGAAGCGGCGCCTGAACCGATCGTGGCTCGGAGACGGCGCGTGGAGGCATCGGGGCTTAGAAGACGACGCGTTAACCGATCGGGGCTTAGGAGACGATGCGTGAACCGATCGGGGCTCGGAGACGGCGCGTGGACAGATCGGGGCTCAGGAGACCCCGCGTGGACCGATCGGGGCTCGGCGACTGCGCGTGGACGCATCGGGGCTCAGGAGACGGCGCGTCTACCGATCGGGGCTCGGAGACGGCACGTTAACCGATTGGGGCTTAGGAGACGATGCGTGGACCGATCGCGGCTCGGAGACGGCCCGTGAACCGATCGGCGCTCGGAGACGGCACGTGGACCGATCGGGGCTTATGAGACGATGCCTGGACCGATCGAGGCTTAGGAGGCGGCGCGTGGAACGATCGGGGCTCAGCAGGCGACACGTCGACGGATCGGGGCTCAGGAGACGGTGCGTGAACCGATCGGGGCTCGGCGACTGCGCGTGGACCGATCGGGGCTAAGGAGACGGCGCGTGAACCGATCGGGGATGAGGAGACGGCGCGTGGAGCGATCGGGGCTCAGGAGACGGCGCGTGGACCGGTCGGGGCTTAGGAGACGATGCCTGGACCGATCGGGGCTTAGGAGGCGGCGCGTGGAACGATCGGGGCTCAGGAGGCGACACGTCGACGGATCGGGGCTCGGAGACGGCGCGTGGACCGACTGGGGCTCAGGAGGTTGCGCGTGGACCAATTGGGGTTCGGCGACGGCGCGTGGACCGACAGGGGCTCAGGAGACCGCGCGTGAACCGATCGGGGCTCGGCGACTGCGCGTGGACCGATCGGGGCTAAGGAGACGACGTGTGGACCGATCGGGGCATAGGAGACGACGCGTGTACCTATCGGGGCTCAGGAGACAGCGCGTGGTCCGATTGGGCCTCACGAGACGGCGCGTGGACAGATCGGGGCTCGGAGACGACGCGTGTACGGATCGGGGATTCGGGGACGAGGCATGGACCGATCGGGGCTTAGGAGACGACGCGTGGACCGATCGGGGCGTAGGAGACGACGCGTGGACCGATTGGGGCTTAGGAGACGGCGCGTGGACCGATCGGGGCTCAGGAAGCGGCGCCTGGACCGATCGTTGCTCGGAGACGGCGCGTGGAGGCATCGGGCCTAAGAAGACGACGCATGGACCGAGCGGGGCTCAGGAGACGGCGCGAGGAGCGATCGGGGCTCAGGAGAAGACGCGTCAATTGATCGGGGCTCAGGAGACGACGCGGCGACGCATCGGGGCTTAGGAGACGACGCGTGGACCGATCGGGGCTTAGGAGACGACGCGTGGACCGATCGGGGCTCAGGAAGCGGCGCCTAGACCGATCGTGGCTCGGAGACGGAGCGTGGAGGCATCGGGCCTAAGAAGACGACGCATGGACCGAGCGGGGCGCAGGAGACGGCGCGAGGAGCGATCGGGGCTCAGGAGAAGACGCGTCAATTGATCGGGGCTCAGGAGTGGACGCGTCGACGTATCGGGGCTCAGGAGACGGCGCGTGGACCGACCGGGGCTCAGGAGACTCGCGTGGATCGATCGGGGCTCAGGAGGCGACGCGTGGACCCATCGGGGCTCGGAGACGGCGTGTGGACGTATCGGGGCTTAGGAGACGACGCGTGGACGGATCGGGGCTCAGGAGAAGGCGCGTGAACCGATCGGAGCTCGGAGACGGCGCGTGGACCGATCGGGGCTTAGGAGACGATGCGCGGACCGATCGGGGCTCGGCGACGGCGCGTGGACCGACCGGGGCTCAGGAGGCCACGCCTGGACCGATCGGGTCTCGGCGACGGCGCGTGGACCGATCGAGGCTCGGAGACGACGCGTGGACCGATCGGGGCTCAGGAGACGGCGCGTGGACCGATCGGGGCTCAGGAGACGGCGCGTGGACCGATTGGGGCTCGGGAGACTGCGCGTGGATGGATCGGGGCTTAGGGAACGACGCGTGGACCGATCGGGGCTCAGGAGACGGCGCGTGGACCGATCGGGGCTCGGAGACGGCGCGTAGAACGATTGGGGCTTAGGAGAAGGCGCGTGGAGCGATCGGGGCTCAGGAGACGGCGCGTGAACCGATCGGCGCTCGGAGACGGCGCGTCGACCGATCGGGGTTCGGAGACGGCGCGTGGACCGTCTGGGGCTTAGGAGACGATGCGTGGACCGATCGGGGCTTAGTGGACGACGCGTGGACCGATCGTGGCTCGGAGACGACGCGTGGACATATCGGGGCTTAGGAGACGATGCGTGCACCGATCGGGGCTCAGGAGACGGCGCCGTGGATGGATCAGGGCTTAGGGAACGACGCGTGAACCGATCGGGGCTCAGGCGACGGCGCTTGAGTGGATCGGGGCTTAGGAAACGACGCGTGGACCGATCGGGGCTCAGGAGACGGCGCGTGGACCGATCGGGGCTGGGAGACGGCGCGTGGATCGATCGGGGCTCAGGAGACTGCGCGTGGATGGATCGGGGCTTAGGGAACGACGCGTGGACCGATCGGGGCTCAGGAGACGGCGCGTGGACCGATCGGGGCTGGGAGACGGCGCGCGGACCGATCGGGGCTCGGAGACGGCGCGTAGAACGATTGGGGCTTAGGAGAAGGCGCGTGGAGCGATCGGGGCTCAGGAGACGGCGCGTGAACCGATCGGCGCTCGGAGACGGCGCGTCGACCGATCGGGGTTCGGAGACGGCGCGTGGACCGTCTGGGGCTTAGGAGACGATGCGTGGACCGATCGGGGCTTAGTGGACGACGCGTGGACCGATCGTGGCTCGGAGACGACGCGTGGACATATCGGGGCTTAGGAGACGATGCGTGCACCGATCGGGGCTCAGGAGACGGCGCCGTGGATGGATCAGGGCTTAGGGAACGACGCGTGAACCGATCGGGGCTCAGGCGACGGCGCTTGAGTGGATCGGAGCTTAGGAGACGCCGCGTGGACCGATCGGAGATCAGGAGACGACGCGGGGACCGATCGGGGCTCTGGCAGCGGCGCACGGACCGATCGTGGCTCGGAGACGGCGCGTGTAGGCATCGGGGCTTTGAAGACGACGCATGGACCGAACGGTGCTCAGAAAATGGCGCGTGGACCGATCGGTGCTCGGAGACGATGCGTGGACCGATCGGGGCTCAGGAAACGGCGCGTGGAGCGATCAGGGCTCAGGTGACGACGTGTGGATCGATCGGGGCTCAGGAGACGACGCGTCGACCGATCGGGGCTCAGGAGAGGGCGCGCGGACCAACCGGGGCTCAGGAGATTCGCGTGGATCAATCGGGGCTGCGGAGGCGCCGCGTAGACGGATGGGGCTCCGGAGACGGCGCGTGGACCGATCGGCGCTCGGAGAGTGCGCGTGGACCGATTGGGGCTTAGAAGACGGCGCGTGGACCGATCGGGGCTCAGGAAGCGGCGCCTAGACCGATCGTGGCTCGGAGACGGCGCGTGGAGGCATCGGGTCTAAGAAGACGACGCATGGACCGAGCGGGGCTCGGGAGACGGCGCGAGGAGCGATCGAGGCTCAGGAGAAGACGCGTCAATTGATCGGGGCTCAGGAGACGACGCGTCAACGGATCGGGTCTTCGGAGACGACGCGTGAGCCGATCGGCGCTCGGAGACCGGGCGTGCACCGATCGGGGCTTAGGAGACGGCGCGTGCACCAATCGGGGCCCGGCGACGGGTCGTGGACAGATTAGGCCTTAGGCGACGGCGCGTGGACCGATCGGGGCTCGGAGACGGCGCGTGGACTGATCGGGGCTTAGGAGACGACGCGTGGACCGATCGGGGCTGAGGAGACGGTGCGTGGACCGATCGGGTCTCAGGAGACGGCGCGTGGACCTATTGGGGCTCGGATACGGCGTGTGAACCGACCGGGGCTCAGGAGGCCGCGCGTGGAACGATCATGGCTCGGCGACGGCGCGGGGACCGATCGGGGCTCGGAGACGACGCGTGGACCGATCGGGGCTCGGAGACCGCGCGTGGCCCGACTGGGGCTCAGGTGGTTCCGCGAGGACCAATTGGGGCTCAGGCGGTTGCGCGTGGACCGATCGGGGCTCGGAGACAACGCGTGCACCGATAGGGGCTCAGGAAGCGGCGCCCGGACCGATCAGGGCTTAGGAGACGACGCGTGGACCGGTCGGGGCTTAGGAGACTCGCGTGGATCTATCGGGGCTCCGGAGGCAGCGCGTGAACCGATCGGGGATCAGGAGACGGTGCGTGGAGCGATCGGGCCTTAGGAGACGGCGCGAATACCGATCGGGGCTGTCGAAACGGCGCCAGGACCGATCGTGGCTCGGAGACGGAGAGTGGAGGCATCGGGGTTTAGAAGACGACGCATGGATCGATCGGGGCTCAGGAAACGGCGCGTGGACCGATCGGTGCTCGGAGACGATGCGTGGACCGATCGGGGCTCAGGAAACGGCGCGTGGAGCGATCAGGGCTCAGGTGACGACGTGTGGATCGATCGGGGCTCAGGAGACGACGCGTCGACCGATCGGGGCTCAGGAGAGGGCGCGCGGACCAACCGGGGCTCAGGAGATTCGCGTGGATCAATCGGGGCTGCGGAGGCGCCGCGTAGACGGATGGGGCTCCGGAGACGGCGCGTGGACCGATCGGCGCTCGGAGAGTGCGCGTGGACCGATTGGGGCTTAGAAGACGGCGCGTGGACCGATCGGGGCTCAGGAGACTCGCGTCGATCGATCGGGGCTCAGGAGGCGACGCGTGGACCCATCGGGGCTCGGAGACGGCGTGTGGACGTATCGGGGCTTAGGAGACGTCGCGTGGACCGATTGGGGCTTAGGAGACGGCGCGTGGACCGATCGGGGCTCAGGAAGCGGCGTCTGGACCGATCGGGGCTCAGGAGACGGCGCGAGGAGCGATCGGGGCTCAGGAGAAGACGCGTCAATTGATCGGGGCTCAGAAATCGGCGCGTGGAGCGATCGGGGCTCAGGGGACGACGCGTGGATCGATCGGGGCTCAGGAAACGACTCGTCGACCGATCGGGGCTCAGGAGACGGCGCGCGCACCGACCGGGACTCAGGAGTCTCGCGTGGACCGATCACTGCTCGGCGACGGCGCGTGGACGGATCGGGGCTCGGAGACGACGCGTGGACCGATGGGGGCTCGGATACGGCGCGTGGACCGATCGGTGCTCAGGAGGCCGCGCATGGACCGATCATGGCTCGGCGACGGCGCGTGGACCGATCGGAGCTCGGAGACGACGCGTGGACCGATCGGGGCTCGGAGACAGCGCGTGGACCGACTGGGGCTCAGGCGGTTGCGCGAGGACCGATCGGGGCTCGGAGACGGCGCGTGAACCGACCGGGGCTCAGGAGACGACGCGTCGACAGGTCGGTGCTTAGGAGACGAAGCCTGGACCGATCGGTGTTTAGGAGGCGGCGCGTGGAACGATCGGAGCAAAGGAGACGGCGCGTGACCCGATCGGCGATCGGAGACGACGCGTGGATCGATCGGGGCTTAGGAGACTACGCGTGGACCGATCGGGGCTTAGGAGACAACGCGTGGACCGATCGGGGCTCAGGAGGCGACTCGTGGACCCATCGGGGCTCGGAGACGACGTGTGGACGGATTGGGGTGTAGGCGACGACGCGTCGACCGATCGGAGCTCGGAGACGGCGCGTGGAACGATCGGGGCTCAGAAGACGACGCGTCGACCGATCGGGGATCAGGTGACGGCGCGCGGACCGACCGGGGCTCAGGAGACGGCGCGTGAAATGATCGGCGCTCGGAGAGGGCGCGTAAACCGATCGGCCCTCGGAGACGGTGCGAGGAGGCGTCTGGGGTTAGAAGACGACGCGTGGACCGATCGGGGCTCAGGCAACGGCGCGTTAACCGATTGGGGCTTAGGAGACGATGCGTGGTCCGATCGGGGCTCAGGAGCTCCGCGTGGATCGATCGGGCCTCCGGAGGCGCCGCGTTGACCCATAGGGATCAGGAGACAGTGCGTGGACCGATCGGGGCTCGGAGACGGCGCGTGGACTGATCGGGGCCCGGAGACGGCGCGTGTAACGATCGGGGCTCAGGAGACGGCACGTGGACCGATCGGGGCCCCGGAGGCGCCGCGTGGACCCATGGGCATCAGTAGACAGTGCGTGGACCGATCGGGGCTCGGAGACGGCGCATGGACCGATCGGGGCTTAGGAGACGACGCGTGGACCGACTGGGGTGTAGGCGACGACGCGTTTACCTATCGGGGCTCAGGAGACAGCGCGTGGACCGATAAGGGCTCAGGCGGTTTCGCGTGGACCAATTGGGGTTCGGCGACGGCGCGTGGACCGATCGAGGCTCGGAGACGACGCGTGTACGGATCGGGGATTCGGGGACGACGCGTGGAACGATCCGGGCTCAGGAGACGGTGCGTTGACCGATCGGGGCTCGGAGACGGCGCGTGGACCGATCGGGGCTTAGGAGAAGGCGCTTGGACCGATCGGGGCTTAGGAGACGGCGCGTGGACCGATCGGGGCTCGGAGACAGCGCGTGGACCGACTGGGGCTCAGGCGGTTTCGCGTGGACCAATTGGGGTTCGGCGACGGCGCGTGGACCGATCGAGGCTCGGAGACGACGCGTGTACGGATCGGGGATTCGGGGACGACGCGTGGAACGATCCGGGCTCAGGAGACGGCGCGTGGACCGATCGGGGCTCGGAGACGGCGCTTCGAATGATCGGGGCTCAGGTGACGGGGCGTGAACCGATCGGCGCTCGGAGACGGCGCGTGGACCGATCGGGGCTTAGGAGACGACGCGTGGACCGATCGGGGCTTAGAAGACGACGCGTGGACCGATCGGGGCTCAGGTGACGGCGCGTGGACCGACCGGGGTTCGGAGACGATGCGTGGAACGATCGGGGCTCAGGAGACGGCGCGTGGACCGATCGGGGCTCGGAGACGGCGCGTGGACCGATCGGGGCTTAGGAGAAGGCGCTTGGACCGATCGGGGCTTAGGAGACGGCGCGTGGGCCGATCGGAGCTCGGAGACGGCGCGTGGAACGATCGGGGCTCAGGAGACGGCGTGTGAACCGATCGGCGTTCGGAGACGGCGCGTGGACCGATCGGGGCTCGGAGACGGCGCGTGGACAGATCGGGGCTCAGGAGACAGCGCGTGGACCGACTGGGGCTCAGGAAGCGGCGCCTGCACCGATCGTGGTGGGGAGACGGCGCAAGGAGGCATCTGGGCTTAGAAGACGACGCGTGGACCGATCGGGGCTCAGGAAACGGCGCGTGGACCGACCGCGGCTCAGGAGGCCACGCCTGGACCGATCGGGGCTCGGCGACGGGGCGTGGACCGATAGGGGCTTCGGAGACGGTACGTGGATCGACCGAGGCTCCGAGACGGCGCGTGGACCGACCGGGGCTCAGGAGACGGCGGGTGAACCGATGGGTCTCCGAAACGACGGGTTAACCGAGCGGGGCTTACGAGACGATTCGTGGACCGATCGGGGCTCGGAGACAGAGCGTGTACCGACTGGGGCTCAGGAGACCGTGCGTGAACCGATCGGGGCTCGGCGACTGCGCGTGGACGGATCGGGGCTCGGAGACGGCGCGTAGAACGATCGGGGCTCAGGAGACGGCGCGTGAACCGATTGGGGCTTAGGAGACGTTGCGTGTACCGATCGGCGCTCGAAGACGGCGCGTGGACCGATCGGGGCTCGGAGACGGCGCGTGGAACGATCGGGGCTCAGGAGACGGCGCGTGGACCGATCGGTGCTCGGAGACGGCGCGTGGACGGACCGTGGCTTAGAATGCGTCAAGCGGACCGATCGGGGCTCGGATACGGCGTGTAGACGTATCGGGGCTTAGGAGACGATGCGTGAACCGATCGGGGCTTAGGAGGCATCGCGTGGAACGATCGGGGCTCAGGAGACGGCGCGTGGACCGATCGGGGCTCGGAGACGGCGCGTGGAACGATCGGAGCACAGGAGACGGCGCGTGAACCGAGCGGCGCTCGGAGACGGCGCGTGGATCGATCGGGGCTTAGCAGACGGCGCGTGGACCGATCGGGGCTCGGCGACTGCGCATGAACCGACCGGGGCTCATGAGACGGCGCGTAGACCGATCGGGGCTCCGGCGGCGACGCGTGGACCGATCGGGGCCCAGGAAACGGCGCGTGGATCGATCGGTGCTCGAAGACGACGCGTGGACCGACCGGGGCTCAGGAGCCGATGCGTGGATCGATCGGGGCTCAGGAGGCGGCGCGTAGACTCACCGGGGCTCGGAGACGGCACGTGGACCGATCAGGGCTTAGGAGACGACGCGCGGACCGACCGGGGCTCAGAAGCCTCGCGTGGATCGATCGGGACTCCGGAGGCGCCGCGTGGACCGATGGGGATCAGGACACGGTGCGTGGACCGATCGGGGCTCGGAGACGGCGCGTGGAACGATCGGGGCTCAGGAGAAGGCGCGTTAACCGATTGGGGCTTAGGAGACAATGCGTGGACCGATCGGGGCTCGAAGACGGCGCGTGGACCGATCGGGTCTCAGGAGGCCGCGCGTGGACAGATCATGACTCAGCGACGGCGCGTGGACCGATCGGGGCTCGGAGACGACGCGTGGACCGATCGGGGCTCGGAGATAGCGCGTGGACCGACTGGGGCTCAGGCGGTTTCGCGTGGACCAATTGGGGTTCGGCGACGGCGCGTGGACCGATCGGGGCTTAGGAGACGGCGCGTGCACCGATCGGGGCCCGGAGACGGGTCGTGGACAGATTGGGGATGAGGAGATGGCGCGTGGACCGATCGGGGCTGGGAGACGGCACGTGGACCAATGGTGGCTTAGGAGACGACGCGTGGACCGATCGGGGCTTAGGAGGCGGCGCGTGTAACGATCGGGGCTCAGGAGACGGCGCGTGGACCGATCGGGGCTCGGAGACGGCGCGTGGAACGATCGGAGCACAGGAGACGGCGCGTGAACCGAGCGGCGCTCGGAGACGGCGCGTGGATCGATCGGGGCTTAGGAGACAGCGCGTGGACCGATCGGGGCTCAGGAGACCCCGCGTGGACCGATCGGGGCTCGGCGACTGCGCATGGACGCATCGGGGCCCAGGAGACGGCGCGTGGACCGATCGCGGCTCGGCGACGGCGCATGAACCGACCGGGGCTCATGAGACGGCGCGTAGACCGATCGGGGCTCCGGCGGCGACGCGTGAACCGATCGGGGCCCAGGAAACGGCGCGTGGATCGATCGGTGCTCGAAGACGACGCGTGGACCGACCGGGGCTCAGGAGCCGATGCGTGGATCGATCGGGGCTCAGGAGGCGGCGCGTAGACCCATCGGGGCTCGGAGACGGCACGTGGACCGATCAGGGCTTAGGAGACGACGCGTGGACCGATCGGGGCTCAGGAGACGGCGCGTGGACCGATCGGTGCTCGGAGACGGCGCGTGGACGGACCGTGGTTTAGAATGCGTCAAGCGGACGGATCGGGGCTCGGATACGGCGAGTAGACGTATCGGGGCTTAGGAGACGATGCGTGAACCGATCGGGGCTTAGGAGGCGGCGCGTGGAACGATCGGGGCTCAGGAGACGGCGCGTGGACCGATCGGGGCTCGGAGACGGCGCGTGGAACGATCGGAGCACAGGAGACGGCGCGTGAACCGAGCGGCGCTCGGAGACGGCGCGTGGATCGATCGGGGCTTAGCAGACGGCGCGTGGACCGATCGGGGCTCGGCGACTGCGCATGAACCGACCGGGGCTCATGAGACGGCGCGTAGACCGATCGGGGCTCCGGCGGCGACGCGTGGACCGATCGGGGCCCAGGAAACGGCGCGTGGATCGATCGGTGCTCGAAGACGACGCGTGGACCGACCGGGGCTCAGGAGCCGATGCGTGGATCGATCGGGGCTCAGGAGGCGGCGCGTAGACTCACCGGGGCTCGGAGACGGCACGTGGACCGATCAGGGCTTAGGAGACGACGCGTGGACCGATCGGGGCTCAGGAGACGGCGCGTGGACCGATCGGTGCTCGGAGACGGCGCGTGGACGGACCGTGGCTTAGAATGCGTCAAGCGGACCGATTGGGGCTCGGATACGGCGTGTAGACGTATCGGGGCTTAGGAGACGATGCGTGAACCGACCGGGGCTCAGGAGGCCGCGCGTTGACTGATCGGGGCTCGGAGATGACGGGTGGAACGATCGGGGCTCTGGAGAGGGCGCGTGGAGCGATCGGGGGTAAGAAGACGACGCATTGACCGCGCGCGGCTCAGGAGACGACGCGTGGAGCGGTCGGGACTCGGAAACGGCGGGTGGACCGATTGGGGCTCAGGAGGCCGCGCGTGTGCCGATCGCGGCTCGGCGCCACCGCGTGGACGGATCGGGGCTCAGGAGGCTGCGCGTGGTCCGATCATGGCTCGGCGACGGCGCGTGGACCGATCGCGGCTCGGAGACGGCGCGTGGAACGATCGGGGCTCAGGAGACGGTGCGTGAACCAATCGGCGCTCGGACACGGCGCGTGGACCGATCGTGGCTTACGAGAAGGCGCGTGGAACGATCGGGGCTCAGGAGACGGCGCGTGGATCGATCGGTGCTCGAAGACGACGCGTGGACCGATCGCGGCTCAGGAGACGGCGCGTGGATCGATCGGGGCTCGGAAACGGCGCGTGGACCGATCGGGGCTCAGCAGACGGCGCGTGGACCGATCGGGGCTCGGCGACGGCGCCCGGACCGATGGAGGCTCGGCGACGACGCGTGTACGGATCGGGGACTAGGGGACGACACGTGAACCGATCGGGGCTCAGGCGACGGCGTGTGGACTGATCGGGGATCGGAAACGATGCGTTAACCGAGCGGGGCTTAGGAGACGATGCGTGGAGCGATCGCTGCTCGGAGACGGCGCGTGGAACGATCGGGGCTCAGGAGACGGCGAGTGAACTGGTCGGGGCTCGGAGACGGCGCGTGGAACGATCGGGGCTCAGGAGACGGTGCGTGAACCAATCGGTGCTCGAAGACGACGCGAGGACCGATCGGGGCTCAGGAGACGGCGCGTGGAGCGATCGGGGCTCAGGAGACGGCGCGCGGACGGACCGGGGCTCAGAAGCCTCGCGTAGATCGATCGGGGCTACGGAGGCGCCGCGTGGACCGATGGGGATCAGGACACGGTGCGTGGACCGATCGGGGCTCGGAGACGGCGCGTGGACCGATCGGGGCCTAGGAGACGACGCGTGGACTGATCGGGGCGTAGGAAACGACGCGTGTACCTATCGGGGCTCAGGAGACAGCGAGTGGACCTATTGGGGCTCAGGAGACAGCGAGTGGACCTATTGGGGCTCAGGAGACGGCGCAGGGACCGATCGGGGCTCGGAGACGGCGCATGGAACGATCGGGGCTCAGGAGACGGCGCGTTAACCGATTGGGGCTTAGGAGACGATACGTGGACCGATCGGGGCTCGGATACGGCGCGTGAACCGACCGGGGCTCAGGAGGCCGCGCATCGACTGATGGGGATCGGATATGACGGGTGGAACGATCGGAGCTCAGGAGACGGCGCGTAAACCGATCGGAGCTCGGAGACGGCGCTTGGACCGATCGGGGCTTAGGAGACGACGCGTGGACCGATTGGGGCTCGGAGACGGCGCTTGGACCGATCGGGGCTTAGGAGACAGCGCGTGGACCGATTGGGGCTCAGGAGACGGCGCGTGGACCGCTCGGGGCTCGGAGACGGCGCGTGGAACGATAGGGGCTCCGGAGGCGCCGTGTGGACCGATGGGGAGCAGGAGACGGTGCGTGGACCGGTCGGGGCTCGGAGACGGCGCGTAGACCGATCGGGGCTTAGGAGATGACGCGTGGACCGATCGGGGCTCAGGAGACGGGGCGCGGACTGACCGGGGCTCAGGTGACTCGCGTGGATCGATCGGGGCTCCGGAGGCGCCGTGTGGACCGATGGGGACCAGGAGACGGTGCCTGGACCGATCGGGGCTCGGAGCCGGCGTGTGGACCGATCGGGGCATAGGAGACGACGCGTGTACCTATCGGGGCTCAGGAGACAGCGCGTGGTCCGATTGGGCCTCACGAGACGGCGCGTGGACAGATCGGGGCTCGGAGACGACGCGTGTACGGATCGGGGATTCGGGGACGAGGCGTGGACCGATCGGGGCTCAGGAGACGACGCGTCGACGCATCGGGGCTTAGGAGACGACGCGTGCACCGATCGGGGCTTAGGAGACGACGCGTGGACCGATCGGGGCTCAGGAAGCGGCGCCTAGACCGATCGTGGCTCGGAGACGGCGCGTGGAGGCATCGGGCCTAAGAAGACGACGCATGGACCGAGCGGGGCGCAGGAGACGGCGCGAGGAGCGATCGGGGCTGAGGAGAAGACGCGTGGGCCGATCGGGGCTCAGGAGACGGCGCGTAGACCGATCGGGGCTCGGAAACGACGCGTTAACCGAGCGGGGCTTTGGAGACTATGCGTGGACCGATCGGGGCTCGGAGACAGCGCGTGTACCGACTGGGGCTCAGGAGGTTGCGCGTGGACCAATTGGGGTTCGGCGACGGCGCGTGGACCGACCGGGGCTCAGGAGACCGCGCGTGAACCGATCGGGGGTCGGCGTCTGCGCGTGGACCGATCGGGGCTAAGGAGACGACGTGTGGACCGATCGGGGCATAGGAGACGACGCGTGTACCTATCGGGGCTCAGGAGACAGCGCGTGGTCCGATTGGGCCTCACGAGACGGCGCGTGGACAGATCGGGGCTCGGAGACGACGCGTGTACGGATCGGGGATTCGGGGACGAGGCGTGGACCGATCGGGGCTTAGGAGACGACGCGTGGACCGATCGGGGCGTAGGAGACGACGCGTGGACCGATTGGGGCTTAGGAGACGGCGCGTGGACCGATCGGGGCTCAGGAAGCGGCGCTAGACCGATCGTGGCTCGGAGACGGCGCGTGGAGGCATCGGGCCTAAGAAGACGACGCATGGACCGAGCGGGGCGCAGGAGACGGCGCGAGGAGCGATCGGGGCTCAGGAGAAGACGCGTCAATTGATCGGGGCTCAGGAGAGGACGCGTCGACGCATCGGGGCTCAGGAGACGGCGCGTGGACCGACCGGGGCTCAGGAGACTCGCGTGGATCGATCGGGGCTCAGGAGGCGACGCGTGGACCCATCGGGGCTCGGAGACGACGTGTGGACGTATCGGGGCTTAGGAGACGACGCGTGGACGGATCGGGGCTCAGGAGAAGGCGCGTGAACCGATCGGCGCTCGGAGACGGCGCGTGGACCGATCGGGGCTTAGGAGACGATGCGCGGACCGATCGGAGGTCAGGAGGCAGCGCGTGGACCCATCGGGGCTCGGAGACGGCACGTGGACCGATCAGGGCTTAGGAGACGACTCGTGGACCGATCGGGGCTCCGGAGATAGCGCGTGGACCGGTCGGGGCTTAGGAGACTCGCGTGGATCTAACGGACCTTCGGAGGCGGCGTGTGAACCGATCGGGGAGTAGGAGACGGTGCGTGGAGCGATCGGGGCGTAGGAGACGGCGCGTGGACCGATCGGGGCTGGTGAAGCGGCGCCTGGACCGATCGTGGCTCGGAGACGGCGTGTGGAGGCATCGGGGTTTAGAAGACGACGTATGGACCGATCGGGGCTCAGGATACGGCGTGTGGACCGATCGGGGCTTCGGAGACGGTACGTGGACCGATCGGGGCTCGGAGACGGCGAGAGGACCGACCGGGGCTCAGGAGTCGGCGCGTGGACCGACCGGAGCTCAGGAGATTCGTGTGGATCGATCGGGGCTCCGGAGGCGGCGCGTGCACCGATTGGGGAGCAGGAGATGGTCCGTGGACCGATCGGGGTTCGGCGACGGCGCGTGAACCGATCGGCGCTTAGGAGACGACGCGTGGACCGTCCAGGGTTAGGAAACGACGCGTGGACCTATGGGGCTTAGGAAGCGACGCGTTGACCGATCGAGGCTCAGGAAACGGCGCATGGACCGATTGGGGCTCAGGAGGCCGCGCGTGGACCGATCACGGGTCGGCACCAGCGCGTGGACGAATCGGGGCTCGGAGACGGCATGTTAAAAGATCGGGGCTTAGGAGACGATACGTGGACCGATAGGGCTCGGATACTGCGCGTGAACCGACCGGGGCTCAGGAGGCCGCGCGTTGACTGATCGGGGCTCGGAGATGACGGGTGGAACGATCGGGGCTCTGGAGACGGCGCGTGAACCGATCGTCGCTCGGAGACGGCGCTTGGACCGATCGGGGCTTAGAAGACGACTCGTGGACCGATTGGGGCTTAGGAGACGACTCGTGGACCGATCGGGGCTCAGGAGATAGCGCGTGGACCGGTCGGGGCTTAGGAGACTCGCGTGGATCTAACGGACCTTCGGAGGCGGCGTGTGAACCGATCGGGGATCAGGAAACGGCGCGTGGACCGATCGGAGCTCGGAGACGACACGTGGACCGATCGGGGCTCAGGAGATGGCACGTGAACCAATCGGCGATCGGACACGGCGCGTGGACCGATCGTGGCTTAGGAGAAGGCGCGTGGAACGATCGGGGCTCAGGAGACGGCGCGTGGATCGATCGGTGCTCGAAGACGACGCGTGGACCGATCGCGGCTCAGGAGACGGAGCGTGGATCGATCGGGGCTCGGAAATGGCGCGTGGACCGATCGGGGCTCAGGAGACGGTGCGTGAACCAATCGGTGCTCGGAGACGGCGCGTGGACCGGTCGAGGCTTAGGAGAAGGCGGGTAGAACGTTCGGGGCTCAGGAGACGGAGCTTGGTCCGATCGGGGCTCAGGACGCGGCGCTTGGATCAATCGGGGCTCGGAGACGGCGCGTGGACCGATCGGGGCTCTGGAGACGGCGCGTGGAGCGATCGGGGCTCGGACACGGCGCGTGGACCGATCGGGGCTTAGGAGACGACGCGTGGACAGATTGGGGCTTAGGAATCGGCGCGTAGACAGATTGGGGCTTAGGAATCGGCGCGTAGACCGATCGGGACTCCGGGACGGCGCGTGGACCGATCGGGGCTCAGGAGACGGCGCGTGGATCGATCGGGGCTCAGGAGACGGCGCGTGGAGTGACCGGGGCTTAGGAGACGATAAGTGGACCGATTGGAGCTCAGGAGACGGCGCGTGGAGCGATCGGGGGTAAGAAGACGACGCATTGCCCGCGCGCGGCTCAGGAGACGACGCGTGGAGCGGTCGGGGCTCGGAAACGGCGGGTGGACCGATTGGGGCTCAGGAGGCCGCGCGTGGGCCGATCGCGGCTCGGCGCCACCACGTGGACGGATCGGGGCTCAGGAGGCTGCGCGTGGTCCGATCATGGCTCGGCGACGGCGCGTGGACCGATCGCGGCTCGGAGACGGCGCGTGGAACGATCGGGGCTCAGGAGACGGTGCGTGAACCAATCGGCGCTCGGACACGGCGCGTGGACCGATCGTGGCTTACGAGAAGGCGCGTGGAACGATCGGGGCTCAGGAGACGGCGCGTGGATCGATCGGTGCTCGAAGACGACGCGTGGACCGATCGCGGCTCAGGAGACGGCGCGTGGATCGATCGGGGCTCGGAAACGGCGCGTGGACCGATCGGGGCTCAGCAGACGGCGCGTGGACCGATAGGGCTCAGGAGGCCGCGCGTGGACCGATCGGGGCTCGGCGACGGCGCCCGGACCGATGGAGGCTCGGCGACGACGCGTGTACGGATCGGGGACTAGGGGACGACACGTGAACCGATCGGGGCTCAGGCGACGGCGTGTGGACTGATCGGGGATCGGAAACGATGCGTTAACCGAGCGGGGCTTAGGAGACGATGCGTGGAGCGATCGCTGCTCGGAGACGGCGCGTGGAACGATCGGGGCTCAGGAGACGGTGCGTGAACCAATCGGTGCTCGAAGACGACGCGAGGACCGATCGGGGCTCAGGAGACGGCGCGTGGAGCGATCGGGGCTCAGGAGAAGACGCGTGGATCGATCGGGTCTCAGGAGACGACGCGTCGACGGATCGGGGCTCGGCGAGTGCGCGTGGACGTATCGGGGTTCAGGAGACGGCGCGTGGAACGATCGGGGCTCGGAGACGGCGCGTTAACCGATCGGGGCTTAGGAGACGATGCGTGGACCGATCGCGGTTCGGAGAGGGCACGTGAACCGACCGGGGCTCAGGAGGATGCTCGTGGACCGATCGAGGCTCGGCTACGGCGCGTGGACCCATCGGGGCTCAGGAGGCGGTGCGTGGACCCATCGGGACTCGGAGACGACGCGTGAACCGATCCGGGCACAGGAGACGGCGCGTCGACCGACCGGAGGTCAGGAGGCGACGGGTGGACCCATCGGGGCTCGGAGACGGCACGTGGACCGATCGGGGCTTAGGACCCGACGCGTGGGCTGATCGGGGTGCAGGAGACGGGGCGTGGACCGATCGAGGCTTAGGAGACGATACGTGGAGCGATCGGGGCTCAGGAGGCGGCGCGTGGATCGATCGGGGCTCAGGAGACGCCGCGTGGACCGATCGCGTATTAGGGGACGACGCATCGACCGATCGGTGCTCGGAGTCGGCGCGTGGATGGACCATCGCTTAGAATGCGGCACGTGTACCGATCGGGGCTCGGAGACGGCGTGTGGACCGATCGGGGCTCGGAGAGGGCGCGTTAACCGATCGGCGCTTAGGAGACGATGCGTGCACCGATCGGGGCTCGGAGATGGCACGTGGACCGATCGGGGCTCGGAGACGGCGCGTTAACCGATCGGGGCTTAGGAGCCGACACGTGGACCGATCGGGACTCAGAAGGCGGCGCCTGGACCGATCGTGGCTCAGGTGACGGCGCGTGGACGGGTCGGGGCTTAGGAGACTCGCGTAGATCGATCGGGGCTCCGGAGGCGGCACGTGGACCGATCGGGGATCAGGAGACGGTACGTGGACCGATCGCGGCTCGGAGATGGCGTGTGGACCGATCGGGGCTTCGGAGACGGTACATGGACCGATCGGGGCTCGGAGACGGCGCGAGGACCGACCGGGGCTCAGGAGACGGCGCGTGGACCGACCGGAGCTCAGGAGATTCGCGTGGATCGATCCGGGCTCCGGAGGCGGCGCGTGGACCGATTGGGGAGCAGGAGATGGGCCGTGGACGGATCGGGGCTCAGGAGACGGCGGTGGACCGATCGGGGCTCGGAGACGGCAGGTTAACCGATCGGGGCTTAGGAGACGATACGTGGACCGATCGGGGCTCGGATACGGCGCGTGAACCGACCGGGGCTCAGGAGGCCGCGCGTGGACCGATCGAGGCTCAGAAGGCCACGCCTGGACCGTTCGGGGCTCAGGCGACTCGCGTGGAACGACCGGGGCTTTGGAGGCGGCGCGTGAACCGATCGGGGCTTGATGACATCGCGTATACCGATCGCGGTTCGGAGACGGCCCGTGGACAGATCGGGGCTTAGGAGACGGCGCGTGGACCTAACGGGGCTCAGGAGACGGCGCGTGGACCGGTCGGGGCTTAGGAGACGACGCCTGGACCGATCGGGGCTTAGGAGGCGGCGTGTGGAACGATCGGTGCTCAGGGGACGGCGCGTGCACCAATCGGCGCTCGGAGACGGCGCGTCGAGCGATCGGGGCTCAGGAGACGACGCGTGGACGGACCGTGGCTTAGAATGCGTCACGCGGACCGATCGGCGATCGGATACGGCGCGTCGAGCGATCGGGGCTCAGGAGACGACGCGTGGACGGACCGTGGCTTAGAATGCGTCACGCGGACCGATCGGCGATCGGATACGGCGTGTGGACGTATCGGGACTTAGGAGACGATGCGTGGACCGATCGGGGCTCAGGAGACGGCGGGTGATCCGGTCGGGTCTTAGGAGACGACGCGACGACCGATCGGGGCTCAGGGAAAGGCGTGTGGACCGATCGAGGCTCAGGAGACGGCGCCTGGACCGATCGGGGCTCGGCGACTGCGCGTGGACGGATCGGGGCTCAGGAGACGGCGCGTGGGCCGATCGGGGCTCGGAGACGGCGCGTGGACCGATTGGGGCTTACGAGACGGCGCGTGGACCGATTGGGGCTCGGAGACAGTGCGTGGACCGACTGGGGCTCAGGCGGTTGCGCGTGGACCAATTGGGGTTCGGCGACGGCGCGTGGATCGATCGGGGCTTAGGAGACGGCGCGTGCATCGATCGGGGCCCGGAGACGGGTCGTAGACAGATGTGGCTTAGGAGACGGCGCGTGAACCGATCGTGGTTGGGAGACGGCTCGTCCACCAATCGAGGCTTAGGAGACGACGCGTAGATCGATCGGGGCTCAGGAGACGGCGCGTGGACCGATCGGGGCTCAGGAAACGGCGCGTGGACCGACTGGGGCTCAGGCGGTTGCGCGTGGACCAATTGGGGTTCGGCGACGGCGCGTGGACCGATCGGGGCTCGGAGACGGCGCGTCGACCGCTCGGGGTTCGGAGACGGCGCCTGGACCGTCCGGAGCTCAGGAGGCGATGCGTGGACCGATCGGTGCTCAGGAGACTGCGCGTGGATGGATCGGAGCTTAGGGAACGACGCGTGGACCGATCAGGGCTCAGGAGACGGCGCGTGAACCGATCGGCGCTCGGAGACGGCACCTGGACCGATCGGGGCTTAGGAGACGGCGCGTGGACCAATAGGAGATCAGGAGAGGACGCGTGGACCGATAGGGCTCTGGAAGCGGCGCACGGACCGATCGTGGCTCGGAGACGGCGCGTGGAGGCATCGGGGCTTTGAAGACGACGCGTGGACCGAACGGTGCTCAGAAAACGGCACCTGGAGCGATCGGGGCTCAGGAGACGGCGCGCGGACAGACCGGGGCTCAGAAGCCTCGCGTAGATCGATCGGGGCTCCGGAGGCGCCGCGTGGACCGATGGGGATCAGGACACGGTGCGTGGACCGATCGGGGCTCGGAGACGGCGCGTGGACCGATCGGGGCCTAGGAGACGACGCGTGGACTGATCGGGGCGTAGGAAACGACGCGTGTACCTATCGGGGTTCAGGAGACAGCGAGTGGACCTATTGGGGCTCAGGAGCCAGCGAGTGGACCTATTGGGGCTCAGGAGACGGCGCAGGGACCGATCGGGGCTCGGAGACGGCGCGTGGAACGATCGGGGCTCAGGAGACGGCGCGTTAACCGATTGGGGCTTAGGAGACGATGAGTGGACCGACTGGAGCTCAGGCGGTTGCGCATGGACCAATTGGGGTTCGGCGACGGCGCGTGGACCGATCGGGGCTCGGAGACGGCGCGTTAACCGATCGGGGCTTAGGAGACGATGCGAGGAGGCATCTGGGTTTACAAGAAGACACGTGGATCGATCGGGGCTCGGAGACGGCGCGTGCACCAACCGGGGCTCGGAGACGGCACGTGGAACGATCGGGGCTCGGCGACTGTGTGTGGACGTATCGGGGTTCAGGAGACGGCGCGTGAACCAATCGGCGCTCCGAGACGGCGCGTGGACCGATCGGGGATGAGGAGAAGGCGCGTGGACCGACTGGGGCACAGGCGGTTGCGCGTGGACCAATTGGGGTTCGGCGACGGCGCGTGGACCGATCCGGGCTCAGGAGACGGCGCGTGGACCGATCGGGGCTCGGAGACGGAGCGTGGAGCGATCGGGGCTGAGGAGAAGGCGCGTGGTCCGATCGGGGCTTATGACACGGCGCGTGGACCGATCGGGGCTCGGAGATGGCGCGTGGAATGATCGGGGCTTAGGAGATGGCGTGTGGACCGATCGGAGATCAGGGGACGACGCGTGGACCGAGAGGGCTCTGGAACTGGCGCACGGACGGATCGTGGCTCGGAGACGGCGCGTGGAGGCATCGGGGCTTTGAAGACGACGCGTGGACCAAACGGTGCTCAGAAAACGGTGCGTGGAGCGATCGGGGCTCAGGAGACGGCGCGTGGACCGATCGGGGCTCAGGAGCCGGCGCGTGGACCGATTGGGGCTCGGATACGGCGCGTGAACCAACCGGGGCTCAGGAGCCCGCGCGTGGACCGATCCCGGCTCGGCGACGGCGCGTGGACCGATGGGGGCTCAGGAGCCGCGCGTGGACCGATCATGGCTCGGTGACGACGCGTGGACCGATCGGGGCTTAGGTGGCGATGCGTGAACCGATCGAGGCTCGGAGACGGCGCGTGGACCGATCGGGGCTTAGGAGACAACGCGTGGACCGATTGGGGCTCAGGAAGCAGCGCTTGGACCGATCGTGGCTCGGAGACGGCGCGTGGACCGATCGAGGCTCGGAGACGGCGCGAGGACCGACCGGGGCTCAGGAGACGGCGCGTGGACTGACCGGAGCTCAGGAGATTCGCGTGGATCGATCCGGGCTCCGGAGGCGGCGCGTGGACCGATTGGGGAGCAGGAGATGGGCCGTGGACGGATCGGGGCTCAGGAGACGGCGGTGGACCGATCGGGGCTCGGAGACGGCATGTTAACCGATCGGGGCTTAGGAGACGATGCGTGGACCGATCGGGGCTCGGATACGGCGCGTGAACCGACCGGGGCTCAGGAGGCCGCGCGTGGACCGATCGAGGCTCAGGAGGCCACGCCTGGACCGTTCGGGGCTCCGCGACGGCGCGTGGACCGATAGGGGCTTAGGAGACGGCGCGTGGACCGATCGGGGCTCGGAGACGGGGCGTGGCATGATCGTGGCTCACGAGATGGCGCGTGGACGGGTCGGGGCTTAGGAGACTCGCGTAGATCGATCGGGGCTCCGGAGGCGGTACGTGGACCGATCGGGGATCAGGAGACGGTGCGTGGACCGATCGCGGCTCGGAGATGGCGCGTGGCCCGATCGGCGCTTAGGAGACGACGCGTGGACCGATCGGGGCTTAGGAGACGACGCGTAGACCGATCGGGGCTCACGAGACAGCGCGTGGACCGATTGGGGCTCAGGAAGCAGCGCCTGGACCAATCGTGGCTCGGAGACGGCGCGAGGAGGCATCTGGGCTTGGAAGACGACGCGTGGATCGATCGGGGCTCGGAGACGGCGCGTGATCCGGCCGGGGCTCAGGAGACGGCGCGTGGACCGGTCGGGGCTTAGGAGACGACGCCTGGACAGATCGGAGCTTAGGAGGCGGCGTGTGGAACGATCGGTGCTCAGGAGACGGCGCGTGCACCAATCGGCGCTCGGAGACGGCGCGTGGAGCGATCGGGGCTCGGAGACGGCACGTGGAACGATCGGGGCCCAGGAGACGGTGCGTGGAGGCATTGGGGCTTAGAAGACCACGCATGGACCGAGCGGGGCTCAGGAGACGGCGCGGAGAGCGATCGCGGCTCAGGAGAAGACGCGTCAATTGATCGGGACTCAGGAGACGACGCGGCGACGGATTGGGGCTTAGGAGACGACGCGTGGCCCGATTGGGGCTTTGGAGACGACGTGTGGACCGATCGGGGCTTAGGAGACGGCACGTGAATCGATCGGTGCACAGGAGACGGAGGGTGAACCGGTCGGGTCTAAGGAGACGACGCGTCGACCGATCGGGGCTCAGGGGAAGGGGTGTGGACCGATCGGGGCTCAGGAGACGGCGCCTGGACCGACCGGGGCTCGGCGACTGCGCGTGGACGGATCGGGGCTCAGGAGACGGCGCGTGGGCCGATCGGGGCTCGGAGACGGCGCGTTAACCGATCGGGGCTCGGAGACGGCGCGTTAACCGATCGGGGCTCAGGAGACGGCGCGTGGACCAACTGTGGTTCGGCGACGGCGCGTGGACCGATCGGGGCTCGGAGACGGCGCGTCGACCGCTCGGGGTTCGGAGACGGCGCCTGGACCGTCCGGAGCTCAGGAGGCGATGCGTGGACCGATCGGGGCTCAGGAGACTGCGCGTGGATGGATCGGAGCTTAGGGAACGACGCGTGGACCGATCAGGGCTCAGGAGACGGCGCGTGAACCGATCGGCGCTCGGAGACGGCACTTGGACCGATCGGGGCTTAGGAGACGGCGCGTGGACCAATAGGAGATCAGGAGAGGACGCGTGGACCGATAGGGCTCTGGAAGCGGCGCACGGACCGATCGTGGCTCGGAGACGGCGCGTGGAGGCATCGGGGCTTTGAAGACGACGCGTGGACCGAACGGTGCTCAGAAAACGGCACCTGGAGCGATCGGGGCTCAGGAGACGGCGCGCGGACAGACCGGGGCTCAGAAGCCTCGCGTAGATCGATCGGGGCTCCGGAGGCGCCGCGTGGACCGATGGGGATCAGGACACGGTGCGTGGACCGATCGGGGCTCGGAGACGGCGCGTGGACCGATCGGGGCCTAGGAGACGACGCGTGGACTGATCGGGGCGTAGGAAACGACGCGTGTACCTATCGGGGTTCAGGAGACAGCGAGTGGACCTATTGGGGCTCAGGAGACAGCGAGTGGACCTATTGGGGCTCAGGAGACGGCGCAGGGACCGATCGGGGCTCGGAGACGGCGCGTGGAACGATCGGGGCTCAGGAGACGGCGCGTTAACCGATTGGGGCTTAGGAGACGATGAGTGGACCGACTGGAGCTCAGGCGGTTGCGCATGGACCAATTGGGGTTCGGCGACGGCGCGTGGACCGATCGGGGCTCGGAGACGGCGCGTTAACCGATCGGGGCTTAGGAGACGATGCGAGGAGGCATCTGGGTTTACAAGAAGACACGTGGATCGATCGGGGCTCGGAGACGGCGCGTGCACCAACCGGGGCTCGGAGACGGCACGTGGAACGATCGGGGCTCGGCGACTGTGTGTGGACGTATCGGGGTTCAGGAGACGGCGCGTGAACCAATCGGCGCTCCGAGACGGCGCGTGGACCGATCGGGGATGAGGAGAAGGCGCGTGGACCGACTGGGGCACAGGCGGTTGCGCGTGGACCAATTGGGGTTCGGCGACGGCGCGTGGACCGATCCGGGCTCAGGAGACGGCGCGTGGACCGATCGGGGCTCGGAGACGGAGCGTGGAGCGATCGGGGCTGAGGAGAAGGCGCGTGGTCCGATCGGGGCTTATGACACGGCGCGTGGACCGATCGGGGCTCGGAGATGGCGCGTGGAATGATCGGGGCTTAGGAGATGGCGTGTGGACCGATCGGAGATCAGGGGACGACGCGTGGACCGAGAGGGCTCTGGAACTGGCGCACGGACGGATCGTGGCTCGGAGACGGCGCGTGGAGGCATCGGGGCTTTGAAGACGACGCGTGGACCAAACGGTGCTCAGAAAACGGTGCGTGGAGCGATCGGGGCTCAGGAGACGGCGCGTGGACCGATCGGGGCTCAGGAGCCGGCGCGTGGACCGATTGGGGCTCGGATACGGCGCGTGAACCAACCGGGGCTCAGGAGCCCGCGCGTGGACCGATCCCGGCTCGGCGACGGCGCGTGGACCGATGGGGGCTCAGGAGCCGCGCGTGGACCGATCATGGCTCGGTGACGACGCGTGGACCGATCGGGGCTTAGGTGGCGATGCGTGAACCGATCGAGGCTCGGAGACGGCGCGTGGACCGATCGGGGCTTAGGAGACAACGCGTGGACCGATTGGGGCTCAGGAAGCAGCGCTTGGACCGATCGTGGCTCGGAGACGGCGCGTGGACCGATCGAGGCTCGGAGACGGCGCGAGGACCGACCGGGGCTCAGGAGACGGCGCGTGGACCGACCGGAGCTCAGGAGATTCGCGTGGATCGATCCGGGCTCCGGAGGCGGCGCGTGGACCGATTGGGGAGCAGGAGATGGGCCGTGGACGGAGCGGGGCTCAGGAGACGGCGGTGGACCGATCGGGGCTCGGAGACGGCATGTTAACCGATCGGGGCTTAGGAGACGATGCGTGGACCGATCGGGGCTCGGATACGGCGCGTGAACCGACCGGGGCTCAGGAGGCCGCGCGTGGACCGATCGAGGCTCAGGAGGCCACGCCTGGACCGTTCGGGGCTCCGCGACGGCGCGTGGACCGATAGGGGCTTAGGAGACGGCGCGTGGACCGATCGGGGCTCGGAGACGGGGCGTGGCATGATCGTGGCTCACGAGATGGCGCGTGGACGGGTCGGGGCTTAGGAGACTCGCGTAGATCGATCGGGGCTCCGGAGGCGGCACGTGGACCGATCGGGGATCAGGAGACGGTGCGTGGACCGATCGCGGCTCGGAGATGGCGCGTGGCCCGATCGGCGCTTAGGAGACGACGCGTGGACCGATCGGGGCTTAGGAGACGACGCGTAGACCGATCGGGGCTCACGAGACAGCGCGTGGACCGATTGGGGCTCAGGAAGCAGCGCCTGGACCAATCGTGGCTCGGAGACGGCGCGAGGAGGCATCTGGGCTTGGAAGACGACGCGTGGATCGATCGGGGCTCGGAGACGGCGCGTGATCCGGCCGGGGCTCAGGAGACGGCGCGTGGACCGGTCGGGGCTTAGGAGACGACGCCTGGACAGATCGGAGCTTAGGAGGCGGCGTGTGGAACGATCGGTGCTCAGGAGACGGCGCGTGCACCAATCGGCGCTCGGAGACGGCGCGTGGAGCGATCGGGGCTCGGAGACGGCACGTGGAACGATCGGGGCCCAGGAGACGGTGCGTGGAGGCATTGGGGCTTAGAAGACCACGCATGGACCGAGCGGGGCTCAGGAGACGGCGCGGAGAGCGATCGCGGCTCAGGAGAAGACGCGTCAATTGATCGGGACTCAGGAGACGACGCGGCGACGGATTGGGGCTTAGGAGACGACGCGTGGCCCGATTGGGGCTTTGGAGACGACGTGTGGACCGATCGGGGCTTAGGAGACGGCACGTGAATCGATCGGTGCACAGGAGACGGAGGGTGAACCGGTCGGGTCTAAGGAGACGACGCGTCGACCGATCGGGGCTCAGGGGAAGGGGTGTGGACCGATCGGGGCTCAGGAGACGGCGCCTGGACCGACCGGGGCTCGGCGACTGCGCGTGGACGGATCGGGGCTCAGGAGACGGCGCGTGGGCCGATCGGGGCTCGGAGACGGCGCGTTAACCGATCGGGGCTCGGAGACGGCGCGTTAACCGATCGGGGCTCAGAAGACGGCGCGTGGACCAACCGTGGCTCGGAGATGGTGCGTGTACGGATCAGGGATTCGGGTACGACGCGTGGAATGATCCGGGCTCAGGAGACGGCGCGTGGACCGATCGGGGGTCGGAGACGGCGCGTGGAACGATCGGGGCTCAGGTGCCGGCGCGTGAACTGATCGGCGCTCGGAGACGGCGCGTGGACCGATCGGGGCTTAGGAGAAGGCGCTTGGACCGATCGCGGCTTAGGAGACGGCGCGTGGACCGATCGGAGCTCGGAGACGGCGCGTGAAACGATCGGGGCTCAGGAGACGGCGCGTGAACCGATCGGCGCTCGGAGACGGCGCGTGGGCCGATTGGGGGTCGGAGACAGCACGTGGACCGACTAGGGCTCAGGCGGTTGCGCGTGGACCAATTGGGGTTCGGCGACGGCGCGTGGACGGATGCAGGCTCAGGAGACTCATGTGGAACGACCGGGGCTTTGGAGGCGGCGCGTGAACCGATCGGGGCTTGATGACATCGCGTTTACCGATTGCGGCTCGGAGACGGCCCGTGGACAGATCGGGGCTTAGGAGACGGCGCGTGGACCTAACGGGGCTCAGGATACGGCGCGTGGACCGGTCGGGGCTTAGGAGACGACGCCTGGACCGATCGGGGCTTAGGAGGCGGCGTGTGGAACGATCGGTGCTCAGGAGACGGCGCGTGCACCAATCGGCGCTCGGAGACGGCGCGTCGAGCGATCGGGGCTCAGGAGACAACGCGTGGACGGACCGTGGCTTAGAATGCGTCACACGCACCGATCGGCGATCGGATACGGCGTGTGGACGTATCGGGGCTTAGGAGACGATGCGTGGACCGATCGGGGCTCAGGAGACGGCGGGTGATCCGGTCGGGGCTTAGGAGACAACGCGTGGACCGATTGGGGCTCAGGAAGCAGCGCTTGGACCGATCGTGGCTCGGAGACGGCGCGTGGACCGATCGAGGCTCGGAGACGGCGCGAGGACCGACCGGGGCTCAGGAGACGGCGCGTGGACCGACCGGAGCTCAGGAGATTCGCGTGGATCGATCCGGGCTCCGGAGGCGGCGCGTGGACCGATTGGGGAGCAGGAGATGGGCCGTGGACGGAGCGGGGCTCAGGAGACGGCGGTGGACCGATCGGGGCTCGGAGACGGCATGTTAACCGATCGGGGCTTAGGAGACGATGCGTGGACCGATCGGGGCTCGGATACGGAGCGTGAACCGACCGGGGCTCAGGAGGCCGCGCGTGGACCGATCGAGGCTCAGGAGGCCACGCCTGGACCGTTCGGGGCTCCGCGACGGCGCGTGGACCGATAGGGGCTTAGGAGACGGCGCGTGGACCGATCGGGGCTCGGAGACGGGGCGTGGCATGATCGTGGCTCACGAGATGGCGCGTGGACGGGTCGGGGCTTAGGAGACTCGCGTAGATCGATCGGGGCTCCGGAGGCGGCACGTGGACCGATCGGGGATCAGGAGACGGTGCGTGGACCGATCGCGGCTCGGAGATGGCGCGTGGCCCGATCGGCGCTTAGGAGACGACGCGTGGACCGATCGGGGCTTAGGAGACGACGCGTAGACCGATCGGGGCTCACGAGACAGCGCGTGGACCGATTGGGGCTCAGGAAGCAGCGCCTGGACCAATCGTGGCTCGGAGACGGCGCGAGGAGGCATCTGGGCTTGGAAGACGACGCGTGGATCGATCGGGGCTCGGAGACGGCGCGTGATCCGGCCGGGGCTCAGGAGACGGCGCGTGGACCGGTCGGGGCTTAGGAGACGACGCCTGGACAGATCGGAGCTTAGGAGGCGGCGTGTGGAACGATCGGTGCTCAGGAGACGGCGCGTGCACCAATCGGCGCTCGGAGACGGCGCGTGGAGCGATCGGGGCTCGGAGACGGCACGTGGAACGATCGGGGCCCAGGAGACGGTGCGTGGAGGCATTGGGGCTTAGAAGACCACGCATGGACCGAGCGGGGCTCAGGAGACGGCGCGGAGAGCGATCGCGGCTCAGGAGAAGACGCGTCAATTGATCGGGACTCAGGAGACGACGCGGCGACGGATTGGGGCTTAGGAGACGACGCGTGGCCCGATTGGGGCTTTGGAGACGACGTGTGGACCGATCGGGGCTTAGGAGACGGCACGTGAATCGATCGGTGCACAGGAGACGGAGGGTGAACCGGTCGGGTCTAAGGAGACGACGCGTCGACCGATCGGGGCTCAGGGGAAGGGGTGTGGACCGATCGGGGCTCAGGAGACGGCGCCTGGACCGACCGGGGCTCGGCGACTGCGCGTGGACGGATCGGGGCTCAGGAGACGGCGCGTGGGCCGATCGGGGCTCGGAGACGGCGCGTTAACCGATCGGGGCTCGGAGACGGCGCGTTAACCGATCGGGGCTCAGAAGACGGCGCGTGGACCAACCGTGGCTCGGAGATGGTGCGTGTACGGATCAGGGATTCGGGTACGACGCGTGGAATGATCCGGGCTCAGGAGACGGCGCGTGGACCGATCGGGGGTCGGAGACGGCGCGTGGAACGATCGGGGCTCAGGTGCCGGCGCGTGAACTGATCGGCGCTCGGAGACGGCGCGTGGACCGATCGGGGCTTAGGAGAAGGCGCTTGGACCGATCGCGGCTTAGGAGACGGCGCGTGGACCGATCGGAGCTCGGAGACGGCGCGTGAAACGATCGGGGCTCAGGAGACGGCGCGTGAACCGATCGGCGCTCGGAGACGGCGCGTGGGCCGATTGGGGGTCGGAGACAGCACGTGGACCGACTAGGGCTCAGGCGGTTGCGCGTGGACCAATTGGGGTTCGGCGACGGCGCGTGGACGGATGCAGGCTCAGGAGACTCATGTGGAACGACCGGGGCTTTGGAGGCGGCGCGTGAACCGATCGGGGCTTGATGACATCGCGTTTACCGATTGCGGCTCGGAGACGGCCCGTGGACAGATCGGGGCTTAGGAGACGGCGCGTGGACCTAACGGGGCTCAGGATACGGCGCGTGGACCGGTCGGGGCTTAGGAGACGACGCCTGGACCGATCGGGGCTTAGGAGGCGGCGTGTGGAACGATCGGTGCTCAGGAGACGGCGCGTGCACCAATCGGCGCTCGGAGACGGCGCGTCGAGCGATCGGGGCTCAGGAGACAACGCGTGGACGGACCGTGGCTTAGAATGCGTCACACGCACCGATCGGCGATCGGATACGGCGTGTGGACGTATCGGGGCTTAGGAGACGATGCGTGGACCGATCGGGGCTCAGGAGACGGCGGGTGATCCGGTCGGGTCTTAGGAGACGACGCGTGGACGGACCGTGGCTTAGAATGCGTCACGCGGACCGATCGGCGATCGGATACGGCGTGTGGACGTATCGGGGCTTAGGAGACGATGCGTGGACGGATCGGGGCTCAGGAGACGACGCGTGGACCGAGAGGGCTCTGGAACCGGCGCACGGACGGATCGTGACTCGGATACGGCGCGTGGAGGCATTGGGGCTTTGAAGACGACGCGTGGACCAAACGGTGCTCAGAAAACGGTGCATGGAGCGATCGGGGCTCAGGAGACGGCGCGTGGACCGATCGGGGCTCAGGAGCCGGCGCGTGGACCGATTGGGGCTCGGATACGGCGCGTGAACCAACCGGGGCTCAGGAGCCCGCGCGTGGACCGATCCCGGCTCGGCGACGGCGCGTGGACCGATGGGGGCTCAGGAGCCGCGCGTGGATCGATCATGGCTCGGTGACGACGCGTGGACCGATCGGGGCTCAGGAGACGGCGCGTGGACCGATCGGGGCTAGGAGACGTCGCGTGGAACGATCGGGGCTCAGGAGACGGCGCGTGAAACAATCAGCGCTCTGAGACGGCGCGTGGACCGATTGTGGCTTACGAGACGGCGCGTGGATCGATCGGGCCGCAGGAAGCGGAGCCTGGACTTATCGTGGCTCGGAGACGGCGCATGGAGGCATCGGGGCTAAGAAGACGACGCATGAACCGAGCGTGGCTCAAGAGACAGCGCGAGGAGCGATCGGGGCTCAGGAGAAGACGCGTCAATTGATCGGGGCTCAGGAGACGACGCGGCGACGGATCGGGGCTTAGGAGACGACGCGTGGAACGATCGGGGCTTAGGAGACGGCACGTGATTCGATCCGTGCACAGGAGACGGCGCGTAAACCGGTCGGGGCTTAGGAGACGACGCGTCGGCCGATCGGGGCTCAGGAGACGGCGCGTGGACCGATCGGAGCTCGGAGACGGCCCGTGGGCAGATCGGGGCTTAGGAGACGGCGCGTGGACTAATTGGGGTTTAGGAGAACATACGTGGAGTGATCGGGGCTCGGAGACAGCGCGTTTACCGACTGGGGCTCAGGAAGCGGCGCCTTCACCGATCGTGGCTTGGAGACGGCGCGTGGAAGCATCGGGGCTTCGAAGACGACGCATGGACCAATCGGGACTCGGAAACGGCACCTGGACCGATCGGAGCTCGGAGACGACGCCTGGAGCGGTCGGGGCTCAGGAGAAGACGCGTGGATCGATCGGGGCTCAGGAGACGACGCGTCGACGGATCAGGGCTTAGGAGACGACGCGTGGACCGATCGGGGCTTAGGAAACGGCCCGTGGAGCAATCGGGGTTCAGGAGACGACGCGTGGATCGATCAAGTCTCAGGAGACGACGCGTCGTCCGATCGGGGCTCAGGATGTGGCACGTGGACCCATCGGGGCTCGGAGACGGCACGTGGACCGATCAGGGGTTAGGACACGACGCGTTTACCGATCGGGACTCAGGAGGCGGCGCGTGGACCGATCGGGGATCAGGAAACGGTCCGTGGAGCGATCGGGGCTTAGGAGACGGCACGTGGACTGATCGGGGCTCGGGAAGCGGCGCCTGAACCGATCGTGGCTCGGAGACGGCGCGTGGAGGCATCGGAGCTTAGAAGACGACGCATGGACCGATCAGGTCTCAGGAAACGGCGCGTGGACCGATTGCAGCTCGGAGACGACGCGTGGATCGACTGGGGGTCAGGCGGTTGCGCGTGGACCAATTGGGGTTCGGCGACGGCGCGTGGACCGATCGCGGCTCGGAGACGGCGCGTTAACCGATCGGGGCTTAGGAGACGATGCGTGAACCGATCGGGGCTCGGAGACGGCGCGTGGACAGATCGGGGCTCAGGAGACCCCGCGTGGACCGATCGGGGCTCGGCGACTGCGCGTGGACGCATCGGGGCTCAGGAGACGGCGCGTCTACCGATCGGGGCTCGGAGACGGCACGTTAACCGATTGGGGCTTAGGAGACGATGCGTGGACCGATCGCGGCTCGGAGACGGCGTGTGAAGCGACCGGGGCTCAGGAGGCCGCGCGTGGACCGATCGAGGCTCGGCGACGGCGAGTGGACCCATCGGGGCTCGGAGACGACGCGTGTACGGATCGGGGCTTGATGACGGCGGCTTTATCGATCGCGGCTCGGAGACGGCCCGTGAACCGATCGGCGCTCGGAGACGGCATGTGGACCGATCGGGGCTTATGAGACGGCGCGTGGACCGATCGGAGATCAGGAGAAGACGCGTGCACCGATCGGGGCTCTGGAAGCGGCGCACGGACCGATCGTGGCTCGGAGACGGCGCGTGGCGGCATCGGGGCTAAGAAGACGACGCATGGACCGAGCGGGGCTCAGGAGATGGCGCGAGGAGCGATGGGGATCAGGAGACGGTGCGTGGACCGATCGGGGCTCGGAGACGCCGCTTGGACCGATCGGGGCTTAGGAGACGGCGCGTGGACCGATTGGGGCTTAGGAGACGGCGCGTGGACCGATCGGGGTTAGGAAGCGGCGCCTAGACCGATCGTGGCTCGGAGACGGCGCGTGGAGGCATCGGGGCTAAGAAGACGACACATGGATGGAGCGGGGCTCAGGAGACGGGGCGAGGAGCGATCGGGGCTCAGGAGAAGACGCGTCAATTGATCGGGGCTCAGAAATCGGCGCGTGGAGCGATGGGGGCTCAGGAGACGACGCGTGGATCGATCGGGGCTCAGGAAACGACGCGTCGACCGGTTGGGGCTCAGGAGCCGACGCGCGGACCGACCAGGGCTCAGGAGCCTCGCGTGGACCGATCATGGCTCGGCGACGGCGCGTGGACGGATCGGGGCTCGGAGACGACGCGTGGACCGATGGAGGCTCGGATTCGGCGCGTGAACCAACCGGGGCTCAGGAGGTCGCGCGTGGACCGATGGCGGCTCGGTGACGGCGCGTGGACCGATCGGGGCTCAGGACTCTGCGCGTGGACCGATCGCGGCACGGCGGCGGCGCGTGGACCGATCGGGGCTCGGAGACGACGCGTGAACCGATCGGCGCTCGGAGACAGCGCGTGGACCGATCGGTGCTTAGGAGACGGCGCGTGGACCGATCGGAGATCAGGAGACGATGCGTGGACCGATCAGAGCTCAGGAGACGGCGCGTAGAGCGATCGGCCTCGGAAACAGCGGGTGGACCGTCCGGGGCTTAGCAGACGATGCGTGGACCGATTGGGGCTCGGAAACGGCGCGTGGACCGATCGGGGCTTAGGAGACGATGCGTGGACCGATCGGGGCTCAGGAGACGGCGCGTGGAGCGATCGGGGCTCGGAAACGGCGGGTGGACCGTCCGGGGCTTAGGAGACGATGCGTGGACCGATCGGGGCTCAGAAGACGGCGCGTGGACGGATCGGCGCTCGGAGACGGCGCGTGGACCGATCGGGGCTCAGGAGAAGGCGTGTGGACGGATCGACGCTCGGAGATGGCGCGTGGAACGATCGGGGCTCAGGAGACGACGCGTGGACCGATCGGGGCTCAGGAGACGGCGCGTAGACCGATCGGGGCTCCGAAACGACGCGTTAACCGAGCGGGGCTTAGGAGACGATGCTAAGATCTATCGGGGCTCAGGAGACGGCGCGTGGACCGACTGGGGCTCAGGCGGTTGCGCGTGGACCAATTGGGGTTCGGCGACGGCGCGTGGATCGATCGGGGCTTAGGAGACGGCGCGTGCATCGATCGGGGCCCGGAGACGGGTCGTGGACAGATGGGGGCTTAGGAGACGGCGCGTGGACCGATCGTGGCTGGGAGACGGCTCGTCCCCCAATCGGAGCTTAGGAGACGACGCGTAGATCGATCGGGGATCAGGAGACGGCGCGTGGACCGATAGGGGCTCAGGAAACGGCGCCTCGGCCGACTGGGGCTCAGGCGGCTGCGCGTGGACCAATTGGGGTTCGGCGACGGCGCGTGGACCGATCGGGGCTCGGAGACGGCGCGTCGACCGCTCGGGGTTCGGAGACGGTGCCTGGACCGTCCGGGCCTCAGGAGGCGATGCGTGGACCGATCGGGGCTCAGGAGTCTGCGCGTGGATGGATCGGGGCTTAGGGAACGACGCGTGGACCGATCGGGGTTCAGAAGACAGCGCGTGAAATGATCGGCGCTCGGAGATGGCGCGTGGACCGATCGGGGCTTAAGAGACGACGGGTGGACCGATCGGGGCTTAGGAGACGGCGCGTGGACCGATTGGAGCTCGGAGACGACGCGTGGACCGATCGGGGCTCGGACACCGCGCGTGGACCGACTGGGGCGCAGGCGGTTGCGCGTGGACCAATTGGGGTTCGGACACCGCGCGTGGACCGACTGGGGCGCAGGCGGTTGCGCGTGGACCAATTGGGGTTCGGCGACGGCGCGTGGACCGATCGGGGCTCGGAGACGGCGCGTTAACCGATCGGGGCTTAGGAGACGATCCGTGAACCGATCGGGGCTCGGAGACGGCGCGTGGACAGATCGGGCTCAGGAGACGGCGCGTGGACCGATCGGGGCTTAGGATACGGCGCGTGGACCGATCGGAGCTTAGAAGACGACGCCTAGACCGATTGGGGCTCAGGAGACAGCGCGTGGACTGACCGGGGCTCAGGAGGCCGCCCGAGAACCGATCGCGGCTCGGCGACGGCGCGTGGACCGATCGGGGCTCAAGAGGCCGCGCGTGGACCGATCATGGCTCGGCGACGGCGCGTAGACCGATCGGGGCCCGGAGACGACGCGTGGACTGATCGGGGCTCGCAGACAGCGCGTGGACCGACTGGGGCTCAGGCGGTTGCGCGTGGACCAATTGGGGCTCCGGAGGCGGCGCGTGGACCGATTGTGGAGCAGAAGATGGTGCGTGGACCGATCGGGGCTCGGAGACGGCGCGTGGACCGATCGGAGCTTAGAAGACGACGCCTAGACCGATTGGGGCTCAGGAGACAGCGCGTGGACTGACCGGGGCTCGGAGACGGCGCGTTAACCGATCGGCGCTCGGAGACAGCGCGTCGATCGATCGGGGTTCGGTGACGGCGCGTGGACCGTCCGGGGCTCAGGAGGGGATGCGTGGACCGATCGCGGCTCTGGAGACTGCGCGTGGATCGATCGGGGCTTAGGGAACGACGCGTCGACCAATCGGGGCTCAGGGGACGGCGCGTGGACCGATCGGGGCTCGAAGACGACGCGTGGACCGATCGGGGCTTAGGAGAAGGCGGGTGGACCGATCGGGGCCTAGGAGACGGCGCGTGGACCGATCGGGGCTCGGAGATGGCGCGTGGAACGATCGAGGCTCAGGAGACGGCGCGTGAACCGATCGGCGCTCGGAGACGGCGCGTGGACCGATCGGGGCTTATGAGACGGCGCGTGAACCGATCGGAGATCAGGAGAAGACGCGTTCACCGATCGGGGCTCTGGAAGCGGCGCACGGACCGATCGTGGCTCGGAGGCGGCGCGTGGAGGCATCGGGGCTTTGAAGACGACGCTTGGACCGAACGGTGCTCAGAAAACGCCGCGTGGACTGATGGGGATCAGGAGACGGTGCGTGGACCGATCTGGGCTCGGAGACGCCGCTTGGACCGATCGGGGCTTAGGAGACGGCGCGTGGACCGATTGGGGCTTAGGAGACGGCGCGTGGACCGATCGGGGCTCAGGAAGCGGCGCCGGGACCGATCGGGGCTCAGGAAGCGGCGCGCGGATCGACCGGGGCTTAGGAGCCTCGCGTGGGCCGATCATGGCTCGGCGACGGCACGTGGACCGACTGGGGCTCAGGCGGTTGCGCGTGGACCGATGGGGGCTCGGAGACGGCGCGTTAACCGACCGGGGCTCAGGAGACGACGCGTCGACCTGTCGGGGCTTAGGAGACGAAGCCTGGACCGATCGGGGCGTAGGAGGCGGCGCGTGGAACGATCGGGGCTCAGAATACGGCGCGTGAACCGATTGGCGCTCGGTGACGGTGCGAGGAGGCGTCTGGGGTTAGAAGACGACGCGTGCACCGATCGGGGCTCAGGCAACGGCGCGCGGACCGACCGGGGCTCAGGAGACGGCGCGTGAAATGATCGGCCCTCGGAGAGGGCGCGTGGACCGATTGGGGCTTAAGAGACGACGGGTGGACCGATCGGGGCTTAGGAGACGGCACGTGAATCGATCGGGCACAGGAGACGGCGCGTGGACCGACCGGGGCTCAGGAGGCGACGCGTGGACCCATCGGGGCTCGGAGACGGCGTGTGGACCGATCGGGCCTTAGGAGACGATACGTGGACCGATCGGGTCTTAGGAGATGACGCGTGGACCGATCGGTGCTCGGAGACGGCGCGTGGAATGATCGGGGCTTAGGAGCCGACGCGTGGACCCATCGGGGTTCGGAGACGATGCGTGGAACGATCGGGGCTCAGGAGACGGCGCGTGAACCGATCGGCCCTCGGTGACGGTGCGAGGAGGCGTCTGGGGTTAGAAGACGACGCGTGGACCCATCGGGGCTCAGGCAACGGCGCGTTAACCGATTGGGGCTTAGGAGACGTTGCGTGGTCCGATCGGGGTTCAGGAGCCTCGCGTGGATCGATCGGGGCTCCAGAGGCGCCGCGTTGACCCATAGGGATCAGGAGACAGTGCGTGGACCGATCGGGGCTCGGAGACGGCGCGTGGACCCATCGGGGCTTAGGAGCCTCGCGTGGATCGATCGGGGCCCCGGAGGCGCCGCGAGGACCCATGGGGATCAGAAGACAGTGCGTGTACCGATCGGGTCTCAGGAGACGGCGCGTGGACCGATTGGGGCTCGGGAGACTGCGCGTGGATGGATTTGGGCTTAGGGAACGACGCGTGGACCGATCGGGGCTAAGGAGGCCGCGCGTGGAACGATCATGGCTCGGCGACGGCGCGGGGACCGATCGGGGCTCGGAGACGACGCGTGGACCGATCGGGGCTCGGAGACCGCGCGTGGCCCGACTGGGGCTCAGGTGGTTGCGCGAGGACCAATTGGGGCTGAGGCGGTTGCGCGTGGACCGATCGGGGCTCGGAGACAACGCGTGCACCGATAGGGGCTCAGGAAGCGGCGCCTGGACCGATCAGGGCTTAGGAGACGACGCGTGGACCGGTCGGGGCTTAGGAGACTCGCGTGGATCTATCGGGGCTCCGGAGGCGGCGCGTGAACCGATCGGGGATCAGGAGACGGTGCGTGGAGCGATCGGGCCTTAGGAAACGGCGCGAATACCGATCGGGGCTGTCGAAGCGGCGCCAGGACCGATCGTGGCTCGGAGACGGAGAGTGGAGGCATCGGGGTTTAGAAGACGACGCATGGACCGATCGGGGCTCAGGAAACGGCGCATGGACCGATCGGAGCTCGGAGACGACGCGTGGACCGATCGGGGCTCAGGAGACGGCGCGTGGAGCGATCGGGGCTCAGGCGACGGCGCGTGGACCGGTCGGGGCTTAGGAGACGATGCCTGGACCGATCGAGGCTTAGGAGGCGGCGCGTGGAACGATCGGGGCTCAGCAGGCGACACGTCGACGGATCGGGGCTCAGGAGACGGTGCGTGAACCGATCGGGGCTCGGCGACTGCGCGTGGACCGATCGGGGCTAAGGAGACGGCGCGTGAACCGATCGGGGATGAGGAGACGGCGCGTGGAGCGATCGGGGCTCAGGAGACGGCGCGTGGACCGGTCGGGGCTTAGGAGACGATGCCTGGACCGATCGGGGCTTAGGAGGCGGCGCGTGGAACGATCGGGGCTCAGGAGGCGACACGTCGACGGATCGGGGCTCGGAGACGGCGCGTGGACCGACTGGGGCTCAGGAGGTTGCGCGTGGACCAATTGGGGTTCGGCGACGGCGCGTGGACCGACAGGGGCTCAGGAGACCGCGCGTGAACCGATCGGGGCTCGGCGACTGCGCGTGGACCGATCGGGGCTAAGGAGACGACGTGTGGACCGATCGGGGCATAGGAGACGACGCGTGTACCTATCGGGGCTCAGGAGACAGCGCGTGGTCCGATTGGGCCTCACGAGACGGCGCGTGGACAGATCGGGGCTCGGAGACGACGCGTGTACGGATCGGGGATTCGGGGACGAGGCATGGACCGATCGGGGCTTAGGAGACGACGCGTGGACCGATCGGGGCGTAGGAGACGACTCGTGGACCGATTGGGGCTTAGGAGACGGCGCGTGGACCGATCGGGGCTCAGGAAGCGGCGCCTGAACCGATCGTGGCTCGGAGACGGCGCGTGGAGGCATCGGGCCTAAGAAGACGACGCATGGACCGAGCGGGGCTCAGGAGACGGCGCGAGGAGCGATCGGGGCTCAGGAGAAGACGCGTCAATTGATCGGGGCTCAGGAGACGACGTGGCGACGCATCGGGGCTTAGGAGACGACGCGTGGACCGATCGGGGCTTAGGAGACGACGCGTGGACCGATCGGGGCTCAGGAAGCGGCGCCTAGACCGATCGTGGCTCGGAGACGGAGCGTGGAGGCATCGGGCCTAAGAAGACGACGCATGGACCGAGCGGGGCGCAGGAGACGGCGCGAGGAGCGATCGGGGCTCAGGAGAAGACGCGTCAATTGATCGGGGCTCAGGAGAGGACGCGTCGACGTATCGGGGCTCAGGAGACGGCGCGTGGACCGACCGGGGCTCAGGAGACTCGCGTGGATCGATCGGGGCTCAGGAGGCGACGCGTGGACCCATCGGCGCTCGGAGACGGCGTGTGGACGTTTCGGGGCTTAGGAGACGACGCGTGGACGGATCGGGGCTCAGGAGAAGGCGCGTGAACCGATCGGAGCTCGGAGACGGCGCGTGGACCGATCGGGGCTTAGGAGACGATGCGCGGACCGATCGGGGCTCGGCGACGGCGCGTGGACCGACCGGGGCTCAGGAGGCCACGCCTGGACCGATCGGGTCTCGGCGACGGCGCGTGGACCGATCGAGGCTCGGAGACGACGCGTGGACCGATCGGGGCTCAGGAGACGGCGCGTGGACCGATCGGGGCTCAGGAGACGGCGCGTGGACCGATTGGGGCTCGGGAGACTGCGCGTGGATGGATCGGGGCTTAGGGAACGACGCGTGGGCCGATCGGGGCTCAGGAGACGGCGCGTGGACCGATCGGGGCTCGGAGACGGCGCATAGAACGATTGGGGCTTAGGAGAAGGCGCGTGGAGCGATCGGGGCTCAGGAGACGGCGCGTGAACCGATCGGCGCTCGGAGACGGCGCGTCGACCGATCGGGGTTCGGAGACGGCGCGTGGACCGTCTGGGGCTTAGGAGACGATGCGTGGACCGATCGGGGCTTAGTGGACGACGCGTGGACCGATCGTGGCTCGGAGACGACGCGTGGACATATCGGGGCTTAGGAGACGATGCGTGCACCGATCGGGGCTCAGGAGACGGCGCCGTGGATGGATCAGGGCTTAGGGAACGACGCGTGAACCGATCGGGGCTCAGGCGACGGCGCTTGAGTGGATCGGGGCTTAGGAAACGACGCGTGGACCGATCGGGGCTCAGGAGACGGCGCGTGGACCGATCGGGGCTGGGAGACGGCGCGTGGAACGATCGGGGCTCAGGAGACTGCGCGTGGATGGATCGGGGCTTAGGGAACGACGCGTGGACCGATCGGGGCTCAGGAGACGGCGCGTGGACCGATCGGGGCTGGGAGACGGCGCGCGGAACGATCGGAGCTTAGGAGACGCCGCGTGGACCGATCGGAGATCAGGAGACGACGCGGGGACCGATCGGGGCTCTGGCAGCGGCGCACGGACCGATCGTGGCTCGGAGACGGCACGTGTAGGCATCGGGGCTTTGAAGACGACGCATGGACCGAACGGTGCTCAGAAAATGGCGCGTGGACCGATCGGTGCTCGGAGACGATGCGTGGACCGATCGGGGCTCAGGAAACGGCGCGTGGAGCGATCAGGGCTCAGGTGACGACGCGTGGATCGATCGGGGCTCAGGAGACGACGCGGCGACCGATCGGGGCTCAGGAGAGGGCGCGCGGACCAACCGGGGCTCAGGAGATTCGCGTGGATCAATCGGGGCTGCGGAGGCGCCGCGTAGACGGATGGGGCTCCGGAGACGGCGCGTGGACCGATCGGCGCTCGGAGAGTGCGCGTGGACCGATTGGGGCTTAGAAGACGGCGCGTGGACCGATCGGGGCTCAGGAAGCGGCGCCTAGACCGATCGTGGCTCGGAGACGGCGCGTGGAGGCATCGGGTCTAAGAAGACGACGCATGGACCGAGCGGGGCTCGGGAGACGGCGCGAGGAGCGATCGAGGCTCAGGAGAAGACGCGTCAATTGATCGGGGCTCAGGAGACGACGCGTCAACGGATCGGGTCTTCGGAGACGACGCGTGAACCGACCGGGGATTAGGAGACGACGCGTCGACCGATCGGGGCTTAGGAGACGACGCGTGGACTGATCGGGGCTGAGGAGAAGACGCGTGGGCCGATCCGGGCTTAGGAGAGGACCCGTCGACCGATCGGGGCTCAGGAGACGACGCGTGGACCGATCGAGGTTTAGCAGAGGGCGCGTCGGACGATCGGGGCTCAGGAGACGGCGCGTGGACGGATCGGGTCTCAGGAGACGGCGCGTGACCCGATCGGCGCTCGGAGACCGGGCGTGCACCGATCGGGGCTTAGGAGACGGCGCGTGCACCAATCGGGGCCCGGCGACGGGTCGTGGACAGATTAGGGCTTAGGAGACGGCGCGTGGACCGATCGGGGCTCGGAGACGGCGCGTGGACTGATCGGGGCTTAGGAGACGACGCGTGGACCGATCGGGGCTGAGGAGACGGTGCGTGGACCGATCGGGTCTCAGGAGACGGCGCGTGGACCGATTGGGGCTCGGATACGGCGTGTGAACCGACCGGGGCTCAGGAGGCCGCGCGTGGAACGATCATGGCTCGGCGACGGCGCGGGGACCGATCGGGGCTCGGAGACGACGCGTGGACCGATCGGGGCTCGGAGACCGCGCGTGGCCCGACTGGGGCTCAGGTGGTTCCGCGAGGACCAATTGGGGCTCAGGCGGTTGCGCGTGGACCGATCGGGGCTCGGAGACAACGCGTGCACCGATAGGGGCTCAGGAAGCGGCGCCTGGACCGATCAGGGCTTAGGAGACGACGCGTGGACCGGTCGGGGCTTAGGAGACTCGCGTGGATCTATCGGGGCTCCGGAGGCAGCGCGTGAACCGATCGGGGATCAGGAGACGGTGCGTGGAGCGATCGGGCCTTAGGAGACGGCGCGAATACCGATCGGGGCTGTCGAAACGGCGCCAGGACCGATCGTGGCTCGGAGACGGAGAGTGGAGGCATCGGGGTTTAGAAGACGACGCATGGATCGATCGGGGCTCAGGAAACGGCGCGTGGACCGATCGGAGCTCGGAGACGACGCGTGGACCGATCGGGGCTCAGGAGACGGCGCGTGGAGCGATCGGGGCTCAGGAGGCGGCACGAGAAGCGATCGGGGATCAGGAGACGACGCGTCGACCGACCGGAGCTCAGGAGATTCGCGTGGATCGATCGGGGCTCCGGAGACGGGCGTGGACCGATTGGGGCTTAGGAGACGACGCGTGGACTGATCGGGACTCAGGAGACGGCGCGTGGCCCGATTGGGGCTCGGATACGGCGCGTGAACCGACCGGGGCTCAGGAGGCCGCGCGAGAACCGATCGCGGCTCGGCGACGGCGCGTGGAGGCATCGGGGCTTCGAAGACGACGCATGGACCAATCGGGGCTCGGAGACAGCGCGTGGACCAACCGGGGCTCAGGCGGTTGCGCGTGGACCAATTGGGGTTCGGCGACGGCGCGTTGACCGATCCGGGCTCTGGAAGCGGCGCACGGACCGATCGTGGCTCGGAGACGGCGCGTGGACCGACTGGGGCTCAGGAGATTCGCGTGGATCGATCGGGGCTCCATAGGCGGCGCGTGGACCGATTGGGGCTTAGGAGACGACGCGTGGACCGATCGGGGCTCGGAGACGGCGCGTCGACCGACTGGAGCTCAGGAGATTCGCGTGGATCGATCGGGGCTCCATAGGCGGCGCGTGGACCGATTGGGGCTTAGGAGACGACGCGTGGACCGATCGGGGCTCGGAGACGGCGCGTGTACGGATCGAGGCTTGGAGACGGCGCGTGGACCGATTGGGGTTCGGCGACGGCGCGTGGACCAATCGCGACTCGGAGACGGCGCGTTAACCGATCGGGGCTTAGGAGACGATGCGTGAACCGATCGGGGCTCGGAGACGGCGCGTTGGCCGACCGGGGCTCGGAGACGACGCGTGGACCGATCGGGGCTCGGAGACCGAGCGTGGACCGACTGGGGCGCAGGCGGTTGCGCGTGGACCAATTGGGGTTCGGCGATGGCGCGTGGACCGATCGGGGCTCGGAGACGGCACGTTAACCGATCGGGGTTCGGAGACGAAGCGTGTACAGATCAGGGCTTGGTGACGGCGCGTTTACCGATAGCAGCTCGGAGACGGCCCGTGGACGGATCGCGGCTTAGGAGACGGCGCGTGGACCGATCCGGGCTCAGGAGATGACGCGTCGTCCGATCGGGGCTCAGGATGCGGTGCGTGGACCCATCGGGGCTCGGAGACGGCACGTGGACCGATCAGGGCTTAGGACACGACGCGTTGACCGATCGGGACTCAGGAGGCGGCGCGTGGACCGATCGGGGATCAGGAACCGGTCCGTGGAGCGATCGGGGCTTAGGAGACGGCACGTGGACTGATCGGGGCTCAGATGACGGTGCGCGGACCGACCGGGGCTCAGGAGACTCGCGTGGATCGATCGGGGCTCCGGAGACGCCGCGTGGAGCGATGGGGATCAGGAGACGGTGCGCGGACCGATCGGGGCTCGGAGACGGCGCGTGGACCGATCGGAGCTTAGGAGACGACGCGTGGACCGATCGGGGCGTAGGACGCGACGCGTGTACCTATCGGGGCTCACGAGACAGCGTGTGGACCGATTGGGGCTCAGGAGACGGCGCCTGGACTCATCGGCGCCCGGAGACAGCGCGTGGACCGATCGGGGCTTAGGAGACAACGCGTGGACCGATGGGGGCTCGGAGACGGCGCGTGTACCTATCGGAGCTCACGAGACAGCGTGTGGACCGATTGGGGCTCAGGAGACGGCGCGTGGACCGATCGGGGCTCAGGAGACGGCGCGTGGACCGATCGGGGCTCGGAGACGGCGCGTGGAACGATCGGAGCTCAGGAGACGGGGCGTGAAATGATCGGCGCTCTGAGACGGCGCGTGGACCGATCGGTGCTCGGAGACGGCGCGTGGACCGATCGGGGCTTAGGAGACGACGCGTGGACCGATCGGGGCTGAAAAGACGGCGCGTGGACCGATTGGGGCTCGGCGACTGCACGTGGACGAATCGGGGCTCGGAGACGGCGCGTAGAACGATCGGGGCTCAGGAGACTGCGCGTGGATGGATCGGAGCTTAGGGAACGGCGCGTGTACCTATCGGAGCTCACGAGACAGCGTGTGGACCGATTGGGGCTCAGGAGACGGCGCGTGGACCGATCGGGGCTCAGGAGACGGCGCGTGGACCGATCGGGGCTCGGAGACGGCGCGTGGAACGATCGGAGCTCAGGAGACGGGGCGTGAAATGATCGGCGCTCTGAGACGGCGCGTGGACCGATCGGTGCTCGGAGACGGCGCGTGGACCGATCGGGGCTTAGGAGACGACGCGTGGACCGATCGGGGCTGAAAAGACGGCGCGTGGACCGATTGGGGCTCGGCGACTGCACGTGGACGAATCGGGGCTCGGAGACGGCGCGTAGAACGATCGGGGCTCAGGAGACTGCGCGTGGATGGATCGGAGCTTAGGGAACGGCGCGTTGACCGATCGGGGCTCAGGAGACGGTGCGTGGACCGAGCATGGCTCAGGAGGCCGCGCGTGGACCGACTGGGGCTCAGGAGATCGCGCGTGGACCAATTGGGGTTCGGCGACGGGGCGTGGACCGACCGGGGCTCGGAGACGGCGCGTGGAATGATCGGGGCTCAGGAGACGGCGCGTGAACCGATCGGCGCTCGGAGACGGCACGTGGACCGATCGGCGCTTAGGAGACGGCGCGTATACCAATAGGAGATCAGGAGAGGACGCGTGGACCGATAGGGCTCTGGAAGCGGCGCACGAACCGATCGTGGCTCGGAGACGGCGCGTGGAGACATCGGGGCTTTGAAGACGACTCGTGGACCGAACGGTGCTCAGAAAACGGCGCCTGGAGCGATCGGGGCTCAGGAGACGTCGCGTGGATCGATGGGGATCAGGACAAGGTGCGTAGACCGATCGGGGCTCAGGAGACGGCGCGCGGACCGACCGGGGCTCAGAAGCCTCGCGTGGATCGATCGGGACTCCGGAGGCGCCGCGTGGACCGATGGGGATCAGGACAAGGTGCGTGGACCGATCGGGGCTCAGGAGACGGCGCGTTAACCGATTGGGGCTTAGGAGACGATGCGTGAACCGATCGGGGCTCGAAGACGGCGGGTGGACCGATCGGGGCTCGGAGACAGCGCGTGGACCGACTGGGGCTCAGGCGATTGCGCGTGGACCAATTGGGGTTCGGCGACGGCGCGTGGATCGATCGGGGCTTAGAAGACGGCGCGTGCACCGATCGGGGCCCGGAGACGGGTCGTGGACAGATTGGGGCTTAGCAGACGGCGCGTGGACCGATCGTGGCTGGGAGACGGCACGTCCACCAATCGGGGCTTAGGAGACGACGCGTAGACCGATCGGGGCCCAGGAGACGGCGCGTGAACCGATCGGCGCTCGTAGACGGCGCGTGGACCGATCGGGGCTTAGGAGACGGCGCGTGGACCGATTGGGGCTTAGGAGACAGCGCGTGGACCGATCGGGGCTCAGGAAGCGACGCCTAGACCGATCGTGGCTCGTATACGGCGCGTGGAGGCATCGGGGCTAAGAAGACCACGCAGGGACCGAGCGGGGCTCAGGTGACGGCGCGAGGAGCGATCGGGGCTCAGGAGAAGACGCGTCAATTGATCGGGGCTCAGAAATCGGCGCGTGGAACGATCGGGGCTCGGAGACGGCGCGTGGAACGATCGGGGCTCCGAGTCGGCGCGTTAACCGATCGGGGCTTAGGAGACGATGCGTGGACCGAACGGGGCTCGGAGACGGCGCATGGACCGACCGGGGCTCAGGAGGATACGCCTGGACCGATCGGGGCTCGGCGACGGCGCGTGGACCGATCGAGGCTCGGAGACGACGCGTGTACGGATCGAGGATTCGGGGACGACGCGTGGAACGATCGGGGCTCGGAGACGGCGCGTGGAACGATCGGGGCTCAGGTGACGGCGCGTGAACCGATCCGCGCTCGGAGACGGCGCCTGGACCGATCGGGGCTTAAGAGAAGGCGCTTGGACCGATCGGGGCTTAGGAGACGGCGCGTGGGCCGATCGGAGCTCGGAGACGGCGCCTGGACCGAACGGGGCTCAGGTAACGGCGTGTGGAGCGGTTGGGGCTCAGGAGACGACGGGTGGATCGATCGAGGCTCAAAAGACGACGCGTCGACCGATCGGGGCTCAGGAGACGGCGCGTGGATCGATCGGGGCTCGGAGACGCCGCGTGGAACGATCGGGGCTCAGGAGACGGCGCTTGAACTTATCGGCGCTCAGAGACGGCCCATGGACCGATCGGGGCTTAGGATACGGCGCGTGGACCGATCGTGGCTCAGGAGACGGCGCGAGGAGCGATCGGGCTCAGGAGAAGACGCGTCAATTGATCGTAGCTCAGGAGACGACGCGTCGACGGATCGGGGCTTAGGAGATGACGCGTGGACCGATCGGGGCTTAGGAGACGACGCGTGGACCGATCGGGGCTCAGGAGACGGCGCGTGGAGCGACCGGGGCTCAGGAGACAGCGCGTGGACCGATTGGGGCTCAGGAGACGGCGCGTGGACCGCTCGGGGCTCGGAGACGGCGCGTAGAACGATCGCGGCTCGGCGACGGCGCATGGACCGATCGAGGCTCAGGAGGCTGCGCGTGGATCGATTAGGGCTCAGGAGACGGCGCGTGGAACGCTCGGGGCTCGAAGACGGCGCGTGGAACGATCAGGGCTCAGGAGACGTCACGTGAAATGATCGGCGCTCGGAGACGGCGCGTGAACCAATCGGCGCTCCGAGACGGCGCGTGGACCGATCGGGGATGAGGAGATGGCGCGTGAACCGATCGGCGCTCGGAGACGGCACGTGGGCCGTTCAGGGCTTAGGAGACGACGCGTCGACCGATCCGGGCTCAGGTGACGGCGCGCGGACCGACCGGGGCTCAGGAGAGAGCGCGTGAAATGATCGGCGCTCGGAGATGGCGCGTGGACCGATTGGGGCTTAAGAGACGACGGGTGGACCGATCGGGGCTTAGGAGACGGCACGTGAATCGATCGGGGCATAGGAGACGGCGCGTGAGCCGGTCGGGGCTTAGGAGACGACGCCTGGACCGAACGAGGTTTAGGGGGCGGCGTATGGAACGATCGGGCCTCAGGAAACGGCCCGTGGAGCAATCGGGGCTCAGGAGACGGCCCGTGGACGGATCGGGGCTTAGGAGACGTCGCGTAGACCGATCGGGGCTCGGAGACGGCGCGTGGAACGATCGGGGTTCAGGTGACGGCGCGTGAACCGATCGGCGCTCGGAGACGGCGCGTGGACCGATCGGGGCTTAGCAGAAGGCGCTTGGACCGATTGGGGCTTAGCAGAAGGCGCTTGGACCGATCGGGGCTTAGGAGACGGCGCGTGGACCGATCGGAGCTCGGAGACGGCGCGTGGACCGATCTGGGCTCGGAGACAGCGCGTGGACCGACTGGGGCACAGGCGGTGGCGCGTGGACCAATTGGGGTTCGGCGACGGTGCGTGGACCGATCAGGGCTCAGGAGACGGCGCGTGGACCGATCGGGGCTGGGAGACGGAGCGTGGAGCGATCGGGGCTCAGGAGACGGCGCGTGAACTAATCGGCGCTCGGAGATGGCGTGTGGACCGATCGGAGCTCGGAGACGACGCGTGGACCGATCGGGGCTCAGGAGACGGCGCGAGGAGCGATCGGGCTCAGGAGAAGACGCGTCAATTGATCGTGGCTCAGGAGACGACGCGTGGATCGATCGGGGCTCAGAAGACGACGCGTCGACCGATCGGGGCTCAGGAGACGGCGCGTGGATCGATCGAGGCTCGAAGACGCCGCGTGGAACGATCGGGGCTCAGGAGACGGCGCTTGAACTTATCGGCGCTCGGAGACGGCGCGTGGACCGATCGGGGCTTAGGATACGGCGCATGGACCGATCGGGGCTCAGGAAGCGGCGCCTGGACCGATGGGGGCTTAGGAGACTCACGTTGATCGATTGGGGCTCAGGAGGCCGCGCGTGGACCGATCGAGGCTCGGCGACGGCGCGTGTACCGATCGGGGCTCGGCGACTGCGTGTGGACGTATCGGGGTTCAGGAGACGGCGCGTGGACCGATCGGGGCTCAGGAGACGGCGCGTGCACCGATCGGGGCCCAGAGACGGGTCGTGGACAGATTGGGACTTAGGAGACGGCGCGTGGACCGACTGGGGCTCAGGAGGTTGCGCGTGGAACGATCGGGGCTCAGGAGACGGCGCGAGGAGCGATCGGGCTCAGGAGAAGACGCGTCAATTGATCGTGGCTCAGGAGACGAGGCGTGGATCGATCGGGGCTCAGAAGACGACGCGTCGACCGATCGGGGCTCAGGAGACGGCGCGTGGATCGATCGAGGCTCGAAGACGCCGCGTGGAACGATCGGGGCTCAGGAGACGGCGCTTGAACTTATCGGCGCTCGGAGACGGCGCGTGGACCGATCGGGGCTTAGGATACGGCGCATGGATCGATCGGGGCTCAGGAAGCGGCGCCTGGACCGATCGTGGCTCGGAGACGGCGCGTGGAGGCATCGGGGCTAAGAAGACGACGCATGGACCGATCGGGGCTCAGGAACCGGCGTGTGGACCGATCGGAGCTCGGAGACGACGCGTGGACCGATCGGCGCTCAGGAGACGGCGCGAGGAGCGATCGGGCTCAGGAGAAGACGCGTCAATTGATCGTGGCTCAGGAGACGACGCGTCGACGGATCGGGGCTTAGGAGACGACGCGTGGACCGATCGGGGCTTAGGAGACGACGCGTGGACCGATCGGGGTTTAGGAGAGGACGCGTCGACCGATCGGGGCACAGGAGACGGCGCGTGGACCGATCGGGGTTTAGGAGACGACGCGTGGACCGATCGGGGCTCGGAGACGGCGCGTGGACCGATCGGGGCTTAGAAGACGATACGTGGACCGATCCGGGCTCAGGAGACGGCGCGTGGACCGGTCGGGGCTTAGGAGACTCACGTTGATCGATGGGGCTCCGGAGGCGGCGCGTGGACCGATCGGGGCTTAGGAGACTACGCGTGTACCTATCGGGGCTCAGGAGACAGCGCGTGGGCCGATTGGGCATCAGGAGACGGCGCGTCGATGGATCGGGGCTTGGGGAACGACGCGTGGACCGATCGGGGCTCAGGAGACGGCGCGTGGATCGATCGGGGCTCGGAGACAGCGCGTGGAACGATCGGGGCTCAGGAGACGGCGCGGGAAATGATCGGCGCTCGGAGACGGCGCGTGGACCGATCGTGGCTTAGGAGAAGGCGCGTGGAACGATCGGGGCTCAGGAGACGGCGCGTGGAGCGATCGGGGCTCAGGAGGCGGCGCGTGAACCAATCGGCGCTCCGAGACGGCGCGTGGACCGATCGGGGCTCAGGAGACGGCGCGTGGATCGATCGGTGCTCAGGAGATGGCGCGAGGAGCGTTCGGGCTCAGGAGAAGACGCGTCAATTGATCGTGGCTCAGGATTCGACGCGTGGATCGATCGGGGCTCAGAAGACGACGCGTCGACCGATCGGGGCTCAGGAGACGGCGCGAGGAGCGATCGGGCTCAGGAGAAGACGCGTCAATTGATCGTGGCTCAGGAGACGACGCGTCGACGGATCGGGGCTTAGGAGACGACGCGTGGACCGATCGGGGCTTAGGAGACGACGCGTGGAACGATCGGGGCTCAGGAGACGGCGCTCGGTGACGGCGCGTGGACCGATCGTGGCTTAGGAGAAGGCGCGTGGAACGATCGGGGCTCAGGAGACGGCGCGTGGAGCGATCGGGGCTCAGGAGACGGCGCGTGAATTAATCGGCGCTCCGAGACGGCGCGTGGACCGATCGGGGATGAGGAGACTCACGTTGATCGACTGGGGCTCAGGAGGCGGCGCGTGGACCGATCGGGGCTTAGGAGACTACGCGTGTACCTATCGGGGCTCAGGAGACAGCGCGTGGACCGATTGGGCATCAGGAGACGGCGCGTCGATGGATCGGGGCTTGGGGAACGACGCGTGGACCGATCGGGGCTCAGGAGACGGCGCGTGGATCGATCGGGGCTCGGAGACGGCGCGTGGAACGATCGGGGCTCAGGAGACGGCGCGTGAAATGATCGGCGCTCGGAGACGGCGCGTGGACCGATCGTGGCTTAGGAGAAGGCGCGTGGAACGATCGGGGCTCAGGAGACGGCGCGTGGAGCGATCGGGGCTCAGGAGACGGCGCGTGAACCAATCTGCGCTCCGAGACGGCGCGTGGACCGATCGGGGATGAGGAGAAGGCGTGTGGACCGATCGGGGCTCAGGAGACGGCGCGTGGACCGATCGGGGCTCGGAGACGGGGCGTGGAACGATCGGGGCTCAGGTGACGGCGCGTAAACCGATCGGTGCTCGGAGACGGCGCGTGGACCGATCGGGGCTTAGCAGAAGGCGCTTGGACCGATCGGGGCTTAGGAGACGGCGCGTGGACCGATCGGAGCTCGGAGAAGGCGCGTGGACCGATCGGGGCTCAGGAGACGGCGCGTGGAGCGATCGGGCTCAGGAGAAGACGCGTCAATTGATCGTGGCTCAGGAGACGACGCGTCGACGGATCGGGGCTTAGGAGACGACGCGTGGACCGATCGGGGCTTAGGAGACGACGCGTGGACCGATCGGGGTTTAGGAGAGGACGCGTCGACCGATCGGGGCACAGGAGACGGCACGTGGACCGATCGGGGCTTAGGAGACTCACGTTGATCGATTGGGGCTCCGGAGGCGGCGCGTGGACCGATCGGGGCTTAGGAGACTACGCGTGTACCTATCGGGGCTCAGGAGACTGCGCGTGGACCGATTGGGCATCAGGAGACGGCGCGTCGATGGATCGGGGCTTGGGGAACGACGCGTGGACCGATCGGGGCTCAGGAGACAGCGCGTGGATCGATCGGGGCTCGGATACGGCGCGTGGAACGATCGGGGCTCAGGAGACGGCGCGAGGAGCGATCGGGCTCAGGAGAAGACGCGTCAATTGATCGTGGCTCAGGAGACGACGCGTCGACGGATCGAGGCTTAGGAGACGACGCGTGGACCGATCGGGGCTTAGGAGACGACGCGTGGACCGATCGGGGCTCAGGAGACGGCGCGTGGACCGATCGAGGCTCGGGCACGCCGCGTGGAACGATCGGGGCTCAGGAGACGGCGCGTGAACCGATCGGCGCTCGGAGACGGCGCGTGGAACGATCGGGGCTCAGGAGACGGCGCGTGAAATGATCGGCGCTCGGAGACGGCGCGTGGACCGATCCGGGCTCAGGAGACGGCGCGTGGAGCGATCCAGGCTCGGAGACGGAGCGTGGAGCGATCGGGGCTCAGGAGACGGCGCGTGAACTAATCGGCGCTCGGAGACGGCGCGTGGTCCGATCGGGGCTGAGGAGACGGCGCGTGGACCGATCGGGGCTCGGAGACAGGGCGTGGAATGATCGGGGCTCAGGAGACGGCGCGTGAAATGATCGGGGCTCGGAGACGGCGCGTGGACCGATCGGGGCTTAGGAGACAACGCGTGGACCGATGGGGGCTCAGGAAGCAGCGCCTGGAACGATCGTGGCTCGGAGACGGCGCGAGGACGCATCTGGGCTTGGAAGACGACGCGTGGATCGATCGGGGCTCGGAGACGGCGCGTGAACTGACCGCGGCTCAGGAGGCCGCGCGTGGACCGATCGAGGCTCATCAGGCCACGCCTGGACCGATCGGGGCTCCGCGACGGCGCGTGGACCGATCGAGGCTCGGAGACGACGCGTGTACGGATCGGGGATTCGGCGATGACGCGTGGACCGATCCGGGCTCAGGAGACGGCGCGTGGACCGATCGGGGCTCGGAGACGGCGCGTGGAACGATCGGGGCTCAGGAGACGGCGCGTGAACCGATCAGCGCTCGGCGACGGCGGGTGGACCGACCGGGGCTCAGGAGACCGCGCGTGGGCCCATCGGTGCTCGGAGACGGGGCGTGAACCGACCGGGGCTCGGAGATGACGCGTGTACGGATCGGGGCTTGGTGACGGAGCGTGGACCGATCGGGGCTCACGAAGAGGCGCCTGAACCGATCGTGGCTCGGAGACGGCGCGAGGAGGCATCTGGGCTTAGAAGACGACGCGTGGACCGATCGAGGCTCAGGAGGCCGCGCGTGGACCGATCGAGGCTCGGCGACGGCGCGTGAACCGGTCGGGGCTCGGAGACGACGCGTGTACGGATCAGGGCTTGGTGACGGCGCGTTTACCGATAGTAGCTCGGAGACGGCCTGTGGACGGATCGCGGCTTAGGAGACGGCGCGTGGAATGATCGGGGCTCAGGAGACGGCGCGGGGACCGGTCGAGGCTCGGAGACGACGCGTGTGCGGATCGGGGATTCGAGGACGACGGGTGGACCGATCCGGGCTCAGGAGACGGCGCGTGGACCCATCGGGGCTCGGAGACGGCGCGTGAACCGACCGGGGCTCAGGAGACGGCACGTGTTCCGATCGGGCTCGGAGCCGGCGCGTGAACCGATCGGGGCTCAGGAGGCCGCGCGTGGACCGATCGAGGCTCGGCGACGGCGCGTGGACCGGTCGGGGCTCGGAGACGACGCGTGTACGGATCAGGGCTTGGTGACGGCGCGTTTACCGATAGTAGCTCGGAGACGGCCTGTGGACGGATCGCGGCTTAGGAGACGGCGCGTGGAATGATCGGGGCTCAGGAGACGGCGCGGGGACCGGTCGAGGCTCGGAGACGACGCGTGTGCGGATCGGGGATTCGAGGACGACGGGTGGACCGATCCGGGCTCAGGAGACGGCGCGTGGACCGATCGGGGCTTAGGAGACGGCGCGTGGACCGATCGGGGCTCGGAGACGGCGCTTGAACTTATCGGCGCTCGGAGACGGCGCGTGGACCGATCGGGGCTTAGGATACGGCGCGTGGACCGATCGGGACTCAGGAAGCGGCGCCTGGACCGATCGTGGCTCGGAGACCGCGCGTGGAGGCATCGGGGCTAAGAAGACGACGCATGGACCGATCGGAGCTCAGGAAACGGCGTGTGGACTGATCGGAGCTCGGAGACGACGCGTGGATCGATCGGGGCTCAGGAAACGGCGCGAGGAGCGATCGGGCTCAGGAGAAGACGCGTCAATTGATCGTGGCTCAGGAGACGACGCGTCGACGGATCGAGGCTTAGGAGACGACGCGTGGACCGATCGGGGCTTAGGAGACGACGCGTGGACCGATCGGGGCTCAGGAGACGGCGCGTGGACCTACCGGGGCTCAGGAGGCGACGCGTAGACCCATCGGGGCTCGGAGACGGCGTGTGGACCGATCGGGGATTAGGAGACGACGCGTGGACCGATCGGGGTTTAGGAGAGGACGCGTCGACCGATCGGGGCACAGGAGACGGCGCGTGGACCGATCGGGGCTTAGGAGACGACGCGTGGACCGATCGGGGCTCGGAGACGGCACGTGGACCGATCGGGGCTTAGGAGACACACGTTGATCGATTGGGGCTGCGGAGGCGGCGCGTGGACCGATCGGGGCTTAGGAGACTACGCGTGTACTTATCGGGGTTCAGGAGACGGCGCGTGGACCGATCGGGGCTCGGAGACGGCACGTGGACCGATCAGGGCTTTGGAGACGACGCGTGGACCGATCGGGGCTCAGGAGACGGCGCGTGGACCGATCGGTGCTCGGAGACGGCGCGTTGGACGATCGGGGCTCAGGAGACGGCGCGTGGACGGATCGGGGCTCAAGAGACAGCGCGTGGGCCGATCGGGGCTCAGGAGACGGCGGGCGGACCGACCGGGGCTCAGGAGACTCGTGTGGATCGATCGGGACTCCGGAGGCGCCGCGTGGATCGATGGGGATCAGGAGACGGTGCGTGGACCGATCGGGGCTCGGAGACGGCGCGTGGACCGTTCGGGGCTTAGGAGACGACGCGTGGAACGATCGGGGCGTAGGAGACGATACGTGGACCGATCGGGTCTCAGGAGACGACGCGTGGATCGACTGGGGCTCAGGAGGTTGCGCGTGGACGAATTAGGATTCGGCGACGGCGCGTGGACCGACCGGGGCTCAGGAGACCGCGCGTGGACCCATCGGGGCTCGGAGACGGCGCGTGAACCGACCGGGGCTCAGGAGACGGCACGTGGTCCGATCGGGCTCGGAGCCGGCGCGTGAACCGATCGGGGTTCAGGAGGCCGCGCGTGGACCGATCGCGGCTCGGCGACGGCGCGTGGACCGATCGGGGCTCAGGAGGCCGCGCGTGGACAGATCATGGCTCGGCGACGGCGCGTGGACCAATCGGTGCTCGGACACGACGCGTGGACCGATCGGGGCTCGAAGACAGCGCGTGGACCGACTGGGGCTCAGGCGGTTGCGCGTGGACCGATCTGGGCTCGGAGACGGCGCGTTAACCGACCGGGGCTCAGGAGACGACGCGTCGACCGGTCGGGGCTTAGGAGACGAAGCCTGGACCGATCGGGGCTTAGGAGGCGGCGTGTGGAACGATCGGGGCTCAGAATACGGCGCGTGAACCGATCGGCGCTCGGAGACGGCGCGTCGACCGATCGGGGTTCGGAGACGGCACGAGGACCGTCTGGGGCTTAGGAGACGATGCGTGGACCGATCGGGGCTCAGCAGACTGCGCGTGGATGGATCGGGGCTTAGGGAACGACGCGTGGACCGATCGGGGCTCAGGAGACGGCGCGTAGACCGATCGGAGCTCGGAAACGACGCGTTAACCGAGCGGGGCTTAGGCGACGATACGTAGACCGATCGGGGCTCGGAGACAGCGCGTGGACCGACTGGGGCTCAGGGGGTTGCGCGTGGACCGATCGGGGCTCGGAGACGGCGCGTTAACCGACCGGGGCTCAGGAAACGGCGCGTGGATGGACCGTGGCTTAGAATGCGGCACGCGGACCGATCGGAGCTCGGAGACGGCGTGTGGACCGATCGGGGATCAGGAAACGGCACGTGGAGCGATCGGGGCTCAGGAGGCGGCGCGTGGATCAATTGGGGCTCAGGAGGCGACGCGTCGACGGATCGGGGCTTAGGAGAAGACGCGTGGACCGATCGGGGCTCTGAGACGGCGCGTGGAACGATCGGGGCTCAGGAGACGGCGCGTGGACCGATCGGAGATCAGGAGTTGACGCGTGGACCGATCGGGGTTATGGAAGCGGCGCACGGACCGATCGTGGCTCGGAGACGGCGCGTGGAGGCATCGGGGCTTTGAAGACGACGCGTGGACCGATCGGGGCTCAGGAAACGGCGTGTGGCGCGATCGGGGCTCAGGAGACGACGCGTGGATCGATCGGGGCTCAGGAGACCACGCGTCGAAGAATCGGGGCTCAGGAGACGGCGCGCGGACCGACTGGGGCTCAGGAGACTCGCGTGGATCGTTCGGGGCTCCGGAGGCGCCGCGTGGACCGATTGGGATCAGGAGACGGTGCGTGAACCGTTCGGGGCTCGGAGACGGCGTGTCGACCGATCGGGGCTCAGGAGACGGCGCGTGGACCGATCGCGGCTCGGAGACGGCGCGTGGAACGATCGGGGCTCAGGAGACGACGCGTGGACCGATCGGGCGTAGGAGACGACGCGTGTGCCTATCGGGACTCACGACACAGCGTGTGGACCGATTGGGGCTCAGGAGACGGCGCGTGGACCGATCGGGGCTCGGAGACGACGCGTAGACCGATCGGTGCTCGGAGACAGCGCGTGGACCGACTGGGGCTCGGAGACGGCGCGTGGACCGATCGTGGCTTAGGAGAAGGCGCGTTGAATGATCGGGGCTCAGGAGACGGCGCGTGGACCGATCGTGGCTCGGAGACGGCGCGTGGAGGCATCGGGGTTAAGAAGACGACGCATCGACCGAGCGGGGTTCAGGAGACGGCGCGAGGAGCGATCGGGGCTCTGGAGAAGACGCGTCAATTGATCGGGGCTCAGGACACGACGCGGCGACGGATCGGGGCTTGGAGACGGCGCGTGTACCGATCGGGGCTTAGGAGACGACGCGTGGACCGATCGGGGCTCAGGAGACGGCGCGTGACGCGACCGGGGCTCGGAGACGGCGCGATAACCGATCGGGGCTCAGGAGACGCCGCGTGGACCGATCGGGGCTCGGAGACGGCGCGTGGACCGACCGGGGCTGAGGAGGATGCGCGTGGACCGATCGAGGCTCGGCGACGGCGCATGAACCGACCGGGGCTCATGAGACGGCGCGTAGACCGATCGGGGCTCCGGCGGCGACGCGTGGACCGATCGGGGCCCAGGAAACGGCGCGTGGATCGATCGGTGCTCGAAGACGACGCGTGGACCGACCGGGGCTCAGGAGCCGATGCGTGGATCGATCGGGGCTCAGGAGGCGGCGCGTAGACCCATCGGGGCTCGGAGACGGCACGTGGACCGATCAGGGCTTAGGAGACGACGCGTGGACCGATCGGGGCTCAGGAGACGGCGCGTGGACCGATCGGTGCTCGGAGACGGCGCGTGGACCGATTGTGGCTTACGAGACGGCGCGTGGATCGATCGGGGCTCAGGAAGTGGCGCCTGGACCTATCATGGCTCGGAGACGGGGCGTGGAGGCATCGGGGCTAAGAACACGACGCACGGACCGAACGGGGCTCAGGAGACGGCGTGAGGTGCGATCGGGGCTCGGAGACGGCGCGTGGACCGATCGGGGCTTAGGAGACGACGCGTGGACCGATTGGGGCGTAGGACGCGACGCGTGTACCTATCGGGGCTCACGAGACGGCGCGTGGAACGATCGGGGCTCAGGAGACGGCGCCTGGACCGGTCGGGGCTTAGGAGACGACGCCTAGACCGATCGGGGCTTAGGAGGCTGCGTGTGGAACGATCGGGGATCAGGAGACGGCGCGTGCACCGATCGGCGCTCGGAGACGACGCGTCGACCGATCGGGGCTGAGGAGACGACGCGTAGACCGATCGGGGCTTAGGAGAAAACGCGTGGACCGATCGGGGCTCAGGAAGCGGCGCCTGCACCGATCGTGGTTGGGAGACGGCGTAAGGAGGCATCTGGGCTTAGAAAACGACGCGTGGACCGATCGGGGCTCACGAAACGGCGTGTGGACCGACCGAGGCTCAGGAGGCCACGCCTGGACCGATCGTGGCTCGGAGGCGGCGCGTGGAGGCATCGGGGCTCAGGAGGCGACGCGTGGACCCATCGGGGCTCGGAGACGGCGTGTGGACCGATCGGGGCTTAGGAGACGATACGTGGACCGATCGGGTCTTAGGAGACGACGCGTGGACCGATCGGGGCTCAGGAGACGACGCGTGTACGGATCGGGGATTCGGGGACGACGCGTGGAACGATCCGGGCTCAGGAGACGGCGCGTGGACCGATCGGGGCTCGGAGACGGTGCTTCGAATGATCGGGGCTCAGGTGACGGGGCGTGAACCGATCGGCGCTCGGAGACGGCGCGTGGACCGATCGGGGCTTAGGAGAAGGCGCTTGGACCGATCGGGGCTTAGGAGATGGCGCGTGGGCCGATCAGGGCTCGGAGACGACGCGTGTACGGATCGAGGTTTGGAGACGGCGCGTGAACCGATCGGAGCTCGGACACGGCCCGTGGTCGGATCAGGGCTTAGGAGACGGCGCGTGGACTAATTGGGGCTCAGGAGACGACGCGTGGACCGATCGGAGCTCGGAAACGACGCGTTAACCGAGCAGGGCTTAGGAGACGGCGCGTGCACCGGTCGGGGCTTAGGAGACGACGCGTCGACAGATCGGGGCTCAGGAGAAGGGGTGTGGACAGATCGGGGCTCAGGAGACGGCGCGTGGACCGATCGGGGCTCGGCGATGGCGCGTGGACCGATCAGGGCTCGGAGACGACGCGTGGACCGATCGGAGCTCGGACACGGCCCGTGGACGGATCGGGGCTTAGGAGACGGCGCATGGACTAATTGGGGCTCAGGAAACGACGCGTGGACCGATCGGGGCTCGGAAACGACGCTTTAACCGAGCGGGGCTTAGGAGACTATGCATGGACCGATTGGGGCTTAGAAGACGACGCGTGTACCTATCGGGGCTCAGGAGACAGAGAGTGGACAGATCATGACTCGGCGACGGCGCGTGGACCGATCGGGGCTCGGAGACGACGCGTGGACCGATCGGGGCTCGGAAACAGCGCGTGGACCGACTGGGGCTCAGGCGGTTTCGCGTGGACCAATTGGGGTTCGGCGACGGCGCGTGGACCGATCGAGGCTCGGAGACGGCGCTTCGAATGATCGGGGCGCAGGTGACGGGGCGTGAACCGATCGGCGCTCGGAGACGGCGCGTGGACCGATCGGGGCTTAGGAGAAGGCGCTTGGACCGATCGGGGCTCGGAGACGGCGCGTGGAACGATCGGGGCTTAGGAGACGATACGTGGACCGATCGGGTCTTAGGAGACGACGCGTGGACCGATCGAGGCTCGGCGATGGCGCGTGGACCGATCAGGGCTCGGAGACGACGCGTGTACGGATCGGGGATTCGGGGACGACGCGTGGAACGATCCGGGCTCAGGAGACGGCGCGTGGACCGATCGGGGCTCGGAGACGGTGCTTCGAATGATCGGGGCTCAGGTGACGGGGCGTGAACCGATCGGCGCTCGGAGACGGCGCGTGGACCGATCGGGGCTTAGGAGAAGGCGCTTGGACCGATCGGGGCTTAGGAGATGGCGCGTGGGCCGATCAGGGCTCGGAGACGACGCGTGTACGGATCGAGGTTTGGAGACGGCGCGAGAACCGATCGGAGCTCGGACACGGCCCGTGGACGGATCAGGGCTTAGGAGACGGCGCGTGGACTAATTGGGGCTCAGGAGACGACGCGTGGACCGATCGGGGCTGGGAAACGACGCGTTAACCGAGCAGGGCTTAGGAGACGGCGCGTGCACCGGTCGGGGCTTAGGAGACGACGCGTCGACAGATCGGGGCTCAGGAGAAGGGGTGTGGACAGATCGGGGCTCAGGAGACGGCGCGTGGACCGATCGGGGCTCAGCTGACGGGGCGTGAACCGATCGGCGCTCGGAGACGGCGCGTGGACCGATCGGGGCTTAGGAGAAGGCGCTTGGACCGATCGGGGCTTAGGAGACGGCGCGTCGACCGACCGGAGATCGGGAGATGACGCGTGGACCGATCGGGTCTCTGGAAGCGGCGCACGGACCGATCGTGGCTCGGCGACGACGCGTGTACGCATCGGGGATTCGGGGACGACGCGTGGAACGATCCGGGCTCAGGAGACGGCGCGTGGACCGATCGGGGCTCGGAGACGGCGCGTGGACCGATCGGGGCTCGGAGACGGCGCGTGGACTGATCGGGGCTTAAGAGAAGGCGCTTGGACCGATCGGTGCTTCGGAGACAGCGCGTGGGCCGATCGGAGCTCGGAGACGGCGCGTGGAACGATCGGGGCTCAGGAGACGGCGCGTGAACCGATCGGCGCTCGGAGACGGCGCGTGGACCGATCGCGGCTTAGGAGGCGGCGCGTGGACCCATCGGGGTTCGGAGACGATGTGTGGAACGATCGGGGCTCAGGAGACGACGCGTGGACCGATCGGGGCTCGGAAACGACGCGTTAACCGAGCGGGGCTTAGGAGTCGACGCGTGGACCGATCGGGGCGTAGGAGACGTCGCGTGTACCTATCGGGGCTCACGAGACAGCCTGTGGACAATTTGGGCTCAGGAGACGGCGCGTGCACCGGTCGGGGCTTAGGAGACGACGCGTCGACAGATCGGGTCTCAGGAGAAGGGGTGTGGACAGATCGGGGCTCAGGAGACGGCGCGTAGACCGATCGGGGCTCGGCGATGGCGCGTGGACCGATCGGAGCTCGGACACAGCCCGTGGACGGATCGGGGCTTAGGAGACGACGCATGGACTAATTGGGGCTCAGGAGACGACGCGTGGACCGATCGGGGCTCGGAGACGGCGCGTGGACTGATCGGGGCTTAGGAGCCGACGCGTGGACCGATCGGGGCTCAGGAGACGACGCGTCGACCGATCGCGGCTTAGGAGGCGGCGCGTGGACCCATCGGGGTTCGGAGACGATGTGTGGAACGATCGGGGCTCAGGAGACGGCGCGTGAACCGATCGGCCCTCGGAGACGGTGCGAGGAGGCGTCTGGGGTTAGAAGACGACGCGTGGACCGATCGGCGCTCAGGCAACGGCGCGTGACCCAATCGGGCCTTAGGAGACGACGCGTGGACCGATCGGAGCTCGGAGACGGCGCGTGGACCGGTCGGGGCTTAGGAGACTCGCGTTGATCGATTGGGGCTCCGGAGGCGGCGCGTGAACCGATCGGGGCTTAGGAGACTACGCGTGGAGGCATCGGGGCTCAGGAGGCCGCGCGTGGACCGATCATGGCTTTGCGGCGGCGCGTAGACCGATCGGGGCTCGGAGACGACGCGTGGACCAATCGGGGCTCGGAGATGACGCGTGTACGGATCGAGGCATGGAGACGGCGCGTGGACCGATCGGAGCTCGAAGACGACGCGTGGACCGATCCGGGCTCAGGAGACGGCGCGTGGAGCGGTCGGGGCTCAGGAGAAGACGCGTGGATCGATCGGGGCTCAGGAGACGACGCGTCCGCGGATCGGGGCTTAGGAGACGACGCGTGGATCGATCGGGGCTCGGAGATGGCGCGTGGAACGATCGGGGCTCAGGAGACGGCGCGTGAAGTTATCGGCGCTCGGAGACGGCGCGTGGACTGATCGAGGCTCGGAGACGACGCGTGTACGGATCGGGGATTCGGGGACGACGCGTGGAACGATCCGGGCTCAGGAGACGGCGCGTGGACCGATCGGGGCTCCGGAAACGGCGTGTGGACCGATCAGAGCTCGGAGACGACGCGTGGACCGATCGGGGCTTAGGAGACTACCCGTGTACCTATCGGGGCTCAGGAGACAGCGCGTGGACCGATCGGGGCTCAGGAGGCGGTGCGTGGATCGATCGGGGCTCGGAGACGGCGCGTGGAACGAGCGGGTCTCAGGAAGCGGCGCCTGGACCGATTGGGGCTTAGGAGACGGCGCGTGGACCGATCGGGGCGCAGGAAGCGGCGCCTGGACCGATCGTGGCTCGGAGACGGCGCGTGGAGGCATCCGGGCTAAGAAGACGACGCATGGACCGAGCGGGGTTCAGGAGACGGCGCGAGGCCCGATTGGGGCTCGTACACTGCGCGTGAACCGACCGGGGCTCAGGAAGCCGCCCGAGAACCGATCGCGGCTCGGCGACGGCGCGTGGACCGATCGGGGCTCAGGAGGCCGCGCGTGGACCGATCATGGCTCGGCGACGGCGCGTAGACCGATCGGGGCTCGGAGACGACGTGTGGACTGATCGGGGCTCGAAGACAGTGCGTGGACCGACTGGGGCTCAGGCGGTTGCGCGTGGACCAATTGGGGCTCCGGAGGCGGCGCGTGGACCGATTGTGGAGCAGAAGATGATGCGTGGACTGATCGGGGCTCGGAGACGGCGCGTGGACCGATAGGAGCTTAGAAGACGACGCCTAGACCGATTGGGGCTCAGGAGACAGCGCGTGGACTGATCGGGGCTCGGAGACGGCGCGTTAACCGATCGGCGCTCGGAGACAGCGCGTCGACCGATCGGGGTTCGGTGACGGCGCGTGGACCGTCCGGGGCTCAGGAGGGGATGCGTGGACCGATCGCGGCTCTGGAGACTGCGCGTGGATAGATCGGGGCTTAGGGAACGACGCGTGGACCGATCGGGGCTCAGGAGACGGCGCGTGAACCGACCGGGGCTCAGGAGACCGCGCGTGGACCGATCGCGGCTCGGCGACGGCGCGTGGACCGATCGGGGCTCAGGAGGCCGCGCGTGGACCGATCGGTGCTCGGAGACAGCGCGTGGATCGACTGGGGCTCAGGCGGTTGCGCGTGGTCCAATTGGGGTTCGGCGACGGCGCGTGGACCGATCGGGGCTTAGGAGGCCGCGCGTGGACCGATCGCGGCTCGGCGACGGCGCGTGGACCGATCGGGGCTCAGGAGGCCGCGCGTGGACCGATCGGGGCTCAGGAGACGGCGCGTGGACCGATTGGGGCTCGGATACGGCGCGTGAACCAATCGGGCCTCAGGAGGCCGCGCGTGGACCGATCGGGGCTTAGGAGACGGCGCGTGGACCGACCGGGGCTCAGGAGACTCGCGTGGATCGATCGGGGCTCCGCAGGCGCCGCGTGGACCGATTGGGATCAGGAGACGACGCGTGGACCGATCGGGCGTAAGAGACGACGCGTGTACCTATCGGGGCTGACGACACAGCGTGTGGACCGATTGGGGCTCAGGAGACGGCGCGTGGAACGATCGGGGCTCAGGAGACGGCGCCTCAATCGATCGGCGCGCGGAGATGGCACGTGGAACGATCGGGGCTTAGGAGACGGCGCGTGGACTAATAGGAGATCAGGAGAGGACGCGTGGACCGATCGGGCTGTGGAAGCGGCGCACGGACCGATCGTGGCTCGGAGACGGCGCGTGGACCGATCGAGGCTCGGCGACGGCGCGTGGACCGATCGCGGCTCGGAGACGACGCGTGTACAGATCAGGGCTTGGTGACGGCGCATTTACCGATAGCAGCTCGAAGACGGCCCGTGGACGGATCGCGGCTTAGGAGACGGCGCGTGGACCGATCGAGGCTCGGAGACGACGTGTGTGCGGATCGGGGATTCGAGGACGACGGGTGGACCGATCCGGGCTCAGGAGACGACGCGTCGTCCGATCGGGGCTTAGGATGCGGCGCGTGGACCCATCGGGGCTCGGAGACGGCACGTGGACCGATCAAGGCTTAGGACACGACACGTTGACCGATCGGGACTCAGGAGGCGGCGCGTGGACCGATCGCGGTTCGGCGTCGGCGCGTGGACCGATCGGGGCTCAGGAGGCCGCGCGTGGACCGATCGGGGCTCAGGAGACGGCGCGTGGACCGATTGGGGCTCGGATACGGCGCGTGAACCAATCGGGCCTCAGGAGGCCGCGCGTGGACCGATCGCGGCTCGGCGACGGCGCGTGGATCGATCGGGGCTCAGGAGGCCGCGCGTGGACCGATCATAGCTCGGCGACGGCGCGTGGACCGATCGGGGCTCAGGAGGCTGCGCGTGGATCGATTGGGGCTCATGGAGACGGCGCGTGGACCGCTCGGGGCTCGAAGACGGCGCGTGGAACGATCAGGGCTCAGGAGACGTCACGTGAAATGATCGGCGCTCGGAGACGGCGCGTGGACCGATCGGGGCTCAGGAGAAGGCGCGTGGACCGATCGGGGCTTAGGAGGGGACCCGTCGACCGATCGGGGCCCAGGAGACGATGCGTGGACCGGTCGGTGCTCAGGAAGCGGCGCCTGGACCGATCGGGGCTCCGAGACGACGCGTTAACCGAGCTGGGCTTAGGAGACTATGCGGGGACCGATCGGGGCTCGGAGGTGGCGCGTCGAATGATCGGGGCTTAGGAGATGGCGTGTGGACCGATCGGAGATCAGGAGACGACGCGTGGACCGAGAGGGCTCTGGAAGCGGCGCACGGACGGATCGTGGCTCGGAGACGGCGCGTGGAGGCATCGGGGCTTTGAAGACGACGCGTGGACCAAACGGTGCTCAGAAAACGGTGCGTGGAGCGATCGGGGCTCAGGAGACGGCGCGTGGACCGATCGGGGCTCAGGAGCCGGCGCGTGGACCGATTGGGGCTCGGATACGGCGCGTGAACCAACCGGGACTCAGGAACCCGCGCGTGGACCGATCCCGGCTCGGCGACGGCGCGTGGACCGATGGGGCTCAGGAGCCGCGCGTGGACCGATCATGGCTCGGTGACGGCGCGTGGACCGATCGGGGCTTAGGTGACGATGCGTGGACCGATTGGGGCTCAGGAAGCAGCGCCTGGACCGATCGTGGCTCGGAGACGGCGCGAGGAGGCATCTGGGCTTCGAAGACGACGCGTGGATCGATCGGGGCTCGGAGACGGCGCGTGAACCAACCGGGGCTCAGGAGACCGCGCGTGGACCGATCGAGGCTCAGGAGGCCACGCCTGGACCGATCGGGGCTCCGCGACGGCGCGTGGACCGATCGAGGCTCGGAGACGACGCGTGTACGGATCGGGGATTCGGCGATGACGCGTGGACCGATCGGGGCTCGGAGACGGGGCGTGGAATGATCGGGACTCGGAGACGGCGTGTGAACGTATCGGGGCTTAGGAGACGATGCGTTGACCGATCGGGGCTCATGAGACGGCGCGTAGAACGATCGGGGCTCCGGCGGCGACGCGTGGACTGATCGGGGCCCAGGAAACGGCGCGTGGATCGATCGGTGCTCGAAGACGACGCGTGGACCGATCGGGGCTCAGGAGCCGATGCGTGGATCGATCGGGGCTCAGGAGGCGGCGCGTGGACCCATCGGGGCTCGGAGACGGCACGTGGACCGATCAGGGCTTAGGAGACGACGCGTGGACCGATCGGGGCTCAGGAGACGGCGCGTGGACCGATCGGTGCTCGGAGACGGCGCGTGGACGGACCGTGGCTTAGAATGCGTCACGCGGACCGATCGGGGCTCGGACACGGCGTGTGGACGTATCGGGGCTTAGGAGACGATGCGTGAACCGATCGGGGCTCAGGAGACGCCGCGTGGACCGATCGGGGCTCGGAGACGGCGCGTGGAACGATCGGGGCTCAGGAGACGACGCGTGGACCGATCGGGGCTCGGAGACAGCGCGTGGACCGATCAGGGCTTAGGAGACGACGCGTGGACCGATCGGGGCTCGGAGACGACGCGTGGACCGATCGGGGCTCGGAGACAGTGCGTGGACCGACTGGGGCTCAGGCGGTTTCGCGTGGACCAATTGGGGTTCGGCGACGGCGCGTGGACCGATCGGGGCTTAGGAGACGGCGCGTGCACCGATCGGGGCCCGGAGACGGGTCGTGGACAGATTGGGGATTAGGAGACGGCGCGTGGACCAATGGGGGCTTAGGAGATGACGCGTGGACCGTTCGGGGTGTAGGCGACGACGCGTGTAGCTATCGGGGCTCAGGAGACAGCGCGTGGACCGATCAGGGCTCGGCGACTGCGCGTGGACGTATCGGGGCTCGGGAGACGGCGCGTGGACCGATCGGGGCTCGAGGACGGCGCGTTAACCGATTGGGGCTTAGGAGACCATGCGTGGACCGATCGGGGCTCGAAGACGGCGCGTGGACCGATCGGGTGTCAGGAGGCCGCGCGTGGACAGATCATGACTCGGCGACGGCGCGTGGACCGATCGGGGCTCGGAGACGACGCGTGGACCGATCGGGTCTCGGAGACAGCGCGTGGACCGATCGGGGCGTAGGACACGGCGCGTGTACCTATCGGGGCTCACGAGACAGCGTGTGGACCGATTGGGGCTCAGGAGACGGCGCGTGGACCGATCGGGGCTCGGAGACGGCGCGTGGACGGACCGCGGCTCAGAATGCGGTACGCGGACCGATCGGGGATCGGACACGGCGTGTGGACCGATCGGGGCTCAGGAGACGACGCGTGGACCGATCGGGGCTCGGAGACAGCGCGTGGACCGATCAGGGCTTAGGAGACGACGCGTGGACCGATCGGGGCTCGGAGACGACGCGTGGACCGATCGGGGCTCGGAGACAGTGCGTGGAACGATCGGGGCTCAGGAGACGACGCGTGGACCGATCGGGGCTCGGAGACAGCGCGTGGACCGATCAGGGCTTAGGAGACGACGCGTGGACCGATCGGGGCTCGGAGACGACGCGTGGACCGATCGGGGCTCGGAGACAGTGCGTGGACCGACTGGGGCTCAGGCGGTTTCGCGTGGACCAATTGGGGTTCGGCGACGGCGCGTGGACCGATCGGGGCTTAGGAGACGGCGCGTGCACCGATCGGGGCCCGGAGACGGGTCGTGGACAGATTGGGGATTAGGAGACGGCGCGTGGACCAATGGGGGCTTAGGAGATGACGCGTGGACCGTTCGGGGTGTAGGCGACGACGCGTGTAGCTATCGGGGCTCAGGAGACAGCGCGTGGACCGATCAGGGCTCGGCGACTGCGCGTGGACGTATCGGGGCTCAGGAGACGGCGCGTGGACCGATCGGGGCTCGAGGACGGCGCGTTAACCGATTGGGGCTTAGGAGACCATGCGTGGACCGATCGGGGCTCGAAGACGGCGCGTGGACCGATCGGGTGTCAGGAGGCCGCGCGTGGACAGATCATGACTCGGCGACGGCGCGTGGACCGATCGGGGCTCGGAGACGACGCGTGGACCGATCGGGTCTCGGAGACAGCGCGTGGACCGATCGGGGCGTAGGACACGGCGCGTGTACCTATCGGGGCTCACGAGACAGCGTGTGGACCGATTGGGGCTCAGGAGACGGCGCGTGGACCGATCGGGGCTCGGAGACGGCGCGTGGACGGACCGCGGCTCAGAATGCGGTACGCGGACCGATCGGGGATCGGACACGGCGTGTGGACCGATCGAGGCTCGGAGACGACGCGTTTACGGATCGGGGATCAGGAGACGACGCGTGGAACGATCCGGGCTCAGGAGACGGAGCGTGGACCGATCGGGACTCGGAGACGGTGTGTGGAACGATCGGGGCTCGGGTGACGGCGCGTGAACCGATCGGCGCTCGGAGACGGCGCGTGGATCGATCGGGGCTCGGAGACGGCGCGTGGACCGATCGGGGCTCAGGAGATGGCACGTGAACCAATCGGCGCTCGGACACGGCGCGTGGACCGATCGTGGCTTAGGAGAAGGCGCGTGGAACGATCGGGGCTCAGGAGACGGCGCGTGGATCGATCGGTGCTCGAAGACGACGCGTGGACCGATCGCGGCTCAGGAGACGGAGCGTGGATCGATCGGGGCTCGGAAACGGCGCGTGGACCGATCGGGGCTCAGGAGACGGTGCGTGAACCAATCGGTGCTCGGAGACGGCGCGTGGACCGGTCGAGGCTTAGGAGAAGGCGGGTAGAACGTTCGGGGCTCAGGAGACGGAGCTTGGTCCGATCGGGGCTCAGGACACGGCGCTTGGATCAATCGGGGCTCGGAGACGGCGCGTGGACCGATCGGGGCTCAGAAGACGGCGCGTGGACTGATCGACGCTCGGAGACGGCGCGTGGAACGATCGGGGCTCAGGAGACGACGCGTGGACCGATCGGGGCTCAGGAGATGGCGCGTAGACCGATCGGGGCTCCGAAACAACGCGTTAACCGAGCGGGGCTTAGGAGACGATGCGTGGACCCATCGGGGCTCGGAGACAGCGCGTGGACGGATCGGGGCTCGGAGACGGCGCGTAGAACGATCGGGGCACAGGAGACGGCGCGTTAACCGATTGGGGCTTAGGAGACGTTGCGTGGACCGATCGGGGCTCGAAGACGGCGCGTGGACCGATCGGGGCTCGGAGACAGTGCGTGGACCGACTGGGGCTCAGGCGGTTGCGCGTGGACCAATTGGGGTTCGGCGACGGCGCGTGGATCGATCGGGGCTTAGGAGACGGCGCGTGCATCGATCGGGGCCCGGAGACGGGTCGTAGACAGATGGGGGCTTAGGAGACGGCGCGTGAACCGATCGTGGTTGGGAGACGGCTCGTCCACCAATCGGGGCTTAGGAGACGACGCGTAGATCGATCGGGGCTCAGGAGAAGGCGCGTGGACCGATCGGGGCTCAGGAAACGGCGCGTGGACCGACTGGGGCTCAGGCGGTTGCGTGTGGACCAATTGGGGTTCGGCGACGGCGCGTGGACCCATCGGGGCTCGGAGACGGCGCGTCGACCGCTCGGGGTTCGGAGACGGCGCCTGGACCGTCCGGAGCTCAGGAGGCGATGCGTGGACCGATCGGGGCTCAGGAGACTGCGCGTGGATGGATCGGAGCTTAGGGAACGACGCGTGGACCGATCAGGGCTCAGGAGACGGCGCGTGAACCGATCGGCGCTCGGAGACGGCACCTGGACCGATCGGGGCTTAGGAGACGGCGCGTGGACCAATAGGAGATCAGGAGTGGACGCGTGGACCGATAGGGCTCTGGAAGCGGCGCACGGACCGATCGTGGCTCGGAGACGGCGCGTGGAGGCATCGGGGCTTTGAAGACGACGCGTGGACCGAACGAGGCTCAGAAAACGGCACCTGGAGCGATCGGGGCTCAGGAGACGGCGCGCGGACGGACCGGGGCTCAGAAGCCTCGCGTAGATCGATCGGGGCTCCGGAGGCGCCGCGTGGACCGATGGGGATCAGGACACGGTGCGTGGACCGATCGGGGCTCGGAGACGGCGCGTGGACCGATCGGGGCCTAGGAGACGACGCGTGGACTGATCGGGGCGTAGGAAACGACGCGTGTACCTATCGGGGCTCAGGAGACAGCGAGTGGACCTATTGGGGCTCAGGAGACAGCGAGTGGACCTATTGGGGCTCAGGAGACGGCGCAGGGACCGATCGGGGCTCGGAGACGGCGCATGGAACGATCGGGGCTCAGGAGACGGCGCGTTAACCGATTGGGGCTTAGGAGACGATACGTGGACCGATCGGGGCTCGGATACGGCGCGTGAACCGACCGGGGCTCAGGAGGCCGCGAATCGACTGATGGGGATCGGATATGACGGGTGGAACGATCGGAGCTCAGGAGACGGCGCGTGAACCGATCGGCGCTCGGAGACGGCGCTTGGACCGATCGGGGCTCAGGAGACGACGCGTGGACCGATTGGGGCTCGGAGACGGCGCTTGGACCGATCGGGGCTTAGGAGACAGCGCGTGGACCGATTGGGGCTCAGGAGACGGCGCGTGGACCGCTCGGGGCTCGGAGACGGCGCGTGGACCGATCGTGGCTTAGGAGACAGCGCGTGGACCGATCGGGGCTCAGGAGATAGCGCGTGGACCGGTCGGGGCTTAGGAGACTCGCGTGGATCTAACGGACCTTTGGAGGCGGCGTGTGAACCGATCGGGGATCAGGAAACGGCGCGTGGACCGATCGGAGCTCGGAGACGACGCGTGGACCGATCGGGGCTCAGGAGATGGCACGTGAACCAATCGGCGCTCGGACACGGCGCGTGGACCGATCGTGGCTTAGGAGAAGGCGCGTGGAACGATCGGGGCTCAGGAGACGGCGCGTGGATCGATCGGTGCTCGAAGACGACGCGTGGACCGATCGCGGCTCAGGAGACGGAGCGTGGATCGATCGGGGCTCGGAAACGGCGCGTGGACCGATCGGGGCTCAGGAGACGGTGCGTGAACCAATCGGTGCTCGGAGACGGCGCGTGGACCGGTCGAGGCTTAGGAGAAGGCGGGTAGAACGTTCGGGGCTCAGGAGACGGAGCTTGGTCCGATCGGGGCTCAGGACACGGCGCTTGGATCAATCGGGGCTCGGAGACGGCGCGTGGACCGATCGGGGCTCTGGAGACGGCGCGTGGAGCGATCGGGGCTCGGACACGGCGCGTGGACCGATCGGGGCTTAGGAGACGACGCGTGGACAGATTGAGGCTTAGGAATCGGCGCGTGGACCGATCGGGACTCCGGGACGGCGCGTGGACCGATCGGGGCTCAGGAGACGGCGCGTGGATCGATCGGGGCTCAGGAGACGGCGCGTGGAGTGACCGGGGCTTAGGAGACGATAAGTGGACCGATTGGAGCTCAGGAGACGGCGCGTGGAGCGATCGGGGGTAAGAAGACAACGCATTGACCGCGCGCGGCTCAGGAGACGACGCGTGGAGCGGTCGGGGCTCGGAAACGGCGGGTGGACCGATTGGGGCTCAGGAGGCCGCGCGTGGGCCGATCGCGGCTCGGCGCCACCACGTGGACGGATCGGGGCTCAGGAGGCTGCGCGTGGTCCGATCATGGCTCGGCGACGGCGCGTGGACCGATCGCGGCTCGGAGACGGCGCGTGGAACGATCGGGGCTCAGGAGACGGTGCGTGAACCAATCGGCGCTCGGACACGGCGCGTGGACCGATCGTGGCTTACGAGAAGGCGCGTGGAACGATCGGGGCTCAGGAGACGGCGCGTGGATCGATCGGTGCTCGAAGACGACGCGTGGACCGATCGCGGCTCAGGAGACGGTGCGTGGATCGATCGGGGCTCGGAAACGGTGGGTGGACCGATCGGGGCTCAGCAGACGGCGCGTGGACCGATAGGGCTCAGGAGGCCGCGCGTGGACCGATCGGGGCTCGGCGACGGCGCCCGGACCGATCGAGGCTCGGCGACGACGCGTGTACGGATCGGGGACTAGGGGACGACACGTGAACCGATCGGGGCTCAGGCGACGGCGTGTGGACTGATCGGGGATCGGAAACGATGCGTTAACCGAGCGGGGCTTAGGAGACGATGCGTGGAGCGATCGCTGCTCGGAGACGGCGCGTGGAACGATCGGGGCTCAGGAGACGGCGAGTGAACTGGTCGGGGCTCGGAGACGGCGCGTGGAACGATCGGGGCTCAGGAGACGGTGCGTGAACCAATCGGTGCTCGAAGACGACGCGAGGACCGATCGGAGCTCAGGAGACGGCGCGTGGAGCGATCGGGGCTCAGGAGAAGACGCGTGGATCGATCGGGTCTCAGGAGACGACGCGTCGACGGATCGGGGCTCGGCGAGTGCGCGTGGACGTATCGGGGTTCAGGAGACGGGGCGTGGAACGATCGGGGCTCGGAGACGGCGCGTTAACCGATCGGGGCTTAGGAGACGATGCGTGGACCGATCGCGGTTCGGAGAGGGCACGTGAACCGACCGGGGCTCAGGAGGATGCTCGTGGACCGATCGAGGCTCGGCTACGGCGCGTGGACCCATCGGGGCTCAGGAGGCGGTGCGTGGACCCATCGGGACTCGGAGACGACGCGTGGAACGATCCGGGCACAGGAGACGGCGCGTCGACCGACCGGAGGTCAGGAGGCGACGCGTGGACCCATCGGGGCTCGGAGACGGCACGTGGACCGATCGGGGCTTAGGACCCGACGCGTGGGCTGATCGGGGTGCAGGAGACGGGGCGTGGACCGATCGAGGCTTAGGAGACGATACGTGGAGCGATCGGGGCTCAGGAGGCGGCGCGTGGATCGATCGGGGCTCAGGAGACGCCGCGTGGACCGATCGCGTATTAGGGGACGACGCATCGACCGATCGGTGCTCGGAGTCGGCGCGTGGATGGACCATCGCTTAGAATGCGGCACGTGTACCGATCGGGGCTCGGAGACGGCGTGTGGACCGATCGGGGCTCGGAGAGGGCGCGTTAACCGATCGGCGCTTAGGAGACGATGCGTGCACCGATCGGGGCTCGGAGATGGCACGTGGACCGATCGGGGCTCGGAGACGGCGCGTTAACCGATCGGGGCTTAGGAGCCGACACGTGGACCGATCGGGACTCAGAAGGCGGCGCCTGGACCGATCGTGGCTCAGGAGACGGCGCATGGACGGGTCGGGGCTTAGGAGACTCGCGTAGATCGATCGGGGCTCCGGAGGCGGCACGTGGACCGATCGGGGATCAGGAGACGGTACGTGGACCGATCGCGGCTCGGAGATGGCGTGTGGACCGATCGGGGCTTCGGAGACGGTACATGGACCGATCGGGGCTCGGAGACGGCGCGAGGACCGACCGGGGCTCAGGAGACGGCGCATGGACCGACCGGAGCTCAGGAGATTCGCGTGGATCGATCCGGGCTCCGGAGGCGGCGTGTGGACCGATCGGGGCTTCGGAGACGGTACATGGACCGATCGGGGCTCGGAGACGGCGCGTGAACCGACCGGGGCTCAGGAGGCCGCGCGTGGACCGATCGAGGCTCAGGAGGCCACGCCTGGACCGTTCGGGGCTCCGCGACGGCGCGTGGACCGATAGGGGCTTAGGAGACGGCGCGTGGAACGATCGGGGCTCGGAGACGGGGCGTGGAATGATCGTGGCTCACGAGATAGCGCGTGGACGGGTCGGGGCTTAGGAGACTCGCGTAGATCGATCGGGGCTCCGGAGGCGGCACGTGGACCGATCGGGGATCAGGAGACGGTGCGTGGACCGATCGCGGCTCGGAGATTGCGCGTGGCCCGATCGGCGCTTAGGAGACGACGCGTGGACCGATCGGGGCTTAGGAGACGACGCGTAGACCGATCGGGGCTCACGAGACAGCGCGTGGACCGATTGGGGCTCAGGAAGCAGCGCCTGGACCAATCGTGGCTCGGAGACGGCGCGAGGAGGCATCTGGGCTTGGAAGACGACGCGTGGATCGATCGGGGCTTAGGAGACGGCGCGTGGACCGATCGGGGCTTAGGAGCCGACGCGTGGACCGATCGTGGCTCAGGAGGCCACGCCTGGACCGATCGGGGCTCCGCGACGGCGCGTGGACCGATAGGGGCTTAGGAGACGGCGCGTGGACCGATCGGGGCTCGGAGACGGGGCGTGGAATGATCGTGGCTCACGAGATGGCGCGTGAAATGATCGGCGCTCTGAGACGGCGCGTAGACCGATTGGGGCTTACGAGACGGCGCGTGGACCGAACGGGGCTCGGAGACGACGCACGGACCGATCGGGGCTCGGAAACGGCGCGTGGACCGTTCGGGGCTTAGGAGACGGCGCGTGGACCGATCGGGGCTTAGGAGCCGACGCGTGGACCGATCGTGGCTCAGGAGACGTCGCGTGGACCGATCGGTGCTCGGAGACTGCGCGTGGACGGACCGCGGCTTAGAATGCGGCACGCGGACCGATCGGGGATCGGAGACGGCGTGTGGACGTATCGGGGCTTAGGAGACGATGCGTGGACCGATCGGGGCTCAGGAGACGGCGCGTGGACCGCCGGGGGTTAGGAGACCACGCGGAGAGCGATCGCGGCTCAGGAGAAGGGGTGTGGACCGATCGGGGCTCAGGAGACGGCGCGTAGACCGATCGCGGCTCGTAAATGACGCGTCAACCGATCGGGACTTAGGAGACGATGCGGGGATCGATCGGGGCTCGGCGACTGCGCGTGGACCGACTGGAGCTCAGGAGGTTGCTCGTGGACCAATGGGGGTTCGGGCGACGGCGCGTGGACCAATTGGGGTTCGGGCGACGGCCCGTGGACCAATTGGGGTTCGGGCGACGGCGCGTGGACCAATCGGTGCTCGGAGACGGCGCGTGGACCGATCGGGGCATAGGAGACGACGCGTGGACCGATCGGGGCTCAAGAGATGGCGCGCGGACCGACCGGGGCTCAGGCGACTCGCGTGGAACGACCGGGGCTTTGGAGGCGGCGCGTGAACCGATCGGGGCTTGATGACATCGCGTTTACCGATCGCGGTTCGGAGACGGCCCGTGGACAGATCGGGGCTTAGGAGACGGCGCGTGGACCTAACGGGGCTCAGGAGACGGCGCGTGGACCGGTCGGGGCTTAGGAGACGACGCCTGGACCGATCGGGGCTTAGGAGGCGGCGTGTGCAACGATCGGTGCTCAGGGGACGGCGCGTGCACCAATCGGCGCTCGAAGACGGCGCGTCGAGCGATCGGGGCTCAGGAGACGACGCGTGGACGGACCGTGGCTTAGAATGCGTCACGCGGACCGATCGGCGATCGGATACGGCGCGTCGAGCGATCGGCGCCCCGAGACGGCGCGTGGACCGATCGGGGATGAAGAGAAGGCGCGTGGACCGATCGGGGCTTAGGAGACGGCGCGTAGACCGATCGGGGCTCGGAGACGGCGCGTGGAACGATCGGGGCTCAGGTGACGGCGCGTGAACCGATCGGCGCTCGGAGACGGCGCGTGGACCGATCGGGGCTTAGCAGAAGGCGCTTGGACCGATCGGGGCTTAGGAGACGGCGCGTGGACCGATCGGAGCTCGGAGACGGCGCGTGGAACGATCGGGGCTCAGGAGACGGCGCGTGAACCGATCGGCGCTCGGAGACGGCGCGTGGATCGATCTGGGCTCGCAGACAGCGCGTGGACCGACTGGGGCACAGGCGGTGGCGCGTGGACCAATTGGGGTTCGGCGACGGCGCGTGGACGATCCGGGCTCAGGAGATGGCGCGTGGACCGATCGGGGCTCAGGTGACGGCGCATGGAGCGATCGGGGCTCAGGAGACGGCGCGTGAACTAATCGGCGCTCGGAGACGGCGCGTGGACCGATCGGGGCTGAGGAGAAGGCGCGTGGTCCGATCGGGGGTTATGAGACGGCGCGTGGACCGATCGGGGCTCGGAGATGGCACGTGGAATGATCGGGGCTTAGGAGATGGCGTGTGGACCGATCGGAGATCAGGAGACGACGCGTGGACCGAGAGGGCTCAGGCAGCGGCGCCTGGACCGATCGTAGCTCGAAGACGGCGCGTGGAGGCATCGGGGCTAAGAAGACGACGCATGGATCGAGCGGTGCTCAGAAAACGGCGCGTGGACCGATCCAGGCTCGGAGACGACGCGTTTGCGGATCGGGGATCAGGAGACGACGCGTGGAATGATCCGGGCTCAGGAGACGAAGCGTGGACCGATCGGGGCTCGGAGATGGCGTGTGGAACGATCGGGGCTCGGGTGACGGCGCGTGAACCGATCGGCGCTCGGGGACGGCGCGTGGATCGATCGGGGATCGGAGACGGCACGTGGAACGATCGCGGCTCGGAGTCGACGCGTTAGCCGATCGGGGCTTAGGCGACGATGCGTGGACCGATCGGGGCTCGGAGACGGAGCGTGGACCGACCGGGGCTTAGGAGACGGCGCGTGGACCGATCGGAGATCAGGAGTTGACCCGTGGACCGATCGGGGTTGTGGAAGCGGCGCACGGACCGATCGTGGCTCGGAGACGCCGCGTGGAGGCATCGGGGCTTTGAAGACGACGCGTGGACCGATCGGGGCTCAGATACGGCGCGTGAACCGACCGGGGCTCAGGAGGCCGCGCGTGGACCGATCGCGGCTCGGCGACGGCGCGTGGACCGATCGGGGCTCGCAGACGACGCGTAGACCGATCGGTGCTCGGAGACAGCGCGTGGACCGACTGGGGCGTAGCAGACGATGCGTAGACCGATCGGGCCTCGGAGACGGCGCGTGGAACGATCGGAGCAAAGGAGACAGCGCGTGCATCGATCGGGGCTTAGGAGGCGGCGCGTGGACCGATTGGGGCTTAGGAGACGGCGCGAGGACCGATCGGGGCTCAGGAAGCGACGCCTAGACCGATCGTGGCTCGGAGACGGCGCGTGGAGGCATCGGGGCTAAGAAGACGACGCAGGGACCGAGCGGGGCTCAGGAGACGGCGCGAGGAGCGATCGCGGCTCAGGAGAAGACGCGTCAATTGATCGGGGCTCAGAAATCGGCGCGTGGAGCGATCGGGGCTCAGGAGACGACGCGTGGATCGATTGGGGCTTACGAGACGGCGCGTGGACCGAACGGGGCTCGGAGACGACGCACGGACCGATCGGGGCTCGGAAACGGCGCGTGGACCGTTCGGGGCTTAGGAGACGGCGCGTGGACCGATCGGGGCTTAGGAGCCGACGCGTGGACCGATCGTGGCTCAGGAGACGTCGCGTGGACCGATCGGTGCTCGGAGACTGCGCGTGGACGGACCGCGGCTTAGAATGCGGCACGCGGACCGATCGGGGATCGGAGACGGCGTGTGGACGTATCGGGGCTTAGGAGACGATGCGTGGACCGATCGGGGCTCAGGAGACGGCGCGTGGACCGGTCGGGGCTTAGGAGACGACGCGGAGAGCGATCGCGGCTCAGGAGAAGGGGTGTGGACCGATCGGGGCTCAGGAGACGGCGCGTAGACCGATCGCGGCTCGTAAATGACGCGTCAACCGATCGGGACTTAGGAGACGATGCGGGGATCGATCGGGGCTCGGCGACTGCGCGTGGACCGACTGGAGCTCAGGAGGTTGCTCGTGGACCAATGGGGGTTCGGGCGACGGCGCGTGGACCAATTGGGGTTCGGGCGACGGCCCGTGGACCAATTGGGGTTCGGGCGACGGCGCGTGGACCAATCGGTGCTCGGAGACGGCGCGTGGAACGACCGGGGCTTTGGAGGCGGCGCGTGAACCGATCGGGGCTTGATGACATCGCGTTTACCGATCGCGGTTCGGAGACGGCCCGTGGACAGATCGGGGCTTAGGAGACGGCGCGTGGACCTAACGGGGCTCAGGAGACGGCGCGTGGACCGGTCGGGGCTTAGGAGACGACGCCTGGACCGATCGGGGCTTAGGAGGCGGCGTGTGCAACGATCGGTGCTCAGGGGACGGCGCGTGCACCAATCGGCGCTCGAAGACGGCGCGTCGAGCGATCGGGGCTCAGGAGACGACGCGTGGACGGACCGTGGCTTAGAATGCGTCACGCGGACCGATCGGCGATCGGATACGGCGCGTCGAGCGATCGGCGCCCCGAGACGGCGCGTGGACCGATCGGGGATGAAGAGAAGGCGCGTGGACCGATCGGGGCTTAGGAGACGGCGCGTAGACCGATCGGGGCTCGGAGACGGCGCGTGGAACGATCGGGGCTCAGGTGACGGCGCGTGAACCGATCGGCGCTCGGAGACGGCGCGTGGACCGATCGGGGCTTAGCAGAAGGCGCTTGGACCGATCGGGGCTTAGGAGACGGCGCGTGGACCGATCGGAGCTCGGAGACGGCGCGTGGAACGATCGGGGCTCAGGAGACGGCGCGTGAACCGATCGGCGCTCGGAGACGGCGCGTGGATCGATCTGGGCTCGCAGACAGCGCGTGGACCGACTGGGGCACAGGCGGTGGCGCGTGGACCAATTGGGGTTCGGCGACGGCGCGTGGACGATCCGGGCTCAGGAGATGGCGCGTGGACCGATCGGGGCTCAGGTGACGGCGCATGGAGCGATCGGGGCTCAGGAGACGGCGCGTGAACTAATCGGCGCTCGGAGACGGCGCGTGGACCGATCGGGGCTGAGGAGAAGGCGCGTGGTCCGATCGGGGGTTATGAGACGGCGCGTGGACCGATCGGGGCTCGGAGATGGCACGTGGAATGATCGGGGCTTAGGAGATGGCGTGTGGACCGATCGGAGATCAGGAGACGACGCGTGGACCGAGAGGGCTCAGGCAGCGGCGCCTGGACCGATCGTAGCTCGAAGACGGCGCGTGGAGGCATCGGGGCTAAGAAGACGACGCATGGATCGAGCGGTGCTCAGAAAACGGCGCGTGGACCGATCCAGGTTCGGAGACGACGCGTTTGCGGATCGGGGATCAGGAGACGACGCGTGGAATGATCCGGGCTCAGGAGACGAAGCGTGGATCGATCGGGGCTCGGAGATGGCGTGTGGAACGATCGGGGCTCGGGTGACGGCGCGTGAACCGATCGGCGCTCGGGGACGGCGCGTGGATCGATCGGGGATCGGAGACGGCGCGTGGAACGATCGGGGCTCGGCGCCACCACGTGGACGGATCGGGGCTCAGGAGGCTGCGCGTGGTCCGATCATGGCTCGGCGACGGCGCGTGGACCGATCGCGGCTCGGAGACGGCGCGTGGAACGATCGGGGCTCAGGAGACGGTGCGTGAACCAATCGGCGCTCGGACACGGCGCGTGGACCGATCGTGGCTTACGAGAAGGCGCGTGGAACGATCGGGGCTCAGGAGACGGCGCGTGGATCGATCGGTGCTCGAAGACGACGCGTGGACCGATCGCGGCTCAGGAGACGGTGCGTGGATCGATCGGGGCTCGGAAACGGTGGGTGGACCGATCGGGGCTCAGCAGACGGCGCGTGGACCGATAGGGCTCAGGAGGCCGCGCGTGGACCGATCGGGGCTCGGCGACGGCGCCCGGACCGATCGAGGCTCGGCGACGACGCGTGTACGGATCGGGGACTAGGGGACGACACGTGAACCGATCGGGGCTCAGGCGACGGCGTGTGGACTGATCGGGGATCGGAAACGATGCGTTAACCGAGCGGGGCTTAGGAGACGATGCGTGGAGCGATCGCTGCTCGGAGACGGCGCGTGGAACGATCGGGGCTCAGGAGACGGCGAGTGAACTGGTCGGGGCTCGGAGACGGCGCGTGGAACGATCGGGGCTCAGGAGACGGTGCGTGAACCAATCGGTGCTCGAAGACGACGCGAGGACCGATCGGAGCTCAGGAGACGGCGCGTGGAGCGATCGGGGCTCAGGAGAAGACGCGTGGATCGATCGGGTCTCAGGAGACGACGCGTCGACGGATCGGGGCTCGGCGAGTGCGCGTGGACGTATCGGGGTTCAGGAGACGGGGCGTGGAACGATCGGGGCTCGGAGACGGCGCGTTAACCGATCGGGGCTTAGGAGACGATGCGTGGACCGATCGCGGTTCGGAGAGGGCACGTGAACCGACCGGGGCTCAGGAGGATGCTCGTGGACCGATCGAGGCTCGGCTACGGCGCGTGGACCCATCGGGGCTCAGGAGGCGGTGCGTGGACCCATCGGGACTCGGAGACGACGCGTGGAACGATCCGGGCACAGGAGACGGCGCGTCGACCGACCGGAGGTCAGGAGGCGACGCGTGGACCCATCGGGGCTCGGAGACGGCACGTGGACCGATCGGGGCTTAGGACCCGACGCGTGGGCTGATCGGGGTGCAGGAGACGGGGCGTGGACCGATCGAGGCTTAGGAGACGATACGTGGAGCGATCGGGGCTCAGGAGGCGGCGCGTGGATCGATCGGGGCTCAGGAGACGCCGCGTGGACCGATCGCGTATTAGGGGACGACGCATCGACCGATCGGTGCTCGGAGTCGGCGCGTGGATGGACCATCGCTTAGAATGCGGCACGTGTACCGATCGGGGCTCGGAGACGGCGTGTGGACCGATCGGGGCTCGGAGAGGGCGCGTTAACCGATCGGCGCTTAGGAGACGATGCGTGCACCGATCGGGGCTCGGAGATGGCACGTGGACCGATCGGGGCTCGGAGACGGCGCGTTAACCGATCGGGGCTTAGGAGCCGACACGTGGACCGATCGGGACTCAGAAGGCGGCGCCTGGACCGATCGTGGCTCAGGAGACGGCGCATGGACGGGTCGGGGCTTAGGAGACTCGCGTAGATCGATCGGGGCTCCGGAGGCGGCACGTGGACCGATCGGGGATCAGGAGACGGTACGTGGACCGATCGCGGCTCGGAGATGGCGTGTGGACCGATCGGGGCTTCGGAGACGGTACATGGACCGATCGGGGCTCGGAGACGGCGCGAGGACCGACCGGGGCTCAGGAGACGGCGCATGGACCGACCGGAGCTCAGGAGATTCGCGTGGATCGATCCGGGCTCCGGAGGCGGCGTGTGGACCGATCGGGGCTTCGGAGACGGTACATGGACCGATCGGGGCTCGGAGACGGCGCGTGAACCGACCGGGGCTCAGGAGGCCGCGCGTGGACCGATCGAGGCTCAGGAGGCCACGCCTGGACCGTTCGGGGCTCCGCGACGGCGCGTGGACCGATAGGGGCTTAGGAGACGGCGCGTGGAACGATCGGGGCTCGGAGACGGGGCGTGGAATGATCGTGGCTCACGAGATAGCGCGTGGACGGGTCGGGGCTTAGGAGACTCGCGTAGATCGATCGGGGCTCCGGAGGCGGCACGTGGACCGATCGGGGATCAGGAGACGGTGCGTGGACCGATCGCGGCTCGGAGATTGCGCGTGGCCCGATCGGCGCTTAGGAGACGACGCGTGGACCGATCGGGGCTTAGGAGACGACGCGTAGACCGATCGGGGCTCACGAGACAGCGCGTGGACCGATTGGGGCTCAGGAAGCAGCGCCTGGACCAATCGTGGCTCGGAGACGGCGCGAGGAGGCATCTGGGCTTGGAAGACGACGCGTGGATCGATCGGGGCTTAGGAGACGGCGCGTGGACCGATCGGGGCTTAGGAGCCGACGCGTGGACCGATCGTGGCTCAGGAGGCCACGCCTGGACCGATCGGGGCTCCGCGACGGCGCGTGGACCGATAGGGGCTTAGGAGACGGCGCGTGGACCGATCGGGGCTCGGAGACGGGGCGTGGAATGATCGTGGCTCACGAGATGGCGCGTGAAATGATCGGCGCTCTGAGACGGCGCGTAGACCGATTGGGGCTTACGAGACGGCGCGTGGACCGAACGGGGCTCGGAGACGACGCACGGACCGATCGGGGCTCGGAAACGGCGCGTGGACCGTTCGGGGCTTAGGAGACGGCGCGTGGACCGATCGGGGCTTAGGAGCCGACGCGTGGACCGATCGTGGCTCAGGAGACGTCGCGTGGACCGATCGGTGCTCGGAGACTGCGCGTGGACGGACCGCGGCTTAGAATGCGGCACGCGGACCGATCGGGGATCGGAGACGGCGTGTGGACGTATCGGGGCTTAGGAGACGATGCGTGGACCGATCGGGGCTCAGGAGACGGCGCGTGGACCGCCGGGGGTTAGGAGACCACGCGGAGAGCGATCGCGGCTCAGGAGAAGGGGTGTGGACCGATCGGGGCTCAGGAGACGGCGCGTAGACCGATCGCGGCTCGTAAATGACGCGTCAACCGATCGGGACTTAGGAGACGATGCGGGGATCGATCGGGGCTCGGCGACTGCGCGTGGACCGACTGGAGCTCAGGAGGTTGCTCGTGGACCAATGGGGGTTCGGGCGACGGCGCGTGGACCAATTGGGGTTCGGGCGACGGCCCGTGGACCAATTGGGGTTCGGGCGACGGCGCGTGGACCAATCGGTGCTCGGAGACGGCGCGTGGACCGATCGGGGCATAGGAGACGACGCGTGGACCGATCGGGGCTCAAGAGATGGCGCGCGGACCGACCGGGGCTCAGGCGACTCGCGTGGAACGACCGGGGCTTTGGAGGCGGCGCGTGAACCGATCGGGGCTTGATGACATCGCGTTTACCGATCGCGGTTCGGAGACGGCCCGTGGACAGATCGGGGCTTAGGAGACGGCGCGTGGACCTAACGGGGCTCAGGAGACGGCGCGTGGACCGGTCGGGGCTTAGGAGACGACGCCTGGACCGATCGGGGCTTAGGAGGCGGCGTGTGCAACGATCGGTGCTCAGGGGACGGCGCGTGCACCAATCGGCGCTCGAAGACGGCGCGTCGAGCGATCGGGGCTCAGGAGACGACGCGTGGACGGACCGTGGCTTAGAATGCGTCACGCGGACCGATCGGCGATCGGATACGGCGCGTCGAGCGATCGGCGCCCCGAGACGGCGCGTGGACCGATCGGGGATGAAGAGAAGGCGCGTGGACCGATCGGGGCTTAGGAGACGGCGCGTAGACCGATCGGGGCTCGGAGACGGCGCGTGGAACGATCGGGGCTCAGGTGACGGCGCGTGAACCGATCGGCGCTCGGAGACGGCGCGTGGACCGATCGGGGCTTAGCAGAAGGCGCTTGGACCGATCGGGGCTTAGGAGACGGCGCGTGGACCGATCGGAGCTCGGAGACGGCGCGTGGAACGATCGGGGCTCAGGAGACGGCGCGTGAACCGATCGGCGCTCGGAGACGGCGCGTGGATCGATCTGGGCTCGCAGACAGCGCGTGGACCGACTGGGGCACAGGCGGTGGCGCGTGGACCAATTGGGGTTCGGCGACGGCGCGTGGACGATCCGGGCTCAGGAGATGGCGCGTGGACCGATCGGGGCTCAGGTGACGGCGCATGGAGCGATCGGGGCTCAGGAGACGGCGCGTGAACTAATCGGCGCTCGGAGACGGCGCGTGGACCGATCGGGGCTGAGGAGAAGGCGCGTGGTCCGATCGGGGGTTATGAGACGGCGCGTGGACCGATCGGGGCTCGGAGATGGCACGTGGAATGATCGGGGCTTAGGAGATGGCGTGTGGACCGATCGGAGATCAGGAGACGACGCGTGGACCGAGAGGGCTCAGGCAGCGGCGCCTGGACCGATCGTAGCTCGAAGACGGCGCGTGGAGGCATCGGGGCTAAGAAGACGACGCATGGATCGAGCGGTGCTCAGAAAACGGCGCGTGGACCGATCCAGGCTCGGAGACGACGCGTTTGCGGATCGGGGATCAGGAGACGACGCGTGGAATGATCCGGGCTCAGGAGACGAAGCGTGGACCGATCGGGGCTCGGAGATGGCGTGTGGAACGATCGGGGCTCGGGTGACGGCGCGTGAACCGATCGGCGCTCGGGGACGGCGCGTGGATCGATCGGGGATCGGAGACGGCACGTGGAACGATCGCGGCTCGGAGTCGACGCGTTAGCCGATCGGGGCTTAGGCGACGATGCGTGGACCGATCGGGGCTCGGAGACGGAGCGTGGACCGACCGGGGCTTAGGAGACGGCGCGTGGACCGATCGGAGATCAGGAGTTGACCCGTGGACCGATCGGGGTTGTGGAAGCGGCGCACGGACCGATCGTGGCTCGGAGACGCCGCGTGGAGGCATCGGGGCTTTGAAGACGACGCGTGGACCGATCGGGGCTCAGATACGGCGCGTGAACCGACCGGGGCTCAGGAGGCCGCGCGTGGACCGATCGCGGCTCGGCGACGGCGCGTGGACCGATCGGGGCTCGCAGACGACGCGTAGACCGATCGGTGCTCGGAGACAGCGCGTGGACCGACTGGGGCGTAGCAGACGATGCGTAGACCGATCGGGCCTCGGAGACGGCGCGTGGAACGATCGGAGCAAAGGAGACAGCGCGTGCATCGATCGGGGCTTAGGAGGCGGCGCGTGGACCGATTGGGGCTTAGGAGACGGCGCGAGGACCGATCGGGGCTCAGGAAGCGACGCCTAGACCGATCGTGGCTCGGAGACGGCGCGTGGAGGCATCGGGGCTAAGAAGACGACGCAGGGACCGAGCGGGGCTCAGGAGACGGCGCGAGGAGCGATCGCGGCTCAGGAGAAGACGCGTCAATTGATCGGGGCTCAGAAATCGGCGCGTGGAGCGATCGGGGCTCAGGAGACGACGCGTGGATCGATTGGGGCTTACGAGACGGCGCGTGGACCGAACGGGGCTCGGAGACGACGCACGGACCGATCGGGGCTCGGAAACGGCGCGTGGACCGTTCGGGGCTTAGGAGACGGCGCGTGGACCGATCGGGGCTTAGGAGCCGACGCGTGGACCGATCGTGGCTCAGGAGACGTCGCGTGGACCGATCGGTGCTCGGAGACTGCGCGTGGACGGACCGCGGCTTAGAATGCGGCACGCGGACCGATCGGGGATCGGAGACGGCGTGTGGACGTATCGGGGCTTAGGAGACGATGCGTGGACCGATCGGGGCTCAGGAGACGGCGCGTGGACCGGTCGGGGCTTAGGAGACGACGCGGAGAGCGATCGCGGCTCAGGAGAAGGGGTGTGGACCGATCGGGGCTCAGGAGACGGCGCGTAGACCGATCGCGGCTCGTAAATGACGCGTCAACCGATCGGGACTTAGGAGACGATGCGGGGATCGATCGGGGCTCGGCGACTGCGCGTGGACCGACTGGAGCTCAGGAGGTTGCTCGTGGACCAATGGGGGTTCGGGCGACGGCGCGTGGACCAATTGGGGTTCGGGCGACGGCCCGTGGACCAATTGGGGTTCGGGCGACGGCGCGTGGACCAATCGGTGCTCGGAGACGGCGCGTGGAACGACCGGGGCTTTGGAGGCGGCGCGTGAACCGATCGGGGCTTGATGACATCGCGTTTACCGATCGCGGTTCGGAGACGGCCCGTGGACAGATCGGGGCTTAGGAGACGGCGCGTGGACCTAACGGGGCTCAGGAGACGGCGCGTGGACCGGTCGGGGCTTAGGAGACGACGCCTGGACCGATCGGGGCTTAGGAGGCGGCGTGTGCAACGATCGGTGCTCAGGGGACGGCGCGTGCACCAATCGGCGCTCGAAGACGGCGCGTCGAGCGATCGGGGCTCAGGAGACGACGCGTGGACGGACCGTGGCTTAGAATGCGTCACGCGGACCGATCGGCGATCGGATACGGCGCGTCGAGCGATCGGCGCCCCGAGACGGCGCGTGGACCGATCGGGGATGAAGAGAAGGCGCGTGGACCGATCGGGGCTTAGGAGACGGCGCGTAGACCGATCGGGGCTCGGAGACGGCGCGTGGAACGATCGGGGCTCAGGTGACGGCGCGTGAACCGATCGGCGCTCGGAGACGGCGCGTGGACCGATCGGGGCTTAGCAGAAGGCGCTTGGACCGATCGGGGCTTAGGAGACGGCGCGTGGACCGATCGGAGCTCGGAGACGGCGCGTGGAACGATCGGGGCTCAGGAGACGGCGCGTGAACCGATCGGCGCTCGGAGACGGCGCGTGGATCGATCTGGGCTCGCAGACAGCGCGTGGACCGACTGGGGCACAGGCGGTGGCGCGTGGACCAATTGGGGTTCGGCGACGGCGCGTGGACGATCCGGGCTCAGGAGATGGCGCGTGGACCGATCGGGGCTCAGGTGACGGCGCATGGAGCGATCGGGGCTCAGGAGACGGCGCGTGAACTAATCGGCGCTCGGAGACGGCGCGTGGACCGATCGGGGCTGAGGAGAAGGCGCGTGGTCCGATCGGGGGTTATGAGACGGCGCGTGGACCGATCGGGGCTCGGAGATGGCACGTGGAATGATCGGGGCTTAGGAGATGGCGTGTGGACCGATCGGAGATCAGGAGACGACGCGTGGACCGAGAGGGCTCAGGCAGCGGCGCCTGGACCGATCGTAGCTCGAAGACGGCGCGTGGAGGCATCGGGGCTAAGAAGACGACGCATGGATCGAGCGGTGCTCAGAAAACGGCGCGTGGACCGATCCAGGTTCGGAGACGACGCGTTTGCGGATCGGGGATCAGGAGACGACGCGTGGAATGATCCGGGCTCAGGAGACGAAGCGTGGACCGATCGGGGCTCGGAGATGGCGTGTGGAACGATCGGGGCTCGGGTGACGGCGCGTGAACCGATCGGCGCTCGGGGACGGCGCGTGGATCGATCGGGGATCGGAGACGGCGCGTGGAACGATCGCGGCTCGGAGTCGACGCGTTAGCCGATCGGGGCTTAGGCGACGATGCGTGGACCGATCGGGGCTCGGAGACGGAGCGTGGACCGACCGGGGCTTAGGAGACGGCGCGTGGACCGATCGGAGATCAGGAGTTGACCCGTGGACCGATCGGGGTTGTGGAAGCGGCGCACGGACCGATCGTGGCTCGGAGACGGCGCGTGGAGGCATCGGGGCTTTGAAGACGACGCGTGGACCGATCGGGGCTCAGATACGGCGCGTGAACCGACCGGGGCTCAGGAGGCCGCGCGTGGACCGATCGCGGCTCGGCGACGGCGCGTGGACCGATCGGGGCTCGCAGACGACGCGTAGACCGATCGGTGCTCGGAGACAGCGCGTGGACCGACTGGGGCGTAGCAGACGATGCGTAGACCGATCGGGCCTCGGAGACGGCGCGTGGAACGATCGGAGCAAAGGAGACAGCGCGTGCATCGATCGGGGCTTAGGAGGCGGCGCGTGGACCGATTGGGGCTTAGGAGACGGCGCGAGGACCGATCGGGGCTCAGGAAGCGACGCCTAGACCGATCGTGGCTCGGAGACGGCGCGTGGAGGCATCGGGGCTAAGAAGACGACGCAGGGACCGAGCGGGGCTCAGGAGACGGCGCGAGGAGCGATCGCGGCTCAGGAGAAGACGCGTCAATTGATCGGGGCTCAGAAATCGGCGCGTGGAGCGATCGGGGCTCAGGAGACGACGCGTGGATCGATCGGGGCTCAGGAAACGACGCGTCGACCGATCGGGGCTCAGGAGACGGCGCGCGGACCGACCGGGGCTCAGGAGCCTCGCGTGGGCCGATCATGGCTCGGCGACGGCGCGTGGACCGATCGGGGCTCGGAGACGACGCGTGGACCGATGGGGGCTCGGATACGGCGCGTGAACCAACCGGGGCTCAGGAGGCCGCGCGTGGACCGATCATGGCTCGGCGACAGCGCGTGGACCGATCGCGGATCGGAGACGGCGCGTTAACCGATCGGGGCTTAGGAGACGATGCGTGAACTGATCGGGGCTCGGAGACGGCGAGTGGACCCATCGGGGCTCGGAGACGACGCGTGTACGGATCGGGGCTTGATGACGGCGGCTTTACCGATCGCGGCACGGAGACGGCCCGTGGACAGATCGGGGCTTAGGAGACGGCGCGTGGACCGATCGGGGCTCAGGAGACGGCGCGTGGACCGGTCGGGGCTTAGGAGACGACGCCTGGACCGATCGGGGCTTAGGAGGCGGCGTGTGGGACGTTCGGGGCTCAGGAGACGGCGTGTGGCGCGATCGGGGCTCAGGAGCCGACGCGTGGATCGATCGGGGCTCAGGAGACGACGCGTCGACCAATCGGGGCTCAGGAGACGGCGCGCGGACCGACTGGGGCTCAGGAGACTCGCGTGGATCGTTCGGGGCTCCGGAGGCGCCGCGTGGACCGATTGAGATCAGGAGACGGTGCGTGAACCGTTCGGGGCTCGGAGACGGCGCGTTGACCGATCGGGGCTCAGGAGACGGCGCGTGGACCGATCGCGGCTCGGAGACGGCGCGTGGAACGATCGGGGCTCAGGAGACGACGCGTGGACCGATCGGGCGTAGGAGACGACGCGTGTGCCTATCGGGGCTCACGACACAGCGTGTGGACCGATTGGGGCTCAGGAGACGCCGCGTGGAACGATCGGGGCTCGGAGACGGCGCGTGGAACAATCGGGGCTCAGGAGATTCGCGTGGATCGATCGGGGCTCCGTAGGCGGCGCGTGGACCGACCGGAGCTCAGGAGGCCGCGCGAGAACCGATCGCGGCTCGGCGACGGCGCGTGGACCGATCGGGGCTCAGGAGGCCGCGCGTGGACCGATCATGGCTCGGCGACGGCGCGTAGACCGATCGGGGCTCGGAGACGACGTGTGGACCGATCAGGGCTCGGAGACAGCGCGTGGACCGATTGGGGCTCGGATACGGCGCGTGAACCAATCGGGGCTCAGGAGGCCGCGCGTGGACCGATCGCGGCTCGGCGACGGCGCGTGGACCGATCGGGGCTCAGGAGGCCGCGCGTGGACTCATCATGGCTCGGCGACGGCGCGTGGACCGATCGGGGCTCGGAGACGACGCGTAGACCGATCGGTGTTGGGAGACGGCACGTGGACCAATGGTGGCTTAGGAGACGACGCGTGGACTGATCGGGGCTCAGGAGACGGCGCGTGGACCGATCGGGGCTCAGGAGACGGCGCGTTTACCGATTGGGGCTCGAATACGGCGCGTGAGCCAATCGGGGCTCAGGAGGCCGCGCGTGGACCGATCGCGGCTCGGCGACGGCGCGTGGACCGATCGGGGCTCAGGAGGCCGCGCGTGGACCGATCATGGCTCGGCGACGGCACGTGGACCGATCGGGGCTCGGAGACGGCGCGTGGACCGATCGTGGCTCGGAGACGGCGCGTGGAGGCATCGGGGTTAAGAAGACGACGCATCGACCGAGCGGGGTTCAGGAGACGGCGCGAGGAGCGATCGGGGCTCAGGAGAAGACGCGTCAATTGATCGGGGCTCAGGACAGGACGCGGCGACGGATCGGGGCTTAGAGACGGCGCGTGGACCGATCGGGGTTTAGGAGACGACGCGTGGACCGATCGGGGCTCAAGAGACAGCGCGTGGACCGATCGGGACTCAGGAGACGGCGCGTGGACCGGTCGGGGCTTAGGAGACTCGCGTGGACCGATTGGGACTCAGGCGGTTGCGCGTGGATCAATTGGGGTTCGGCGACGGCGCGTGGACCGATCGCGGTGCGGAGACGGCCCGTGGACAGATCGGGGCTTAGGAGACGGCGCGTGGACCGATCGGGGCTCAGGAGACGGCGCGTGGACCGGTCGGGGCTTAGGAGACGACGCCTGGACCGATCGGGGCTTAGGAGGCGGCGTGTGGAACGATCGGGGCTCAGGATACAGCGCGTGGACCGATCGGGGCTCGGAGACGGCGCGTGGAACGATCGGAGCACAGGAGACGGCGCGTGAACCGAGCGGCGCTCGGAGACGGCGCGTGGATCGATCGGGGCTTAGGAGACGGCGCGTGGACCGATCGGGGCTTAGGAGACGGCGGGTGGACCGATCGGGGCTCAGGAAGCGGCGCCTGCACCGATCGGGGCTCGGAGACGGTGCGTGGAGGCATCGGGGCTTAGAAGACGACGCATGGACCGATCGGGGCTCAGGAGGCGGCGCGTGGACCGATCGGTGCTCGCAGACTGCGCGTGGACGGACCGCGACTTAGAATGCAGCACGCGGACGGATCGGGGATCGGAGACGGCGTATGGACGTATCGGGGCTTAGGAGACGATACGTGGACCGATCGGGGGTCAGGAGACGGCGCGTGGACCGACTGGGGCTCAGGAGGTTGCGCCTGGACGAATTGGGGTTCGGCGACGGCGCGTGGACCGACCGGGGCTCAGGAGACCGCGCGTGGACCGATCGGGGCTCGGCGACTACGCGTAGGCGGATCTGGGCTCAGGAGACGGCGCGTACACCGATCGCGGCTCGGCGACGGCGCGTGGACCGATCGAGGCTCGGAGACGACGAGTATACGGATCGGGGATTAGGGGCCGACGCGTGGACTGATCCGGGCTCAGGAGACGGCGCGTGGATCGATCAGGGCTCGGAGACGGCGCTTGGAACGATCGGGGCTCAGGAGACGGCGAGTGGACTAATAGGAGCTCGGAGACGGCGCATAGAATGATCGGGGCTCAGGAGATGGTGCGTGAACCAATCGGTGCTCGGAGAAGGCGCTGACCGATCGTGGCTTAGGAGGACACGCCTGGACCGATTGGGGCTTAGGAGACGACGCGTGGACCGATCGGGGCTCAGGAGACGGCGCGTGGGCCGTCCGGGGCTCGGAGACGACAAGTGGAACGATCGGGGCTCAGCAGACGGCGCGTGGACCGATCGGGACTCAGGAGGCCGCGCGTGGACCGATCATGGCTCGGCGACGGCGCGTAGAACGATCGGGGCTCGGAGACGACGCGTCGACCGATCGGGGCTCGGAGACAGCGCGTGGACCGACTGGGGCTCACTCAGGCGGTTGCGCGTGGACCAATTGGGGCTCCGGAGGCGGCGCGTGGACCGATTGGGGAGCAGAAGATGGTGCGTGGACCGATCGGGGCTCGGAGACGGCGGGTGGACCGATCGGAGCTTAGAAGACGACGCGTAGACCGATTCGGGCTCAGGAGACAGCGCGTGGACCGATCGGGGCTCGGAGACGGCGCGTTAACCGATCGGCGCTCGGAGACGGCGCATCGACCGATCGGGGTTCGGTGACGGCGCGTGGACCGTCCGGGGCTCAGGAGGGGATGCGTGGACCGATCGCGGCTCTGGAGACTGCGCGTGGATCGATCGGGGCTTAGGGAACGCCGCGTCGACCGATCGGGGCTCCGGAGACGGCGCGTGAACCGACCGGGGCTCAGGAGACCGCACGTGGACCGATCGCGGCTCAGGAGACCGCGCGTGGACCGTTCGCGGCTCGGCGACGGCGCGTGGACCGATCGGGGCTCAGGAGGCCGCGCGTGGACCGATCGTGGCTCGGCGACGGCGCGTGGACCGATCGGGGCTCGGAGACGACGCGTGAACCGATCGGGGCTCGGAGACAGCGCGTGGACCGACTGGGGGTCAGGCGGTTGCGCGTGGACCAATTGGGGTTCGGCGACGGCGCGCGGACCGATCGGGGCTCGGAGACGGCGCGTTAACCGATTGGGGCTTAGGAGACGATGCGTGGTCCGATCGGGGCTCGAAGACGGCGCGTGGACCGATCGGGGCTCAGGAGAGGGCACGTGGACCGATCGGGGCTTAGGAGCCTCGCGTGGATCCATCGTGGCCCCGGAGGCGCCGCGTGGACCCATGGGGATCAGGAGACAGTGCGTGGACCGATCGGGGCTCGGAGACGGCACGTTAACCGATTGGGGCTTAGGAGACCATGCGTGGACCGATCGGGGCTCGAAGACGGCGCGTGGACCGATCGGGTCTCAGGGGGCCGCGCGTGGACAGATCATGACTCGGCGACGGCGCGTGGACCGATCGGGGCTCGGAGACGACACGTGGACCGATCGGGGCTCGGAGACAGCGCGTAGACCGACTGGTGCTCAGGAGACGGCACGTGGACCGATCGGGGCTTAGGAGCCTCGCGTGGATCGATCGGGGCCCCGGAGGCGCCGCGTGGACCCATGGGGATCAGGAGACAGTGCGTGGACCGATCAGGGTTCGGCGACGGCGCGTGGACCGACCGGGGATTAGGAGACGACGCGTCGACCGATCGGGGCTTAGGAGACGACCCGTCGACCGATCGGGGGTTAGGAGACGACGCGTGGACCGATCGGGGCTCAGGAGACGGCGCGTGGAACGATCGGGGCTCAGGAGACGGCGCGTGAAACGATCAGCGCTCTGAGACGGCGCGTGGACCGATTGTGGCTTACGAGACGGCGCGTGGAACGATCGGGGTTCAGGAGACGGCGCGTGGACCGATCGGGGATCAGGAGATGGCGCGCGGACCGACCGGGGCTCAGGCGACTCGCGTGGAACGACCGGGGCTTTGGAGGCGGCGCGTGAACCGATCGGGGCTTGATGACATCGCGTTTACCGATCGCGGTTCGGAGACGGCCCGTGGACAGATCGGGGCTTAGGAGACGGCGCGTGGACCTAACGGGGCTCAGGAGACGGCGCGTGGACCGGTCGGGGCTTAGGAGACGACGCCTGGACCGATCGGGGCTTAGGAGGCGGCGTGTGCAACGATCGGTGCTCAGGGGACGGCGCGTGCACCAATCGGCGCTCGGAGACGGCGCGTCGAGCGATCGGGGTTCAGGAGACGACGCGTGGACGGACGGTGGCTTAGAATGCGTCACGCGGACCGATCGGCGATCGGATACGGCGCGTCGAGCGATCGGGGCTCAGGAGACGACGCGTGGACGGACCGTGGCTTAGAATGCGTCACGCGGACCGATCGGCGATCGGATACGGCGTGTGGACGTATCGGGGCTTAGGAGACGATGCGTGGACCGATCGGGGCTCAGGAGACGGCGGGTGATCCGGTCGGGTCTTAGGAGACGACGCGTCGACCGATCGGGGCTCAGGGAAAGGCGTGTGGACCGATCGAGGCTCAGGAGACGGCGCCTGGACCGATCGGGGCTCGGCGACTGCGCGTGGACGGATCGGGGCTCAGGAGACGGCGCGTGGGCCGATCGGGGCTCAGGAGGCCGCGCGTTAACCGATTGGGGCTTAGGAGACGATGCGTGGACCGATCGCGGCTCGGAGACGGCGTGTGAAGCGACCGGGGCTCAGGAGGCCGCGCGTGGACCGATCGAGGCTCGGCGACGGCGAGTGGACCCATCGGGGCTCGGAGACGACGCGTGTACGGATCGGGGCTTGATGACGGCGGCTTTATCGATCGCGGCTCGGAGACGGCCCGTGAACCGATCGGCGCTCGGAGACGGCATGTGGACCGATCGGGGCTTATGAGACGGCGCGTGGACCGATCGGAGATCAGGAGAAGACGCGTGCACCGATCGGGGCTCTGGAAGCGGCGCACGGACCGATCGTGGCTCGGAGACGGCGCGTGGCGGCATCGGGGCTAAGAAGACGACGCATGGACCGAGCGGGGCTCAGGAGATGGCGCGAGGAGCGATGGGGATCAGGAGACGGTGCGTGGACCGATCGGGGCTCGGAGACGCCGCTTGGACCGATCGGGGCTTAGGAGACGGCGCGTGGACCGATTGGGGCTTAGGAGACGGCGCGTGGACCGATCGGGGTTAGGAAGCGGCGCCTAGACCGATCGTGGCTCGGAGACGGCGCGTGGAGGCATCGGGGCTAAGAAGACGACACATGGATGGAGCGGGGCTCAGGAGACGGGGCGAGGAGCGATCGGGGCTCAGGAGAAGACACGTCAATTGATCGGGGCTCAGAAATCGGCGCGTGGAGCGATGGGGGCTCAGGAGACGACGCGTGGATCGATCGGGGCTCAGGAAACGACGCGTCGACCGATTGGGGCTCAGGAGCCGACGCGCGGACCGACCAGGGCTCAGGAGCCTCGCGTGGACCGATCATGGCTCGGCGACGGCGCGTGGACGGATCGGGGCTCGGAGACGACGCGTGGACCGATGGGGGCTCGGATACGGCGCGTGAACCAACCGGGGCTCAGGAGGTCGCGCGTGGACCGATGGCGGCTCGGTGACGGCGTGTGGACCGATCGGCGCTCAGGACTCTGCGCGTGGACCGATCGCGGCTCGGCGGCGGCGCGTGGACCGATCGGGGCTCGGAGACGACGCGTGAAACGATCGGCGCTCGGAGACAGCGCGTGGACCGATCGGGGCTTAGGAGAAGGCGCGTGGGCCGATCGGAGATCAGGAGACGATGCGTGGACCGATCAGAGCTCAGGAGACGGCGCGTAGAGCGATCGGCCTCGGAAACAGCGGGTGGACCGTCCGGGGCTTAGCAGACGATGCGTGGACCGATCGGGGCTCGGAAACGGCGCGTGGACCGATCGGGGCTTAGGAGACGGCGCTTGGACCGATCGGGGCTCGAAGACGACGCGTGGACCGATCGAGGCTCGGAGACAGCGCGTGGACGGACTGGGGCTCAGGCGGTTTCGCGTGGACCAACTGGGGTTCGGCGACGGCGCGTGGACCGATCGGGGCTTAGGAGGCCGCGCGTGGACCGATCGCGGCTCGGCGACGGCGCGTGGACCGATCGGGGCTCAGGAGGCCGCGCGTGGACCGATCGGAGCTCAGGAGACGGCGCGTGGGCCGATTGGGGCTCGGATACGGCGCGTGAACCAATCGGGCCTCAGGAGGCCGCGCGTGGACCGATCGCGGCTCGGCGACGGCGCGTGGACCGATTGGGGCTCAGGAGGCCGCGCGTGGACCGATCATAGCTCGGCGACGGCGCGTGGACCGATCGGGGCTCGGAGACGACGCGTGGACCGATCGGGGTTCGGCGACCGCGCGTGAACCGACTGGGGCTCAGGCGGTTGCGCGTGGACCAATTGGGGTTCGGCGACGGCGCGTGGACCGTTCGGGGCTCGGAGACGGCGCGTTAACCGATCGGGGCTTAGGAGACGATGCGTGGACCGATCGGGGCTCGGAGACGGCGCGTGGACCGATCGGGGCTCGGCGACGGCGCGTGGACAGATCGACGCTCGGAAACGACGCGTGTACGGATCGGGGCTTTGAAGACGACGCGTGGTCCGATCGTGGCTCAAGAAACGGCGTGTGGAGCGATCGGGGCTCAGGAAACGACGCGTCGACCGATCAGGGCTCAGGTGACGGCGCGTGGACCGACCGGGGCTCAGGAGACAGCGCGTGAAATGATCGGCGTTCGGAGATGGCGCGTGGACCGATTGGGGCTTAAGAGACGACGGGTGGACCGATCGGGGCTTAGGAGACGGTACGTGAATCGATCGGGGCACAGGAGACGGCGCGTGAGCCGGTCGGGGCTTAGGAGACGACGCCTGGACCGATCGGGGCTCAGGAAACGGCGCGTGGACCGATTGGAGCTCGGAGACAACGCGTGGACCGACTGGGGCTCAGGCGGTTGCGCGTGGACCAATTGGGGTTCGGCGACGGCGCGTGGACCGATCGCGGATCGGAGACGGCGCGTTAACCGATCGGGGCTTAGGAGACGCCGCGTGAACCGATCGCCGCTCGGAGACGGCCCGTGGATCGATCGGGGCTTAGGCGAAGGCGCGTGGACCGATCGGGGCTTAGGAGACAATGCGTGGACCAATCGGGGCTCGGAGACGGCGCCTGGACCGACCGGGGCTAAGCAGGCCGCAGGTGGACCGATCGAGGCTTAGGAGCCGACGCGTGGACCGATCGGGGCTCGGAAACGGCCCGTGGAACGATCGGAGCACAGGAGACGGCGCGTGGAGCGATCGGGGCTGAGGAGACGATGCGTGGATCGGTCGGGGCTCAGGAGACGACGCGTCGACCGATCGGGGCTCAGGAGACGACGCGTGGACCGATCGGGGCTTAGGAGAAAACGCGTGGACCGATCAGGGCTCAGGAAGCGGCGCCTGCACCGATCGTGGTTGGGAGACGGCGCAAGGAGGCATCTGGGCTGAAAAGACGACGCGTGGACCGATCGGGGCTCGGGAAATGGCGCGTGGACCGACCGGGGCTCAGGAGGCCGCGCCTGGACCGATCGGGGATCGGCGACGGCGCGTGGACCGATCGGGGCTCAGGAAACGGGCCTAGGAGCAATCGGGGTTCAGGAGACGACGCGTCGTCCGATCGGGGCTCAGGATGCGGCGCGTGGACCCATCGGAGCTCGGCGACGGCGCGTGGACCGATCGAGGCTCGCAGACGAAGCGAGTACGGATCGGGGATTCGGGGACGACGCGTGGAACGATCCGGGCTCAGGAGACGGCGCGTGGACCGATCGGGGCTCAGAGACGGCGCGTGGAATGATCGGGACTCGGGTGGTGGCGCGTGGACCGATCGAGGCTCAGGAAGCGGCGCCTGGACCGATCGTGGCTCGGAGACGGCGCGAGGAGGCATCTGGGCTCAGAAGACGACGCGTGGATCGATCGGGGCTCGGAGACGGCGCGTGAACCGACCGGGGCTCAGGAGGCCGCGCGTGGACCGATCGAGGCTCGGCGACGGCGCGTGGACCGATCGGGGCTCGGCGACTGCGCGTGAACGTATCGGGGTTCAGGAGACGGCGCGTGGACCGATCGGGGCTCGGAGACGGCACGTGGACCGATCAGGGCTTTGGAGACGACGCGTGGACCGATCGGGGCTCAGGAGACAGCGGGTGAACCGGTCGGGTCTTAGGAGACGACGCGTCGACCGATCGGGGCTTAGGAGAAGGCGCGTGGACCGATCGGGGCCTAGGAGACGGCGCGTGAAATGATCGGCCCTCGGAGAGGGCGCGTGGACCGATTGGGGCTTAAGAGACGACGGGTGGACCGATCGGGGCTTAGGAGACGGCACGTGAATCGATCGGGCACAGGAGACGGCGCGTGGACCGACCGGGGCTCAGGAGGTGACGCGTGGACCCATCGGGGCTCGGAGACGGCGTGTGGACCGATCGGGCCTTAGGAGACGATACGTGGACCGATCGGGTCTTAGGAGACGACGCGTGGACCGATCGGTGCTCGGAGACGGCGCGTGGACTGATCGGGGCTTAGGAGCCGACGCGTGGACCCATCGGGGTTCGGAGACGATGCGTGGAACGATCGGGGCTCAGGAGACAGCGCGTGAACCGATCGGCCCTCGGTGACGGTGCGAGGAGGCGTCTGGGGTTAGAAGACGACGCGTGGACCGATCGGGGCTCAGGCAACGGCGCGTTAACCGATTGGGGCTTAGGAGACGTTGCGTGGTCCGATCGGGGTTCAGGAGCCTCGTGTGGATCGATCGGGGCTCCAGAGGCGCCGCGTTGACCCATAGGGATCAGGAGACAGTGCGTGGACCGATCGGGGCTCGGAGACGGCGCGTGGACCCATCGGGGCTTAGGAGCCTCGCGTGGATCGATCGGGGCCCCGGAGGCGCCGCGAGGACCCATGGGGATCAGGAGACAGTGCGTGTACCGATCGGGTCTCAGGAGACGGCGCGTGGACCGATTGGGGCTCGGGAGACTGCGCGTGGATGGATTTGGGCTTAGGGAACGACGCGTGGACCGATCGGGGCTCAGGAGACGGCGCGTGGACCGATCGGGGCTCAGGAGACGGCGCGTGGACCGATTTGGGGTCGGATACGGCGTGTGAACCGACCGGGGCTCAGGAGGCCGCGCGTGGACCGATCGCGACTCGGCGATGGCGCGTGGTCCGATCGTGGCTCAGGAGGCCGCGCGTGGAACGATCGTGGCTCGGCGACGGCGCGGGGACCGATCGGGGCTCGGAGACGACGCGTGGACCGATCGGGGCTCGGAGACCGCGCGTGGCCCGACTGGGGCTCAGGTGGTTGCGCGAGGACCAATTGGGGCTGAGGCGGTTGCGCGTGGACCGATCGGGGCTCGGAGACAACGCGTGCACCGATAGGGGCTCAGGAAGCGGCGCCTGGACCGATCAGGGCTTAGGAGACGACGCGTGGACCGGTCGGGGCTCAGGAAACGGCGCGTGGACCGATCGGAGCTCGGAGACGACGCGTGGACCGATCGGGGCTCAGGAGACGGCGCGTGGAGCGATCGGGGCTCAGGCGACGGCGCGTGGACCGGTCGGGGCTTAGGAGACGATGCCTGGACCGATCGAGGCTTAGGAGGCGGCGCGTGGAACGATCGGGGATCAGCAGGCGACACGTCGACGGATCGGGGCTCAGGAGACGGCGCGAAGACCGATCGGGGCTCTCGAAGCGGCGCTAGGACCGATCGTGGCTCGGAGACGGAGCGTGGAGGCATCGGGGCTTAGAAGACGACGCATGGACCGATCGGGGCTCAGGAAACGGCGCGTGGACCGATCGGAGCTCGGAGACGACGCGTGGACCGTTCGGGGCTCAGGAGACGGCGCGTGGAGCGATCGGGGCTCAGGAGACGGCGCGTGGACCGGTCGGGGCTTAGGAGACGATGCCTGGACCGATCGGGGCTTAGGAGGCGGCGCGTGGAACGATCGGGGCTCAGGAGGCGACACGTCGACGGATCGGGGCTCGGAGACGGCGCGTGGACCGACTGGGGCTCAGGAGGTTGCGCGTGGACCAATTGGGGTTCGGCGACCGCGCGTGGACCGACAGGGGCTCAGGAGACCGCGCGTGAACCGATCGGGGCTCGGCGACTGCGCGTGGACCGATCGGGGCTAAGGAGACGACGTGTGGACCGATCGGGGCATAGGAGACGACGCGTGTACCTATCGGGGCTCAGGAGACAGCGCGTGGTCCGATTGGGCCTCACGAGACGGCGCGTGGACAGATCGGGGCTCGGAGACGACGCGTGTACGGATCGGGGATTCGGGGACGAGGCGTGGACCGATCGGGGCTTAGGAGACGACGCGTGGACCGATCGGGGCGTAGGAGACGACGCGTGGACCGATTGGGGCTTAGGAGACGGCGCGTGGACCGATCGGGGCTCAGGAAGCGGCGCCTGAACCGATCGTGGCTCGGAGACGGCGCGTGGAGGCATCGGGCCTAAGAAGACAACGCATGGACCGAGCGGGGCGCAGGAGACGGCGCGAGGAGCGATCGGGGCTCAGGAGAAGACGCGTCAATTGATCGGGGCTCAGGAGAGGACGCGTCGACGTATCGGGGCTCAGGAGACGGCGCGTGGACCGACCGGGGCTCAGGAGACTCGCGTGGATCGATCGGGGCTCAGGAGGCGACGCGTGGACCCATCGGGGCTCGGAGACGGCGTGTGGACGTATCGGGGCTTAGGAGACGACGCGTGGACGGATCGGGGCTCAGGAGAAGGCGCGTGAACCGATCGGAGCTCGGAGACGGCGCGTGGACCGATCGGGGCTTAGGAGACGATGCGCGGACCGATCGGGGCTCGGCGACGGCGCGTGGACCGACCGGGGCTCAGGAGGCCACGCCTGGACCGATCGGGTCTCGGCGACGGCGCGTGGACCGATGGAGGCTCGGAGACGACGCGTGGACCGATCGGGGCTCAGGAGACGGCGCGTGGACCGATCGGGGCTCAGGAGACGGCGCGTGGACCGATTGGGGCTCGGGAGACTGCGCGTGGATGGATCGGGGCTTAGGGAACGACGCGTGGACCGATCGGGGCTCAGGAGACGGCGCGTGGCCCGATCGGGGCTCGGAGACGGCGCGTAGAACGATTCGGGCTTAGGAGAAGGCGCGTGGATCGATCGGGGCTCAGGAGACGGCGCGTGAACCGATCGGCGCTCGGAGACGGCGCGTCGACCGATCGGGGTTCGGAGACGGCGCGTGGACCGTCTGGGGCTTAGGAGACGATGCGTGGACCGATCGGGGCTTAGTGGACGACGCGTGGACCGATCGGGGCTCAGGAGACGGCGCGTGGACCGATCGGGGGTTAGGAGACGGCGCGTGGACCGATCGGGGCTGAGGAAGCGGCGGCTGGACCGATCGTGGCTCGGAGACGACGCGTGGACATATCGGGGCTTAGGAGACGATGCGTGCACCGATCGGGGCTCAGGAGACGGCGCCGTGGATGGATCAGGGCTTAGGGAACGACGCGTGAACCGATCGGGGCTCAGGCGACGGCGCTTGAGTGGATCGGGGCTTAGGAAACGACGCGTGGACCGATCGGGGCTCAGGAGACGGCGCGTGGACCGATCGGGGCTGGGAGACGGCGCGTGGAACGATCGGGGCTCAGGAGACTGCGCGTGGATGGAACGGGGCTTAGGGAACGACGCGTGGACCGATCGGGGCTCAGGAGACGGCGCGTGGAGCGATCAGGGCTCAGGTGACGACGTGTGGATCGATCGGGGCTCAGGAGACGACGCGTCGACCGATCGGGGCTCAGGAGAGGGCGCGCGGACCAACCGGGGCTCAGGAGATTCGCGTGGATCAATCGGGGCTGCGGAGGCGCCGCGTAGACGGATGGGGCTCCGGAGACGGCGCGTGGACCGATCGGCGCTCGGAGAGTGCGCGTGGACCGATTGGGGCTTAGAAGACGGCGCGTGGACCGATCGGGGCTCAGGAAGCGGCGCCTAGACCGATCGTGGCTCGGAGACGGCGCGTGGAGGCATCGGGTCTAAGAAGACGACGCATGGACCGAGCGGGGCTCGGGAGACGGCGCGAGGAGCGATCGAGGCTCAGGAGAAGACGCGTCAATTGATCGGGGCTCAGGAGACGACGCGTGGACTGATCGGGGCTGAGGAGAAGACGCGTGGGCCGATCCGGGCTTAGGAGAGGACCCGTCGACCGATCGGGGCTCAGGAGACGACGCGTGGACCGATCGAGGTTTAGCAGAGGGCGCGTCGGACGATCGGGGCTCAGGAGACGGCGCGTGGACGGATCGGGTCTCAGGAGACGGCGCGTGACCCGATCGGCGCTCGGAGACCGGGCGTGCACCGATCGGGGCTTAGGAGACGCCGCGTGCACCAATCGGGGCCCGGCGACGGGTCGTGGACAGATTAGGGCTTAGGAGACGGCGCGTGGACCGATCGGGGCTCGGAGACGGCGCGTGGACCGATCGGGGCTTAGGAGACGACGCGTGGACCGATCGGGGCTGAGGAGACGGTGCGTGGACCGATCGGGTCTCAGGAGACGGCGCGTGGACCGATTGGGGCTCGGATACGGCGTGTGAACCGATCGGGGCTCAAGAGGCCGCGCGTGGAACGATCATGGCTCGGCGACGGCGCGGGGACCGATCGGGGCTCGGAGACGACGCGTGGACCGATCGGGGCTCGGAGACCGCGCGTGGCCCGACTGGGGCTCAGGTGGTTCCGCGAGGACCAATTGGGGCTCAGGCGGTTGCGCGTGGACCTATCGGGGCTCGGAGACAACGCGTGCACCGATAGGGGCTCAGGAAGCGGCGCCTGGACCGATCAGGGCTTAGGAGACGACGCGTGGACCGGTCGGGGCTTAGGAGACTCGCGTGGATCTATCGGGGCTCCGGAGGCAGCGCGTGAACCGATCGGGGATCAGGAGACGGTGCGTGGAGCGATCGGGCCTTAGGAGACGGCGCGAATACCGATCGGGGCTGTCGAAACGGCGCCAGGACCGATCGTGACTCGGAGACGGAGAGTGGAGGCATCGGGGTTTAGAAGACGACGCATGGATCGATCGGGGCTCAGGAAACGGCGCGTGGACCGATCGGAGCTCGGAGACGACGCGTGGACCGATCGGGGCTCAGGAGACGGCGCGTGGAGCGATCGGGGCTCAGGAGACGGCGCGTGGACCGGTCGGGGCTTAGGAGACGGCGCGTGAACCGATCGGGGATGAGGAGACGGTGCGTGGAGCGATCGGGCCTTAGGAGACGGCGCGAAGACCGATCGGGGCTGTCGAAGCGGCGCTAGGACCGATCGTGGCTCGGAGACGGAGCGTGGAGGCATCGGGGCTTAGAAGACGATGCATGGACCGATTGGTGCTTAGGAGACGGCGCGTGGACCGATCGGGGCTCAGGAAGCGGCGCCTGAACCGATCGTGGCTCGGAGACGGCGCGTGGAGGCATCGGGCCTAAGAAGACGAGGCATGGACCGAGCGGGGCGCAGGAGACGGCGCGAGGAGCGATCGGGGCTCAGGAGAAGACGCGTCAATTGATCGGGGCTCAGGAGAGGACGCGTCGACGCATCGGGGCTCAGGAGACGGCGCGTGGACCGACCGGGGCTCAGGAGGCTCGCGTGGATCGATCGGGGCTCAGGAGGCGACGCGTGGACCCATCGGGGCTCGGAGACGGCGTGTGGACGTATCGGAGCTTAGGAGACGACGCGTGGACGGATCGGGGCTCAGGAGAAGGCGCGTGAACCGATCGGCGCTCGGAGACGGCGCGTGGACCGATCGGGGCTTAGGAGACGATGCGCGGACCGATCGGGGCTCGGCGACGGCGCGTGGACCGACCGGGGCTCAGGAGGCCACGCCTGGACCGATCGGGTCTCGGCGACGGCGCGTGGACCGATCGAGGCTCGGAGACGACGCGTGGACCGATCGGGGCTCAGGAGACGGCGCGTGGACCGATCGGGGCTCAGGAGACGGCGCGTGGATCGATCGGGGCTCGGAGACGACGCGTGGAGCGATAGGGGCTCAGGAGACGGCGCGTGGAGCGGTCGGGGCTTAGGAGACCCGCGTGGACCGATTGGGGCTCAGGCGGTTGCGCGTGGATCAATTGGGATTCGGCGACGGTGCGTGGACCGATCGCGGCGCGGAGACGGCGCGTAAAACCGATCGGGACATAGGAGACGATGTGTGGACCGATCGGGCTCAGGAGACGGCGCGTGGAGCGATCGGGGCTTAGGAGACGAAGCGTGGACCGATCAGAGCGCAGGAGACGGTGCGTGGAGCGATCGGGGCTAGGAAACGGCGGGTGGACCGTCCGGGGCTTAGGAGACGATGCCTGGACCGATCGGGGCTCAGAAGACGGCGCGTGGACGGATCGGCGCTCGGAGACGGCGCTTGGACCGATCGGGGCTCAGAAGACGGCGCGTGGACTGATCGACGCTCGGAGACGGCGCGTGGAACGATCGGGGCTCAGGAGACGACGCGTGGACCGATCGGGGCTCAGGAGATGGCGCGTAGACCGATCGGGGCTCCGAAACGACGAGTTAACCGAGCGGGGCTTAGGAGACGATGCGTGGACCCATCGGAACTCGGAGACAGCGCGTGGACGGATCGGGGCTCGGAGACGGCGCGTAGAACGATCGGGGCTCAGGAGACGGCGCGTTAACCGATTGGGGCTTAGGAGACGTTGCGTGGTCCGATCGGGGCTCGGAGACAGTGCGTGGACCGACTGGGGCTCAGGCGGTTGCGCGTGGACCAATTGGGGTTCGGCGACGGTGCGTGGATCGATCGAGGCTTAGGAGACGGCGCGTGCATCGATCGGGGCCCGGAGACGGGTCGTAGACAGATGGGGGCTTAGGAGACGGCGCGTGAACCGATCGTGGTTGGGAGACGGCTCGTCCACCAATCGGGGCTTAGGAGACGACGCGTAGATCGATCGGGGCTCAGGAGACGGCGCGTGGACCGATCGGGGCTCAGGAAACGGCGCGTGGACCGACTGGGCCTCAGGCGGTTGCGCGTGGACCAATTGGGGTTCGGCGACGGCGCGTGGACCCATCGGGGCTCGGAGACGGCGCGTCGACCGCTCGGGGTTCGGAGACGGCGCCTGGACCGTCCGGAGCTCAGGAGGCGATGCGTGGACCGATCGGGGCTCAGGAGACTGCGCGTGGAGGCATCGGGGCTTTGAAGACGACGCGTGGACCGAACGGTGCTCAGAAAACGGCACCTGGAGCGATCGGGGCTTAGGAGACGGCGCGCGGACGGACCCGGGCTCAGAAGCCTCGCGTAGATCGATCGGGGCTCCGGAGGCGCCGCGTGGACCGATGGGGATCAGGACACGGTGCGTGGACCGATCGGGGCTCGGAGACGGCGCGTGGACCGATCGGGGCCTGGGAGACGACGCGTGGACTGATCGGGGCGTAGGAAACGACGCGTGTACCTATCGGGGCTCAGGAGACAGCGAGTGGACCTATTGGGGCTCAGGAGACAGCGAGTGGACCTATTGGGGCTCAGGAGACGGCGCAGGGACCGATCGGGGCTCGGAAACGGCGCGTGGACCGATCGGGGCTCAGGAGACGGTGCGTGAACCAATCGGTGCTCGGAGACGGCGCGTGGACCGGTCGAGGCTTAGGAGAAGGCGGGTAGAACGTTCGGGGCTCAGGAGACGGAGCTTGGTCCGATCGGGGTTCAGGACACGGCGCTTGGATCAATCGGGGCTCGGAGACGGCGCGTGGACCGATCGGGGCTCCGGAGACGGCGCGTGGAGCGATCGGGGCTCGGACACGGCGCGTGGACCGATCGGGGCTTAGGAGACGACGCGTGGACAGATTGGGGCTTAGGAATCGGCACGTGGACCGATCGGGACTCCGGGACGACGCGTGGAGCGGTCGGGGCTCGGAAACGGCGGGTGGACCGATTGGGGCTCAGGAGGCCGCGCGTGGGCCGATCGCGGGTCGGCGCCACCACGTGGACGGATCGGGGCTCAGGAGGTTGCGCGTGGTCCGATCATGGCTCGGCGACGGCGCGTGGACCGATCGCGGCTCGGAGACGGCGCGTGGAACGATCGGGGCTCAGGAGACGGTGCGTGAACCAATCGGCACTCGGACACGGCGCGTGGACCGATCGTGGCTTACGAGAAGGCGCGTGGAACGATCGGGGCTCAGGAGACGGCGCGTGGATCGATCGGTGCTCGAAGACGACGCGTGGACCGATCGCGGCTCAGGAGACGGCGCGTGGATCGATCGGGGCTCGGAAACGGCGCGTGGACCGATCGGGGCTCAGGAGACGGCGCGTGGACCGATAGGGCTCAGGAGGCCGCGCGTGGACCGATCGGGGCTCGGCGACGGCGCCCGGACCGATCGAGGCTCGGCGACGACGCGTGTACGGATCGGGGACTAGGGGACGACACGTGAACCGATCGGGGCTCAGGCGACGGCGTGTGGACTGATCGGGGATCGGAAACGATGCGTTAACCGAGCGGGGCTTAGGAGACGATGCGTGGAGCGATCGCTGCTCGGAGACGGCGCGTGGAACGATCGGGGCTCAGGAGACGGCGAGTGAACTGGTCGGGGCTCGGAGACGGCGCGTGGAACGATCGGGGCTCAGGAGACGGTGCGTGAACCAATCGGTGCTCGAAGACGACGCGTGGATCGATCCGGTCTCAGGAGACGACGCGTCGACGGATCGGGGCTCGGCGAGTGCGCGTGGACGTATCGGGGTTCAGGAGACGGCGCGTGGAACGATCGGGGCTCGGAGACGGCCAGTTAACCGATCGGGGCTTAGGAGACGATGCGTGGACCGATCGCGGTTCGGAGAGGGCACGTGAACCGACCGGGGCTCAGGAGGATGCTCGTGGACCGATCGAGGCTCGGCTACGGCGCGTGGACCCATCGGGGCTCAGGAGGCGGTGCGTGGACCCATCGGGGCTCGGAGACGACGCGTGGACCGATCCGGGCACAGGAGACGGCGCGTCGACCGACCGGAGGTCAGGAGGCGACGCGTGGACCCATCGGGGCTCGGAGACGGCACGTGGACCGATCGGGGCTTAGGACCCGACGCGTGGGCTGATCGGGGTGCAGGAGACGGGGCGTGGACCGATCGAGGCTTAGGAGACGATACGTGGAGCGATCGGGGCTCAGGAGGCGGCGCGTGGATCGATCGGGGCTCAGGAGACGCCGCGTGGACCGATCGCGTATTAGGGGACGACGCATCGACCGATCGGTGCTCGGAGTCGGCGCGTGGATGGACCATCGCTTAGAATGCGGCACGTGTACCGATCGGGGCTCGGAGACGGCGTGTGGACCGATCGGGGCTCGGAGAGGGCGCGTTAACCGATCGGCGCTTAGGAGACGATGCGTGCACCGATCGGGGCTCGGAGATGGCACGTGGACCGATCGGGGCTCGGAGACGGCGCGTTAACCGATCGGGGCTTAGGAGCCGACACGTGGACCGATCGGGACTCAGAAGGCGGCGCCTGGACCGATCGTGGCTCAGGAGACGGCGCGTGGACGGGTCGGGGCTTAGGAGACTCGCGTAGATCGATCGGGGCTCCGGAGGCGGCACGTGGACCGATCGGGGATCAGGAGACGGTGCGTGGACCGATCGCGGCTCGGAGATGGCGTGTGGACCGATCGGGGCTCAGGAGACGGTGCGTGGACCGACCGGAGCTCAGGAGATTCGCGTGGATCGATCCGGGCTCCGGAGGCGACGCGCGGACCGATTGGGGAGCAGGAGATGGGCCGTGGACGGATCGGGGCTCAGGAGACGGCGGTGGACCGATCGGGGCTCGGAGACGGCATGTTAACCGATCGGGGCTTAGGAGACGATACGTGGACCGATCGGGGCTCCGGAGGCGGCACGTGGACCGATCGGGGATCAGGAGACGGTGCGTGGACCGATCGCGGCTCGGAGATGGCGCGTGGACCGATCGGCGCTTAGGAGACGACGCGTGGACCGATCGGGTTTAGGAGACGACGCGTAGACCGATCGGGGCTCACGAGACAGCGCGTGGACCGATTGGGGCTCAGGAAGCAGCGCCTGGACCGATCGTGGCTCGGAGACTGCGCGTGGACCAACTCGAGCTCAGGAGGTTGCTCGTGGAGTAATTGGGTTTCGGGGGACGGCGCATGGACCAATTGGGGTTCGGGCGACGGCGCGTGGACCAATTGGGGTTCGGGCGACGGCGCGTGGACCAATCGGTGCTCGGAGAAGGCGCGTGGACCGATCGGGGCGTAGGAGACGACGCGTGTACCTATCGGGGCTCACGAGACAGCGTGTGGACCGATTGGGCCCAGGAGATGGCGCGTGGACCGAGCGGGGCTTAGAGACGGTGCGTGGAACGATCGGGGCTCTGGAGACGGCGCGTGAAATGATGGACTCTCTTAGACGGCGCGTGGACCGATTGGGGCTTACGAGACGCCGCGTGGGCCGATCGGGGCACAGGACGCAGCGCCTGGAGCGATCGTGGCTCGGAGACGGCGTGTGGAGGCATCGGGGCTCAGAAGACGACGCATGGACCGAGCGGGGCTCAGGAGACGGCGCGAGGAGCGATCGGGGCTCAGGAGAAGACGCGTTAATTGATCGGGGCTCAGGAGACGACGCGGCGACGGATCGGGGCTTAGGAGACGGCGAGTGGACTGATCGGAGCTCGGAGACGGCGCATAGAACGATCGGGGCTCAGGAGACGGTGCGTGAACCAATCGACGCTCGGAGACGGCGCTGACCGATCGTGGCTTAGGAGAAGGCGCGTGGAACGATCGGGGCTCGGAGATGGCGCGTTGGACGATCGGGGCTCCGGAGACGGCGCGTGGAACGATCGGGGCTCAGGAGACGGTGCGTGAACCGATCGTCGCTCGGAGACGGCACGTGGACCGATCGGGGCTTAGGAGAAGGCGCGTGGACCGATCGGGGCCTAGGAGACGGCGCGTGGACCGATCGGGGCTCGGAGATGGCGCGTGGAACGATCGAGCCTCAGGAGACGGCGCGTGAACCGATCGGCGCTCGGAGACGGCGCGTGGACCGATCGGGGCTTATGAGACGGCGCGTGAACCGATCGGAGATCAGGAGAAGACGCGTTCACCGATCGGGGCTCTGGAAGCGGCGCACGGACCGATCGTGGCTCGGAGGCGGCGCGTGGAGGCATCGGGGCTTTGAAGACAACGCTTGGACCGAACGGTGCTCAGAAAACGCCGCGTGGACCGATGGGGATCAGGAGACGGTGCGTGGACCGATCTGGGCTCGGAGACGCCGCTTGGACCGATCGGGGCTTAGGAGACGGCGCGTGGACCGATTGGGGCTTAGGAGACGGCGCGTGAACCGATCGGGGCTCAGGAAGCGGCGCCGGGACCGATCGGGGCTCAGGAAGCGGCGCGCGGATCGACCGGGGCTTAGGAGCCTCGCGTGGGCCGATCATGGCTCGGCGACGGCACGTGGACCGACTGGGGCTCAGGCGGTTGCGCGTGGACCGATCGGGGCTCGGAGACGGCGCGTTAACCGACCGGGGCTCAGGAGACGACGCGTCGACCGGTCGGGGCTTAGGAGACGAAGCCTGGACCGATCGGGGCGTAGGAGGCGGCGCGTGGAACGATCGGGGCTCAGAATACGGCGCGTGAACCGATTGGCGCTCGGTGACGGTGCGAGGAGGCGTCTGGGGTTAGAAGACGACGCGTGGACCGATCGGGGCTCAGGCAACGGCGCGCGGACCGACCGAGGCTCAGGAGACGGCGCGTGAAATGATCGGCCCTCGGAGAGGGCGCGTGGACCGATTGGGGCTTAAGAGACGACGGGTGGACCGATCGGGGCTTAGGAGACGGCACGTGAATCGATCGGGCACAGGAGACGGCGCGTGGACCGACCGGGGCTCAGGAGGTGACGCGTGGACCCATCGGGGCTCGGAGACGGCGTATGGACCGATCGGGCCTTAGGAGACGATACGTGGACCGATCGGGTCTTAGGAGACGACGCGTGGACCGATCGGTGCTCGGAGACGGCGCGTGGACTGATCGGGGCTTAGGAGCCGACGCGTGGACCCATCGGGGTTCGGAGACGATGCGTGGAACGATCGGGGCTCAGGAGACGGCGCGTGAACCGATCGGCCCTCGGTGACGGTGCGAGGAGGCGTCTGGGGTTAGAAGACGACGCGTGGACCGATCGGGGCTCAGGCAACGGCGCGTTAACCGATTGGGGCTTAGGAGACGTTGCGTGGTCCGATCGGGGTTCAGGAGCCTCGTGTGGATCGATCGGGGCTCCAGAGGCGCCGCGTTGACCCATAGGGATCAGGAGACAGTGCGTGGACCGATCGGGGCTCGGAGACGGCGCGTGGACCCATCGGGGCTTAGGAGCCTCGCGTGGATCGATCGGGGCCCCGGAGGCGCCGCGAGGACCCATGGGGATCAGGAGACAGTGCGTGTACCGATCGGGTCTCAGGAGACGGCGCGTGGACCGATTGGGGCTCGGGAGACTGCGCGTGGATGGATTTGGGCTTAGGGAACGACGCGTGGACCGATCGGGGCTCAGGAGACGGCGCGTGGACCGATCGGGGCTCAGGAGACGGCGCGTGGACCGATTGGGGGTCGGATACGGCGTGTGAACCGACCGGGGCTCAGGAGGCCGCGCGTGGACCGATCGCGACTCGGCGATGGCGCGTGGTCCGATCGTGGCTCAGGAGGCCGCGCGTGGAACGATCGTGGCTCGGCGACGGCGCGGGGACCGATCGGAGCTCGGAGACGACGCGTGGACCGATCGGGGCTCAGGAGACGGCGCGTGGAGCGATCGGGGCTCAGGCGACGGCGCGTGGACCGGTCGGGGCTTAGGAGACGATGCCTGGACCGATCGAGGCTTAGGAGGCGGCGCGTGGAACGATCGGGGATCAGCAGGCGACACGTCGACGGATCGGGGCTCAGGAGACGGCGCGAAGACCGATCGGGGCTCTCGAAGCGGCGCTAGGACCGATCGTGGCTCGGAGACGGAGCGTGGAGGCATCGGGGCTTAGAAGACGACGCATGGACCGATCGGGGCTCAGGAAACGGCGCGTGGACCGATCGGAGCTCGGAGACGACGCGTGGACCGTTCGGGGCTCAGGAGACGGCGCGTGGAGCGATCGGGGCTCAGGAGACGGCGCGTGGACCGGTCGGGGCTTAGGAGACGATGCCTGGACCGATCGGGGCTTAGGAGGCGGCGCGTGGAACGATCGGGGCTCAGGAGGCGACACGTCGACGGATCGGGGCTCGGAGACGGCGCGTGGACCGACTGGGGCTCAGGAGGTTGCGCGTGGACCAATTGGGGTTCGGCGACCGCGCGTGGACCGACAGGGGCTCAGGAGACCGCGCGTGAACCGATCGGGGCTCGGCGACTGCGCGTGGACCGATCGGGGCTAAGGAGACGACGTGTGGACCGATCGGGGCATAGGAGACGACGCGTGTACCTATCGGGGCTCAGGAGACAGCGCGTGGTCCGATTGGGCCTCACGAGACGGCGCGTGGACAGATCGGGGCTCGGAGACGACGCGTGTACGGATCGGGGATTCGGGGACGAGGCGTGGACCGATCGGGGCTTAGGAGACGACGCGTGGACCGATCGGGGCGTAGGAGACGACGCGTGGACCGATTGGGGCTTAGGAGACGGCGCGTGGACCGATCGGGGCTCAGGAAGCGGCGCCTGAACCGATCGTGGCTCGGAGACGGCGCGTGGAGGCATCGGGCCTAAGAAGACGACGCATGGACCGAGCGGGGCTCAGGAGACGGCGCGAGGAGCGATCGGGGCTCAGGAGAAAACGCGTCAATTGATCGGGGCTCAGGAGACGACGCGTCGACGCATCGGGGCTCAGGAGACGGCGCGTGGACCGACCGGGGCTCAGGAGACTCGCGTGGATCGATCGGGGCTCAGGAGGCGACGCGTGGACCCATCGGGGCTCGGAGACGGCGTGTGGACGTATCGGGGCTTAGGAGACGACGCGTGGACGGATCGGGGCTCAGGAGAAGGCGCGTGAACCGATCGGAGCTCGGAGACGGCGCGTGGACCGATCGGGGCTTAGGAGACGATGCGCGGACCGATCGGGGCTCGGCGACGGCGCGTGGACCGACCGGGGCTCAGGAGGCCACGCCTGGACCGATCGGGTCTCGGCGACGGCGCGTGGACCGATCGAGGCTCGGAGACGACGCGTGGACCGATCGGGGCTCAGGAGACGGCGCGTGGACCGATCGGGGCTCAGGAGACGGCGCGTGGACCGATTGGGGCTCGGGAGACTGCGCGTGGATGGATCGGGGCTTAGGGAACGACGCGTGGACCGATCGGGGCTCAGGAGACGGCCCGTGGACCGATCGGGGCTCGGAGACGGCGCGTAGAACGATTGGGGCTTAGGAGAAGGCGCGTGGAGCGATCGGCGCTCGGAGACGGCGCGTCGACCGATCGGGGTTCGGAGACGGCGCGTGGACCGTCTGGGGCTCAGGAGACGGCGCGTGGACCGATCGGGGGTTAGGAGACGGCGCGTGGACCGATCGGGGCTGAGGAAGCGGCGGCTGGACCGATCGTGGCTCGGAGACGACGCGTGGACATATCGGGGCTTAGGAGACGATGCGTGCACCGATCGGGGCTCAGGAGACGGCGCCGTGGATGGATCAGGGCTTAGGGAACGACGCGTGAACCGATCGGGGCTCAGGCGACGGCGCTTGAGTGGATCGGGGCTTAGGAAACGACGCGTGGACCGATCGGGGCTCAGGAGACGGCGCGTGGACCGATCGGGGCTGGGAGACGGCGCGTGGAACGATCGGGGCTCAGGAGACTGCGCGTGGATGGAACGGGGCTTAGGGAACGACGCGTGGACCGATCGGGGCTCAGGAGACGGCGCGTGGACCGATCGGGTCTGGGAGACGGCGCGCGGAACGATCGGAGCTTAGGAGACGGCGCGTAGACCGATCGGAGATCAGGAGACGACGCGTGGACCGATCGGGGCTCTGGCAGCGGCGCACGGACCGATCGTGGCTCGGAGACGGCGCGTGTAGGCATCGGGGCTTTGAAGACGACGCATGGACCGAACGGTGCTCAGAAAACGGCGCGTGGACCGATCGGTGCTCGGAGACGATGCGTGGACCGATCGGGGCTCAGGAAACGGCGCGTGGAGCGATCAGGGCTCAGGTGACGACGCGTGGATCGATCGGGGCTCAGGAGACGACGCGTCGACCGATCGGGGCTCAGGAGAGGGCGCGCGGACCAACCGGGGCTCAGGAGATTCGCGTGGATCAATCGGGGCTGCGGAGGCGCCGCGTAGACGGATGGGGCTCCGGAGACGGCGCGTGGACCGATCGGCGCTCAGAGAGTGCGCGTGGACCGATTGGGGCTTAGAAGACGGCGCGTGGACCGATCGGGGCTCAGGAAGCGGCGCCTAGACCGATCGTGGCTCGGAGACGGCGCGTGGAGGCATCGGGTCTAAGAAGACGACGCATGGACCGAGCGGGGCTCGGGAGACGGCGCGAGGAGCGATCGAGGCTCAGGAGAAGACGCGTCAATTGATCGGGGCTCAGGAGACGACGCGTCGACGGATCGGGTCTTCGGAGACGACGCGTGAACCGGCCGGGGATTAGGAGACGACGCGTCGACCGATCGGGGCTTAGGAGACGACGCGTGGACTGATCGGGGCTGAGGAGAAGACGCGTGGGCCGATCCGGGCTTAGGAGAGGACCCGTCGACCGATCGGGGCTCAGGAGACGACGCGTGGCCCGATCGAGGTTTAGCAGAGGGCGCGTCGGACGATCGGGGCTCAGGAGACGGCGCGTGGACGGATCGGGTCTCAGGAGACGGCGCGTGACCCGATCGGCGCTCGGAGACCGGGCGTGCACCGATCGGGGCTTAGGAGACGGCGCGTGCACCAATCGGGGCCCGGCGACGGGTCGTGGACAGATTAGGGCTTAGGAGACGGCGCGTGGACCGATCGGGGCTCGGAGACGGCGCGTGGACCGATCGGGGCTTAGGAGACGACGCGTGGACCGATCGGGGCTGAGGAGACGGTGCGTGGACCGATCGGGTCTCAGGAGACGGCGCGTGGACCGATTGGGGCTCGGATACGGCGTGTGAACCGACCGGGGCTCAGGAGGCCGCGCGTGGAACGATCATGGCTCGGCGACGGCGCGGGGACCGATCGGGGCTCGGAGACGACGCGTGGACCGATCGGGGCTCGGAGACCGCGCGTGGCCCGACTGGGGCTCAGGTGGTTCCGCGAGGACCAATTGGGGCTCAGGCGGTTGCGCGTGGACCGATCGGGGCTCGGAGACAACGCGTGCACCGATAGGGGCTCAGGAAGCGGCGCCTGGACCGATCAGGGCTTAGGAGACTCGCGTGGATCTATCGGGGCTCCGGAGGCAGCGCGTGAACCGATCGGGGATCAGGAGACGGTGCGTGGAGCGATCGGGCCTTAGGAGACGGCGCGAATACCGATCGGGGCTGTCGAAACGGCGCCAGGACCGATCGTGGCTCGGAGACGGCGCGTGGACTGATCGGGGCTTAGGAGCCGACGCGTGGACCCATCGGGGTTCGGAGACGATGCGTGGAACGATCGGGGCTCAGGAGACGGCGCGTGAACCGATCGGCCCTCGGTGACGGTGCGAGGAGGCGTCTGGGGTTAGAAGACGACGCGTGGACCGATCGGGGCTCAGGCAACGGCGCGTTAACCGATTGGGGCTTAGGAGACGTTGCGTGGTCCGATCGGGGTTCAGGAGCCTCGCGTGGATCGATCGGGGCTCCAGAGGCGCCGCGTTGACCCATACGGATCAGGAGACAGTGCGTGGACCGATCGGGGCTCGGAGACGGCGCGTGGACCCATCGGGGCTTAGGAGCCTCGCGTGGATCGATCGGGGCCCCGGAGGCGCCGCGAGGACCCATGGGGATCAGGAGACAGTGCGTGTACCGATCGGGTCTCAGGAGACGGCGCGTGGACCGATTGGGGCTCGGGAGACTGCGCGTGGATGGATTTGGGCTTAGGGAACGACGCGTGGACCTATTGGGGCTCGGATACGGCGTGTGAACCGACCGGGGCTCAGGAGGCCGCGCGTGGACCGATCGCGACTCGGCGATGGCGCGTGGTCCGATCGTGGCTCAGGAGGCCGCGCGTGGAACGATCATGGCTCGGCGACGGCGCGGGGACCGATCGGGGCTCGGAGACGACGCGTGGACCGATCGGGGCTCGGAGACCGCGCGTGGCCCGACTGGGGCTCAGGTGGTTGCGCGAGGACCAATTGGGGCTGAGGCGGTTGCGCGTGGACCTATCGGGGCTCGGAGACAACGCGTGCACCGATAGGGGCTCAGGAAGCGGCGCCTGGACCGATCAGGGCTTAGGAGACGACGCGTGGACCGGTCGGGGCTTAGGAGACTCGCGTGGATCTATCGGGGCTCCGGAGGCGGCGCGTGAACCGATCGGGGATCAGGAGACGGTGCGTGGAGCGATCGGGCCTTAGGAGACGGCGCGAATACCGATCGGGGCTGTCGAAGCGGCGCCAGGACCGATCGTGGCTCGGAGACGGAGAGTGGAGGCATCGGGGTTTAGAAGACGACGCATGGACCGATCGGGGCTCAGGAAACGGCGCGTGGAGCGATCGGGGCTCAGGCGACGGCGCGTGGACCGGTCGGGGCTTAGGAGACGATGCCTGGACCGATCGAGGCTTAGGAGGCGGCGCGTGGAACTATCGGGGCTCAGCAGGCGACACGTCGACGGATCGGGGCTCAGGAGACGGTGCGTGAACCGATCGGGGCTCGGCGACTGCGCGTGGACCGATCGGGGCTAAGGAGACGGCGCGTGAACCGATCGGGGATGAGGAGACGGTGCGTGGAGCGATCGGTCCTTAGGAGACGGCGCGAAGACCGATCGGGGCTGTCGAAGCGGCGCTAGGACCGATCGTGGCTCGGAGACGGAGCGTGGAGGCATCGGGGCTTAGAAGACGACGCATGGACCGATCGGGGCTCAGGAAACGGCGCGTGGACCGATCGGAGCTCGGAGACGACGCGTGGACCGTTCGGGGCTCAGGAGACGGCGCGTGGAGCGATCGGGGCTCTGGAGACGGCGCGTGGACCGGTCGGGGCTTAGGAGACGATGCCTGGACCGATCGGGGCTTAGGAGGCGGCGCGTGGAACGATCGGGGCTCAGGAGGCGACACGTCGACGGATCGGGGCTCGGAGACGGCGCGTGGACCGACTGGGGCTCAGGAGACCGCGCGTGAACCGATCGGGGCTCGGCGACTGCGCGTGGACCGATCGGGGCTAAGGAGACGACGTGTGGACCGATCGGGGCATAGGAGACGACGCGTGTACCTATCGGGGCTCAGGAGACAGCGCGTGGTCCGATTGGGCCTCACGAGACGGCGCGTGGACCGATCGGGGCTCGGAGACGACGCGTGTACGGATCGGGGATTCGGGGACGAGGCGTGGACCGATCGGGGCTTAGGAGACGACGCGTGGACCGATCGGGGCTTAGGAGACGACGCGTGGACCGATTGGTGCTTAGGAGACGGCGCGTGGACCGATCGGGGCTCAGGAAGCGGCGCCTGAACCGATCGTGGCTCGGAGACGGCGCGTGGAGGCATCGGGCCTAAGAAGACGAGGCATGGACCGAGCGGGGCTCAGGAGACGGCGCGAGGAGCGATCGGGGCTCAGGAGAAGACGCGTCAATTGATCGGGGCTCAGGAGACGACGCGTCGACGCATCGGGGCTTAGGAGACGACGCGTGGACCGATCGGGGCTTAGGAGACGACGCGTGGACCGATCGGGGCTCAGGAAGCGGCGCCTAGACCGATCGTGGCTCGGAGACGGCGCGTGGAGGCATCGGGCCTAAGAAGACGACGCATGGACCGAGCGGGGCGCAGGAGACGGCGCGAGGAGCGATCGGGGCTCAGGAGAAGACGCGTCAATTGATCGGGGCTCAGGAGAGGACGCGTCGACGCATCGGGGCTCAGGAGACGGCGCGTGGACCGACCGGGGCTCAGGAGACTCGCGTGGATCGATCGGGGCTCAGGAGGCGACGCGTGGACCCATCGGGGCTCGGAGACGGCGTGTGGACGTATCGGAGCTTAGGAGACGACGCGTGGACGGATCGGGGCTCAGGAGAAGGCGCGTGAACCGATCGGCGCTCGGAGACGGCGCGTGGACCGATCGGGGCTTAGGAGACGATGCGCGGACCGATCGGGGCTCGGCGACGGCGCGTGGACCGACCGGGGCTCAGGAGGCCACGCCTGGACCGATCGGGTCTCGGCGACGGCGCGTGGACCGATCGAGGCTCGGAGACGACGCGTGGACCGATCGGGGCTCAGGAGACGGCGCGTGGACCGATCGGGGCTCAGGAGACGGCGCGTGGATCGATCGGGGCTCGGAGACGACGCGTGGAGCGATAGGGGCTCAGGAGACGGCGCGTGGAGCGGTCGGGGCTTAGGAGACCCGCGTGGACCGATTGGGGCTCAGGCGGTTGCGCGTGGATCAATTGGGATTCGGCGACGGTGCGTGGACCGATCGCGGCGCGGAGACGGCGCGTAAAACCGATCGGGACATAGGAGACGATGTGTGGACCGATCGGGCTCAGGAGACGGCGCGTGGAGCGATCGGGGCTTAGGAGACGAAGCGTGGACCGATCAGAGCGCAGGAGACGGTGCGTGGAGCGATCGGGGCTAGGAAACGGCGGGTGGACCGTCCGGGGCTTAGGAGACGATGCCTGGACCGATCGGGGCTCAGAAGACGGCGCGTGGACGGATCGGCGCTCGGAGACGGCGCTTGGACCGATCGGGGCTCAGAAGACGGCGCGTGGACTGATCGACGCTCGGAGACGGCGCGTGGAACGATCGGGGCTCAGGAGACGACGCGTGGACCGATCGGGGCTCAGGAGATGGCGCGTAGACCGATCGGGGCTCCGAAACGACGCGTTAACCGAGCGGGGCTTAGGAGACGATGCGTGGACCCATCGGAACTCGGAGACAGCGCGTGGACGGATCGGGGCTCGGAGACGGCGCGTAGAACGATCGGGGCTCAGGAGACGGCGCGTTAACCGATTGGGGCTTAGGAGACGTTGCGTGGTCCGATCGGGGCTCGGAGACAGTGCGTGGACCGACTGGGGCTCAGGCGGTTGCGCGTGGACCAATTGGGGTTCGGCGACGGTGCGTGGATCGATCGAGGCTTAGGAGACGGCGCGTGCATCGATCGGGGCCCGGAGACGGGTCGTAGACAGATGGGGGCTTAGGAGACGGCGCGTGAACCGATCGTGGTTGGGAGACGGCTCGTCCACCAATCGGGGCTTAGGAGACGACGCGTAGATCGATCGGGGCTCAGGAGACGGCGCGTGGACCGATCGGGGCTCAGGAAACGGCGCGTGGACCGACTGGGCCTCAGGCGGTTGCGCGTGGACCAATTGGGGTTCGGCGACGGCGCGTGGACCCATCGGGGCTCGGAGACGGCGCGTCGACCGCTCGGGGTTCGGAGACGGCGCCTGGACCGTCCGGAGCTCAGGAGGCGATGCGTGGACCGATCGGGGCTCAGGAGACTGCGCGTGGATGGATCGGAGCTTAGGGAACGACGCGTGGACCGATCAGGGCTCAGGAGACGGCGCGTGAACCGATCGGCGCTCGGAGACGGCACCTGGACCGATCGGGGCTTAGGAGACGGCGCGTGGACCAATAGGAGATCAGGAGAGGACGCGTGGACCGATAGGGCTCTGGAAGCGGCGCACGGACCGATCGTGGCTCGGAGACGGCGCGTGGAGGCATCGGGGCTTTGAAGACGACGCGTGGACCGAACGGTGCTCAGAAAACGGCACCTGGAGCGATCGGGGCTTAGGAGACGGCGCGCGGACGGACCCGGGCTCAGAAGCCTCGCGTAGATCGATCGGGGCTCCGGAGGCGGCACGTGGACCGATCGGGGATCAGGAGACGGTGCGTGGACCGATCGCGGCTCGGAGATGGCGCGTGGACCGATCGGCGCTTAGGAGACGACGCGTGGACCGATCGGGTTTAGGAGACGACGCGTAGACCGATCGGGGCTCACGAGACAGCGCGTGGACCGATTGGGGCTCAGGAAGCAGCGCCTGGACCGATCGTGGCTCGGAGACGGTGCGTGAACCGACCGGGGCACAGGAGGCCGCGCGTGGACCGATCGAGGCTCAGGAGGCCACGCCTGGACCGATCGGGGCTCCGCGACGGCGCGTGGACCGATAGGGGCTTAGGAGACGGCGCGTGGACCGATCGGGGCTCGGAGACGGGGCGTGGAATGATCGTGGCTCACGAGATGGCGCGTGGACGGGTCGGGGCTTAGGAGACTCGCGTAGATCGATCGGGGCTCCGGAGGCGGCACGTGGACCGATCGGGGATCAGGAGACGGTGCGTGGACCGATCGCGGCTCGGAGATGGCGCGTGGACCGATCGGCGCTTAGGAGACGACGCGTGGACCGATCGGGGCTTAGGAGACGACTCGTGGACCGATCGGGGCTCAGGAGATAGCGCGTGGACCGATCGGGGCTTAGGAGACGACGCGTGGACCGATCGGGGCTCAGGAAGCGGCGCCTAGACCGATCGTGGCTCGGAGACGGCGCGTGGAGGCATCGGGCCTAAGAAGACGACGCATGGACCGAGCGGGGCGCAGGAGACGGCGCGAGGAGCGATCGGGGCTCGGCGATGGTGCGTGGACCGATCGAGGCTCGGTGACGACGCGTGTACGGATCGGGGATTAGGGGACGATACGTGAACCGATCGGGGCTCAGGAGACGGCGTGTAGACTGATCGGGGATCGGAAACGATGCGGTAACCGAGCGGGTCTTATGAGACGATGCGTGGACCGATCGGGGCTCAGAGACAGCACGTGGACCGATCGGGGCTCGGAGACGGCGCGGGGAACGACCGGGGCTCACGAGACGACGCGTCGCCCGATCGGAGGTCAGGAGGCGGCGCGTGGACCCATCGGGGCTCGGAGACGGCACGTGGACCGATCAGGGCTTAGGAGACGACTCGTGGACCGATCGGGGCTCAGGAGATAGCGCGTGGACCGGTCGGGACTCAGAAGGCGGCGCCTGGACCGATCGGGGCTCGGAGACGACGCGTGGACCGATCGGGGCTCGGAGACAGCGCGTGGACCGTCTGGGGCTCAGGCGGTTTCGCGTGGACCAATTGGGGTTCGGCGACGTGCGCGTGGACCGATCGGGGCTTAGGAGACGGCGCGTGCACCGATCGGGGCCCGGAGACGGTTCGTGGACAGATTGGGGATTAGGAGACGATGCGTGGACCGATCGCGGCTCGGAGACGGCGTGTGAACCGACCGGGGCTCAGGAGGCCGCGCTTGGACCGATCGAGGCTCGGCGACGGGGCGTGGACCGATCGAGTTTCGGAGACGACGCGTCGACCGATCGGGGCTCAGATGACGGTGCGCGGACCGACCGGAGCTCAGGAGACTCGCGTGGATCGATCGGGGCTCCGGAGACGCCGCGTGGAGCGATGGGGATCAGGAGACGGTGCACGGACCGATCGGGGCTCGGAGACGGCGCGTGGACCGATCGGGGCTTAGGAGACGGCGCGTGGACCGATCGGGGCTCGGAGACATCGCGTGGAATGATCGGGGCTCAGGAGACGGCGTGTGAACCGATCGGCGCTCGGAGACGGCGCGTGGACGGATCAGGGCTCAGGAGACGGCGCGTGAACCAATCGGCGCTCGGAGACGGCGCGTGGACCGATCGGGGCTTAGGAGACGGCGAGTGCGACGATCGGGGCCCGGAGACGGGTCGTGAGCCGGTCGGGGCTTAGGAGACGACGCCTGGACCGAACGAGGTTTAGGGGGCGGCGTGTGGAACGATCGGGGCTCAGGAAACGGCCCGTGGAGCAATCGGGGCTCAGGAGACGGCCCGTGGACGGATCGGGGCTTAGGAGACGGCGCGTCGACCGATCGGGGCTCAGGTGACGGAGCGTGGACCGATCGCGGCTCGGAGACGGCGCGTTAACCGATCGGGGCTTAGGAGACGATGCGTGAACCGATCGGGGCTCGGAGACGGCGCGTGGACCGAACGGGGCTCAGGTAACGGCGTGTGGAGCGGTTGGGGCTCAGGAGACGACGGGTGGATCGATCGAGGCTCAAAAGACGACGCGTCGACCGATCGGGGCTCAGGAGACGGCGCGTGGATCGATCGGGGCTCGGAGACGCCGCGTGGAACGATCGGGGCTCAGGAGACGGCGCTTGAACTTATCGGCGCTCAGAGACGGCGCGTGGACTGATCGACGCTCGGAGACGGCGCGTGGAACGATCGGGGCTCAGGAGACGACGCGTGGACCGATCGGGGCTCAGGAGATGGCGCGTAGACCGATCGGGGCTCCGAAACGACGCGTTAACCGAGCGGGGCTTAGGAGACGATGCGTGGACCCATCGGAACTCGGAGACAGCGCGTGGACGGATCGGGGCTCGGAGACGGCGCGTAGAACGATCGGGGCTCAGGAGACGGCGCGTTAACCGATTGGGGCTTAGGAGACGTTGCGTGGTCCGATCGGGGCTCGGAGACAGTGCGTGGACCGACTGGGGCTCAGGCGGTTGCGCGTGGACCAATTGGGGTTCGGCGACGGTGCGTGGATCGATCGAGGCTTAGGAGACGGCGCGTGCATCGATCGGGGCCCGGAGACGGGTCGTAGACAGATGGGGGCTTAGGAGACGGCGCGTGAACCGATCGTGGTTGGGAGACGGCTCGTCCACCAATCGGGGCTTAGGAGACGACGCGTAGATCGATCGGGGCTCAGGAGACGGCGCGTGGACCGATCGGGGCTCAGGAAACGGCGCGTGGACCGACTGGGCCTCAGGCGGTTGCGCGTGGACCAATTGGGGTTCGGCGACGGCGCGTGGACCCATCGGGGCTCGGAGACGGCGCGTCGACCGCTCGGGGTTCGGAGACGGCGCCTGGACCGTCCGGAGCTCAGGAGGCGATGCGTGGACCGATCGGGGCTCAGGAGACTGCGCGTGGATGGATCGGAGCTTAGGGAACGACGCGTGGACCGATCAGGGCTCAGGAGACGGCGCGTGAACCGATCGGCGCTCGGAGACGGCACCTGGACCGATCGGGGCTTAGGAGACGGCGCGTGGACCAATAGGAGATCAGGAGAGGACGCGTGGACCGATAGGGCTCTGGAAGCGGCGCACGGACCGATCGTGGCTCGGAGACGGCGCGTGGAGGCATCGGGGCTTTGAAGACGACGCGTGGACCGAACGGTGCTCAGAAAACGGCACCTGGAGCGATCGGGGCTTAGGAGACGGCGCGCGGACGGACCCGGGCTCAGAAGCCTCGCGTAGATCGATCGGGGCTCCGGAGGCGGCACGTGGACCGATCGGGGATCAGGAGACGGTGCGTGGACCGATCGCGGCTCGGAGATGGCGCGTGGACCGATCGGCGCTTAGGAGACGACGCGTGGACCGATCGGGTTTAGGAGACGACGCGTAGACCGATCGGGGCTCACGAGACAGCGCGTGGACCGATTGGGGCTCAGGAAGCAGCGCCTGGACCGATCGTGGCTCGGAGACGGTGCGTGAACCGACCGGGGCACAGGAGGCCGCGCGTGGACCGATCGAGGCTCAGGAGGCCACGCCTGGACCGATCGGGGCTCCGCGACGGCGCGTGGACCGATAGGGGCTTAGGAGACGGCGCGTGGACCGATCGGGGCTCGGAGACGGGGCGTGGAATGATCGTGGCTCACGAGATGGCGCGTGGACGGGTCGGGGCTTAGGAGACTCGCGTAGATCGATCGGGGCTCCGGAGGCGGCACGTGGACCGATCGGGGATCAGGAGACGGTGCGTGGACCGATCGCGGCTCGGAGATGGCGCGTGGACCGATCGGCGCTTAGGAGACGACGCGTGGACCGATCGGGGCTTAGGAGACGACTCGTGGACCGATCGGGGCTCAGGAGATAGCGCGTGGACCGATCGGGGCTTAGGAGACGACGCGTGGACCGATCGGGGCTCAGGAAGCGGCGCCTAGACCGATCGTGGCTCGGAGACGGCGCGTGGAGGCATCGGGCCTAAGAAGACGACGCATGGACCGAGCGGGGCGCAGGAGACGGCGCGAGGAGCGATCGGGGCTCGGCGATGGTGCGTGGACCGATCGAGGCTCGGTGACGACGCGTGTACGGATCGGGGATTAGGGGACGATACGTGAACCGATCGGGGCTCAGGAGACGGCGTGTAGACTGATCGGGGATCGGAAACGATGCGGTAACCGAGCGGGTCTTATGAGACGATGCGTGGACCGATCGGGGCTCAGAGACAGCACGTGGACCGATCGGGGCTCGGAGACGGCGCGGGGAACGACCGGGGCTCACGAGACGACGCGTCGCCCGATCGGAGGTCAGGAGGCGGCGCGTGGACCCATCGGGGCTCGGAGACGGCACGTGGACCGATCAGGGCTTAGGAGACGACTCGTGGACCGATCGGGGCTCAGGAGATAGCGCGTGGACCGGTCGGGACTCAGAAGGCGGCGCCTGGACCGATCGGGGCTCGGAGACGACGCGTGGACCGATCGGGGCTCGGAGACAGCGCGTGGACCGTCTGGGGCTCAGGCGGTTTCGCGTGGACCAATTGGGGTTCGGCGACGTGCGCGTGGACCGATCGGGGCTTAGGAGACGGCGCGTGCACCGATCGGGGCCCGGAGACGGTTCGTGGACAGATTGGGGATTAGGAGACGATGCGTGGACCGATCGGGGCTCGGAGACGGCGCGTGGACCGATCGGGGCTTAGGAGACGGCGCGTGGACCGATCGGGGCTCGGAGACATCGCGTGGAATGATCGGGGCTCAGGAGACGGCGTGTGAACCGATCGGCGCTCGGAGACGGCGCGTGGACGGATCAGGGCTCAGGAGACGGCGCGTGAACCAATCGGCGCTCGGAGACGGCGCGTGGACCGATCGGGGCTTAGGAGACGGCGAGTGCGACGATCGGGGCCCGGAGACGGGTCGTGAGCCGGTCGGGGCTTAGGAGACGACGCCTGGACCGAACGAGGTTTAGGGGGCGGCGTGTGGAACGATCGGGGCTCAGGAAACGGCCCGTGGAGCAATCGGGGCTCAGGAGACGGCCCGTGGACGGATCGGGGCTTAGGAGACGGCGCGTCGACCGATCGGGGCTCAGGTGACGGAGCGTGGACCGATCGCGGCTCGGAGACGGCGCGTTAACCGATCGGGGCTTAGGAGACGATGCGTGAACCGATCGGGGCTCGGAGACGGCGCGTGGACCGAACGGGGCTCAGGTAACGGCGTGTGGAGCGGTTGGGGCTCAGGAGACGACGGGTGGATCGATCGAGGCTCAAAAGACGACGCGTCGACCGATCGGGGCTCAGGAGACGGCGCGTGGATCGATCGGGGCTCGGAGACGCCGCGTGGAACGATCGGGGCTCAGGAGACGGCGCTTGAACTTATCGGCGCTCAGAGACGGCCCATGGACCGATCGGGGCTTAGGATACGGCGCGTGGACCGATCGTGGCTCAGGAGACGGCGCGAGGAGCGATCGGGCTCAGGAGAAGACGCGTCAATTGATCGTAGCTCAGGAGACGACGCGTCGACGGATCGGGGCTTAGGAGATGACGCGTGGACCGATCGGGGCTTAGGAGACGACGCGTGGACCGATCGGGGCTCAGGAGACGGCGCGTGGAGCGACCGGGGCTCAGGAGACAGCGCGTGGACCGATTGGGGCTCAGGAGACGGCGCGTGGACCGCTCGGGGCTCGGAGACGGCGCGTAGAACGATCGCGGCTCGGCGACGGCGCATGGACCGATCGAGGCTCAGGAGGCTGCGCGTGGATCGATTGGGGCTCAGGAGACGGCGCGTGGAACGCTCGGGGCTCGAAGACGGCGCGTGGAACGATCAGGGCTCAGGAGACGTCACGTGAAATGATCGGCGCTCGGAGACGGCGCGTGGACCGATCGGGGCTCAGGAGAAGGCGCGTGGACCGATCGGGGCTTAGGAGGGGACCCGTCGACCGATCGGGGCTCAGGAGACGATGCGTGGACCGGTCGGTGCTCAGGAAGCGGCGCCTGGACCGATCGGGGCTCCGAGACGACGCGTTAACCGAGCGGGGCTTAGGAGACTATGCGGGGACCGATCGGGGCTCGGAGACAGCTCGTGTACCGACTGGGGCTCAGGAGGTTGCGCGTGGACCAATTGGGGTTCGGCGACGGCGCGTGAACCAATCGGCGCTCCGAGACGGCGCGTGGACCGATCGGGGATGAGGAGATGGCGCGTGAACCGATCGGCGCTCGGAGACGGCACGTGGGCCGTTCAGGGCTTAGGAGACGACGCGTCGACCGATCCGGGCTCAGGTGACGGCGCGCGGACCGACCGGGGCTCAGGAGACAGCGCGTGAAATGATCGGCGCTCGGAGATGGCGCGTGGACCGATTGGGGCTTAAGAGACGACGGGTGGACCGATCGGGGCTTAGGAGACGGCACGTGAATCGATCGGGGCACAGGAGACGGCGCGTGAGCCGGTCGGGGCTTAGGAGACGACGCCTGGACCGAACGAGGTTTAGGGGGCGGCGTATGGAACGATCGGGCCTCAGGAAACGGCCCGTGGAGCAATCGGGGCTCAGGAGACGGCCCGTGGACGGATCGGGGCTTAGGAGACGGCGCGTCGACCGATCGGGGCTCAGGTGACGGCGCGTGGACCGATCGCGGCTCGGAGACGGCGCGTTAACCGATCGGCGCTTAGGAGACGATGCGTGAACCGATCGGGGCTCGGAGACGGCGCGTGGACCGAACGGGGCTCAGGAGACGTCACGTGAAATGATCGGCGCTCGGAGACGGCGCGTGGACCGATCGGGGCTCAGGAGAAGGCGCGTGGACCGATCGGGGCTTAGGAGGGGACCCGTCGACCGATCGGGGCTCAGGAGACGACGCGTGGACCGGTCGGTGCTCAGGAAGCGGCGCCTGGACCGATGGGGGCTTAGGAGACTCACGTTGATCGATTGGGGCTCAGGAGGCCGCGCGTGGACCGATCGAGGCTCGGCGACGGCGCGTGTACCGATCGGGGCTCGGCGACTGCGTGTGGACGTATCGGGGTTCAGGAGACGGCGCGTGGACCGATCGGGGCTCCGAGACGACGCGTTAACCGAGCGGGGCTTAGGAGACTATGCGGGGACCGATCGGGGCTCGGAGACAGCTCGTGTACCGACTGGGGCTCAGGAGGTTGCGCGTGGACCAATTGGGGTTCGGCGACGGCGCGTGAACCAATCGGCGCTCCGAGACGGCGCGTGGACCGATCGGGGATGAGGAGAAGGGGCGTGGACCGATCGGGGCTTAGGAGACGTCGCGTAGACCGATCGGGGCTCGGAGACGGCGCGTGGAACGATCGGGGTTCAGGTGACGGCGCGTGAACCGATCGGCGCTCGGAGACGGCGCGTGGACCGATCGGGGCTTAGCAGAAGGCGCTTGGACCGATTGGGGCTTAGCAGAAGGCGCTTGGACCGATCGGGGCTTAGGAGACGGCGCGTGGACCGATCGGAGCTCGGAGACGGCGCGTGGACCGATCTGGGCTCGGAGACAGCGCGTGGACCGACTGGGGCACAGGCGGTGGCGCGTGGACCAATTGGGGTTCGGCGACGGTGCGTGGACCGATCGTGGCTTAGGAGAAGGCGCGTGGAACGATCGGGGCTCAGGAGACGGCGCGTGGAGCGATCGGGGCTCAGGAGGCGGCGCGTGAACCAATCGGCGCTCCGAGACGGCGCGTGGACCGATCGGGGCTCAGGAGACGGCGCGTGGATCGATCGGGGCTCAGGAGATGGCGCGAGGAGCGTTCGGGCTCAGGAGAAGACGCGTCAATTGATCGTGGCTCAGGAGACGACGCGTGGATCGATCGGGGCTCAGAAGACGACGCGTCGACCGATCGGGGCTCAGGAGACGGCGCGAGGAGCGATCGGGCTCAGGAGAAGACGCGTCAATTGATCGTGGCTCAGGAGACGACGCGTCGACGGATCGGGGCTTAGGAGACGACGCGTGGACCGATCGGGGCTTAGGAGACGACGCGTGGAACGATCGGGGCTCAGGAGACGGCGCTCGGAGACGGCGCGTGGACCGATCGTGGCTTAGGAGAAGGCGCGTGGAACGATCGGGGCTCAGGAGACGGCGCGTGGAGCGATCGGGGCTCAGGAGACGGCGCGTGAATTAATCGGCGCTCCGAGACGGCGCGTGGACCGATCGGGGATGAGGAGACTCACGTTGATCGACTGGGGCTCAGGAGGCGGCGCGTGGACCGATCGGGGCTTAGGAGACTACGCGTGTACCTATCGGGGCTCAGGAGACAGCGCGTGGACCGATTGGGCATCAGGAGACGGCGCGTCGATGGATCGGGGCTTGGGGAACGACGCGTGGACCGATCGGGGATCAGGAGACGGCGCGTGGATCGATCGGGGCTCGGAGACGGCGCGTGGAACGATCGGGGCTCAGGAGACGGCGCGTGAAATGATCGGCGCTCGGAGACGGCGCGTGGACCGATCGTGGCTTAGGAGAAGGCGCGTGGAACGATCGGGGCTCAGGAGACGGCGCGTGGAGCGATCGGGGCTCAGGAGACGGCGCGTGAACCAATCTGCGCTCCGAGACGGCGCGTGGACCGATCGGGGATGAGGAGAAGGCGTGTGGACCGATCGGGGCTCAGGAGACGGCGCGTGGACCGATCGGGGCTCGGAGACGGGGCGTGGAACGATCGGGGCTCAGGTGACGTCGCGTAAACCGATCGGCGCTCGGAGACGGCGCGTGGACCGATCGGGGCTTAGCAGAAGGCGCTTGGACCGATCGGGGCTTAGGAGACGGCGCGTGGACCGATCGGAGCTCGGAGAAGGCGCGTGGACCGATCGGGGCTCAGGAGACGGCGCGTGGAGCGATCGGGCTCAGGAGAAGACGCGTCAATTGATCGTGGCTCAGGAGACGACGCGTCGACGGATCGGGGCTTAGGAGATGACGCGTGGCCCGATCGGGGCTTAGGAGACGACGCGTGGACCGATCGGGGTTTAGGAGAGGACGCGTCGACCGATCGGGGCACAGGAGACGGCACGTGGACCGATCGGGGCTTAGGAGACTCACGTTGATCGATTGGGGCTCCGGAGGCGGCGCGTGGACCGATCGGGGCTTAGGAGACTACGCGTGTACCTATCGGGGCTCAGGAGACTGCGCGTGGACCGATTGGGCATCAGGAGACGGCGCGTCGATGGATCGGGGCTTGGGGAACGACGCGTGGACCGATCGGGGCTCAGGAGACAGCGCGTGGATCGATCGGGGCTCGGATACGGCGCGTGGAACGATCGGGGCTCAGGAGACGGCGCGAGGAGCGATCGGGCTCAGGAGAAGACGCGTCAATTGATCGTGGCTCAGGAGACGACGCGTCGACGGATCGAGGCTTAGGAGACGACGCGTGGACCGATCGGGGCTTAGGAGACGGCGCGTGGAGCGATCGGGGCTCAGGAGGCGGCGCGTGAACCAATCGGCGCTCCGAGACGGCGCGTGGACCGATCGGGGCTCAGGAGACGGCGCGTGGATCGATCGGGGCTCAGGAGATGGCGCGAGGAGCGTTCGGGCTCAGGAGAAGACGCGTCAATTGATCGTGGCTCAGGAGACGACGCGTGGATCGATCGGGGCTCAGAAGACGACGCGTCGACCGATCGGGGCTCAGGAGACGGCGCGAGGAGCGATCGGGCTCAGGAGAAGACGCGTCAATTGATCGTGGCTCAGGAGACGACGCGTCGACGGATCGGGGCTTAGGAGACGACGCGTGGACCGATCGGGGCTTAGGAGACGACGCGTGGAACGATCGGGGCTCAGGAGACGGCGCTCGGAGACGGCGCGTCGACCGATCGTGGCTTAGGAGAAGGCGCGTGGAACGATCGGGGCTCAGGAGACGGCGCGTGGAGCGATCGGGGCTCAGGAGACGGCGCGTGAATTAATCGGCGCTCCGAGACGGCGCGTGGACCGATCGGGGATGAGGAGACTCACGTTGATCGACTGGGGCTCAGGAGGCGGCGCGTGGACCGATCGGGGCTTAGGAGACTACGCGTGTACCTATCGGGGCTCAGGAGACAGCGCGTGAACTAATCGGCGCTCGGAGACGGCGCGTGGACCGATCGGGGCTGAGGAGACGGCGCGTGGACCGATCGGGGCTCGGAGACAGGGCGTGGAATGATCGGGGCTCAGGAGACGGCGCGTGAAATGATCGGGGCTCGGAGACGGCGCGTGGACCGATCGGGGCTTAGGAGACAACGCGTGGACCGATGGGGGCTCAGGAAGCAGCGCCTGGAACGATCGTGGCTCGGAGACGGCGCGAGGAGGCATCTGGGCTTGGAAGACGACGCGTGGATCGATCGGGGCTCGGAGACGGCGCGTGAACTGACCGCGGCTCAGGAGGCCGCGCGTGGACCGATCGAGGCTCAGCAGGCCACGCCTGGACCGATCGGGGCTCCGCGACGGCGCGTGGACCGATCGAGGCTCGGAGACGACGCGTGTACGGATCGGGGATTCGGCGATGACGCGTGGACCGATCCGGGCTCAGGAGACGGCGCGTGGACCGATCGGGGCTCGGAGACGGCGCGTGGAACGATCGGGGCTCAGGAGACGGCGCGTGAACCGATCAGCGCTCGGCGACGGCGGGTGGACCGACCGGGGCTCAGGAGACCGCGCGTGGACCCATCGGTGCTCGGAGACGGGGCGTGAACCGACCGGGGCTCGGAGATGACGCGTGTACGGATCGGGGCTTGGTGACGGAGCGTGGACCGATCGGGGCTCACGAAGAGGCGCCTGAACCGATCGTGGCTCGGAGACGGCGCGAGGAGGCATCTGGGCTTAGAAGACGACGCGTGGACCGATCGAGGCTCAGGAGGCCGCGCGTGGACCGATCGAGGCTCGGCGACGGCGCGTGAACCGGTCGGGGCTCGGAGACGACGCGTGTACGGATCAGGGCTTGGTGACGGCGCGTTTACCGATAGTAGCTCGGAGACGGCCTGTGGACGGATCGCGGCTTAGGAGACGGCGCGTGGAATGATCGGGGCTCAGGAGACGGCGCGGGGACCGGTCGAGGCTCGGAGACGACGCGTGTGCGGATCGGGGATTCGAGGACGACGGGTGGACCGATCCGGGCTCAGGAGACGGCGCGTGGACCCATCGGGGCTCGGAGACGGCGCGTGAACCGACCGGGGCTCAGGAGACGGCACGTGTTCCGATCGGGCTCGGAGCCGGCGCGTGAACCGATCGGGGCTCAGGAGGCCGCGCGTGGACCGATCGAGGCTCGGCGACGGCGCGTGGACCGGTCGGGGCTCGGAGACGACGCGTGTACGGATCAGGGCTTGGTGACGGCGCGTTTACCGATAGTAGCTCGGAGACGGCCTGTGGACGGATCGCGGCTTAGGAGACGGCGCGTGGAATGATCGGGGCTCAGGAGACGGCGCGGGGACCGGTCGAGGCTCGGAGACGACGCGTGTGCGGATCGGGGATTCGAGGACGACGGGTGGACCGATCCGGGCTCAGGAGACGGCGCGTGGACCGATCGGGGCTTAGGAGACGGCGCGTGGACCGATCGGGGCTCGGAGACGGCGCTTGAACTTATCGGCGCTCGGAGACGGCGCGTGGACCGATCGGGGCTTAGGATACGGCGCGTGGACCGATCGGGACTCAGGAAGCGGCGCCTGGACCGATCGTGGCTCGGAGACCGCGCGTGGAGGCATCGGGGCTAAGAAGACGACGCATGGACCGATCGGAGCTCAGGAAACGGCGTGTGGACTGATCGGAGCTCGGAGACGACGCGTGGATCGATCGGGGCTCAGGAAACGGCGCGAGGAGCGATCGGGCTCAGGAGAAGACGCGTCAATTGATCGTGGCTCAGGAGACGACGCGTCGACGGATCGAGGCTTAGGAGACGACGCGTGGACCGATCGGGGCTTAGGAGACGACGCGTGGACCGATCGGGGCTCAGGAGACGGCGCGTGGACCTACCGGGGCTCAGGAGGCGACGCGTAGACCCATCGGGGCTCGGAGACGGCGTGTGGACCGATCGGGGATTAGGAGACGACGCGTGGACCGATCGGGGTTTAGGAGAGGACGCGTCGACCGATCGAGGCACAGGAGACGGCGCGTGGACCGATCGGGGCTTAGGAGACGACGCGTGGACCGATCGGGGCTCGGAGACGGCACGTGGACCGATCGGGGCTTAGGAGACACACGTTGATCGATTGGGGCTGCGGAGGCGGCGCGTGGACCGATCGGGGCTTAGGAGACTACGCGTGTACTTATCGGGGTTCAGGAGACGGCGCGTAGACCGATCGGGGCTCGGAGACGGCACGTGGACCGATCAGGGCTTTGGAGACGGCGCGTTGGACGATCGGGGCTCAGGAGACGGCGCGTGGACGGATCGGGGCTCAAGAGACAGCGCGTGGGCCGATCGGGGCTCAGGAGACGGCGGGCGGACCGACCGGGGCTCAGGAGACTCGTGTGGATCGATCGGGACTCCGGAGGCGCCGCGTGGATCGATGGGGATCAGGAGACGGTGCGTGGACCGATCGGGGCTCGGAGACGGCGCGTGGACCGTTCGGGGCTTAGGAGACGACGCGTGGAACGATCGGGGCGTAGGAGACGATACGTGGACCGATCGGGTCTCAGGAGACGACGCGTGGACCGACTGGGGCTCAGGAGGTTGCGCGTGGACGAATTAGGATTCGGCGACGGCGCGTGGACCGACCGGGGCTCAGGAGACCGCGCGTGGACCCATCGGGGCTCGGAGACGGCGCGTGAACCGACCGGGGCTCAGGAGACGGCACGTGGTCCGATCGGGCTCGGAGCCGGCGCGTGAACCGATCGGGGTTCAGGAGGCCGCGCGTGGACCGATCGCGGCTCGGCGACGGCGCGTGGACCGATCGGGGCTCAGGAGGCCGCGCGTGGACAGATCATGGCTCGGCGACGGCGCGTGGACCAATCGGTGCTCGGACACGACGCGTGGACCGATCGGGGCTCGAAGACAGCGCGTGGACCGACTGGGGCTCAGGCGGTTGCGCGTGGACCGATCTGGGCTCGGAGACGGCGCGTTAACCGACCGGGGCTCAGGAGACGACGCGTCGACCGGTCGGGGCTTAGGAGACGAAGCCTGGACCGATCGGGGCTTAGGAGGCGGCGTGTGGAACGATCGGGGCTCAGAATACGGCGCGTGAACCGATCGGCGCTCGGAGACGGCGCGTCGACCGATCGGGGTTCGGAGACGGCACGAGGACCGTCTGGGGCTTAGGAGACGATGCGTGGACCGATCGGGGCTCAGCAGACTGCGCGTGGATGGATCGGGGCTTAGGGAACGACGCGTGGACCGATCGGGGCTCAGGAGACGGCGCGTAGACCGATCGGAGCTCGGAAACGACGCGTTAACCGAGCGGGGCTTAGGCGACGATACGTAGACCGATCGGGGCTCGGAGACAGCGCGTGGACCGACTGGGGCTCAGGGGGTTGCGCGTGGACCGATCGGGGCTCGGAGACGGCGCGTTAACCGACCGGGGCTCAGGAAACGGCGCGTGGATGGACCGTGGCTTAGAATGCGGCACGCGGACCGATCGGGGCTCGGAGACGGCGTGTGGACCGATCGGGGATCAGGAAACGGCACGTGGAGCGATCGGGGCTCAGGAGGCGGCGCGTGGATCAATCGGGGCTCAGGAGGCGACGCGTCGACGGATCGGGGCTTAGGAGAAGACGCGTGGACCGATCGGGGCTCGGAGACGGCGCGTGGAACGATCGGGGCTCAGGAGACGGCGCGTGGACCGATCGGAGATCAGGAGTTGACGCGTGGACCGATCGGGGTTATGGAAGCGGCGCACGGACCGATCGTGGCTCGGAGACGGCGCGTGGAGGCATCGGGGCTTTGAAGACGACGCGTGGACCGATCGGGGCTCAGGAAACGGCGTGTGGCGCGATCGGGGCTCAGGAGACGACGCGTGGATCGATCGGGGCTCAGGAGACCACGCGTCGAAGAATCGGGGCTCAGGAGACGGCGCGCGGACCGACTGGGGCTCAGGAGACTCGCGTGGATCGTTCGGGGCTCCGGAGGCGCCGCGTGGACCGATTGGGATCAGGAGACGGTGCGTGAACCGTTCGGGGCTCGGAGACGGCGTGTCGACCGATCGGGGCTCAGGAGACGGCGCGTGGACCGATCGCGGCTCGGAGACGGCGCGTGGAACGATCGGGGCTCAGGAGACGACGCGTGGACCGATCGGGCGTAGGAGACGACGCGTGTGCCTATCGGGACTCACGACACAGCGTGTGGACCGATTGGGGCTCAGGAGACGGCGCGTGGACCGATCGGGGCTCGGAGACGACGCGTAGACCGATCGGTGCTTAGGAGAAGGCGCGTTGAATGATCGGGGCTCAGGAGACGGCGCGTGGACCGATCGTGGCTCGGAGACGGCGCGTGGAGGCATCGGGGTTAAGAAGACGACGCATCGACCGAGCGGGGTTCAGGAGACGGCGCGAGGAGCGATCGGGGCTCTGGAGAAGACGCGTCAATTGATCGGGGCTCAGGACACGACGCGGCGACGGATCGGGGCTTGGAGACGGCGCGTGTACCGATCGGGGCTTAGGAGACGACGCGTGGACCGATCGGGGCTCAGGAGACGGCGCGTGACGCGACCGGGGCTCGGAGACGGCGCGATAACAGATCGGGGCTCAGGAGACGCCGCGTGGACCGAGCGGGGCTCGGAGACGGCGCGTGGACCGACCGGGGCTGAGGAGGATGCGCGTGGACCGATCGAGGCTCGGCGACGGCGCATGAACCGACCGGGGCTCATGAGACGGCGCGTAGACCGATCGGGGCTCCGGCGGCGACGCGTGGACCGATCGGGGCCCAGGAAACGGCGCGTGGATCGATCGGTGCTCGAAGACGACGCGTGGACCGACCGGGGCTCAGGAGCCGATGCGTGGATCGATCGGGGCTCAGGAGGCGGCGCGTAGACCCATCGGGGCTCGGAGACGGCACGTGGACCGATCAGGGCTTAGGAGACGACGCGTGGACCGATCGGGGCTCAGGAGACGGCGCGTGGACCGATCGGTGCTCGGAGACGGCGCGTGGACCGATTGTGGCTTACGAGACGGCGCGTGGATCGATCGGGGCTCAGGAAGTGGCGCCTGGACCTATCATGGCTCGGAGACGGGGCGTGGAGGCATCGGGGCTAAGAACACGACGCACGGACCGAACGGGGCTCAGGAGACGGCGTGAGGTGCGATCGGGGCTCGGAGACGGCGCGTGGACCGATCGGGGCTTAGGAGACGACGCGTGGACCGATTGGGGCGTAGGACGCGACGCGTGTACCTATCGGGGCTCACGAGACGGCGCGTGGAACGATCGGGGCTCAGGAGACGGCGCCTGGACCGGTCGGGGCTTAGGAGACGACGCCTAGACCGATCGGGGCTTAGGAGGCGGCGTGTGGAACGATCGGGGATCAGGAGACGGCGCGTGCACCGATCGGCGCTCGGAGACGACGCGTCGACCGATCGGGGCTGAGGAGACGACGCGTAGACCGATCGGGGCTTAGGAGAAAACGCGTGGACCGATCGGGGCTCAGGAAGCGGCGCCTGCACCGATCGTGGTTGGGAGACGGCGTAAGGAGGCATCTGGGCTTAGAAAACGACGCGTGGACCGATCGGGGCTCACGAAACGGCGTGTGGACCGACCGAGGCTCAGGAGGCCACGCCTGGACCGATCGTGGCTCGGAGGCGGCGCGTGGAGGCATCGGGGCTCAGGAGGCGACGCGTGGACCCATCGGGGCTCGGAGACGGCGTGTGGACCGATCGGGGCTTAGGAGACGATACGTGGACCGATCGGGTCTTAGGAGACGACGCGTGGACCGATCGGGGCTCAGGAGACGACGCGTGTACGGATCGGGGATTCGGGGACGACGCGTGGAACGATCCGGGCTCAGGAGACGGCGCGTGGACCGATCGGGGCTCCGGAAACGGCGTGTGGACCGATCAGAGCTCGGAGACGACGCGTGGACCGATCGGGGCTTAGGAGACTACCCGTGTACCTATCGGGGCTCAGGAGACAGCGCGTGGACCGATCGGGGCTCAGGAGGCGGTGCGTGGATCGATCGGGGCTCGGAGACGGCGCGTGGAACGAGCGGGTCTCAGGAAGCGGCGCCTGGACCGATTGGGGCTTAGGAGACGGCGCGTGGACCGATCGGGGCGCAGGAAGCGGCGCCTGGACCGATCGTGGCTCGGAGACGGCGCGTGGAGGCATCCGGGCTAAGAAGACGACGCATGGACCGAGCGGGGTTCAGGAGACGGCGCGAGGCCCGATTGGGGCTCGTACACTGCGCGTGAACCGACCGGGGCTCAGGAAGCCGCCCGCGAACCGATCGCGGCTCGGCGACGGCGCGTGCACCGATCGGGGCTCAGGAGGCCGCGCGTGGACCGATCATGGCTCGGCGACGGCGCGTAGACCGATCGGGGCTCGGAGACGACGTGTGGACTGATCGGGGCTCGAAGACAGTGCGTGGACCGACTGGGGCTCAGGCGGTTGCGCGTGGACCAATTGGGGCTCCGGAGGCGGCGCGTGGACCGATTGTGGAGCAGAAGATGATGCGTGGACTGATCGGGGCTCGGAGACGGCGCGTGGACCGATAGGAGCTTAGAAGACGACGCCTAGACCGATTGGGGCTCAGGAGACAGCGCGTGGACTGATCGGGGCTCGGAGACGGCGCGTTAACCGATCGGCGCTCGGAGACAGCGCGTCGACCGATCGGGGTTCGGTGACGGCGCGTGGACCGTCCGGGGCTCAGGAGGGGATGCGTGGACCGATCGCGGCTCTGGAGACTGCGCGTGGATAGATCGGGGCTTAGGGAACGACGCGTGGACCGATCGGGGCTCAGGAGACGGCGCGTGAACCGACCGGGGCTCAGGAGACCGCGCGTGGACCGATCGCGGCTCGGCGACGGCGCGTGGACCGCTCGGGGCTCAGGAGGCCGCGCGTGGACCGATCGGTGCTCGGAGACAGCGCGTGGATCGACTGGGGCTCAGGCGGTTGCGCGTGGTCCAATTGGGGTTCGGCGACGGCGCGTGGACCGATCGGGGCTTAGGAGGCCGCGCGTGGACCGATCGCGGCTCGGCGACGGCGCGTGGACCGATCGGGGCTCAGGAGGCCGCGCGTGGACCGATCGGGGCTCAGGAGACGGCGCGTGGACCGATTGGGGCTCGGATACGGCGCGTGAACCAATCGGGCCTCAGGAGGCCGCGCGTGGACCGATCGCGGCTCGGCGACGGCGCGTGGACCGATCGGGGCTCAGGAGGCCGCGCGTGGACCGATCATAGCTCGGCGACCGCGCGTGGACCGATCGGGGCTCGGAGACGACGCGTGGACCGATCGGGGTTCGGCGACCGCGCGTGAACCGACTGGGGCTCAGGCGGTTGCGCGTGGACCAATTGGGGTTCGGCGACGACGCGTGGACCGTTCGGGGCTCGGAGACGGCGCGTTAACCGATCGGGGCTTAGGAGACGATGCGTGGACCGATCGGGGCTCGGAGACGGCGCGTGGACCGATCGGGGCTCGGCGACGGCGCGTGGACAGATCGAGGCTCGGAGACGACGCGTGTACGGACCGGGGCTTTGAAGACGGCGCGTAGACCGATCGGGGCTCGGAGACGACGTGTGGACTGATCGGGGCTCGAAGACAGTGCGTGGGCCGACTGGGGCTCAGGCGGTTGGGCGTGGACCAATTGGGGCTCCGGAGGCGGCGCGTGGACCGATTGTGGAGCAGAAGATGATGCGTGGACTGATCGGGGCTCGGAGACGGCGCGTGGACCGATAGGAGCTTAGAAGACGACGCCTAGACCGATTGGGGCTCAGGAGACAGCGCGTGGACTGATCGGGGCTCGGAGACGGCGCGTTAACCGATCGGCGCTCGGAGACAGCGCGTCGACCGATCGGGGTTCGGTGACGGCGCGTGGACCGTCCGGGGCTCAGGAGGGGATGCGTGGACCGATCGCGGCTCTGGAGACTGCGCGTGGATAGATCGGGGCTTAGGGAACGACGCGTGGACCGATCGGGGCTCAGGAGACGGCGCGTGAACCGACCGGGGCTCAGGAGACCGCGCGTGGACCGATCGCGGCTCGGCGACGGCGCGTGGACCGATCGGGGCTCAGGAGGCCGCGCGTGGACCGATCGGTGCTCGGAGACAGCGCGTGGATCGACTGGGGCTCAGGCGGTTGCGCGTGGTCCAATTGGGGTTCGGCGACGGCGCGTGGACCGATCGGGGCTTAGGAGGCCGCGCGTGGACCGATCGCGGCTCGGCGACGGCGCGTGGACCGATCGGGGCTCAGGAGGCCGCGCGTGGACCGATCGGGGCTCAGGAGACGGCGCGTGGACCGATTGGGGCTCGGATACGGCGCGTGAACCAATCGGGCCTCAGGAGGCCGCGCGTGGACCGATCGGGGCTTAGGAGACGGCGCGTGGACCGACCGGGGCTCAGGAGACTCGCGTGGATCGATCGGGGCTCCGCAGGCGCCGCGTGGACCGATTGGGATCAGGAGACGACGCGTGGACCGATCGGGCGTAGGAGACGACGCGTGTACCTATCGGGGCTGACGACACAGCGTGTGGACCGATTGGGGCTCAGGAGACGGCGCGTGGAACGATCGGGGCTCAGGAGACGGCGCCTCAATCGATCGGCGCGCGGAGATGGCACGTGGAACGATCGGGGCTTAGGAGACGGCGCGTGGACTAATAGGAGATCAGGAGAGGACGCGTGGACCGATCGGGCTGTGGAAGCGGCGCACGGACCGATCGTGGCTCGGAGACGGCGCGTGGACCGATCGAGGCTCGGCGACGGCGCGTGGACCGATCGCGGCTCGGAGACGACGCGTGTACAGATCAGGGCTTGGTGACGGCGCATTTACCGATAGCAGCTCGAAGACGGCCCGTGGACGGATCGCGGCTTAGGAGACGGCGCGTGGACCGATCGAGGCTCGGAGACGACGTGTGTGCGGATCGGGGATTCGAGGACGACGGGTGGACCGATCCGGGCTCAGGAGACGACGCGTCGTCCGATCGGGGCTCAGGATGCGGCGCGTGGACCCATCGGGGCTCGGAGACGGCACGTGGACCGATCAAGGCTTAGGACACGACACGTTGACCGATCGGGACTCAGGAGGCGGCGCGTGGACCGATCGCAGCTCGGCGACGGCGCGTGGATCGATCGGGGCTCAGGAGGCCGCGCGTGGACCGATCATAGCTCGGCGATGGCGCGTGGACCGATCGGGGCTCAGGAGGCTGCGCGTGGATCGATTGGGGCTCATGGAGACGGCGCGTGGACCGCTCGGGGCTCGAAGACGGCGCGTGGAACGATCAGGGCTCAGGAGACGTCACGTGAAATGATCGGCGCTCGGAGACGGCGCGTGGACCGATCGGGGCTCAGGAGAAGGCGCGTGGACCGATCGGGGCTTAGGAGGGGACCCGTCGACCGATCGGGGCTCAGGAGACGATGCGTGGACCGGTCGGTGCTCAGGAAGCGGCGCCTGGACCGATCGGGGCTCCGAGACGACGCGTTAACCGAGCGGGGCTTAGGAGACTATGCGGGGACCGATCGGGGCTCGGAGGTGGCGCGTGGAATGATCGGGGCTTAGGAGATGGCGTGTGGACCGATCGGAGATCAGGAGACGACGCGTGGACCGAGAGGGCTCTGGAAGCGGCGCACGGACGGATCGTGGCTCGGAGACGGCGCGTGGAGGCATCGGGGCTTTGAAGACGACGCGTGGACCAAACGGTGCTCAGAAAACGGTGCGTGGAGCGATCGGGGCTCAGGAGACGGCGCGTGGACCGATCGGGGCTCAGGAGCCGGCGCGTGGACCGGTTGGGGCTCGGATACGGCGCGTGAACCAACCGGGACTCAGGAACCCGCGCGTGGACCAATCCCGGCTCGGCGACGGCGCGTGGACCGATGGGGCTCAGGAGCCGCGCGTGGGCCGATCATGGCTCGGTGACGGCGCGTGGACCGATCGGGGCTTAGGTGACGATGCGTGGACCGATTGGGGCTCAGGAAGCAGCGCCTGGACCGATCGTGGCTCGGAGACGGCGCGAGGAGGCATCTGGGCTTCGAAGACGACGCGTGGATCGATCGGGGCTCGGAGACGGCGCGTGAACCAACCGGGGCTCAGGAGACCGCGCGTGGACCGATCGAGGCTCAGGAGGCCACGCCTGGACCGATCGGGGCTCCGCGACGGCGCGTGGACCGATCGAGGCTCGGAGACGACGCGTGTACGGATCGGGGATTCGGCGATGACGCGTGGACCGATCGGGGCTCGGAGACGGGGCGTGGAATGATCGGGACTCGGAGACGGCGTGTGAAGGTATCGGGGCTTAGGAGACGATGCGTTGACCGATCGGGGCTCTTGAGACGGCGCGTAGACCGATCGGGGCTCCGGCGGCGACGCGTGGAATGATCGGGGCCCAGGAAACGGCGCGTGGATCGATCGGTGCTCGAAGACGACGCGTGGACCGATCGGGGCTCAGGAGCCGATGCGTGGATCGATCGGGGCTCAGGAGGCGGCGCGTGGACCCATCGGGGCTCGGAGACGGCACGTGGACCGATCAGGGCTTAGGAGACGACGCGTGGACCGATCGGGGCTCAGGAGACGGCGCGTGGACCGATCGGTGCTCGGAGACGGCGCGTGGACGGACCGTGGCTTAGAATGCGTCACGCGGACCGATCGGGGCTCGGATACGGGGTGTGGACGTATCGGGGCTTAGGAGACGATGCGTGAACCGATCGGGGCTCAGTAGACGCCGCGTGGACCGATCGGGGCTCGGAGACGGCGCGTGGAACGATCGGGGCTCAGGAGGCTGCGCGTGGATCGATTGGGGCTCATGGAGACGGCGCGTGGACCGCTCGGGGCTCGAAGACGGCGCGTGGAACGATCAGGGCTCAGGAGACGTCACGTGAAATGATCGGCGCTCGGAGACGGCGCGTGGACCGATCGGGGCTCAGGAGAAGGCGCGTGGACCGATCGGGGCTTAGGAGGGGACCCGTCGACCGATCGGGGCTCAGGAGACGGCGAGTGAACTGGTCGGGGCTCGGAGACGGCGCGTGGAACGATCGGGGCTCAGGAGACGGTGCGTGAACCAATCGGTGCTCGAAGACGACGCGAGGACCGATCGGAGCTCAGGAGACGGCGCGTGGAGCGATCGGGGCTCAGGAGAAGACGCGTGGATCGATCGGGTCTCAGGAGACGACGCGTCGACGGATCGGGGCTCGGCGAGTGCGCGTGGACGTATCGGGGTTCAGGAGACGGGGCGTGGAACGATCGGGGCTCGGAGACGGCGCGTTAACCGATCGGGGCTTAGGAGACGATGCGTGGACCGATCGCGGTTCGGAGAGGGCACGTGAACCGACCGGGGCTCAGGAGGATGCTCGTGGACCGATCGAGGCTCGGCTACGGCGCGTGGACCCATCGGGGCTCAGGAGGCGGTGCGTGGACCCATCGGGACTCGGAGACGACGCGTGGAACGATCCGGGCACAGGAGACGGCGCGTCGACCGACCGGAGGTCAGGAGGCGACGCGTGGACCCATCGGGGCTCGGAGAAGGCACGTGGACCGATCGGGGCTTAGGACCCGACGCGTGGGCTGATCGGGGTGCAGGAGACGGGGCGTGGACCGATCGAGGCTTAGGAGACGATACGTGGAGCGATCGAGGCTCAGGAGGCGGCGCGTGGATCGATCGGGGCTCAGGAGACGCCGCGTGGACCGATCGCGTATTAGGGGACGACGCATCGACCGATCGGTGCTCGGAGTCGGCGCGTGGATGGACCATCGCTTAGAATGCGGCACGTGTACCGATCGGGGCTCGGAGACGGCGTGTGGACCGATCGGGGCTCGGAGAGGGCGCGTTAACCGATCGGCGCTTAGGAGACGATGCGTGCACCGATCGGGGCTCGGAGATGGCACGTGGACCGATCGGGGCTCGGAGACGGCGCGTTAACCGATCGGGGCTTAGGAGCCGACACGTGGACCTATCGGGACTCAGAAGGCGGCGCCTGGACCGATCGTGGCTCAGGAGACGGCGCGTGGACGGGTCGGGGCTTAGGAGACTCGCGTAGATCGATCGGGGCTCCGGAGGCGGCACGTGGACCGATCGGGGATCAGGAGACGGTACGTGGACCGATCGCGGCTCGGAGATGGCGTGTGGACCGATCGGGGCTTCGGAGACGGTACATGGACCGATCGGGGCTCGGAGACGGCGCGAGGACCGACCGGGGCTCAGGAGACGGCGCATGGACCGACCGGAGCTCAGGAGATTCGCGTGGATCGATCCGGGCTCCGGAGGCGGCGTGTGGACCGATTGGGGCTTCGGAGACAGTACATGGACCGATCGGGGCTCGGAGACGGCGCGTGAACCGACCGGGGCTCAGGAGGCCGCGCGTGGACCGATCGAGGCTCAGGAGGCCACGCCTGGACCGTTCGGGGCTCCGCGACGGCGCGTGGACCGATAGGGGCTTAGGAGACGGCGCGTGGAACGATCGGGGCTCGGAGACGGGGCGTGGAATGATCGTGGCTCACGAGATAGCGCGTGGACGGGTCGGGGCTTAGGAGACTCGCGTAGATCGATCGGGGCTCCGGAGGCGGCACGTGGACCGATCGGGGATCAGGAGACGGTGCGTGGACCGATCGCGGCTCGGAGATTGCGCGTGGCCCGATCGGCGCTTAGGAGACGACGCGTGGACCGATCGGGGCTTAGGAGACGACGCGTAGACCGATCGGGGCTCACGAGACAGCGCGTGGACCGATTGGGGCTCAGGAAGCAGCGCCTGGACCAATCGTGGCTCGGAGACGGCGCGAGGAGGCATCTGGGCTTGGAAGACGACGCGTGGATCGATCGGGGCTTAGGAGACGGCGCGTGGACCGATCGGGGCTTAGGAGCCGACGCGTGGACCGATCGTGGCTCAGGAGGCCACGCCTGGACCGATCGGGGCTCCGCGACGGCGCGTGGACCGATAGGGGCTTAGGAGACGGCGCGTGGACCGATCGGGGCTCGGAGACGGGGCGTGGAATGATCGTGACTCACGAGATGGCGCGTGAAATGATCGGCGCTCTGAGACGGCGCGTAGACCGATTGGGGCTTACGAGACGGCGCGTGGACCGAACGGGGCTCGGAGACGACGCACGGACCGATCGGGGCTCGGAAACGGCGCGTGGACCGTTCGGGGCTTAGGAGACGGCGCGTGGACCGTTCGGGGCTTAGGAGACGGCGCGTGGACCGATCGGGGCTTAGGAGACTCGCGTGGACCGATTGGGACTCAGGCGGTTGCGCGTGGATCAATTGGGGTTCGGCGACGGCGCGTGGACCGATCGCGGTGCGGAGACGGCCCGTGGACAGATCGGGGCTTAGGAGACGGCGCGTGGACCGATCGGGGCTCAGGAGACGGCGCGTGGACCGGTCGGGGCTTAGGAGACGACGCCTGGACCGATCGGGGCTTAGGAGGCGGCGTGTGGAACGATCGGGGCTCAGGATACAGCGCGTGGACCGATCGGGGCTCGGAGACGGCCCGTGGAACGATCGGAGCACAGGAGACGGCGCGTGAACCGAGCGGCGCTCGGAGACGGCGCGTGGATCGATCGGGGCTTAGGAGACGGCGCGTGGACCGATCGGGGCTCAGGAGACCCCGCATGGACCGATCGGGGCACGGCGACTGCGCGTGGACGCATCGGGGCCCAGGAGACGGCGCGTGGACCGATCGGGGTTCGGAGACGGCACGTTTACCGATCGGGGCTTAGGAGACGGCGGGTGGACCGATCGGGGCTCAGGAAGCGGCGCCTGCACCGATCGGGGCTCGGAGACGGTGCGTGGAGGCATCGGGGCTTAGAAGACGACGCATGGACCGATCGGGGCTCAGGAGGCGGCGCGTGGACCGATCGGTGCTCGCAGACTGCGCGTGGACGGACCGCGACTTAGAATGCAGCACGCGGACGGATCGGGGATCGGAGACGGCGGATGGACGTATCGGGGCTTAGGAGACGATACGTGGACCGATCGGGGGTCAGGAGACGGCGCGTGGACCGACTGGGGCTCAGGAGGTTGCGCCTGGACGAATTGGGGTTCGGCGACGGCGCGTGGACCGACCGGGGCTCAGGAGACCGCGCGTGGACCGATCGGGGCTCGGCGACTACGCGTAGGCGGATCTGGGCTCAGGAGACGGCGCGTACACCGATCGCGGCTCGGCGACGGCGCGTGGACCGATCGAGGCTCGGAGACGACGAGTATACGGATCGGGGATTAGGGGACGACGCGTGGACTGATCCGGGCTCAGGAGACGGCGCGTGGATCGATCAGGGCTCGGAGACGGCGCTTGGAACGATCGGGGCTCAGGAGACGGCGAGTGGACTAATAGGAGCTCGGAGACGGCGCATAGAACGATCGGGGCTCAGGAGATGGTGCGTGAACCAATCGGTGCTCGGAGAAGGCGCTGACCGATCGTGGCTTAGGAGGACACGCCTGGACCGATTGGGGCTTAGGAGACGACGCGTGGACCGATCGGGGCTCAGGAGACGGCGCGTGGGCCGTCCGGGGCTCGGAGACGACAAGTGGAACGATCGGGGCTCAGCAGACGGCGCGTGGACCGATCGGGACTCAGGAGGCCGCGCGTGGACCGATCATGGCTCGGCGACGGCGCGTAGAACGATCGGGGCTCGGAGACGACGCGTCGACCGATCGGGGCTCGGAGACAGCGCGTGGACCGACTGGGGCTCACTCAGGCGGTTGCGCGTGGACCAATTGGGGCTCCGGAGGCGGCGCGTGGACCGATTGGGGAGCAGAAGATGGTGCGTGGACCGATCGGGGCTCGGAGACGGCGGGTGGACCGATCGGAGCTTAGAAGACGACGCGTAGACCGATTCGGGCTCAGGAGATGGCACGTGAACCAATCGGCGCTCGGACACGGCGCGTGGACCGATCGTGGCTTAGGAGAAGGCGCGTGGAACGATCGGGGCTCAGGAGACGGCGCGTGGATCGATCGGTGCTCGAAGACGACGCGTGGACCGATCGCGGCTCAGGAGACGGAGCGTGGATCGATCGGGGCTCGGAAACGGCGCGTGGACCGATCGGGGCTCAGGAGACGGTGCGTGAACCAATCGGTGCTCGGAGACGGCGCGTGGACCGGTCGAGGCTTAGGAGAAGGCGGGTAGAACGTTCGGGGCTCAGGAGACGGAGCTTGGTCCGATCGGGGCTCAGGACACGGCGCTTGGATCAATCGGGGCTCGGAGACGGCGCGTGGACCGATCGGGGCTCAGAAGACGGCGCGTGGACTGATCGACGCTCGGAGACGGCGCGTGGAACGATCGGGGCTCAGGAGACGACGCGTGGACCGATCGGGGCTCAGGAGATGGCGCGTAGACCGATCGGGGCTCCGAAACGACGCGTTAACCGAGCGGGGCTTAGGAGACGATGCGTGGACCCATCGGGGCTCGGAGACAGCGCGTGGACGGATCGGGGCTCGGAGACGGCGCGTGGAGCGATCGGGGCTTAGGAGACGAAGCGTGGACCGATCAGAGCGCAGGAGACGGTGCGTGGAGCGATCGGGGCTAGGAAACGGCGGGTGGACCGTCCGGGGCTTAGGAGACGATGCCTGGACCGATCGGGGCTCAGAAGACGGCGCGTGGACGGATCGGCGCTCGGAGACGGCGCTTGGACCGATCGGGGCTCAGAAGACGGCGCGTGGACTGATCGACGCTCGGAGACGGCGCGTGGAACGATCGGGGCTCAGGAGACGACGCGTGGACCGATCGGGGCTCAGGAGATGGCGCGTAGACCGATCGGGGCTCCGAAACGACGCGTTAACCGAGCGGGGCTTAGGAGACGATGCGTGGACCCATCGGAACTCGGAGACAGCGCGTGGACGGATCGGGGCTCGGAGACGGCGCGTAGAACGATCGGGGCTCAGGAGACGGCGCGTTAACCGATTGGGGCTTAGGAGACGTTGCGTGGTCCGATCGGGGCTCGGAGACAGTGCGTGGACCGACTGGGGATCAGGCGGTTGCGCGTGGACCAATTGGGGTTCGGCGACGGCGCGTGGATCGATCGAGGCTTAGGAGACGGCGCGTGCATCGATCGGGGCCCGGAGACGGGTCGTAGACAGATGGGGGCTTAGGAGACGGCGCGTGAACCGATCGTGGTTGGGAGACGGCTCGTCCACCAATCGGGGCTTAGGAGACGACGCGTAGATCGATCGGGGCTCAGGAGACGGCGCGTGGACCGATCGGGGCTCAGGAAACGGCGCGTGGACCGACTGGGCCTCAGGCGGTTGCGCGTGGACCAATTGGGGTTCGGCGACGGCGCGTGGACCCATCGGGGCTCGGAGACGGCGCGTCGACCGCTCGGGGTTCGGAGACGGCGCCTGGACCGTCCGGAGCTCAGGAGGCGATGCGTGGACCGATCGGGGCTCAGGAGACTGCGCGTGGATGGATCGGAGCTTAGGGAACGACGCGTGGACCGATCAGGGCTCAGGAGACGGCGCGTGAACCGATCGGCGCTCGGAGACGGCACCTGGACCGATCGGGGCTTAGGAGACGGCGCGTGGACCAATAGGAGATCAGGAGAGGACGCGTGGACCGATAGGGCTCTGGAAGCGGCGCACGGACCGATCGTGGCTCGGAGACGGCGCGTGGAGGCATCGGGGCTTTGAAGACGACGCGTGGACCGAACGGTGCTCAGAAAACGGCACCTGGAGCGATCGGGGCTTAGGAGACGGCGCGCGGACGGACCCGGGCTCAGAAGCCTCGCGTAGATCGATCGGGGCTCCGGAGGCGCCGCGTGGACCGATGGGGATCAGGACACGGTGCGTGGACCGATCGGGGCTCGGAGACGGCGCGTGGACCGATCGGGGCCTGGGAGACGACGCGTGGACTGATCGGGGCGTAGGAAACGACGCGTGTACCTATCGGGGCTCAGGAGACAGCGAGTGGACCTATTGGGGCTCAGGAGACAGCGAGTGGACCTATTGGGGCTCAGGAGACGGCGCAGGGACCGATCGGGGCTCGGAAACGGCGCGTGGACCGATCGGGGCTCAGGAGACGGTGCGTGAACCAATCGGTGCTCGGAGACGGCGCGTGGACCGGTCGAGGCTTAGGAGAAGGCGGGTAGAACGTTCGGGGCTCAGGAGACGGAGCTTGGTCCGATCGGGGTTCAGGACACGGCGCTTGGATCAATCGGGGCTCGGAGACGGCGCGTGGACCGATCGGGGCTCCGGAGACGGCGCGTGGAGCGATCGGGGCTCGGACACGGCGCGTGGACCGATCGGGGCTTAGGAGACGACGCGTGGACAGATTGGGGCTTAGGAATCGGCGCGTGGACCGATCGGGACTCCGGGACGACGCGTGGAGCGGTCGGGGCTCGGAAACGGCGGGTGGACCGATTGGGGCTCAGGAGGCCGCGCGTGGGCCGATCGCGGCTCGGCGCCACCACGTGGACGGATCGGGGCTCAGGAGGTTGCGCGTGGTCCGATCATGGCTCGGCGACGGCGCGTGGACCGATCGCGGCTCGGAGACGGCGCGTGGAACGATCGGGGCTCAGGAGACGGTGCGTGAACCAATCGGCACTCGGACACGGCGCGTGGACCGATCGTGGCTTACGAGAAGGCGCGTGGAACGATCGGGGCTCAGGAGACGGCGCGTGGATCGATCGGTGCTCGAAGACGACGCGTGGACCGATCGCGGCTCAGGAGACGGCGCGTGGATCGATCGGGGCTCGGAAACGGCGCGTGGACCGATCGGGGCTCAGGAGACGGCGCGTGGACCGATAGGGCTCAGGAGGCCGCGCGTGGACCGATCGGGGCTCGGCGACGGCGCCCGGACCGATCGAGGCTCGGCGACGACGCGTGTACGGATCGGGGACTAGGGGACGACACGTGAACCGATCGGGGCTCAGGCGACGGCGTGTGGACTGATCGGGGATCGGAAACGATGCGTTAACCGAGCGGGGCTTAGGAGACGATGCGTGGAGCGATCGCTGCTCGGAGACGGCGCGTGGAACGATCGGGGCTCAGGAGACGGCGAGTGAACTGGTCGGGGCTCGGAGACGGCGCGTGGAACGATCGGGGCTCAGGAGACGGTGCGTGAACCAATCGGTGCTCGAAGACGACGCGTGGATCGATCCGGTCTCAGGAGACGACGCGTCGACGGATTGGGGCTCGGCGAGTGCGCGTGGACGTATCGGGGTTCAGGAGACGGCGCGTGGAACGATCGGGGCTCGGAGACGGCCAGTTAACCGATCGGGGCTTAGGAGACGATGCGTGGACCGATCGCGGTTCGGAGAGGGCACGTGAACCGACCGGGGCTCAGGAGGATGCTCGTGGACCGATCGAGGCTCGGCTACGGCGCGTGGACCCATCGGGGCTCAGAAGGCGGTGCGTGGACCCATCGGGGCTCGGAGACGACGCGTGGACCGATCCGGGCACAGGAGACGGCGCGTCGACCGACCGGAGGTCAGGAGGCGACGCGTGGACCCATCGGGGCTCGGAGACGGCACGTGGACCGATCGGGGCTTAGGACCCGACGCGTGGGCTGATCGGGGTGCAGGAGACGGGGCGTGGACCGATCGAGGCTTAGGAGACGATACGTGGAGCGATCGGGGCTCAGGAGGCGGCGCGTGGATCGATCGGGGCTCAGGAGACGCCGCGTGGACCGATCGCGTATTAGGGGACGACGCATCGACCGATCGGTGCTCGGAGTCGGCGCGTGGATGGACCATCGCTTAGAATGCGGCACGTGTACCGATCGGGGCTCGGAGACGGCGTGTGGACCGATCGGGGCTCGGAGAGGGCGCGTTAACCGATCGGCGCTTAGGAGACGATGCGTGCACCGATCGGGGCTCGGAGATGGCACGTGGACCGATCGGGGCTCGGAGACGGCGCGTTAACCGATCGGGGCTTAGGAGCCGACACGTGGACCGATCGGGACTCAGAAGGCGGCGCCTGGACCGATCGTGGCTCAGGAGACGGCGCGTGGACGGGTCGGGGCTTAGGAGACTCGCGTAGATCGATCGGGGCTCCGGAGGCGGCACGTGGACCGATCGGAGATCAGGAGACGGTGCGTGGACCGATCGCGGCTCGGAGATGGCGTGTGGACCGATCGGGGCTTCGGAGACGGTACGTTGACCGATCGGGGCTCGGAGACGGCGCGAGGACCGACCGGGGCTCAGGAGACGGCGCGTGGACCGACCGGAGCTCAGGAGATTCGCGTGGATCGATCCGGGCTCCGGAGGCGACGCGCGGACCGATTGGGGAGCAGGAGATGGGCCGTGGACGGATCGGGGCTCAGGAGACGGCGGTGGACCGATCGGGGCTCGGAGACGGCATGTTAACCGATCGGGGCTTAGGAGACGATACGTGGACCGATCGGGGCTCCGGAGGCGGCACGTGGACCGATCGGGGATCAGGAGACGGTGCGTGGACCGATCGCGGCTCGGAGATGGCGCGTGGACCGATCGGCGCTTAGGAGACGACGCGTGGACCGATCGGGTTTAGGAGACGACGCGTAGACCGATCGGGGCTCACGAGACAGCGCGTGGACCGATTGGGGCTCAGGAAGCAGCGCCTGGACCGATCGTGGCTCGGAGACGGTGCGTGAACCGACCGGGGCACAGGAGGCCGCGCGTCGACCGATCGAGGCTCAGGAGGCCACGCCTGGACCGATCGGGGCTCCGCGACGGCGCGTAGACCGATAGGGGCTTAGGAGACGGCGCGTGGACCGATCGGGGCTCGGAGACGGGGCGTGGAATGATCGTGGCTCACGAGATGGCGCGTGGACGGGTCGGGGCTTAGGAGACTCGCGTAGATCGATCGGGGCTCTGGAGGCGGCACGTGGACCGATCGGGGATCAGGAGACGGTGCGTGGACCGATCGCGGCTCGGAGATGGCGCGTGGACCGATCGGCGCTTAGGAGACGACGCGTGGACCGATCGGGGCTTAGGAGACGACTCGTGGACCGATCGGGGCTCAGGAGATAGCGCGTGGACCGATCGGGGCTTAGGAGACGACGCGTGGACCGATCGGGGCTCAGGAAGCGGCGCCTAGACCGATCGTGGCTCGGAGACGGCGCGTGGAGGCATCGGGCCTAAGAAGACGACGCATGGACCGAGCGGGGCGCAGGAGACGGCGCGAGGAGCGATCGGGGCTCGGCGATGGTGCGTGGACCGATCGAGGCTCGGTGACGACGCGTGTACGGATCGGGGATTAGGGGACGATACGTGAACCGATCGGGGCTCAGGAGACGGCGTGTAGACTGATCGGGGATCGGAAACGATGCGGTAACCGAGCGGGTCTTATGAGACGATGCGTGGACCGATCGGGGCTCAGAGACAGCACGTGGACCGATCGGGGCTCGGAGACGGCGCGGGGAACGACCGGGGCTCACGAGACGACGCGTCGCCCGATCGGAGGTCAGGAGGCGGCGCGTGGACCCATCGGGGCTCGGAGACGGCACGTGGACCGATCAGGGCTTAGGAGACGACTCGTGGACCGATCGGGGCTCAGGAGATAGCGCGTGGACCGGTCGGGACTCAGAAGGCGGCGCCTGGACCGATCGTGGCTCAGGAGCCGGCGCGTGGACGGGTCGGGGCTTAGGAGACTCGCGTAGATCGATCGGGGCTCCGGAGGCGTCACGTGGACCGATCGGGGATCAGGAGACGGTGAGTGGACCGATCGCGGCTCGGAGATGGCGTGTGGACCGATCGGGGCTTCGGAGACGGTACGTGGACCGATCGGGGCTCGGAGACGGCGCGAGGACCGACCGGGGCTCAGGAGACGGCGCGTGGACCGACCGGAGCTCAGGAGATTCGCGTGGATCGATCCGGGCTCCGGAGGCGACGCGTGGACCGATTGGGGAGCAGGAGATGGGCCGTGGACGGATCGGGGCTCCGGAGACGGCGGTGGACCGATCGGGGCTCGGAGACGGGGCGTGGAATGATCGTGGCTCACGAGATGGCGCGTGGACGGGTCGGGGCTTAGGAGACTCGCGTAGATCGATCGGGGCTCCGGAGGCGGCACGTGGACCGATCGGGGATCAGGAGACGGTGCGTGGACCGATCGCGGCTCGGAGATGGCGCGTGGACCGATCGGCGCTTAGGAGACGACGCGTGGACCGATCGGGGCTTAGGAGACGACGCGTAGACCGATCGGGGCTCACGAGACAGCGCGTGGACCGATTGGGGCTCAGGAAGCAGCGCCTGGACCGATCGTGGCTCGGAGACGGCGCGAGGAGGCATCTGGGCTTGGAAGACGGTGCGTGGACCGATCGCGGCTCGGAGATGGCGCGTGGACCGATCGGCGCTTAGGAGACGGCGCGTGGACCGATCGGGGCTTAGGAGACGGCGCGTGGACCGATCATGGCTCGGCGACGGCGCGTGGACCGATCGGGGTTTGGATACGACGCGTGGACCGATCGGGGCTCGGAGACAGCGCGTGGACCAACCGGGGCTCAGGCGGTTGAGCGTGGACCAATTGGGGTTCGGCAACGGCGCGTGGACCAATCGGGGCGGAGGAGAAGGCGCGTTGACCGATCGGGGCTTAGGAGACGGGCGTGAACCGATCGGGGCTCGGGGACGGCGCGTTAACCGATTGGGGTTTAGGAGACCATGCGTGGACCGATCGGGGCTCGAAGACGGCGCGTGGACCGATCGGGTCTCAGGAGGCCGCGCGTGGACAGATCATGACTCGGCGACGGCGCGTGGACCGATCGGGGCTCGGAGACGACGCGTGGACCGATCGGGGCTCGGAGACAGCGCGTGGACCGTCTGGGGCTCAGGCGGTTTCGCGTGGACCAATTGGGGTTCGGCGACGTGCGCGTGGACCGATCGGGGCTTAGGAGACGGCGCGTGCACCGATCGGGGCCCGGAGACGGGTCGTGGACAGATTGGGGATTAGGAGACGATGCGTGGACCGATCGCGGCTCGGAGACGGCGTGTGAACCGACCGGGGCTCAGGAGGCCGCGCTTGGACCGATCGAGGCTCGGCGACGGGGCGTGGACCGATCGAGTCTCGGAGACGACGCGTCGACCGATCGGGGCTCAGATGACGGTGCGCGGACCGACCGGAGCTCAGGAGACTCGCGTGGATCGATCGGGGCTCCGGAGGCGACGCGTGGACCGATTGGGGAGCAGGAGATGGGCCGTGGACGGATCGGGGCTCCTGAGACGGCGGTGGACCGATCGGGGCTCGGAGACGGGGCGTGGAATGATCGTGGCTCACGAGATGGCGCGTGGACGGGTCGGGGCTTAGGAGACTCGCGTATATCGATCGGGGCTCCGGAGGCGGCACGTGGACCGATCGGGGATCAGGAGACGGTGCGTGGACCGATCGCGGCTCGGAGATGGCGCGTGGACCGATCGGCGCTTAGGAGACGACGCGTGGACCGATCGGGGCTTAGGAGACGACGCGTAGACCGATCGGGGCTCACGAGACAGCGCGTGGACCGATTGGGGCTCAGGAAGCAGCGCCTGGACCGATCGTGGCTCGGAGACGGCGCGAGGAGGCATCTGGGCTTGGAAGACGGTGCGTGGACCGATCGCGGCTCGGAGATGGCGCGTGGACCGATCGGCGCTTAGGAGACGGCGCGTGGACCGATCGGGGCTTAGGAGACGGCGCGTGGACCGATCATGGCTCGGCGACGGCGCGTGGACCGATCGGGGTTTGGATACGACGCGTGGACCGATCGGGGCTCGGAGACAGCGCGTGGACCAACCGGGGCTCAGGCGGTTGAGCGTGGACCAATTGGGGTTCGGCAACGGCGCGTGGACCAATCGGGGCGGAGGAGAAGGCGCGTTGACCGATCGGGGCTTAGGAGACGGGCGTGGACCGATCGGGGCTCGGGGACGGCGCGTTAACCGATTGGGGTTTAGGAGACCATGCGTGGACCGATCGGGGCTCGAAGACGGCGCGTGGACCGATCGGGTCTCAGGAGGCCGCGCTTGGACCGATCGAGGCTCGGCGACGGGGCGTGGACCGATCGAGTCTCGGAGACGACGCGTCGACCGATCGGGGCTCGGAGACAGCGCGTGGACCGTCTGGGGCTCAGGCGGTTTCGCGTGGACCAATTGGGGTTCGGCGACGTGCGCTTGGACCGATCGGGGCTTAGGAGACGGCGCGTGCACCGATCGGGGCCCGGAGACGGGTCGTGGACAGATTGGGGATTAGGAGACGATGCGTGGACCGATCGCGGCTCGGAGACGGCGTGTGAACCGACCGGGGCTCAGGAGGCCGCGCTTGGACCGATCGAGGCTCGGCGACGGGGCGTGGACCGATCGAGTCTCGGAGACGACGCGTCGACCGATCGGGGCTCAGATGACGGTGCGCGGACCGACCGGAGCTCAGGAGACTCGCGTGGATCGATCGGGGCTCCGGAGACGCCGCGTGGAGCGATGGGGATCAGGAGACGGTGCACGGACCGATCGGGGCTCGGAGACGGCGCGTGGACCGATCGGGGCTTAGGAGACGGCGCGTGGACCGATCGGGGCTCGGAGACATCGCGTGGAATGATCGGGGCTCAGGAGACGGCGTGTGAACCGATCGGCGCTCGGAGACGGCGCGTGGACGGATCAGGGCTCAGGAGACGGCGCGTGAACCAATCGGCGCTCGGAGACGGCGCGTGGACCGATCGGGGCTTAGGAGACGGCGAGTGCGACGATCGGGGCCCGGAGACGGGTCGTGGACAGATTGGGGCTTAGGAGACGGCGCGTGGACCGATCGGGGCTGGGAGACGGCACGTGAACCAATAGGGGCTTAGGAGACGGCGCGTGGACCGATCGGGGCTTAGGAGACGACGCGTGAATCGAGCGGGGCTCGGAGACGGCGCGTGGACCGATCGGGGATCAGGAAACGGTGCGTGGAGCGATCGGGGCTCAGGAGGCGGCGCGTGGATCGATGGGGGCTCAGGAGACGACGCGTCGATGGATCGGGGCTTAGGAGCCGACGCGTGGACCGATTGGGGCTCAGGAGACGGCGCGTGGATCGATCGGGGCTGGGAGACGGCGCGTGGATCAATCGGGGCTTAGGAGACGGCGCGTGGACCGATCGGGGCTTAGGAGACGACGCGTGGATCGAGCGGGGCTCGGAGACGGCGCGTGGATGTGCCGTGGCTTAGAATGCGGCACGCGGACCGATCGGGGTTCGGAGATGGCGCGTGGAACGATCGGGTCTCAGGAGACGGCGCGTTAAATGATCGGCGCTCGGAGACGGCGCGTGGACCGATCGGGGCGTAGGAGACGATTCGTGGACCGATCGGGGCTCGGAGACGGCGCGTGGACCGACCGGGGCTAAGCAGGCCGCGCGTGGACCGATAGAGGCTTAGGAGCCGACGCGTGGACCGATCGGGGCTCGGAGACGGCGTGTGGACCGATCGGGCCTCAGGAGACGGAGCGTCAACCGATCGGCGCTCGGAGACGGCGCGTGGACCGATCGGGGCTTAGGAGACGGCGCGTGGACCGATCGGAGATCAGGAGATGACGCGTGGACCGATCGGGGTTGTGGAACCGGCGCACGGACCGATCGTGGCTCGGAGACGGCGCGTGGAGGCATCGGGGCTTTGAAGACGACGCATGGACCGAGCGGGGCTCAGGAGAACGCGCGAGGACCGATCGGGGCTCAGGAGAAGACGCGTCAATTGATCGGGGCTCAGGAGACGACGCGTGGACCGATCGGGGTTCGGCGATGGCGCGTGGACCGATGGGGGCTCGGAGACGGCGCGTGGACCGACTGGGGCTCAGGAGACTCGCGTGGATCGATCGGGGCTCCGGAGACGCCGCGTGGAGCGATGGGGATCAGGAGACGGTGCGCGGACCGATCGGGGCTCGGAGACGGCGCGTGGACCGATCGGGGCTTAGGAGACGACGCGTGGACCGATCGGGGCGTAGGACACGACGCGTGTACCTATCGGGGCTCACGAGACAGCGTGTGGACCGATTGGGGCTCAGGAGACGGCGCGTGGACCGATCGGGGCTCGGAGACGGCGCGTGGACCGATCGGTGCTCGGAGACGACGCGTGGACCGATCGGGGCTGAGGAGACGGCGCGTGGACCGATCGGGGCTCAGGAGACGGCGCGTGGACCGATTGGGGCTCGGGAGACTGCGCGTGGATGGATCGGGGCTTCGGGAACGACGCGTGGACCGATCGAGGTTCAGGAGACGGCGCGTGGACCGATCGGGGCTCGGAGACGGCGCGTGGAACGATCGGGGCTTAGGAGGCCGGGCGTGGACCGATCGGGACTCAGGAGACGGCGTGAGGACCAATCGGGGCTCAGGAGGCGGCGCGTGGACCGATTGGGGCTTAGGAGACGGCGCGTGGGTCGATCGGGGTTCAGGAAGCGGCGCCTGGACCGATCGTGGCTCGGAGACGGCGCGTGGAGGCATCGGGGCTAAAAAGACGACATATGGACCGAGCGCGGCTCAGGAGACGGCGCGAGGAGCGATCGGGGCTCAGGAGAAGACGCGTCAATTGATCGGGGCTCAGGAGACGACGCGTCGACGGATCGGGGCTTAGGAGACGACGCGTGAACCGATCGGGGCTTAGGAGACGATGCGTGGAACGATCGGGGCTCAGGAGACGGCGCGCAGACCGACCGGGGCTCAGGAGACTCGCGTGGATCGATCGGGGCTCAGGAGGCGACGCGTGGACCCATCGCGGCTCGGAGACGACGTGTGGATGTATCGGGGCTTAGGAGACGACGCGTGGACTGATCGGGGCTCAGGAGAAGGCGCGTGGACCGATCGGGGCTTAGGAGAGGACCCGTCGACCGATCGGGGCTCAGGAGACGGCGCGTGGACGGATCGGTCTCAGGAGACGGCGCGTGAACCGATCGGCACTCGGAGACGGGGCGTGGACCGATCGGGGGTTAGGAGACGGCGCGTGCACCGATCGGGGCCCGGAGACGTGTCGTGGACAGATTGGGGCTTAGGAGACGGCGCGTGGACCGATCGGGGCTCACGAGACGGCGCGTGGACCGATCGGGACTCAGGAGACGGAGCGCAGACCGATCGGGGCGCAGGAGGCGGTGCGTGGACCGATTGGGGTTTAGCAGAGGACGCGTCGACCGATCGGGGCTCAGGAGACAGCGCGTAGACGGATCGAGTGTCAGGAGACGGCGCGTGAACCAATCGGTGCTCGGAGACGGGGCGTGGACCGATCGGGGCTTAGGAGACGACGCGTGGAGGCATCGGGGCTAAGAAGACGACGCATGGACCGAGCGGGGCTCAGGAGACGGCGCGAGGAGCGATCGGGGCTCTGGAGAAGACGCGTCAATTGATCGGGGCTCAGGAGACGACGCGGCGACGGATCGGGGCTTAGGAGACGACGCGTGGACCGATTGGGGCTTAGGAGACGGTACGTGGATCGACCGAGGCTCGGAGACGGCGCGTGGACCGACCGGGGCTCAGGAGACGGCGGGTGAACCGGCCGGGGCTCAGGAGCCTAGCGTGGGTCGATCGGGGCTCCGGAGGCGGCGCGTGGACCGATTGGAGAGCAGGAGATGGTGCGTGGACCGATCGGGGCCCGGAGGCGGCGCGTGGACCGATCGGGGCTTAGGAGACGACGCGTGGAGGCATCGGGGCTAAGAAGACGACGCATGGACCTAGCGGGGCTCAGGAGACGGCGCGAGGAGCGATCGGGGCTCTGGAGAAGACGCGTCAATTGATCGGGGCTCAAGAGACGACGCGGCGACGGATCGGGGCTTAGGAGACGACGCGTGGACCGATTGGGGCTTAGGAGACGACGTGTGGACCGATCGGGGCTTAGGAGACGGCACGAGATTCGATCGGTGCACAGGAGACGGCGCGTGAACCGGTCGGGGCTTAGGAGACGACGCGTCGGCCGATCGGGGCTCAGGACAAGGGGTGTGGACCGTTCGGAGCTCAGGAGACGGCGCGTGGATCGATCGGGGCTCGGCGACTGCGCGTTAACCGATTGGGGCTTAGGAGACCATGCGTGGACCGATCGGGGCTCGAAGACGGCGCGTGGACCGATCGGGGCTTAGGAGACGACGCGTGGACCGATCGGGGCTCGGAGACGGCGCGTTAACCGATTGGGGCTTAGGAGACGATGCGTGGTCCGATCGGGGTTCAGGAGCCTCGCCTGGATCGATCGGGGCTCCGGAGGCGCCGCGTTGACCCATGGGGATCAGGAGACAGTGCGTGGACCGATCGGGGCTCGGAGACGGCGCGTGGACCGATCGGGGCTTAGGAGTCGACGCGTGGACCGATCGGGGTGTAGGCGACGACGCGTGTACCTATCGGGGCTCAGGAGACAGCGCGTGGACCGATCAGGGTTCGGCGAGTGCGCGTCGACGTATCGGGGCTCAGGAGACGGCGCGTGGACCGATCGGGGCTCGGGGACGGCGCGTTAACCGATTGGGGCTTAGGAGACCATGCGTGGACCGATCGGGGCTCGAAGACGGCGCGTGGACCGATCGGGTCTCAGGAGGCCGCGCGTGGACAGATCATGACTCGGCGACGGCGCGTGGACCAATCGGGGCTCGGAGACGACGCGTGGACCGATCGGGGCTCGGAGACAGCGCGTGGACCGATCGGGGCTGGGAGACGGCACGTGGACCAATGGTGGCTTAGGAGACGACGCGTGGACCGATCGGGGCTCAGGAGACGGCGCGTGGACCGATCGGGGCTCAGGAGACGGCGCGTTTACCGATTGGGGCTCGAATACGGCGCGTGAACCAATCGGCGCTCAGGAGGCCGCGCGTGGACCGATCGCGGCTCGGCGACGGCGCGTGGACCGATCGGGGCTCAGGAGGCCGCGCGTGGACCGATCATGGCTCGGCGACGGCGCGTGGACCGATCGGGGCTCGGAGACGGCGCGTGGACCGATCGAGGCTCGGCGACGGGGCGTGGACCGATCGAATCTCGGAGACGACGCGTCGACCGATCGGGGCTCAGGAGACGGCGCGTGAACCGATCGGCGCTCGGAGACGGCGCGTGGACCGATCGGGGCTTAGGAGACGGCGCGTGAATCGAGCGGGGCTCGGAGCCGGCGCGTGGATGGACCGTGGCTTAGAATGCGGCACGCGGACCGATCGGGGCTCGGAGACGGCGTGTGGACCGATCGGGGATCAGGAAACGGTGCGTGGAGCGATCGGGGCTCAGGAGGCGGCGCGTGGATCGATCGCGGCTCGGAGACAGCGCGTGGACCGACTGGGGCTCAGGCGGTTTCGCGTGGACCAATTGGGGTTCGGCGACGGCGCGTGGACCGATCGGGGCTTAGGAGACGGCGCGTGCACCGATCGGGGCCCGGAGACGGGTCGTGGACAGATTGGGGATTAGGAGACGGCGCGTGGACCGATCGGGGCTGGGAGACGGCACGTGGACCGATCGGGGCTCGGAGACAGCGCGTGGACCGACTGGGGCTCAGGAGACGACGCGTGGACCGACCGGGGCTCAGGAGACGGCGCGTGCACCGATCGGGGCTCGGAGAAGGCGCGTGGACCGATCGTGGCTCAGGAAGCGGCGCCTGGACCGATCGTGGGCCGGAGACGGCGCGAGAAGGCATCTGGGCTTACAAGACGACGCGTGGATCGATCGGGGCTCGGAGACGGCGCATGAACCGACCGGGGCTCAGGAGACGGCGCGTGGACTGATCGGGGCTCGGAGACGGCGCGTTAACCGATCGGGGCTCAGGAGACGATGCGTGGACCGATCGGGGCTCGGAGACGGCGCGTGGACCGACCGGGGCTAAGGAGGCCGCGCGTGGACCGATCGAGGCTCGGCGACGGCGCGTGGACCGATCGGGGCTCAGGAGACGGCGCGTGGACGGGTCGGGGCTCAGGAAGCGGCACGTGGAGCGATAGGGGCTCAGGGGACGACGCATGGATCGATCGGGGATCAGGAGACGACACGTGGACCGATCGGGGCTCCCGAAATGGCCCATGGACCAATCGGTGCTCGGAGACGACGCGTGGACCGATCGGGGCTGAGGAGACGGCGCATGGACCGATCGGTGCTTGGACACTGGCTGTGGACGTATCGGGGCTTAGGAGACGACGCGTAGACCGATGGGGGCTTAGGAGACGGCGCGTGGACTGATAGGGGCTCGGAGACGGCGTGTCGACCGATTGGGGCTCGGAGACGGCGCGTTAACCGATCGGGGCTTAGGAGACGACGCGTGTACGGATCGGGGCTTGGAGACGGCGCGTGGAACGATCGGGGCTCGGCGACGCCGCATGGACCCATCGGGGCTTAGGAGACGACGCCGGACCGATCGGAGCTTAGGTAACACCGCGTGAACTGATCGGCGCTCGGAGACGGTGCATGGACCGATCGGAGCTCAGAAAGCGGCGCCTGGATCGATCGTGGCTCGGAAACGGCGCGTGGACCGATCGGGGCTCAGGAGACGACGCGTGGACCGATCGGGGTTTAGCAGAGGACGCGTCGACCGATCGGGGCTCAGGACACGGCGCGTGGACCCATCGGGGCTTAGGACACGACGCGTGGACCGATCGGTGCTCAGGAAGTGGCGCCTGGACCGATCGTGGCTCGGAGACGGCGCCTGGGGGCATCTGCGCTTGGAAGACGACGCGTGGAGGCATCGGGGCTCAGGAGACAACGCGTGGACCGATCGGGGCTCAGGAAGCGGCGCCTGGACCAATCGTGGCTCGGAGACGGCGCGAGCAGGCATCTGTGCTTAGAAGACGACGCGTGGACCGATCGGGGCTTAGGAGCCGCCGCGTGGAACGATCGGGGCTCATGAGACGGCGCGTAGACCGATCGGGGCTCCGGCGGCGACGCGTCGACCGATCGGGGCCCAGGAAACGGCGCGTGGATCGATCGGTGCTGGAAGACGACGCGTGGACCGATCGGGGCTCAGGAGCCGATGCGTGAACCGATCGGGGATTAGGAGACGACGCGTGGACCGATCGGGGCTCGGAGACGACGCGTGTACGGATCGGAGCTCAGGAAACGGCGCGTGGATGCGATCGGGGCTCAGGAGACGACGCGTCGACCGACCGGAGGTCAGGAGGCGACGCGTGGACTCATCGGGGCTCAGAGACGCCACGTGGACCGGTCGGGGCTTAGGAGACTCGCGTGGATCTATCGAGGCTTCGGAGGCGGCATGTGAACCGATCGGGGATTAGGAGACGGTGCGTGGAGCGATCGAGGCTTAGAAGATGGCGCGTGGACCGATCGGGGCTGGTGAAGCGGCGCCTGGACCGATCGTGGCTCGGAGACGGCGCGTGGAGGCATCATGATTTAAAAGACGACGCATGGACCGATCGGGGCTCAGGAAACGGCACGTGGACCGATCGGAGCTCGGAGACGACGCGTGGACCGATCGGGGCTCAGGAGATGGCGCGTGGAGCGATCGGGGCTCAGGAGAAGACGCGTGGATCGATCGGGTATCAGGAGACGACGCGTCGACGGATCGGGCCTTAGGAGAGGACGAGTGGACCGATCGGGGCTTAAGACCCGACGTGTGGGCCGATCGGGGCGCAGGAGACGGCGCGTGGACCGATCGAGGCTTAGGTGACGATACGTGGAGTGATCGGGGCTTAGGAGGCGGCGCGTGGATCGATCGGGGCTCAGGAGACGCCGCGTGGACCGATCGCGTATTAGGGGACGACGCTTCGACCGATCGGTGCTCGGAGTCGGCGCGTGGACCGATCGGAGCTCGGAGACGACGCGTGTACGGATCAGGGCTTGGTGACGGCGCGTTTACCGATAGCAGCTGGGAGACGGCCCGTGGACGGATCGCGGCATAGGAGACGGTGCGTGGAACGATCGGGGCTCAGGAGACGGCGCGTAGACCGGTCGGGGCTTATGAGACGGCGCGTGGACCGATCGGGGCATATGAGACGGCGCGTGGACCGATCGGAGATCAGGAGAAGACGCGTGCACCGTTCGGGGCTCTGGAAGCGGCGCACGGGCCGATCGTGGCTCGGAGACGGCGCGTGGAGGCATCGGGGCTTTGAAGACGACACGTGGACCGAACGGTGCTCAGAAAACGCCGCGTGGACCGATGGGGGCTCGGAGACGCCGCTTGGACCGATCGGGGCTTAGGAGACGGCGCGTGGACCGATTGGGGCTTAGGAGACGGCGCGTGGACCGATCGGGGCTCAGGAAGCGGCGTCTGGACCGATCGGGGCTCAGGAGACGGCGCGAGGAGCGATCGGGGCTCAGGAGAAGACGCGTCAATTGATCGGGGCTCGGAAATCTGCGCGTGGAGCGATCGGGGCTCAGGGGACGACGCGTGGATCGATCGGGGCTCAGGAAACGACTCGTCGACCGATCGGGGCTCAGGAGACGGCGCGCGTACCGACCGGGACTCAGGAGTCTCGCGTGGACCGATCACTGCTCGGCGACGGCGCGTGGACGGATCGGGGCTCGGAGACAGCGCGTGGACCGACTGGGGCTCAGGCGGTTGCGCGAGGACCGATCGAGGCTCGGAGACGGCGCGTTCACCGATAGGGGCTTAGGATACGATGCGTGGACCGATCGGGCTCGGAGACGGCGCGTGAACCGACCGGGGCTCAGGAGACGACGCGTCGACCGGTCGGTGCTTAAGAGACGAAGCCTGGACCGATCGGTGTTTAGGAGGCGGCGCGTGGAACGATCGGGGCTCAGAAGACGGCGCGTGACCCGATCGGCGCTCGGAGACGGCGCGTGGACCGATCGAGGCTTAGGAGACGACGCGTGGATCGAGCGGGGCTCGGAGATGGCGAGTGGATGGACCGTGGCTTAGAATGCGGCACGCGGACCGATCGGGGCTCGGAGAAGGCGTGTGGACCGATCGGGGATCAGGAAACGGCAGGTGGAGCGATCGGGGTTGAGGAGGCGGCGCGTGGATCGATCGGGGCTCAGGAGGCGACGCGTCGACGGATCGGGGCTTAGGAGACGACGCGTGGACCGATCGGGTATTAGGGGACGACGCGTGGACCGATCGGTGATCGGAGACGGCGCGAGGACTGACCGTGGCTTAGAATGCGGCATGCGGACCGATCGGGACTCGGAGACGGCGTGTGGAACGATCGGAGCAAAGGAGACGGCGCGTCACCCGATCGGCGTTCGGAGACGACGCGTGGATCGATCGGGGCTTAGGAGGCGGCGCGTGGACCGATTGGGGCTTAGGAGACGGCGCGATGACCGATCGGGGCTCAGGAAGCGACGCCTAGACCGATCGTGGCTCGGAGACGGCGCGTGGAGGCATCGGGGCTAAGAAGACGACGCAGGGACCGAGTGGGGCTCAGGAGACGGCGCGAGGAGCGATCGGGGCTCAGGAGAAGACGCGTCAATTGATCGGGGCTCAGAAATCGGCGCGTGGAGCGATCGGGGCTCAGGAGACGACGCGTGGATCGATCGGGGCTCAGGAAACGACGCGTCGACCGATCGGGGCTCAGGAGACGGCGCGCGGACCGACCGGGGCTCAGGAGCCTCGCGTGGGCCGATCATGGCTCGGCGACGGCGCGTGGACCAACCGGGGCTCAGGAGACCGCGCGTGGACCGATCATGGCTCGGGGACGGCGCGTGGACCGATCGGGGTTCGGATACGACGCGTGGACCGATCGGGGCTCGGAGACGGCACGTGAAGCGATCGGGTCTCAGGAGACGGCGCGTGAAATGATGGGCCCTCGGAGACGCCGCGTGGCCCGATTGGGGCTTAGGAGAGAGCGCGTGGACCGATCGGGGCGCAGGAAGCGGTGCCCGACCGATCGTGGCTCGGAGACAGCGCGTGGAGGCATCCGGGCTAAGAAGACGACGCATGGACCGAGCGGGGTTCAGGAGACGGCGCGAGGAGCGATCGGGGCTCAGGAGAAGACACGTCAATTGATCGGGGCTCCGGAGACGACGCCTCGACGGATCGGGGCTCAGGAGGCGGCACGAGAAGCGATCGGGGCTCAGGAGAAGACGCGTCATATGATCAGGGCTCAGGAGACGACGCATCGACGAATCGGGGCTTAGGAGACGACGCGTGGACGGATCGGGGCTCAGGAGACGGCGCGTCGACCGACCGGAGCTCCGGAGATTCGCGTGGATCGATCGGGGCTCCGTAGGCGGCGCGTGGACCGATTGGGGCTTAGGAGGCGACGCGTGGACCGATCGGGACTCAGGAGACGGCGCGTGGCCCGATTGGGGCTCGGATACGGCGCGTGAACCGACCGGGGCTCAGGAGGCCGCGCGAGAACCGATCGCGGCTCGGCGACGGCGCGTGGACCGATCGGGGCTCAGGAGGCCGCGCGTGGACCCATCATGGCTCGGCGACGGCGCGTAGACCGATCGGGGCTCGGAGACGACGCGTGGACCGATCGGGGCTCGGAGACAGCGTGTGGACCGACTGGGGCTCAGGCGGTTGCGCGTGGACCAATTGGGGCTCCGGAGGCGGCGCTTGGACCGATTGGGGAGCAGAAGATGGTGCGTGGACCGATCGGGGCTCGGAGATGGCGCGTGGACCGATCGGAGCTTAGAAGACGACGCGTAGACCGATTGGGGCTCAGGAGACAGCGCGTGGACTGATCTGGGCGGGGAGAGGGCGCGTTAACCGATCGGCGCTCGGAGACGGCGCGTCGACCCATCGGGGTTCGGTGACGGCGCGTGGACCGTCCGAGGCTCAGGAGGGGATGCGTGGACCGATCGCGCCTCTGGAGACTGCGCGTGGATCAATAGGGGCTCGGAGACGACGCGTGGACCGATCGGGGCTCGGAGACAGCGCGTGGACCGACTGGGGCTCAGGCGGTCGCGCGTGGACCAATTGGGGTTCGGCGACGGCGCGTGGACCGATCGGGGCTCAGAAGACGACGCGTCGACCGATCGGGGCTCAGGAGGCTGCGCGTGGACCCTTCGGGGCTCGCAGAAGGCACGAGGACCGATCAGGGCTTAGGAGACGATGCGTGGTCCGATCGGGGCTCAGGAGCCTCGCGTGGATCGATCGGTGCTCCGGAGGCGCCGCGTTGACCCATGGGGATCAGGAGACAGTGCGTGGACCGATCGGGGCTCGGAAACGGCGCGTTAACCGATTGGGGCTTTGGAGACGAGGCGTGGTCCGATCGGGGCTCAGGAGCCTCGCGTGGATCGATCGGGGCTCCGGAGGCGCCGCGTTGACCCAACGGGATCAGGAGACAGTGCGTGGACCGATCGGGGCTCGGAGAAGGCGCGTGGACCGATCGGGGCTCGGGGACGGCGCGTTAACCGATTGGGGCTTAGGAGACTATGCGTGGACCGATCGGGGCTCGGAGACGGCACGTGGACCGATCAGGGCTTAGGAGCCTCGCGTGGATCGATCGGGGCTCCGGAGGCGCCGCGTTGACCCAACGGGATCAGGAGACAGTGCGTGGACCGATCGGGGCTCGGAGATGGCACGTGAACCGATCGGGGCCTAGGAGCCTCGAGTGGATCGATCGGGGTGTAGGCGACGACGCGTGTACCTATCGCGGCTCAGGAGACAGCGCGTGGACCGATCAGGGCTCGGCGACTGCGCGTGGACGTATCGGGGCTCAGGAGAAGGCGCGTGGACCGATCGGGGCTCGGGGACGGCGCGTTAACCGATTGGGGCTTAGGAGACTATGCGTGGACCGATCGGGGCTCGGAGACGGCGCGTGGACCGACCGGGGCTAAGGAGGCCGCGCGTGGACCGATCGAGGCTCGGCGACGGCGCGTGGACCGATCGGGACTCGGAGACGGCGTGTGAACGTATCGGGGCTTAGGAGACGATGCGTTGACCGATCGGGGGTCATGAGACGGCGTGTAGACCGATCGGGGCTCAGGCGGCGACATGTGGACCGATCGGGGCCCAGGAAACGGCGCGTGGATCGATCGGTGCTCGAAGACGACGCGTGGACCGATTGGGGCTCAGGAGCCGATGCGTGGATCGATCGGGGCTCAGGAGGCGGCGCGTGGACACATCGGGGCTCGGAGACGGCACGTGGACCGATCAGGGCTTAGGAGCCTCGCGTGGATCGATCGGGGCCCCGGAGGCGCCGCGTGGACCCATGGGGATCAGGAGACAGTGCGAGGACCGATCGGGGCTCGGAGACGGCGCGTGGACCGATCGGGGCTTAAGAGACGACGCGTGGACCGATCGGGGCTCGGCGATGGCGCGTGGACCGATCGGCCCTCGGCGATGGCGCGTGGACCGATCAGGGCTCGGAGACGACGCGTGTACGGATCGAGGTTTGGAGACGGCGCGTGAAACGATCGGAGCTCGGACACGGCCCGTGGACGGATCAGGGCTTAGGAGACGGCGCGTGGACTAATTGGGGCTCAGGAGACGACGCGTGAACCGATCGGGGCTCGGAAACGACGCGTTAACCGAGCGGGGCTTAGGAGACTACGCGTGGACCGATCGGGGCTTAGGAGACAACGCGTGGACCGATCGGGGCTTAGAAGACGACGGGTGGACCGATCGGGGCTCAGGAGACGGCGCGTGGACCGACCGGGGCTCAGGAGGCGACTCGTGGACCCATCGGGGCTCGGAGACGACGTGTGGACGGATTGGGGTGTAGGCGACGACGCGTCGACCGATCGGAGCTCGGAGACGGCGCGTGGAACGATCGGGGCTCAGAAGACGACGCGTCGACCGATCGGGGCTCAGGTGACGGCGCGCGGACCGACCGGGGCTCAGGAGACGGCGCGTGAAATGATCGGCGCTCGGAGAGGGCGCGTGGACAGATTGGGACTTAAGAGACGACGGGCGAACCGATCGGGGCTTAGGAGACGGCACGTGAATCGATCGGGGCACAGGAGACGGCGCGTGCACCGGTCGGGGCTTAGGAGACGACGCGTCGACCGATCGGGGCTCAGGAGAAGGGGTGTGGACCGATCGGGGCTCGGCGACGGCGCGTGGACCGATCGGGGCTCGGCGATGGCGCGTGGGCCGATCAGGGCTCGGAGACGACGCGTGGACCGATCGGAGCTCGGACACGGCCCGTGGACGGATCGGGGCTTAGGAGACGGCGCATGGACTAATTGGGGTTCACGAGACGACGCGTGGACCGATCGGGGCTCGGAAATGACGCGTTAACCGAGCGGGGCTTAGGAGACTACGCGTGGACCGATCGGGGCGTAGGAGACGACGCGTGTACCTATCGGGGCTCACGAGACAGCGTGTGGACCGATTTGGGCTCAGGAGACGGCGCGTGGATCGATCGGGGCTCGGAGACGGCGCGTGGAACGATCGGGGCTCAGGAGACGGGGCGTGAAGTTATCGGCGCTCGGAGACGGCGCGTGGACCGACCGGGGCTCAGGAGGCGACGCGTGGACCCATCGGGGCTCGGAGACGGCGTGTGGACCGATCGGGTCTTAGGAGACGATACGTGGACCGATCGGGTCTTAGGAGACGACGCGTGGACCGATCGGGCCTCGGAGACGGCGCGTGGACTGATCGGGGCTTAGGAGCCGACGCGTGGACCCATCGGGGTTCGGAGACGATGCGTGGAACGATCGGGGCTCAGGAGACGGGGCGTGAAGTTATCGGCGCTCGGAGACGGCGCGTGGACCGACCGGGGCTCAGGAGGCGACGCGTGGACCCATCGGGGCTCGGAGACGGCGTGTGGACCGATCGGGTCTTAGGAGACGATACGTGGACCGATCGGGTCTTAGGAGACGACGCGTGGACCGATCGGGCCTCGGAGACGGCGCGTGGACTGATCGGGGCTTAGGAGCCGACGCGTGGACCCATCGGGGTTCGGAGACGATGCGTGGAACGATCGGGGCTCAGGAGACGGCGCGTAAACCGATCGGCCCTCGGAGACGGTGCGAGGAGGCGTCTGGGGTTAGAAGACGACGCGTGGACCGATCGGGGCTCAGGCAACGGCGCGTTAACCGATTGGGTCTTAGGAGACGATGCGTGGTCCGATCGGGGCTCAGGAGCCTCGCGTGGATCGATCGGGGCTCCGGAGGCGCCGCGTTGACCCATAGGGATCAGGAGTCAGTGCGTGGACCGATCGGGGCTCGGAGACGGCGCGTGGACTGATCGGGGCCCGGAGACGGCGCGTGTAACGATCGGGGCTCAGGAGACGGCACGTCGACCGATCGGGGCCCCGGAGGCGCCGCGTGGACCCATGGGCATCAGGAGATAGTGCGTGGACCGATCGGGGCTCGGAGACGGCGCGTGGACCGATCGGGGCTCGGAAACGACGCGTTAACCGAGCAGGGCTTAGGAGACGGCGCGTGCACCGGTCGGGGCTTAGGAGACGACGCGTCGACAGATCGGGGCACAGGAGAAGGGGTGTGGACAGATCGGGGCTCAGGAGACGGCGCGTGGACCGATCGGGGCTCGGAAACGACGCGTTAACCGAGCGGGGCTTAGGAGACTACGCGTGGACTGCTCGGGGCGTAGGAGACGACGCGTGTACCTATCGGGGCTCACGAGACAGCGTGTGGACCGATTTGGGCTCAGGAGACGGCGCGTGGATCGATCGGGGCTTAGAAGACGACGCGTGGACCGATCGGGGCTCAGGAGACGGCGCGTGGACCGACCGGGGCTCAGGAGGCGACGCGTGGACCCATCGGGGCTCGGAGACGGCGTGTGGACCGATCGGGGCTTAGGAGACGATACGTGGACCGATCGGGTCTTAGGAGACGACGCGTGGACCCATCGGGGTTCGGAGACGATGCGTGGAACGATCGGGGCTCAGGAGACGGCGCGTGGACCGATCGGGGCTCGGAGACGGCGCGTGGACCGATCGGGGCTTAGGAGAAGGCGCTTGGACCGATCGGGGCTCAGGAAGCGGCGCCTGCACCGATCCTGGTGGGGAGACGGCGCAAGGAGGCATCTGGGCTTAGAAGACGACGCGTGGACCGATCGGGGCTCAGGAAACGGCGCGTGGACCGACCGCGGCTCAGGAGGCCACGCCTGGACCGATCGGGGCTCGGCGACGGGGCGTGGACCGATAGGGGCTTCGGAGACGGTACGTGGATCGACCGAGGCTCGGAGACGGCGCGTGGACCGACCGGGGCTCAGGAGACGGCGGGTGAACCGATGGGTCTCTGAAACGACGGGTTAACCGAGCGGGGCTTACGAGACGATGCGTGGACCGATCGGGGCTCGGAGACAGAGCGTGTACCGACTGGGGCTCAGGAGACCGTGCGTGAACCGATCGGGGCCCGGCGACTGCGCGTGGACGGATCGGGGCTCGGAGACGGCGCGTAGAACGATCGGGGCTCAGGAGACGACGCGTGAACCGATCGGGGCTCGGAAACGACGCGTTAACCGATCGGGTCTTAGGAGACGACGCGTGGACCGATCGGGGCTCGGAGACGGCGCGTGGACTGATCGGGGCTTAGGAGCCGACGCGTGGACCCATCGGGGTTCGGAGACGATGCGTGGAACGATCGGGGCTCAGGAGACGGCGCGTGAACCGATCGGCCCTTGGAGACGGTGCGAGGAGGCGTCTGGGGTTTGAAGACGACGCGTGGACCGATCGGGGCTCAGGCAACGGCGCGTTAACCGATTGGGGCTTAGGAGACGATGCGTGGTCCGATCGGGGCTCAGGCGACGGCGCGTGGACCGATCGGGGCGTAGGAGACGGCGCGTCGACCGACCGGAGATCGGGAGATGACGCGTGGACCGATCGGGGCTCTGGAAGCGGCGCACGGACCGATCGTGGCACGGAGATCACGCGTGTACGAATCGGGGATTCGGGGACGACGCGTGGAACGATCCGGGCTCAGGAGACGGCGCGTGGACCGATCGGGGCTCGGAGACGGCGCATGGACCGATCGGGGCTTAGGAGAAGGCGCGTGGGCCGATCGGAGCTCGGAGACGGCGCGTGGAACGATCGGGGCTCAGGAGACGGCGCGTGAACCGATCGGGGCTTAGGAGACTACGCGTGGACCGATCGGGGCGTAGGAGACGACGCGTGTACCTATCGGGGCTCACGAGACAGCGTGTGGACCGATTTGGCCTCAGGAGACGGCGCGTGGATCGATCGGGGCTCGGAGACGGCGCGTCGAACGATCGGGGCTCAGGAGACGGCGCGTAAAGTTATCGGCGCTCGGAGACGGCGCGTGGTCCGATCGGGGCTTAGGAGACGACGCGTGGACCGATCGGGGCTTAGAAGACGACGCGTGGACCGATCGGGGCTCAGGAGACGGCGCGTGGACCGATCGGGTCTTAGGAGACGACGCGTGGACCCATCGGAGTTCGGAGACGATGCGTGGAACGATCGGGGCTCAGGAGACGGCGCGTGGATCGATCGGGGCTTAGGAGAAGGCGCTTGGACCGATCGGGGCTTAGGAGACGGCGCGTGGGCCGATCGGACCTCGGAGACGACGCGTGGACCGATCGGGGCTCGGAAACGACGCGTTAACCGAGCGGGGCTTAGGAGACTACGCGTGGACCGATCGGGGCGTAGGAGACGACGCGTGTACCTATCGGGGCTCACGAGACAGCGTGTGGACCGATTTGGCCTCAGGAGACGGCGCGTGGATCGATCGGGGCTCGGAGACGGCGCGTCGAACGATCGGGGCTCAGGAGACGGCGCGTAAAGTTATCGGCGCTCGGAGACGGCGCGTGGTCCGATCGGGGCTTAGGAGACGACGCGTGGACCGATCGGGGCTTAGAAGACGACGCGTGGACCGATCGGGGCTCAGGAGACGGCGCGTGGACCGATCGGGTCTTAGGAGACGACGCGTGGACCCATCGGAGTTCGGAGACGATGCGTGGAACGATCGGGGCTCAGGAGACGGCGCGTGGACCGATCGGGGCTCGGAGACGGCGCGTGGACCGATCGGGGCTTAGGAGAAGGCGCTTGGACCGATCGGGGCTTAGGAGACGGCGCGTGGGCCGATCGGACCTCGGAGACGGCGCGTGGAACGATCGGGGCTCAGGAGACGGCGTGTGAACCGATCGGCGCTCGGAGACGGCGCGTGGACCGATCGGGGCTCGGAGACGGCGCGTGGACAGATCGGGGCTCAGGAGACAGCGCGTGGACCGACTGGGGCTCAGGCGGTTTCGCGTCGACCAATTGGGGTTCGGCGACGGCGCGGGGACCGATCGGGGCTCAGGAGACGGCGCGTGGACCGATCGGGGCTCAGGAGACGACGCGTGGACCGATCGGGGCTCAGGAAGCGGCGCCTGCACCGATCGTGGTGGGGAGACGGCGCAAGGAGGCATCTGGGCTTAGAAGACGACGCGTGGACCGATCGGGGCTCAGGAAACGGCGCGTGGACCGACCGCGGCTCAGGAGGCCACGCCTGGACCGATCGGGGCTCGGCGACGGGGCGTGGACCGATAGGGGCTTCGGAGACGGTACGTGGACCGATCGGGGCTCAGGAGACTGCGCGTGGATGGATCGGAGCTTAGGGAACGGCGCGTTGACCGATCGGGGCTCAGGAGACGGCGCGTGGACCGAGCATGGCTCAGGAGGCCGCGCGTGGACCGACTGGGGCTCAGGAGGTTGCGCGTGGACCAATTGGGGTTCGGCGACGGGGCGTGGACCGACGGGGGCTCGGAGACGGCGCGTTAACCGATCGGGGCTTAGGAGACGATGCGAGGAGGCATCTGGGTTTACAAGACGACGTGTGGATCGATCGGGGCTCGGAGACGGCGCGTGAACCGACCGGGGCTCAGGAGAAGGCGCGTGGACCGATCGGGGCCCGGAGACGGCACGTTAATCGATCGGGGCTTAGGAGACGATGCGTGGACCGATCGGGCTCGGAACCGGCGCGTGAACCGATCGGGGTTCAGGAGACGGCGCGTGGATCGATTGGGGCTTGGATACGGCGCAAGCCGCGACCGGGGCTCAGGAGGCCGAGCGTGGACCGATCATGGCTCGGCGACGGCGCGTGGACCGACCGGGGCTCGGAGACGGCGCGTGGCGTGATCGGGGCTCAGGAGACGGCGCGTGAACCGATCGGCGCTCGGAGACGGCACGTGGACCGATCGGGGCTTAGGAGATGGCGCGTAGACCAATAGGAGATCAGGAGAGGACGCGGGGACCGATAGGGCTCTGGAAGCGGCGCACGAACCGATCGTGGCTCGGAGACGGCGCGAGGAGCGATCGGGGCTCAGGAGAAGACGCGTCAATTGATCGGGGCTCAGGAGACGACGCAGCGACGGATCGGGGATTAGGAAACGGCGCGTGAACCGATCGGGGCTCAGGATACGGCGTGTGGACCGATCGGGGCTTCGGAGACGGTACGTGGACCGATCGGGGCTCGGAGACGGCGAGAGGACCGACCGGGGCTCAGGAGTCGGCGCGTGGACCGACCGGAGCTCAGGAGATTCGTGTGGATCGATCGGGGCTCCGGAGGCGGCGCGTGGACCGATTGGGGAGCAGGAGATGGGCCGTGGACCGATCGGGGTTCGGAGACGGCGCGTGAACCGATCGGGGCTTAGGAGACGACGCGTGGACCGTCCAGGGTTAGGAAACGACGCGTGGACCTATGGGGCTTAGGAAGCGACGCGTGGACCGATCGAGGCTCAGGAAACGGCGCATGGACCGATTGGGGCTCAGGAGGCCGCGCGTGGACCGATCACGGGTCGGCACCAGCGCGTGGACGGATCGGGGCTCAGGAGACGGCGGTGGACCGGTCGGGGCTCGGAGACGGCATGTTAAAAGATCGGGGCTTAGGAGACGATACGTGGACCGATAGGGCTCGGATACTGCGCGTGAACCGACCGGGGCTCAGGAGGCCGCGCGTTGACTGATCGGGGCTCGGAGATGACGGGTGGAACGATCGGGGCTCTGGAGACGGCGCGTGAACCGATCGTCGCTCGGAGACGGCGCTTGGACCGATCGGGGCTTAGAAGACGACTCGTGGACCGATTGGGGCTTAGGAGACGACTCGTGGACCGATCGGGGCTCAGGAGATAGCGCGTGGACCGGTCGGGGGTTAGGAGACTCGCGTGGATCAAACGGACCTTCGGAGGCGGCGTGTGAACCGATCGGGGAGTAGGAGACGGTGCGTGGACCGATCGTGGCTCGGAGACGGCGCGTGAAGGCATCGGGGTTTAGAAGACGACGTATGGACCGATCCGGGATCAGGAAACGGCGCGTGGACCGATCGGAGCTCGGAGACGACGCGTGGACCGATCGGGGCTCAGGAGATGGCACATGAACCAATCGGCGCTCGGACACGGCGCGTGGACCGATCGTGGCTTAGGAGAAGGCGCGTGGAACGATCGGGGCTCAGGAGACGGCGCGTGGATCGATCGGTGCTCGAAGACGACGCGTGGACCGATCGGGGCTCAGGAGACGGTGCGTGAACCAATCGGTGCTCGGAGACGGCGCGTGGACCGGTCGAGGCTTAGGAGAAGGCGGGTAGAACGTTCGGGGCTCAGGAGACGGAGCTTGGTCCGATCGGGGCTCAGGACCCGGCGCTTGGATCAATCGGGGCTCGGAGACGGCGCGTGGACCGATCGGGGCTCCGGAGACGGCGCGTGGAGCGATCGGGGCTCGGACACGGCGCGTGGACCGATCGGGGCTTAGGAGACGACGTGTGGACAGATTGGGGCTTAGGAATCGGCGCGTGGACCGATCGGGACTCCGGGACGGCGCGTGGACCGATCGGGGCTCAGGAGACGGCGCGTGGATCGATCGGGGCTCAGGAGACGGCGCGTGGAGTGACCGGGGCTTAGGAGACGATAAGTGGACCGATTGGAGCTCAGGAGACGGCGCGTGGAGCAATCGGGGGTAAGAAGACGACGCATTGACCGCGCGCGGCTCAGGAGACGACGCGTGGAGCGGTCGGGGCTCGGAAACGGCGGGTGGACCGATTGGGGCTCAGGAGGCCGCGCGTGGGCCGATCGCGGCTCGGCGCCACCACGTGGACGGATCGGGGCTCAGAAGGCTGCGCGTGGTCCGATCATGGCTCGGCGACGGCGCGTGGACCGATCGCGGCTCGGAGACGGCGCGTGGAACGATCGGGGCTCAGGAGACGGCGCGTGGACCGATTGGGGCTTACGAGACGGCGCGTGGACCGATTGGGGCTCAGGAAGGGGCGCCAGGACCGATCGTGGCTCGGAGACGACGCGTGGAGGCATCGGGGCTAAGAAGACAACGCATGGACCGAGCGGGGCTGAGGAAACGGCGCGAGGAGCGATCGGGGCTCAGGAGAAGACGCGTCAATTGATCGGGGCTCAGGAGACGACGCGGCGACGGATCGGGGATTAGGAGACGACGCGTGGACCGATTGGGGCTTAGCAGACGATGTGTGGACCGATCGGGGCTTAGGAGACGGCACGTGAATCGATCGGTGCCCAGGAGACGGCGCGTGAACCGGTCGGTGCCCAGGAGACGGCGCGTGAACCGGTCGGGGCTTAGGAGACGACGCGTCGACCGATCGGGGCTCGGAGACGACGCCTGGACCGATCGGGGCTCAGGAGACGGCACGTGGACCGATCGGGGCTTAGGAGCCGACGCGTGGACCGATCGGGGCTCAGGAGACGTCGCGTGGAGGCATCTGGGCTTAGAAGACGACCCGTGGATCGATCGGGGCTCGGCGCCTGTGTGTGGACGTATCGGGGTTCAGGAGACGGCACGTGAACCAATCGGCGCTCCGAGACGGCGCGGGGACCGATCGGGGATGAGGAGAAGGCGCGTGGACCGATCGGGGCTTAGGAGACGGCGCGTAGACCGATCGGGGCTCGGAGATGGCGCGTGGAACGATCGGGGCTCAGGTGACGGCGCGTCGAGCGATCGGGGCTCAGGAGACGACGCGTGAACGGACCGTGGCTTAGAATGCGTCACGCGGACCGATCGGCGATCGGATACGGCGCGTCGAGCGATCGGGGCTCAGGAGACGACGCGTGGACGGACCGTGGCTTAGAATGCGTCACGCGGACCGATCGGCGATCGGATACGGCGTGTGGACGTATCGGGGCTTAGGAGACGATGCGTGGACCGATCGGGGCTCAGGAGACGGCGGGTGATCCGGTCGGGTCTTAGGAGACGACGAGTCGACCGATCGGGGCTCAGGGAAAGGCGTGTGGACGGATCGGGGCTCAGGAGACGGCGCGTGGGCCGATCGGGGCTCCGAGACGGCGCGTGGACCGATCGGGGATGAGGAGAAGGCGCGTGGACCGATCGGGGCTTAGGAGATGGCGCGTAGACCGATCGGGGCTCGGAGACGGCGCGTGGAACGATCGGGGCTCAGGAGACGGCGCGTGGATCGATCGGGGCTCGGAGGGGCCGCGTGGAACGATCGGGGCTCAGGAGAGGGCGCTTGAACTTATCGGCGCTCAGAGACGGCCCGTGGACCGATCGGGGCTTAGGATACGGCGCGTGGACCGATCGGGGCTCAGGAGACGGCGCGTGGATCGATCGGGGCTCGGAGACGGCGCGTGGAATGATCGGGGCTCAGGAGGCGGCGCGTGAAATGATCGGTGCTGGGAGACGGCGCGTGGACCGATCGGGGCTTAGGAGACAACGCGTGGACCGATTGGGGCTCAGGAAGCAGCGCCTGGACCGATCGTGGCTCGGAGACGGCGCGAGGAGGCATCTGGGCTTGGAAGACGACGCGTGGATCGATCGGGGCTCGGAGACGGCGCGTGATCCGGCTGGGGCTCAGGAGGCCGCGCGTGGACCGATCGAGGCTCAGGAGGCCACGCCTGGACCGATCGGGGCTCCGCGACGGCGCGTGGACCGATAGGGGCTTAGGAGACGGCGCGTGGACCGATCGGGGCTCGGAGACGGGGCGTGGAATGATCGTGGCTCACGAGATGGCGCGTGAAATGATCGGCGCTCTGAGACGGCGCGTAGACCGATTGGGGCTTACGAGACGACGCGTGGACCGAACGGGGCTCGGAGACGACGCATGGACCGATCGGGGCTCGGAAACGGCGCGTGGACCGATCGGGGCTTAGGAGACGGCGCGTGGACCGATCGGGGCTTAGGAGCCGACGCGTGGACCGATCGTGGCTCAGGAGACGTCGCGTGGACCGATCGGTGCTCGGAGACTGCGCGTGGACCGGTCGCGGCTTAGGAGACGACGCCTGGACAGATCGGAGCTTAGGAGGCGGCGTGTGGAACGATCGGTGCTCAGGAGACGGCGCGTGCACCAATCGGCGCTCGGAGACGGCGCGTGGACCGATCGGGGCTTCGGATACGGCGCGTGGACCGATCGGGGCTCAGGAGACGGCGCGTGGATCGATCGGGGCTCGGAGACGGCGCGTGGAACGATCGGGGCTCAGGAGACGGCGCGTGAAATGATCGACGCTCGGAGACGGCGCGTGGACCGATCGGGGCTCAGGAAGCGGTGCCTGGACCGATCGGGGCTTAGGAGAAGGCGCGTGGACCGATCGGGGCTTAGGAGACGGCGCGTAGATCGACCGGAGATCAGGAGACGACGCGTCCACCGATCGGGGCTCTAGAAGCGGCGTCTGGAGGGATCGGGGCTCAGGAGACGATGCGTGGACCGATCGGGGCTCAGGTGACGGCGCGTGGACCGACCGGGGCTCAGGAGACTCGTGTGGATCGATCGGGGCTCCGGAGGCGCCGCGTGGACCGATGGGGATCAGGAGACGATGCGTAAACCAACCGGGGCTCGGTGACGGCGCGTGGACCGATCCGGGCTCAGGAGACGGCGCGTGGACCGATCGGGGCTCAGGTGACGGCGCGTGGAGCGATCGGGGCTCAGGAGACGGCGCGTTAACTAATCGGCGCTCGGAGACGGCGCGTGGACCGATCGGGGCTGAGGAGAAGGCGCGTGGTCCGATCGGGGCTTATGAGACGGCGCGTTGACCGATCGGGGCTCGGAGATGGCACGTGGAATGATCGGGGCTTAGGAGATGGCGTGTGGACCGATCGGAGATCAGGAGACGACGCGTGGACCGAGAGGGCTCTGGAAGCGGCGCACGGACGAATCGTGGCTCGGAGACGGCGCGTGGAGGCATCGGGGCTTTGAAGACGACGCGTGGACCAAACGGTGCTCAGAAAACGGTGCGTGGAGCGATCGGGGCTCAGGAGACGGCGCGTGGACCGATCGGGGCTCAGGAGCCGGCGCGTGGACCGATTGGGGCTCGGATACGGCGCGTGAACCAACCGGGACTCAGGAGCCCGCGCGTGGACCGATCCCGGCTCGGCGACGGCGCGTGGACCGATGGGGGCTCAGGAGCCGCGCGTGGACCGATCATGGCTCGGTGACGGCGCGTGGACCGATCGGGGCTTAGGTGACGATGCGTGGACCGATTGGGGCTCAGGAAGCAGCGCCTGGACCGATCGTGGCTCGGAGACGGCACGAGGAGGCATCTGGGCTTGGAAGACGACGCGTGGATCGATCGGGGCTCGGAGACGGCGCGTGAACCGACCGGGGCTCAGGAGGCCGCGCGTGGACCGATCGAGGCTCAGGAGGCCACGCCTGGACCGATCCGGGCTCCGCGACGGCGCGTGGACCGATCGAGGCTCGGAGACGACGCGTGTACGGATCGGGGATTCGGCGATGACGCGTGGACGGATCCGGGCTCAGGAGACGGCGCGTGGACGGATCGGGGCTCAGAGACGGCGCGTGGAACGATCGGGGCTCAGGAGACGGCGCGTGAACCTATCGGCGCTCGGAGACGGCGCGTGGACCGATAGGGGCTTAGGAGACGGCGCGTGGACCGATCGGGGCTCGGAGACATCGCGTGTAATGATCGGGGCTCAGGAGACGGCGCGTGAACCGATCGGGGTTTGGATACGACGCGTGGACCGATCGGGGCTCGGAGACAGCGCGTGGACCAACCGGGGCTCAGGCGGTTGCGCGGGGACCTATTGGGGTTCGGCGACGGCGCGTGGACCGATCCGGGCTCAGGAGACGGCGCCTGGACCGATCGGGGCTCGGAGACGGCGCGTGGAGCGATCGGGGCTCAGGAGACGGCGCGTGAACCGATTGGCGCTCGGAGACGGCGCGTGGACCGATCGGGGCTTAGGAGACGATGCGTGGACCGACCGGGCCTCGGAGACGGCGCGTGGACCGACCGGGGCTCAGGAGACCGCGCGTGGACCGATCGGGGCTCGGCGACTGCGTTGGATGTATCGGGGCTCAGGAGATGGCGCGTGAACCGATCGGCGCTCGGAGACGGCGCGTGGATCAATCGGGGCTTAGGAGACGGCGCGTGGACCTATCGGGGCTTAGGAGAAGACGCGTGGGCCGATCGGGGCTCAGGAAGCGTCGCCTGGACCGATCGTGACTCGGAGACGTCGCGTGGAGGTATCGGGGCTTAAAAGACGACGCATGGACCGATCAGGGCTCAGGAAACGGCGCGTTGACCGATCGGTGCTCAGGAGACGACGCGTTAACAGAGCGGGGCTTAGGAGACGATGCGTGGACCGATCGGGGCTCGGAGACGGCGCGTGAACCGACCGGGGCTCAGGAGACGGCCCGTGGACGGATCGCGGCATAGGAGACGGTGCGTGGAACGATCGGGGCTCAGGAGACGGCGCGTGGACCGGTCGGGGCTTAGGAGACGACGCGTGGACCGATCGAGGCTCGGAGACGACGCGTGTACGGATCGGGGATTCGCGGACGACGGGTGGACCGATCCGGGCTCAGGAGACAGCGCGTGGACCGATCGGGGCTCGGAAACGGTGCGTGGAACGATCGGGGCTCAGGAGACGGCGCGTGAACCGATCGGCGCTCGGAGACGGCGAGTGGACCGATCGGGGCTTATGAGACGGCGCGTGGACCGATCGGGGCATATGAGACGGCGCGTGGACCGATGGGAGATCAGGAGAAGACGCGTGCACCGTTCGGGGCTCTGGAAGCGGCGCACCGACCGATCGTGGCTCGGAGACGGCGCGTGGAGGCATCGGGGCTTTGAAGACGACGCGTGGACCGAACGGTGCTCAGAAAACGCCGCGTGGACCGATGGGGGCTCGGAGACGCCGCTTGGACCGATCGGGGCTTAGGAGACAACGCGTGGACCGATTGGGGCTTAGGAGACGGCGCGTGGACCGATCGGGGCTCAGGAAGCGGCGTCTGGACCGATCGGGGCTCAGGAGACGGCGCGAGGAGCGATCGGGGCTCAGGAGAAGACGCGTCAATTGATCGGGGCTCAGAAATCGGCGCGTGGAGCGATCGGGGCTCAGGGGACGACGCGTGGATCGATCGGGGCTCAGGAAACGACTCGTCGACCGATCGGGGCTCAGGAGACGGCGCGCGTACCGACCGGGACTCAGGAGTCTCGCGTGGACCGATCACTGCTCGGCGACGGCGCGTGGACGGATCGGGGCTCGGAGACGACGCGTGGACCGATGGGGGCTCGGATACGGCGCGTGAACCAACCGGGGCTCAGGAGGTCGCGCGTGGACCGATCGCGGCTCGGTGACGGCGCGTGGACCAATCGGGGCTCGGAGACAGCGCGTGGACCGACTGGGGCTCAGGCGTTTGCGCGAGGACCGATCGGGGCTCGGAGACGGCGCGTTCACCGATAGGGGCTTAGGAGACGATGCGTGGACCGATCGGGCTCGGAGACGGCGCGTGAACCGACCGGGGCTCAGGAGACGACGCGTCGACCGGTCGGTGCTTAGGAGACGAAGCCTGGACCGATCGGTGTTTAGGAGGCGGCGCGTGGAACGATCGGGGCTCAGAAGACGGCGCGTGACCCGATCGGCGCTCGGAGACGGCGCGTGGACCGATCGAGGCTTAGGAGACGACGCGTGGATCGAGCGGGGCTCGGAGATGGCGAGTGGATGGACCGTGGCTTAGAATGCGGCATGCGGACCGATCGGGACTCGGAGACGGCGTGTGGACCAATCGGGGCTCGGAGACGGCGTGTTAACCGATCGGGGCTTAGGAGACGATGCGTGGACCGATCTGGCCTCGGAGACGGCGCGTGGAACGATCGGAGCAAAGGAGACGGCCCGTGACCCGATCGGCGTTCGGAGACGACGCGTGGATCGATCGGGGCTTAGGAGGCGGCGCGTGGACCGATTGGGGCTTAGGAGACGGCGCGATGACCGATCGGGGCTCAGGAAGCGACGCCTAGACCGATCGGGGCTCGGAGACGGCGCGTGGAGGCATCGGGGCTAACAAGACGACGCAGGGACCGAGTGGGGCTCAGGAGACGGCGCGAGGAGCGATCGGGGCTCAGGAGAAGACGCGTCAATTGATCGGGGCTCAGAAATCGGCGCGTGGAGCGATCGGGGCTCAGGAGACGGCGCGCGGACCGACCGGGGCTCAGGAGCCTCGCGTGGGCCGATCATGGCTCGGCGACGGCGCGAAGACCAACCGGGGCTCAGGAGACCGCGCGTGGACCGATCATGGCTCGGGGACGGCGCGTGGACCGATCGGGGTTCGGATACGACGCGTGGACCGATCGGGGCTCGGAGACGGCACGTGGAGCGATCGGGTCTCAGGAGACGGCGCGTGAAATGATGGGCACTCGGAGACGCCGCGTGGACCGATTGGGGCTTAGGAGACAGCGCGTGGACCGATCGGGGCGCAGGAAGCGGTGCCCGACCGATCGTGGCTCGGAGACGGCGCGTGGAGGCATCCGGGCTAAGAAGACGACGCAGGGACCGAGTGGGGCTCAGGAGACGGCGCGAGGAGCGATCGGGGCTCAGGAGAAGACGCGTCAATTGATCGGGGCTCAGAAATCGGCGCGTGGAGCGATCGGGGCTCAGGAGACGGCGCGCGGACCGACCGGGGCTCAGGAGCCTCGCGTGGGCCGATCATGGCTCGGCGACGGCGCGAAGACCAACCGGGGCTCAGGAGACCGCGCGTGGACCGATCATGGCTCGGGGACGGCGCGTGGACCGATCGGGGTTCGGATACGACGCGTGGACCGATCGGGGCTCGGAGACGGCACGTGGAGCGATCGGGTCTCAGGAGACGGCGCGTGAAATGATGGGCACTCGGAGACGCCGCGTGGACCGATTGGGGCTTAGGAGACAGCGCGTGGACCGATCGGGGCGCAGGAAGCGGTGCCCGACCGATCGTGGCTCGGAGACGGCGCGTGGAGGCATCCGGGCTAAGAAGACGACGCAGGGACCGAGTGGGGCTCAGGAGACGGCGCGAGGAGCGATCGGGGCTCAGGAGAAGACGCGTCAATTGATCGGGGCTCAGAAATCGGCGCGTGGAGCGATCGGGGCTCAGGAGACGGCGCGCGGACCGACCGGGGCTCAGGAGCCTCGCGTGGGCCGATCATGGCTCGGCGACGGCGCGAAGACCAACCGGGGCTCAGGAGACCGCGCGTGGACCGATCATGGCTCGGGGACGGCGCGTGGACCGATCGGGGTTCGGATACGACGCGTGGACCGATCGGGGCTCGGAGACGGCACGTGGAGCGATCGGGTCTCAGGAGACGGCGCGTGAAATGATGGGCACTCGGAGACGCCGCGTGGACCGATTGGGGCTTAGGAGACAGCGCGTGGACCGATCGGGGCGCAGGAAGCGGTGCCCGACCGATCGTGGCTCGGAGACGGCGCGTGGAGGCATCCGGGCTAAGAAGACGACGCATGGACCGAGCGGGGTTCAGGAGTCTCGCGTGGACCGATCACTGCTCGGCGACGGCGCGTGGACGGATCGGGGCTCGGAGACGACGCGTGGACCGATCGCGGCTCGGTGACGGCGCGTGGACCAATCGGGGCTCGGAGACAGCGCGTGGACCGACTGGGGCTCAGGCGGTTGCGCGAGGACCGATCGGGGCTCGGAGACGGCGCGTTCACCGATAGGGGCTTAGGAGACGATGCGTGGACCGATCGGGCTCGGAGACGGCGCGTGAACCGACCGGGGCTCAGGAGACGACGCGTCGACCGGTCGGTGCTTAGGAGACGAAGCCTGGACCGATCGGTGTTTAGGAGGCGGCGCGTGGAACGATCGGGGCTCAGAAGACGGCGCGTGACCCGATCGGCGCTCGGAGACGGCGCGTGGACCGATCGAGGCTTAGGAGACGACGCGTGGCTCGAGCGGGGCTCGGAGATGGCGAGTGGATGGACCGTGGCTTAGAATGCGGCACGCGGACCGATCGGGGCTCGGAGAAGGCGTGTGGACCGATCGGGGATTAGGAAACGGCACGTGGAGCGATCGGGGTTGAGGAGGCGGCGCGTGGATCGATCGGGGCTCAGGAGGCGACGCGTCGACGGATCGGAGCTTAGGAGACGACGCATGGAACGATCGGGTATTAGGGGACGACTCGTGGACCGATCGGTGCTCGGAGACGGCGCGAGGACTGACCGTGGCTTAGAATGCGGCATGCGGACCGATCGGGACTCGGAGACGGCGTGTGGACCAATCGGGGCTCGGAGACGGCGCGTTAACCGATCGGGGCTTAGGAGACGATGCGTGGACCGATCTGGCCTCGGAGACGGCGCGTGGAACGATCGGAGCAAAGGAGACGGCGCGTGACCCGATCGGCGTTCGGAGACGACGCGTGGATCGATCGGGGCTTAGGAGGCGGCGCGTGGACCGATTGGGGCTTAGGAGACGGCGCGATGACCGATCGGGGCTCAGGAAGCGACGCCTAGACCGATCGTGGCTCGGAGACGGCGCGTGGAGGCATCGGGGCTAAGAAGACGACGCAGGGACCGAGTGGGGCTCAGGAGACGGCGCGAGGAGCGATCGGGGCTCAGGAGAAGACGCGTCAATTGATCGGGGCTCAGAAATCGGCGCGTGGAGCGATCGGGGCTCAGGAGACGGCGCGCGGACCGACCGGGGCTCAGGAGCCTCGCGTGGGCCGATCATGGCTCGGCGACGGCGCGAAGACCAACCGGGGCTCAGGAGACCGCGCGTGGACCGATCATGGCTCGGGGACGGCGCGTGGACCGATCGGGGTTCGGATACGACGCGTGGACCGATCGGGGCTCGGAGACGGCACGTGGAGCGATCGGGGCTCAGGAGAAAACGCGTCATATGATCAGGGCTCAGGAGACGACGCGTCGACGAATCGGGGCTTAGGAGACGACGCGTGGACCGATCGGGGCTTAGGAGACGACGCGTGGACCGATCGGGGCTCAGGAGACGGCGCGTGAACTAATCGGCGCTCGGAGACGGCGCGTGGACCGATCGGGGCTGAGGAGACGGCGCGTGGACCGATCGGGGCTCGGAGACAGGGCGTGGAATGATCGGGGCTCAGGAGACTACGCGTGTACCTATCGGGGCTCAGGAGACTGCGCGTGGACCGATTGGGCATCAGGAGACGGCGCGTCGATGGATCGGGGCTTGGGGAACGACGCGTGGACCGATCGGGGCTCAGGAGACAGCGCGTGGATCGATCGGGGCTCGGATACGGCGCGTGGAACGATCGGGGCTCAGGAGACGGCGCGAGGAGCGATCGGGCTCAGGAGAAGACGCGTCAATTGATCGTGCCTCAGGAGACGACGCGTCGACGGATCGAGGCTTAGGAGACGACGCGTGGACCGATCGGGGCTTAGGAGACGACGCGTGGACCGATCGGGGCTCAGGAGACGGCGCGTGAACTAATCGGCGCGCGGAGACGGCGCGTGGACCGATCGGGGCTGAGGAGACGGCGCGTGGACCGATCGGGGCTCGGAGACAGGGCGTGGAATGATCGGGGCTCAGGAGACGGCGCGTGAAATGATCGGGGCTCGGAGACGGCGCGTGGACCGATCGGGGCTTAGGAGACAACGCGTGGACCGATGGGGGCTCAGGAAGCAGCGCCTGGAACGATCGTGGCTCGGAGACGGCGCGAGGAGGCATCTGGGCTTGGAAGACGACGCGTGGATCGATCGGGGCTCGGAGACGGCGCGTGAACTGACCGCGGCTCAGGAGGCCGCGCGTGGACCGATCGAGGCTCAGCAGGCCACGCCTGGACCGATCGGGGCTCCGCGACGGCGCGTGGACCGATCGAGGCTCGGAGACGACGCGTGTACGGATCGGGGATTCGGCGATGACGCGTGGACCGATCCGGGCTCAGGAGACGGCGCGTGGACCGATCGGGGCTCGGAGACGGCGCGTGGAACGATCGGGGCTCAGGAGACGGCGCGTGAACCGATCAGCGCTCGGAGACGTCGCGTGGACCGATAGGGGCTTAGGAGACGGCGCGTGGACCGATCGGGTCTCGGAAACAGGGCGTGGAATGATCGGGGCTCAGGAGACGGCGCGTGAAATGATCGGCGCTCTGAGACGGCGCGTAGACCGATGGGGGCTTACGAGACAGCGCGTGGACCGATCGGGGCTCAGGAAGCCGCGCCTGGACCGATCGTGGCTCGGAGACGGCGCGTGGAGGCATCGGGGCTAAGAAGACGACGCATGGATCGAGCGGGGCTCAGGAGACGGCGCGAGGAGCGATCGGGGCTCGGAGACGGCGCGTGGACCGTTCGGGGCTTAGGAGACGACGCGTGGACCGATCGGGGCGTAGGAGACGATACGTGGACCGATCGGGGCTCAGGAGACGGCGTGTGGACCGACTGGGGCTCAGGAGGTTGCCCGTGGACGAATTGGGGTTCGGCGACGGCGGGTGGACCGACCGGGGCTCAGGAGACCGCGCGTGGACCCATCGGTGCTCGGAGACGGGGCGTGAACCGACCGGGGCTCGGAGACGACGCGTGTACGGATCGGGGCTTGGTGACGGAGCGTGGACCGATCGGGGCTCACGAAGAGGCGCCTGAACCGATCGTGGCTCGGAGACGGCGCGAGGAGGCATCTGGGCTTAGAAGACGACGCGTGGACCGATCGAGGCTCAGGAGGCCGCGCGTGGACCGATCGAGGCTCGGCGACGGCGCGTGAACCGGTCGGGGCTCGGAGACGACGCGTGTACGGATCAGGGCTTGGTGACGGCGCGTTTACCGATAGCAGCTCGGAGACGGCCCGTGGACGGATCGCGGCTTAGGAGACGGCGCGTGGAATGATCGGGGCTCAGGAGACGGCGCGTGGACCGGTCGAGGCTCGGAGACGACGCGTGTGCGGATCGGGGATTCGAGGACGACGGGTGGACCGATCCGGGCTCAGGAGACGGCGCGTGGACCCATCGGGGCTCGGAGACGGCGCGTGAACCGACCGGGGCTCAGGAGACGGCACGTGTTCCGATCGGGCTCGGAGCCGGCGCGTGAACCGATCGGGGCTCAGGAGGCCGCGCGTGGACCGATCGAGGCTCGGCGACGGCGCGTGGACCGGTCGGGGCTCGGAGACGACGCGTGTACGGATCAGGGCTTGGTGACGGCGCGTTTACCGATAGTAGCTCGGAGACGGCCTGTGGACGGATCGCGGCTTAGGAGACGGCGCGTGGAATGATCGGGGCTCAGGAGACGGCGCGGGGACCGGTCGAGGCTCGGAGACGACGCGTGTGCGGATCGGGGATTCGAGGACGACGGGTGGACCGATCCGGGCTCAGGAGACGGCGCGTGGACCGATCGGGGCTTAGGAGACGGCGCGTGGACCGATCGGGGCTCGGAGACGGCGCTTGAACTTATCGGCGCTCGGAGACGGCGCGTGGACCGATCGGGGCTTAGGATACGGCGCGTGGACCGATCGGGACTCAGGAAGCGGCGCCTGGACCGATCGTGGCTCGGAGACCGCGCGTGGAGGCATCGGGGCTAAGAAGACGACGCATGGACCGATCGGAGCTCAGGAAACGGCGTGTGGACTGATCGGAGCTCGGAGACGACGCGTGGATCGATCGGGGCTCAGGAAACGGCGCGAGGAGCGATCGGGCTCAGGAGAAGACGCGTCAATTGATCGTGGCTCAGGAGACGACGCGTCGACGGATCGAGGCTTAGGAGACGACGCGTGGACCGATCGGGGCTTAGGAGACGACGCGTGGACCGATCGGGGCTCAGGAGACGGCGCGTGGACCTACCGGGGCTCAGGAGGCGACGCGTAGACCCATCGGGGCTCGGAGACGGCGTGTGGACCGATCGGGGATTAGGAGACGGCGCGTGGACCGATCGGGGCTTAGGAGACGACGCGTGGACCGATCGGGGCTCGGAGACGGCACGTGGACCGATCGGGGCTTAGGAGACACACGTTGATCGATTGGGGCTCCGGAGACGGCGTGTGCACCGATGGGGATCAGGAGGCGGTGCGTGGACCGATCGGGGCACGAAGGCGGCGCGTGGACCGATCGGGGCGTAGGAGACGACGCGTGTACCTATCGGGCGTCAGGAGACAGCGAGTGGACCGATTGGGGCTCAGGAGACAGCGCGTGGACCGACTGGGGCTCAGGCGGTTGCGCGAGGACCGATCGGGGCTCGGAGACGGCGCGTTCACCGATAGGGGCTTAGGAGACGATGCGTGGACCGATCGGGCTCGGAGACGGCGCGTGAACCGACCGGGGCTCAGGAGACGACGCGTCGACCGGTCGGTGCTTAGGAGACGAAGCCTGGACCGATCGGTGTTTAGGAGGCGGCGCGTGGAACGATCGGGGCTCAGAAGACGGCGCGTGACCCGATCGGCGCTCGGAGACGGCGCGTGGACCGATCGAGGCTTAGGAGACGACGCGTGGATCGAGCGGGGCTCGGAGATGGCGAGTGGATGGACCGTGGCTTAGAATGCGGCACGCGGACCGATCGGGGCTCGGAGAAGGCGTGTGGACCGATCGGGGATCAGGAAACGGCACGTGGAGCGATCGGGGTTGAGGAGGCGGCGCGTGGATCGATCGGCGCTCAGGAGGCGACGCGTCGACGGATCGGAGCTTAGGAGACGACGCGTGGAACGATCGGGTATTAGGGGACGACTCGTGGACCGATCGGTGCTCGGAGACGGCGCGAGGACTGACCGTGGCTTAGAATGCGGCATGCGGACCGATCGGGACTCGGAGACGGCGTGTGGACCAATCGGGGCTCGGAGACGGCGCGTTAACCGATCGGGGCTTAGGAGACGATGCGTGGACCGATCTGGCCTCGGAGACGGCGCGTGGAACGATCGGAGCAAAGGAGACGGCGCGTGACCCGATCGGCGTTCGGAGACGACGCGTGGATCGATCGGGGCTTAGGAGGCGGCGCGTGGACCGATTGGGGCTTAGGAGACGGCGCGATGACCGATCGGGGCTCAGGAAGCGACGCCTAGACCGATCGTGGCTCGGAGACGGCGCGTGGAGGCATCGGAGCTAAGAAGACGACGCAGGGACCGAGTGGGGCTCAGGAGACGGCGCGAGGAGCGATCGGGGCTCAGGAGAAGACGCGTCAATTGATCGGGGCTCAGAAATCGGCGCGTGGAGCGATCGGGGCTCAGGAGACGGCGCGCGGACCGACCGGGGCTCAGGAGCCTCGCGTGGGCCGATCATGGCTCGGCGACGGCGCGAAGACCAACCGGGGCTCAGGAGACCGCGCGTGGACCGATCATGGCTCGGGGACGGCGCGTGGACCGATCGGGGTTCGGATACGACGCGTGGACCGATCGGGGCTCGGAGACGGCACGTGGAGCGATCGGGTCTCAGGAGACGGCGCGTGAAATGATGGGCACTCGGAGACGCCGCGTGGACCGATTGGGGCTTAGGAGACAGCGCGTGGACCGATCGGGGCGCAGGAAGCGGTGCCCGACCGATCGTGGCTCGGAGACGGCGCGTGGAGGCATCCGGGCTAAGAAGACGACGCAGGGACCGAGTGGGGCTCAGGAGACGGCGCGAGGAGCGATCGGGGCTCAGGAGAAGACGCGTCAATTGATCGGGGCTCAGAAATCGGCGCGTGGAGCGATCGGGGCTCAGGAGACGGCGCGCGGACCGACCGGGGCTCAGGAGCCTCGCGTGGGCCGATCATGGCTCGGCGACGGCGCGAAGACCAACCGGGGCTCAGGAGACCGCGCGTGGACCGATCATGGCTCGGGGACGGCGCGTGGACCGATCGGGGTTCGGATACGACGCGTGGACCGATCGGGGCTCGGAGACGGCACGTGGAGCGATCGGGTCTCAGGAGACGGCGCGTGAAATGATGGGCACTCGGAGACGCCGCGTGGACCGATTGGGGCTTAGGAGACAGCGCGTGGACCGATCGGGGCGCAGGAAGCGGTGCCCGACCGATCGTGGCTCGGAGACGGCGCGTGGAGGCATCCGGGCTAAGAAGACGACGCAGGGACCGAGTGGGGCTCAGGAGACGGCGCGAGGAGCGATCGGGGCTCAGGAGAAGACGCGTCAATTGATCGGGGCTCAGAAATCGGCGCGTGGAGCGATCGGGGCTCAGGAGACGGCGCGCGGACCGACCGGGGCTCAGGAGCCTCGCGTGGGCCGATCATGGCTCGGCGACGGCGCGAAGACCAACCGGGGCTCAGGAGACCGCGCGTGGACCGATCATGGCTCGGGGACGGCGCGTGGACCGATCGGGGTTCGGATACGACGCGTGGACCGATCGGGGCTCGGAGACGGCACGTGGAGCGATCGGGTCTCAGGAGACGGCGCGTGAAATGATGGGCACTCGGAGACGCCGCGTGGACCGATTGGGGCTTAGGAGACAGCGCGTGGACCGATCGGGGCGCAGGAAGCGGTGCCCGACCGATCGTGGCTCGGAGACGGCGCGTGGAGGCATCCGGGCTAAGAAGACGACGCATGGACCGAGCGGGGTTCAGGAGTCTCGCGTGGACCGATCACTGCTCGGCGACGGCGCGTGGACGGATCGGGGCTCGGAGACGACGCGTGGACCGATCGCGGCTCGGTGACGGCGCGTGGACCAATCGGGGCTCGGAGACAGCGCGTGGACCGACTGGGGCTCAGGCGGTTGCGCGAGGACCGATCGGGGCTCGGAGACGGCGCGTTCACCGATAGGGGCTTAGGAGACGATGCGTGGACCGATCGGGCTCGGAGACGGCGCGTGAACCGACCGGGGCTCAGGAGACGACGCGTCGACCGGTCGGTGCTTAGGAGACGAAGCCTGGACCGATCGGTGTTTAGGAGGCGGCGCGTGGAACGATCGGGGCTCAGAAGACGGCGCGTGACCCGATCGGCGCTCGGAGACGGCGCGTGGACCGATCGAGGCTTAGGAGACGACGCGTGGCTCGAGCGGGGCTCGGAGATGGCGAGTGGATGGACCGTGGCTTAGAATGCGGCACGCGGACCGATCGGGGCTCGGAGAAGGCGTGTGGACCGATCGGGGATCAGGAAACGGCACGTGGAGCGATCGGGGTTGAGGAGGCGGCGCGTGGATCGATCGGGGCTCAGGAGGCGACGCGTCGACGGATCGGAGCTTAGGAGACGACGCATGGAACGATCGGGTATTAGGGGACGACTCGTGGACCGATCGGTGCTCGGAGACGGCGCGAGGACTGACCGTGGCTTAGAATGCGGCATGCGGACCGATCGGGACTCGGAGACGGCGTGTGGACCAATCGGGGCTCGGAGACGGCGCGTTAACCGATCGGGGCTTAGGAGACGATGCGTGGACCGATCTGGCCTCGGAGACGGCGCGTGGAACGATCGGAGCAAAGGAGACGGCGCGTGACCCGATCGGCGTTCGGAGACGACGCGTGGATCGATCGGGGCTTAGGAGGCGGCGCGTGGACCGATTGGGGCTTAGGAGACGGCGCGATGACCGATCGGGGCTCAGGAAGCGACGCCTAGACCGATCGTGGCTCGGAGACGGCGCGTGGAGGCATCGGGGCTAAGAAGACGACGCAGGGACCGAGTGGGGCTCAGGAGACGGCGCGAGGAGCGATCGGGGCTCAGGAGAAGACGCGTCAATTGATCGGGGCTCAGAAATCGGCGCGTGGAGCGATCGGGGCTCAGGAGACGGCGCGCGGACCGACCGGGGCTCAGGAGCCTCGCGTGGGCCGATCATGGCTCGGCGACGGCGCGAAGACCAACCGGGGCTCAGGAGACCGCGCGTGGACCGATCATGGCTCGGGGACGGCGCGTGGACCGATCGGGGTTCGGATACGACGCGTGGACCGATCGGGGCTCGGAGACGGCACGTGGAGCGATCGGGTCTCAGGAGACGGCGCGTGAAATGATGGGCACTCGGAGACGCCGCGTGGACCGATTGGGGCTTAGGAGACAGCGCGTGGACCGATCGGGGCGCAGGAAGCGGTGCCTGACCGATCGTGGCTCGGAGACGGCGCGTGGAGGCATCCGGGCTAAGAAGACGACGCATGGACCGAGCGGGGTTCAGGAGACGGCGCGTGGACCGATCGGTGCTCGGAGACTGCGCGTGGACGGACCGCGGCTTAGAATGCGGCACGCGGACCGATCGGGGATCGGAGACGGCGTGTGGACGTATCGGGGCTTAGGAGACGATGCGTGGACCGATCGGGGCTCAGGAGACGGCGCGTGGACCGGTCGCGGCTTAGGAGACGACGCCTGGACAGATCGTGACTCGGAGACGTCGCGTGGAGGTATCGGGGCTTAAAAGACGACGCATGGACCGATCAGGGCTCAGGAAACGGCGCGTTGACCGATCGGTGCTCAGGAGAAGACGCGTTAACAGAGCGGGGCTTAGGAGACGATGCGTGGACCGATCGGGGCTCGGAGACGGCGCGTGAACCGACCGGGGCTCAGGAGACGGCGCGTGGACCGATCGGGGCTCGAAGACGGCACGTTAACCGATCGGGGCTCGGAGACGACGCGTGTACGGATCAGGGCTTGGTGACGGCGCGTTTACCGCTAGCAGCTGGGAGACGGCCCGTGGACGGATCGCGGCATAGGAGACGGTGCGTGGAACGATCGGGGCTCAGGAGACGGCGCGTGGACCGGTCGGGGCTTAGGAGACGACGCGTGGACCGATCGAGGCTCGGAGACAACGCGTGTACGGATCGGGGATTCGCGGACGACGGGTGTACCGATCCGGGCTCAGGAGACAGCGCGTGGACCGATCGGGGCTCGGATACGGCGAGTGGACCGATCGGGGCTTATGAGACGGCGCGTGGACCGATCGGGGCATATGAGACGGCGCGTGGACCGATCGGAGATCAGGAGAAGACGCGTGCACCGTTCGGGGCTCTGGAAGCGGCGCACCGACCGATCGTGGCTCGGAGACGGCGCGTGGAGGCATCGGGGCTTTGAAGACGACGCGTGGACCGAACGGTGCTCAGAAAACGCCGCGTGGACCGATGGGGGCTCGGAGACGGCGCGTGGACCGATCGGGGCTCAGGAAGCGGCGTCTGGACCGATCGGGGCTCAGGAGACGGCGCGAGGAGCGATCGGGGCTCAGGAGAAGACGCGTCAATTGATCGGGGCTCAGAAATCGGCGCGTGGAGCGATCGGGGCTCAGGGGACGACGCGTGGATCGATCACTGCTCGGCGACGGCGCGTGGACGGATCGGGGCTCGGAGACGACGCGTGGACCGATGGGGGCTCGGATACGGCGCGTGAACCAACCGGGGCTCAGGAGGTCGCGCGTGGACCGATCGCGGCTCGGTGACGGCGCGTGGACCAATCGGGGCTCGGAGACAGCGCGTGGACCGACTGGGGCTCAGGCGGTTGCGCGAGGACCGATCGGGGCTCGGAGACGGCGCGTTCACCGATAGGGGCTTAGGAGACGATGCGTGGACCGATCGGGCTCGGAAACGGCGCGTGAACCGACCGGGGCTCAGGAGACGACGCGTCGACCGGTCGGTGCTTAGGAGACGAAGCCTGGACCGATCGGTGTTTAGGAGGCGGCGCGTGGAACGATCGGGGCTCAGAAGACGGCGCGTGACCCGATCGGCGCTCGGAGACGGCGCGTGGACCGATCGAGGCTTAGGAGACGACGCGTGGATCGAGCGGGGCTCGGAGATGGCGAGTGGATGGACCGTGGCTTAGAATGCGGCACGCGGACCGATCGGGGCTCGGAGAAGGCGTGTGGACCGATCGGGGATCAGGAAACGGCACGTGGAGCGATCGGGGTTGAGGAGGCGGCGCGTGGATCGATCGGGGCTCAGGAGGCGACGCGTCGACGGATCGGGGCTTAGGAGACGACGCGATGACCGATCGGGGCTCAGGAAGCGACGCCTAGACCGATCGTGGCTCGGAGACGGCGCGTGGAGGCATCGGGGCTAAGAAGACGACGCAGGGACCGAGTGGGGCTCAGGAGACGGCGCGAGGAGCGATCAGGGCTCAGGAGAAGACGCGTCAATTGATCGGGGCTCAGAAATCGGCGCGTGGAGCGATCGGGGCTCAGGAGACGGCGCGCGGACCGACCGGGGCTCAGGAGCCTCGCGTGGGCCGATCATGGCTCGGCGACGGCGCGTGGACCAACCGGGGCTCAGGAGACCGCGCGTGGACCGATCATGGCTCGGGGACGGCGCGTGGACCGATCGGGGTTCGGATACGACGCGTGGACCGATCGGGGCTCGGAGACGGCACGTGGAGCGATCGGGTCTCAGGAGACGGCGCGTGAAATGATGGGCACTCGGAGACGCCGCGTGGACCGATTGGGGCTTAGAAGACAGCGCGTGGACCGATCGGGGCGCAGGAAGCGGTGCCCGACCGATCGTGGCTCGGAGACGGCGCGTGGAGGCATCCGGGCTAAGAAGACGACGCATGGACCGAGCGGGGTTCAGGAGACGGCGCGAGGAGCGATCGGGGCTCAGGAGAAGACACGTCAATTGATCGGGGCTCCGGAGACGACGCCTCGACGGATCGGGGCTCAGGAGGCGGCACGAGAAGCGATCGGGGCTCAGGAGGCGGCACGAGAAGCGATCGGGGCTCAGGAGAAAACGCGTCATATGATCAGGGCTCAGGAGACGACGCGTCGACGAATCGGGGCTTAGGAGACGACGCGTGGACCGATCGGGGCTTAGGAGACGACGCGTGGACCGATCGGGGCTCAGGAGACGGCGCGTGAACTAATCGGCGCTCGGAGACGGCGCGTGGACCGATCGGGGCTGAGGAGACGGCGCGTGGACCGATCGGGGCTCGGAGACAGGGCGTGGAATGATCGGGGCTCAGGAGACTGCGCGTGGACCGATTGGGCATCAGGAGACGGCGCGTCGATGGATCGGGGCTTGGGGAACGACGCGTGGACCGATCGGGGCTCAGGAGACAGCGCGTGGATCGATCGGGGCTCGGATACGGCGCGTGGAACGATCGGGGCTCAGGAGACGGCGCGAGGAGCGATCGGGCTCAGGAGAAGACGCGTCAATTGATCGTGCCTCAGGAGACGACGCGTCGACGGATCGAGGCTTAGGAGACGACGCGTGGACCGATCGGGGCTTAGGAGACGACGCGTGGACCGATCGGGGCTCAGGAGACGGCGCGTGAACTAATCGGCGCGCGGAGACGGCGCGTGGACCGATCGGGGCTGAGGAGACGGCGCGTGGACCGATCGGGGCTCGGAGACAGGGCGTGGAATGATCGGGGCTCAGGAGACGGCGCGTGAAATGATCGGGGCTCGGAGACGGCGCGTGGACCGATCGGGGCTTAGGAGACAACGCGTGGACCGATGGGGGCTCAGGAAGCAGCGCCTGGAACGATCGTGGCTCGGAGACGGCGCGAGGAGGCATCTGGGCTTGGAAGACGACGCGTGGATCGATCGGGGCTCGGAGACGGCGCGTGAACTGACCGCGGCTCAGGAGGCCGCGCGTGGACCGATCGAGGCTCAGCAGGCCACGCCTGGACCGATCGGGGCTCCGCGACGGCGCGTGGACCGATCGAGGCTCGGAGACGACGCGTGTACGGATCGGGGATTCGGCGATGACGCGTGGACCGATCCGGGCTCAGGAGACGGCGCGTGGACCGATCGGGGCTCGGAGACGGCGCGTGGAACGATCGGGGCTCAGGAGACGGCGCGTGAACCGATCAGCGCTCGGAGACGTCGCGTGGACCGATAGGGGCTTAGGAGACGGCGCGTGGACCGATCGGGTCTCGGAAACAGGGCGTGGAATGATCGGGGCTCAGGAGACGGCGCGTGAAATGATCGGCGCTCTGAGACGGCGCGTAGACCGATTGGGGCTTACGAGACAGCGCGTGGACCGATCGGGGCTCAGGAAGCCGCGCCTGGACCGATCGTGGCTCGGAGACGGCGCGTGGAGGCATCGGGGCTAAGAAGACGACGCATGGATCGAGCGGGGCTCAGGAGACGGCGCGAGGAGCGATCGGGGCTCGGAGACGGCGCGTGGACCGTTCGGGGCTTAGGAGACGACGCGTGGACCGATCGGGGCGTAGGAGACGATACGTGGACCGATCGGGGCTCAGGAGACGGCGTGTGGACCGACTGGGGCTCAGGAGGTTGCCCGTGGACGAATTGGGGTTCGGCGACGGCGGGTGGACCGACCGGGGCTCAGGAGACCGCGCGTGGACCCATCGGTGCTCGGAGACGGGGCGTGAACCGACCGGGGCTCGGAGACGACGCGTGTACGGATCGGGGCTTGGTGACGGAGCGTGGACCGATCGGGGCTCACGAAGAGGCGCCTGAACCGATCGTGGCTCGGAGACGGCGCGAGGAGGCATCTGGGCTTAGAAGACGACGCGTGGACCGATCGAGGCTCAGGAGGCCGCGCGTGGACCGATCGAGGCTCGGCGACGGCGCGTGAACCGGTCGGGGCTCGGAGACGACGCGTGTACGGATCAGGGCTTGGTGACGGCGCGTTTACCGATAGCAGCTCGGAGACGGCCCGTGGACGGATCGCGGCTTAGCAGACGGCGCGTGGAATGATCGGGGCTCAGGAGACGGCGCGTGGACCGGTCGAGGCTCGGAGACGACGCGTGTGCGGATCGGGGATTCGAGGACGACGGGTGGACCGATCCGGGCTCAGGAGACGGCGCGTGGACCCATCGGGGCTCGGAGACGGCGCGTGAACCGACCGGGGCTCAGGAGACGGCACGTGTTCCGATCGGGCTCGGAGCCGGCGCGTGAACCGATCGGGGCTCAGGAGGCCGCGCGTGGACCGATCGAGGCTCGGCGACGGCGCGTGGACCGGTCGGGGCTCGGAGACGACGCGTGTACGGATCAGGGCTTGGTGACGGCGCGTTTACCGATAGTAGCTCGGAGACGGCCTGTGGACGGATCGCGGCTTAGGAGACGGCGCGTGGAATGATCGGGGCTCAGGAGACGGCGCGGGGACCGGTCGAGGCTCGGAGACGACGCGTGTGCGGATCGGGGATTCGAGGAAGACGGGTGGACCGATCCGGGCTCAGGAGACGGCGCGTGGACCGATCGGGGCTTAGGAGACGGCGCGTGGACCGATCGGGGCTCGGAGACGGCGCTTGAACTTATCGGCGCTCGGAGACGGCGCGTGGACCGATCGGGGCTTAGGATACGGCGCGTGGACCGATCGGGACTCAGGAAGCGGCGCCTGGACCGATCGTGGCTCGGAGACCGCGCGTGGAGGCATCGGGGCTAAGAAGACGACGCATGGACCGATCGGAGCTCAGGAAACGGCGTGTGGACTGATCGGAGCTCGGAGACGACGCGTGGATCGATCGGGGCTCAGGAAACGGCGCGAGGAGCGATCGGGCTCAGGAGAAGACGCGTCAATTGATCGTGGCTCAGGAGACGACGCGTCGACGGATCGAGGCTTAGGAGACGACGCGTGGACCGATCGGGGCTTAGGAGACGACGCGTGGACCGATCGGGGCTCAGGAGACGGCGCGTGGACCTACCGGGGCTCAGGAGGCGACGCGTAGACCCATCGGGGCTCGGAGACGGCGTGTGGACCGATCGGGGATTAGGAGACGGCGCGTGGACCGATCGGGGCTTAGGAGACGACGCGTGGACCGATCGGGGCTCGGAGACGGCACGTGGACCGATCGGGGCTTAGGAGACACACGTTGATCGATTGGGGCTCCGGAGACGGCGTGTGCACCGATGGGGATCAGGAGGCGGTGCGTGGACCGATCGGGGCACGAAGGCGGCGCGTGGACCGATCGGGGCGTAGGAGACGACGCGTGTACCTATCGGGCGTCAGGAGACAGCGAGTGGACCGATTGGGGCTCAGGAGACGACGCGTGGACCGATCAGGGCTCGGAGACAGCGCGAGGACCGATCGGGGCTCGGAGACGGCGCGTGGACAGATCGGGGCTCAGGAGACCGCGCGTGGACCGATCGGGGCTCGGCGACTGCGCGTGGACGTATCGGGGCTCAGGAGACGGCGCGTGGACCGATCGGGGCTCGGCGATGGCGCGTGGACCGATCGGGGCTCGGCGATGGCGCGTGGACCGATCAGGGCTCGGAGACGACGCGTGGACCGATCGGAGCTCGGACACGGCCCGTGGACGGATCGGGGCTTAGGAGACGGCGCATGGACTAATTGGGGCTCAGGAGACGACGCGTGGACCGATCGGGGCTCGGAAACGACACGTTAACCAAGCGGGGCTTAGGAGACTACGCGTGGACCGATCGGGGCTTAGAAGACGACGCGTGTACCTATCGGGGCTCAGGAGACAGCGCGTGGACCGATCAGGGCTCGGCGACTGCGCGTGGACGTATTGGGGCTCAGGAAACGGCGCGTGGACCGATCGGGGCTCGGGGACGGCGCGTGGACCGATCGGGGCTCGGAGACGACGCGTGGACCAATCCGGGCTCAGGAGACGGCGCGTGGAGCGGTCGGGGCTCAGGGGAAGACCCGTGGATCGATCGGGGCTCAGGAGACGACGCGTCGACCGATCGGGGCTCAGGAGGCTGCGCGCGGACCCTTCGGGGCTCGCAGAAGGCACGAGGACCGATCAGGGCTTAGGAGACGACGCGTGGACCGATCGGGGCTCGGAGACGGCGCGTGGATCGATCGTGGCTCAGGAGACGGCGCGTGGACCGATGGGGATCAGGAGGCGGTGCGTGGACCGATCGGGGCACGAAGGCGGCGCGTGGACCGATCGGGGCGTAGGAGACGACGCGTGTACCTATCGGGGATCAGGAGACGGCGCGTCGGACAGATCGGGGCTCAGGAGACCGCGCGTAGACCGATCGGGGCTCGGCGACTGCGCGTGGACGTATCGGGGCTCAGGAGACGGCGCGTGGACCGATCGCCGCTCGGAGATAGCGCGTGAACCGACCGGGGCTTAGGAGGCTGCGCGTGGACCGATCGCGGCTCGGCGACGGCGCGTGGAGGCATCCGGGCTAAGAAGACGACGCATGGACCGAGCGGGGTTCAGGAGACGGCGCGAGGAGCGATTGGGCCTCAGGAGAAGACACGTCAATTGATCGGGGCTCCGGAGACGACGCCTCGACGGATCGGGGCTCAGGAGGCGGCACGAGAAGCGATCGGGGCTCAGGAGAAGACGCGTCAATTGATCGGGGCTCAGGAGACGACGCGTCGACGAATCGGGGCTCCGGAGGCGGCGCGTGGGCCAATTGGGGCTTAGGAGACGACGCATGGACTGATCGGGACTCAGGAGACGGCGCGTGGTCCGATTGGGGCTCGGATACGGCGCGTTAACCGACCGGGGCTCAGGAGGCCGCCCGAGAACCGATCGCGGCTCGTCGACGGCGCGTGGACCGATCGGGGCTCAGGAGGCCGCGCGTGGACCGATCATGGCTCGGCGACGGCGCGTAGACCGATCGGGGCTCGGAGTCGACGCGTGGACTGATCGGGGCTCGAAGACAGCGCGTGGACCGACTGGGGCTCAGGCGGTTGCGCGTGGACCAATTGGGGTTCGGCGACGGCGCGTGGACCGTTCGGGGCTCGGAGACGGCGCGTTAACCGATCGGGGCTTAGGAGACGATGTGTGGACCGATCGGGGCTCGGAGACGGCGCGTGGACCGATCGGGGCTCGGCGACGGCGCGTTAACCGATCGGGGCTTAGGAGACGATCCGTGAACCGATCGGGGCTTGGAGACGGCGCGTGGACAGATCGGGCTCAGGAGACGGCGCGTGGACCGATCGGGGCTTAGGATACGGCGCGTGGACCGATCGTGGCTCAAGAAACGGCGTGTGGAGCGATCGGGGCTCAGGAGACGACGCGTCGACCGATTAGGGCTCTGATGACGGCGCGTGGACCGATCGGGGCTCGGAGACCGCGCGTGGACCGTCTGGGGCGCAGGCGGTTGCGCGTGGACCAATTGGGGTTCGGCGATGGCGCGTGGACCGATCGGGGCTCGGAGACGGCGCGTTAACCGATCGGGGCTTAGGAGACGATCCGTGAACCGATCGGGGCTTGGAGACGGCGCGTGGACAGATCGGGCTCAGGAGACGGCGCGTGGACCGATCGGGGCTTAGGATACGGCGCGTGGACCGATCGGGGCTCAGGAAGCGGCGCCTGGACCGATCGTGACTCGGAGACGACGCGTGGAGGCATCGGGGCTAAGAAGACGACGCATGGACCGATCGGGGCTCAGGAAACGGCGTGTGGACCGATCAGAGCTCGGAGACGACGGGTGGACCGATCGGGGCTTAGGAGACTACGCGTGTACCGATCGGGGCGCAGGAAGCGGCGCCTGGACCGATCGTGGCTCGGAGACGGCGCGTGGAGGCATCCGGGCTAAGAAGACGACGCATGGACCGAGCGGGGTTCAGGAGACGGCGCGAGGAGCGATCGGGGCTCAGGAGAAGACACGTCAATTGATCGGGGCTCCGGACACGACGCCTCGACGGATCGAGGCTCAGGAGGCGGCACGAGAAGCGATCGGGGCTCAGGAGAAGACGCGTCAATTGATCGGGGCTCAGGAGACGACGCGTCGACGAATCGGGGCTTAGGAGACGACGCGTGGACCGATCGGGGCTGAGGAGACGGCGCGTCGACCGACCGGAGCTCAGGAGATTCGCGTGGATCGATCGTGGCTCCGGAGGCGGCGCGTGGACCGATTGGGGCTTAGGAGACGACGCGTGGACTGATCGGGACTCAGGAGACGGCGCGTGGCCCGATTGGGGCTCGGATACGGTGCGTGAACCGACCGGGGCTCAGGAGGCCGCCCGAGAACCGATTGCGGCTCGGGGACGGCGCGTGGACCGATCGGGGCTCAGGAGGCCGCGCGTTGACCGATCATGGCGCGGCGACGGCGCCTAGACCGATCGGGGCTCGGAGACGACACGTGGACTGATCGGGGCTCGAAGACAGCGCGTGGACCGACTGGGGCTCAGGCGGTTGCACGTGGACCAATTGGGGCTCCGGAGGCGGCGCGTGGATCGATTGTGGAGCAGAAGATGGTGCGTGGACCGATCGGGGCTCGGAGACGGCGCGTGGACCAATCGGCGCTCCGAGACGGCGCGTGGACCGATCGGGGATGAGGAGAAGGCGCGTGGACCGATCGGGGCTTAGGAGACGACGCGTGTACCGATCGAAGCTCGGAGACGGCGCGTGGACCGATCTGGGCTCGGAGACAGCGCGTGGACCGATCGGAGCTGGGAGACGGAGCGTGGAGCGATGGGGGCTCAGGAGACGGCGCGTGAACTAATCGGCGCTCGGAGACGGCGCGTGGACCGATCGGGGCTCGGAGATGGCGCGTGGAATGATCGGGGCTTAGGAGATGGCGTGTGGACCGATCGGGGCTCGGAGACGACGCGTGGACCGATCGGGGCTCGGAGACAGCGCGTCGACCGACTGGGGCTCAGGCGGTTGCGCGTGGACCGATCGGGGCTTAGGAGCCTCGCGTGGATCGATCGGGGCCCCGGAGGCGCCGCGTGGACCCATGGGGATCAGGAGACAGTGCGTGGACCGATCGGGGCTCGGAGACGGCGTGTGGACCGAGCGGGGCTTAGGAGAGGACGCGTGGACCGTTCGGGGTGTAGGCGATGACGCGTGTCCCTATCGGTGCTCAGGAGACAGCGCGTGGACCGATCAGGGCTCGGCGACGGCGCGTGGACCGATCGGGGCTCGGAGACGACGCGTGGACCGATCGGGGCTCGGAGACAGCGCGTGGACCGACTGGGGCTCAGGCGGTTTCGCGTGGACCAATTGGGGATCGGCGAAGGCGCGTGGACCGATCGGGGCTTAGGAGACGGCACGTGCATCGATCGGGGCCCGGAGACGGGTCGTGGACAGATTGGGGATTAGGAGACGGCGCGTGGACCGATCGGGGCTGGAAGACGGCACGTGGACCAATGGGGGCTTAGGAGAAGACGCGTGGACCGATCGGGGCTCAGGAGACGGCGCGTGGACCGATCGGGACTCGGAGACGGCGTGTGAACGTATCGGGGCTTAGGAGACGATGCGTTGACCGATCGGGGCTCATGAGACGGCGCGTAGACCGATCGGGGCGCCGGCGGCGACGCGTGGACTGATCGGGGCCCAGGAAACGGCGCGTGGATCGATCGGTGCTCGAAGACGACGCGTGGAACGATCGGGGCTCAGGAGCCGATGCGTGGATCGATCGGGGCTCAGGAGGCGGCGCGTGGACCCATCGGGGCTCGGAGACGGCGCGTGTACGGACCGTGGCTTAGAATGCGTCACGCGGACCGATCGGGGCTCGGATACGGCGTGTGGACGTATCGGGGCTTAGGAGACGATGCGTGAACCGATCGGGGCTCAGGAGACGCCGCGTGGACCGATCGGGGCTCGGAGACGGCGCGTGGAACGATCGGGGCTCAGGAGACGGCGCGTGAAATGATCGGCGCTCTGAGACGGCGCGTGGACCGATTGTGGCTTACGAGACGGCGCGTGGATCGATCGGGGCTCGAAGACGACGCGTGGACCGATCGGGGCTCAGGAGCCGATGCGTGGATCGATCGCGGCTCAGGAGGCGGCACGTCGACCGATCAGGGCTTAGGAGACGACGCGTGGACCGATCGGGGCTCGGAGACGACGCGTGGACCGATCGGGGCTCGGAGACAGTGCGTGGACCGACTGGGGCTCAGGCGGTTGCGCGTGGACCAATTGGGGTTCGGCGACGGCGCGTTGACCGATCGGGGCTCGGAGACGGCGCGTTAACCGATCGGGGCTCAGGAAACGGCGTGTGGACCGATCAGAGCTCGGAGACGACGGGTGGACCGATCGGGGCTTAGGAGACTACGCGTGTACCGATCGGGGCGCAGGAAGGGGCGCCTGGACCGATCGTGGCTCGGAGACGGCGCGTGGAGGCATCCGGACTAAGAAGACGACGCATGGACCGAGCGGGGTTCAGGAGACGGCGCGAGGAGCGATCGGGGCTCAGGAGAAGACACGTCAATTGATCGGGGCTCAGGAGACGACGCGTCGACGAATCGGGGCTTAGGAGACGACGCGTGGACCGATCGGGGCTGAGGAGACGGCGCGTCGACCGACCGGAGCTCAGGAGATTCGCGTGGATCGATCGTGGCTCCGGAGGCGGCGCGTGGACCGATTGGGGCTTAGGAGACGACGCGTGGACTGATCGGGACTCAGGAGACGGCGCGTGGCCCGATTGGGGCTCAGGAAGCGGCGCGAGGAGGCATCTGGGCTTAGAAGACGACGCGTGGACCTATCGAGGCTCGGCGACGGCGCGTGGACCGATCGGGGCTCGGCGACTGCGCGTGGACGTATCGGGATTCAGGAGACGGCGCGTGAACCGATCGGGGCTCGGAGACGGCACGTGGACCGATCAGGGCTTTGGAGACGTCGCGTGGACCGATCGGGGCTTAGAATGCGTCACGCGGACCGATCGGGGCTCGGATACGGCGTGTGGACATATCGGGGCTTAGGAGACGATGCGTGGACCGATCGGGGCTCAGCAGACGGCGCATGGACCGATAGGGGCTTCGGAGACGGTACGTGGATCGATCGAGGCTCGGAGACGGCGCGTGGACTGACCGGGGCTCAGGAGACGGCGGGTGAACCGGTCGGGTCTTAGGAGACGATCCGTGAACCGATCGGAGCTCGGAGACGGCGCGTGGACAGATCGGGGCTCAGGAGACCGCGCGTGGACCGATCGGGGCTCGATGACTGCGCGTGGACGTATCGGGGCTCAGGAGACGGCGCGTGGACCGATCGGGGCTCGGAGACGGCGCGTGGACCAATCGGGGCTTAGGAGACGATACGTGGACCGATCGGGGCTCAGGAGACGGCGCGTGGGCCGGTCGGGGCTTAGGAGACTCACGTTGTTCGATGGGGCTCCGGAGGCGGCGCGTGGACCGATCGGGGCTTAGGAGACTACGCGTGTACCTATCGGGGCTCAGGAGACAGCGCGTGGACCGATTGGGCATCAGGAGACGGCGCGTCGATGGATCGGGGCTTGGGGAACGACGCGTGGACCGATCGGGGCTCAGGAGACGGCGCGTGGATCGATCGGGGCTCGGAGACGGCGCGTGGAACGATCGGGGCTCAGGAGACCGCGCGTGAAATGATCGGCGCTCGGAGACGGCGCGTGGACCGATCGTGGCTTAGGAGAAGGCGCGTGGAACGATCGGGGCTCAGGAGACGGCGCGTGGAGCGATCGGGGCTCAGGAGACGGCGCGTGAACCAATCGGCGCTCCGAGACGGCGCGTGGACCGATCGGGGCTCAGGAGACGGCGCGTGGATCGATCGGGGCTCAGGAGACGGCGCGAGGAGCGTTCGGGCTCAGGAGAAGACGCGTCAATTGATCGTGGCTCAGGAGACGACGCGTGGATCGATCGGGGCTCAGAAGACGACGCGTCGACCGATCGGGGCTCAGGAGATGGCGCGAGGAGCGATCGGGCTCAGGAGAAGACGCGTCAATTGATCGTGGCTCAGGAGACGACGCGTCGACGGATCGGGGCTTAGGAGACGACGCGTGGACCGATCGGGGCTTAGGAGACGACGCGTGGAACGATCGGGGCTCAGGAGACGGCGCGTGAAATGATCGGCGCTCGGAGACGGCGCGTGGACCGATCGTGGCTTAGGAGAAGGCGCGTGGAACGATCGGGGCTCAGGAGACGGCGCGTGGAGCGATCGGGGCTCAGGAGACGGCGCGTGAATTAATCGGCGCTCCGAGACGGCGCGTGGACCGATCGGGGATGAGGAGACTCACGTTGATCGACTGGGGCTCAGGAGGCGGCGCGTGGACCGATCGGGGCTTAGGAGACTACGCGTGTACCTATCGGGGCTCAGGAGACAGCGCGTGGACCGATTGGGCATCAGGAGACGGCGCGTCGATGGATCGGGGCTTGGGGAACGACGCGTGGACCGATCGGGGCTCAGGAGACGGCGCGTGGATCGATCGGGGCTCGGAGACGGCGCGTGGAACGATCGGGGCTCAGGAGACGGCGCGTGAAATGATCGGCGCTCGGAGACGGCGCGTGGACCGATCGTGGCTTAGGAGAAGGCGCGTGGAACGATCGGGGCTCAGGAGACGGCGCGTGGAGCGATCGGGGCTCAGGAGACGGCGCGTGAACCAATCGGCGCTCCGAGACGGCGCGTGGACCGATCGGGGATGAGGAGAAGGCGTGTGGACCGATCGGGGCTTAGGAGACGGCGCGTGGACCGATCGGGGCTCGGAGACGGGGCGTGGAACGATCGGGGCTCAGGTGACGGCGCGTAAACCGATCGGCGCTCGGAGACGGCGCGTGGACCGATCGGGGCTTAGCAGAAGGCCCTTGGACCGATCGGGGCTTAGGAGACGGCGCGTGGACCGATCGGAGCTCGGAGACGGCGCGTGGACCGATCGGGGCTCAGGAGACGGCGCGTGGAGCGATCGGGCTCAGGAGAAGACGCGTCAATTGATCGTGGCTCAGGAGACGACGCGTCGACGGATCGGGGCTTAGGAGACGACGCGTGGACCGATCGGGGCTTAGGAGACGACGCGTGGACCGATCGGGGTTTAGGAGAGGACGCGTCGACCGATCGGGGCACAGGAGACGGCACGTGGACCGATCGGGGCTCAGGAGACGGCGCGTCGATGGATCGGGGCTTGGGGAACGACGCGTGGACCGATCGGGGCTTAGGAGACGACGCGTGTACCTATCGGGGCTCAGGAGACTGCGCGTGGACCGATTGGGCATCAGGAGACGGCGCGTCGATGGATCGGGGCTTGGGGAACGACGCGTGGACCGATCGGGGCTTAGGAGACGACGCGTGGACCTATCGGGGCTCAGGAGACGGCGCGTGGACCGATCGAGGCTCGGACACGCCGCGTGGAACGATCGGGGCTCAGGAGACGGCGCGTGAACCGATCGGCGCTCGGAGACGGCGCGTGGAACGATCGGGGCTCAGGAGACGGCGCGTGAAATGATCGGCGCTCGGAGACGGCGCGTGGACCGATCCGGGCTCAGGAGACGGCGCGTGGACCGATCCGGGCTCGGAGACGGAGCGTGGAGCGATCGGGGCTCAGGAGACGGCGCGTGAACTAATCGGCGCTCGGAGACGGCGCGTGGACCGATCGGGGCTGAGGAGACGGCGCGTGGACCGATCGGGGCTCGGAGACGGGGCGTGGAATGATCGGGGCTCAGGAGACGGCGCGTGAAATGATCGGGGCTCGGAGACGGCGCGTGGACCGATCGGGGCTTAGGAGACAACGCGTGGACCGATGGGGGCTCAGGAAGCAGCGCCTGGAAGGATCGTGGCTCGGGGAGGCGCGAGGAGGCATCTGGGCTTGGAAGACGACGCGTGGATCGATCGGGGCTCGGAGACGGCGCGTGAACTGACCGCGGCTCAGGAGGCCGCGCGTGGACCGATCGAGGCTCAGCAGGCCACGCCTGGACCGATCGGGGCTCCGCGACGGCGCGTGGACCGATCGAGGCTCGGAGACGACGCGTGTACGGATCGGGGATTCGGCGATGACGCGTGGACCGATCCGGGCTCAGGAGACGGCGCGTGGACCGATCGGGGCTCGGAGACGGCGCGTGGAACGATCGGGGCTCAGGAGACGGCGCGTGATTCGATCAGCGCTCGGAGACGTCGCGTGGACCGATAGGGGCTTAGGAGACGGCGCGTGGACCGATCGGGTCTCGGAGACAGGGCGTGGAATGATCGGGGCTCAGGAGACGGCGCGTGAAATGATCGGCGCTCTGAGACGGCGCGTAGACCGATTGGGGCTTACGAGACGGCGCGTGGACCGATCGGTGCTCGGAGACGGCGCGTTGGACGATCGGGGCTCAGGAGACGGCGCGTGGACGGATCGGGGCTCAGGAGACAGCGCGTGGGCCGATCGGGGCTCAGGAGACGGCGGGCGGACCGACCGGGGCTCAGGAGACCGCGCGTGGACCCATCGGGGCTCGGAGACGGCGCGTGAACCGACCGGGGCTCAGGAGACGGCACGTGGTCCGATCGGGCTCGGAGCCGGCGCGTGAACCGATCGGGGCTCAGGAGGCCGCGCGTGGACCGATCGAGGCTCGGCGACCGCGCGTGGACCGATCGGGGCTCGGAGACGACGCGTGTACGGATCAGGGCTTGGTGACGGCGCGTTTACCGATAGCAGCTCGGAGACGGCCCGTGGACGGATCGCGGCTTAGGAGACGGCTCGTGGAATGATCGGGGCTCAGCAGACGGCGCGTGGACCGGTCGAGGCTCGGAGACGACGCGTGTGCGGATCGGGGATTCGAGGACGACGGGTGGACCGATCCGGGGTCAGGAGACGGGGCGTGGACCGATCGGGGCTCGGAAACGGCGCGTGGACCGATCGGGGCTCAGGAGAAGACGCGTCAATTGATCGGGGCTCAGAAATTGGCGCGTGGAGCGATCGGGGCTCAGGAGACGACGCGTGGATCGATCGCGGCATAGGAAACGACGCGTCGACCGATCGGGGCTCAGGAGACGGCGCGCGCATCGACCGGGGCTCAGGAGCCTCGCGTGGGCCGATCATGGCTCGGCGACGGCGCGTGGACGGATCGGGGCTCGGAGACGACGCGTGGACCGATGGGGGCTCGGATACGGCGCGTGAACCAACCGGGGCTCAGGAGGTCGGAAGTGGACCGATCGCGGCTCGGTGACGGCGCGTGGAGCGATCGGGGTTCAGGAGGCCGCGCGTGGACCGATCGGGGTTCGGAGACGGCACGAGGACCGTCTGGGGCTTAGGAGACGATGCGTGGACCGATCGGGGCTCAGCAGACTGCGCGTGGATGGATCGGGGCTTAGGGAACGACGCGTGGACCGATCGGGGCTCAGGAGACGGCGCGTAGACCGATCGGAGCTCGGAAACGACGCGTTAACCGAGCGGGGCTTAGGCGACGATACGTAGACCGATCGGGGCTCGGAGACAGCGCGTGGACCGACTGGGGCTCAGGGGGTTGCGCGTGGACCGATCGGGGCTCGGAGACGGCGCGTTAACCGACCGGGGCTCAGGAGACGGCGCGTGGACGGACCGTGGCTTAGAATGCGGCACGCGGACCGATCGGGGCTCGGAGACGGCGTGTGTGTGGACCGATCGGGGATCAGGAAACGGCACGTGGAGCGATCGGGGCTCAGGAGGCGGCGCGTGGATCAATCGGGGCTCAGGAGGCGACGCGTCGACGGATCGGGGCTTAGGAGAAGACGCGTGGACCGATCGGGGCTCGGAGACGGCGCGTGGAACGATCGGGGCTCAGGAGACCACGCGTCGAAGAATCGGGGCTCAGGAGACGGCGCGCGGACCGACTGGGGCTCAGGAGACTCGCGTGGATCGTTCGGGGCTCCGGAGGCGCCGCGTGGACCGATTGGGATCAGGAGACGGTGCGTGAACCGTTCGGGGCTCGGAGACGGCGTGTCGACCGATCGGGGCTCAGGAGACGGCGCGTGGACCGATCGCGGCTCGGAGACGGCGCGTGGAACGATCGGGGCTCAGGAGACGACGCGTGGACCGATCGGGCGTAGGAGACGACGCGTGTGCCTATCGGGGCTCACGACACAGCGTGTGGACCGATTGGGGCTCAGGAGACGCCGCGTGGAACGATCGGGGCTCGGAGACGGCGCGTGGAACAATCGGGGCTCAGGAGACGGCGCGTGGACCGATCGGGGCTCGGGGACGGCGCGTTAACCGATTGGGGCTTAGGAGACCATGCGTGGACCGATCGGGGCTCGAAGACGGCGCGTCGACCGATCGGGTCTCAGGAGGCCGCGCGTGGACAGATCATGACTCGGCGACGGCGCGTGGACCGATCGGGGCTCGGAGACAGCGCGTGGACCGACTGGGGCTCAGGCGGTTTCGCGTGGACCAATTGGGGTTCGGCGACGGCGCGTGGGCCGATCGGGGCTTAGGAGACGGCGCGTGCACCGATCGGGGCCCGGACACGGGTCGTGGACAGATTGGGGATTAGGAGACGGCGCGTGGACCGATCGGGGCTGGGAGACGACGCGTGTACGGATCAGGGCTTGGTGACGGCGCGTTTACCGATAGCAGCTCGGAGACGGCCCGTGGACGGATCGCGGCTTAGGAGACGGCTCGTGGAATGATCGGGGCTCAGCAGACGGCGCGTGGACCGGTCGAGGCTCGGAGACGACGCGTGTGCGGATCGGGGATTCGAGGACGACGGGTGGACCGATCCGGGGTCAGGAGACGGGGCGTGGACCGATCGGGGCTCGGAAACGGCGCGTGGACCGATCGGGGCTCAGGAGAAGACGCGTCAATTGATCGGGGCTTAGAAATTGGCGCGTGGAGCGATCGGGGCTCAGGAGACGACGCGTGGATCGATCGCGGCTCAGGAAACGACGCGTCGACCGATCGGGGCTCGGAGACAGCGCGTGGACCGACTGGGGCTCAGGCGGTTGCGCGTGGACCGATCTGGGCTCGGAGACGGCGCGTTAACCGACCGGGGCTCAGGAGACGACGCGTCGACCGGTCGGGGCTTAGGAGACGAAGCCTGGACCGATCGGGGCTTAGGAGGCGGCGTGTGGAACGATCGGGGCTCAGAATACGGCGCGTGAACCGATCGGCGCTCGAAGACGGCGCGTCGACCGATCGGGGTTCGGAGACGGCACGAGGACCGTCTGGGGCTTAGGAGACGATGCGTGGACCGATCGGGGCTCAGGAGACGGCGCGTAGACCGATCAGAGCTCGGAAACGACGCGTTAACCGAGCGGGGCTTAGGCGACGATACGTAGACCGATCGGGGCTCGGAGACAGCGCGTGGACCGACTGGGGCTCAGGGGGTTGCGCGTGGACCGATCGGGGCTCGGAGACGGCGCGTTAACCGACCGGGGCTCAGGAGACGGCGCGTGGATGGACCGTGGCTTAGAATGCGGCACGCGGACCGATCGGGGCTCGGAGACGGCGTGTGGACCGATCGGGGATCAGGAAATGGCACGTGGAGCGATCGGGGCTCAGGAGGCGGCGCGTGGATCAATCGGGGCTCAGGAGGCGACGCGTCGACGGATCGGGGCTTAGGAGAAGACGCGTGGACCGATCGGGGCTCGGAGACGGCGCGTGGAACGATCGGGGCTCAGGAGACGGCGCGTGGACCGATCGGAGATCAGGAGTTGACGCGTGGACCGATCGGGGTTGTGGAAGCGGCGCACGGACCGATCGTGGCTCGGAGACGGCGCGTGGAGGCATCGGGGCTTTGAAGACGACGCGTGAACCGATCGGGGCTCAGGAAACGGCGTGTGGCGCGATCGGGGCTCAGGAGACGACGCGTGGATCGATCGGGGCTCAGGAGACCACGCGTCGAAGAATCGGGGCTCAGGAGACGGCGCGCGGACCAACTGGGGCTCAGGAGACTCGCGTGGATCGTTCGGGGCTCCGGAGGCGCCGCGTGGACCGATTGGGATCAGGAGACGGTGCGTGAACCGTTCGGGGCTCGGAGACGGCGTGTCGACCGATCGGGGCTCAGGAGACGGCGCGTGGACCGATCGCGGCTCGGAGACGGCGCGTGGAACGATCGGGGCTCAGGAGACGACGCGTGGACCGATCGGGCGTAGGAGACGACGCGTGTGCCTATCGGGGCTCACGACACAGCGTGTGGACCGATTGGGGCTCAGGAGACGCCGCGTGGAACGATCGGGGCTCGGAGACGGCGCGTGGAACAATCGGGGCTCAGGAGACGGCGCGTGGACCGATTGGGGCTCGGATACGGCGCGTGAACCGACCGGGGCTCAGGAGGCCGCGCGTGGACCGATCGCGGCTCGGCGACGGCGCGTGGACCGATCGGGGCTCAGGAGGCCGCGCGTGGACTGATCATGGCTCGGCGACGGCGCGTGGACCGATCGGGGCTCGGAGACGACGCGTAGACCGATCGGTGCTCGGAGAGAGCGCGTGGACCGACTGGGGCTCGGAGACGGCGCGTGGACCGATCGTGGCTTAGGAGAAGGCGCGTTGAATGATCGGGGCTCAGGAGACGGCGCGTGGACCGATCGTGGCTCGGAGACGGCGCGTGGAGGCATCGGGGTTAAGAAGACGACGCATCGACCGAGCGGGGTTCAGGAGACGGCGCGAGGAGCGATCGGGGCTCTGGAGAAGACGCGTCAATTGATCGGGGCTCAGGACACGACGCGGCTACGGATCGGGGCTTGGAGACGGCGCGTGTACCGATCGGGGCTCAGGAGACGGCGCGTGGACTGATCGGGGCTCAGGAGACGGCGCGTGAAATGATCGGCGCTCTGAGACGGCGCGTAGACCGATTGGGGCTTACGAGACGGCGCGTGGACCGATCGGTGCTCGGAGACGGCGCGTTGGACGATCGGGGCTCAGGAGACGGCGGGCGGACCGACCGGGGCTCAGGAGACCGCGCGTGGACCCATCGGGGCTCGGAGACGGCGCGTGAACCGACCGGGGCTCAGGAGACGGCACGTGGTCCGATCGGGCTCGGAGCCGGCGCGTGAACCGATCGGGGCTCAGGAGGCCGCGCGTGGACCGATCGAGGCTCGGCGACCGCGCGTGGACCGATCGGGGCTCGGAGACGACGCGTGTACGGATCAGGGCTTGGTGACGGCGCGTTTACCGATAGCAGCTCGGAGACGGCCCGTGGACGGATCGCGGCTTAGGAGACGGCTCGTGGAATGATCGGGGCTCAGCAGACGGCGCGTGGACCGGTCGAGGCTCGGAGACGACGCGTGTGCGGATCGGGGATTCGAGGACGACGGGTGGACCGATCCGGGGTCAGGAGACGGGGCGTGGACCGATCGGGGCTCGGAAACGGCGCGTGGACCGATCGGGGCTCAGGAGAAGACGCGTCAATTGATCGGGGCTTAGAAATTGGCGCGTGGAGCGATCGGGGCTCAGGAGACGACGCGTGGATCGATCGCGGCTCAGGAAACGACGCGTCGACCGATCGGGGCTCAGGAGACGGCGCGCGCATCGACCGGGGCTCAGGAGCCTCGCGTGGGCCGATCATGGCTCGGCGACTGCGCGTGGACGGATCGGGGCTCGGAGACGACGCGTGGACCGATGGGGGCTCGGATACGGCGCGTGAACCAACCGGGGCTCAGGAGGTCGGAAGTGGACCGATCGCGGCTCGGTGACGGCGCGTGGACCGATCGGGGTTCAGGAGGCCGCGCGTGGACCGATCGCGGCTCGGCGACGGCGCGTGGACCGATCGGGGCTCAGGAGGCCGCGCGTGGACCGATCATGGCTCGGCGACGGCGCGTGGACCAATCGGTGCTCGGAGACGACGCGTGGACCGATCGGGGCTCGGAGACAGCGCGTGGACCGACTGGGGCTCAGGCGGTTGCGCGTGGACCGATCTGGGCTCGGAGACGGCGCGTTAACCGACCGGGGCTCAGGAGACGACGCGTCGACCGGTCGGGGCTTAGGAGACGAAGCCTGGACCGATCGGGGCTTAGGAGGCGGCGTGTGGAACGATCGGGGCTCAGAATACGGCGCGTGAACCGATCGGCGCTCGAAGACGGCGCGTCGACCGATCGGGGTTCGGAGACGGCACGAGGACCGTCTGGGGCTTAGGAGACGATGCGTGGACCGATCGGGGCTCAGGAGACGGCGCGTAGACCGATCAGAGCTCGGAAACGACGCGTTAACCGAGCGGGGCTTAGGCGACGATACGTAGACCGATCGGGGCTCGGAGACAGCGCGTGGACCGACTGGGGCTCAGGGGGTTGCGCGTGGACCGATCGGGGCTCGGAGACGGCGCGTTAACCGACCGGGGCTCAGGAGACGGCGCGTGGATGGACCGTGGCTTAGAATGCGGCACGCGGACCGATCGGGGCTCGGAGACGGCGTGTGGACCGATCGGGGATCAGGAAATGGCACGTGGAGCGATCGGGGCTCAGGAGGCGGCGCGTGGATCAATCGGGGCTCAGGAGGCGACGCGTCGACGGATCGGGGCTTAGGAGAAGACGCGTGGACCGATCGGGGCTCGGAGACGGCGCGTGGAACGATCGGGGCTCAGGAGACGGCGCGTGGACCGATCGGAGATCAGGAGTTGACGCGTGGACCGATCGGGGTTGTGGAAGCGGCGCACGGACCGATCGTGGCTCGGAGACGGCGCGTGGAGGCATCGGGGCTTTGAAGACGACGCGTGAACCGATCGGGGCTCAGGAAACGGCGTGTGGCGCGATCGGGGCTCAGGAGACGACGCGTGGATCGATCGGGGCTCAGGAGACCACGCGTCGAAGAATCGGGGCTCAGGAGACGGCGCGCGGACCAACTGGGGCTCAGGAGACTCGCGTGGATCGTTCGGGGCTCCGGAGGCGCCGCGTGGACCGATTGGGATCAGGAGACGGTGCGTGAACCGTTCGGGGCTCGGAGACGGCGTGTCGACCGATCGGGGCTCAGGAGACGGCGCGTGGACCGATCGCGGCTCGGAGACGGCGCGTGGAACGATCGGGGCTCAGGAGACGACGCGTGGACCGATCGGGCGTAGGAGACGACGCGTGTGCCTATCGGGGCTCACGACACAGCGTGTGGACCGATTGGGGCTCAGGAGACGCCGCGTGGAACGATCGGGGCTCGGAGACGGCGCGTGGAACAATCGGGGCTCAGGAGACGGCGCGTGGACCGATTGGGGCTCGGATACGGCGCGTGAACCGACCGGGGCTCAGGAGGCCGCGCGTGGACCGATCGCGGCTCGGCGACGGCGCGTGGACCGATCGGGGCTCAGGAGGCCGCGCGTGGACTGATCATGGCTCGGCGACGGCGCGTGGACCGATCGGGGCTCGGAGACGACGCGTAGACCGATCGGTGCTCGGAGAGAGCGCGTGGACCGACTGGGGCTCGGAGACGGCGCGTGGACCGATCGTGGCTTAGGAGAAGGCGCGTTGAATGATCGGGGCTCAGGAGACGGCGCGTGGACCGATCGTGGCTCGGAGACGGCGCGTGGAGGCATCGGGGTTAAGAAGACGACGCATCGACCGAGCGGGGTTCAGGAGACGGCGCGAGGAGCGATCGGGGCTCTGGAGAAGACGCGTCAATTGATCGGGGCTCAGGACACGACGCGGCGACGGATCGGGGCTTGGAGACGGCGCGTGTACCGATCGGGGCTCAGGAGACGGCGCGTGGACTGATCGGGGCTCGGAGACGGCGCGTTAACCGATCGGGGCTCAGGAGACGCCGCGTGGACCGATCGGGGCTCGGAGACGGCGCGTGGACCGACCGGGGCTAAGGAGGCCGCGCGTGGACCGATCGAGGCTCGGCGACGGCGCATGAACCGACCGGGGCTCATGAGACGGCGCGTAGACCGATCGGGGCTCCGGCGGCGACGCGTGGACCGATCGGGGCCCAGGAAACGGCGCGTGGATCGATCGGTGCTCGAAGACGACGCGTGGACCGACCGGGGCTCAGGAGCCGATGCGTGGATCGATCGGGGCTCAGGAGGCGGCGCGTAGACCCATCAGGGCTCGGAGACGGCACGTGGACCGATCAGGGCTTAGGAGACGACGCGTGGACCGATCGGGGCTCAGGAGACGGCGCGTGGACCGATCGGCGCTCGGAGACGGCGCGTGGACCGACCGTAGCTTAGAATGCGTCACGTGGACCGATCGGGGCTCGGATACGGCGTGTAGACGTATCGGGGCTTAGGAGACGATGCGTGAACCGATCGGGTCTCAGGAGACGCCGCGTGGACCGACCGGGGCTCGGAGACGGCGCGTGGAACGATAGGGGCTCAGGAAACGGCGCGTGAAATGATCGGCGCTCTGAGACGGCGCGTGGACCGATTGTGGCTTACGAGACGGCGCGAGGATCGATCCGGGCTCAGGAAGCGGCGCCTGGACCTATCGTGGCTCGGAGACGGCGCGTGGAGGCATCGGGGCTAAGAACACGACGCATGGACCGAGCGGGGCTCAGGAGACGGCGTGAGGTGCGATCGGGGCTCAGGAGAAGACGCGTCAATTGATTGGGGCTCAGGAGACGACGCGGCGATGGATTGGGGCTCAGATGACGGTGCGCGGACCGACCGGGGCTCAGGAGACTCGCGTGCATCGATCGGGGCTCTGGAGACGCCGCGTGGAGCGATGGGGATCAGGAGACGGTGCGCGGACTGATCGGGGCTCGGAGACGGCGCGTGGACCGATCGGGGCTTAGGAGACGACGCGTGGACCGATTGGGGCGTAGGACGCGACGCGTGTACCTATCGGGGCTCACGAGACAGCGTGTGGACCGATTGGGGCTCAGGAGACGGCGCCTGGACCGATCGGGGCTCGGAGACGGCGCGTGGAACGATCGGAGCTCAGGAGACGGCGCGTGTACCTATCGGGGCTCACGAGACTGCGTGTGGGCCGATTGGGGCTCAGGAGACGACGCGTCGACCGTTCGGGGCTCAGGAGGCGGCGCGCGGACCGGCCGGGGCTCAGGAGCCTAGCGTGGATCGATCGGGGCTCCGGAGGCGGCGCGTGGACTGATTGGAGAGCAGGAGATGGTGCGTGGACCGATCGGGGCCCGGAGACGGCGCGTGGACCGATCGGGGCTCAGGAGACGGCGCGTGAACCGATCGGCGCTCGGAGACGGCGCGTGGACCGATCTGGACTTAGGAGACGGCGCAGCGACCGATGATGGCTCGGCGACGGCGCGTGGACCGATCGGGGTTTGGATACGACGCGTGGACCGATCGGGGCTCGGAGACAGCGCGTGGACCAACCGGGGCTCAGGCGGTTGAGCGTGGACCAATTGGGGTTCGGCAACGGCGCGTGGACCCATCGGGGCTCTGGAAGCGGTGCACGGACCGATAGTGGCTCGGAGACGGCGCGTGGAGGCATCGGGGCTCGGAGACGACGGGTGGACCGATCGTGGCTTAGGAGACGACGCGTGGACCGATCGGGGCTCAGGAGACGGCACGTGGACCGATCGGGGCTCAGGAGACGGCGCGTGGACCGATCGAGGCACGGAAACGACGATTGTAAGGATCGGGGATTCGGGGACGACGCGTGGACCGATCCGGGCTCAGGAGACGGCGCGTGGACCGATCGGGGCTCGGAGACGGCGCATGGAACGATCGGGGCTCAGGAGACGGCGCGTTAACCGATCGGCGCACGGAGACGGCGCGTGGACCTATCGGGGCTTAGGAGAAGGCGCATGGACCGATCGTGGCTTAGGAGACAACGCGTGGACCGATCGGGGCTCAGGAGACGGCACGTGGACCGATCGGGGCTCAGGAGACGGCGCGTGGACCGATCGGGGCTCAGGAGACGACGCGTCGACCGATCGGGGCTTAGGAGACGACGCGTGGACTGATCGGGGCTGAGGAGAAGACGCGTGGGCCGATCCGGGCTTAGGAGAGGACCCGTCGACCGATCGGGGCTCAGGAGACGACGCGTGGACCGATCGAGGTTTAGCAGAGGGCGCGTCGGACGATCGGGGCTCAGGAGACGGCGCGTGGACGGATCGGGTCTCAGGAGACGGCGCGTGACCCGATCGGCGCTCGGAGACCGGGCGTGCACCGATCGGGGCTTAGGAGACGGCGCGTGCACCAATCGGGGCCCGGCGACGGGTCGTGGACAGATTAGGGCTTAAGAGACGGCGCGTGGACCGATCGGGGCTCGGAGACGGCGCGTGGACCGATCGGGGCTTAGGAGACGACGCGTGGACCGATCGGGGCTGAGGAGACGGTGCGTGGACCGATCGGGTCTCAGGAGACGGCGCGTGAACCGATTGGGGCTCGGGAGACGACGCATGGACCGAACGGTGCTCACGAAACGGCGCGTGGACCGATCGGTGCTCGGAGACGATGCGTGGACCGATCGGGGCTCAGGAAACGGCGCGTGGAGCGATCAGGGCTCAGGTGACGACGCGTGGATCGATCGGGGCTCAGGAAACGGCGCGTGGACCGATCGGAGCTCGGAGACGACGCGTGGACCGATCGGGGCTCAGGAGACGGCGCGTGGAGCGATCGGGGCTGAGGAGACGGCGCGTGGACCGGTCGGGGCTTAGGAGACGATGCCTTGACCGATCGGGGCTTAGGTGGCGGCGCGTGGAACGATCGGGGCTCAGGAGGCGACACGTCGACGGATCGGGGCTCGGAGACGGCGCGTGGACCGACTGGGGCTCAGGAGGTTGCGCGTGGACCAATTGGGGTTCGGCGACGGCGCGTGGACCGACCGGGGCACAGGAGATCGCGCGTGAACCGATCGGGGCTCGGCGACTGCGCGTGGACCGATCGGGGCTAAGGAGACGACGTGTGGACCGATCGGGGCATAGGAGACGACGCGTGTACCTATCGGGGCTCAGGAGACAGCGCGTGGTCCGATTGGGCCTCACGAGACGGCGCGTGGACAGATCGGGGCTCGGAGACGACGCGTGTACGGATCGGGGATTCGGGGACGAGGCGTGGACCGATCGGGGCTTAGGAGACGACGCGTGGACCGATCGGGGCGTAGGAGACGACGCGTGGACCGATTGGGGCTTAGGAGACGGCGCGTGGACCGATCGGGGCTCAGGAAGCGGCGCCTGAACCGATCGTGGCTCGGAGACGGCGCGTGGAGGCATCGGGCCTAATAAGACGACGCATGGACCGAGCGGGGCTCAGGAGACGGCGCGAGGAGCGATCGGGGCTCAGGAGAAGACGCGTCAATTGATCGGGGCTCAGGAGACGACGCGTCGACGCATCGGGGCTTAGGAGACGACGCGTGGACCGATCGGGGCTCAGGAGACGGCGCGAGGAGCGATCGGGGCTCAGGAGAAGACGCGTCAATTGATCGGGACTCAGGAGACGACGCGTCGACGCATCGGGGCTTAGGAGACGACGCGTGGATCGATCGGGGCTTAGGAGACGGCGCGTGGACCGATCGGGGCTCAGGAGACCCCGCGTGGACCGATCGGGGCTCGGCGACTGCGCGTGGACGCATCGGGGCTCAGGAGACGACGCGTGGACCGATCGGGGCTCGGAGACGGCACGTTAACCGATCGGGGCTTAGGAGACGATGCGAGGACCGATCGCGGCTCGGAGACGGCGTGTGAACCGACCGGGGCTCAGGAGGCCGCGCGTGGACCGATCGAGGCTCGGCGACGGCGAGTGGACCCATCGGGGCTCGGAGACGACGCGTGTACGGATCGGGGCTTGATGACGACGGCTTTATCGATCGCGGCTCGGAGACGGCCCGCGAATCGATCGGCGCTCGGAGACGGCGCGTGGACCGATCGGGGCTTATGAGACGGCGCGTGGACCGATCGGAGATCCGGAGAAGACGCGTGCACCGATCGGGGCTCTGGAAGCGGCGCACGGATCGATCGTGGCTCGGAGACGGCGCGTGGAGGCATCGGGGCTTTGAAGACGACGCGTGGACCGAACGGTGCTCAGAAAACGCCGCGTGGACCGATGGGAATCAGGAGACGGTGCGTGGAGCGATCGGGGCTCGGAGACGCCGCTTGGACCGATCGGGGCTTAGGGGAAGGCGCGTGGACCGATTGGGGCTTAGGAGACGGCGCGTGGACCGATCGGGGCTCAGGAAGCGGCGCCTAGACTGATAGGGGCTCGGAGACGGCGCGTGGAGGCACCGGGGCTAAGAAGACGACGCATGGACCGAGCGGGGCTCAGGAGACGGCGCGAGGAGCGACCGGGGCTCAGGAGAAGACGCGTCAATTGATCGGGGCTCAGAAATCGGCGCGTGGAGCGATCGGGGCTCAGGAGACGACGCGTGGATCGATCGGGGCTCAGGAAACGACGCGTCGACCGATCGGGACTCAGGAGACGGAGCGTGGCCCGATTGGGGCTCGGATACGGCGCGTGAACCGACCGGGGCTCAGGAGGCCGCGCGAGAACCGATCGCGGCTCGGCGACGGCGCGTGGACCGATCGGGGCTCAGGAGGCTGCGCGTGGACCGATCATGGCTCGGCGACGGCGCGTAGACCGATCGGGGCTCGGAGACGACGCGTGGACCGATCCGGGCTCAGGAGACAGCGCGTGGACCGACTGGGGCTCAGGCGGTTTCGCGTGGACCAATTGGGGTTCGGCGACGGCCCGTGGACCGATCGGGGCTTAGGAGACGGCGCGTGAACCGATCGGGACCCGGAGACGGGTCGTGGACAGATTGGGGATTAGGAGACGGCGCGTGGACCGATCGGGGCTGGGAGACGGCACGTGGACCGATCGGGGCTCAGGAGACGGCGCGTGCACCGATCGGGGCTCAGGAGGCCGCGCGTGGACCGATCGAGGCTCGGCGACGGCGCGTGGACCCATCGGGGCGTAGGACACGGCGCGTGCACCGATCGGGGCCCGGAGACGGATCGTGGACAGATTGGGGATTAGGAGACGGCGCGTGGACCGATCGGGGCTGGGAGACGGCACGTGGACCGATCGGGGCTCGGAGACAGCGCGTGGACCGACTGGGGCTCCGGAGGCGCCGCGTGGGCCGATGGAGATCAGGAGACGCTGCGCAGACCGATCGGGGCTTAGGAGACGACGCGTGGACCGATCGGGGCGTAGGACACGACGCGTGTACCTATCGGGGCTCACGAGACAGCGTGTGGACCGATTGGGGCTCAGGAGACGGCGCGTAGACCGATCGGTGCTCAGAGACGGCGCGTGGACCGACCGGGGCTACGGAGGCCGCGCGTGGACCGATCGAGGCTCGGCGACGGCGCGTGGACCGATCGGGGCTCGGAGACGGCGTGTGAACGTATCGGGGCTTAGGAGACGATGCGTTGACCGATCGGGGCTCAGGAGGCGGCGCGTGGACCCACCGGGGCTCAGGAGACGGCGCGCGGACCAATCGGGGCTCGGAAACGGCGCGTGGACCGATCCGAACTCGGAGACGACGTATGGACCGATCGGGGCTCGGAAACGGCGCGTGGACCGATCGGAGCTCGGAGACGGTGCGTGGACCGATCGGGGCTTAGGAGGCGGCGTGTGGAACGATCGGGGCTCAGGAGACGGAGCGTGCACCGATCGGTGCTCGGAGACGGCGCGTGGACGGACCGCCGCTTAGAATGCGGCACGCGGACCGATCGGGGATCGGACACGGCCTGTGGACCGATCGAGGCTCGGAGACGACGCGTTTACGGATCGGGGATCAGGAGACGACGCGTGGAACGATCCGGGCTCTGGAGACGGAGCGTGGACCGATCGGGGCTCGGAGACGGCGCGTGGAACGATCGGGGCTCACGAGACGGCACGTGAACCGATCGGGGCTCGGAGACGGTGCGTGGACCGATCGGGGCTTAGGAGGCGGCGTGTGGAACGATCGGGGCTCAGGAGACGGAGCGTGCACCGATCGGTGCTCGGAGACGGCGCGTGGACGGACCGCCGCTTAGAATGCGGCACGCGGACCGATCGGGGATCGGACACGGCCAGTGGACCGATCGAGGCTCGGAGACGACGCGTTTACGGATCGGGGATCAGGAGACGACGCGTGGAATGATCCGGGCTCTGGAGACGGAGCGTGGACCGATCGGGGCTCGGAGACGGCGCGTGGAACGATCGGGGCTCACGAGACGGCACGTGAACCGATCGGGGCTCGGAGACGGTGCGTGGACCGATCGGGGCTTAGGAGGCGGCGTCTGGAACGATCGGGGCTCAGGAGACGGAGCGTGCACCGATCGGCGCTCGGAGACGGCGCGTGGATCGATCGGGGCTCCGGAGGCGCCGCGTGGACCGATGGGGATCAGGAGACGCTGCGCAGACCGATCGGGGCTTAGGAGACGACGCGTGGACCGATCGGGGCTCGGAGACGGCGCGTGGAACGTTCGGGGCTCACGAGACGGCACGTGAACCGATCGGGGCTCGGAGACGGCGCGTGGACCGATCGGGGCTCAGGAGGCGGCGCGTGGACCCACCGGGGCTCAGGAGACGGCGCGCGGACCGATCGGGGCTCGGAAACGGCGCGTGGACCGATCCGAACTCATAGACGACGTATGGACCGATCGGGGCTCGGAAACGGCGCGTGGACCGATCGGAGCTCGGAGACGTGGCGTGGACCGATCCGGGCTCAGGAGACAGCGCGTGAAATGATCGGCGCTTTGAGACGGCGCGTGGACCGATCGGTGCTCGGAGACGGGGCGTGGACGGACCGCGGCTTAGAATGCGGCACGCGGACCGATCGGGGATCGGACACGGCGTGTGGACCGATCGAGGCTCGGAGACGACGCGTTTACGGATCGGGGATCAGGAGACGACGCGTGGAACGATCCGGGCTCTGGAGACGGAGCGTGGACCGATCGGGGCTCGGAGACGGCGCGTGGAACGATCGGGGCTCACGAGACGGCACGTGAACCGATCGGGGCTCGGAGACGGCGCGTGGACCGAGCGGGGCTTAGGAGACGGCGCGTGGACCGATCGGAGATCAGGAGACGGCGCGTGGACTGATCGGTGCTCGGAGACGGCGCGTGGATGGACAGTGGCTTAGAATGCGTCACGCGGATCGATCGGGGCTCGGAGACGGCGTGTGGACGTATCGGGGGTTAAGAGACGATGCGTGGACCGATCGGGGCTCAGGAGATGGCGCGTGGACCGATCGGGGCTTCGGAGACGGTACGTGGACCGATCGAGGCTCGGAGACGGCGCGTGGACCGACCGGGGCTCAGGAGGCCGCGCGTGGACCGATCGAGGCTCGGCGACGGCGCGTGGACCCATCGGGGCTCGGAGACGACGCGTGTACGGATCGGGGCTTGGTGACGGCTCGTTTACCGATCGCGGCTCGGGGACGGCCCGTGGACAGATCGGGGCTTAGGAGACGGCGCGTGGGCCGACCGGGGCTCAGGAGGCCGCGCGTGGACCGATCGAGGCTCGGCGACGGCGCGTGGACCCATCGGGGCTCGGAGACGACGCGTGTACGGATCGGGGCTTGGTGACGGCTCGTTTACCGATCGCGGCTCGGGGACGGCTCGTGGACAGATCGGGGCTTAGGAGACAGCGCGTGGACCGACTGGGGCTCAGGCGGTTGCGCGTCGACCAATTCGGGTCCGGCGACGGCGCGTGGACCGCTCGGCGCTCGGAGGAGGCGCGTGGACCGATCGGGGCTTAGGAGACAACGCGTGGACCGATCGGCGCTCGGAGCCGGTGCGTGGATCGATCGGGGCTTAGGAGACGGCGCGTCGACCGATCGGAGATCAGCAGAGGACGCCTGGACTGATAGGGCTCTGGAAGCGGCGCACGGACCGATCGTGGCTCGGAGACGGCGCGTGGAGGCATCGGGGCTTTGAAGACGACGCGTGGACAGAACGGTGCTCCGAAAACGGCGCGTGGAGCGATCGGGGCTCAGGAAATGACGCGTCGATGGATCGGGGCTTAGGAGACGATGCGTGGACCGATCGGGGCTCGGCGACTGCGCGTGGACGTATCGGGGCTCAGGAGACGGCGCGTGGACCGACCGGGGCTAAGGAGGCCGCGCGTGGACCGATCGAGGCTTAGGAGCCGACGCGTGGACCGATCGGGGCTCATGAGACGGCGCGTGGACCGATCGGGGCTCGGAGACGGCGCGTGGAACGATCGGGGCTTAGGAGACGGCGCGTGGACCGATCGGGGCTCAGGAGGCGGCGCCTGGACCGGTCGGGGCTTAGGAGACGACGCCTGGACCGATCGGGGCATAGGAGGCGGCGTGTGGAACGATCGGGGCTCAGGAGACGGCGCGTGCACCGATCGGCGCTCGGAGACGGCGCGTGGAGCGATCGGGGCTGAGGAGACGATGCGTGGATCGATCGGGGCACAGGAGACGACGCGTCGACCGATCGGGGCTGAGGAGACGACGCGTGGTCCGATCGGGGCTTTGGAGAAAACGCGTGGACCGATCGGGGCTCAGGAAGCGGCGCCTGCACCGATCGTGGTTGGGAGACGGCGCAAGGAGGCATCTGGGCTTAGAAGACGACGCGTGGACCGATCGGGGCTCAGGAAACGGCGCATGGACCGACCGCGGCTCAGGAGGCCACGCCTGGACCGATCGCGGCTCGGCGACGGCGCGTCGACCGATCTAGTCTCGGAGACGACGCGTCAACCGATCGGGGCTCAGATGACGGCGCGCAGACCGACCGGGGCTCAGGAGACTCGCGTGGATCGATCGGGGCTCCGGAGACGCCACGTGGAGCGATGGGGATCAGGAGACGGTGCGCGGACCGATCGGGGCTCGGAGACGGCGCGTGGACCGATCGGGGCTTAGGAGACGACGCGTGTACCTATCGGGGCGTAGGACGCGACGCGTGTACCTATCGGGGCTGACGAGACAGCGTGTGGACCGATTGGGGCTCAGGAGACGACGCGTTTACGGATCGGGGATCAGGAGACGACGCGTGGAACGATCCGGGCTCAGGAGACGGAGCGTGGAACGATCGAGACTCGGAGACGGCGCGTGGACCGACCGGGGCTCAGGAGGCCGCGCGTGGACCGATCGGGGCTCGGCGACGGCGCGTGGACCGATCGAGTCTCGGAGACGACGCGTGTACGGATCGGAGCTTTGAAGACGACGCGTGAACCGATCGTGGCTCAGGAAACGGCGTGTGGAGCGATCGGGGCTCAGGAGACGACGCGTGGACCGATTAGGGCTCAGAAGACGGTGCGCGGACCGACCGGGGCTCAGGAGACTCGCGTGGATCGATCGGGGCTCCGGAGGCGCCGCGTGGACCGATGGGGATGAGGAGACGGTGCGTGGACCGATCGGGGCTCGGAGACGGCGCGTGGACCGATCGGGGCTTAGGAGACGACGCGTGGACCGATCGGGGCTTAGGAGACGACGCGTGGACCGATCGGGGCTCAGGAGCCTAGCGTGGATCGATCGGGGCTCCGGAGGCGGCGCGTGGACCGATTGGAGAGCAGGAGATGGTGCGTGGACCGATCGGGGCCCGGAGACGGCGCGTCGACCGATCGGGGCTTAGGAGACGACGCGTGGACCGATTGGGGCTCAGGAGGCCGCGCGTGGACCGATCGCGGCTCGGTGACGGCGCGTGGACCGATCGGGGCTCAGGAGGCCGCGCGTGGACCGATCGCGGCTTGGCGGCGGCGCGTGGACCGATCGGGGCTCAGGAGGCCGCGCGTGGACCGATCATGGCTCGGCAACGGCGCGTGGACCGATCGGTGTTCAGAGACGACGCGTGGACCGATCGGGGGTCAGGCGGTTGCGCGTGGACCATTTGGGGTTAGGCGACGGCGCGTGGACCGATCGACGCTCGGAGACAGTGCCTTAACCGATCCGGGCTTAGGAAACGATGCATGGACCGATCGGGGCTTGGAGACGGCGCGTGGCCCGATCGGGGCTCAGGAGACGACGCGTGGACCGATCCGGGCTCGGAGACGGCACGTGGAATGATCGGGGCTCAGGAGACGGCGCGTGAACCGATCGGCACTCGGAGACAGCGCGTGGACCGATCGGGGCTTAGGAGACGGCGCGTGGACCGATCGGGGCTTAGGAGACGGCGCGTGGACCGATCGGAGATCAGGAGACGATGCGTGGACCGATAGGGCTCTGGAAGCGGCGCACGGACCGATCGTGGATCGGCGACGGCGCGTGGACCGATCGGGGCTCAGGAGACCGCGCGTGGACCGATCATAGCTCGGCAACGGCGCGTGGACCGACCGGGACTCGGAGACAGCGCGTGGACCGACTAGGGCTCAGGCGGTTGCGCGTGGACCAATTCGGGTTCGGCCACGGAACGTGGACCACTCGGCGCTCGGAGACGGCGCGTGGACCGATCGGGGCTTAGGAGACAACGCGTGGACCGACCGGGGCTCGGAGACAGCGCGTGGAATGATCGGGGCTCAGGAGACGGCGCGTGAACCGATCGGCGCTCGGAGACGGTGCGTGGACCGATCGGGGCTTAGGAGACGGCGCGTCGGCCGATCGGAGATCAGGAGACGACGCGTGGATTGATAGTGCTCTGGAAGCGGCGCACGGACCGATCGTGGCTCGCAGACGGCGCGTGGAGGCATCGGGGCTTTGAAGACGACGCGTGGACCGAACGGTGCTCAGAAAACGGCGCGTGGACCGACCTCGGCGCAGGAGGCCACGCCTGGACCGATCGGGGCTCGGCGACGGTGCGTGGACCGATCGAGTCTCGGAGACGACGCGTCGACCGATCGGGACTCAGATGACGGCGCGCGGACCGATCGGGGCTCGGAGACGGCGCGTGGACGGACCGCGGCTCAGAATGCGGTACGCGGACCGATCGGGGATCGGACACGGCGTGTGGACCGATCCAGGCTCGGAGACGACGCGTTTACGGATCAGGGATCAGGAGCCGACGCGTGGAACGATCCGGGCTCAGGAGACGAAGCGTGGACCGATCGGGGCTCGGAGACGGCGTGTGGAACGATCGGGGCTCAGGTGACGGCGCATGAACCAATCGGCGCTCGGAGACGGCGCGTGGATCAATCGGGGATCGGGGACGGCGCGTGGAACGATCGCGGCTCGGAGTCGACGCGTTAGCCGATCGGGGCTTAGGAGACGATGCGTGGACCGATCGGGGCTCGGAGACGGCGCGTGGAACGATCGGGGCTTAGGAGACGGCGCGTGGACCGATCGGAGATCAGGAGATGACGCGTGGACCGATCGGGGTTGTGGAAGCGGCGCACGGACCGATCGTAGCTCGGAGACGGCGCGTGGAGGCATCGGGGCTTTGAAGACGACGCGTGGATCGATCGGGGCTAGGAGACGACGCGTAGACCGATCGGTGCTCGGAGACAGAGCGTGGACCGACTGGGGCTCGGAGACGGAGCGTGGACCGATCGTTGCTTAGGAGACGACGCGTGGACCGATCGGGGCTCAGGAGACGGCGCGTGGACCGATCGGGACTCAGGAGACGGCGCGTGAATCGATTGGGGCGTGGATACGGCGCGTGACGCGACCGGGGCTCAGGACGCCGCGCGTGGAACGATCATGGCTCGGCGACGGCGCATGGACCGATCGGGGCTCGGAGACGACGCGTGGAGCGATAGGGGCTCAGGAGACGGCGCGTGGACCGATCGGGGCTTAGGAGACGGCCCGTGGACAGATCGGAGCTTAGGAGACGGCACGTGGACCGATCGGGGTTCAGGAGACGGCGCGTGGACCGGTCGGGGCTTAGGAGACGACGCCTGGACCGATCGGGGCATAGGAGGCGGCGTGTGGAACGATCGGGGCTCAGGAGACGGCGCGTGGACCGATCGGGGTTCGGAGACGGCGCGTGGAACGATCGGAGCACTGGAGACGGCGCGTGAACCGAGCGGCGCTCGGAGACGGCGCGTGGATCGATCGGGGCTTAGGAGACGGCGCGTGGACCGATCGGGGCTCAGGAGACCCCGCGTGGACCGATCGGGGCTCGGCGACTGCGCGTGGACGCATCGGGGCTCAGGAGACGACGCGTCGACCCTTCGGGGCTCAGGAGGCGGCGCGCGGACCGGACGGGGCTCAGGAGCCTAGCGTGGATCGATCGGGGCTCCGGAGGCGGCGCGTGGACCGATTGGAGAGCAGGAGATGGTGCGTGGACCGATCGGGGCCCGGAGACGGCGCGTGGACCGATCGGGGCTCAGGAGACGGCGCGTGAACCGATCGGCTCTCGGAGACGGCGCGTGGACCGATCGGGGCTTAGGAGACGGCGCGTGGACCGATCATGGCTCAGGAGACGGCGCGTGGACCGATCGGGGCTCGGAGAAGTCGCGTGGAGCGATCGGGGCTCAGGAGACGGCGCGTGAACCGATCGGCGCTCGGAGACGGCGCATGGACCGATCGGGGCATACGAGACGGCGCGTGGACCGATCGGAGATCAGGAGATGACGCGTGGACCGATCGGGGTTGTCGAAGCGGCGCACGGACCGATCGTGGCTCGGAGACGGCGCGTGGAGGCATCGGGGCGTTGAAGACGACGCGTGGACCGATTGGGGCTCAGGAAACGGCGTGTGGCGCGATCGGGGCTCAGGAGACGACGCGTGGACCGATCGGGGCTTAGGAGACGGCGAGTGCACCGATCGGGGCTCGGAGACGGGTCGTGGACAGATCGGGGCTTAGGAGACGGCGCGTGGACCGATCGGGGCTGGGAGACGGCACGTGGACCAAGAGGGGCTTAGGAGACGGCGCGTGGACCGATCGGGGCTTAGGAGACGACGCGTGAATCGAGCGGGGCTCGGAGACGGCGCGTGGATGGACCGTGGCTTAGAATGCGGCACGCGGACCGATCGGGGCTCGGAGACGGCGTGTGGACCGATCGGGGATCAGGAAACGGTGCGTGGAGCGATCGGGGCTTAGGAGCCGACGCGTGGACCGATTGGGGCTCAGGAGACGGCGCGTGGATCGATCGGGGCTGGGAGACGGCGCGTGGATCAATCGGGGCTTAGGAGACGGCGCGTGGACCGATCGTGGCTTAGGAGACGACGCGTGGAACGATCGGGTCTCAGGAGACGGCGCGTTAAATGTTCGGCGCTCGGAGACGTCGTGTGGACCGATTGGGGCTTAGGAGACGGCGCGTGAACCGATCGGGGCGCAGGAAGCGGCGCCTGGACCCATCGTGGCTCGGAGACGACGCGTGGAGGCATCCGTGCTAAGAAGACGACGCATTGACCGAGCGGGGTTCAGGAGACGGCGCGAGTCGCGATCGGGGCTCAGGAGAAGACACGTCAATTGATCGGGGCTCCGGAGACGACGCCTCGACGGAGTGGGGCTCAGGAGGCGGCACGAGAAACGATCGGGGCTCAGGAGAAGACGCGTCAATTGATCGGGGCTCAGGAGACGACGCGTCGATGAATCGGGGCTTAGGAGACGGCGCGTGGACCGATCGGGGCTCAGGAGACGGCGCGTCGACCGACCGGAGCTCATGACATTCGCGTGGATCGATCGGGGCTCCGTAGGCGGCGCGTGGACCGACCGGGGCTCAGGAGGCCGCGCGAGAGCCGATCGCGGCTTGGGGACGGCGCGTAGACCGATCGGGGCTCGGAGACGACGCGTGGACCGATCAGGGCTCGGAGACAGCGCGTGGACCGATTGGGGCTCGGATACGGCGCGTGAACCAATCGGGGCTCAGGAGGCCGCGCGTGGACCGATCGCGGCTCGGCGACGGCGCGTGGACCGATCGGGTCTCAGGAGGCCGGGCGTGGACAGATCATGACTCGGCGACGGCGCGTGGACCGATCGGGGCTCGGAGACGACGCGTGGACCGATCGGGGCTCGGAGACAGCGCGTGGACCGACTGGGGCTCAGGCGGTTTCGCGTGGACCAATTGGGGTTCGGCGACGGCGCGTGGACCGATCGGGGCTCAGAAGACGGCGCGTGGACCGATCGGGGCTCAGGAGACGGGGCGTGCACCGATCGGGGCCCGGAGACGGGTCGTGGACAGATTGGGGCTTAGGAGACGGCGCGTGGACCGATCGGGGCTGGGAGACGGCACGTGGACCGTTCGGGGCTCGGAGACAGCGCGTGGACCGACTGGGGCTCAGGCGGTTTCGCGTGGACCAATTGGGGTTCGACGACGGCGCGTGGACCGATCGGGGCTCAGAAGACGGCGCGTGGACCGATCGGGGCTCAGGAGACGGGGCGTGGACCGATCGGGGCTTAGGAGACGGCGCGTGCACCGATCGGGGCCCGGAGACGGGTCGTGGACAGATTGGGACTTAGGAGACGGCGCGTGGACCGAACGGGGCTTAGGAGACGACGCGTGGACCGATCGGGGCTCAGGAGACGGCGCGTGGACCGATCGGGGCTCAGGAGACGGCGCGTGGACCGATTTGGGCTCGGGAGACTGCGCGTGGATGGATCGGGGCTTAGGGAACGACGCGTGGACCGATCGGGGCTCAGGAGACGGCGCGTGGACCGATCGGGGCTCGGAGACGGCGCGTAGAACGATTGGCGCTTAGGAGAAGGCGCGTGGAGCGATCGGGGCTCAGGAGACGGCGCGTGAACCGATCGGCGTTCGGAGACGGCGCGTCGACCGATCGGGGTTCGGAGACGGCGCGTGGACCGTCTGGGGCTTAGGAGACGATGCGTGGACCGATCGGGGCTTAGTGGACGACGCGTGGACCGATCGGGGCTCAGGAGACGGCGCGTGGACCGATCGGGGGTTAGGAGACGGCGCGTGGACCGATCGGGGCTTAGGAAGCGGCGGCTGGACCGATCGTGGCTCGGAGACGACGCGTGGACGTATCGGGGCTTAGGAGACGATGCGTGCACCGATCGGGGCTCAGGAGACGGCGCCGTGGATGGATCAGGGCTTAGGGAACGACGCGTGAACCGATCGGGGCTCAGGCGACGGCGCTTGAGTGGATCGGGGCTTAGGAAACGACGCGTGGACCGATCGGGGCTCAGGAGACGGCGCGTGGACCGATCGGGGCTGGGAGACGGCGCGTGGAACGATCGGGGCTCAGGAGACTGCGCGTGGATGGATCGGGGCTTAGGGAACGACGCGTGCACCGATCGGGGCTCAGGAGACGGCGCGTGGACCGATCGGGGCTGGGAGACGGCGCGCGGAACGATCGGAGCTTAGGAGACAGCGCGTGGACCGATCGGAGATCAGGAGACGACGCGTGGACCGATCGGGGCTCTGGCAGCGGCGCACGGACCGATCGTGGCTCGGAGACGGCGCGTGTAGGCATCGGGGCTTTGAAGACGACGCATGGACCGAACGGTGCTCAGAAAACGGCGCGTGGACCGATCGGTGCTCGGAGACGATGCGTGGACCGATCGGGGCTCAGGAAACGGCGCGTGGAGCGATCAGGGCTGAGGTGACGACGCGTGGATCGATCGGGGCTCAGGAGACGACGCGTCGACCGATCGGGGCTCAGGAGAGGGCGCGCGGACCAACCGGGGCTCAGGAGATTCGCGTAGATCAATCGGGGCTGCGGAGGCGCCGCGTAGACGGATGGGGCTCCGGAGACGGCGCGTGGACCGATCGGCGCTCGGAGACGGCGCGTGGGCCGATTGGGGCTTAGAAGACGGCGCGTGGACCGATCGGGGCTCATGAAGCCCCGCCTAGACCGATCGTGGCTCGGAGACGGCGCGTTAAGGCATCGGGTCTAAGAAGACGACGCATGGACCGAGCGGGGCTCGGGAGACGGCGCGAGGAGCGATCGAGGCTCAGGAGAAGACGCGTCAATTGATCGGGGCTCAGGAGACGACGCGTCGACGGATCGGGTCTTCGGAGACGACGCGTGAACCGACCGGGGATTAGGAGACGACGCGTCGACCGATCGGGGCTTAGTGGACGACGCGTGGACCGATCGGGGCTCAGGAGACGGCGCGTGGACCGATCGGGGGTTAGGAGACGGCGCGTGGACCGATCGGGGCTTAGGAAGCGGCGGCTGGACCGATCGTGGCTCGGAGACGACGCGTGGACGTATCGGGGCTTAGGAGACGATGCGTGCACCGATCGGGGCTCAGGAGACGGCGCCGTGGATGGATCAGGGCTTAGGGAACGACGCGTGAACCGATCGGGGCTCAGGCGACGGCGCTTGAGTGGATCGGGGCTTAGGAAACGACGCGTGGACCGATCGGGGCTCAGGAGACGGCGCGTGGACCGATCGGGGCTGGGAGACGGCGCGTGGAACGATCGGGGCTCAGGAGACTGCGCGTGGATGGATCGGGGCTTAGGGAACGACGCGTGCACCGATCGGGGCTCAGGAGACGGCGCGTGGACCGATCGGGGCTGGGAGACGGCGCGCGGAACGATCGGAGCTTAGGAGACAGCGCGTGGACCGATCGGAGATCAGGAGACGACGCGTGGACCGATCGGGGCTCTGGCAGCGGCGCACGGACCGATCGTGGCTCGGAGACGGCGCGTGTAGGCATCGGGGCTTTGAAGACGACGCATGGACCGAACGGTGCTCAGAAAACGGCGCGTGGACCGATCGGTGCTCGGAGACGATGCGTGGACCGATCGGGGCTCAGGAAACGGCGCGTGGAGCGATCAGGGCTGAGGTGACGACGCGTGGATCGATCGGGGCTCAGGAGACGACGCGTCGACCGATCGGGGCTCAGGAGAGGGCGCGCGGACCAACCGGGGCTCAGGAGATTCGCGTAGATCAATCGGGGCTGCGGAGGCGCCGCGTAGACGGATGGGGCTCCGGAGACGGCGCGTGGACCGATCGGCGCTCGGAGACGGCGCGTGGGCCGATTGGGGCTTAGAAGACGGCGCGTGGACCGATCGGGGCTCATGAAGCCCCGCCTAGACCGATCGTGGCTCGGAGACGGCGCGTTAAGGCATCGGGTCTAAGAAGACGACGCATGGACCGAGCGGGGCTCGGGAGACGGCGCGAGGAGCGATCGAGGCTCAGGAGAAGACGCGTCAATTGATCGGGGCTCAGGAGACGACGCGTCGACGGATCGGGTCTTCGGAGACGACGCGTGAACCGACCGGGGATTAGGAGACGACGCGTCGACCGATCGGGGCTTAGGAGACGACGCGTGGACTGATCGGGGCTGAGGAGAAGACGCGTGGGCCGATCCGGGCTTAGGAGAGGACCCGTCGACCGATCGGGGCTCAGGAGACGACGCGTGGACCGATCGAGGTTTAGCAGAGGGCCCGTCGGACGATCGGGGCTCAGGAGACGGCGCGTGGACGGATCGGCGCTCGGAGACGGCGCGTGGACCGATCGGGGCTTAGGAGACGACGCGTGGACCGATCGGGGCTCAGGAGACGGCGCGTGGACCGACCGGGTTTCAGGAGGCGACGCGTGAACCCATCGGGGCTCGGAGACGGCGTGTGGACCGATTGGGGCTTAGGAGACGGCGCGTGGACCGATCGGCGCTTTGAGACGGCGCGTGGACCGATCGGTGCTCGGAGACGGGGCGTGGACGGACCGCGGCTTAGAATGCGGCACGCGGACCGATCGGGGATCGGACACGGCGTGTGGACCGATCGAGGCTCGGAGACGACGCGTTTACGGATCGGGGATCAGGAGACGACGCGTGGAACGATCCGGGCTCTGGAGACGGAGCGTGGACCGATCGGGGCTCGGAGACGGCGTGTGGACGTATCGGGGGTTAAGAGACGATGCGTGGACCGATCGGGGCTCAGAAGATGGCGCGTGGACCGATCGGGGCTTCGGAGACGGTACGTGGACCGATCGAGGCTCGGAGACGGCGCGTGGACCGACCGGGGCTCAGAAGGCCGCGCGTGGACCGATCGAGGCTCGGCGACGGCGCGTGGACCCATCGGGGCTCGGAGACGACGCGTGTACGGATCGGGGCTTGGTGACGGCTCGTTTACCGATCGCGGCTCGGAGACGGCCCGTGGACAGATCGGGGCTTAGGAGACGGCGCGTGGGCCGAACGGGGCTCAGGAGACGGCACGTGGACCGGTCGGGGCTTAGGAGACGACGCCTGGACAGATCGGGGCTTAGGAGGCGGCGCGTAGAGCGATCGGGGCTCAGCAGACGGCGCGTGGACCGGTCGGGGCTTAGGAGACGATGCCTGGACGGATCGGGGCTTAGGAGGCGGCGCGTGGAACGATCGGGGCTCAGGAGGCGACACGTCGACGGATCGGGGCTCGGCGACGGCGCGTGGACCGACAGGGGCTCAGGAGACCGCGCGTGAACCGATCGGGGCTCGGCGACTGCGCGTGGACCGATCGGGGCTAAGGAGACGACGTGTGGACCGATCGGGGCATAGGAGACGACGCGTGTACCTATCGGGGCTCAGGAGACAGCGCGTGGTCCGATTGGGCCTCACGAGACGGCGCCTGGACAGATCGGGGCTCGGAGACGACGCGTGTACGGATCGGGGATTCGGGGACGAGGCGTGGACCGATCGGGGCTTAGGAGACGACGCGTGGACCGATCGGGGCGTAGGAGACGACGCGTGGACCGATTGGGGCTTAGGAGACGGCGCGTGGACCGATCGGGGCTCAGGAAGCGGCGCCTGAACCGATCGTGGCTCGGAGACGGCGCGTGAAGGCATCGGGCCTAAGAAGACGACGCATGGACCGAGCGGGGCTCAGGAGACGGCGCGAGGAGCGATCGGGGCTCAGGAGAAGACGCGTCAATTGATCGGGGCTCAGGAGACGACGCGTCGACGCATCGGGGCTTAGGAGACGACGCGTGGGCCGATCGGGGCTCGGAAACGGCGCGTGGACCGATCGGGGCTTAGGAGACGGCGCGTGGACCGATCGGGGCTTAAGAGCCGACGCGTGGACCGATCGTGGCTCAGGAGACGTCGCGTGGACCGATCGGTGCTCGGAGACTGCGCGTGGACGGACCGCGGCTTAAAATGCGGCACGCGGACCGATCGGGGATCGGAGACGGCATGTGGACGTATCGGAGCTTAGGAGACGATGCGTGGACCGATCGGGGCTCAGGAGACGGCGCGTGGACCGGTCGGGGCTTAGGAGACGACGCCTGGACAGATCGGAGCTTAGGAGGCGGCGTGTGGAACGATCGGTGCTCAGGAGACGGCGCGTGCACCAATCGGCGCTCGGAGACGGCGCGTGGAGCGATCGGGGCTCGGAGACGGCACGTGGAACGATCGGGGCCCAGGAGACGGTGCGTGGAGGCATCGGGGCTTAGAAGACCACGCATGGACCGAGCGAGCTCAGGAGACGGCGCGGAGAGCGATCGCGGCTCAGGAGAAGACGCGTCAATTGATCGTGACTCAGGAGATGACGCGGCGACGGATTGGGGCTTAGGAGACGACGCGTGGACCGATCGGGGCTCGGAGACGGCGCGTAGAACGATTGGCGCTTAGGAGAAGGCGCGTGGAGCGATCGGGGCTCAGGAGACGGCGCGTGAACCGATCGGCGTTCGGAGACGGCGCGTCGACCGATCGGGGTTCGGAGACGGTGCGTGGACCGTCTGGGGCTTAGGAGACGATGCGTGGACCGATCGGGGCTTAGTGGACGACGCGTGGACCGATCGGGGCTCAGGAGACGGCGCGTGGACCGATCGGGGCTTAGGAGACGGCGCGTGAACCGATCGGGGCGCAGGAAGCGGCGCCTGGACCCATCGTGGCTCGGAGACGACGCGTGGAGGCATCCGTGCTAAGAAGACGACGCATTGACCGAGCGGGGTTCAGGAGACGGCGCGAGGAGCGATCGGGGCTCAAGAGAAGACACGTCAATTGATCGGGGCTCCGGAGACGACGCCTCGACGGAGTGGGGCTCAGGAGGCGGCACGAGAAGCGATCGGGGCTCAGGAGAAGACGCGTCAATTGATCGGGGCTCAGGAGACGACGCGTCGATGAATCGGGGCTTAGGAGACGGCGCGTGGACCGATCGGGGCTCAGGAGACGGCGCGTCGACCGACCGGAGCTCATGACATTCGCGTGGATCGATCGGGGCTCCGTAGGCGGCGCGTGGACCGACCGGGGCTCAGGAGGCCGCGCAAGAGCCGATCGCGGCTTGGCGACGGCGCGTAGACCGATCGGGGCTCGGAGACGACGCGTGGACCGATCAGGGCTCGGAGACAGCGCGTGGACCGATTGGGGCTCGGATACGGCGCGTGAACCAATCGGGGCTCAGGAGGCCGCGCGTGGACCGATCGCGGCTCGGCGACGGCGCGTGGACCGATCGGGTCTCAGGAGGCCGGGCGTGGACAGATCATGACTCGGCGACGGCGCGTGGACCGATCGGGGCTCGGAGACGACGCGTGGACCGATCGGGGCTCGGAGACAGCGCGTGGACCGACTGGGGCTCAGGCGGTTTCGCGTGGACCAATTGGGGTTCGGCGACGGCGCGTGGACCGATCGGGGCTCAGAAGACGGCGCGTGGACCGATCGGGGCTCAGGAGACGGGGCGTGCACCGATCGGGGCCCGGAGACGGGTCGTGGACAGATTGGGGCTTAGGAGACGGCGCGTGGACCGATCGGGGCTGGGAGACGGCACGTGGACCGTTCGGGGCTCGGAGACAGCGCGTGGACCGACTGGGGCTCAGGCGGTTTCGCGTGGACCAATTGGGGTTCGGCGACGGCGCGTGGACCGATCGGGGCTCAGAAGACGGCGCGTGGACCGATCGGGGCTCAGGAGACGGGGCGTGGACCGATCGGGGCTTAGGAGACGGCGCGTGCACCGATCGGCGCCCGGAGACGGGTCGTGGACAGATTGGGACTTAGGAGACGGCGCGTGGACCGAACGGGGCTTAGGAGACGACGCGTGGACCGATCGGTGCTCGGAGACGACGCGTGGACCGATCGGGGCTCGGAGACAGCGCGTGGACCGACTGGGGCTCAGGCGGTTGCGCGTGGACCGATCGGGGCTCGGAGACGGCGCGTTAACCGACCGGGGCTCAGGAGACGACGCGTCGACCGGTCGGGGCTTAGGAGACGAAGCCTGGACCGATCGGGGCTTAGGAGGTGGCGCGTGGAACGATCGGGGCTCAGAATATGGCGCGTGAACCGCTCGGCGCTCGGAGATGGCGCGTCGACCGATCGGGGTTCGGAGACGGCACGAGGACCGTCTGGGGCTTAGGAGACGATGCGTGGACCGATCGGGGCTCAGGAGACCGCGCGTGGATGGATCGGGGCTTAGTGAACGACGCGTGGACCGATCGGGACTCGGAGACGGCGCTTCGAACGATCGCGGCTCAGGTGACGGGGCGTGAACCGATCGGCGCTCGGAGACGGCGCGTGGACCGATCGGGGCTCAGGAAAGGGCGTGTGGAGCGGTCGGGGCTCAGGAGACGACGCGTCGGTCGATCGGGGCTCAGAAGACGACGCGTCGACCGATCGGAGCTCAGGTGACGGCGCGCGGACAGATCGGGGCTCGGAGACGGCGCGTGGAACGATCAGGGCTTAGGAGCCGACGCGTGGACCGATCGGGGCTCAGGAGACAACGCGTGGACCGATTGGGGAGCAGGAGATGGTGCGTGGACCGATCGGGGCTCGGAGAACGGCGCGTGGACCGATCGGGGCTTAGAAGACGACGCGTTGACGGTCCGGAGTTAGGAGGTGACGCGTGGACCGATGGGGGCGCAGGAGCCGGCGCGTGGACCGATCGGGGCTCAGGAAATGGCCCGTGGAGCAATCGGGGTTCAGGAAGCGGCGCCTGGACCGATCGGTGCTCGGAGACAGCGCGTGGACCAACTGGGGCTCGGAGACGGCGCGTGGATCGATCGGGGCTCAGGGGACGGCGCGTGGACCGGTCGAGGCTTAGGAGACTCGCGTGGATCTACCGGGGCTCCGGAGACGGCGCGTGAACCGATCGGGGCACGGAGACGGCGCGTCGACCGATCGGGGCTTAGAAGACGACGCATGGACCGATCAGGGCTCGGAAACGGCGCGTGGACCGATCGGGGCTCACGAGACGGCGCGTGGACCGATCGGTGATCGGAGACTGCGCGTGGACGGACCGCGGCTTAGAATGCGGCACGCGGACCGATCGGGGATCGGAGACGGCGTGTGGACGTATCGGGGCTTAGAAGACGATGCGTGGGCCGATCGGGGCTCAGGAGATGGCGCGTGGACCGACTGGGGCTCAGGAGGTTGCGCGTGGACCAATTGGGGTTCGGCGAAGGCGCGTGGACGGATTGGGGCTCAGGAGACGGCGCGCGGACCGATCGGGGCTGGGCGACGGCGCGTGGACCGATCGAGGCTCAGACACGACAAGTTTACGGATCGGGGATTAGGGGACGACGCGTGGACCGATCCGGGCTCAGGAAGCGGCGCCTGCACCGATCGGGGCTCGGAGACGGCGCGTGGAGGCATCGGGGCTTAGAAGACGACGCATGGACCGATCGGGGCTCGGAATCGGCACGTGGACCGATCGGGGCTTAGGAGACGATGCGTGTACGGATCGGGGCTCGGAAACGGTGCGTGGAACGATCGGGACTCAGGAGACGGCGGGTGAACCGATCGGCGCTCGGAGACGGCGAGTGGACCGATCGGAGCTTAGGAGACGACGCGTGGACCGATTGGGGCTTAGGAGACGGCGCGTGGACCGATCGGGGCTCAGGAAGCGGCGTCTGGACCGATCGGGGCTCAGGAAGCGGCGCCTAGACCGATCGTGGCTCGGAGACGGCGCGTGGAGGCATCGGGGCTAAGAAGACGACGCATGGACCGAGCGGGGCTCAGGAGACGGCGCGAGGAGCGATCGGGGCTCAGGAGAAGACGCGGCAATTGATCGGGGCTCAGAAATCGGCGCGTGGAGCGATCGGGGCTCAGGAAACGACGCGTGGATCGATCGGGGCTTAGGAGACGATGCGTGGACCGATCGGGGCTCGGAGACGGCGCGTGGACCGACCGGGATTTAGGAGACGGCGCGTGGACCGATCTGGGCTCGGAGACAGCACGTGGACCAATTGGGGTTCGGCGACGGCGCGTGGACCGATCCGCGCTCAGGAGACGGCGCGTGGACCGATCGGGGCTGGGAGACGGAGCGTAGAGCGATCGGGGCTCAGGAGACGGCGCGTGAACTAATCGGCGCTCGGAGACGGCGCGTGGACCGATCGGGGTTGTGGAAGCGGCGCACGGACCGATCGTGGCTCGGAGACGGCGCGTGGAGGCATCGGGCCTTTGAAGACGACGCGTGGACCGATCGGGGCTCAGGAAACGGCGTGTGGCGCGATCGGGGCTCCGGAGGCGCCGCGTGGACCGATTGGGATCAGGAGACGGCGCGTGAACCGATCGGCGCTCGGAAACGGCGCGTGGACCGATCGGGGCTCGGAGACCGCGCTTGGACCGACTGGGGCGCAGGCGGTTGCGCGTGGACCAATTGGGATTCGGCGACGGCGCGTGGACCGATCGGGGCTCGGAGACGGCGCGTTAACCGATCGGGGCTTAGGAGACGATCCGTGAACCGATCGGGGCTCGGAGACGGCGCGTGGACAGATCGGGCTCAGGGAGACGGCGCGTGGACCGATCGGGGCTTAGGAGACGACGCGTAGACCGATCGGGGCTCGGAGACGGCGCGTGGAACGATCTGGGCTCGGAGACAGCGCGTGGACCGACTGGGGCCCAGGCGGTGGCGCGTGGACCAATTGGGGTTCGGCGACGGCGCGTGGACCGATCCGCGCTCAGGAGACGGCGCGTGGACCGATCGGGGCTGGGAGACGGAGCGTAGAGCGATCGGGGCTCAGGAGACGGCGCGTGAACTAATCGGCGCGTCGGAGACGGCGCGTGGACCGATCGGGGCTGAGGAGAAGGCGCGTGGTCCGATCGGGGCTTATGAGACGGCGCGTGGCCCGATCGGGGCTCGGAGATGGCGCGTGGAATGATCGGGGCTTAGGAGATGGCGTGTGGACCGATCGGAGATCAGGAGACGACGCGTGGACCGAGAGGGCTCTGGAAGCGGCGCACGGACGGATCGTGGCTCGGAGACGACGCGTCGACCGATCGGGGCTCAGATGACGGCGCGCGGACCGATCGGGGCTCAGGAGACTCGCGTGGATCGATCGGGGCTCCGGAGACGCCGCGTGGAGCGATGGGGATCAGGAGACGGTGCGCGGACCGATCGGGGCTCGGAGACGGCGCGTGGACGGACCGCGGCTCAGAATGCGGTACGCGGACCGATCGGGGATCGGACACGGCGTGTGGACCGATCAAGGCTCGGAGACGACGCGTTTACGGATCGGGGATCAGGAGACGACGCGTGGAACGATCCGGGCTCAGGAGACGAGGCGTGGACCGATCGGGGCTCGGAGACGGTGTGTGGAACGATCGGGGCTCGGGTGACGGCGCGTGAACCGATCGGCGCTCGGAGACGGCGCGTGGATCGATCGGGGATCGGGGACGGCGCGTGGAACGATCGCGGCTCGGAGTCGACGCGTTTACGTATCGGGGATCAGGAGACGACGCGTGGAACGATCCGGGCTTAGGAGACGATGCGTGGACCGATCGGGGCTCGGAGACGGCGCGTGGACCGACCGGGGTTTAGGAGAAGGCGCGTGGACCGATCGGAGATCAGGAGTTGATGCGTGGACCAATCGGGGTTGTGGAAGCGGCGCACGGACCGATCGTGGCTCGGAGACGGCGCGTGGAGGCATCGGGCCTTTGAAGACGACGCGTGGACCGATCGGGGCTCAGGAAACGGCGTGTGGCGCGATCGGGGCTCAGGAGACGACGCGTGGATCGATCGGGGCTCAGGAGACGGCGCGCGGACCGACTGGGGCTCAGGAGACTCGCGTGGATCGATCGGGGCTCCGGAGGCGCCGCGTGGACCGATTGGGATCAGGAGACGGTGCGTGAACCGATCTCGGCTCGGAGACGGCGCGTGGAACGATCGGGGCTCAGGAGACGACGCGTGGACCGATCCGTACTCGGAGACAGCGCGTGGACCGACTGGGGCTCGGAGACGGCGCGTGGGCCGATCGTGGCTTAGGAGAACGCGCGTTGAATGATCGGGGCTCAGGAGACGGCGCGTCGACCGATCGTGGCTCGGAGACGGCGCGTGGAGGCATCGGGGTAAAGAAGACGACGCACTGACCGAGCGGGGTTCAGGAGACGGCGCGAGGAGCGATCGGGGCTCAGGAGAAGACGCGTCAATTGATCGGGGCTCAGGACACGACGCGGCGACGGATCGGGGCTTGGAGACGGTGCGTGGACCGATGGGGATCAGGAGACGGTGCGTGGACCGATCGGGGCTCGGAGACGGCGCGTGGACCGATCGGGGCTTAGGAGACGACGCGTGGACCGATCGGGGCGTAGGAGACGACGCGTGTACCTATCGGGGCTCACGAAACAGCGTGTGGGCCGATTGGGGCTCAGGAGACGGCGCGTCGACCGTTCGGGGCTCAGGAGACGGCGCGCGGACCGGCCGGGGCTCAGGAGCCTAGCGTGGATCGATCGGGGCTCCGGAGGCGGCGCGTGGACCGATTAAAGAGCAGGAGATGGTGCGTGGACCGATCGGGGCTCAGGAGACGGCGCGTGGACTGATCGGTGCTGGCAGACTGCGCGTGGACGGACCGCGGCTTAGAATGCGGCACGCGGACCGATCGGGGATCGGAGACGGCATGTGGACGTATCGGGGCTTAGAAGACGATACGTGGACCGATCGGGGCTCAGGAGATGGCGCCTGGACCGACTGGGGCTCAGGAGGTTGCGCGTGGACCAATTGGGGTTCGGCGACGGCGCGTGGACCGACCGAGGCTCAGGAGACCGCGCGTGGACCGATCGGGGCTCGGCGACTGCGCGTGGACCGATCAGGGCTCGGAGATGGCGCGTGGAACCATCGAGGCTCAGGAGGCCGCGCGTGGACCGATCCCGGCTCGGCGACGTCGCCTGGACCGATGGGGGCTCAGGAGCCGCGCGTGGACCGATCATGGCTCGGCGACGGCGCGTGGACCGATCGGGGCTTAGGTGACGATTCGTGGACCGATCGGGGCTCGGACACGGAGCGTGGACCGATCCGGGCTTAGGAGACAACGCGTGGACCGATTGGGGCTCAGGAAGCAGCGCCTGGACCGATCGTGGCTCGGGGACGGCGCGAGGAGGCATCTGGGCTTGGAAGACGACGCGTGGATCGATCGGGGCTCGGAGACGTCGCGTGAACCGACCGGCGCTCAGGAGGCCGCGCGTGGACCGATCGATGCTCAGGAGGCCACGCCTGGACCGATCGGGGCTCTGCGACGGCGCGTGGACCCATCGATGCTCGGAGACGACGCGTGTACGGATCGGGGATTCGGCGATGACGCGTGGACCGATCCGGGCTCAGGAGACGGCGCGTGGACCGATCGGGGCTCGGAGACGGCGCGTGGAACGATCGGGGCTCAGGAGACGGCGCGTGAACCGATCGGCGCTCGGAGACGGCACGTGGACCGATCGTGGCTTATGGGACGGCGCGTGAACCGATCGGAGATCAGGAGAAGACGCGTGCACCGATCGGGGCTCTGGAAGCGGCGCACGGACCGATCGTGGCTCGGAGACGGCACGTGGAGGCATCCGGGCTTTGAAGACGGCGCGTGGACGGATCGGGGCTCGGAGACGATGCGTGGACCGATCGGGGCTCGGAGACGGGGCGTGGACTGACCGGGGTTTAGGAGAAGGCGCTTGGACCGAACGGGGCTTAGGAGACGGCGCGTGGACCGATCGTGGCTCGGAGACGGCGCGTGGAACGATCGGGGCTCAGGAGACGGCGCGTCAACCGATCGGCGCTCGGAGACGGCGCGTGGACCGATCGGGGTTCAGGAGGCCGCACGTGAAGCGATCATGGCTCGGCGACGGCGCGTGGACGGATCGGCGCTCGGAGACGGCGCGTGGACCGATCGGGGCTTAGGAGACGACGCGTGGACCGATCGGGGCTCAGGAGACGGCGCGTGGACCGACCGGGTTTCAGGAGGCGACGCGTGGACCCGTCGGGGCTCGGAGACGGCGTGTGGACCGATTGGGGCTTAGGAGACGGCGCGTGGACCGATCGGGGCTCAGGAAGCGGCGCCTGGACCGATCGTGGCTCGGAGACGGCGCGTGGAGGCATCTGGGCTTACAAGACGACGCGTGGATCGATCGGGGCTCGGAGACGGCGCGTGAACCGACCAGGGCTTAGGAGACCGCGCGTGGACCGATCGGGGCTCAGGAAGCGGCGCCTGGACCGATCGTGGCTCGGAGACGGCGCGTGGAGGCATCTGGGCTTACAAGACGACGCGTGGATCGATCGGGGCTCGGAGACGGTGCGTGAACCGATCGTCGCTCGGAGACGGCACGTGGACCGATCGTGGCTTATGAGACGGCGCGTGAACCGATCGGAGATCAGGAGAAGACGCGTGCACCGATCGGGGCTCTGGAAGCGGCGCACGGACCGATCGTGGCTCGGAGACGGCACGTGGAGGCATCGGGGCTTTGAAGACGACGCGTGGACCGAACGGTGCTCAGAAAACGCCGCGTGGACCGATGGGGATCAGGAGACGGTGCGTGGACCGATCGGGGCTCAGAAAGCGGCGCCTAGACCGATCGTGGCTCGGAGACGGCGCGTGGAGGCATCGGGGCTAAGAAGACGACGCATGGACCGAGCGGGGCTCAGGAGACGGCGCGAGGAGTGATCGGGGCTCAGGAGAAGACGCGTGAATTGATCGGGGCTCAGAAATCGGCGCGTGGAGCGATCGGGGCTCAGGAGACGACGCGTGGATCGATCGCGGCTCACGAAACGACGCGTCGACCGATCGGGGCTCAGGAGACGGCGCGCGGACCGACCAGGGCTCAGGAGCCTCGCGTGGGCCGATCATGGCTCGGCGACGGCGCGTGGACGGATCGGGGCTCGGAGACGACGCGTGAACCGATCGAGGCTCAGGAGACGGCGCGTGGATCGATTGGGGCTTGGATAGGGCGCATGACGAGACCGGGGCTCAGGAGGACGCGCGTGGACCGATCGAGGCTCGGCGACGGCGCGTTAGCCGATCGGGGCTTAGGAAACGATGCGTGGACCGATCGGGGCTGAGGAGACGGCGCGTGAACCGAACGGGGCTCGGAGACGGCGCGTGGAATGATCGGAGCACAGGAGACGGCGCGTGAACCGATCGGCGCTCGGAGACCGCCCGTGGATCGATCGGGGCTTAGGAGAAGGCGCGTGGACCGATCGGGGCTTAGGAGATAATGCGTGGTCCAATCGGGGCTCGGAGACGGCGCGTGGACCGACCGGGGTAAGCAGGCCGCGCGTGGACCGATCGAGGCTTAGGAGCCGACGCGTGGACCGATCGGGGCTGAAGAGACGGCGCGTGGACCGATCGGGGCTCGGAAACGGCCCGTGGAACGATCGGAGCACAGGAGACGGCGCGTGAACCGATCGGCGCTCGGAGACGGCGCGTGGACCGATCGGGGCTCAGGAGACGACGCGTTAACAGAGCGGGGCTTAGGAGACGATGCGTGGACCGATCGGTGCTCGGAGACAGAGCGTGGGCCGACTGGGGCTGAGGAGGTTGCGCGTAGACCAATTGGGGTTCGGCGCCGGCGCGTGGACCAACCGGGGCTTAGGAGACGACGCTTCGACCGATCGGGGCTTAGAAGACGACCCGTCGACCGATCGGGGCTTAGGAGGCGGCGCGTGGACCCATCGGGGCTCGGAGACGGCGCGTTAACCGATCGGGGCTTAGGAGACGACGCGTGGGCCGGTCGGGGCTCGGAGACGGCGCGTGGACGGACCGTGGCTTAGAATGCGTCACGCGGACCGATCGGGGCTCGGATACGGCGTGTGGACATATCGGGGCTTCGGAGACGATACGTGGACCGACCGGAGCTCATTAGACCGCGCGTGGACCGATCGCGGCTCGTGCGACGGCGCGTGCACCGATCGGCGCTCGGAGACGGCGCTGACCGATCGTGGCTTAGGAGAAGGCGCGTGGAACGATCGGGGTTCAGGAGACGGCGCGTGGACCGATTGGGGCTCGGAGACGGCGCGTTAACCGATTGGGGCTTAGGAGACGATGCGTGGATCGATCGGGGCTCAGGATGCTCGCGTGGATCGATCGGGGCCCCGGAGGCGCCGCGTGGACCCATGGGTATCAGGAGACAGTGCGTGGACCCATCGGGGCTCGGAGACGGCGCGTGGACCGATCGGGGCTTAGGAGACGACGCGTGGACCGATCGGGGTGTAGGAGACGACGGGTGAACCGATCGGGGCTTAGGAGACGACGCGTGGACCGATCGGGGCTCAGGAGACGGCGCCTGCACCGATCGTGGTTGGGAGACGGCGCAAAGAGGCATCTGGGCTTAGAGGACGACGCGTGGACCGATCGGGGCTCAGGAAACGGCGCGTGGACCGACCGCGGCTCAGGAGGCCACGCCTGGACCGATCGGGGCTCGGAGACGGCGTGTGGACCGATCGGGAATGAGGAAACGGCGCGTGGAGCGATCGGGGCTCAGGAGGCGGCGCGTAGATCGATCGGGGCTCAGGAGACGACGGGTCGATGGATCGGGTCTTAGGAGCCGACGCGTGGACCGATTGGGACTCAGGAGACGGCGCGTGGACCGATCGGGGCTCGGAGACGGCGCGTGGGCTGACCGGAGCTAAACAGGCCGCGCGTGGACGCATCGGGGCTCAGGAGACGGCGCGTGGACCGATCGGGGCTCGGAGACGGCACGTTAACCGATCGGGGCTTAGGAGACGATGCGTGGACCGATCGCGGCTCGGAGACGGCGTGTGAACCGACCGGGGCTCAGGAGTCCGCGCGTGGACCGATCGAGGCTCGGCGACGGCGAGTGGACCCATCGGGGCTCGGAGACGACGCGTGTACGGATCGGGGCTTGATGACGGCGGCTTTATCGATCGCTTCTCGGAGACGGCCCGTGAATCGATCGGCGCTCGGAGACGGCGCGTGGACCGATCGGGGCTTATGAGACGTTGCGTGGACCGATCGTAGATCAGGAGAAGACGCGTGCACCGATCGGGGCTCTGGAAGCGGCGCACGGACCGATCGTGGCTCGGAGACGGCGCGTGGAGGCATCGGGGCTTTGAAGACGACGCGTGGACCGAACGGTGCTCAGAAAACGCCGCGTGGACCGATGGGGATCAGGCGCCGGTGCGTGGAGCGATCGGGGCTCGGAGACGCCGCTTGGACCGATCGGGGCTTAGGAGACGGCGCGTGGACCGATTGGGGCGTAGGAGACGGCGCGTGGACCGATCGGGGCTCAGGAAGCGGCGCCTAGACTGATCGGGGCTCGGAGGCGGCGCGTGGAGGCATCGGGGCTAAGAAGACGACGCATGGACCGAGCGGGGCTCAGGAGACGGCGCGAGGAGCGATCGGGGCTCAGGAGAAGACGCGTCAATTGATCGGGGCTCAGAAATCGGCGCGTGGAGCGATCGGGGCTCAGAAAACGGCGCGTGGAGCGATCGGGGCTCAGGAAACGACGCGTCGACCGATCGGGGCTCAGGAGACGGCGCGCGGACCGACCGGGGCTCAGGAGACGGCGCGTGAACCGATCGGCGCTCGGAGACGGCGCGTGGACTGATCGGGGCTCAGATGACGGTGCGCGGACCAATCGGGGCTCGGAGACGGCGCGTGGACCGATCGGAGCTTAGGAGACGACGGGTGGACCGATCGGGGCGTAGGACGCGACGCGTGTACCTATCGGGGCTCACGAGACAGCGTGTGGACCGATTGGGGCTCAGGAGACGGCGCCTGGACCGATCGGCGCTCGGAGACAGCGCGTGGACCGATCGGGGCTTAGGAGACGGCGCGTGGACCGATCGGAGATGAGGAGACGATGCGTGGACCGATAGGGCTCTGGAAACGGCGCACGGACCGATCGTGGATCAGCGACGGCCTGTGGACCGATTGGGGCTCAGGAGGCCGCGCGTGGACCGATCATGGCTCGGCGACGGCGCGTGGACCGATCGGGGCTCGGAGACAGCGCGTGGACCGACTGGGACTCAGGCGGTTGCGCGTGGACCAAATGGGGTTCGGCGACGGCGCGTGGACCGCTCGGCGCTCGGAGACGTCGCGTTAACCGATCGGGGCTTAGGAGACGATGCGTGAACCGATCGGGGCTCGGAGACGGCGCGGGGACCGATCGGGGCTTAGGAGACAACGCGTGGACCGATGGGGGCTCGGAGACGGCGCGTGTACCTATCGGAGCTCACGAGACAGCGTGTGGACCGATTGGGGCTCAGGAGACGGCGCGTGGACCGATCGGGGCTCAGGAGACGGCGCGTGGACCGATCGGGGCTCGGAGACGGCGCGTGGAACGATCGGAGCTCAGGAGACGGGGCGTGAAATGATCGGCGCTCTGAGACGGCGCGTGGACCGATCGGTGCTCGGAGACGACGCGGGGACCGATCGGAGCTGAGGAGACGGCGCGTGGACCGATCGGGGCTCAGGAGACGGCGCGTGGACCGATTGGGGCTCGGGAGACTGCGCGTGGATGGATCGGGGCTTAGGGAACGACGCGTGGAACGATCGGGGCTCAGGAGACGGCGCGTGGACCGATCGGGGCTCACGAGACGGCGCGTCGACCGATCGGGGCTCAGGAGACGGCGCGTGGACCGATCGGAGCGCAGAAGGCGGCGCGTGGACCGACCGGGGCTCAGGAGTCTCGCGTGGATCGATCGGGGCTCAGGAGGCGACGCGTGGACCCATCGCGGCTCGGAGACGGCGTTTGGACGTATCGGGGCTTAGGAGACGACGCGTGGACTGATCGGGGGTCAGGAGAAGACGCGTGGACCGATCGGGGCTTAGGAGAGGACCCGTCGACCTATCGGGGCTCAGGAAACGACGCGTGGATCGATCGAGGTGTAGCAGAGGACTTAGGAGACGACGCGTGGACCGATCGGGGCTGAAAAGACGGCGCGTGGACCGATTGGGGCTCAGGAGACGGCGCGTGGACCGATTGGGGCTCGGGAGACTGCGCGTGGATGGATCGGGGCTTCGGGAACGACGCGTGGACCGATCGAGGTTCAGGAGACGGCGCGTGGACCGATCGGGGCCCGGAGACGGCGCGTGGAACGATCGGGGCTTAGGAGGCCGCGCGTGGACCGATCGGGACTCAGGAGACGGCGTGTGGGCCGATCGGGGCTCAGGAGGCGGCGCGTGGACCGATTGGGGCTCAGGAGACGGCGCGTGGACCGATCGGGGCTCGGCGACGGCGCGTGGACCGATCGAGGCTCGGAGACGACGCGTGTACGGATCGGGGATTTGAAGACGACGCGTGAACCGATCGTGGCTCAGGAAACGGCGTGTGGAGCGATCGGGGCTCAGGAGACGACGCGTGGACCGATTAGGGCTCAGGAGACGGTGCGCGGACCGACCGGGGCTCAGGAGACTCGCGTGGATCGATCGGGGCTCCGGAGGCGCCGCGTGGACCGATGGGGATGAGGAGACGGTGCGTGGACCGATCGGGGCTCGGAGACGGCGCGTGGACCGATCGGGGCTTAGGAGACGACGCGTGGACCGATCGGGGCTTAGGAGACGACGCGTGGACCGATCGGGGCTCAGGAGCCTAGCGTGGATCGATCGGGGCTCCGGAGGCGGCGCGTGGACCGATTGGAGAGCAGGAGATGGTGCGTGGACCGATCGGGGCCCGGAGACGGCGCGTGGACCGATCGGGGCTTAGGAGACGACGCGTGGACCGATTGGGGCTCAGGAGGCCGCGCGTGGACCGATCGCGGCTCGACGCCGCGCGTGGACGGATCAGGGCTTAGGAGACGACGCGTGGATCGAGCGGGGCTCGGACACGGCGCGTGGACCGACCGGAGCTCAGGAGATTCGCGTGGATCGATCGGGGCTCCGTAGGCGGCGAGTGGACCGATTGGGGCTTAGGAGACGACGCGTGGACCGATCGGGACTCAGGAGACGGAGCGTGGCCCGATTGGGGCTCGGATACGGCGCGTGAACCGACCAGGGCTCAGGAGGCCGCGCGAGAACCGATCGCGGCTTGGCGACGGCGCGTGGACCGATCGGGGCTCAGGAGGCCGCGCGTGGGCCGATCATGGCTCGGCAACGGCGCGTAGACCGATCGGGGCTCGGAGACGACGCGTGGACCGATCAGGGCTCGGAGACAGCGCGTGGACCGATTGGGGCTCGGATGCGGCGCGTGAATCAATCGGGGCTCAGGAGGCCGCGCGTGGACCGATTGCGGCTCGGCGACGGCGCGTGGACCGATCGGCGCTCGGAGACAGCGCGTTAACCGATCGGGGTTTAGGAAACGATGCATGGACCGATCGGGGCTTGGAGACGGCGCGTGGACCGATCGGGGCTCAGGAGACGACGCGTGGACCGATCCGGGCTCGGAGATGGCGCGTGGAATGATCGGGGCTCAGGAGACGGCGCGTGAACCGATCGGCGCTCGGAGACAGCGCGTGGACCGATCGGGGCTTAGGAGACGGCGCGTGGACCGATCGGAGATCAGGAGACGATGCGTGGTCCGATAGGGCTCTGGAAGCGGCGCACGGACCGATCGTGGATCGGCGACGGCGCGTGGACCGATCGGGGCTCAGGAGACCGCGCGTGGACCGATCATAGCTCGGCAACTGCGCGTGGACCGATCGGCGCTCGGAGACAGCGCGTGGACCGACTGGGGCTCAGGCGGTTGCGCGTGGACCAATTCGGGTCCGGCGACGGCGCGTGGACCGCTCGGCGCTCGGAGGAGGCGCGTGGACCGATCGGGGCTTAGGAGACAACGCGTGGACCGATCGGCGCTCGGAGACGGTGCGTGGATCGATCGGGGCTTAGGAGACGGCGCGTCGACCGATCGGAGATCAGCAGAGGACGCCTGGACTGATAGGGCTCTGGAAGCGGCGCACGGACCGATCGTGGCTCGGAGACGGCGCGTGGAGGCATCGGGGCTTTGAAGACGACGCGTGGACAGAACGGTGCTCAGAAAACGGCGCGTGGAGCGATCGGGGCTCAGGAAACGACGCGTTGACCGATCGGGGCTCAGGAGACGGCGCGCGGACCGACCGGGGCTCAGGAGACGGCGCGTGAACCGATCGGCGCTCGGAGACGGCGCGTGGACCGATCGGGGGTTAGGAGACGGCGCGTGGACCGATCGCGGCTCGGAGACGGCGCGTGGAACGATCGGGGCTCAGGAGACGACGCGTGGACCGATCGGGCGTAGGAGACGACGCGTGTACCTATCGGGGCTCACGACACAGCGTGTGGACCGATTGGGGCTCAGGAGACGCCGCGTGGACCGATCGGGGCTCAGGAGGCCGCGCGTGGACCGATCGGGGCTCGGAGACGGTGCGTGGACCGATTGGGCCTCGGATACGGTGCGTGAAGCAACCGGGGCTCAGGAGGCCGCGCGTGGACCGATCGCGGCTCGTGCGACCGCGCGTGCACCGATCGGCGCTCGGAGACGGCGCTGACCGATCGTGGCTTAGGAGAAGGCGCGTGGAACGATCGGGGTTCAGGAGACGGGGCGTGAACCGATTGGGGCTCGGAGACGGCGCGTTAACCGATTGGGGCTTAGGAGACGATGCGTGGGTCGATCGGGGCTCAGGATCCTCGCGTGGATCGATCGGGGCTCCGGAGGCGCCGCGTGGACCCTTGGGGATCAGGAGACAGTGCGTGGACCAATTGGGGCTCGGAGACGGCGCGTGGACCGATCGGGGCTTAGGAGACGACGCGTGGACCGTTCGGGGCTCGGAGACGACGTGTGAACCGATCGGGGCTCAGGAGACGGCGCGTGGACTGATCGGTGCTCGCAGACTGCGCGTGGACGGACCGCGGCTTAGAATGCGGCACGCGGACCGATCGGGGATCGGAGACGGCGCGTGGAACCATCGGGGCTCGAAGACGGCGCGTTAACCGATCGGGGCGTAGGAGACGATGCGTGGACTGATCGGGGCTCGGAGACGGCGCGTGGACCGATCGGGGCTTAGGAGACGACGCGTGGACCGATCGGGGCTTATAAGACGACGCGTGGACCGATCGGGGCTTAGGTGACGATTCGTGAACCGATCGGGGCTCGGAGACAGAGCGTGGACCGATCCGGGCTTAGGAGACAACGCGTGGACCGATCGGGGCTCGGAGATGGGGCGTAGAATGATCGGGGCTCAGGAGACGGCGCGTGAAATGATTGGCGCTCTGGGACGGCGCGTAGACCGATTTGGGCTTACGAGACGGCGCGTGGACCGATCGGGGCTCAGGAAGCGGCGCCTGGACCGATCGTGCCTCGGAGACGGCTCGTCGAGGCATCGGGGCTAAGAAGACGACGCATGGATCGAGCGGGGCTCAGGAGACGGAGCGAGGAGCGATCGGGGCTCGGAGACGGCGCGTGGAGGCATCGGGGCTTTGAAGACGGCGCGTGGACTGATCGGGGCTCGGGAAGCGGCGCCTGAACCGATCTGGCTCGGAGACGGCGCGTGGAGGCATCGGGGTTTAGAAGACGACGTATGGACCGATCGGGGCTCAAGAAACGGCGCGTGGACCGATTGGAGCTCGGAGACAACGCGTGGACCGACTGGGGCTCAGGCGGTTGCGCGTGTACCAATTGGGGTTCGGCGACGGCGCGTGGACCAATCGCGGCTCGGAGACGGCGCGTTAACCGATCGGGGCTTAGGAGGCTGCGCGTGGACCGATCGAGGCTCGGCGACGGCGCGTGGACCGATCGGGGCTCGGCGACGGCGCGTGGACCGATCGGGGTTCGGGGACGACGCGTGTACAGATCAGGGCTTCGTGACGGCGCGTTTACCGATAGCAGCTCGGAGACGGCCCGTGGACGGATCGCGGCTTAGGAGACGGCGCGTGGACCGATCGGAGCTCAGGAGACGGTGCGTGGACCGGTCGGGGCTTAGGAGACGACGCGTGAACCGATCGAGGCTCGGAGACGACGCGTGTGCGGATCGGGGATCAGGAACCGGTCCGTGGAGCGATCGGGGCTTAGGAGACGGCACGTGGACTGATCGGGGCTCAGATGACGGTGCGCGGACCGACCGGGGCTCAGGAGACTCGCGTGGATCGATCGGGGCTCCGGAGACGCCGCGTGGAGCGATGGGGATCAGGAGACGGTGCGCGGACCGATCGGGGCGTAGGACGCGACGCGTGTACCTATCGGGGCTCACGAGACAGCGTGTGGACCAATTGGGGCTCAGGAGACGGCGCCTGGACCGATCGGCGCTCGGAGACAGCGCGTGGACCGATCGGGGCTTAGGAGACGGCGCGTGGACCGATCGGAGATGAGGAGACGATGCGTGGACCGATAGGGCTCTGGAAACGGCGCACGGACCGATCGTGGATCGGCGACGGCCTGTGGACCGATTGGGGCTCAGGAGGCCGCGCGTGGACCGATCATGGCTCGGCGACGGCGCGTGGACCGATCGGGGCTCGGAGACAGCGCGTGGACCGACTGGGACTCAGGCGGGTGCGCGTGGACCAAATGGGGTTCGGCGACGGCGCGTGGACCGCTCGGCGCTCGGAGACGGCGCGTTAACCGATCGGGGCTTAGGAGACGATGCGTGAACCGATCGGGGCTCGGAGACGGCGCGTGGACCGATCGGGGCTTAGGAGACAACGCGTGGACCGATGGGGGCTCGGAGACGGCGCGTGTACCTATCGGAGCTCACGAGACAGCGTGTGGACCGATTGGGGCTCAGGAGACGGCGCGTGGACCGATCGGGGCTCGGCGACGGCGCGTGGACCGATCGAGGCTCGGAGACGACGCGTGTATGGATCGGGGATTTGAAGACGACGCGTGAACCGATCGTGGCTCAGGAAACGGCGTGTGGAGCGATCGGGGCTCAGGAGACGACGCGTGGACCGATTAGGGCTCAGGAGACGGTGCGCGGACCGACCGGGGCTCAGGAGACTCGCGTGGATCGATCGGGGCTCCGGAGGCGCCGCGTGGACCGATGGGGATGAGGAGACGGTGCGTGGACCGATCGGGGCTCGGAGACGGCGCGTGGACCGATCGGGGCTTAGGAGACGACGCGTGGACCGATCGGGGCTTAGGAGACGACGCGTGGACCGATCGGGGCTCAGGAGCCTAGCGTGGATCGATCGGGGCTCCGGAGGCGGCGCGTGGACCGATTGGAGAGCAGGAGATGGTGCGTGGACCGATCGGGGCCCGGAGACGGCGCGTGGACCGATCGGGGCTTAGGAGACGACGCGTGGACCGATTGGGGCTCAGGAGGCCGCGCGTGGACCGATCGCGGCTCGACGCCGCGCATGGACGGATCAGGGCTTAGGAGACGACGCGTGGATCGAGCGGGGCTCGGACACGGCGCGTGGACCGACCGGAGCTCAGGAGATTCGCGTGGATCGATCGGGGCTCCGTAGGCGGCGAGTGGACCGATTGGGGCTTAGGAGACGACGCGTGGACCGATCGGGACTCAGGAGACGGAGCGTGGCCCGATTGGGGCTCGGATACGGCGCGTGAACCGACCAGGGCTCAGGAGGCCGCGCGAGAACCGATCGCGGCTTGGCGACGGCGCGTGGACCGATCGGGGCTCAGGAGGCCGCGCGTGGGCCGATCATGGCTCGGCAACGGCGCGTAGACCGATCGGGGCTCGGAGACGACGCGTGGACCGATCAGGGCTCGGAGACAGCGCGTGGACCGATTGGGGCTCGGATGCGGCGCGTGAATCAATCGGGGCTCAGGAGGCCGCGCGTGGACCGATTGCGGCTCGGCGACGGCGCGTGGACCGATCGGCGCTCGGAGACAGCGTGTTAACCGATCGGGGTTTAGGAAACGATGCATGGACCGATCGGGGCTTGGAGACGGCGCGTGGACCGATCGGGGCTCAGGAGACGGCGCGTGGACCGATCGGGGCTCAGGAGACCGCGCGTGGACCGATCATAGCTCGGCAACTGCGCGTGGACCGATCGGCGCTCGGAGACAGCGCGTGGACCGACTGGGGCTCAGGCGGTTGCGCGTGGACCAATTCGGGTCCGGCGACGGCGCGTGGACCGCTCGGCGCTCGGAGGAGGCGCGTGGACCGATCGGGGCTTAGGAGACAACGCGTGGACCGATCGGCGCTCGGAGACGGTGCGTGGATCGATCGGGGCTTAGGAGACGGCGCGTCGACCGATCGGAGATCAGCAGAGGACGCCTGGACTGATAGGGCTCTGGAAGCGGCGCACGGACCGATCGTGGCTCGGAGACGGCGCGTGGACCGATCGGGGCTCAGGAGACGGCGCGTAGACCGATCGGGGCTTCGGAGACGGTACGTGGACCGATCGAGGCTCGGAGACGGCGCGTGGACCGATCGGGACTCGGCGACGACACGTGGACTGATCGAGGCTCGGAGACGACGCGTGTATGGATCGGGTATTAGGGGACGACGCTTGGAACGATTGGGGCTCAGGAGACGGCGCGTGAACCGATCGGGGCTCAGGAAAGGGCGTGTGGAGCGGTCGGGGCTCAGGACACGACGCGTGGATCGATCGGGGCTCTGGAGACGACGCGTCGACCGATCGGGGCTCAGGAGGCGGCGCGTGGAGCGATCGGGGCTCAGGAGACGGCGCGTGAACCAATCGGCGCTCCGAGACGGCGCGTGGACCGATCGGGGATGAGGAGAAGGCGCGTGGACCGATCGGGGCTTAGGAGACGGCGCGTGGACCGATCGGGGCTCGGAGACGGGGCGTGGAACGATCGGGGCTCAGGTGACGGCGCGTGGACCGATCGAGGCTCGGAGACGCCGCTTGGACCGATCGGGGCTTAGGAGACGGCGCGTGGACCGATTGGGGCTTAGGAGACGGCGCGTGGACCGATCGGGGCTCAGGAAGCGGCGCCTGGACCGATCGGGGCTCAGGAAGTGGCGCCTAGATGGATCGTGGCTCGGAGACGGCGCGTGGAGGCATGGGGGCTAAGAAGACGACGCATGGACCGAGCGGGGCTAAGGAGACGGCGCGAGGAGCGATCGGGGCTCAGGAGAAGACGCGTCAATTGATCGGGGCTAAGAAATCGGCGCGTGGAGCGATCGGGGCTCAGGAGACGACGCGTGGATCGATCGCGGCTCAGGAAACGACGCGTCGACCGATCGGGGCTCAGGAGACGGCGCGCGGACCGACCGGGGCTCAGGAGGATACGCCTGGACCGATCGGGGCTCGGCGACAGCGCGTGGACCGATCGAGGCTCGGAGACGACGCGTGTACGGATCGGGGATTCGGGGACGACGCGTGGAACGATCCGGGCTCAGGAGACGGCGCGTGGACCGATCGAGGCTCGGAGACGGCGCGTGGAACGATCGGGGCTCAGGTGACGGCGCGTGAACCGATCGGCGCTCGGAGACGGCGCGTGGACCAATCGGGGCTTAGGAGACGATGCGTGGACCGATCGGGGATCGGAGACGGCACGTCAACCAATCGGGGCTCAGGAGACGATCCGTGAACCGATCGCGGCTCGGAGACGGCGCGTGGACAGATCGGGGCTCAGGAGACCGCGCGTGGACCGATCGGGGCTCGGCGACTGCGCGTGGACGTATCGGGGCTCAGGAGGCGCCGCGTGGACCGATCGGAGCTCGGAAACGGCGCGTGGAACGATCGGGGCTCAGGAGACGGTGCGTGAACCGATCGGGGCTTAGGAGAAGGCGCGTGGACCGATCGGGGCTTAGGAGACGGCGCGTGGACCAATCGGGGCTCGGAGATGGCGCGTGGAACGATCGGGGCTCAGGAGACGGCGCGTGAACCGATTGGCGCTCGGAGACGGCGCGTGGACCGATCGGGGCTTAGGAGACGGCGCGTGGACCGATCGGGGCTCGGAGACATCGCGTGGAATGATCGGGGCTCAGGAGACGGCGCGTGAACCGATCGGGGTTTGGAGACGGCACGAGGACCGTCTGGGGCTTAGGAGACGATGCGTGGACCGATCGGGGCTCAGGAGACTGCGCGTGGATGGATCGGGGCTTAGGGAACGACGCGTGGATCGATCGGGGCTCAGGAGACGGCGCGTAGACCGATCGGGGCTCGGAAACGACACGTTAACCGAGCGGGACTTAGGAGACGATACGTGGACCGATCGGGGCTCGGAGACAGCGCGTGTACCGACTGGGGCTTAGCAGGTTGCGTGTGGACCAATTGGGGTTCGGCGACGGCGCGTGGACCGACCGGGGCTCAGGAGACGGCGCGTGGATGGACCGTGGCTTAGAATGCGGCATGCGGACCGATCGGGGCTCGGAGACGGCGTGTGGAGCAATCGGGGCTCGGAGACGGCGCGTTAACCGATCGGGGCTTAGGAGACGATGCGTGGACCGATCGGGCCTCGGAGACGGCGCGTGGAACGATCGGAGCAAAGGAGACGGCGCGTGAACAGATCGGCGCTCGGAGACGGCGCGGGGATCGATCGGGGCTTAGGAGACGGCGCGTGGACCGATTGGGGCTTAGGAGACGGCGCGAGGCCCGATCGGGGATCAGGAAGCGACGCATAGACCGATCGTGGCTCGGAGACGGCGCGTGGAGGCATCGGGGCTAAGAAGACGGCGCAGGGACCGAGCGGGGCTCAGGAGACGGCGCGAGGAGCGATCGGGGCTCGGGAGACGGCTCGTGGACCGATCGGGGCTCGGCCATGGCGCGTGGACCGATCGGCGCTCGGCGATGGCACGTGGACCGATCAGGGCTCGGAGACGACGCGTGTACGGATCGAGGTTTGGAGACGGCGCGTGAACCGATCGGAGCTCGGACACGGCCCGTGGACGGATCAGGGCTTAGGAGACGGCGCGTGGACTAATTGGGGCTCAGGAGACGACGCGTCGACCGATCGGGGCTCAGGAGACGGCGCGCGGACCGACCGGGGCTCAGGAGGATACGCCTGGACCGATCGGGGCTCGGAGACGCCGCTTGGACCGATCGGGGCTTAGGAGACGGCGCGTGGACCGATTGGGGCTTAGGAGACGGCGCGTGGACCGATCGGGGCTCAGGAAGCGGCGCCTGGACCGATCGGGGCTCAGGAAGTGGCGCCTAGACCGATCGTGGCTCGGAGACGGCGCGTGGAGGCATCGGGGCTAAGAAGACGACGCATGGACCGAGCGGGGCTCAGGAGACGGCGCGAGGAGCGATCGGGGCTCAGGAGAAGACGCGTCAATTGATCGGGGCTAAGAAATCGGCGCGTGGAGCGATCGGGGCTCAGGAGACGACGCGTGGATCGATCGCGGCTCAGGAAACGACGCGTCGACCGATCGGGGCTCAGGAGACGGCGCGCAGATCGACCGGGGCTCAGGAGCCTCGCGTGCGCCGATCATGGCTCGGCGACGGCGCGTGGACGGATCGGGGCTCAGGAGGCGGCGCGTGGACCGATTGGGAGTCAGGAGACGGCGCGTGGACCGATTGGGGCTCGGATACGGCGCGTGAACCGACCGGGGGTCAGGAGGCCGCGCGTGGACCGATCGAGGCTCGGCGACGGCGCGTGGGCCGATCGGGGCTCGGCGACTGCGTGTGGACGTATCGGGGTTCAGGAGACGGCGCGTGGACCGATCGGGGCTCGGAGACGGCACGTGGACCGATCAGGGCTTTGGAGACGACGCGTGGACCGATCGGGGCTCAGGAGACGGCGCGTGGACCGATCGGGGCTCAGGAGACGGCGCGTGAACCGATGGGCGCTCGGAGACGGCGCGTGGACCGATCGGGGCTCAGGAGCCTCGCGTGGACCGATCGCGGCTCGGTGACGGCGCGTGGACCGATCGGGGCTCAGGAGGCCGCGCGTGGACCGATCGCGGCTTGGCGGCGGCGCGTGGACCGATCGGGGCTCAGGAGGCCGCGCGTGGACCGATCATGGCTCGGCAACGGCGCGTGGACCGATCGGCACTCGGAGACAGCGCGTGGATCGATCGGGGCTTAGGAGACGGCGCGTGGACCGATCGGAGATGAGGAGACGATGCGTGGACCGATAGGGCTCTGGAAGCGGCGCACGGACCGATCGTGGATCGGCGACGGCGCGTGGACCGATCGGGGCTCAGGAGACCGCGCGTGGACCGATCATAGCTCGGCAACGGCGCGTGGACCGACCGGGGCTCGGAGACAGCGCGTGGACCGACTAGGGCTCAGGCGGTTGCGCGTGGACCAATTCGGGTTCGGCGACGGAACGTGGACCGCTCGGCGCTCGGAGACGGCGCGTGGACCGATCGGGGCTTAGGAGACAACGCGCGGACCGACCGGGGCTCGGAGACAGCGCGTGGAATGATCGGGGCTCAGGAGACGGCGCGTGAACCGATCGGCGCTCGGAGACAGTGCGTGGACCGATCGGGGCTTAGGAGACGGCGCGTCGGCCGATCGGAGATCAGGAGACGACGCGTGGATTGATAGTGCTCTGGAAGCGGCGCACGGACCGATCGTGGCTCGCAGACGGCGCGTGGAGGCATCGGGGCTTTGAAGACGACGCGTGGACCGAACGGTGCTCAGAAAACGGCGCGTGGACCGACCGCGGCTCAGGAGGCCACGCCTGGACCGATCGGGGCTCGGCGACGGCGCGTGGAGCGATGGGGATCAGGAGACGGTGCGCGGACCGATCGGGGCTCGCAGACGGCGCGTGGACGGACCGCGGCTCAGAATGCGGTACGCGGACCGATCGGGGATCGGACACGGCGTGTGGACCGATCCAGGCTCGGAGACGACGCGTTTACGGATCAGGGATCAGGAGCCGACGCGTGGAACGATCCGGGCTCAGGAGACGAAGCGTGGACCGATCGGGGCTCGGAGACGGCGTGTGGAACGATCGGGGCTCAGGTGACGGCGCATGAACCAATCGGCGCTCGGAGACGGCGCGTGGATCAATCGGGGATCGGGGACGGCGCGTGGAACGATCGCGGCTCGGAGTCGACGCGTTAGCCGATCGGGGCTTAGGAGACGATGCGTGGACCGATCGGGGCTCGGAGACGGCGCGTGGACCGACGGGGGTTTAGGAGAAGGCACTTGGACCGAACGGGGCTTAGGAGACGGCGCGTGGACCGATCGGGGCTCGGAGACGGCGCGTGGAACGATCGGGGCTTAGGAGACGGCGCGTGGACCGATCGGAGATCAGGAGTTGACGCGTGGACCGATCGGGGTTGTGGAAGCGGCGCACGGACCGATCGTAGCTCGGAGACGGCGCGTGGAGGCATCGGGGCTTTGAAGACGACGCGTGGATCGATCGGGGCTAGGAGACGACGCGTAGACCGATCGGTGCTCGGAGACAGAGCGTGGACCGACTGGGGCTCGGAGACGGAGCGTGGACCGATCGTTGCTTAGGAGAAGGCGCGTTGAATGATCGGGGCTCAGGAGACGGCGCGTGGGCCGATCGTGGCTCGGAGACGGCGCGTGGACCGATCGGGGCTTAGGAGACGACGCGTGGACCGATCGGGGCTCAGGAGACGGCGCGTGGACCGATCGGGACTCAGGAGACGGCGCGTGAATCGATTGGGGCGTGGATACGGCGCGTGGAACGATCGGGTCTCAGGAGACGGCGCGTTAAATGATCGGCGCTCGGAGACGCCGCGTGGACCGATTGGGGCTTAGGAGACGGCGCGTGGACCGATCGGGGCGAAGGAAGCGGCGCCTGGACCCATCGTGGCTCGGAGACGGCGCGTAGAGGCATCCGTGCTAAGAAGACGACGCATTGACCGAGCGGGGTTCAGGAGACGGCGCGAGGAGCGATCGGGGCTCAGGAGAAGACACGTCAATTGATCGGGGCTCCGGAGACGACGCCTCGACGGAGTGGGGCTCAGGAGGCGGCACGAGAAGCGATCGGGGCTCAGGAGAAGACGCGTCAATTGATCGGGGCTCAGGAGACGACGCGTCGACGAATCGGGGCTTAGGAGACGACGCGTGGACCGATCGGGGCTCAGGAGACGGCGCGTCGACCGACCGGAGCTCAGGAGAATCGTGTGGATCGATCGGGGCTCCGTAGGCGGCGCGTGGACCGACCGGGGCTCAGGAGGCCGCGCGAGAACCGATCGCGGCTCGGCGACGGCGCGTGGACCGATCGGGGCTCAGGAGGCCGCGCGTGGACCGATCATGGCTCGGCGACGGTGCGTAGACCGATCGGGGCTCGGACACGACGCGTGGACCGATCAGGGCTCGGAGACAGCGCGTGGACCGATTGGGGCTCGGATACGGCGCGTGAACCAATCGGGGCTCAGGAGGCCGCGCGTGGACCGATCGCGGCTCGGCGACCGCCCGTGGACCGATCGGGTCTCAGGAGGCCGCGCGTGGACAGATCATGACTCGGCCACGGCGCGTGGACCGATCGGGGCCCGGAGACGACGCGTGGACCGATCGGGGCTCGGAGACGACGCGTGGACCGATCGGGGCTCGGAGACAGCGCGTGGACGGACTGTGGCTCAGGCGGTTTCGCGTGGACCAATTGGTGTTCGGCGACGGCGCGTGGCCCGATCGGGGCTTAGGAGACGGCGCGTGCACCGATCGAGGCCCGGAGACGGGTCGTGGACAGATTGGGGATTAGGAGACGGCGCGTGGACCGATCGGGGCTTAGGAGACGGCGCGTGGATCGATCGGGGCTCAGGAGACGACGCATCGACCGTTCGGGGCTCAGGAGACGGCGCGCGGACCGGCCGGGGCTCAGGAGCCTAGCGTGGATCGATCAGGGCTCCGGAGGCGGCGCGTGGACCGATTGGAGAGCAGGAGATGGTGCGTGGACCGATCGGGGCCCGGAGACGGCGCGTGGACAGATCGGGGCTTAGGAGACGACGCGTGGAGGCATCGGGGCTAAGAAGACGACGCATGGACCGAGCGGGGCTCACGAGACGGCGCGAGGAGTGATCGGGGCTCTGGAGAAGACGCGTCAATTGATCGGGGCTCAGGAGACGACGCGGCGACGGATCGGGGCATAGGAGACGACGCGTGGACCGATTGGGGCTTAGGAGACGACGTGTGGACCGATCGGGGCTTAGGAGACGGCACGAGATTCGATCGGTGCCCAGGAGACGGCGCGTGAACCGGTCGGGGCTTAGGAGACGACGCGTCGGCCGATCGGGGCTCAGGACAAGGGGTGTGGACCGTTCGGAGCTCAGGAGACGGCGCGTGGACCGATCGGGGTTCGGCGATGGCGCGTGGACCGATCGGGGCTCGGAGACGACGCGTGTACGGATCGAGGCTTCGAGACGGCGCGTGGACCGATCGGAGCTCGGAGACGGCCCGTGGGCAGATCGGGGCTTAGGAGACGGCGCGTGGACTAATTGGGGCTTAGGAGAACATACGTGGACCGATCGGGGGTCGGAGACAGCGCGTTTACCGACTGGGGCACGAGAGGTTGCGCGTGGACCAATTGGGGTTCGCAGCGGCGTGTGGACCGACCGGAGCTCAGTAGACGGCGCGTGGACCGATCGGGGCTCGGCGACTGCGCGTGGATGGATCGGGGCTCAGGAGACAGCGCGTGGACCGATCGGGGTTCACGAAGCGGCGCCTGCACCGATCGTGGCTCGGAGACGGCGGGTGGAGGCATCGGCGCTTAGAAGACGACGCATGGACCGATCGGGGCTCGGAAACGGCGCATGGACCGATCGGAGCTGGAAGACGACGCGTGGAGCGGTCGGGGCTCACGAGAAGACGCGTGGATCGATCGGGGCTCAGGAGACGACACGTCGACGGATCGGGGCTTAGGAGACGACGCGTGGACCAATCGGGGCTTAGGAGCCGACGCGTGGACCGATCCGGGCTCAGGAGACGGCGCGTGGACCGATCGGGGCTCGAGGACGGCGCGTGGAACGATCCGGGCTTAGGAGACGGCGCGTGGTCTGATCGGGGTTCAGGAAACGACGCGTCGACCGATCGGGGCTCAGGAGACGGCTCGCGGACCGACCGGGGCTCAGGAGCCTCGCGTGGGCCGATCATGGCTCGACGACGGCGCGTGGACCGATCGGGGCTCGGAGACGACGCGTGGACCGATGGGGGCTTAGGAGACGACGTGTGGATCGATCGGGGCTTAGGAGACGGCACGAGATTCGATCGGTGCACAGGAGACGGCGCGTGAACCGGTCGGGGCTTAGGAGACGACGCGTCGGCCGATCGGGGCTCAGGACAAGGGGTGTGGGCCGTTCGGAGCTCAGGAGACAGCGCGTGGACCGATCGGGGTTCACGAAGCGGCGCCTGCACCGATCGTGGCTCGGAGACGGCGGGTGGAGGCATCGGCGCTTAGAAGACGACGCATGGACCGATCGGGGCTCGGAAACGGCGCATGGACCGATCGGAGCTGGAAGACGACGCGTGGAGCGGTCGGGGCTCAGGAGAAGACGCGTGGATCGATCGGGGCTCAGGAGATGACACGTCGACGGATCGGGGCTTAGGAGACGACGCGTGGACCGATCGGGGCTTAGGAGACGACGCGTGGACCGATCGGGGCGTAGGACACGACGCGTGTACCTATCGGGGCTCACGAGACAGCGTGTGGACCGATTGGGGCTCAGGAGACGGCGCGTGGACCGATCGGGGCTCGGAGACGGCGCGTGGAACGATCGGAGCTCAGGAGACGGGGCGTGAAATGATCGGCGCTTAGGAGACGACGCGTGGAACGATCGGGTCTCAGGAGACGGCGCGTTAAATGATCGGCGCTCGGAGGCGCCGTGTGGACCGATTGGGGCTTAGGAGACGGCGCGTGAACCGATCGGGGCGCAGGAAGCGGCGCCTGGACCCATCGTGGCTCGGAGACGACGCGTGGAGGCATCCGTGCTAAGAAGACGACGCATTGACCGAGCGGGGTTCAGGAGACGGCGCGAGGAGCGATCGGGGCTCAGGAGAAGACACGTCAATTGATCGGGGCTCCGGAGACGACGCCTCGACGGAGTGGGGCTCAGGAGGCGGCACGAGAAGCGATCGGGGCTCAGGAGAAGACGCGTCAATTGATCGGGGCTCAGGAGACGACGCGTCGATGAATCGGGGCTTAGGAGACGGCGCGTGGACCGATCGGGGCTCAGGAGACGGCGCGTCGACCGACCGGAGCTCATGAGATTCGCGTGGATCGATCGGGGCTCCGTAGGCGGCGCGTGGACCGACCGGGGCTCAGGAGGCCGCGCGAGAGCCGATCGCGGCTTGGCGACGGCGCGTAGACCGATCGGGGCTCGGAGACGACGCGTGGACCGATCAGGGCTCGGAGACAGCGCGTGGACCGATTGGGGCTCGGATACGGCGCGTGAACCAATCGGGGCTCAGGAGGCCGCGCGTGGACCGATCGGGGCTCGGCGACGGCGCGTGGACCGATCGGGTCTCAGAAGGCCGGGCGTGGACAGATCATGACTCGGCGACGGCGCGTGGACCGATCGGGGCTCGGAGACGACGCGTGGACCGATCGGGGCTCGGAGACAGCGCGTGGACCGACTGGGGCTCAGGCGGTTTCGCGTGGACCAATTGGGGTTCGGCGACGGCGCGTGGACCGATCGGGGCTCAGAAGACGGCGCGTGGACCGATCGGGGCTCAGGTGACGGGGCGTGCACCGATCGGGGCCCGGAGACGGGTCGTGGACAGATTGGGGCTTAGGAGACGGCGCGTGGACCGATCGGGGCTGGGAGACGGCACGTGGACCGTTCGGGGCTCGGAGACAGCGCGTGGACCGACTGGGGCTCAGGCGGTTTCGCGTGGACCAATTGGGGTTCGGCGACGGCGCGTGGACCGATCGGGGCTCAGAAGACGGCGCGTGGACCGATCGGGGCGCAGGAGACGGGGCGTGGACCGATCGGGGCTTAGGAGACGGCGCGTGCACCGATCGGGGCCCGGAGACGGGTCGTGGACAGATTGGGACTTAGGAGACGGCGCGTGGACCGAACGGGGCTTAGGAGACGACGCGTGGACCGATCGGGGCTCGGGAGACGGCGCGTGGACCGATCGGGGCTCAGGAGACGGCGCGTGGACCGATTTGGGCTCGGGAGACTGCGCGTGGATGGATCGGGGCTTAGGGAACGACGCGTGGACCGATCGGGGCTCAGGAGACGGCGCGTGGACCGATCGGGGCTCGGAGACGGCGCGTAGAACGATTGGCGCTTAGGAGAAGGCGCGTGGAGCGATCGGGGCTCAGGAGACGGCGCGTGAACCGATCGGCGTTCGGAGACGGCGCGTCGACCGATCGGGGTTCGGAGACGGCGCGTGGACCGTCTGGGGCTTAGGAGACGATGCGTGGACCGATCGGGGCTTAGTGGACGACGCGTGGACCGATCGGGGCTCAGGAGACGGCGCGTGGACCGATCGGGGGTTAGGAGACGGCGCGTGGACCGATCGGGGCTTAGGAAGCGGCGGCTGGACCGATCGTGGCTCGGAGACGACGCGTGGACGTATCGGGGCTTAGGAGACGATGCGTGCACCGATCGGGGCTCAGGAGACGGCGCCGTGGATGGATCAGGGCTTAGGGAACGACGCGTGAACCGATCGGGGCACAGGCGACGGCGCTTGAGTGGATCGGGGCTTAGGAAACGACGCGTGGACCGATCGGGGCTCAGGAGACGGCGCGTGGACCGATCGGGGCTGGGAGACGGCGCGTGGAACGATCGGGGCTCAGGAGACTGCGCGTGGATGGATCGGGGCTTAGGGAACGACGCGTGCACCGATCGGGGCTCAGGAGACGGCGCGTGGACCGATCGGGGCTGGGAGACGGCGCGCGGAACGATCGGAGCTTAGGAGACAGCGCGTGGACCGATCGGAGATCAGGAGACGACGCGTGGACCGATCGGGGCTCTGGCAGCGGCGCACGGACCGATCGTGGCTCGGAGACGGCGCGTGTAGGCATCGGGGCTTTGAAGACGACGCATGGACCGAACGGTGCTCAGAAAACGGCGCGTGGACCGATCGGTGCTCGGAGACGATGCGTGGACCGATCGGGGCTCAGGAAACGGCGCGTAGAGCGATCAGGGCTGAGGTGACGACGCGTGGATCGATCGGGGCTCAGGAGACGACGCGTCGACCGATCGGGGCTCAGGAGAGGGCGCGCGGACCAACCGGGGCTCAGGAGATTCGCGTAGATCAATCGGGGCTGCGGAGGCGCCGCGTAGACGGATGGGGCTCCGGAGACGGCGCGTGGACCGATCGGCGCTCGGAGACGGCGCGTGGGCCGATTGGGGCTTAGAAGACGGCGCGTGGACCGATCGGGGCTCATGAACCCCGCCTAGACCGATCGTGGCTCGGAGACGGCGCGTTGAGGCATCGGGTCTAAGAAGACGACGCATGGACCGAGCGGGGCTCGGGAGACGGCGCGAGGAGCGATCGAGGCTCAGGAGAAGACGCGTCAATTGATCGGGGCTCAGGAGACGACGCGTCGACGGATCGGGTCTTCGGAGACGACGCGTGAACCGACCGGGGATTAGGAGACGACGCGTCGACCGATCGGGGCTTAGGAGACGACGCGTGGACTGATCGGGGCTGAAGAGAAGACGCGTGGGCCGATCCGGGCTTAGGAGAGGACCCGTCGACCGATCGGGGCTCAGGAGACGACGCGTGGACCGATCGAGGTTTAGCAGAGGGCGCGTCGGACGATCGGGGCTCAGGAGACGGCGCGTGGACGGATCGGCGCTCGGAGACGGCGCGTGGACCGATCGGGGCTTAGGAGACGACGCGTGGACCGATCGGGGCTCAGGAGACGGCGCGTGGACCGACCGGGTTTCAGGAGGCGACGCGTGGACCCATCGGGGCTCGGAGACGGCGTGTGGACCGATTGGGGCTTAGGAGACGGCGCGTGGACCGATCGGCGCTTTGAGACGGCGCGTGGACCGATCGGTGCTCGGAGACGGGGCGTGGACGGACCGCGGCTTAGAATGCGGCACGCGGACCGATCGGGGATCGGACACGGCGTGTGGACCGATCGAGGCTCGGAGACGACGCGTTTACGGATCGGGGATCACGAGACGACGCGTGGAACGATCCGGGCTCTGGAGACGGAGCGTGGACCGATCGGGGCTCGGAGACGGCGTGTGGACGTATCGGGGGTTAAGAGACGATGCGTGGACCGATCGGGGCTCAGAAGATGGCGCGTGGACCGATCGGGGCTTCGGAGACGGTACGTGGACCGATCGAGGCTCGGAGACGGCGCGTGGACCGACCGGGGCTCAGAAGGCCGCGCGTGGACCGATCGAGGCTCGGCGACGGCGCGTGGACCCATCGAGGCTCGGAGACGACGCGTGTACGGATCGGGGCTTGGTGACGGCTCGTTTACCGATCGCGGCTCGGAGACGGCCCGTGGACAGATCGGGGCTTAGGAGACGGCGCGTGGGCCGAACGGGGCTCAGGAGACGGCACGTGGACCGGTCGGGGCTTAGGAGACGACGCCTGGACAGATCGGGGCTTAGGAGGCGGCGCGTGGAGCGATCGGGGCTCAGGAGACGGCGCGTGGACCGTTCGGGGCTTAGGAGACGATGCCTGGACGGATCGGGGCTTAGGAGGCGGCGCGTGGAACGATCGGGGCTCAGGAGGCGACACGTCGACGGATCGGGGCTCGGAGACGGAGCGTGGACCGACTGGGGCTCAGGAGGTTGCGCGTGGACCAATTGGGGTTCGGCGACGGCGCGTGGACCGACAGGGGCTCAGGAGACCGCGCGTGAACCGATCGGGGCTCGGCGACTGCGCGTGGACCGATCGGGGCTAAGGAGACGACGTGTGGACCGATCGGGGCATAGGAGACGACGCGTGTACCTATCGGGGCTCAGGAGACAGCGCGTGGTCCGATTGGGCCTCACGAGACGGCGCGTGGACAGATCGGGGCTCGGAGACGACGCGTGTACGGATCGGGGATTCGGGGACGAGGCGTGGACCGATCGGGGCTTAGGAGACGACGCGTGGACCGATCGGGGCGTAGGAGACGACGCGTGGACCGATTGGGGCTTAGGAGACGGCGCGTGGACCGATCGGGGCTCAGGAAGCGGCGCCTGAACCGATCGTGGCTCGGAGACGGCGCGTGGAGGCATCGGGCCTAAGAAGACGACGCATGGACCGAGCGGGGCTCAGGAGACGGCGCGAGGAGCGATCGGGGCTCAGGAGAAGACGCGTCAATTGATCGGGGCTCAGGAGACGACGCGTCGACGCATCGGGGCTTAGGAGACGACGCGTGGACCGATCGGGGCTCGGAGACGGCGCGTGGACCGATCGGGGCTTAGGAGACGGCGCGTGGACCGATCGGGGCTTAGGAGCCGACGCGTGGACCGATCGTGGCTCAGGACACGTCGCGTGGACCGATCGGTGCTCGGAGACTGCGCGTGGACGGACCGCGGCTTAAAATGCGGCACGCGGACCGATCGGGGATCGGAGACGGCGTGTAGACGTATCGGAGCTTAGGAGACGATGCGTGGACCGATCGGGGCTCAGGAGACGGCGCGTGGACCGGTCGGGGCTTAGGAGACGACGCCTGGACAGATCGGAGCTTAGGAGGCGGCGTGTGGAACGATCGGTGCTCAGGAGACGGCGCGTGCACCAATCGGCGCTCGGAGACGGCGCGTGGAGCGATCGGGGCTCGGAGACGGCACGTGGAACGATCGGGGCCCAGGAGACGGTGCGTGGAGGCATCGGGGCTTAGAAGACCACGCATGGACCGAGCGGGCTCAGGAGACGGCGCGGAGAGCGATCGGGGCTCAGGAGAAGACGCGTCAATTGATCGTGACGCAGGAGATGACGCGGCGACGGATTGGGGCTTAGGAGACGACGCGTGGCCCGATTGGGGCTTAGGAGACGACGTGTGGACCGATCGGGGCTTAGGAGACGGCACGTGAATCGATGGGTGCACAGGAGACGGAGGGTGAACCGGTCGGGTCGAAGGAGACGACGCGTCGACCGATCGGGGCTCAGGGGTAGGGGTGTGGACCGATCGGGGCTCAGGAGACGGCGCCTGGACCGACCGGGGCTCGGCGACTGCGCGTGGACGGATCGGGGCTCAGGAGACGGCGCGTGGGCCGATCGGGGCTCGGAGACGGCGCGTTAACCGATCGGGGCTCGGACACGACGCTTGTACGGATCGCGGCTTGGTGACGGAGTGTTGACCGATCGCGGTTTACAGACGGCCCGTGGACGGATCGGGGCTTAGGAGACGGCGTGTGGACCGATCGGGGCTCAGGAGACGGCGCGTAGACCGATCGCGGCTCGTAAATGACGCGTCAACCGATCGGGACTTAGGAGACGATGCGGGGATCGATCGGGGCTCGGCGACTGCGCGTGGACCGATCGGGGCTTAGGGGAAGGCGCGTGGACCGATCGGGGCTTAGGAGACGGCGCGTGGACCGATCGGGGCTCGGAGATGGCGCGTGGAACGATCGGGGCTCAGGAGACGGCGCGTGAACCGATCGGCGCTCGGAGAAGCCCCGTGGACCGATCGGGGCTTATGAGACGGCGCGTGAACCGATCGGAGATCAGGAGAAGACGCGTTCACCGATCGGGGCTCTGGAAGCGGCGCACGGACCGATCGTGGCTCGGAGACGTCGCGTGGAGGCATCGGGGCTTTGAAGACGACGCGTGGACCGAACGGTGCTCAGAAAACGCCGCGTGGACCGATGGGGATCAGGAGACGGTGCGTGGACCGATCGGGGCTCGGAGACGCCGCTTGGACCGATCGGGGCTTAGGAGACGGCGCGTGGACCGATTGGGGCTTAGGAGACGGCGCGTGGACCGATCGGGGCTCAGGAAGCGGCGCCTGGACCGATCGGGCTCAGGAAGCGGCGCCAAGATCGATCGTGGCTCGGAGACGGCGCGTGGAGGTATCGGGGCTAAGAAGACGACGCATGGACCGAGCGGGGCTCAGGAGATGGCGCGAGGAGCGATCGGGGTTCAGGAGACGACGCGTGGATCGATCGCGGCTCAGGAAACGACGCGTCGACCGATCGGGTCTCAGGAGACGGCGCGCGGATCGACCGGGGCTCAGGAGCCTCGCGTGGGCCGATCATGGCTCGGCGACGGCGCGTGGACGGATCGGGGCTCGGAGACGACGCGAGGACCGATCGCGGCTCGGCGACGGCGCGTGGACCGATCGGAGCTCGGAGACAGCGCGTGGACCGACTGGGGCTCAGGCGGTTGCGCGTGGACCGATCGGGGCTCGGAGACGGCGCGTTAACCGACCGGGGCTCAGGAGACGACGCGTCGACCGGTCGGGGCTTAGGAGACGAAGCCTGGACCGATCGGGGCTTAGGAGGTGGCGCGTGGAACGATCGGGGCTCAGAATATGGCGCGTGAACCGATCGGCGCTCGGAGACGGCGCGTCGACCGATCGGGGTTCGGAGACGGCACGAGGACCGTCTGGGGCTTAGGAGACGATGCGTGGACCGATCGGGGCTCAGGAGACCGCGCGTGGATGGATCGGGGCTTAGGGAACGACGCGTGGACCGATCAGGACTCGGAGACGGCGCTTCGAACGATCGCGGCTCAGGTGACGGGGCGTGAACCGATCGGCGCTCGGAGACGGCGCGTGGACCGATCGGGGCTCAGGAAAGGGCGTGTGGAGCGGTCGGGGCTCAGGAGACGACGCGTCGGTCGATCGGGGCTCAGAAGACGACGCGTCGACCGATCGGAGCTCAGGTGACGGCGCGCGGACAGATCGGGGCTCGGAGACGGCGCGTGGAACGATCAGGGCTTAGGAGCCGACGCGTGGACCGATCGGGGCTCAGGAGACAACGCGTGGACCGATCGGGGCTCAGGAGACGGCGCGTGGACCGATCGGGGCTCGGAGACGGCGCGAGGAGGCATCTGGGCTTAGAAGATGGCGCGTGGACCGATCGGGGCTCAGCAGATTCGCCCGGATCGATCGGGGCTCCGGAGGCGGCGTGTGGACCGATTGGGGAGCAGGAGATGGTGCGTGGACCGATCGGGGCTCGGAGAACGGCGCGTGGACCGATCGGGGCTTAGAAGACGACATGTTGACGGTCCGGAGTTAGGAGGTGACGCGTGGACCGATGGGGGCGCAGGAGCCGGCGCGTGGACCGATCGGGGCTCAGGAAATGGCCCGTGGAGCAATCGGGGTTCAGGAAGCGGCGCCTGGACCGATCGGTGCTCGGAGACAGCGCGTGGACCAACTGGGGCTCGGAGACGGCGCGTGGATCGATCGGGGCTCAGGGGACGGCGCGTGGACCGGTCGAGGCTTAGGAGACTCGCGTGGATCTACCGGGGCTCCGGAGACGGCGCGTGAACCGATCGGGGCACGGAGACGGCGCGTCGACCGATCGGGGCTTAGAAGACGACGCATGGACCGATCAGGGCTCGGAAACGGCGCGTGGACCGATCGGGGCTCACGAGACGGCGCGTGGACCGATCGGTGATCGGAGACTGCGCGTGGACGGACCGCGGCTTACAATGCGGCACGCGGACCGATCGGGGATCGGAGACGGCGTGTGGACGTATCGGGGCTTAGAAGACGATGCGTGGGCCGATCGGGGCTCAGGAGATGGCGCGTGGACCGACTGGGGCTCAGGAGGTTGCGCGTGGACCAATTGGGGTTCGGCGAAGGCGCGTGGACGGATTGGGGCTCAGGAGACGGCGCGCGGACCGATCGGGGCTGGGCGACGGCGCGTGGACCGATCGAGGCTCAGACACGACAAGTTTACGGATCGGGGATTAGGGGACGACGCGTGGACCGATCCGGGCTCAGGAAGCGGCGCCTGCACCGATCGGGGCTCGGAGACGGCGCGTGGAGGCATCGGGGCTTACAAGACGACGCATGGACCGATCGGGGCTCGGAATCGGCACGTGGACCGATCGGGGCTTAGGAGACGATGCGTGTACGGATCGGGGCTCGGAAACGGTGCGTGGAACGATCGGGACTCAGGAGACGGCGGGTTAACCGATCGGCGCTTGGAGACGGCGAGTGGACCGATCGGGGCTTAGGAGACGACGCGTGGACCGATTGGGGCTTAGGAGACGGCGCGTGGACCGATCGGGGCTCAGGAAGCGGCGTCTGGACCGATCGGGGCTCAGGAAGCGGCGCCTAGACCGATCGTGGCTCGGAGACGGCGCGTGGAGGCATCGGGGCTAAGAAGACGACGCATGGACCGAGCGGGGCTCAGGAGACGGCGCGAGGAGCGATCGGGGCTCAGGAGAAGACGCGTCAATTGATCGGGGCTCAGAAATCGGCGCGTGGAGCGATCGGGGCTCAGGAAACGACGCGTGGATCGATCGGGGCTTAGGAGACGATGCGTGGACCGATCGGGGCTCGGAGACGGCGCGTGGACCGACCGGGGCTTAGGAGACGGCGCGTGGACCGATCTGGGCTCGGAGACAGCACGTGGACCGACTGGGGCCCAGGCGGTGGCGCGTGGACCAATTGGGGTTCGGCGACGGCGCGTGGACCGATCCGCGCTCAGGAGACGGCGCGTGGACCGATCGGGGCTGGGAGACGGAGCGTAGAGCGATCGGGGCTCAGGAGACGGCGCGTGAACTAATCGGCGCTCGGAGACGGCGCGTGGACCGATCGGGGTTGTGGAAGCGGCGCACGGACCGATCGTGGCTCGGAGACGGCGCGTGGAGGCATCGGGCCTTTGAAGACGACGCGTGGACCGATCGGGGCTCAGGAAACGGCGTGTGGCGCGATCGGGGCTCAGGAGACGACGCGTGGATCGATCGGGGCTCAGGAGACGGCGCGCAGACCGACTGGGGCTCAGGAGACTCGCGCGGTTCGATCGGGGCTCCGGAGGCGCCGCGTGGACCGATTGGGATCAGGAGACGGCGCGTGAACCGATCGGCGCTCGGAAACGGCGCGTGGACCGATCGGGGCTCGGAGACCGCGCGTGGACCGACTGGGGCGCAGGCGGTTGCGCGTGGACCAATTGGGATTCGGCGACGGCGCGTGGACCGATCGGGGCTCGGAGACGGCGCGTTAACCGATCGGGGCTTAGGAGACGATCCGTGAACCGATCGGGGCTCGGAGACGGCGCGTGGACAGATCGGGCTCAGGGAGACGGCGCGTGGACCGATCGGGGCTTAGGAGACGACGCGTAGACCGATCGGGGCTCGGAGACGGCGCGTGGAACGATCTGGGCTCGGAGACAGCGCGTGGACCGACTGGGGCCCAGGCGGTGGCGCGTGGACCAATTGGGGTTCGGCGACGGCGCGTGGACCGATCCGCGCTCAGGAGACGGCGCGTGGACCGATCGGGGCTGGGAGACGGAGCGTAGAGCGATCGGGGCTCAGGAGACGGCGCGTGAACTAATCGGCGCGTCGGAGACGGCGCGTGGACCGATCGGGGCTGAGGAGAAGGCGCGTGGTCCGATCGGGGCTTATGAGACGGCGCGTGGCCCGATCGGGGCTCGGAGATGGCGCGTGGAATGATCGGGGCTTAGGAGATGGCGTGTGGACCGATCGGAGATCAGGAGACGACGCGTGGACCGAGAGGGCTCTGGAAGCGGCGCACGGACGGATCGTGGCTCGGAGACGGCGCGTGGAGGCATCGGGGCTTTGAAGACGACGCGTGGACCAAACGGTGCTCAGAAAACGGTGCGTGGAGCGATCGGGGCTCAGGAGACGGCGCGTGGACCGATCGGGGCTCAGGAGCCGGCGCGTGGACCGATTGGGGCTCGGATACGGCGCGTGAACCAACCGGGACTCAGGCGCCCGCGCGTGGACCGATCCCGGCTCGGCGACGGCGCGTGGACCAATGGGGGCTCAGGAGCCGCGCGTGGACCGGTCATGGCTCGGTGACGGCGCGTGGACCGATCGGGGCTTAGGTGACGATGCGTGGACCGATTGGGGCTCAGGAAGCAGCGCCTGGACCGATCGTGGCTCGGAGACGGCGCGAGGAGGCATCTGGGCTTGAAAGAGGACGCGTGGATCGATCGGGGCTCGGAGACGGCGCGTGGACCGACCGCGGCTCAGGAGGCCACGCCTGGACCGATCGGGGCTCGGCGACGGCGCGTGGACCGATCGAGTCTCGGAGACGACGCGTCGACCGATCGGGGCTCAGATGACGGCGCGCGGACCGATCGGGGCTCAGGAGACTCGCGTGGATCGATCGGGGCTCCGGAGACGCCGCGTGGAGCGATGGGGATCAGGAGACGGTGCGCGGACCGATCGGGGCTCGGAGACGGCGCGTGGACGGACCGCGGCTCAGAATGCGGTACGCGGACCGATCGGGGATCGGACACGGCGTGTGGACCGATCAAGGCTCGGAGACGACGCGTTTACGGATCGGGGGTCAGGAGACGACGCGTGGAACGATCCGGGCTCAGGAGACGAAGCGTGGACCGATCGGGGCTCGGAGACGGTGTGTGGAACGATCGGGGCTCGGGTGACGGCGCGTGAACCGATCGGCGCTCGGAGACGGCGCGTGGATCGATCGGGGATCGGGGACGGCGCGTGGAACGATCGCGGCTCGGACTCGACGCGTTAGCCGATCGGGGCTTAGGAGACGATGCGTGGACCGATCGGGGCTCGGAGACGGCGCGTGGACCGACCGGGGTTTAGGAGAAGGCGCGTGGACCGATCGGAGATCAGGAGTTGATGCGTGGACCAATCGGGGTTGTGGAAGCGGCGCACGGACCGATCGTGGCTCGGAGACGGCGCGTGGAGGCATCGGGCCTTTGAAGACGACGCGTGGACCGATCGGGGCTCAGGAAACGGCGTGTGGCGCGATCGGGGCTCAGGAGACGACGCGTGGATCGATCGGGGCTCAGGAGACGGCGCGCGGACCGACTGGGGCTCAGGAGACTCGCGTGGATCGATTGGGGCTCCGGAGGCGCCGCGTGGACCGATTGGGATCAGGAGACGGTGCGTGAACCGATCTCGGCTCGGAGACGGCGCGTGGAACGATCGGGGCTCAGGAGACGACGCGTGGACCGATCCGTGCTCGGAGACAGCGCGTGGACCGACTGGGGCTCGGAGACGGCGCGTGGGCCGATCGTGGCTTAGGAGAACGCGCGTTGAATGATCGGGGCTCAGGAGACGGCGCGTCGACCGATCGTGGCTCGGAGACGGCGCGTGGAGGCATCGGGGTAAAGAAGACGACGCACTGACCGAGCGGGGTTCAGGAGACGGCGCGAGGAGCGATCGGGGCTCAGGAGAAGACGCGTCAATTGATCGGGGCTCAGGACACGACGCGGCGACGGATCGGGGCTTGGAGACGGTGCGTGGACCGATGGGGATCAGGAGACGGTGCGTGGACCGATCGGGGCTCGGAGACGGCGCGTGGACCGATCGGGGCTTAGGAGACGACGCGTGGACCGATCGGGGCGTAGGAGACGACGCGTGTACCTATCGGGGCTCACGAAACAGCGTGTGGGCCGATTGGGGCTCAGGAGACGGCGCGTCGACCGTTCGGGGCTCAGGAGACGGCGCGCGGACCGGCCGGGGCTCAGGAGCCTAGCGTGGATCGATCGTGGCTCCGGAGGCGGCGCGTGGACCGATTAAAGAGCAGGAGATGGTGCGTGGACCGATCGGGGCTCAGGAGACGGCGCGTGGACTGATCGGTGCTCGCAGACTGCGCGTGGACGGACCGCGGCTTAGAATGCGGCACGCGGAACGATCGGGGATCGGAGACGGCATGTGGCCGTATCGGGGCTTAGAAGACGATACGTGGACCGATCGGGGCTCAGGAGATGGCGCGTGGACCGACTGGGGCTCAGGAGGTTGCGCGTGGACCAATTGGGGTTCGGCGACGGCGCGTGGACCGACCGAGGCTCAGGAGACCGCGCGTGGACCGATCGGGGCTCGGCGACTGCGCGTGGACCGATCAGGGCTCGGAGATGGCGCGTGGAACCATCGAGGCTCAGGAGGCCGCGCGTGGACCGATCCCGGCTCGGCGACGTCGCCTGGACCGATGGGGGCTGAGGAGCCGCGCGTGGACCGATCATGGCTCGGCGACGGCGCGTGGACCGATCGGGGCTTAGGTGACGATTCGTGGACCGATCGGGGCTCGGAGACGGAGCGTGGACCGATCCGGGCTTAGGAGACAACGCGTGGACCGATTGGGGCTCAGGAAGCAGCGCCTGGACCGATCGTGGCTCGGGGACGGCGCGAGGAGGCATCTGGGCTTGGAAGACGACGCGTGGATCGATCGGGGCTCGGAGACGTCGCGTGAACCGACCGGCGCTCAGGAGGCCGCGCGTGGACCGATCGATGCTCAGGAGGCCACGCCTGGACCGATCGGGGCTCCGCGACGGCGCGTGGACCCATCGATGCTCGGAGACGACGCGTGTACGGATCGGGGATTCGGCGATGACGCGTGGACCGATCCGGGCTCAGGAGACGGCGCGTGGACCGATCGGGGCTCGGAGACGGCGCGTGGAACGATCGGGGCTCAGGAGACGGCGCGTGAACCGATCGGCGCTCGGAGACGGCACGTGGACCGATCGTGGCTTATGAGACGGCGCGTGAACCGATCGGAGATCAGGAGAAGACGCGTGCACCGATCGGGGCTCTGGAAGCGGCGCACGGACCGATCGTGGCTCGGAGACGGCACGTGGAGGCATCCGGGCTTTGAAGACGACGCGTGGACCGAACGGTGCTCAGAAAACGCCGCGTGGACCGATGGGGATCAGGAGACGGTGCGTGGACCGATCGGGGCTCGGAGACGCCGCCTGGACCGATCGGGGCTTAAGAGACGGCGCGTGGACCGATTTGGGCTTAGGAGACGGCGCGTGGACCGATCGGGGCTCAGGAAGCGGCGCCTGGACCGATCGGGGCTCAGAAAGCGGCGCCTAGACCGATCGTGGCTCGGAGACGGCGCGTGGAGGCATCGGGGCTAAGAAGACGACGCATGGACCGAGCGGGGCTCAGGAGACGGCGCGAGGAGTGATCGGGGCTCAGGAGAAGACGCGTCAATTGATCGGGGCTTAGAAATCGGCGCGTGGAGCGATCGGGGCTCAGGAGACGACGCGTGGATCGATCAAGGCTCACGAAACGACGCGTCGACCGATCGGGGCTCAGGAGACGGCGCGCGGACCGACCAGGGTTCAGGAGGCCGCGCGTGAAGCGATCATGGCTCGGCGACGGCGCGTGGACGGATCGGCGCTCGGAGACGGCGCGTGGACCGATCGGGGCTTAGGAGACGACGCGTGGACCGATCGGGGCTCAGGAGACGGCGCGTGGACCGACCGGGTTTCAGGAGGCGACGCGTGGACCCATCGGGGCTCGGAGACGGCGTGTGGACCGATTGGGGCTTAGGAGACGGCGCGTGGACCGATCGGGGCTCAGGAAGCGGCGCCTGGACCGATCGTGGCTCGGAGACGGCGCGTGGAGGCATCTGGGCTTACAAGACGACGCGTGGATCGATCGGGGCTCGGAGACGGCGCGTGAACCGACCAGGGCTTAGGAGACGGCGCGTGGACCGATCGGGGCTCAGGAAGCGGCGCCTGGACCGATCGTGGCTCGGAGACGGCGCGTGGAGGCATCTGGGCTTACAAGACGACGCGTGGATCGATCGGGGCTCGGAGACGGTGCGTGAACCGATCGTCGCTCGGAGACGGCACGTGGACCGATCATGGCTTATGAGACGGCGCGTGAACCGATCGGAGATCAGGAGAAGACGCGTGCACCGATCGGGGCTCTGGAAGCGGCGCACGGACCGATCGTGGCTCGGAGACGGCACGTGGAGGCATCGGGGCTTTGAAGACGACGCGTGGACCGAACGGTGCTCAGAAAACGCCGCGTGGACCGATGGGGATCAGGAGACGGTGCGTGGACCGATCGGGGCTCAGAAAGCGGCGCCTAGACCGATCGTGGCTCGGAGACGGCGCGTGGAGGCATCGGGGCTAAGAAGACGACGCATGGACCGAGCGGGGCTCAGGAGACGGCGCGAGGAGTGATCGGGGCTCAGGAGAAGACGCGTGAATTGATCGGGGCTCAGAAATCGGCGCGTGGAGCGATCGGGGCCCACGAGACGACGCGTGGATCGATCGCGGCTCACGAAACGACGCGTCGACCGATCGGGGCTCAGGAGACGGCGCGCGGACCGACCAGGGCTCAGGAGCCTCGCGTGGGCCGATCATGGCTCGGCGACGGCGCGTGGACGGATCGGGGCTCGGAGACGACGCGTGAACCGATCGAGGCTCGGGAGACGGCGCCTGGATCGATTGGGGCTTGGATAGGGCGCATGACGCGACCGGGGCTCAGGAGGACGCGCGTGGACCGATCGAGGCTCGGCGACGGCGCGTTAGCCGATCGGGGCTTAGGAGACGATGCGTGGACCGATCGGGGCTGAGGAGACGGCGCGTGAACCGAACGGGGCTCGGAAACGGCCCGTGGAACGATCGGAGCACAGGAGACGGCGCGTGAACCGATCGGCGCTCGGAGACGGCGCGTGGACCGATCGGGGCTCAGGAGACGACGCGTTAACAGAGCGGGGCTTAGGAGACGATGCGTGGACCGATCGGTGCTCGGAGACAGAGCGTGGGCCGACTGGGGCTGAGGAGGTTGCGCGTAGACCAATTGGGGTTCGGCGCCGGCGCGTGGACCAACCGGGGCTTAGGAGACGACGCGTCGACCGATCGGGGCTTAGAAGACGACCCGTCGACCGATCGGGGCTTAGGAGGCGGCGCGTGGACCCATCGGGGCTCGGAGACGGCGCGTTAACAGATCGGGGCTTAGGAGACGACGCGTGGGCCGGTCGGGGCTCGGAGACGGCGCGTGGACGGACCGTGGCTTAGAATGCGTCACGCGGACCGATCGGGGCTCGGATACGGCGTGTGGACATATCGGGGCTTCGGAGACGATGCGTGGACCGACCGGAGCTCATTAGACCGCGCGTGGACCGATTGGGTCTCAGGCGGTTGCGCGTGGATCAATTGGGGTTCGGCGACGACGCGTGGACCGATCGCGGCGCGGAGACGGCGCGTCGACCGATCGGGGTTCGGAGACGGCGCCTGGACCGTCCGGGGCTCAGGAGGCGATGCGTGGACCGATCGGGGCTCAGGAGACTGCGCGTGGAAGGATCGGAGCTTAGGGAATGACGCGGGGACCGATCGGGGCTCAGGAGACAGCGCGTGAACCGACCATGGCTCAGGAGGCCGCGCGTGGACCGACTGGGGCTCAGGAGTTTGCGCGTGGACCAATTGGGGTTCGGCGACGGGGCGTGGACCGATCGGAGCTCGGAGACGGCGCGTGGACCGACCGGGGCTGAGGAGGCCGCGCGTGGACCGATCGAGGCTTAGGAGCTGACGCGTGGAACGATCGGGGCTGAGGAGACGGCGCGTGGACCGAACGGGGCTCGGAGACGGCGCGTGGAATGATCAGAGCACAGGAGACGGCGCGTGAACCGATCGGCGCTCGGAGACCGCCCGTGGATCGATCGGGGCTTAGGAGAAGGCGCGTGGACCGATCGGGGCTTAGGAGACACTGCGTGGACCAATCGGGGCTCGGAGACGGCGCGTGGACCGACCGGGGCTAAGCAGGCCGCGCGTGGACCGATCGAGGCTTAGGAGCCGACGCGTGGACCGATCGGGGCTGAAGAGACGGCGCGTGGACCGATCGGGGCTCGGAAACGGCCCGTGGAACGATCGGAGCACAGGAGACGGCGCGTGAACCGATCGGCGCTCGGAGACGGCGCGTGGACCGATCGGGGCTCAGGAGACGACGCGTTAACAGAGCGGGGCTTAGGAGACGATGCGTGGACCGATCGGTGCTCGGAGACAGAGCGTGGACCGACTGGGGCTCAGGAGGTTGCGCGTAGACCAATTGGGGTTCGGCGCCGGCGCGTGGACCGACCGGGGCTTAGGAGACGACGCGTCGACCGATCGGGGCTTAGGAGACGGCCCGTCGACCGATCGGGGCTTAGGAGGCGGCGCGTGGACCCATCGGGGCTCGGAGACGGCGCGTTAACCGATCGGGGCTTAGGAGACGACGCGTGGGCCGGTCGGGGCTCGGAGACGGCGCGTGGACGGACCGTGGCTCAGGAGTCCGCGCGTGGACCGATCGAGGCTCGGCGACGGCGAGTGGACCCATCGGGGCTCGGAGACGACGCGTGTACGGATCGGGGCTTGATGACGGCGGCTTTATCGATCGCGGCTCGGAGACGGCCCGTGAATCGATCGGCGCTCGGAGACGGCGCTGACCGATCGTGGCTTAGGAGAAGGCGCGTGGAACGATCGGGGTTCAGGAGACGGCGCGTGGACCGATTGGGGCTCGGAGACGACGCGTGTACGGATCGGGGCTTGATGACGGCGGCTTTATCGATCGCGGCTCGGAGACGGCCCGTGAATCGATCGGCGCTCGGAGACGGCGCTGACCGATCGTGGCTTAGGAGAAGGCGCGTGGAACGATCGGGGTTCAGGAGACGGCGCGTGGACCGATTGGGGCTCGGAGACGGCGCGTTAACCGAATGGGGCTCAGGAGACGATGCGTGGATCGATCGGGGCTCAGGATGCTCGCGTGGATCGATCGGGGCCCCGGAGGCGCCGCGTGGACCCATGGGGATCAGGAGACAGTGCGTGGACCCACCGGGGCTCGGAGACGGCGCGTGGACCGATCGGGGCTTAGGAGACGACGCGTGGACCGATCGGGGTGTAGGAGACGACGGGTGAACCGATCGGGGCTTAGGAGACGACGCGTGGACCGATCGGGGCTCAGGAGACGGCGCGTGGACCGATCGGGGATTCGGAGACCGTACGTGGACCGATCGGGGCTCGGAGACGGTACGAGGACCGACCGGAGCTCAGGAGATTCGCGTGGATCGATCAGGGCTCCGGAGGCGGCGCATGGACCGATTGGGGAGCATGAGATGGTGCGTGGACCGATCGGGGCTCGGAGACGGCGCACGGACCGATCGGGGCTTAGGAGACGACGCGTGGACCGATTGGGGCTCAGGAGGCCGCGCGTAGACCGATCGCGGCTCGACGCCGCGCGTGGACGGATCAGGGCTCAGGAGACGGACCGTGGACCGATCGGGGCTTAGGAGAAAACACGTGGACCGATCGGGGCTCAGGAAGCGGCGCCTGCACCGATCGTGGTTGGGAGACGGCGCAAAGAGGCATCTGGGCTTAGAAGACGACGCGTGGACCGATCGGGGCTCAGGAAACGGCGCGTGGACCGACCGCGGCTCAGGAGGCCACGCCTGGACCGATCGGGGCTCGGAGACGGCGTGTGGACCGATCGGGAATGAGGAAACGGCGCGTGGAGCGATCGGGGCTCAGGAGGCGGCGCGTAGATCGATCGGGGCTCAGGAGACGACGGGTCGATGGATCGGGTCTTAGGAGCCGACGCGTGGACCGATTGGGACTCAGGAGACGGCGCGTGGACCGATCGGGGCTCGGAGACGGCGCGTGGGCTGACCGGAGCTAAGCAGGCCGCGCGTGGACGCATCGGGGCTCAGGAGACGGCGCGTGGACCGATCGGGGCTCGGAGACGGCCCGTTAACCGATCGGGGCTTAGGAGACGATGCGTGGACCGATCGCGGCTCGGAGACGGCGTGTGAACCGACCGGGGCTCAGGAGTCCGCGCGTGGACCGATCGAGGCTTGATGACGGCGGCTTTATCGATCGCGGCTCGGAGACGGCCCGTGAATCGATCGGCGCTCGGAGACGGCGCTGACCGATCGTGGCTTAGGAGAAGGCGCGTGGAACGATCGGGGTTCAGGAGACGGCGCGTGGACCGATTGGGGCTCGGAGACGGCGCGTTAACCGATTGGGGCTCAGGAGACGATGCGTGGATCGATCGGGGCTCAGGATGCTCGCGTGGATCGATCGGGGCCCCGGAGGCGCCGCGTGGACCCATGGGGATCAGGAGACAGTGCGTGGACCCATCGGGGCTCGGAGACGGCGCGTGGACCGATCGGGGCTTAGGAGACGACGCGTGGACCGATCGGGGTGTAGGAGACGACGGGTGAACCGATCGGGGCTTAGGAGACGACGCGTGGACCGATCGGGGCTCAGGAGACGGCGCGTGGACCGATCGGGGATTCGGAGACCGTACGTGGACCGATCGGGGCTCGGAGACGGTACGAGGACCGACCGGAGCTCAGGAGATTCGCGTGGATCGATCAGGGCTCCGGAGGCGGCGCATGGACCGATTGGGGAGCATGAGATGGTGCGTGGACCGATCGGGGCTCGGAGACGGCGCACGGACCGATCGGGGCTTAGGAGACGACGCGTGGACCGATTGGGGCTCAGGAGGCCGCGCGTAGACCGATCGCGGCTCGACGCCGCGCGTGGACGGATCAGGGCTCAGGAGACGGACCGTGGACCGATCGGGGCTTAGGAGAAAACACGTGGACCGATCGGGGCTCAGGAAGCGGCGCCTGCACCGATCGTGGTTGGGAGACGGCGCAAAGAGGCATCTGGGCTTAGAAGACGACGCGTGGACCGATCGGGGCTCAGGAAACGGCGCGTGGACCGACCGCGGCTCAGGAGGCCACGCCTGGACCGATCGGGGCTCGGAGACGGCGTGTGGACCGATCGGGAATGAGGAAACGGCGCGTGGAGCGATCGGGGCTCAGGAGGCGGCGCGTAGATCGATCGGGGCTCAGGAGACGACGGGTCGATGGATCGGGTCTTAGGAGCCGACGCGTGGACCGATTGGGACTCAGGAGACGGCGCGTGGACCGATCGGGGCTCGGAGACGGCGCGTGGGCTGACCGGAGCTAAGCAGGCCGCGCGTGGACGCATCGGGGCTCAGGAGACGGCGCGTGGACCGATCGGGGCTCGGAGACGGCACGTTAACCGATCGGGGCTTAGGAGACGATGCGTGGACCGATCGCGGCTCGGAGACGGCGTGTGAACCGACCGGGGCTCAGGAGTCCGCGCGTGGACCGATCGAGGCTCGGCGACGGCGAGTGGACCCATCGGGGCTCGGAGACGACGCGTGTACGGATCGGGGCTTGATGACGGCGGCTTTATCGATCGCGGCTCGGAGACGGCCCGTGAATCGATCGGCGCTCGGAGACGGCGCGTGGACCGATCGGGGCTTATGAGACGTTGCGTGGACCGATCGGAGATCAGGAGAAGACGCGTGCACCGATCGGGGCTCTGGAAGCGGCGCACGGACCGATCGTGGCTCGGAGACGGCGCGTGGAGGCATCGGGGCTTTGAAGACGACGCGTGGACCGAACGGTGCTCAGAAAACGCCGCGTGGACCGATGGGGATCAGGCGCCGGTGCGTGGAGCGATCGGGGCTCGGAGACGCCGCTTGGACCGATCGCTGCTTAGGAGACGGCGCGTGGACCGATTGGGGCGTAGGAGACGGCGCGTGGACCGATCGGGGCTCAGGAAGCGGCGCCTAGACTGATCGGGGCTCGGAGGCGGCGCGTGGAGGCATCGGGGCTAAGAAGACGACGCATGGACCGAGCGGGGCTCAGGAGACGGCGCGAGGAGCGATCGGGGCTCAGGAGAAGACGCGTCAATTGATCGGGGCTCAGAAATCGGCGCGTGGAGCGATCGGGGCTCAGAAAACGGCGCGTGGAGCGATCGGGGCTCAGGAAACGACGCGTCGACCGATCGGGGCTCAGGAGACGGCGCGCGGACCGACCGGGGCTCAGGAGACGGGGCGTGGACCGATTGGGGCTCGGAGACGGCGCGTTAACCGATTGGGGCTTAGGAGACGATGCGTGGGTCGATCGGGGCTCAGGATCCTCGCGTGGATCGATCGGGGCTCCGGAGGCGCCGCGTGGACCCTTGGGGATCAGGAGACAGTGCGTGGACCAATTGGGGCTCGGAGACGGCGCGTGGACCGATCGGGGCTTAGGAGACGACGCGTGGACCGTTCGGGGCTCGGAGACGACGTGTGAACCGATCGGGGCTCAGGAGACGGCGCGTGGACTGATCGGTGCTCGCAGACTGCGCGTGGACGGACCGCGGCTTAGAATGCGGCACGCGGACCGATCGGGGATCGGAGACGGCGCGTGGAACCATCGGGGCTCGAAGACGGCGCGTTAACCGATCGGGGCGTAGGAGACGATGCGTGGACTGATCGGGGCTCGGAGACGGCGCGTGGACCGATCGGGGCTTAGGAGACGACGCGTGGACCGATCGGGGCTTATAAGACGACGCGTGGACTGATCGGGGCGTAGGAGACGACGCGTGGACCGATCCGGGCTCAGGAGACGGCGCGTGGACCGATCAGGGCTCGGAGACGGCGCGTGGAACCATCGGGGCTCAGGAGGCCGCGCGTGGACCGATCCCGGCTCGGCGACGTCGCCTGGACCGATGGGGGCTCAGGAGCCGCGCGTGGACCGATCATGGCTCGGCGACGGCGCGTGGACCGATCGGGGCTTAGGTGACGATTCGTGAACCGATCGGGGCTCGGAGACAGAGCGTGGACCGATCCGGGCTTAGGAGACAACGCGTGGACCGATCGGGGCTCGGAGATGGGGCGTAGAATGATCGGGGCTCAGGAGACGGCGCGTGAAATGATCGGCGCTCTGGGACGGCGCGTAGACCGATTTGGGCTTACGAGACGGCGCGTGGACCGATCGGGGCTCAGGAAGCGGCGCCTGGACCGATCGTGCCTCGGAGACGGCTCGTCGAGGCATCGGGGCTAAGAAGACGACGCATGGATCGAGCGGGGCTCAGGAGACGGAGCGAGGAGCGATCGGGGCTCGGAGACGGCGCGTGGAGGCATCGGGGCTTTGAAGACGGCGCGTGGACTGATCGGGGCTCGGGAAGCGGCGCCTGAACCGATCTGGCTCGGAGACGGCGCGTGGAGGCATCGGGGTTTAGAAGACGACGTATGGACCGATCGGGGCTCAATAAAAGGCGCGTGGACCGATTGGAGCTCGGAGACAACGCGTGGACCGACTGGGGCTCAGGCGGTTGCGCGTGTACCAATTGGGGTTCGGCGACGGCGCGTGGACCAATCGCGGCTCGGAGACGGCACGTTAACCGATCGGGGCTTAGGAGACGATGCGTGGACCGATCGCGGCTCGGAGACGGCGTGTGAACCGACCGGGGCTCAGGAGTCCGCGCGTGGACCGATCGAGGCTCGGCGACGGCGAGTGGACCCATCGGGGCTCGGAGACGACGCGTGTACGGATCGGGGCTTGATGACGGCGGCTTTATCGATCGCGGCTCGGAGACGGCCCGTGAATCGATCGGCGCTCGGAGACGGCGCGTGGACCGATCGGGGCTTATGAGACGTTGCGTGGACCGATCGGAGATCAGGAGAAGACGCGTGCACCGATCGGGGCTCTGGAAGCGGCGCACGGACCGATCGTGGCTCGGAGACGGCGCGTGGAGGCATCGGGGCTTTGAAGACGACGCGTGGACCGAACGGTGCTCAGAAAACGCCGCGTGGACCGATGGGGATCAGGCGCCGGTGCGTGGAGCGATCGGGGCTCGGAGACGCCGCTTGGACCGATCGCTGCTTAGGAGACGGCGCGTGGACCGATTGGGGCGTAGGAGACGGCGCGTGGACCGATCGGGGCTCAGGAAGCGGCGCCTAGACTGATCGGGGCTCGGAGGCGGCGCGTGGAGGCATCGGGGCTAAGAAGACGACGCATGGACCGAGCGGGGCTCAGGAGACGGCGCGAGGAGCGATCGGGGCTCAGGAGAAGACGCGTCAATTGATCGGGGCTCAGAAATCGGCGCGTGGAGCGATCGGGGCTCAGAAAACGGCGCGTGGAGCGATCGGGGCTCAGGAAACGACGCGTCGACCGATCGGGGCTCAGGAGACGGCGCGCGGACCGACCGGGGCTCAGGAGACGGCGCGTGAACCGATCGGCGCTCGGAGACGGCGCGTGGACCGATCGGGGGTTATGAGACGGCGCGTGGACCGATCGCGGCTCGGAGACGGCGCGTGGAACGATCGGGGCTCAGGAGACGACGCGTGGACCGATCGGGCGTAGGAGACGACGCGTGTACCTATCGGGGCTCACGACACAGCGTGTGGACCGATTGGGGCTCAGGAGACGCCGCGTGGACCGATCGGGGCTCAGGAGGCCGCGCGTGGACCGATCGGGGCTCGGAGACGGCGCGCGGACCGACCGGGGCTCAGGAGACTCGCCTGGACCGATCGGGGCTCCGGAGGTGCCGCGTGGACCGATGGGGATCAGGAGACGGTGCGTGGACCGATCGGGGCTCGGAGACGGCGCGTGGATCGATCGGGGCTCCGGAGGCGCCGCGTGGACCCTTGGGGATCAGGAGGCAGTGCGTGGACCCATTGGGGCTCGGAGACGGCGCGTGGACCGATCGGGGCTTAGGAGACGACGCGTGGACCGTTCGGGGCTCGGATACGGCGCGTGAACCGACCGGGGCTCAGGAGGCCGCCCGAGAACCGATCGCGGCTCGGCGACGGCGCGTGGACCGATGGGGGCTCAGGAAACGACGCGTTGACCGATCGGGGCTCAGGAGACGGCGCGCGGACCGACCGGGGCTCAGGAGACGGCGCGTGAACCGATCGGCGCTCGGAGACGGCGCGTGGACCGATCGGGGGTTAGGAGACGGCGCGTGGACCGATCGCGGCTCGGAGACGGCGCGTGGAACGATCGGGGCTCAGGAGACGACGCGTGGACCGATCGGGCGTAGGAGACGACGCGTGTACCTATCGGGGCTCACGACACAGCGTGTGGACCGATTGGGGCTCAGGAGACGCCGCGTGGACCGATCGGGGCTCAGGAGGCCGCGCGTGGACCGATCGGGGCTCGGAGAGGGTGCGTGGACCGATTGGGCCTCGGATACGGTGCGTGAAGCAACCGGGGCTCAGGAGGCCGCGCGTGGACCGATCGCGGCTCGTGCGACGGCGCGTGCACCGATCGGCGCTCGGAGACGGCGCTGACCGATCGTGGCTTAGGAGAAGGCGCGTGGAACGATCGGGGTTCAGGAGACGGGGCGTGGACCGATTGGGGCTCGGAGACGGCGCGTTAACCGATTGGGGCTTAGGAGACGATGCGTGGGTCGATCGGGGCTCAGGATCCTCGCGTGGATCGATCGGGGCTCCGGAGGCGCCGCGTGGACCCTTGGGGATCAGGAGACAGTGCGTGGACCAATTGGGGCTCGGAGACGGCGCGTGGACCGATCGGGGCTTAGGAGACGACGCGTGGACCGTTCGGGGCTCGGAGACGACGTGTGAACCGATCGGGGCTCAGGAGACGGCGCGTGGACTGATCGGTGCTCGCAGACTGCGCGTGGACGGACCGCGGCTTAGAATGCGGCACGCGGACCGATCGGGGATCGGAGACGGCGCGTGGAACCATCGGGGCTCGAAGACGGCGCGTTAACCGATCGGGGCGTAGGAGACGATGCGTGGACTGATCGGGGCTCGGAGACGGCGCGTGGACCGATCGGGGCTTAGGAGACGACGCGTGGACCGATCGGGGCTTATAAGACGACGCGTGGACTGATCGGGGCGTAGGAGACGACGCGTGGACCGATCCGGGCTCAGGAGACGGCGCGTGGACCGATCAGGGCTCGGAGACGGCGCGTGGAACCATCGGGGCTCAGGAGGCCGCGCGTGGACCGATCCCGGCTCGGCGACGTCGCCTGGACCGATGGGGGCTCAGGAGCCGCGCGTGGACCGATCATGGCTCGGCGACGGCGCGTGGACCGATCGGGGCTTAGGTGACGATTCGTGAACCGATCGGGGCTCGGAGACAGAGCGTGGACCGATCCGGGCTTAGGAGACAACGCGTGGACCGATCGGGGCTCGGAGATGGGGCGTAGAATGATCGGGGCTCAGGAGACGGCGCGTGAAATGATCGGCGCTCTGGGACGGCGCGTAGACCGATTTGGGCTTACGAGACGGCGCGTGGACCGATCGGGGCTCAGGAAGCGGCGCCTGGACCGATCGTGCCTCGGAGACGGCTCGTCGAGGCATCGGGGCTAAGAAGACGACGCATGGATCGAGCGGGGCTCAGGAGACGGAGCGAGGAGCGATCGGGGCTCGGAGACGGCGCGTGGAGGCATCGGGGCTTTGAAGACGGCGCGTGGACTGATCGGGGCTCGGGAAGCGGCGCCTGAACCGATCTGGCTCGGAGACGGCGCGTGGAGGCATCGGGGTTTAGAAGACGACGTATGGACCGATCGGGGCTCAATAAAAGGCGCGTGGACCGATTGGAGCTCGGAGACAACGCGTGGACCGACTGGGGCTCAGGCGGTTGCGCGTGTACCAATTGGGGTTCGGCGACGGCGCGTGGACCAATCGCGGCTCGTAGACGGCGCGTTAACCGATCGGGGCTTAGGAGGCTGCGCGTGGACCGATCGAGGCTCGGCGACGGCGCGTGGACCGATCGGGGCTCGGCGACGGCGCGTGGACCGATCGGGGTTCGGAGACGACGCGTGTACAGATCAGGGCTTCGTGACGGCGCGTTTGCCGATAGCAGCTCGGAGACGGCCCGTGGACGGATCGCGGCTTAGGAGACGGCGCGTGGACCGATCGGAGCTCAGGAGACGGTGCGTGGACCGGTCGGGGCTTAGGAGACGACGCGTGGACCGATCGAGGCTCGGAGACGACGCGTGTGCGGATCGGGGATTCGAGGACGACGGGTGGACCGATCCGGGCTCAGGAGACGACGCGTCGTCCGATCGGGGCTCAGGATGCGGTGCGTGGACCCATCGGGGCTCGGAGACGGCACGTAGACCGATCAGGGCTTAGGACACGACGCGTTGACCGATCGGGACTCAGGAGGCGGCGCGGGGACCGATCGGGGATCAGGAACCGGTCCGTGGAGCGATCGGGGCTTAGGAGACGGCACGTGGACTGATCGGGGCTCAGATGACGGTGCGCGGACCGACCGGGGCTCAGGAGACTCGCGTGGATCGATCGGGGCTCCGGAGACGCCGCGTGGAGCGATGGGGATCAGGAGACGGTGCGCGGACCAATCGGGGCTCGGAGACGGCGCGTGGACCGATCGGAGCTTAGGAGACGACGCGTGGACCGATCGGGGCGTAGGACGCGACGCGTGTACCTATCGGGGCTCACGAGACAGCGTGTGGACCGATTGGGGCTCAGGAGACGGCGCCTGGACCGATCGACGCTCGGAGACAGCGCGTGGACCGATCGGGGCTTAGGAGACGGCGCGTGGACCGATCGGAGATGAGGAGACGATGCGTGGACCGATAGGGCTCTGGAAACGGCGCACGGACCGATCGTGGATCAGCGACGGCCTGTGGACCGATTGGGGCTCAGGAGGCCGCGCGTGGACCGATCATGGCTCGGCGACGGCGCGTGGACCGATCGGGGCTCGGAGACAGCGCGTGGACCGACTGGGACTCAGGCGGTTGCGCGTGGACCAAATGGGGTTCGGCGACGGCGCGTGGACCGCTCGGCGCTCGGAGACGGCGCGTTAACCGATCGGGGCTTAGGAGACGATGCGTGAACCGATCGGGGCTCGGAGACGGCGCGGGGACCGATCGGGGCTTAGGAGACAACGCGTGGACCGATGGGGGCTCGGAGACGGCGCGTGTACCTATCGGAGCTCACGAGACAGCGTGTGGACCGATTGGGGCTCAGGAGACGGCGCGTGGACCGATCGGGGCTCAGGAGACGGCGCGTGGACCGATCGGGGCTCGGAGACGGCGCGTGGAACGATCGGAGCTCAGGAGACGGGGCGTGAAATGATCGGCGCTCTGAGACGGCGCGTGGACCGATCGGTGCTCGGAGACGACGCGGGGACCGATCGGGGCTGAGGAGACGGCGCGTGGACCGATCGGGGCTCAGGAGACGGCGCGTGGACCGATTGGGGCTCGGGAGACTGCGCGTGGATGGATCGGGGCTTAGGGAACGACGCGTGGAACGATCGGGGCTCAGGAGACGGCGCGTGGACCGATCGGGGCTCACGAGACGGCGCGTGGACCGATCGGAGCTTAGGAGACGACGCGTGGACCGATCGGGGCGTAGGACGCGACGCGTGTACCTATCAGGGCTCACGAGACAGCGTGTGGACCGACTGGGACTCAGGCGGTTGCGCGTGGACCAAATGGGGTTCGGCGACGGCGCGTGGACCGCTCGGCGCTCGGAGACGGCGCGTTAACCGATCGGGGCTTAGGAGACGATGCGTGAACCGATCGGGGCTCGGAGACGGCGCGTGGACCGATCGGGGCTTAGGAGACAACGCGTGGACCGATGGGGGCTCGGAGACGGCGCGTGTACCTATCGGAGCTCACGAGACAGCGTGTGGACCGATTGGGGCTCAGGAGACGGCGCGTGGACCGATCGGGGCTCAGGAGACGGCGCGTGGACCGATCGGGGCTCGGAGACGGCGCGTGGAACGATCGGAGCTCAGGAGACGGGGCGTGAAATGATCGGCGCTCTGAGACGGCGCGTGGACCGATCGGTGCTCGGAGACGACGCGTGGACCGATCGGGGCTGAGGAGACGGCGCGTGGACCGATCGGGGCTCAGGAGACGGCGCGTGGACCGATTGGGACTCGGGAGACTGCGCGTGGATGGATCGGGGCTTAGGGAACGACGCGTGGAACGATTGGGGCTCAGGAGACGGCGCGTGGACCGATCGGGGCTCACGAGACGGCGCGTCGACCGATCGGGGCTCAGGAGACGGCGCGTGGACCGATCGGAGCGCAGAAGGCGGCGCGTGGACCGACCGGGGCTCAGGAACCTCGCGTGGATCGATCGGGGCTCAGGAGGCGACGCGTGGACCCATCGCGGCTCGGAGACGGCGTGTGGACGTATCGGGGCTTAGGAGACGACGCGTGGACTGATCGGGGGTCAGGAGAAGACGCGTCGACCGATCGGGGCTTAGGAGAGGACCCGTCGACCTATCGGGGCTCAGGAAACGACGCGTGGACGGATCGGGTCTCAGGAGACGTCACGTGAACCCGTCGGCGCTCGGAGACGGGGCGTGTACAGATTGGGGCTTAGGAGACGGCGCGTGGACCGTTGGGGGTCGGAGACGGCGCGTGGACCGATCGGGGCTTAGGAGACGACGCGTGGACCGATCGGGGCTGAAAAGACGGCGCGTGGACCGATTGGGGCTCGGAGACGGCGCGTGGAACGATCGGGGCTTAGGAGGCCGCGCGTGGACCGATCGGGACTCAGGAGACGGCGTGTGGGCCGATCGGGGCTCAGGAGGCGGCGCGTGGACCGATTGGGGCTCAGGAGACGGCGCGTGGACGTATCGGGGCTTAGGAGACGATGCGTGAACCGATCGGGGCTTAGGAGACTACGCGTGGAACGATCGGGGCTCAGGAGACTCGCGTGGATCGATCGGGGCTCAGGAGGCAACGCGGGGACCCATCGGGGCTCGGAGACGGCGTGTGGACGTATCGGGGCTTAGGAGACGACGCGTGGACTGATCGGAGCTCAGGATCCTCGCGTGGATCGATCGGGGCTCCGGAGGCGCCGCGTGGACCCTTGGGGATCAGGAGACAGTGCGTGAACCCATTGGGGCTCGGAGACGGCGCGTGGACGGACCGCGGCTTAGAATGCGGCACGCGGACCGATCGGGGATCGGATACGGCGCGTGGAACCATCGGGGCTCGCAGACGGCGCGTTAACCGATCGGGGCTTAGGAGACGATGCGTGGACTGATCGGGGCTCGGAGACGGCGCGTGGACCGATCGGGGCTTAGGAGACGACGCGTGGACCGATCGGGGCTTATAAGACGACGCGTGGACTGATCGGGGCGTAGGAGACGACGCGTGGACCGATCCGGGCTCAGGAGACGGCGCGTGGACCGATCAGGGCTCGGAGACGGCGCGTGGAACCATCGGGGCTCAGGAGGCCGCGCGTGGACCGATCCCGGCTCGGCGACGTCGCCTGGACCGATGGGGGCTCAGGAGCCGCGCGTGGACCGATCATGGCTCGGCGACGGCGCGTGGACCGATCGGGGCTTAGGTGACGATTCGTGAACCGATCGGGGCTCGGAGACAGAGCGTGGACCGATCCGGGCTTAGGAGACAACGCGTGGACCGATCGGGGCTCGGAGATGGGGCGTAGAATGATCGGGGCTCAGGAGACGGCGCGTGAAATGATCGGCGCTCTGGGACGGCGCGTAGACCGATTTGGGCTTACGAGACGGCGCGTGGACCGATCGGGGCTCAGGAAACGGCGCGTGGACCGATCGTGCCTCGGAGACGGCTCGTCGAGGCATCGGGGCTAAGAAGACGACGCATGGATCGAGCGGGGCTCAGGAGACGGAGCGAGGAGCGATCGGGGCTCGGAGACGGCGCGTGGAGGCATCGGGGCTTTGAAGACGACGCGTGGACCGAACCGTGCTCAGAAAACGGCGCGTGGACCGATCGGTGCTCGGAGACGATGCGTGGACCGATCGGGGCTCAGGTAACGGCGTGTGGAGCGGTTGGGGCTTAGGAGACGACGCGTGGAACGATCGGGGCTCAGAAGACGACGCGTCGACCGATGGGGACTCAGGAGACGGCGCGTGGCCCGATTGGGGCTCGGATACGGCGCGTGAACCGACCGGGGCTCAGGAGGCCGCCCGAGAACCGATCGCGGCTCGGCGACGGCGCGTGGACCGATGGGGGCTCAGGAGGCCGCGCGTGGACCGATCATGGCTCGGCGACGGCGCGTAGACCGATCGGGGCTCGGAGACGACGCGTGGACTGATCGGGGCTCGAAGACAGCGCGTGGACCGACTGGGGCTCGGAGACGACGCGTGTACGGATCGGGGCTTTGAAGACGACGCGTGGACCGATCGTGGCTCAAGAAACGGCGTGTGGAGCGATCGGGGCTCAGGAGACGACGCGTCGACCGATCAGGGCTCAGGTGACGGCGCGTGGACCGACCATGGCTCAGGAGACAGCGCGTGAAATGATCGGCGCTCGGAGATGGCGCGTGGACCGATTGGGGCTTAAGAGACGACGGCTGGACCGATCGGGGCTTAGGAGACGGTACGTGAATCGATCGGGGCACAGGAGACGGCGCGTGAGCCGGTCGGGGCTTAGGAGACGGCGCGTGGACTGATCGGGGCTCGGGAAGCGGCGCCTGAACCGATCTGGCTCGGAGACGGCGCGTGGAGGCATCGGGGTTTAGAAGACGACGTATGGACCGATCGGGGCTCAAGAAACGGCGCGTGGACCGATTGGAGCTCGGAGACAACGCGTGGACCGACTGGGGCTCAGGCGGTTGCGCGTGTACCAATTGGGGTTCGGCGACGGCGCGTGGACCAATCGCGGCTCGGAGACGGCGCGTTAACCGATCGGGGCTTAGGAGGCTGCGCGTGGACCGATCGAGGCTTAGAATGCGTCACGCGGACCGATCGGGGCTCGGATACGGCGTGTGGACGTATCGGGGCTTAGGAGACGATGCGTGGACCGATCGGGGCTCAGCAGACGGCGCATGGACCGATGGGTCTCCGAAACGACGCGTTAACCGAGCGGGGGTTACGAGACGATGCGTGGACCGATCGGGGCTCGGAGACTGCGCGTGGACGGATCGGGGCTCAGGAGACGGCGCGTGGGCCGATCGGGGCTCGGAGACGGCGCGTTAACCGATCGGGGCTCGGACACGACGCTTGTACGGATCGGAGCTTGGTGACGGAGTGTTGACCGATCGCGGTTTACAGACGGCCCGTGGACGGATCGGGGCTTAGGAGACGGCGTGCGGACCGATCGGGGCTCAGGAGACGGCGCGTAGACCGATCGCGGCTCGTAAATGACGCGTCAACCGATCGGGACTTAGGAGACGATGCGGGGATCGATCGGGGCTCGGCGACTCGCGTGGAACGACCGGGGCTTTGGAGGCGGCGCGTGAACCGATCGGGGCTTGATGACATCGCGTTTACCGATCGCGGTTCGGAGACGGCCCGTGGACAGATCGGGGCTTAGGAGACGGCGCGTGGACCTAACGGGGCTGAGGAGACGGCGCGTGGACAGATCGGGCTCAGGGAGACGGCGCGTGGACCGATCGGGGCTTAGGAGACGACGCGTAGACCGATCGGGGCTCGGAGACGGCGCGTGGAACGATCTGGGCTCGGAGACAGCGCGTGGACCGACTGGGGCCCAGGCGGTGGCGCGTGGACCAATTGGGGTTCGGCGACGGCGCGTGGACCGGTCCGCGCTCAGGAGACGGCGCGTGGACCGATCGGGGCTGAGGAGAAGGCGCGTGGTCCGATCGGGGCTTATGAGACGGCGCGTGGCCCGATCGGGGCTCGGAGATGGCGCGTGGAATGATCGGGGCTTAGGAGATGGCGTGTGGACCGATCGGAGATCAGGAGACGACGAGTGGACCGAGAGGGCTCTGGAAACGGCGCACGGACGGATCGTGGCTCGGAGACGGCGCGTGGAGGCATCGGGGCTTTGAAGACGACGCGTGGACCAAACGGTGCTCAGAAAACGGTGCGTGGAGCGATCGGGGCTCAGGAGACGGCGCGTGGACCGATCGGGGCTCAGGAGCCGGCGCGTGGACCGATTGGGGCTCGGATACGGCGCGTGAACCAACCGGGACTCAGGCGCCCGCGCGTGGACCGATCCCGGCTCGGCGACGGCGCGTGGACCGATGGGGGCTCAAGAGCCGCGCGTGGACCGATCATGGCTCGGTGACGGCGCGTGAACCGATCGGGGCTTAGGTGACGATGCGTGGACCGATTGGGGCTCAGGAAGCAGCGCCTGGACCGATCGTGGCTCGGAGACGGCGCGTGGACCGATCGAGTCTCGGAGACGACGCGTCGACCGATCGGGGCTCAGATGACGGCGCGCGGATCGATCGGGGCTCCGGAGACGCCGCGTGGAGCGATGGGGATCAGGAGACGGTGCGCGGACCGATCGGGGCTCGGAGACGGCGCGTGGACGGACCGCGGCTCAGAATGCGGTACGCGGACCGATCGGGGATCGGACACGGCGTGTGGACCGATCAAGGCTCGGAGACGACGCGTTTACGGATCGGGGATCAGGAGACGACGCGTGGAACGATCCGGGCTCAGGAGACGAAGCGTGGACCGATCGGGGCTCGGAGACGGTGTGTGGAACGATCGGGGCTCGGGTGACGGCGCGTGAACCGATCGGCGCTCGGAGACGGCGCGTGGATCGATCGGGGATCGGGGACGGCGCGTGGAACGATCGCGGCTCGGAGTCGACGCGTTACCCGATCGGGGCTTAGGAGACGATGCGTGGACCGATCGGGGCTCGGAGACGGCGCGTGGACCGACCGGGGTTTAGGAGAAGGCGCGTGGACCGATCGGAGATCAGGAGTTGATGCGTGGACCAATCGGGGTTGTGGAAGCGGCGCACGGACCGATCGTGGCTCGGAGACGGCGCGTGGAGGCATCGGGCCTTTGAAGACGACGCGTGGACCGATCGGGGCTCAGGAAACGGCGTGTGGCGCGATCGGGGCTCAGGAGACGACGCGTGGATCGATCGGGGCTCAGGAGATGGCGCGCGGACCGACTGGGGCTCAGGAGACTCGCGTGGATCGATCGGGGCTCCGGAGGCGCCGCGTGGACCGATTGGGATCAGGAGACGGTGCGTGAACCGATCTCGGCTCGGAGACGGCGCGTGGAACGATCGGGGCTCAGGAGACGACGCGTGGACCGATCCGTGCTCGGAGACAGCGCGTGGACCGACTGGGGCTCGGAGACGGCGCGTGGACCGATCGTGGCTTAGGAGAACGCGCGTTGAATGATCGGGGCTCAGGAGACGGCGCGTCGACCGATCGTGGCTCGGAGACGGCGCGTGGAGGCATCGGGGTAAAGAAGACGACGCACTGACCGAGCGGGGTTCAGGAGACGGCGCGAGGAGCGATCGGGGCTCAGGAGAAGACGCGTCAATTGATCGGGGCTCAGGACACGACGCGGCGACGGATCGGGGCTTGGAGACGGTGCGTGGACCGATGGGGATCAGGAGACGGTGCGTGGACCGATCGGGGCTCGGAGACGGCGCGTGGACCGATCGGGGCTTAGGAGACGACGCGTGGACCGATCGGGGCTTAGGAGACGACGCGTGGACCGATCGGGGCGTAGGAGACGACGCGTGTACCTATCGGGGCTCACGAAACAGCGTGTGGGCCGATTGGGGCTCAGGAGACGGCGCGTCGACCGTTCGGGGCTCAGGAGACGGCGCGCGGACCGGTCGGGGCTCAGGAGCCTAGCGTGGATCGATCGGGGCTCCGGAGGCGGCGCGTGGACCGATTGGAGAGGAGGAGATGGTGCGTGGACCGATCGGGGCTCAGGAGACGGCGCGTGGACTGATCGGTGCTCGCAGACTGCGCGTGGACGGACCGCGGCTTAGAATGCGGCACGCGGACCGATCGGGGATCGGAGACGGCGTGTGGACGTATCGGGGCTTAGAAGACGATACGTGGACCGATCGGGGCTCAGGAGATGGCGCGTGGACCGACTGGGGCTCAGGAGGTTGCGCGTGGACCAATTGGGGTTCGGCGACGGCGCGTGGACCGACCGAGGCTCAGGAGACCGCGCGTGGACCGATCGGGGCTCGGCGACTGCGCGTGGACCGATCAGGGCTCGGAGATGGCGCGTGGAACCATCGAGGCTCAGGAGGCCGCGCGTGGACTGATCCCGGCTCGGCGACGTCGCCTGGACCGATGGGGGCTCAGGAGCCGCGCGTGGACCGATCATGGCTCAGCGACGGCGCGTGGACCGATCGGGGCTTAGGTGACGATTCGTGGACCGATCGGGGCTCGGAGACGGAGCGTGGACCGATCCGGGCTTAGGAGACAACGCGTGGACCGATTGGGGCTCAGGAAGCAGCGCCTGGACCGATCGTGGCTCGGGGACGGCGCGAGGAGGCATCTGGGCTTGGAAGACGACGCGTGGATCGATCGGGGCTCGGAGACGTCGCGTGAACCGACCGGCGCTCAGGAGGCCGCGCGTGGACCGATCGATGCTCAGGAGGCCACGCCTGGACCGATCGGGGCTCCGCGACGGCGCGTGGACCGATCGATGCTCGGAGACGACGCGTGTACGGATCGGGGATTCGGCGATGACGCGTGGACCGATCCGGGCTCAGGAGACGGCGCGTGGACCGATCGGGGCTCGGAGACGGCGCGTGGAACGATCAGGGCTCAGGAGACGGCGCGTGAACCGATCGGCGCTCGGACACGGCGCGTGGACCGATAGGGGCTTAGGAGACGGCGCGTGGACCGATCGGGGCTCGGAGACGGGGCGTGGAATGATCGGGGCTCAGGAGACGGCGCGTGAAATGATCGGCGCTCTGGGACGGCGCGTAGACCGATTTGGGCTTACGAGACGGCGCGTGGACCGATCTGGGCTCAGGAAGCGGCGCCTGGACCGATCGTGCCTCGGAGACGGCTCGTCGAGGCATCGGGGCTAAGAAGACGACGCATGGATCGAGCGGGGCTCAGGAGATGGCGCGAGGAGCGATCGGGGCTCGGAGACGGCGCGTGGAGGCATCGGGGCTTTGAAGACGACGCGTGGACCGAACCGTGCTCAGAAAACGGCGCGTGGACCGATCGGTGCTCGGAGACGATGCGTGGACCGATCGGGGCTCAGGTAACGGCGTGTGGAGCGGTTGGGGCTTAGGAGACGACGCGTGGAACGATCGGGGCTCAGACGACGACGCGTCGACCGATCGGGGCTCAGGAGACGGCGCGTGGATCGATCGGGGCTCGGAGACGCCGCGTGGAACGATCGGGGCTCAGGATACGGCGCTTGAACTTATCGACGCTCGGAGACGGCGCGTGGACCGATTGAGGATTAAGAGACGACGGGTGGACCGATCGGGGCTTAGGAGACGGCGCGTGGAACGATCGGGGCTCAGAAGACGACGCGTCGACCGATCGGGGCTCAGGTGACGGCCCGCGGACCGACCGGGGCTCAGGAGACGGCGCGTGAAATTATCGGCGCTCCGAGAGGGCGCGTGGACCGATTGAGGCTTAAGAGACGACGGGTGGACCGATCGGGGCTAAGGAGACGGCACATGAATCGATCGGGGCACAGGAGACGGCGCGTGCACCGGTCGGGGCTTAGGAGACGACGCGTCGACAGATCGGGGCTCAGGAGACGGCGCGTGGACCGATCGGGGCTCGGCGATGGCGCGTGGACCGATCGGGGCTCGGCGATGGCGCGTGGACCGATCAGGTCTCGGAGACGACGCGTGGACCGATCGGAGCTCGGACACGGCCCGTGGACGGATCGGGGCTTAGGAGACGGCGCATGGACTAATTGGGGCTCAGGAGACGACGCGTGGACCGATCGGGGGTCGGAAACGACGCCTTAACCGAGCCGGGCTTAGGAGACGACGCGTGGACCTTTCGGGGCGTAGGAGACGACGCGTGTACCGATCGGGGCTCAGGAGACGGCGCGTGGACTGATCGGTGCTCGCAGACTGCGCGTGGACGGACCGCGGCTTAGAATGCGGCACGCGGACCGATCGGGGATCGGAGACGGCGTGTGGACGTATCGGGGCTTAGAAGACGATACGTGGACCGATCGGGGCTCAGGAGATGGCGCGTGGACCGACTGGGGCTCAGGAGGTTGCGCGTGGACCAATTGCGGTTCGGCGACGGCGCGTGGACCGACCGAGGCTCAGGAGACCGCGCGTGGACCGATCGGGGCTCGGCGACTACGCGTGGACGGATCGAGGCTCGGAGACGACGAGTATACGGATCGGGTATTAGGGGACGGAGCGTGGACCGATCCGGGCTCAGGAGACGGCGTGTGGACCGATCAGGCTTTAGTTGACGATTCGTGAACCGATCGGGGCTCGGAGACGGAGCGTGGACCGATCCGGGCGTTGGAGACAACGCGTGGACCAATTGGGGCTCAGGAAGCAGCGCCTGGACCGATCGGGGCTCCGCGACGGCGCGTGGACCGATCGATGCTCGGAGACGACGCGTGTACGGATCGCGGATTCGGCGATGACGCGTGGACCGATCCGGGCTCAGGAGACGGCGCGTGGACCGATCGGGGCTCAGACACGGCGCGTCGAACGATCGGGGCTCAGGAGACGGCGCGTGAACCGATCGGCGCTCGGAGACGGCGCGTGGACCGATAGGGGCTTAGGAGACGGCGCGTGGACCGATCGGGGCTCGGAGACGGGGCGTGGAATGATCGGGGCTCAGGAGACGGCGCGTGAAATGATCGGCGCTCTGGGACGGCGCGTAGACCGCTTTGGGCTTACGAGACGGCGCGTGGACCGATCGGGGCTCAGGAAGCGGCGCCTGGACCGATCGTGCCTCGGAGACGGCGCGTGGAGGCATCGGGGCTAAGAAGACGACGCATGGACCGATCGGGGCTGAGGAAACGGCGTGTGGACCGATCGGAGCTCCGAGACGACGCGTGGACCGATCGGGGCTCAGGAGACGGCGCGAGGAGCGATCGGGCTCAGGAGAAGACGCGTCAATTGATCGTGGCTCAGGAGACGACGCGTCGACGGATCGGGGCTTAGGAGACGACGCGTGGACCGATCGGGGCTTAGGAGACGACGCGTGGACCGATCGGGGCTCAGGAGACGGCGCGTGGACCGACCGGGTTTCAGGAGGCGACGCGTGGACCCATCGGGGCTCGGAGACGGCGTGTGGACCGATTGGGGCTTAGGAGACGGCGCGTGGACCGATCGGGGCTCAGGAAGCGGCGCCTGGACCGATCGTGGCTCGGAGACGGCGCGTGGAGGCATCTGGGCTTACAAGACGACGCGTGGATCGATCGGGGCTCGGAGACGGCGCGTGAACCGACCAGGGCTTAGGAGACGGCGCGTGGACCGATCGGGGCTCAGGAAGCGGCGCCTGGACCGATCGTGGCTCGGAGACGGCGCGTGGAGGCATCTGGGCTTACAAGACGACGCGTGGATCGATCGGGGCTCGGAGACGGCGCGTGAACCGGTCGGGGCTTAGGAGACGACGCGTCGACCGATCGAGGCTCGGAGACGACGCGTGTGAGGATCGGGGATTCGAGGACGACGCGTGGACCGATCCGGGCTCAGGAGACGGCGCGTGGACCGATCGGGGATCGGAAGCGGCGCGTGGAACGATCGGGGCTCGGATACGGCGCGTGGACCGGTCGAGGCTCGGAGACGACGCGTGTGCGGATCGGGGATTCGAGGACGACGGGTGGACCGATCCGGGCTCGGAGACGGCGCGTGGACCGATCGGGGCTCGGAAACGGCGCGTGGAACGATCGGGGCTCAGGAGACGGTGCGTGTACCGATCGTCGCTCGGAGACGGCACGTGGACCGATCGTGGCTTATGAGACGGCGCGTGAACCGATCGGAGATCAGGAGAAGACGCGTGCACCGATTGGGGCTCAGGAAGCAGCGCCTGGACCGATCGTGGCTCGGGGACGGCGCGAGGAGGCATCTGGGCTTGGAAGACGACGCGTGGATCGATCTGGGCTCAGGAAGCGGCGCCTGGACCGATCGTGCCTCGGAGACGGCTCGTCGAGGCATCGGGGCTAAGAAGACGACGCATGGATCGAGCGGGGCTCAGGAGATGGCGCGAGGAGCGATCGGGGCTCGGAGACGGCGCGTGGAGGCATCGGGGCTTTGAAGACGACGCGTGGACCGAACCGTGCTCAGAAAACGGGGCGTGGACCGATCGGTGCTCGGAGACGATGCGTGGACCGATCGGGGCTCAGGTAACGGCGTGTGGAGCGGTTGGGGCTTAGGAGACGACGCGTGGAACGATCGGGGCTCAGACGACGACGCGTCGACCGATCGGGGCTCAGGAGACGGCGCGTGAACCGATCGGCGCTCGGAGACGGCGCGTGGACCGATAGGGGCTTAGGAGACGGCGCGTGGACCGATCGGGGCTCGGAGACGGGGCGTGGAATGATCGAGGCTCAGGAGACGGCGCGTGAAATGATCGGCGCTCTGGGACGGCGCGTAGACCGCTTTGGGCTTACGAGACGGCGCGTGGACCGATCGGGGCTCAGGAAGCGGCGCCTGGACCGATCGTGCCTCGGAGACGGCGCGTGGAGGCATCGGGGCTAAGAAGACGACGCATGGACCGATCGGGGCTGAGGAAACGGCGTGTGGACCGATCGGAGCTCCGAGACGACGCGTGGACCGATCGGGGCTCAGGAGACGGCGCGAGGAGCGATCGGGCTCAGGAGAAGACGCGTCAATTGATCGTGGCTCAGGAGACGACGCGTCGACGGATCGGGGCTTAGGAGACGACGCGTGGACCGATCGGGGCTTAGGAGACGACGCGTGGACCGATCGGGGCTCAGGAGACGGCGCGTGGACCGACCGGGTTTCAGGAGGCGACGCGTGGACCCATCGGGGCTCGGAGACGGCGTGTGGATCGATTGGGGCTTAGGAGACGGCGCGTGGACCGATCGGGGCTCAGGAAGCGGCGCCTGGACCGATCGTGGCTCGGAGACGGCGCGTGGAGGCATCTGGGCTTACAAGACGACGCGTGGATCGATCGGGGCTCGGAGACGGCGCGTGAACCGACCAGGGCTTAGGAGACGGCGCGTGGACCGATCGGGGCTCAGGAGGCGACGCGTGGACCCATCGGGGCTCGGAGACGGCGTGTGGACCGATTGGGGCTTAGGAGACGGGGCGTGGGCCGATCGGGGCTCAGGAAGCGGCGCCTGGACCGATCGTGGCTCGGAGACGGCGCGTGGAGGCATCTGGGCTTACAAGACGACGCGTGGATCGATCGGGGCTCGGAGACGGCGCGTGAACCGACTAGGGCTTAGGAGACGGCGCGTGGACCGATCGGGGCTCAGGAAGCGGCGCCTGGACCGATCGTGGCTCGGAGACGGCGCGTGGAGGTATCTGGGCTTACAAGACGACGCGTGGATCGATCGGGGCTCGGAGACGGCGCGTGAACCGACCAGGGCTCAGGAGACGGCGCGTGGACGGGTCGGAGCTTAGGAGACGACGCGTCGACCGATCGAGGCTCGGAGACGACGCGTGTGAGGATCGGGGATTCGAGGACGACGCGTGGACCGATCCGGGCTCCGGAGACGGCGCGTGGACCGATCGGGGATCGGAAGCGGCGCGTGGAACGATCGGGGCTCGGATACGGCGCGTGGACCGGTCGAGGCTCGGAGACGACGCGTGTGCGGATCGCGGATTCGACGACGACGGGTGGACCGATCCGGGCTCGGAGACGGCGCGTGGACCGATCGGGGCTCGGAAACGGCGCGTGGAACGATCGGGGCTCAGGAGACGGTGCGTGAACCGATCGTCGCTCGGAGACGGCACGTGGACCAATCGTGGCTTATGAGACGGCGCGTGAACCGATCGGAGATCAGGAGAAGACGCGTGCACCGATCGGGGCTCTGGAAGCGGCGCACGGACCGATCGTGGCTCGGAGACGGCACGTGGAGGCATCGGGGCTTTGAAGACGACGCGTGGACCGAACGGTGCTCAGAAAACGCCGCGTGGACCGATGGGGATCAGGAGACGGTGCGTGGACCGATCGGGGCTCAGAAAGCGGCGCCTAGACCGATCGTGACTCGGAGACGGCGCGTGGAGGCATCGGGGCTAAGAAGACGACGCATGGACCGAGCGGGGCTCAGGAGACGGCGCGAGGAGTGATCGGGGCTCAGGAGAAGACGCGTGAATTGATCGGGGCTCAGAAATCGGCGCGTGGAGCGATCGGGGCTCAGGAGACGACGCGTGGATCGATCGCGGCTCACGAAACGACGCGTCGACCGATCGGGGCTCAGGAGACGGCGCGCGGACCGACCAGGGCTCAGGAGCCTCGCGTGGGCCGATCATGGCTCGGCGACGGCGCGTGGACGGATCGGGGCTCGGAGACGGCGCGTGGACGGATCGGGGCTCGGAGACGACGCGTGAACCGATCGAGGCTCAGGAGACGGCGCGTGGATCGATTGGGGCTTGGATAGGGCGCATGACGCGACCGGGGCTCAGGAGGACGCGCGTGGACCGATCGAGGCTCGGCGACGGCGCGTTAGCCGATCGGGGCTTAGGAGACGATGCGTGGACCGATCGGGGCTCGGAGACGGCGCGTGGACTGACCGGGGTTTAGGAGAAGGCGCTTGGACCGAACGGGGCTTAGGAGACGGCGCGTGGACCGATCGTGGCTCGGAGACGGCGCGTGGAACGATCGGGGCTCAGGAGACGGCGCGTCAACCGATCGGCGCTCGGAGACGGCGCGTGGACCGATCGGAGTTCAGGAGGCCGCGCGTGGAGCGATCATGGCTCGGCGACGGCGCGTGGACGGATCGGCGCTCGGAGACGGCGCGTCGACCGATCGGGGCTCAGGAGACGGCGCGTGGACCGATCGACGCTCGGAGACGGCGCGTGGAACGATCGGGGCTCAGGAGACGACGCGTGGACCGATCGGGGCTCAGAAGACGGCGCGTAGACCGATCGGGCCTCCGAAACGACGCGTTAACCGAGCGGGGCTTAGGAGACGATGCGTGGACCGATCGGGGCTCGGAGACAGCGCGTGTACCGACTGGGGCTCAGGAGACCGCGCGTGAACCGATCGGGGCTCGGCGGTTGCGCGTGGACCAATTGGGGTTCGGCGACGGCGCGTGGATCGATCGGGGCTTAGGAGACGGCGCGGGCATCGATCGGGGCCCGGAGACGGGTCGTGGACAGATGGGGGCTTAGGTGACGGCGCGTGGAACGATCGTGGCTGGAAGACAGCACGTCCACCAATCGGGGCTTGGGAGACGACGTGTAGATCGATCGGGGCTCAGGAGATGGCGCGTGAACCGACCATGGCTCAGGAGGCCGCGCGTGGACCGACTGGGGCTCAGGAGTTTGCGCGTGGACCAATTGGGGTTCGGCGACGGGGCGTGGACCGATCGGGGCTCGGAGACGGTGCGTGGACCGACCGGGGCTGAGGAGGCCGCGCGTGGACCGATCGAGGCTTAGGAGCTGACGCATGGACCGATCGGGGCTGAGGAGACGGCGCGTGAACCGAACGGGGCTCGGAGACGGCGCGTGGAATGATCGGAGCACAGGAGACGGCGCGTGAACCGATCGGCGCTCGGAGACCGCCCGTGGATCGATCGGGGCTTAGGAGAAGGCGCGTGGACCGATCGGGGCTTAGGAGACAATGCGTGGACCAATCGGGGCTCGGAGACGGCGCGTGGACCGACCGGGGTAAGCAGGCCGCGCGTGGACCGATCGAGGCTTAGGAGCCGACGCGTGGACCGATCGGGGCTGAAGAGACGGCCCGTGGACCGATCGGGGCTCGGAAACGGCCCGTGGAACGATCGGAGCACAGGAGACGGCGCGTGAACCGATCGGCGCTCGGAGACGGCGCGTGGACCGATCGGGGCTCAGGAGACGACGCGTTAACAGAGCGGGGCTTAGGAGACGATGCGTGGACCGATCGGTGCTCGGAGATTGAGCGTGAACCGACTGGGGCTCAGGAGGTTGCGCGTAGACCAATTGGGGTTCGGCGCCGGCGCGTGGACCGACCGGGGCTTAGGAGACGACGCGTCGACCGATCGGGGCTTAGGAGACGACCCGTCGACCGATCGGGGCTTAGGAGGCGGCGCGTGGACCCGTCGGGGCTCGGAGACGGCGCGATAACCGATCGGGGCTTAGGAGACGACGCGTGGGCCGGTCGGGGCTCGGAGACGGCGCGTGGACGGACCGTGGCTTAGAATGCGTCACGCGGACCGATCGGGGCTCGGATACGGCGTGTGGACATATCGGGGCTTCGGAGACGATGCGTGGACCGACCGGAGCTCATTAGACCGCGCGTGGACCGATCGCGGCTCGTGCGACGGCGCGTGCACCGATCGGCGCTCGGAGACGGCGCTGACCGATCGTGGCTTAGGAGAAGGCGCGTGGAACGATCGGGGTTCAGGAGACGGCGCGTGGACCGATTGGGGCTCGGAGACGGCGCGTTAACCGATTGGGGCTTAGGAGACGATGCGTGGATCGATCGGGGCTCAGGATGCTCGCGTGGATCGATCGGGGCCCCGGAGGCGCCGCCCGGTCCCATGGGGATCAGGAGACAGTGCGTGGACCCATCGGGGCTCGGAGACGGCGCGTGGACCGATCGGGGCTTAGGAGACGACGCGTGGACCGATCGGGGTGTAGGAGACGACGGGTGAACCGATCGGGGCTTAGGAGACGACGCGTGGACCGATCGGGGCTCAGGAGACGGCGCGTGGACCGATCGGGGATTCGGAGACGGTACGTGGACCGATCGGGGCTCGGAGACGGTACGAGGACCGACCGGAGCTCAGGAGATTCGCGTGGATCGATCAGGGCTCCGGAGGGGGCGCATGGACCGATTGGGGAGCATGAGATGGTGCGTGGACCGATCGGGGCTCGGAGACGGCGCACGGACCGATCGGGGCTTAGGAGACGACGCGTGGACCGATTGGGGCTCAGGAGGCCGCGCGTAGACCGATCGCGGCTCGACGCCGCGCGTGGACGGATCAGGGCTCAGGAGACGGACCGTGGACCGATCGGGGCTTAGGAGAAAACACGTGGACCGATCGGGGCTCAGGAAGCGGCGCCTGCACCGATCGTGGTTGGGAGACGGCGCAAAGAGGCATCTGGGCTTAGAAGACGACGCGTGGACCGATCGGGGCTCAGGAAACGGCGCGTGGACCGACCGCGGCTCAGGAGGCCACGCCTGGACCGATCGGGGCTCGGAGACGGCGTGTGGACCGATCGGGAATGAGGAAACGGCGCGTGGAGCGATCGGGGCTCAGGAGGCGGCGCGTAGATCGATCGGGGCTCGGAGACGGCACGTTAACCGATCGGGGCTTAGGAGACGATGCGTGGACCGATCGCGGCTCGGAGACGGCGTGTGAACCGACCGGGGCTCAGGAGTCCGCGCGTGGACCGATCGAGGCTCGGCGACGGCGAGTGGACCCATCGGGGCTCGGAGACGACGCGTGTACGGATCGGGGCTTGATGACGGCGGCTTTATCGATCGCGGCTCGGAGACGGCCCGTGAATCGATCGGCGCTCGGAGACGGCGCGTGGACCGATCGGGGCTTATGAGACGTTGCGTGGACCGATCGGAGATCAGGAGAAGACGCGTGCACCGATCGGGGCTCTGGAAGCGGCGCACGGACCGATCGTGGCTCGGAGACGGCGCGTGGAGGCATCGGGGCTTTGAAGACGACGCGTGGACCGAACGGTGCTCAGAAAACGCCGCGTGGACCGATGGGGATCAGGCGCCGGTGCGTGGAGCGATCGGGGCTCGGAGACGCCGCTTGGACCGATCGGGGCTTAGGAGACGGCGCGTGGACCGATTGGGGCGTAGGAGACGGCGCGTGGACCGATCGGGGCTCAGGAAGCGGCGCCTAGACTGATCGGGGCTCGGAGACGGCGCGTGGACCGATTGGGCCTCGGATACGGTGCGTGAAGCAACCGGGGCTCAGGAGGCCGCGCGTGGACCGATCGCGGCTCGTGCGACGGCGCGTGCACCGATCGGCGCTCGGAGACGGCGCTGACCGATCGTGGCTTAGGAGAAGGCGCGTGGAACGATCGGGGTTCAGGAGACGGGGCGTGGACCGATTGGGGCTCGGAGACGGCGCGTTAACCGATTGGGGCTTAGGAGACGATGCGTGGGTCGATCGGGGCTCAGGATCCTCGCGTGGATCGATCGGGGCTCCGGAGGCGCCGCGTGGACCCTTGGGGATCAGGAGACAGTGCGTGGACCAATTGGGGCTCGGAGACGGCGCGTGGACCGATCGGGGCTTAGGAGACGACGCGTGGACCGTTCGGGGCTCGGAGACGACGTGTGAACCGATCGGGGCTCAGGAGACGGCGCGTGGACTGATCGGTGCTCGCAGACTGCGCGTGGACGGACCGCGGCTGAGAATGCGGCACGCGGACCGATCGGGGATCGGAGACGGCGCGTGGAACCATCGGGGCTCGAAGACGGCGCGTTAACCGATCGGGGCGTAGGAGACGATGCGTGGACTGATCGGGGCTCGGAGACGGCGCGTGGACCGATCGGGGCTTAGGAGACGACGCGTGGACCGATCGGGGCTTATAAGACGACGCGTGGACTGATCGGGGCGTAGGAGACGACGCGTGGACCGATCCGGGCTCAGGAGACGGCGCGTGGACCGATCAGGGCTCGGAGACGGCGCGTGGAACCATCGGGGCTCAGGAGGCCGCGCGTGGACCGATCCCGGCTCGGCGACGTCGCCTGGACCGATGGGGGCTCAGGAGCCGCGCGTGGACCGATCATGGCTCGGCGACGGCGCGTGGACTGATCGGGGCTCAGATGACGGTGCGCGGACCGACCGGGGCTCAGGAGACTCGCGTGGATCGATCGGAGCTTAGGAGACGACGCGTGGACCGATCGGGGCGTAGGACGCGACGCGTGTACCTATCGGGGCTCACGAGACAGCGTGTGGACCGATTGGGGCTCAGGAGACGGCGCCTGGACCGATCGGCGCTCGGAGACAGCGCGTGGACCGATCGGGGCTTAGGAGACGGCGCGTGGACCGATCGGAGATGAGGAGACGATGCGTGGACCGATAGGGCTCTGGAAACGGCGCACGGACCGATCGTGGATCGGCGACGGCCTGTGGACCGATTGGGGCTCAGGAGGCCGCGCGTGGACCGATCATGGCTCGGCGACGGCGCGTGGACCGATTGGGGCTCGGAGACAGCGCGTGGACCGACTGGGACTCAGGCGGTTGCGCGTGGACCAAATGGGGTTCGGCGACGGCGCGTGGACCGCTCGGCGCTCGGAGACGGCGCGTTAACCGATCGGGGCTTAGGAGACGATGCGTGAACCGATCGGGGCTCGGAGACGGCGCGTGGACCGATCGGGGCTTAGGAGACAACGCGTGGACCGATGGGGGCTCGGAGACGGCACGTGTACCTATCGGAGCTCACGAGACAGCGTGTGGACCGATTGGGGCTCAGGAGACGGCGCGTGGACCGATCGGGGCTCAGGAGACGGCGCGTGGACCGATCGGAGCTCGGAGACGGCGCGTGGAACGATCGGAGCTCAGGAGACGGGGCGTGAAATGATCGGCGCTCTGAGACGGCGCGTGGACCGATCGGTGCTCGGAGACGACGCGTGGACCGATCGGGGCTGAGGAGACGGCGCGTGGACCGATCGGGGCTCAGGAGACGGCGCGTGAACCCGTCGGCGCTCGGAGACGGGGCGTGTACAGATTGGGGCTTAGGAGACGGCGCGTGGACCGATGGGGGTCGGAGACGGCGCGTGGACCGATCGGGGCTCACGAGACGGCGCGTGGACCGATCGGGGCTCACGAGACGGCGCGTCGACCGATCGGGGTTCAGGAGACGGCGCGTGGACCGATCGGAGCGCAGAAGGCGGCGCGTGGACCGACCGGGGCTCAGGAACCTCGCGTGGATCGATCGGGGCTCAGGAGGCGACGCGTGGACCCATCGCGGCTCGGAGACGGCGTGTGGACGTATCGGGGCTTAGGAGACGACGCGTGGACTGATCGGGGGTCAGGAGAAGACGCGTGGACCGATCGGGGCTTAGGAGAGGACCCGTCGACCTATCGGGGCTCAGGAAACGACGCGTGGACGGATCGGGTCTCAGGAGACGGCGCGTGAACCCGTCGGCGCTCGGAGACGGGGCGTGTACAGATTGGGGTTTAGGAGACGGCGCGTGGACCGATGGGGGTCGGAGACGGCGCGTGGACCGATCGGGGCTTAGGAGACGACGCGTGGACCGATCGGGGCTGAAAAGACGGCGCGTGGACCGATTGGGGCTCGGAGACGGCGCGTGGAACGATCGGGGCTTAGGAGGCCGCGCGTGGACCGATCGGGACTCAGGAGACGGCGTGTGGGCCGATCGGGGCTCAGGAGGCGGCGCGTGGACCGATTGGGGCTCAGGAGACGGCGCGTGGACGTATCGGGGCTTAGGAGACGATGCGTGAACCGATCGGGGCTTAGGAGACGACGCGTGGAACGATCGGGGCTCAGGAGACTCGCGTGGATCGATCGGGGCTCAGGAGGCAACGCGGGGACCCATCGGGGCTCGGAAACGGCGTGTGGACGTATCGGGGCTTAGGAGACGACGCGTGGACTGATCGGAGCTCAGGATCCTCGCGTGGATCGATCGGGGCTCCGGAGGCGCCGCGTGGACCCTTGGGGATCAGGAGACAGTGCGTGGACCCATTGGGGCTCGGAGACGGCGCGTGGACGGACCGCGGCTTAGAATGCGGCACGCGGACCGATCGGGGATCGGAGACGGCGCGTGGAACCATCGGGGCTCAGGAGGCCGCGCGTGGACCGATCCCGGCTGGGCGACGTCGCCTGGACCGATGGGGGCTCAGGAGCCGCGCGTGGACCGATCATGGCTCGGCGACGGCGCGTGGACCGATCGGGGCTTAGGTGACGATTCGTGAACCGATCGGGGCTCGGAGACAGAGCGTGGACCGATCCGGGCTTAGGAGACAACGCGTGGACCGATCGGGGCTCGGAGATGGGGCGTAGAATGATCGGGGCTCAGGAGACGGCGCGTGAAATGATCGGCGCTCTGGGACGGCGCGTAGACCGATTTGGGCTTACGAGACGGCGCGTGGACCGATCGGGGCTCAGGAAGCGGCGCGTGGACCGATCGTGCCTCGGAGACGGCTCGTCGAGGCATCGGGGCTAAGAAGACGACGCATGGATCGAGCGGGGCTCAGGAGACGGAGCGAGGAGCGATCGGGGCTCGGAGACGGCGCGTGGAGGCATCGGGGCTTTGAAGACGACGCGTGGACCGAACCGTGCTCAGAAAACGGCGCGTGGACCGATCGGTGCTCGGAGACGATGCGTGGACCGATCGAGGCTCAGGTAACGGCGTGTGGAGCGGTTGGGGCTTAGGAGACGACGCGTGGAACGATCGGGGCTCAGAAGACGACGCGTCGACCGATGGGGACTCAGGAGACGGCGCGTGGCCCGATTGGGGCTCGGATACGGCGCGTGAACCGACCGGGGCTCAGGAGGCCGCCCGAGAACCGATCGCGGCTCGGCGACGGCGCGTGGACCGATGGGGGCTCAGGAGGCCGCGCGTGGACCGATCATGGCTCGGCGACGGCGCGTAGACCGATCGGGGCTCGGAGACGACGCGTGGACTGATCGGGGCTCGAAGACAGCGCGTGGACCGACTGGGGCTCGGAGACGACGCGTGTACGGATCGGGGCTTTGAAGACGACGCGTGGACCAAACGGTGCTCAGAAAACGGTGCGTGGAGCGATCGGGGCTCAGGAGACGGCGCGTGGACCGATCGGGGCTCAGGAGCCCGCGCGTGGACCGATCCCGGCTCGGCGACGGCGCGTGGACCGATGGGGGCTCAGGAGCCGCGCGTGGACCGATCATGGCTCGGTGACGGCGCGTGGACCGATCGGGGCTTAGGTGACGATGCGTGGACCGATTGGGGCTCAGGAAGCAGCGCCTGGACCGATCGTGGCTCGGAGACGGCGCGAGGAGGCATCTGGGCTTGAAAGACGACGCGTGGATCGATCGGGGCTCGGAGACGGCGCGTGGACCGACCGCGGCTCAGGAGGCCACGCCTGGACCGATCGGGGCTCGGCGACGGCGCGTGGACCGATCGAGTCTCGGAGACGACGCGTCGACCGATCGGGGCTCAGATGACGGCGCGCGGATCGATCGGGGCTCCGGAGACGCCGCGTGGAGCGATGGGGATCAGGAGACGGTGCGCGGACCGATCGGGGCTCGGAGACGGCGCGTGGACGGACCGCGGCTCAGAATGCGGTACGCGGACCGATCGGGGATCGGACACGGCGTGTGGACCGATCAAGGCTCGGAGACGACGCGTTTACGGATCGGGGATCAGGAGACGACGCGTGGAACGATCCGGGCTCAGGAGACGAAGCGTGGACCGATCGGGGCTCGGAGACGGTGTGTGGAACGATCGGGGCTCGGGTGACGGCGCGTGATCCGATCGGCGCTCGGAGACGGCGCGTGGATCGATCGGGGATCGGGGACGGCGCGTGGAACGATCGCGGCTCGGAGTCGACGCCTTAGCCGATCGGGGCTTAGGAGACGATGCGTGGACCGATCGGGGCTCGGAGACGGCGCGTGGACCGACCGGGGTTTAGGAGAAGGCGCGTGGACCGATCGGAGATCAGGAGTTGATGCGTGGACCAATCGGGGTTGTGGAAGCGGCGCACGGACCGATCGTGGCTCGGAGACGGCGCGTGGAGGCATCGGGCCTTTGAAGACGACGCGTGGACCGATCGGGGCTCAGGAAACGGCGTGTGGCGCGATCGGGGCTCAGGAGACGACGCGTGGATCGATCGGGGCTCAGGAGATGGCGCGCGGACCGACTGGGGCTCAGGAGACTCGCGTGGATCGATCGGGGCTCCGGAGGCGCCGCGTGGACCGATTGGGATCAGGAGACGGTGCGTGAACCGATCTCGGCTCGGAGACGGCGCGTGGAACGATCGGGGCTCAGGAGACGACGCGTGGACCGATCCGTGCTCGGAGACAGCGCGTGGACCGACTGGGGCTCGGAGACGGCGCGTGGACCGATCGTGGCTTAGGAGAACGCGCGTTGAATGATCGGGGCTCAGGAGACGGCGCGTCGACCGATCGTGGCTCGGAGACGGCGCGTGGAGGCATCGGGGTAAAGAAGACGACGCACTGACCGAGCGGGGTTCAGGAGACGGCGCGAGGAGCGATCGGGGCTCAGGAGAAGACGCGTCAATTGATCGGGGCTCAGGACACGACGCGGCGACGGATCGGGGCTTGGAGACGGTGCGTGGACCGATGGGGATCAGGAGACGGTGCGTGGACCGATCGGGGCTCGGAGACGGCGCGTGGACCGATCGGGGCTTAGGAGACGACGCGTGGACCGATCGGGGCTTAGGAGACGACGCGTGGACCGATCGGGGCGTAGGAGACGACGCGTGTACCTATCGGGGCTCACGAAACAGCGTGTGGGCCGATTGGGACTCAGGAGACGGCGCGTCGACCGTTCGGGGCTCAGGAGACGGCGCGCGGACCGGTCGGGGCTCAGGAGCCTAGCGTGGATCGATCGGGGCTCCGGAGGCGGCGCGTGGACCGATTGGAGAGGAGGAGATGGTGCGTGGACCGATCGGGGCTGGGAGACGGCACGCGGAACGATCAGGGCTCAGAAGACTGGGCGTGGATGGATCGGGGCTTAGGGAACGACGCGTGGGCCGATCGGGGCTCAGGACCCGGCGCGTGGAACGATCGGGGCTCGGCGACGGCGCGGGGAACGATCGGGGCTCAGGAGACGGCGCGTGAACCGATCGGGGCTCAGGAGGCGCCACGTGGACGGATGGGGCTCAGGAGACGGTGCGTGGACCGATCGGGGCTCGGAGACGGCGCCTGGAACGATCGGGGCTCAAGAGACGGCGCGAGGACCGACCGGGGCTCAGGAGACGGCGCGTGGACCGATCGGGGCTCGGAGACGACTCCTGGACCGATCGGGGCTCAGGAGACGGCGCGTGGAGCGATCGGGGCTCGGAGACGGCGCGTGGACCGGTCAGGGCTTAGGAGACGACGCTTGGACCGATCGGGGCTTAGGAGGCGCCGCGTGGAACGATCGGGGCTCATGAGACGGCGTGTAGACCGATCGGGGCTCCGGCGGCGACGCGTCGACCGATCGGGGCCCAGGAAACGGCGCGTGGATCGATCGGTGCTGGAAGACGACGCGTGGACCGATCGGGGGTCAGGAGCCGATTCGTGAACCGATCGGGGATTAGGAGACGACGCGTGGACCGATAGGGGCTCGGAGACGACGCGTGTACGAATCGGAGTTCAGGAAACGGCGCGTGGATGCGATCGGGGCTCAGGAGACGACGCGTCGACCGACCGGAGGTCAGGAGGCGACGCGTGGACTCATCGGGGCTCGGAGACGGCACGTGGACCGGTCGGGGCTTAGGAGACTCGCGTGGATCTATCGAGGCTTCGGAGGCGGCGTGTGAACCGATCGGGGATTAGGAGACGGTGCGTGGAGCGATCGAGGCTTAGAAGATGGCGCGTGGACCGATCGGGGCTGGTGAAGCGGCGCCTGGACCGATCGTAGCTCGTAGACGGCGCGTGGACCGATCGGGGCTTAGGAGACGATGCGTAGACCGATCGGGGCTCACGAGACAGCGCGTGGACCGATTGGGGATCAGACGGCCGCGCGGGGACCAATCGGCGTTCGGCGACGGCGGGTGGACCGATCGGGGCTCGGAGACGAAGCGTGTACGGATCGGGGCTGAGGAGACGGCGCGTGGTCCGATCGGTGCTCCGACACTGGCTGTGGACGTATCGGGGCTTAGGAGACGACGCGTAGACCGATGGGGGCTTACGAGACGGCGCGTGGATCGATCGGAGCTCGGAGACGGCGCGTGAACCGACCGGGGCTGAGGAGGCCGCCCGTGGACCGATCATGGCTCGGCGACGGCGCGTGGACCGATCGGGGCTCATGAGACGGCGCGTAGACCGATCGGGGCTCCGGCGGCGACGCGTGGACCGATCGGGGCCCAGGAAACGGCGCGTGGATCGATCGGTGCTCGAAGACGACGCGTGGACCGATCGGGGCTCAGGAGCCGATGCGTGAACCGATCGGGGATTAGGAGACGACGCGTGGACCGATCGGGGCTCGGAGACGACGCGTGGACCGATCGGGGCTCAGGAGATGGCGCGTGGACCGATCGGAGCTCGGAGACGACGCGTGGACCGATCGGGGCTCAGGAGATGGCGCGTGGATCGATCGGGTATCAGGAGACGATACGTGGAGCGATCGGGGCTCAGGAGGCGGCGCGTGGATCGATCGGGGCTCAGGAGACGCCGCGTGGACCGATCGCGTATTAGGGGACGGCGCTTCGACCGATCGGTGCTCGGAGTCGGCGCGTGGATGGACCATGGCTTAGAATGCGGCACGCGAACCGATCTGGGCTCGGAGATGGCACGTGGACCGATCGGGGCTCGGAGACGGCGCGTTAGGCGATCGGGGCTTAGGAGACGATGCGTGGACCGATCGGGGCTTAGGAGCCGACACGTGGACCGATCGGGGCTCAGAAGGCGGCGCCTCGACCGATCGTGGCTCCGAAACGGCGCGTGGAGGCTTCGGGGCTTAAAAGACGATGCGTGGACCGATCGCGGCTCGGAGACGGCGCGTTCACCGATCGGGGCTTAGGAGACGACGCGTAGACCGATCGGGGCTCACGAGACAGCGCGTGGACCGATTGGGGATCAGACGGCCGCGCGGGGATCAATCGGGGTTCGGCGACGGCGGGTGGACCGATCGGGGCTCGGAGACGAAGCGTGTACGGATCGGCGCTGAGGAGACGGCGCGTGGACCGATTGGTGCTCCGACACTGGCTGTGGGCGTATCGGGGCTTAGGAGACGACGCGTAGACCGATGAGTGCTTAGGAGACGGCGCGTGCATCGATCGGGGCTCGGAGACGGCGCGTGGACCGATCAGGGCTCAGGAAACGGCGCGTGAACCGATCGGGGCTTAGGAGATGACGCGTGGACCTATCGGGGCTCAGAGACGGCGCGTGGAACGATCGGGGCTCAGGAAACGGCGCGTGCACCGATCGGTGCTCGGAGACGGCGCGTGGAGCGATCGGGGCTCAGGAGACGACGCGTGGACCGATCGGGGCGTAGGAGACGACGCGTATACCTATCGGGGCTCAGGAGATAGCGCGTGGACCGATTGGGGCTCAGGAGACGGCACGTGGACCGCTCGGGGCTTAGGAGACGACGCCTGGACCAATCGGGGCTTAGGAGGCGGCGTGGGGAACGATCGGGGCTCAGGAGACGGCGCGTGCACCGATCGGCGCTCGGAGACGGCGCGTGGAGCAATCGGGGCTCAGGAGACGACGCGTGGATCGATCGGGGCTGAGGAGACGACGCGCCGACCAATCGGGGCTCAGGATGCGGCGCGTGGACCCATCGGGGCTCGGAGACGACACGTGGACCGATTAGGGCTTAGGAGACGATGCGTGGACCGATCGGGGCTCAGGAGACGGCGCGTGGACAGATCAGTGCTCGGAGACGGCGCGTGGACGGACCGTGGCTTAGAATGCGTCACACGGACCGATCGGGGCTCGGAGACGGCGTGTGGACGTATCGGGGCTTCGGAGACGGTACGTGGACCGATCGAGGCTCGGAGACGGCGCGTGGACCGACCGGGGCTCAGGAGGCGGCGCGTGGACCCATCGGGGCTCGGAGACGACACGTGGACCGATTAGGGCTTAGGAGACGACGCGTGGACCGATCCGGGCTCAGGATACGGCGCGTGAACCGATCGAGGCTCGGAGACGGGGCGTGGACGGACCGTGGCTTAGAATGCGTCACGCGGACCGATTGGGGCTTCGGAGACAGTACGTGGACCGATCAAGGCTCGGACCCGGCGCGTGGACCGACCGGGGCTCACAGGAGGCAGCGCGTGGATCTATCGGGGCTCCGGAGACGGCGCGTGAACTGATCGGGGCTTAGGCGAAGGGGCGTGGTCCAACCGGGGCTGAGGAGGCCGCGCGTGGACCAATTGGGGTTCGGCGACGGCGCGTGGACCGACCGGGGCTCGGAGACGGCGCGTGGACAGATCGGGGCTTAGGAGACGACGCGTTAACCGATCGGGGCTTAGGAGACGATGCGTGGACCGATCGGGGCTCGGAGACGGCGCGTGGACCGATCGAGGCTCGGAGACGACGCGTGTACGGATCGGGAATTCGGGGACGACGCCTGGAACGATCCGGGCTCAGGAAACGGCGTGTGGAGCGATCGGGACTCAGGAGACGACGCGTGGATCGATCGGGGCTCAGGAGACGACGCGTCGACCGATCGGGGCTCAGGAGACGGCGCGCGGACCGACAGGGGCTCAGGAGACTCGCGTGGATCGAACGGGGCTCCGGAGGCGCCGCGTGGACCGATGGGGATCAGGAGACGGTGCGTGGACCGATTGGGGCTCGGTGACGGCGCGTGGACCGATCGGGGCATCGGAGACGACGCGTGGACCGATCGGGGCTTAGGACACGACGCGTGGACCGATCAGTGCTCAGGATGCGGCGCCTAGACCGATCGTGGCTCGGAGAAGGCGCGTGGGGGCATGTGGGCTTAGAAGACGATGCGTGGACCGATTGGGGCTCAGGAAACGGCGCGTGAACCGATCGGGGCTTAGGAGACGACGCGTGGACCGATCGGGGCTCAGGAAGCGGCGCACGGACCGATCGTGGCCCGGAGACGATGCGTGGACCGATCGGGGCTCAGGAAACGGCGCGTGGAGCGATCAGGGTCAGGAGACGACGCGTGGATCGATCGGGGCTCAGGAGACGACGCGTCGACCGATCGCGGCTTAGGAGACGACGCGTCGACCGATCGCGGCTTGGAAGACGACGCGTGGACCGATCGCGGCTTGGAAGACGACGCGTGGACCGAACGGTGCTGAGAAAACGGGGAGTGAACCTATCGGTGCTCGGAGACGATGCGTGGACCGCTCGGGGCTCAGGAAACGGCCCGTGGAGCGATCAGGGTCAGGAGACGACGCGTGGATCGATCGGGGCTCAGGAGACGACGCGTCGACCGAGCGGAGGTCAGGAGGCGACGCGTGGACCGATCGGGGCTGAGGAGACGGCGCGTGGACCGATCGGGGCTCAGGAGACGGCGCGTGGACGGGTCGGGGCTCAGGAAGCGGCACGTGGAGCGATCGGGGCTCAGGCGACGACGCATGGATCGATCGGGAATCAGGAGACGACACGTAGACCGATCGGGGCTCAGAAGGCGGCGCCTAGACCGATCGTGGCTCGGAAACGGCGCGTGGAGGCTTCGGGGCTTAAAAGACGACGCGTGGATCGATCGGGGCTCCCGAAACGGCCCATGGACCAATCGGTGTTCGGAGACGACGCGTGGACCGATCGGGGCTGAGGAGACGGCGCGTGGACCGAACGGGGCTCAGGAGACGGCGCGTTGACCGATCGGGGCTCAGGAGACGGCGCGTGGACCGATCGGGGCTTAGGAAACGACGCGTGGACCGATCGGGGCTCAGGAGACGACGCATTGAGCGATCGGGACTCGGAGACGGCGCGTGGACCGATCGGGGCTCAGGAAACGGCGCGTGGACCGATGGGGATTAGGAGACAGTGCGTGGACCGAACGGGGCTCGGAGACGGCGAGTGAACCGGTCGGGGCTTAGGAGACAACGCGTGGACCGAGCGGGACTCAGGAGACGACGCGTGGACCGATCGGGGTTTAGCAGAGGACGCGTCGACCGATCGGGGCTCAGGACACGGCGCGTGGACCGATCGGGGCTCAGGAGACGGCGGGTTGACCGATCGGGGCTCAGGAGACGGCGCGTGGACCGATCGGGGCTTAGGAGACTCGCGTAGATAGATCGGGGCTCCGGAGGCGGCACGTGGACCGATCGGGGATCAGGAGACGGTGCGTGGACAGATCGCGGCTCGGAGACGGCGCGTGGACCGATCGGCGCTTAGGAGACGACGCGTGGACCGATCGGGGCTTAGGAGACGACGCGTAGACCGAGCGGGGCTCACGAGACAGCGCGTGTACCGATTGGGAGTCAGACGGGGGCGCGGGAACCAATCGGGGTTCGGCGACGGCGGGTGGACCGATCGGGGCTCGGAGACGAAGCGTGTACGATCGGGGCTGAGGAGACGGCGCGTGGACCGATCGGGGCTGAGGAGACGGTGCGTGGACAGATCGCGGCTCGGAGACGGCGCGTGGACCGATCGGGGCTCAGGAAACGGCGCGTGGACCAATGGGGATCAGGAGACAGTGCGTGGACCGAACGGGGCTCGGAGACAGCGCCTGGGGGCATCTACGCTTAGAAGACGACGCGTGGACCGATCGGGGCTCAGGAAACGGCGCGTGAACCGATCGGGGCTTAGGAGATGACGCGTTGACCGATCGCGGCTCAGGAGACGGCGTGTGGACCGATCGGGGCTCAGGAGACGGTGCGTGAACCGACCGGAGTTCAGGAGATTCGCGTGGATCGATCGGGGCTCCGGAGGCGGCGCGTGGACCGATTGGGGAGCAGGAGACGACGCGTGGACCGTCCGGGGTTAGGAGACGACGCGTGGACCGATCGGAGCTCAGGAGACGGCGCGTGGACCGATCGGGGCTTCGGAGATGGTACGTGGACATATCGGGGCTCGGAGACGGCGCGTGGACCGATCGGCGCTCGGAGACGGCGCGTGGAGCGATCGGGGCTCAGGAGACGACGCGTGGATCGATCGGGGCTGAGGAGACGACGCGCCGACCAATCGGGGCTCAGGATGCGGCGCGTGGACCCATCGGGGCTCGGAGACGACACGTGGACCGATCAGGGCTTAGGAGACGATGCGTGGACCGATCGGGGCTCAGGAGACGGCGCGTGGACCGATCAGTGCTCGGAGACGGCGCGTGGACGGACCGTGGCTTAGAATGCGTCACACGGACCGATCGGGGCTCGGAGACGGCGCGTGTAGCGATCGAGGCTCGGAGACGACGCGTGTACGGATCGGGGCTTAGGAGACGGCGCGTAGACCGATCGGGGCTCAGGAGACGGCGCGTGGAACGATCGGGGCTCAGGAGTCTGCGTGTGGACCGATCGGGGCTCGGAGACGGCGCGTTAACCGATCGGGGCTTAGGAGACGATGCGTGGACCGATCGGGGTTCGGAGACGACGCGGGGACCGACCGGGGCTAAGGAGACGGCGCGTAGACCGATCGGGGCTCAGAGACGGCGCTTGGACCGATCGAGGCTTAGGAGAAGGCGCGTGGACCGATCGGGGCTCAGGAAGCGGCGCACGGACCGATCGTGGCTCGGAGACGGCGCGTGGAGGCATCGGGGCTTTGAAGACGACGCGTGAACCGAACGGTGCTCAGAAAACGGCGCGGGGACCGATCGGTGCTCGGAGACGATGCGTGGTCCGATCGGGGCTCAGGAAACGGCGCGTGGAGCGATCAGGGTCAGGAGACGACGCGTGGATCGATCGGGGCTGAGGAGACGACGCGCCGACCAATCGGGGCTCAGGATGCGGCGCGTGGACCCATCGGGGCTCGGAGACGACACGTGGACCGATCAGGGCTTAGGAGACGATGCGTGGACCGATCGGGGCTCAGGAGACGGCGCGTGGACCGATCAGTGCTCGGAGACGGCGCGTGGACGGACCGTGGCTTAGAATGCGTCACACGGACCGATCGGGGCTCGGAGACGGCGTGTGGACGTATCGGGGCTTCGGAGACGGTACGTGGACCGATCGAGGCTCGGAGACGGCGCGTGGACCGACCGGGGCTCAGGAGGCGGCGCGTGGACCCATCGGGGCTCGGCGACGCGGCGTGGACGAACCGTGGCTTAGAATGCGTCACGCGGACCGATCGGGGCTTCGGAGACAGTACGTGGACCGATCAAGCCTCGGACACGGCGCGTGGACCGACCGGGGCTCAGCAGGCAGCGCGTGGATCTATCGGGGCTCCGGAGACGGCGCGTGAACCGATCGGGGCTTAGGAGACGGCGCGTGGTCCAACCGGGGCTGAGGAGGCCGCGCGTGGACCAATTGGGGTTCGGCGACGGCGCGTGGACCGACCGGGGCTCGGAGACGGCGCGTGGACAGATCGGGGCTTAGGAGACGACGCGTTGACCGATGGGGCTTAGGAGGCGATGCGTGGACCGATCGGGGCTCGGAGACGGCGCGTGGAACGATCGGGGCTCGGAGTCGGCGCGTTAACCGATCGGGGCTTAGGAGACGACGTGTGGACCGATCGGGGCTCAGGAGACGACGCGTCGACCGATCGGGGCATAGGAGACGACGCGTGGACCCATCGGGACTCGAAGACGACGCGTGGAACGATCGGGGCTCAGGAGACAGCGCGTGAACGGATCGGGGCTCAGCGACGGCGCGTGGACCGATCGGGGCTCGGCGACGGCGCGTGTAGCGATCGAGGCTCGGAGACGACGCGTGTACGGATCGGGGCTTAGGAGACGGCGCGTAGACCGATCGGGGCTCAGGAGACGGCGCGTGGAACGATCGGGGCTCAGGAGTCTGCGTGTGGACCGATCGGGGCTCGGAGACGGCGCGTTAACCGATCGGGGCTTAGGAGACGATGCGTGGACCGATCGGGGTTCGGAGACGAGGCGGGGACCGACCGGGGCTTGGAAGACGACGCGTGGACCGAACGGTGCTCAGAAAACGGCGCGGGGACCGATCGGTGCTCGGAGACGATGCGTGGTCCGATCGGGGCTCAGGAAACGGCGCATGGAGCGATCGGGGTCAGGAGACGACGCCTGGATCGATCGGGGCTCAGGAGACGACGCGTCGACCGATCGGGGCATAGGAGACGACGCGTTGACCGATCGGGGCTTAGGAGACGACGCATCGACCGATCGGGGCTCAGGAGGCGGCGCGTGGACCCATCGGGACTCGGTGACGACGCGTGGAACGATCGGGGCTCAGGAGACGGCGCGTGAACGCATCGGGGCTCAGCGACGGCGCGTGGCCTGATCGGGGCTCGGTGACGACGCGTGTATGGATCGGGGCTGGGAGACGGCGCGTAGACCGATCGGAGCTCGGAGACGGCCCGTGGAATGATCGGGGCTCAGGAGACACCGCGTGAAATGATCGGCGCTCGAAGATGGCACGTGGACCGATCGGGGCTTAGGAGACGGCGCTTGGACCGATCGGGGCTTAGGAGACGACGCGTGGACCGATCGGGGCTTAGGAGGCGACGCGTGGACCGATCGGGGCTCGGAGACGACGGGTGGAACGATCGGGGCTCGGAGACGACGGGTGGAACGATCGGGGCTCAGGAGACGGCGCGTGTACCGTTCGGCGCTCGGAGACGGCGCGTGGACCGACCGTGGCTTAGGAGAAGGCACGTGGAACGATCGGGGCTCAGGAGCCGGCGCGTGGAACGATCAATGCTCGAAGACGACGCGTGGACCGATCGCGGCTCAGGAGACGGCGCGTGGAGCGATCGGGGCTCAGGAGAAGACGCGTGGATCGATCGGGGCTCGGGAGACGACGCGTCGACGGATCGGGGCTTAGGAGACGACGCGTGAACGGATGGGGGCTTAGGAGACGACGCGTGGATCGATCGGGGCTCGGAGACGCGCGTGGACCGACTGGGGCTCAGGCGGTTGCGCGTGGACCGATCGGCGCTCAGGAAGCGGGGCCTGGACCGATCGTGGCTCGGAGACGGTGCGACGAGGCAGCTGGGCTTAGAAAAGACGCGTGCATCGATCGGGTCTCAGGAGCCGATGCGTCGACGGATCGGGGCTTAGGAGACGACGTGTGGACCGATCGGGTATTAGGGGACGACGCGTGAACCGATCGGGGCTCGGAGACGGCGCGTGGACCGATCGGGGCTCGGAGATGACGGGTGTACGGATCGTGGCTTAGGAAGCTGCGCGTGGGCCGATCGGGGCGCAGGAGACGGCGCGTGGACCGATCGGGGCTTAGGACACGACGCGTGGACCGATCGGTGCTCAGGATGCGGCGCCTGGACCGATCGTGGCTCGGAGAAGGCGCGTGGGGGCATGTGGGCTTAGAAGACGATGCGTGGACCGATTGGGGCTCAGGAAACGGCGCGTGAACGGATCGGGGCTTAGGAGACGACGCGTGGACCGATCGGGGCTCAGGAAGCGGCGGACGGACCGATCGTCGCTCGGAGACGGCGCGTGAAGGCATCGGGGCTTTGAAGACGACGCGTGGACCGAACGGTGCTGAGAAAACGGCGAGTGGACCTATCGGTGCTCGGAGACGATGCGTGGACCGCTCGGGGCTCAGGAAACGGCCCGTGGAGCGATCAGGGTCAGGAGACGACGCGTGGATCGATCGGGGCTCAGTAGACGACGCGTCGATCGACCGGGGCTTACGAGACGACGCGTTGACCGATCGGGGCTTAGGAGACGGCGCGTGGAGCGATCGGAGCTCAGGAGACGGCGCGTGGACCGATCGGGGCTCAGGAGACGGTGCGTGGACCGATTGGGGCTCGGATACGGCACGTGAAGCAACCGGGGCTCAGGAGGCCGCGCGTGAACCGATCGCGGCTCGTGCGACGGCGAGTGCACCGATCGGCGCTCGGAGACGGCGCTGACCGATCGTGGCTTAGGAGAAGGCGCGTGGAACGATCGGGGTTCAGGAGGCGGCGCGTGGACCGATTGGGGCTCGGAGACGGCGCGTTAACCGATTGGGGCTTAGGAGACGATGCGTGGATCGATCGGGGCTCAGGATCCTCGCGTGGATCGTTCGGGGCTCCGGAGGCGCCGCGTGGACCCATGGGGATCAGGAGACAGTGCGTGGACCCATCGGGGCTCGGAGACGGCGCGTGGACCGATCGGGGCTCGGGGACGGCGCGTGGACCGATCGGGGCTCGGAGACGACGCGTGGACCGATCCGGGCTCAGGAGACGGCGCGTGGAGCGGTCGGGGCTCAGGGGAAGACCCGTGGATCGATCGGGGCTCAGGAGACGACGCGTCGACCGATCGGGGCTCGGAAACGGCGCGTGGATGGACCGTGGCTTAGAATGCGGCACGCGGACCGATCGGGGCTCGGAGACGGCATGTGGATCGATCATGGCTCAGGAGACGGCGCGTGGACCGATGGGGATGAGGAGGCGGTGCGTGGAACGATCGGGGCTCAGGAGACGGCGCGTGGACCGATTGGGGCTCGGATACGGCGCGTGAACCGACCGGGGCTCAGGAGGCCGCGCGTGGACCGATCCGGGCTCGGAGACGGCGCGTGGAATGATCGGGGCTCAGGAGACGGCGCGTAGACCTATCGGGGCGGGGAGAAGGCGCGTGGAACGATCGGGGTTCAGGAGACGGCTCGTGGACCGATTGGGGCTCGGAGACGGCGCGTGGACCGATCGGGGCGGGGAGACGGCGCGTTAACCGATCGGGGCTTAGGAGACGATGCGTGGACCGATCGGGGCTCGGAGACGGCGCGTGGATCGATCGGGGCTTAGGAGACGGCGTGTGGACCGATCGGGGGTTAGGAGACGACGCGTGGACCGATCGGGGCTCAGGAAGCGGCGCCTGGACCGATCGTGGCTCGTAGACGGCGCGTGGAGGTATCGGGGCTTAAAAGACGACGCATAGACCGATCGGGGCTCAGGAAACGGCGCGTGGACCGAACGGTGCTCGGCGACGACGCGTGGACCGATCGGGGCTCAGGAGACGGCGCGTGGACCGATCGGGGCTCAGGAAGCCGCGCCTGCACCGATCGTGGCTCGGAGACGGCGCATGGAGGTATCGGGGCTTCGAAGACGACGCATGGACCAATCGGGGCTCGGAAACGGCGCCTGGACCGATCGGGGCTCGGAGACGGCGCGTGGATCGATCGGGGCTCAGGAGACGACGCGTCGACGGATCGGGGCTTAGGAGACGACGCGTGGACCGATCGGGGCTTAGGAAACAACGCGTGGACCGATCGGGGCTCGGGAGACGGCGCGTGGACCGATCGGGGCTCGGAGACGGCGCGTGGAATGATCGGGGCTTAGGAGACGGCGCGTGGGTCGTACGGGGCTTAGGAGACAACGCGTGGACCGATCGGGGCTCAGGAAGCGGCGCCTGGACCCATCGTGGCTCGGAGACGGCGCGAGGAGGCATCTGGGCTTAGAAGACGATGCGTGGACCGATCGGGGCTCAGGAAACGGCCCGTGGAGCAATCGGGGTTCAGGAGACGAGGCGTGGATCGATCAAGGCTCAGGAGACGACGCGTCGTCCGATCGGGGCTCAGGATGTGGCGCGTGGACCCATCGGGGCTCGGAGACGGCACGTGGACCGATCAGGGCTTAGGACACGACGCGTTGACCGATCAGGACTCAGAAGGCGGTGCGTGGACCGATCGGGGATCAGGAAACGGTCCGTTTAGCGATCGGGGCTTAGAAGACGGCACGTGGACTGATCGGGGCTCGGGAAGCGGCGCCTGAACCGATCGGAGCTCGGAGACGGCGCGTAGAGGCATCGGGGCTCGGAGACGACGATTGTACGGATCGGGGCTTGATGACGGCGGCTTTGTCGATCGCGGCTCAGAGACGGCCCGTGAACCGATCGGCGCTCGGAGACGGCGCGTGGACCGATCGGGGCTTATGAGACGGCGCGTGGACCGATCGGAGATCAGGAGAAGACGCGTGCACAGATCGGGGCTCTGGAAGCGGCGCACGGACCTATCGTTGCTCGGAGACGGCGCGTGGAGGCATCGGGGCTTTGAAGACGACGCGTGGACCGAACGGTGCTCAGAAAACGCCGCGTGGACCGATGGGGATCAGGAGACGGTGCGTGGACCGACCGGGGCTCGGAGACGCCGCTTGGACCGATCGCGGCTTAGGAGACGGCGCGTGGACCGATTGGGGCTTAGGAGACGGCGCGTGGACCGATCGGGGCTCAGGAGACGACGCGTGGATCGATTGGGGCTCAGGAAACGACGCGTCGACCGATCGGGGCTTAGGAGACGGCGCGCGGACCGACCGGGGGTCACGAGCCTCGTGTGGACCGATCATGGCTCGGCGACGGCGCGTGGACCGATCGCGGCTCGGTGACGGCGCATGGACCGATCGGGGCTCAGGAGACCGCGCGTGGACCGATCATAGTTCGCGCAACGGCGCGTGGACAGATCGGGGCTCGGAGACGGCGCGTGGACTGATCGGGGCTCAGGAGACGGCGCGTGAACCGATCGGCGCTCGGAGACGGTGCGTGGACCGATCGGGGCTTAGGAGACGACTCGTGGACCGATTGGGGCTCAGGAGGCCGCGCGTGGACCGATCGCGGCGCGACGCCGCGCGTGGACGGATCAGGGCTCAGAAGGCTGCGCGTGAACCAATCGGCGCTCAGAGACGGCGCGTGGACAGATTGGGGCTCAGGCGATTTCGCGTGGACCAATTGGGGTTCGGCGACGGCGCGTGGACCGATCGGGGCTCAGAAGACGGCGCGTGGACCGATCGGGGCTCAGGAGACGACGCGTGGAACGATCGGGGCTCAGGAGACGGCGCGTGCACCGATCGGGGCTTGGAGAAGGCGCGTGGACCGATCGTGGCTCAGGAAGCGGCGCCTGGACCGATCGTGGGCCGGAGATGGCGCGAGAAGGCATCTGGGCTTACAAGACGACGCGTGGATCGATCGGGGCTCGGGGACGGCGGATGAACCGACCGGGGCTCAGGAGACGGCGCGTGGACTGATCGGGGCTCGGAGACGGCGCGTTAACCGATCGGGGCTTAGGAGACGACGCGTGGACCGATCGGGGCTAAGGAGACGGCGCGTGGACCGATCGGTGCTCGGAGACGGCGCGTGGACGGACCGTGGCTTAGAATGCGTCACGCGGACCGATCGGGGCTCGGATACGGCGTGTAGGCGTATCGGGGCTTACGAGACGATGCGTGAACCGATCGGGGCTCAGGAGACGCCGCGTGGAACGGTCGGGGCTCAGGAGACGGCGCTTGAACTTATCGGCGCTCAGAGACGGCCCGTGTACCGATCGGGGCTTAGGATACGGCGCGTGGACCGATCGGGGCTCAGGAAGCGGCGCCTGGACCGATCGTGGCTCGGAGACGGCGCGTGGAGGCATCGCGGCTAAGAAGACGACGCATGGACCGATCGGGGCTCAGGAAACGGCGTATGGACCGATCGGAGCTCGGACACGACGCGTGGACCGATCGGGGCTCAGGAGACGGCGCGAGGAGCGATCGGGCTCAGGAGAAGACGCCTCAATTGATCGTGGCTCAGGAGACGACGCGTCGACGGATCGGGGCTTAGGAGACGACGCGTCGAACGATCGGGGCTTAGGAGACGACGCGTGGACCGATCGGGGCTTAGGAGACGACGCGTGGACCGATCGGGGCTCAGGACACGGCGCGTGGACCGACCGGGGCTCAGGAGGCGACGCGTGGACCGATCGGTGCTCGGAGACGGCACGTTGGACGATCGGGGCTCAGGAGACGGCGCGTGGACGGATCGGGGCTTAGGAGTCGGCGCCTCGACCGATCGGAGCTCAGGAGGCGGTGCGTGGATCGATCGGGGCTCGGAGACAGCCCGTGGACCCACTGGGGCTCAGGAGACGACACGTCGACCGATCGGGGCTTAGGAGATGACGCGTCGAACGATCGGGGCTTAGGAGACGACGCATGGACCGATCGGGGCTCGGAGACAGCGCGTGTACCGACTGGGGCTCAGGAGACCGCGCGTGATCCGATCGGGGCTCGGCGACTGCGCGTAGACGGAGCGGGGCTCGGAGACGGTGCGTAGAACGATCGGGGCTCAGGAGACGGCGCGTTAACCGATTGGGGCTTAGGAGACGTTGCGTGGACCGATCGGCGCTCGAAGACGGCGCGTGGACCGATCGGGGCTCGGACACAGTGCGTGGACCGACTGGGGCTCAGGCGGTTGCGCGTGGACCAATTGGGGTTCGGCGACGGCGCGTGGACCGATCGGGGCTCAGGAGGCGGCGCGTGGATCGATCGGGGCTCGGAGACGGCGCGTGGAACGATCGGGTCTCAGGAGACGGCGCGTGAAATCATCGGCGCCCGGATACGCCGCGTGGACGAATCGGGGCTTAGGAGACGACGCGTGGACCGATCGGGGCTCCGGAGACGGCGCCTGGACCGATCGTGGCTCGGAGAAGGCGCGTGGAGGCATCCGGGCTAAGAAGACGACGCATGGACCGAGCGGGGTTCAGGAGACGGCGCGAGGAGCGATCGGGGCACAGGAGAAGACACGTTAATTGATCGGGGCTCCGGAGACGACGCCTCGACGGATCGGGGCGCAGGAGGCGGCACGAGAAGCGATCGGGGCTCAGGAGAAGACGCGTCAATTGATCGGGGCTCAGGAGACGACGCGTCGACGAATCGGGGCTTAGGAGACGACGCGTGGACCGATCGGGGCTTAGGAGCCGACGCGTGGACCGGTCGGGGCTCAGGAGAGAGCGCGTGGACTGATCGGGGCGCGGAGACGGCGCGTTAACCGATCGGCGCTCGAAGACGGCGAGTCGACCGATCGGGGTTCGGCGACGGCGCGTGGACCGTCCGGGGCTCAGGAGGGGATGCGTGGACCGATCGCGGTTCTGGAGACTGCGCGTGGATCGATCGGGGCTTAGGGAACGACGCGTGGACCGATCGGAGCTCAGGAGACGGCGCGTGAACCGACCGGGGCTCAGGAGACCGCGCGTGGACCGATCGCGGCTCGGCGACGGCGCGTGGACCGATCGGGGCTCAGGAGGCCGCGCGTGGACCGATCGTGGCTCGGCGACGGCGCGTGGACCGATCGGGGCTCGGAGACGACGCGTGGACCGATCGGGGCTCGGAGACAGCGCGTCGACCGACTGGGGCTCAGGCGGTTGCGCGTGGACCGATCGGGGCTTAGGAGCCTCGCGTGGATCGATCGGGGCCCCGGAGGCGCCGCGTGGACCCATGGGGATGAGGAGACAGTGCGTGGACCGATCGGGGCTCGGAGACGGCGCGTGGACCGATCGGGGCTTAGGAGACGACGCGTGGACCGATCGGGGCTCGGAGACAGCGCGTCGACCGACTGGGGCTCAGGCGGTTGCGCGTGGACCGATCGGGGCTTAGGAGCCTCGCGTGGATCGATCGGGGCCCCGGAGGCGCCGCGTGGACCCATGGGGATGAGGAGACAGTGCGTGGACCGATCGGGGCTCGGAGACGGCGCGTGGACCGATCGGGGCTTAGGAGACGACGCGTGGACCGATCGGAGCTCGGAGACGGCCCGTGGGCAGATCGGGGCTTAGGAGACGGCGCGGGGACTAATTGGGGCTTACGAGAACATACGTGGACCGATCGGGGCTCGGAGACAGCGCGTTTACCGACTGGGGTTCCAGAGGTTGCGCGTGGACCAATTGGGGTTCGCCGCGGCGCGTGGACCGATCGGGGCTCAGGAGACGGCGCGTGGACCGATCGGGGCTTCGGAGATGGTACGTGGACCGATCGGGGCTCGGAGACGGTACGAGGACCGACCGGAGCTCAGGAGATTCGCGTGGATTGATCAGGGCTCCGGAGGCGGCGCATGGACCGATTGGGGAGCATGAGATGGTGCGTGGACCGATCGAGACTCGGAGACGGCGCACGGACCGATCGGGGCTTAGGAGACGACGCGTGGACCGATTGGGGCTCAGGAGGCCGCGCGTGGACCGATCATGGCTCGGCGACGGCGCGTAGACCGATCGGGGCTCGGAGACGACGCGTGGACCCATCGGGGCTCGGAGACAGCGCGTGGACCGACTGGGGCTCAGGCGGTTTCGCGTGGATCAATTGGGGTTCGGCGACGGCGCGTGGATCGATCGAGGCTCGGAGACGACGCGTGTACGGATCGGGGATTCGGGGACGACGCGTGGAACGATCCGGGCTCAGGAGACGGCGCGTGGACCGATCGGAGCTCGGAGACGGCGCTTCGAATGATCGGGGCTCAGGTGACGGGGCGTGAACCGATCGGCGCTCGGGGACGGCGCGTGGACCGATCGGGGCTTATGAGAAGGCGCTTGGACCGATCGGGGCTCAGGAGACGGCGCGTGGACCGATTGGGGCTCGGATACGGCGCGTGAACCAATCGGGGCTCAGGAGGCCGCTCGTGGACCGATCGCGGCTCGGCGACGGCGCGTGGACCGATCGGGGCTCGGAGACGGCGCGTGGAACGATCGGAGGTCAGGGGACGGGGCGTGAAATGATCGGCGCTCTGAGACGGCGCGTCGACCGATCGGTGCTCGGAGACGGCGCGTGGATGGACCGCGGCTCAGAATGCGGTACGCGGACCGATCGGGGATTGGACACGGCGTGTGGACCGATCGAGGCTCGGAGACGACGCGTTTAAGGATCGGGAATCAGGAGACGACGCGTGGAACGATCCGGGCTCAGGAGACGAAGCGTGGACGGATCGGGGCTCGGAGACGATGCGTGGACCGATCGGGGCTCGGAGACGGGGCGTGGACTGACCGGGGTTTAGGAGAAGGCGCTTGGACCGAACGGGGCTTAGGAGACGGCGCGTGGACCGATCGTGGCTCGGAGACGGCGCGTGGAACGATCGGGGCTCAGGAGACGGCGCGTCAACCGATCGGCGCTCGGAGACGGCGCGTGGACCGATCGGGGTTCAGGAGGCCGCACGTGAAGCGATCATGGCTCGGCGACGGCGCGTGGACGGATCGGCGCTCGGAGACGGCGCGTGGACCGATCGGGGCTTAGGAGACGACGCGTGGACCGATCGGGGCTCAGGAGACGGCGCGTGGACCGACCGGGTTTCAGGAGGCGACGCGTGGACCCGTCGGGGCTCGGAGACGGCGTGTGGACCGATTGGGGCTTAGGAGACGGCGCGTGGACCGATCGGGGCTCAGGAAGCGGCGCCTGGACCGATCGTGGCTCGGAGACGGCGCGTGGAGGCATCTGGGCTTACAAGACGACGCGTGGATCGATCGGGGCTCGGAGACGGCGCGTGAACCGACCAGGGCTTAGGAGACCGCGCGTGGACCGATCGGGGCTCAGGAAGCGGCGCCTGGACCGATCGTGGCTCGGAGACGGCGCGTGGAGGCATCTGGGCTTACAAGACGACGCGTGGATCGATCGGGGCTCGGAGACGGTGCGTGAACCGATCGTCGCTCGGAGACGGCACGTGGACCGATCGTGGCTTATGAGACGGCGCGTGAACCGATCGGAGATCAGGAGAAGACGCGTGCACCGATCGGGGCTCTGGAAGCGGCGCACGGACCGATCGTGGCTCGGAGACGGCACGTGGAGGCATCGGGGCTTTGAAGACGACGCGTGGACCGAACGGTGCTCAGAAAACGCCGCGTGGACCGATGGGGATCAGGAGACGGTGCGTGGACCGATCGGGGCTCAGAAAGCGGCGCCTAGACCGATCGTGGCTCGGAGACGGCGCGTGGAGGCATCGGGGCTAAGAAGACGACGCATGGACCGAGCGGGGCTCAGGAGACGGCGCGAGGAGTGATCGGGGCTCAGGAGAAGACGCGTGAATTGATCGGGGCTCAGAAATCGGCGCGTGGAGCGATCGGGGCTCAGGAGACGACGCGTGGATCGATCGCGGCTCACGAAACGACGCGTCGACCGATCGGGGCTCAGGAGACGGCGCGCGGACCGACCAGGGCTCAGGAGCCTCGCGTGGGCCGATCATGGCTCGGCGACGGCGCGTGGACGGATCGGGGCTCGGAGACGACGCGTGAACCGATCGAGGCTCAGGAGACGGCGCGTGGATCGATTGGGGCTTGGATAGGGCGCATGACGCGACCGGGGCTCAGGAGGACGCGCGTGGACCGATCGAGGCTCGGCGACGGCGCGTTAGCCGATCGGGGCTTAGGAGACGATGCGTGGACCGATCGGGGCTGAGGAGACGGCGCGTGAACCGAACGGAGCTCGGAGACGGCGCGTGGAATGATCGGAGCACAGGAGACGGCGCGTGAACCGATCGGCGCTCGGAGACCGCCCGTGGATCGATCGGGGCTTAGGAGAAGGCGCGTGGACCGATCGGGGCTTAGGAGATAATGCGTGGACCAATCGGGGCTCGGAGACGGCGCGTGGACCGACCGGGGTAAGCAGGCCGCGCGTGGACCGATCGAGGCTTAGGAGCCGACGCGTGGACCGATCGGGGCTGAAGAGACGGCGCGTGGACCGATCGGGGCTCGGAAACGGCCCGTGGAACGATCGGAGCACAGGAGACGGCGCGTGAACCGATCGGCGCTCGGAGACGGCGCGTGGACCGATCGGGGCTCAGGAGACGACGCGTTAACAGAGCGGGGCTTAGGAGACGATGCGTGGACCGATCGGTGCTCGGAGACAGAGCGTGGGCCGACTGGGGCTGAGGAGGTTGCGCGTAGACCAATTGGGGTTCGGCGCCGGCGCGTGGACCAACCGGGGCTTAGGAGACGACGCGTCGACCGATCGGGGCTTAGAAGACGACCCGTCGACCGATCGGGGCTTAGGAGGCGGCGCGTGGACCCATCGGGGCTCGGAGACGGCGCGTTAACCGATCGGGGCTTAGGAGACGACGCGTGGGCCGGTCGGGGCTCGGAGACGGCGCGTGGACGGACCGTGGCTTAGAATGCGTCACGCGGACCGATCGGGGCTCGGATACGGCGTGTGGACATATCGGGGCTTCGGAGACGATACGTGGACCGACCGGAGCTCATTAGACCGCGCGTGGACCGATCGCGGCTCGTGCGACGGCGCGTGCACCGATCGGCGCTCGGAGACGGCGCTGACCGATCGTGGCTTAGGAGAAGGCGCGTGGAACGATCGGGGTTCAGGAGACGGCGCGTGGACCGATTGGGGCTCGGAGACGGCGCGTTAACCGATTGGGGCTTAGGAGACGATGAGTGGATCGAGCGGGGCTCAGGATGCTCGCGTGGATCGATCGGGGCCCCGGAGGCGCCGCGTGGACCCATGGGTATCAGGAGACAGTGCGTGGACCCATCGGGGCTCGGAGACGGCGCGTGGACCGATCGGGGCTTAGGAGACGACGCGTGGACCGATCGGGGTGTAGGAGACGACGGGTGAACCGATCGGGGCTTAGGAGACGACGCGTGGACCGATCGGGGCTCAGGAGACGGCGCCTGCACCGATCGTGGTTGGGAGACGGCGCAAAGAGGCATCTGGGCTTAGAGGACGACGCGTGGACCGATCGGGGCTCAGGAAACGGCGCGTGGACCGACCGCGGCTCAGGAGGCCACGCCTGGACCGATCGGGGCTCGGAGACGGCGTGTGGACCGATCGGGAATGAGGAAACGGCGCGTGGAGCGATCGGGGCTCAGGAGGCGGCGCGTAGATCGATCGGGGCTCAGGAGACGACGGGTCGATGGATCGGGTCTTAGGAGCCGACGCGTGGACCGATTGGGACTCAGGAGACGGCGCGTGGACCGATCGGGGCTCGGAGACGGCGCGTGGGCTGACCGGAGCTAAACAGGCCGCGCGTGGACGCATCGGGGCTCAGGAGACGGCGCGTGGACCGATCGGGGCTCGGAGACGGCACGTTAACCGATCGGGGCTCAGGAGTCCGCGCGTGGACCGATCGAGGCTCGGCGACGGCGAGTGGACCCATCGGGGCTCGGAGACGACGCGTGTACGGATCGGGGCTTGATGACGGCGGCTTTATCGATCGCTTCTCGGAGACGGCCCGTGAATCGATCGGCGCTCGGAGACGGCGCGTGGACCGATCGGGGCTTATGAGACGTTGCGTGGACCGATCGTAGATCGGGAGAAGACGCGTGCACCGATCGGGGCTCTGGAAGCGGCGCACGGACCGATCGTGGCTCGGAGACGGCGCGTGGAGGCATCGGGGCTTTGAAGACGACGCGTGGACCGAACGGTGCTCAGAAAACGCCGCGTGGACCGATGGGGATCAGGCGCCGGTGCGTGGAGCGATCGGGGCTCGGAGACGCCGCTTGGACCGATCGGGGCTTAGGAGACGGCGCGTGGACCGATTGGGGCGTAGGAGACGGCGCGTGGACCGATCGGGGCTCAGGAAGCGGCGCCTAGACTGATCGGGGCTCGGAGGCGGCGCGTGGAGGCATCGGGGCTAAGAAGACGACGCATGGACCGAGCGGGGCTCAGGAGACGGCGCGAGGAGCGATCGGGGCTCAGGAGAAGACGCGTCAATTGATCGGGGCTCAGAAATCGGCGCGTGGAGCGATCGGGGCTCAGAAAACGGCGCGTGGAGCGATCGGGGCTCAGGAAACGACGCCTCGACCGATCGGGGCTCAGGAGACGGCGCGCGGACCGACCGGGGCTCAGGAGACGGCGCGTGAACCGATCGGCGCTCGGAGACGGCGCGTGGACCGATCGGGGCTCAGATGACGGTGCGCGGACCAATCGGGGCTCGGAGACGGCGCGTGGACCGATCGGAGCTTAGGAGACGACGGGTGGACCGATCGGGGCGTAGGACGCGACGCGTGTACCTATCGGGGCTCACGAGACAGCGTGTGGACCAATTGGGGCTCAGGAGACGGCGCCTGGACCGATCGGCGCTCGGAGACAGCGCGTGGACCGATCGGGGCTTAGGAGACGGCGCGTGGACCGATCGGAGATGAGGAGACGATGCGTGGACCGATAGGGCTCTGGAAACGGCGCACGGACCGATCGTGGATCAGCGACGGCCTGTGGACCGATTGGGGCTCAGGAGGCCGCGCTTGGACCGATCATGGCTCGGCGACGGCGCGTGGACCGATCGGGGCTCGGAGACAGCGCGTGGACCGACTGGGACTCAGGCGGTTGCGCGTGGACCAAATGGGGTTCGGCGACGGCGCGTGGACCGCTCGGCGCTCGGAGACGTCGCGTTAACCGATCGGGGCTTAGGAGACGATGCGTGAACCGATCGGGGCTCGGAGACGGCGCGGGGACCGATCGGGGCTTAGGAGACAACGCGTGGACCGATGGGGGCTCGGAGACGGCGCGTGTACCTATCGGAGCTCACGAGACAGCGTGTGGACCGATTGGGGCTCAGGAGACGGCGCGTGGACCGATCGGGGCTCAGGAGACGGCGCGTTGACCGATCGGGGCTCGGAGACGGCGCGTGGAACGATCGGAGCTCAGGAGACGGGGCGTGAAATGATCGGCGCTCTGAGACGGCGCGTGGACCGATCGGTGCTCGGAGACGACACGGGGACCGATCGGGGCTGAGGAGACGGCGCGTGGACCGATCGGGGCTCAGGAGACGGCGCGTGGACCGATTGGGGCTCGGGAGACTGCGCGTGGATGGATCGGGGCTTAGGGAACGACGCGTGGAACGATCGGGGCTCAGGAGACGGCGCGTGGACCGATCGGGGCTCACGAGACGGCGCGTCGACCGATCGGGGCTCAGGAGACGGCGCGTGGACGGATCGGAGCGCAGAAGGCGGCGCGTGGACCGACCGGGGCTCAGGAGTCTCGCGTGGATCGATCGGGGCTCAGGAGGCGACGCGTGGACCCATCGCGGCTCGGAGACGGCGTTTGGACGTATCGGGGCTTAGGAGACGACGCGTGGACTGATCGGGGGTCAGGAGAAGACGCGTGGACCGATCGGGGCTTAGGAGAGGACCCGTCGACCTATCGGGGCTCAGGAAACGACGCGTGGATCGATCGAGGTGTAGCAGAGGACTTAGGAGACGACGCGTGGACCGATCGGGGCTGAAAAGACGGCGCGTGGACCGATTGGAGCTCAGGAGACGGCGCGTGGACCGATTGGGGCTCGGGAGACTGCGCGTGGATGGATCGGGGCTTCGGGAACGACGCGTGGACCGATCGAGGTTCAGGAGACGGCGCGTGGACCGATCGGGGCCCGGAGACGGCGCGTGGAACGATCGGGGCTTAGGAGGCCGCGCGTGGACCGATCGGGACTCAGGAGACGGCGTGTGGGCCGATCGGGGCTCAGGAGGCGGCGCGTGGACCGATTGGGGCTCAGGAGACGGCGCGTGGACGTATCGGGGCTTAGGAGACGATGCGTGAACCGATCGGGGCTTAGGAGACGACGCGTGGAACGATCGGGGCTCAGGAGACTCGCGTGGATCGATCGGGGCTCAGGAGGCAACGCGGGGACCCATCGGGGCTCGGAGACGGCGTGTGGACGTATCGGGGCTTAGGAGACGACGCGTGGAGCGATCGGGGCTCGGAGACGCCGCTTGGACCGATCGGGGCTTAGGAGACGGCGCGTGGACCGATTGGGGCGTAGGAGACGGCGCGTGGACCGATCGGGGCTCAGGAAGCGGCGCCTAGACTGATCGGGGCTCGGAGACGGCGCGTGGAGGCATAGGGGCTAAGAAGACGACGCATGGACCGAGCGGTGCTCAGGAGACGGCGCGAGGAGCGATCGGGGCTCAGGAGAAGACGCGTCAATTGATCGGGGCTCAGAAATCGGCGCGTGGAGCGATCGGGGCTCAGAAAACGGCGCGTGGAGCGATCGGGGCTCAGGAAACGACGCGTTGACCGATCGGGGCTCAGGAGACGGCGCGCGGACCGACCGGGGCTCAGGAGACGGCGCGTGAACCGATCGGCGCTCGGAGACGGCGCGTGGACCGATCGGGGGTTAGGAGACGGCGCGTGGACCGATCGCGGCTCGGAGACGGCGCGTGGAACGATCGGGGCTCAGGAGACGACGCGTGGACCGATCGGGCGTAGGAGACGACGCGTGTACCTATCGGGGCTCACGACACAGCGTGTGGACCGATTGGGGCTCAGGAGACGCCGCGTGGACCGATCGGGGCTCAGGAGGCCGCGCGTGGACCGATCGGGGCTCGGAGACGGTGCGTGGACCGATTGGGCCTCGGATACGGTGCGTGAAGCAACCGGGGCTCAGGAGGCCGCGCGTGGACCGATCGCGGCTCGTGCGACCGCGCGTGCACCGATCGGCGCTCGGAGACGGCGCTGACCGATCGTGGCTTAGGAGAAGGCGCGTGGAACGATCGGGGTTCAGGAGACGGGGCGTGGACCGATTGGGGCTCGGAGACGGCGCGTTAACCGATTGGGGCTTAGGAGACGATGCGTGGGTCGATCGGGGCTCAGGATCCTCGCGTGGATCGATCGGGGCTCCGGAGGCGCCGCGTGGACCCTTGGGGATCAGGAGACAGTGCGTGGACCAATTGGGGCTCGGAGACGGCGCGTGGACCGATCGGGGCTTAGGAGACGACGCGTGGACCGTTCGGGGCTCGGAGACGACGTGTGAACCGATCGGGGCTCAGGAGACGGCGCGTGGACTGATCGGTGCTCGCAGACTGCGCGTGGACGGACCGCGGCTTAGAATGCGGCACGCGGACCGATCGGGGATCGGAGACGGCGCGTGGAACCATCGGGGCTCGAAGACGGCGCGTTAACCGATCGGGGCGTAGGAGACGATGCGTGGACTGATCGGGGCTCGGAGACGGCGCGTGGACCGATCGGGGCTTAGGAGACGACGCGTGGACCGATCGGGGCTTATAAGACGACGCGTGGACCGATCGGGGCTTAGGTGACGATTCGTGAACCGATCGGGGCTCGGAGACAGAGCGTGGACCGATCCGGGCTTAGGAGACAACGCGTGGACCGATCGGGGCTCGGAGATGGGGCGTAGAATGATCGGGGCTCAGGAGACGGCGCGTGAAATGATCGGCGCTCTGGGACGGCGCGTAGACCGATTTGGGCTTACGAGACGGCGCGTGGACCGATCGGGGCTCAGGAAGCGGCGCCTGGACCGATCGTGCCTCGGAGACGGCTCGTCGAGGCATCGGGGCTAAGAAGACGACGCATGGATCGAGCGGGGCTCAGGAGACGGAGCGAGGAGCGATCGGGGCTCGGAGACGGCGCGTGGAGGCATCGGGGCTTTGAAGACGGCGCGTGGACTGATCGGGGCTCGGGAAGCGGCGCCTGAACCGATCTGGCTCGGAGACGGCGCGTGGAGGCATCGGGGTTTAGAAGACGACGTATGGACCGATCGGGGCTCAAGAAACGGCGCGTGGACCGATTGGAGCTCGGAGACAACGCGTGGACCGACTGGGGCTCAGGCGGTTGCGCGTGTACCAATTGGGGTTCGGCGACGGCGCGTGGACCAATCGCGGCTCGGAGACGGCGCGTTAACCGATCGGGGCTTAGGAGGCTGCGCGTGGACCGATCGAGGCTCGGCGACGGCGCGTGGACCGATCGGGGCTCGGCGACGGCGCGTGGACCGATCGGGGTTCGGGGACGACGCGTGTACAGATCAGGGCTTCGTGACGGCGCGTTTACCGATAGCAGCTCGGAGACGGCCCGTGGACGGATCGCGGCTTAGGAGACGGCGCGTGGACCGATCGGAGCTCAGGAGACGGTGCGTGGACCGGTCGGGGCTTAGGAGACGACGCGTGGACCGATCGAGGCTCGGAGACGACGCGTGTGCGGATCGGGGATCAGGAACCGGTCCGTGGAGCGATCGGGGCTTAGGAGACGGCACGTGGACTGATCGGGGCTCAGATGACGGTGCGCGGACCGACCGGGGCTCAGGAGACTCGCGTGGATCGATCGGGGCTCCGGAGACGCCGCGTGGAGCGATGGGGATCAGGAGACGGTGCGCGGACCGATCGGGGCGTAGGACGCGACGCGTGTACCTATCGGGGCTCACGAGACAGCGTGTGGACCGATTGGGGCTCAGGAGACGGCGCCTGGACCGATCGGCGCTCGGAGACAGCGCGTGGACCGATCGGGGCTTAGGAGACGGCGCGTGGACCGATCGGAGATGAGGAGACGATGCGTGGACCGATAGGGCTCTGGAAACGGCGCACGGACCGATCGTGGATCGGCGACGGCCTGTGGACCGATTGGGGCTCAGGAGGCCGCGCGTGGACCGATCATGGCTCGGCGACGGCGCGTGGACCGATCGGGGCTCGGAGACAGCGCGTGGACCGACTGGGACTCAGGCGGTTGCGCGTGGACCAAATGGGGTTCGGCGACGGCGCGTGGACCGCTCGGCGCTCGGAGACGGCGCGTTAACCGATCGGGGCTTAGGAGACGATGCGTGAACCGATCGGGGCTCGGAGACGGCGCGTGGACCGATCGGGGCTTAGGAGACGATGCGTGAACCGATCGGGGCTCGGAGACGGCGCGGGGACCGATCGGGGCTTAGGAGACAACGCGTGGACCGATGGGGGGTCGGAGACGGCGCGTGTACCTATCGGAGCTCACGAGACAGCGTGTGGACCGATTGGGGCTCAGGAGACGGCGCGTGGACCGATCGGGGCTCAGGAGACGGCGCGTGGACCGATCGGGGCTCGGAGACGGCGCGTGGAACGATCGGAGCTCAGGAGACGGGGCGTGAAATGATCGGCGCTCTGAGACGGCGCGTGGACCGATCGGTGCTCGGAGACGACGCGGGGACCGATCGGGGCTGAGGAGACGGCGCGTGGACCGATCGGGGCTCAGGAGACGGCGCGTGGACCGATTGGGGCTCGGGAGACTGCGCGTGGATGGATCGGGGCTTAGGGAACGACGCGTGGACCCATCGCGGCTCGGAGACGGCGTTTGGACGTATCGGGGCTTAGGAGACGACGCGTGGACTGATCGGGGGTCAGGAGAAGACGCGTGGACCGATCGGGGCTTAGGAGAGGACCCGTCGACCTATCGGGGCTCAGGAAACGACGCGTGGATCGATCGAGGTGTAGCAGAGGACTTAGGAGACGACGCGTGGACCGATCGGGGCTGAAAAGACGGCGCGTGGACCGATTGGGGCTCAGGAGACGGCGCGTGGACCGATTGGGGCTCGGGAGACTGCGCGTGGATGGATCGGGGCTTCGGGAACGACGCGTGGACCGATCGAGGTTCAGGAGACGGCGCGTGGACCGATCGGGGCCCGGAGACGGCGCGTGGAACGATCGGGGCTTAGGAGGCCGCGCGTGGACCGATCGGGACTCAGGAGACGGCGTGTGGGCCGATCGGGGCTCAGGAGGCGGCGCGTGGACCGATTGGGGCTCAGGAGACGGCGCGTGGACGTATCGGGGCTTAGGAGACGATGCGTGAACCGATCGGGGCTTAGGAGACGACGCGTGGAACGATCGGGGCTCAGGAGACTCGCGTGGATCGATCGGGGCTCAGGAGGCAACGCGGGGACCCATCGGGGCTCGGAGACGGCGTGTGGACGTATCGGGGCTTAGGAGACGACGCGTGGAGCGATCGGGGCTCGGAGACGCCGCTTGGACCGATCGGGGCTTAGGAGACGGCGCGTGGACCGATTGGGGCGTAGGAGACGGCGCGTGGACCGATCGGGGCTCAGGAAGCGGCGCCTAGACTGATCGGGGCTCGGAGACGGCGCGTGGAGGCATAGGGGCTAAGAAGACGACGCATGGACCGAGCGGTGCTCAGGAGACGGCGCGAGGAGCGATCGGGGCTCAGGAGAAGACGCGTCAATTGATCGGGGCTCAGAAATCGGCGCGTGGAGCGATCGGGGCTCAGGAAACGACGCGTTGACCGATCGGGGCTCAGGAGACGGCGCGCGGACCGACCGGGGCTCAGGAGACGGCGCGTGAACCGATCGGCGCTCGGAGACGGCGCGTGGACCGATCGGGGGTTAGGAGACGGCGCGTGGACCGATCGCGGCTCGGAGACGGCGCGTGGAACGATCGGGGCTCAGGAGACGACGCGTGGACCGATCGGGCGTAGGAGACGACGCGTGTACCTATCGGGGCTCACGACACAGCGTGTGGACCGATTGGGGCTCAGGAGACGCCGCGTGGACCGATCGGGGCTCAGGAGGCCGCGCGTGGACCGATCGGGGCTCGGAGACGGTGCGTGGACCGATTGGGCCTCGGATACGGTGCGTGAAGCAACCGGGGCTCAGGAGGCCGCGCGTGGACCGATCGCGGCTCGTGCGACCGCGCGTGCACCGATCGGCGCTCGGAGACGGCGCTGACCGATCGTGGCTTAGGAGAAGGCGCGTGGAACGATCGGGGTTCAGGAGACGGGGCGTGGACCGATTGGGGCTCGGAGACGGCGCGTTAACCGATTGGGGCTTAGGAGACGATGCGTGGGTCGATCGGGGCTCAGGATCCTCGCGTGGATCGATCGGGGCTCCGGAGGCGCCGCGTGGACCCTTGGGGATCAGGAGACAGTGCGTGGACCAATTGGGGCTCGGAGACGGCGCGTGGACCGATCGGGGCTTAGGAGACGACGCGTGGACCGTTCGGGGCTCGGAGACGACGTGTGAACCGATCGGGGCTCAGGAGACGGCGCGTGGACTGATCGGTGCTCGCAGACTGCGCGTGGACGGACCGCGGCTTAGAATGCGGCACGCGGACCGATCGGGGATCGGAGACGGCGCGTGGAACCATCGGGGCTCGAAGACGGCGCGTTAACCGATCGGGGCGTAGGAGACGATGCGTGGACTGATCGGGGCTCGGAGACGGCGCGTGGACCGATCGGGGCTTAGGAGACGACGCGTGGACCGATCGGGGCTTATAAGACGACGCGTGGACCGATCGGGGCTTAGGTGACGATTCGTGAACCGATCGGGGCTCGGAGACAGAGCGTGGACCGATCCGGGCTTAGGAGACAACGCGTGGACCGATCGGGGCTCGGAGATGGGGCGTAGAATGATCGGGGCTCAGGAGACGGCGCGTGAAATGATCGGCGCTCTGGGACGGCGCGTAGACCGATTTGGGCTTACGAGACGGCGCGTGGACCGATCGGGGCTCAGGAAGCGGCGCCTGGACCGATCGTGCCTCGGAGACGGCTCGTCGAGGCATCGGGGCTAAGAAGACGACGCATGGATCGAGCGGGGCTCAGGAGACGGAGCGAGGAGCGATCGGGGCTCGGAGACGGCGCGTGGAGGCATCGGGGCTTTGAAGACGGCGCGTGGACTGATCGGGGCTCGGGAAGCGGCGCCTGAACCGATCTGGCTCGGAGACGGCGCGTGGAGGCATCGGGGTTTAGAAGACGACGTATGGACCGATCGGGGCTCAAGAAACGGCGCGTGGACCGATTGGAGCTCGGAGACAACGCGTGGACCGACTGGGGCTCAGGCGGTTGCGCGTGTACCAATTGGGGTTCGGCGACGGCGCGTGGACCAATCGCGGCTCGGAGACGGCGCGTTAACCGATCGGGGCTTAGGAGGCTGCGCGTGGACCGATCGAGGCTCGGCGACGGCGCGTGGACCGATCGGGGCTCGGCGACGGCGCGTGGACCGATCGGGGTTCGGGGACGACGCGTGTACAGATCAGGGCTTCGTGACGGCGCGTTTACCGATAGCAGCTCGGAGACGGCCCGTGGACGGATCGCGGCTTAGGAGACGGCGCGTGGACCGATCGGAGCTCAGGAGACGGTGCGTGGACCGGTCGGGGCTTAGGAGACGACGCGTGGACCGATCGAGGCTCGGAGACGACGCGTGTGCGGATCGGGGATCAGGAACCGGTCCGTGGAGCGATCGGGGCTTAGGAGACGGCACGTGGACTGATCGGGGCTCAGATGACGGTGCGCGGACCGACCGGGGCTCAGGAGACTCGCGTGGATCGATCGGGGCTCCGGAGACGCCGCGTGGAGCGATGGGGATCAGGAGACGGTGCGCGGACCGATCGGGGCGTAGGACGCGACGCGTGTACCTATCGGGGCTCACGAGACAGCGTGTGGACCGATTGGGGCTCAGGAGACGGCGCCTGGACCGATCGGCGCTCGGAGACAGCGCGTGGACCGATCGGGGCTTAGGAGACGGCGCGTGGACCGATCGGAGATGAGGAGACGATGCGTGGACCGATAGGGCTCTGGAAACGGCGCACGGACCGATCGTGGATCGGCGACGGCCTGTGGACCGATTGGGGCTCAGGAGGCCGCGCGTGGACCGATCATGGCTCGGCGACGGCGCGTGGACCGATCGGGGCTCGGAGACAGCGCGTGGACCGACTGGGACTCAGGCGGTTGCGCGTGGACCAAATGGGGTTCGGCGACGGCGCGTGGACCGCTCGGCGCTCGGAGACGGCGCGTTAACCGATCGGGGCTTAGGAGACGATGCGTGAACCGATCGGGGCTCGGAGACGGCGCGTGGACCGATCGGGGCTTAGGAGACGATGCGTGAACCGATCGGGGCTCGGAGACGGCGCGGGGACCGATCGGGGCTTAGGAGACAACGCGTGGACCGATGGGGGGTCGGAGACGGCGCGTGTACCTATCGGAGCTCACGAGACAGCGTGTGGACCGATTGGGGCTCAGGAGACGGCGCGTGGACCGATCGGGGCTCAGGAGACGGCGCGTGGACCGATCGGGGCTCGGAGACGGCGCGTGGAACGATCGGAGCTCAGGAGACGGGGCGTGAAATGATCGGCGCTCTGAGACGGCGCGTGGACCGATCGGTGCTCGGAGACGACGCGGGGACCGATCGGGGCTGAGGAGACGGCGCGTGGACCGATCGGGGCTCAGGAGACGGCGCGTGGACCGATTGGGGCTCGGGAGACTGCGCGTGGATGGATCGGGGCTTAGGGAACGACGCGTGGACCCATCGCGGCTCGGAGACGGCGTTTGGACGTATCGGGGCTTAGGAGACGACGCGTGGACTGATCGGGGGTCAGGAGAAGACGCGTGGACCGATCGGGGCTTAGGAGAGGACCCGTCGACCTATCGGGGCTCAGGAAACGACGCGTGGATCGATCGAGGTGTAGCAGAGGACTTAGGAGACGACGCGTGGACCGATCGGGGCTGAAAAGACGGCGCGTGGACCGATTGGGGCTCAGGAGACGGCGCGTGGACCGATTGGGGCTCGGGAGACTGCGCGTGGATGGATCGGGGCTTCGGGAACGACGCGTGGACCGATCGAGGTTCAGGAGACGGCGCGTGGACCGATCGGGGCCCGGAGACGGCGCGTGGAACGATCGGGGCTTAGGAGGCCGCGCGTGGACCGATCGGGACTCAGGAGACGGCGTGTGGGCCGATCGGGGCTCAGGAGGCGGCGCGTGGACCGATTGGGGCTCAGGAGACGGCGCGTGGACGTATCGGGGCTTAGGAGACGATGCGTGAACCGATCGGGGCTTAGGAGACGACGCGTGGAACGATCGGGGCTCAGGAGACTCGCGTGGATCGATCGGGGCTCAGGAGGCAACGCGGGGACCCATCGGGGCTCGGAGACGGCGTGTGGACGTATCGGGGCTTAGGAGACGACGCGTGGAGCGATCGGGGCTCGGAGACGCCGCTTGGACCGATCGGGGCTTAGGAGACGGCGCGTGGACCGATTGGGGCGTAGGAGACGGCGCGTGGACCGATCGGGGCTCAGGAAGCGGCGCCTAGACTGATCGGGGCTCGGAGACGGCGCGTGGAGGCATAGGGGCTAAGAAGACGACGCATGGACCGAGCGGTGCTCAGGAGACGGCGCGAGGAGCGATCGGGGCTCAGGAGAAGACGCGTCAATTGATCGGGGCTCAGAAATCGGCGCGTGGAGCGATCGGGGCTCAGGAAACGACGCGTTGACCGATCGGGGCTCAGGAGACGGCGCGCGGACCGACCGGGGCTCAGGAGACGGCGCGTGAACCGATCGGCGCTCGGAGACGGCGCGTGGACCGATCGGGGGTTAGGAGACGGCGCGTGGACCGATCGCGGCTCGGAGACGGCGCGTGGAACGATCGGGGCTCAGGAGACGACGCGTGGACCGATCGGGCGTAGGAGACGACGCGTGTACCTATCGGGGCTCACGACACAGCGTGTGGACCGATTGGGGCTCAGGAGACGCCGCGTGGACCGATCGGGGCTCAGGAGGCCGCGCGTGGACCGATCGGGGCTCGGAGACGGTGCGTGGACCGATTGGGCCTCGGATACGGTGCGTGAAGCAACCGGGGCTCAGGAGGCCGCGCGTGGACCGATCGCGGCTCGTGCGACCGCGCGTGCACCGATCGGCGCTCGGAGACGGCGCTGACCGATCGTGGCTTAGGAGAAGGCGCGTGGAACGATCGGGGTTCAGGAGACGGGGCGTGGACCGATTGGGGCTCGGAGACGGCGCGTTAACCGATTGGGGCTTAGGAGACGATGCGTGGGTCGATCGGGGCTCAGGATCCTCGCGTGGATCGATCGGGGCTCCGGAGGCGCCGCGTGGACCCTTGGGGATCAGGAGACAGTGCGTGGACCAATTGGGGCTCGGAGACGGCGCGTGGACCGATCGGGGCTTAGGAGACGACGCGTGGACCGTTCGGGGCTCGGAGACGACGTGTGAACCGATCGGGGCTCAGGAGACGGCGCGTGGACTGATCGGTGCTCGCAGACTGCGCGTGGACGGACCGCGGCTTAGAATGCGGCACGCGGACCGATCGGGGATCGGAGACGGCGCGTGGAAACATCGGGGCTCGAAGACGGCGCGTTAACCGATCGGGGCGTAGGAGACGATGCGTGGACTGATCGGGGCTCGGAGACGGCGCGTGGACCGATCGGGGCTTAGGAGACGACGCGTGGACCGATCGGGGCTTATAAGACGACGCGTGGACCGATCGGGGCTTAGGTGACGATTCGTGAACCGATCGGGGCTCGGAGACAGAGCGTGGACCGATCCGGGCTTAGGAGACAACGCGTGGACCGATCGGGGCTCGGAGATGGGGCGTAGAATGATCGGGGCTCAGGAGACGGCGCGTGAAATGATCGGCGCTCTGGGACGGCGCGTAGACCGATTTGGGCTTACGAGACGGCGCGTGGACCGATCGGGGCTCAGGAAGCGGCGCCTGGACCGATCGTGCCTCGGAGACGGCTCGTCGAGGCATCGGGGCTAAGAAGACGACGCATGGATCGAGCGGGGCTCAGGAGACGGAGCGAGGAGCGATCGGGGCTCGGAGACGGCGCGTGGAGGCATCGGGGCTTTGAAGACGGCGCGTGGACTGATCGGGGCTCGGGAAGCGGCGCCTGAACCGATCTGGCTCGGAGACGGCGCGTGGAGGCATCGGGGTTTAGAAGACGACGTATGGACCGATCGGGGCTCAAGAAACGGCGCGTGGACCGATTGGAGCTCGGAGACAACGCGTGGACCGACTGGGGCTCAGGCGGTTGCGCGTGTACCAATTGGGGTTCGGCGACGGCGCGTGGACCAATCGCGGCTCGGAGACGGCGCGTTAACCGATCGGGGCTTAGGAGGCTGCGCGTGGACCGATCGAGGCTCGGCGACGGCGCGTGGACCGATCGGGGCTCGGCGACGGCGCGTGGACCGATCGGGGTTCGGGGACGACGCGTGTACAGATCAGGGCTTCGTGACGGCGCGTTTACCGATAGCAGCTCGGAGACGGCCCGTGGACGGATCGCGGCTTAGGAGACGGCGCGTGGACCGATCGGAGCTCAGGAGACGGTGCGTGGACCGGTCGGGGCTTAGGAGACGACGCGTGGACCGATCGAGGCTCGGAGACGACGCGTGTGCGGATCGGGGATCAGGAACCGGTCCGTGGAGCGATCGGGGCTTAGGAGACGGCACGTGGACTGATCGGGGCTCAGATGACGGTGCGCGGACCGACCGGGGCTCAGGAGACTCGCGTGGATCGATCGGGGCTCCGGAGACGCCGCGTGGAGCGATGGGGATCAGGAGACGGTGCGCGGACCGATCGGGGCGTAGGACGCGACGCGTGTACCTATCGGGGCTCACGAGACAGCGTGTGGACCGATTGGGGCTCAGGAGACGGCGCCTGGACCGATCGGCGCTCGGAGACAGCGCGTGGACCGACTGGGACTCAGGCGGTTGCGCGTGGACCAAATGGGGTTCGGCGACGGCGCGTGGACCGCTCGGCGCTCGGAGACGGCGCGTTAACCGATCGGGGCTTAGGAGACGATGCGTGAACCGATCGGGGCTCGGAGACGGCGCGTGGACCGATCGGGGCTTAGGAGACAACGCGTGGACCGATGGGGGCTCGGAGACGGCGCGTGTACCTATCGGAGCTCACGAGACAGCGTGTGGACCGATTGGGGCTCAGGAGACGGCGCGTGGACCGATCGGGGCTCGGCGACGGCGCGTGGACCGATCGAGGCTCGGAGACGACGCGTGTACGGATCGGGGATTTGAAGACGACGCGTGAACCGATCGTGGCTCAGGAAACGGCGTGTGGAGCGATCGGGGCTCAGGAGACGACGCGTGGACCGATTAGGGCTCAGGAGACGGTGCGCGGACCGACCGGGGCTCAGGAGACTCGCGTGGATCGATCGGGGCTCCGGAGGCGCCGCGTGGACCGATGGGGATGAGGAGACGGTGCGTGGACCGATCGGGGCTCGGAGACGGCGCGTGGACCGATCGGGGCTTAGGAGACGACGCGTGGACCGATCGGGGCTTAGGAGACGACGCGTGGACCGATCGGGGCTCAGGAGCCTAGCGTGGATCGATCGGGGCTCCGGAGGCGGCGCGTGGACCGATTGGAGAGCAGGAGATGGTGCGTGGACCGATCGGGGCCCGGAGACGGCGCGTGGACCGATCGGGGCTTAGGAGACGACGCGTGGACCGATTGGGGCTCAGGAGGCCGCGCGTGGACCGATCGCGGCTCGACGCCGCGCGTGGACGGATCAGGGCTTAGGAGACGACGCGTGGATCGAGCGGGGCTCGGACACGGCGCGTGGACCGACCGGAGCTCAGGAGATTCGCGTGGATCGATCGGGGCTCCGTAGGCGGCGAGTGGACCGATTGGGGCTTAGGAGACGACGCGTGGACCGATCGGGACTCAGGAGACGGAGCGTGGCCCCATTGGGGCTCGGATACGGCGCGTGAACCGACCAGGGCTCAGGAGGCCGCGCGAGAACCGATCGCGGCTTGGCGACGGCGCGTGGACCGATCGGGGCTCAGGAGACCGCGCGTGGACCGATCATAGCTCGGCAACTGCGCGTGGACCGATCGGCGCTCGGAGACAGCGCGTGGACCGACTGGGGCTCAGGCGGTTGCGCGTGGACCAATTCGGGTCCGGCGACGGCGCGTGGACCGCTCGGCGCTCGGAGGAGGCGCGTGGACCGATCGGGGCTTAGGAGACAACGCGTGGACCGATCGGCGCTCGGAGACGGTGCGTGGATCGATCGGGGCTTAGGAGACGGCGCGTCGACCGATCGGAGATCAGCAGAGGACGCCTGGACTGATAGGGCTCTGGAAGCGGCGCACGGACCGATCGTGGCTCGGAGACGGCGCGTGGAGGCATCGGGGCTTTGAAGACGACGCGTGGACAGAACGGTGCTCAGAAAACGGCGCGTGGAGCGATCGGGGCTCAGGAAACGACGCGTTGACCGATCGGGGCTCAGGAGACGGCGCGCGGACCGACCGGGGCTCAGGAGACGGCGCGTGAACCGATCGGCGCTCGGAGACGGCGCGTGGACCGATCGGGGGTTAGGAGACGGCGCGTGGACCGATCGCGGCTCGGAGACGGCGCGTGGAACGATCGGGGCTCAGGAGACGACGCGTGGACCGATCGGGCGTAGGAGACGACGCGTGTACCTATCGGGGCTCACGACACAGCGTGTGGACCGATTGGGGCTCAGGAGACGCCGCGTGGACCGATCGGGGCTCAGGAGGCCGCGCGTGGACCGATCGGGGCTCGGAGACGGTGCGTGGACCGATTGGGCCTCGGATACGGTGCGTGAAGCAACCGGGGCTCAGGAGGCCGCGCGTGGACCGATCGCGGCTCGTGCGACCGCGCGTGCACCGATCGGCGCTCGGAGACGGCGCTGACCGATCGTGGCTTAGGAGAAGGCGCGTGGAACGATCGGGGTTCAGGAGACGGGGCGTGAACCGATTGGGGCTCGGAGACGGCGCGTTAACCGATTGGGGCTTAGGAGACGATGCGTGGGTCGATCGGGGCTCAGGATCCTCGCGTGGATCGATCGGGGCTCCGGAGGCGCCGCGTGGACCCTTGGGGATCAGGAGACAGTGCGTGGACCAATTGGGGCTCGGAGACGGCGCGTGGACCGATCGGGGCTTAGGAGACGACGCGTGGACCGTTCGGGGCTCGGAGACGACGTGTGAACCGATCGGGGCTCAGGAGACGGCGCGTGGACTGATCGGTGCTCGCAGACTGCGCGTGGACGGACCGCGGCTTAGAATGCGGCACGCGGACCGATCGGGGATCGGAGACGGCGCGTGGAACCATCGGGGCTCGAAGACGGCGCGTTAACCGATCGGGGCGTAGGAGACGATGCGTGGACTGATCGGGGCTCGGAGACGGCGCGTGGACCGATCGGGGCTTAGGAGACGACGCGTGGACCGATCGGGGCTTATAAGACGACGCGTGGACCGATCGGGGCTTAGGTGACGATTCGTGAACCGATCGGGGCTCGGAGACAGAGCGTGGACCGATCCGGGCTTAGGAGACAACGCGTGGACCGATCGGGGCTCGGAGATGGGGCGTAGAATGATCGGGGCTCAGGAGACGGCGCGTGAAATGATTGGCGCTCTGGGACGGCGCGTAGACCGATTTGGGCTTACGAGACGGCGCGTGGACCGATCGGGGCTCAGGAAGCGGCGCCTGGACCGATCGTGCCTCGGAGACGGCTCGTCGAGGCATCGGGGCTAAGAAGACGACGCATGGATCGAGCGGGGCTCAGGAGACGGAGCGAGGAGCGATCGGGGCTCGGAGACGGCGCGTGGAGGCATCGGGGCTTTGAAGACGGCGCGTGGACTGATCGGGGCTCGGGAAGCGGCGCCTGAACCGATCTGGCTCGGAGACGGCGCGTGGAGGCATCGGGGTTTAGAAGACGACGTATGGACCGATCGGGGCTCAAGAAACGGCGCGTGGACCGATTGGAGCTCGGAGACAACGCGTGGACCGACTGGGGCTCAGGCGGTTGCGCGTGTACCAATTGGGGTTCGGCGACGGCGCGTGGACCAATCGCGGCTCGGAGACGGCGCGTTAACCGATCGGGGCTTAGGAGGCTGCGCGTGGACCGATCGAGGCTCGGCGACGGCGCGTGGACCGATCGGGGCTCGGCGACGGCGCGTGGACCGATCGGGGTTCGGGGACGACGCGTGTACAGATCAGGGCTTCGTGACGGCGCGTTTACCGATAGCAGCTCGGAGACGGCCCGTGGACGGATCGCGGCTTAGGAGACGGCGCGTGGACCGATCGGAGCTCAGGAGACGGTGCGTGGACCGGTCGGGGCTTAGGAGACGACGCGTGAACCGATCGAGGCTCGGAGACGACGCGTGTGCGGATCGGGGATCAGGAACCGGTCCGTGGAGCGATCGGGGCTTAGGAGACGGCACGTGGACTGATCGGGGCTCAGATGACGGTGCGCGGACCGACCGGGGCTCAGGAGACTCGCGTGGATCGATCGGGGCTCCGGAGACGCCGCGTGGAGCGATGGGGATCAGGAGACGGTGCGCGGACCGATCGGGGCGTAGGACGCGACGCGTGTACCTATCGGGGCTCACGAGACAGCGTGTGGACCAATTGGGGCTCAGGAGACGGCGCCTGGACCGATCGGCGCTCGGAGACAGCGCGTGGACCGATCGGGGCTTAGGAGACGGCGCGTGGACCGATCGGAGATGAGGAGACGATGCGTGGACCGATAGGGCTCTGGAAACGGCGCACGGACCGATCGTGGATCGGCGACGGCCTGTGGACCGATTGGGGCTCAGGAGGCCGCGCGTGGACCGATCATGGCTCGGCGACGGCGCGTGGACCGATCGGGGCTCGGAGACAGCGCGTGGACCGACTGGGACTCAGGCGGGTGCGCGTGGACCAAATGGGGTTCGGCGACGGCGCGTGGACCGCTCGGCGCTCGGAGACGGCGCGTTAACCGATCGGGGCTTAGGAGACGATGCGTGAACCGATCGGGGCTCGGAGACGGCGCGTGGACCGATCGGGGCTTAGGAGACAACGCGTGGACCGATGGGGGCTCGGAGACGGCGCGTGTACCTATCGGAGCTCACGAGACAGCGTGTGGACCGATTGGGGCTCAGGAGACGGCGCGTGGACCGATCGGGGCTCGGCGACGGCGCGTGGACCGATCGAGGCTCGGAGACGACGCGTGTACGGATCGGGGATTTGAAGACGACGCGTGAACCGATCGTGGCTCAGGAAACGGCGTGTGGAGCGATCGGGGCTCAGGAGACGACGCGTGGACCGATTAGGGCTCAGGAGACGGTGCGCGGACCGACCGGGGCTCAGGAGACTCGCGTGGATCGATCGGGGCTCCGGAGGCGCCGCGTGGACCGATGGGGATGAGGAGACGGTGCGTGGACCGATCGGGGCTCGGAGACGGCGCGTGGACCGATCGGGGCTTAGGAGACGTCGCGTGGACCGATCGGGGCTTAGGAGACGACGCGTGGACCGATCGGGGCTCAGGAGCCTAGCGTGGATCGATCGGGGCTCCGGAGGCGGCGCGTGGACCGATTGGAGAGCAGGAGATGGTGCGTGGACCGATCGGGGCCCGGAGACGGCGCGTGGACCGATCGGGGCTTAGGAGACGACGCGTGGACCGATTGGGGCTCAGGAGGCCGCGCGTGGACCGATCGCGGCTCGACGCCGCGCGTGGACGGATCAGGGCTTAGGAGACGACGCGTGGATCGAGCGGGGCTCGGACACGGCGCGTGGACCGACCGGAGCTCAGGAGATTCGCGTGGATCGATCGGGGCTCCGTAGGCGGCGAGTGGACCGATTGGGGCTTAGGAGACGACGCGTGGACCGATCGGGACTCAGGAGACGGAGCGTGGCCCGATTGGGGCTCGGATACGGCGCGTGAACCGACCAGGGCTCAGGAGGCCGCGCGAGAACCGATCGCGGCTTGGCGACGGCGCGTGGACCGATCGGGGCTCAGGAGGCCGCGCGTGGGCCGATCATGGCTCGGCAACGGCGCGTAGACCGATCGGGGCTCGGAGACGACGCGTGGACCGATCAGGGCTCGGAGACAGCGCGTGGACCGATTGGGGCTCGGATGCGGCGCGTGAATCAATCGGGGCTCAGGAGGCCGCGCGTGGACCGATTGCGGCTCGGCGACGGCGCGTGGACCGATCGGCGCTCGGAGACAGCGCGTTAACCGATCGGGGTTTAGGAAACGATGCATGGACCGATCGGGGCTTGGAGACGGCGCGTGGACCGATCGGGGCTCAGGAGACGACGCGTGGGCCGATCCGGGCTCGGAGATGGCGCGTGGAATGATCGGGGCTCAGGAGACGGCGCGTGAACCGATCGGCGCTCGGAGACAGCGCGTGGACCGATCGGGGCTTAGGAGACGGCGCGTGGACCGATCGGAGATCAGGAGACGATGCGTGGTCCGATAGGGCTCTGGAAGCGGCGCACGGACCGATCGTGGATCGGCGACGGCGCGTGGACCGATCGGGGCTCAGGAGACCGCGCGTGGACCGATCATAGCTCGGCAACTGCGCGTGGACCGATCGGCGCTCGGAGACAGCGCGTGGACCGACTGGGGCTCAGGCGGTTGCGCGTGGACCAATTCGGGTCCGGCGACGGCGCGTGGACCGCTCGGCGCTCGGAGGAGGCGCGTGGACCGATCGGGGCTTAGGAGACAACGCGTGGACCGATCGGGGCTCGGCGACTGCGCGTGGTAGTATCGGGGCTCAGGAGACGGCGCGTGGACCGACCGGGGCTAAGGAGGCCGCGCGTGGACCGATCGAGGCTCGGAGACGGCGCGTGGACCGACCGGGGCTCAGGAGGCCGCGCGTGGACCGATCGGGGCTCGGCGACGGCGCGTGGACCGATCGAGGCTCGGAGACGACGCGTTTACGGATCGGGGATCAGGAGACGACGCGTGGAACGATCCGGGCTCTGGAGACGGAGCGTGGACCGATCGGGGCTCGGAGACGGCGCGTGGAACGATCGGGGCTCACGGGATGGCACGTGAACCGATCGGGGCTCGGAGACGGCGCGTGGACCGATCGGGGCTTAGGAGACGGCGCGTGGACCGATCGGAGATCAGGAGATGACGCGTGGACCGATCGGGGCTCTGGAAGCGGCGCACGGACCGATCGTGGCTCGGAGACGGCGCGTGGACCGATCGGGGCTCAGGAGACGGCGCGTAGACCGATCGGGGCTTCGGAGACGGTACGTGGACCGATCGAGGCTCGGAGACGGCGCGTGGACCGATCGGGACTCGGCGACGACGCGTGGACTGATCGAGGCTCGGAGACGACGCGTGTATGGATCGGGTATTAGGGGACGACGCTTGGAACGATTGGGGCTCAGGAGACGGCGCGTGAACCGATCGGGGCTCAGGAAAGGGCGTGTGGAGCGGTCGGGGCTCAGGACACGACGCGTGGATCGATCGGGGCTCTGGAGACGACGCGTCGACCGATCGGGGCTCAGGAGGCGGCGCGTGGAGCGATCGGGGCTCAGGAGACGGCGCGTGAACCAATCGGCGCTCCGAGACGGCGCGTGGACCGATCGGGGATGAGGAGAAGGCGCGTGGACCGATCGGGGCTTAGGAGACGGCGCGTGGACCGATCGGGGCTCGGAGACGGGGCGTGGAACGATCGGGGCTCAGGTGACGGCGCGTGGACCGATCGAGGCTCGGAGACGCCGCTTGGACCGATCGGGGCTTAGGAGACGGCGCGTGGACCGATTGGGGCTTAGGAGACGGCGCGTGGACCGATCGGGGCTCAGGAAGCGGCGCCTGGACCGATCGGGGCTCAGGAAGTGGCGCCTAGATGGATCGTGGCTCGGAGACGGCGCGTGGAGGCATGGGGGCTAAGAAGACGACGCATGGACCGAGCGGGGCTAAGGAGACGGCGCGAGGAGCGATCGGGGCTCAGGAGAAGACGCGTCAATTGATCGGGGCTAAGAAATCGGCGCGTGGAGCGATCGGGGCTCAGGAGACGACGCGTGGATCGATCGCGGCTCAGGAAACGACGCGTCGACCGATCGGGGCTCAGGAGACGGCGCGCGGACCGACCGGGGCTCAGGAGGATACGCCTGGACCGATCGGGGCTCGGCGACAGCGCGTGGACCGATCGAGGCTCGGAGACGACGCGTGTACGGATCGGGGATTCGGGGACGACGCGTGGAACGATCCGGGCTCAGGAGACGGCGCGTGGACCGATCGAGGCTCGGAGACGGCGCGTGGAACGATCGGGGCTCAGGTGACGGCGCGTGAACCGATCGGCGCTCGGAGACGGCGCGTGGACCAATCGGGGCTTAGGAGACGATGCGTGGACCGATCGGGGATCGGAGACGGCACGTCAACCAATCGGGGCTCAGGAGACGATCCGTGAACCGATCGCGGCTCGGAGACGGCGCGTGGACAGATCGGGGCTCAGGAGACCGCGCGTGGACCGATCGGGGCTCGGCGACTGCGCGTGGACGTATCGGGGCTCAGGAGGCGCCGCGTGGACCGATCGGAGCTCGGAAACGGCGCGTGGAACGATCGGGGCTCAGGAGACGGTGCGTGAACCGATCGGGGCTTAGGAGAAGGCGCGTGGACCGATCGGGGCTTAGGAGACGGCGCGTGGACCAATCGGGGCTCGGAGATGGCGCGTGGAACGATCGGGGCTCAGGAGACGGCGCGTGAACCGATTGGCGCTCGGAGACGGCGCGTGGACCGATCGGGGCTTAGGAGACGGCGCGTGGACCGATCGGGGCTCGGAGACATCGCGTGGAATGATCGGGGCTCAGGAGACGGCGCGTGAACCGATCGGGGTTTAGAGACGGCACGAGGACCATCTGGGGCTTAGGAGACGATGCGTGGACCGATCGGGGCTCAGGAGACTGCGCGTGGATGGATCGGGGCTTAGGGAACGACGCGTGGACCGATCGGGGCTCAGGAGACGGCGCGTAGACCGATCGGGGCTCGGAAACGACACGTTAACCGAGCGGGACTTAGGAGACGATACGTGGACCGATCGGGGCTCGGAGACAGCGCGTGTACCGACTGGGGCTTAGGAGGTTGCGTGTGGACCAATTGGGGTTCGGCGACGGCGCGTGGACCGACCGGGGCTCAGGAGACGGCGCGTGGATGGACCGTGGCTTAGAATGCGGCATGCGGACCGATCAGGGCTCGGAGACGGCGTGTGGACCAATCGGGGCTCGGAGACGGCGCGTTAACCGATCGGGGCTTAGGAGACGATGCGTGGACCGATCGGGCCTCGGAGACGACGCGTGGAACGATCGGAGCAAAGGAGACGGCGCGTGAACAGATCGGTGCTCGGAGACGGCGCGGGGATCGATCGGGGCTTAGGAGACGGCGCGAGGCCCGATCGGGGATCAGGAAGCGACGCATAGACCGATCGTGGCTCGGAGACGGCGCGTGGAGGCATCGGGGCTAAGAAGACGGCGCAGGGACCGAGCGGGGCTCAGGAGACGGCGCGAGGAGCGATCGGGGCTCGGGAGACGGCTCGTGGACCGATCGGGGCTCGGCCATGGCGCGTGGACCGATCGGCGCTCGGCGATGGCACGTGGACCGATCAGGGCTCGGAGACGACGCGTGTACGGATCGAGGTTTGGAGACGGCGCGTGAACCGATCGGAGCTCGGACACGGCCCGTGGACGGATCAGGGCTTAGGAGACGGCGCGTGGACTAATTGGGGCTCAGGAGACGACGCGTGGACCGATCGGGGCTCGGAAATGACGCGTTAACCGAGCGGGGCTTAGAAGACTACGGCGTGGACCGATCGGGGCTTAGGAGACAACGCGTGGACCGATCGGGGCTTAGAAGACGACGCGTGGACCGATCGGGGCTCAGGAGACGGCGCGTGGAACGATCGGGGCTCAGGTGACGGCGCGTGGACCGATCGAGGCTCGGAGACGCCGCTTGGACCGATCGGGGCTTAGGAGACGGCGCGTGGACCGATTGGGGCTTAGGAGACGGCGCGTGGACCGATCGGGGCTCAGGAAGCGGCGCCTGGACCGATCGGGGCTCAGGAAGTGGCGCCTAGACCGATCGTGGCTCGGAGACGGCGCGTGGAGGCATCGGGGCTAAGAAGACGACGCATGGACCGAGCGGGGCTCAGGAGACGGCGCGAGGAGCGATCGGGGCTCAGGAGAAGACGCGTCAATTGATCGGGGCTAAGAAATCGGCGCGTGGAGCGATCGGGGCTCAGGAGACGACGCGTGGATCGATCGCGGCTCAGGAAACGACGCGTCGACCGATCGGGGCTCAGGAGACGGCGCGCAGATCGACCGGGGCTCAGGAGCCTCGCGTGCGCCGATCATGGCTCGGCGACGGCGCGTGGACGGATCGGGGCTCAGGAGGCGGCGCGTGGACCGATTGGGAGTCAGGAGACGGCGCGTGGACCGATTGGGGCTCGGATACGGCGCGTGAACCGACCGGGGGTCAGGAGGCCGCGCGTGGACCGATCGAGGCTCGGCGACGGCGCGTGGGCCGATCGGGGCTCGGCGACTGCGTGTGGACGTATCGGGGTTCAGGAGACGGCGCGTGGACCGATCGGGGCTCGGAGACGGCACGTGGACCGATCAGGGCTTTGGAGACGACGCGTGGACCGATCGGGGCTCAGGAGACGGCGCGTGGACCGATCGGGGCTCAGGAGACGGCGCGTGAACCGATGGGCGCTCGGAGACGGCGCGTGGACCGATCGGGGCTCGGAGACAGCGCGTGGACCGACTGGGGCTCAGGCGGTTGCGCGTGGACCAATTGGGGTTCGGCGACGGCGCGTGGACCGATCCGGGCTCAGGAGCCAGCGCGTGGACCGATCGGGGCTCGGAGACGGAGCGTGGAGCGATCGGGGCTCAGGAGACCGTGCGTAGTCCGATCGGGGCTTAGGTGACGATGCGTGAACCGATCGGGGCTCGGAGACGGCGCGTGGACCGATCGGGGCTCAGGAGGCGGCGCGCGGACCGACCGGGGCTCAGGAGCCTCGCGTGGACCGATCGCGGCTCGGTGACGGCGCGTGGACCGATCGGGGCTCAGGAGGCCGCGCGTGGACCGATCGCGGCTTGGCGGCGGCGCGTGGACCGATCGGGGCTCAGGAGGCCGCGCGTGGACCGATCATGGCTCGGCAACGGCGCGTGGACCGATCGGCACTCGGAGACAGCGCGTGGATCGATCGGGGCTTAGGAGACGGCGCGTGGACCGATCGGAGATGAGGAGACGATGCGTGGACCGATAGGGCTCTGGAAGCGGCGCACGGACCGATCGTGGATCGGCGACGGCGCGTGGACCGATCGGGGCTCAGGAGACCGCGCGTGGACCGATCATAGCTCGGCAACGGCGCGTGGACCGACCGGGGCTCGGAGACAGCGCGTGGACCGACTAGGGCTCAGGCGGTTGCGCGTGGACCAATTCGGGTTCGGCGACGGAACGTGGACCGCTCGGCGCTCGGAGACGGCGCGTGGACCGATCGGGGCTTAGGAGACAACGCGTGGACCGACCGGGGCTCGGAGACAGCGCGTGGAATGATCGGGGCTCAGGAGACGGCGCGTGAACCGATCGGCGCTCGGAGACAGTGCGTGGACCGATCGGGGCTTAGGAGACGGCGCGTCGGCCGATCGGAGATCAGGAGACGACGCGTGGATTGATAGTGCTCTGGAAGCGGCGCACGGACCGATCGTGGCTCGCAGACGGCGCGTGGAGGCATCGGGGCTTTGAAGACGACGCGTGGACCGAACGGTGCTCAGAAAACGGCGCGTGGACCGACCGCGGCTCAGGAGGCCACGCCTGGACCGATCGGGGCTCGGCGACGGCGCGTGGAGCGATGGGGATCAGGAGACGGTGCGCGGACCGATCGGGGCTCGGAGACGGCGCGTGGACGGACCGCGGCTCAGAATGCGGTACGCGGACCGATCGGGGATCGGACACGGCGTGTGGACCGATCCAGGCTCGGAGACGACGCGTTTACGGATCAGGGATCAGGAGCCGACGCGTGGAACGATCCGGGCTCAGGAGACGAAGCGTGGACCGATCGGGGCTCGGAGACGGCGTGTGGAACGATCGGGGCTCAGGTGACGGCGCATGAACCAATCGGCGCTCGGAGACGGCGCGTGGATCAATCGGGGATCGGGGACGGCGCGTGGAACGATCGCGGCTCGGAGTCGACGCGTTAGCCGATCGGGGCTTAGGAGACGATGCGTGGACCGATCGGGGCTCGGAGACGGCGCGTGGACCGACGGGGGTTTAGGAGAAGGCACTTGGACCGAACGGGGCTTAGGAGACGGCGCGTGGACCGATCGGGGCTCGGAGACGGCGCGTGGAACGATCGGGGCTTAGGAGACGGCGCGTGGACCGATCGGAGATCAGGAGTTGACGCGTGGACCGATCGGGGTTGTGGAAGCGGCGCACGGACCGATCGTAGCTCGGAGACGGCGCGTGGAGGCATCGGGGCTTTGAAGACGATGCGTGGATCGATCGGGGCTAGGAGACGACGCGTAGACCGATCGGTGCTCGGAGACAGAGCGTGGACCGACTGGGGCTCGGAGACGGAGCGTGGACCGATCGTTGCTTAGGAGAAGGCGCGTTGAATGATCGGGGCTCAGGAGACGGCGCGTGGGCCGATCGTGGCTCGGAGACGGCGCGTGGACCGATCGGGGCTTAGGAGACGACGCGTGGACCGATCGGGGCTCAGGAGACGGCGCGTGGACCGATCGGGACTCAGGAGACGGCGCGTGAATCGATTGGGGCGTGGATACGGCGCGTGGAACGATCGGGTCTCAGGAGACGGCGCGTTAAATGATCGGCGCTCGGAGACGCCGCGTGGACCGATTGGGGCTTAGGAGACGGCGCGTGGACCGATCGGGGCGAAGGAAGCGGCGCCTGGACCCATCGTGGCTCGGAGACGGCGCGTAGAGGCATCCGTGCTAAGAAGACGACGCATTGACCGAGCGGGGTTCAGGAGACGGCGCGAGGAGCGATCGGGGCTCAGGAGAAGACACGTCAATTGATCGGGGCTCCGGAGACGACGCCTCGACGGAGTGGGGCTCAGGAGGCGGCACGAGAAGCGATCGGGGCTCAGGAGAAGACGCGTCAATTGATCGGGGCTCAGGAGATGACGCGTCGACGAATCGGGGCTTAGGAGACGACGCGTGGACCGATCGGGGCTCAGGAGACGGCGCGTCGACCGACCGGAGCTCAGGAGAATCGTGTGGATCGATCGGGGCTCCGTAGGCGGCGCGTGGACCGACCGGGGCTCAGGAGGCCGCGCGAGAACCGATCGCGGCTCGGCGACGGCGCGTGGACCGATCGGGGCTCAGGAGGCCGCGCGTGAACCGATCATGGCTCGGCGACGGTGCGTAGACCGATCGGGGCTCGGACACGACGCGTGGACCGATCAGGGCTCGGAGACAGCGCGTGGACCGATTGGGGCTCGGATACGGCGCGTGAACCAATCGGGGCTCAGGAGGCCGCGCGAGAACCGATCGCGGCTCGGCGACGGTGCGTGGACCGATCGGGGCTCAGGAGGCCGCGCGTGAACCGATCATGGCTCGGCGACGGTGCGTAGACCGATCATGACTCGGCCACGGCGCGTGGACCGATCGGGGCCCGGAGACGACGCGTGGACCGATCGGGGCTCGGAGACGACGCGTGGACCGATCGGGGCTCGGAGACAGCGCGTGGACGGACTGTGGCTCAGGCGGTTTCGCGTGGACCAATTGGTGTTCGGCGACGGCGCGTGGCCCGATCGGGGCTTAGGAGACGGCGCGTGCACCGATCGAGGCCCGGAGACGGGTCGTGGACAGATTGGGGATTAGGAGACGGCGCGTGGACCGATCGGGGCTTAGGAGACGGCGCGTGGATCGATCGGGGCTCAGGAGACGACGCATCGACCGTTCGGGGCTCAGGAGACGGCGCGCGGACCGGCCGGGGCTCAGGAGCCTAGCGTGGATCGATCAGGGCTCCGGAGGCGGCGCGTGGACCGATTGGAGAGCAGGAGATGGTGCGTGGACCGATCGGGGCCCGGAGACGGCGCGTGGACAGATCGGGGCTTAGGAGACGACGCGTGGAGGCATCGGGGCTAAGAAGACGACGCATGGACCGTGCGGGGCTCACGAGACGGCGCGAGGAGCGATCGGGGCTCTGGAGAAGACGCGTCAATTGATCGGGGCTCAGGAGACGACGCGGCGACGGATCGGGGCATAGGAGACGACGCGTGGACCGATTGGGGCTTAGGAGACGACGTGTGGACCGATCGGGGCTTAGGAGACGGCACGAGATTCGATCGGTGCCCAGGAGACGGCGCGTGAACCGGTCGGGGCTTAGGAGACGACGCGTCGGCCGATCGGGGCTCAGGACAAGGGGTGTGGACCGTTCGGAGCTCAGGAGACGGCGCGTGGACCGATCGGGGTTCGGCGATGGCGCGTGGACCGATCGGGGCTCGGAGACGACGCGTGTACGGATCGAGGCTTCGAGACGGCGCGTGGACCGATCGGAGCTCGGAGACGGCCCGTGGGCAGATCGGGGCTTAGGAGACGGCGCGTGGACTAATTGGGGCTTAGGAGAACATACGTGGACCGATCGGGGGTCGGAGACAGCGCGTTTACCGACTGGGGCACGAGAGGTTGCGCGTGGACCAATTGGGGTTCGCAGCGGCGTGTGGACCGACCGGAGCTCAGTAGACCGCGCGTGGACCGATCGGGGCTCGGCGACTGCGCGTGGATGGATCGGGGCTCAGGAGACAGCGCGTGGACCGATCGGGGTTCACGAAGCGGCGCCTGCACCGATCGTGGCTCGGAGACGGCGGGTGGAGGCATCGGCGCTTAGAAGACGACGCATGGACCGATCGGGGCTCGGAAACGGCGCGTGAACCGATTGGCGCTCGGAGACGGCGCGTGGACCGATCGGGGCTTAGGAGACGGCGCGTGGACCGATCGGGGCTCGGAGACATCGCGTGGAATGATCGGGGCTCAGGAGACGGCGCGTGAACCGATCGGGGTTTAGAGACGGCACGAGGACCATCTGGGGCTTAGGAGACGATGCGTGGACCGACCGGGGCTCAGGAGACTGCGCGTGGATGGATCGGGGCTTAGGGAACGACGCGTGGACCGATCGGGGCTCAGGAGACGGCGCGTAGACCGATCGGGGCTCGGAAACGACACGTTAACCGAGCGGGACTTAGGAGACGATACGTGGACCGATCGGGGCTCGGAGACAGCGCGTGTACCGACTGGGGCTTAGGAGGTTGCGTGTGGACCAATTGGGGTTCGGCGACGGCGCGTGGACCGACCGGGGCTCAGGAGACGGCGCGTGGATGGACCGTGGCTTAGAATGCGGCATGCGGACCGATCAGGGCTCGGAGACGGCGTGTGGACCAATCGGGGCTCGGAGACGGCGCGTTAACCGATCGGGGCTTAGGAGACGATGCGTGGACCGATCGGGCCTCGGAGACGACGCGTGGAACGATCGGAGCAAAGGAGACGGCGCGTGAACAGATCGGTGCTCGGAGACGGCGCGGGGATCGATCGGGGCTTAGGAGACGGCGCGAGGCCCGATCGGGGATCAGGAAGCGACGCATAGACCGATCGTGGCTCGGAGACGGCGCGTGGAGGCATCGGGGCTAAGAAGACGGCGCAGGGACCGAGCGGGGCTCAGGAGACGGCGCGAGGAGCGATCGGGGCTCGGGAGACGGCTCGTGGACCGATCGGGGCTCGGCCATGGCGCGTGGACCGATCGGCGCTCGGCGATGGCACGTGGACCGATCAGGGCTCGGAGACGACGCGTGTACGGATCGAGGTTTGGAGACGGCGCGTGAACCGATCGGAGCTCGGACACGGCCCGTGGACGGATCAGGGCTTAGGAGACGGCGCGTGGACTAATTGGGGCTCAGGAGACGACGCGTGGACCGATCGGGGCTCGGAAATGACGCGTTAACCGAGCGGGGCTTAGAAGACTACGGCGTGGACCGATCGGGGCTTAGGAGACAACGCGTGGACCGATCGGGGCTTAGAAGACGACGCGTGGACCGATCGGGGCTCAGGAGACGGCGCGTGGAACGATCGGGGCTCAGGTGACGGCGCGTGGACCGATCGAGGCTCGGAGACGCCGCTTGGACCGATCGGGGCTTAGGAGACGGCGCGTGGACCGATTGGGGCTTAGGAGACGGCGCGTGGACCGATCGGGGCTCAGGAAGCGGCGCCTGGACCGATCGGGGCTCAGGAAGTGGCGCCTAGACCGATCGTGGCTCGGAGACGGCGCGTGGAGGCATCGGGGCTAAGAAGACGACGCATGGACCGAGCGGGGCTCAGGAGACGGCGCGAGGAGCGATCGGGGCTCAGGAGAAGACGCGTCAATTGATCGGGGCTAAGAAATCGGCGCGTGGAGCGATCGGGGCTCAGGAGACGACGCGTGGATCGATCGCGGCTCAGGAAACGACGCGTCGACCGATCGGGGCTCAGGAGACGGCGCGCAGATCGACCGGGGCTCAGGAGCCTCGCGTGCGCCGATCATGGCTCGGCGACGGCGCGTGGACGGATCGGGGCTCAGGAGGCGGCGCGTGGACCGATTGGGAGTCAGGAGACGGCGCGTGGACCGATTGGGGCTCGGATACGGCGCGTGAACCGACCGGGGGTCAGGAGGCCGCGCGTGGACCGATCGAGGCTCGGCGACGGCGCGTGGGCCGATCGGGGCTCGGCGACTGCGTGTGGACGTATCGGGGTTCAGGAGACGGCGCGTGGACCGATCGGGGCTCGGAGACGGCACGTGGACCGATCAGGGCTTTGGAGACGACGCGTGGACCGATCGGGGCTCAGGAGACGGCGCGTGGACCGATCGGGGCTCAGGAGACGGCGCGTGAACCGATGGGCGCTCGGAGACGGCGCGTGGACCGATCGGGGCTCGGAGACAGCGCGTGGACCGACTGGGGCTCAGGCGGTTGCGCGTGGACCAATTGGGGTTCGGCGACGGCGCGTGGACCGATCCGGGCTCAGGAGCCAGCGCGTGGACCGATCGGGGCTCGGAGACGGAGCGTGGAGCGATCGGGGCTCAGGAGACCGTGCGTAGTCCGATCGGGGCTTAGGTGACGATGCGTGAACCGATCGGGGCTCGGAGACGGCGCGTGGACCGATCGGGGCTCAGGAGGCGGCGCGCGGACCGACCGGGGCTCAGGAGCCTCGCGTGGACCGATCGCGGCTCGGTGACGGCGCGTGGACCGATCGGGGCTCAGGAGGCCGCGCGTGGACCGATCGCGGCTTGGCGGCGGCGCGTGGACCGATCGGGGCTCAGGAGGCCGCGCGTGGACCGATCATGGCTCGGCAACGGCGCGTGGACCGATCGGCACTCGGAGACAGCGCGTGGATCGATCGGGGCTTAGGAGACGGCGCGTGGACCGATCGGAGATGAGGAGACGATGCGTGGACCGATAGGGCTCTGGAAGCGGCGCACGGACCGATCGTGGATCGGCGACGGCGCGTGGACCGATCGGGGCTCAGGAGACCGCGCGTGGACCGATCATAGCTCGGCAACGGCGCGTGGACCGACCGGGGCTCGGAGACAGCGCGTGGACCGACTAGGGCTCAGGCGGTTGCGCGTGGACCAATTCGGGTTCGGCGACGGAACGTGGACCGCTCGGCGCTCGGAGACGGCGCGTGGACCGATCGGGGCTTAGGAGACAACGCGTGGACCGACCGGGGCTCGGAGACAGCGCGTGGAATGATCGGGGCTCAGGAGACGGCGCGTGAACCGATCGGCGCTCGGAGACAGTGCGTGGACCGATCGGGGCTTAGGAGACGGCGCGTCGGCCGATCGGAGATCAGGAGACGACGCGTGGATTGATAGTGCTCTGGAAGCGGCGCACGGACCGATCGTGGCTCGCAGACGGCGCGTGGAGGCATCGGGGCTTTGAAGACGACGCGTGGACCGAACGGTGCTCAGAAAACGGCGCGTGGACCGACCGCGGCTCAGGAGGCCACGCCTGGACCGATCGGGGCTCGGCGACGGCGCGTGGAGCGATGGGGATCAGGAGACGGTGCGCGGACCGATCGGGGCTCGGAGACGGCGCGTGGACGGACCGCGGCTCAGAATGCGGTACGCGGACCGATCGGGGATCGGACACGGCGTGTGGACCGATCCAGGCTCGGAGACGACGCGTTTACGGATCAGGGATCAGGAGCCGACGCGTGGAACGATCCGGGCTCAGGAGACGAAGCGTGGACCGATCGGGGCTCGGAGACGGCGTGTGGAACGATCGGGGCTCAGGTGACGGCGCATGAACCAATCGGCGCTCGGAGACGGCGCGTGGATCAATCGGGGATCGGGGACGGCGCGTGGAACGATCGCGGCTCGGAGTCGACGCGTTAGCCGATCGGGGCTTAGGAGACGATGCGTGGACCGATCGGGGCTCGGAGACGGCGCGTGGACCGACGGGGGTTTAGGAGAAGGCACTTGGACCGAACGGGGCTTAGGAGACGGCGCGTGGACCGATCGGGGCTCGGAGACGGCGCGTGGAACGATCGGGGCTTAGGAGACGGCGCGTGGACCGATCGGAGATCAGGAGTTGACGCGTGGACCGATCGGGGTTGTGGAAGCGGCGCACGGACCGATCGTAGCTCGGAGACGGCGCGTGGAGGCATCGGGGCTTTGAAGACGATGCGTGGATCGATCGGGGCTAGGAGACGACGCGTAGACCGATCGGTGCTCGGAGACAGAGCGTGGACCGACTGGGGCTCGGAGACGGAGCGTGGACCGATCGTTGCTTAGGAGAAGGCGCGTTGAATGATCGGGGCTCAGGAGACGGCGCGTGGGCCGATCGTGGCTCGGAGACGGCGCGTGGACCGATCGGGGCTTAGGAGACGACGCGTGGACCGATCGGGGCTCAGGAGACGGCGCGTGGACCGATCGGGACTCAGGAGACGGCGCGTGAATCGATTGGGGCGTGGATACGGCGCGTGGAACGATCGGGTCTCAGGAGACGGCGCGTTAAATGATCGGCGCTCGGAGACGCCGCGTGGACCGATTGGGGCTTAGGAGACGGCGCGTGGACCGATCGGGGCGAAGGAAGCGGCGCCTGGACCCATCGTGGCTCGGAGACGGCGCGTAGAGGCATCCGTGCTAAGAAGACGACGCATTGACCGAGCGGGGTTCAGGAGACGGCGCGAGGAGCGATCGGGGCTCAGGAGAAGACACGTCAATTGATCGGGGCTCCGGAGACGACGCCTCGACGGAGTGGGGCTCAGGAGGCGGCACGAGAAGCGATCGGGGCTCAGGAGAAGACGCGTCAATTGATCGGGGCTCAGGAGATGACGCGTCGACGAATCGGGGCTTAGGAGACGACGCGTGGACCGATCGGGGCTCAGGAGACGGCGCGTCGACCGACCGGAGCTCAGGAGAATCGTGTGGATCGATCGGGGCTCCGTAGGCGGCGCGTGGACCGACCGGGGCTCAGGAGGCCGCGCGAGAACCGATCGCGGCTCGGCGACGGCGCGTGGACCGATCGGGGCTCAGGAGGCCGCGCGTGAACCGATCATGGCTCGGCGACGGTGCGTAGACCGATCGGGGCTCGGACACGACGCGTGGACCGATCAGGGCTCGGAGACAGCGCGTGGACCGATTGGGGCTCGGATACGGCGCGTGAACCAATCGGGGCTCAGGAGGCCGCGCGAGAACCGATCGCGGCTCGGCGACGGCGCGTGGACCGATCGGGGCTCAGGAGGCCGCGCGTGAACCGATCATGGCTCGGCGACGGTGCGTAGACCGATCATGACTCGGCCACGGCGCGTGGACCGATCGGGGCCCGGAGACGACGCGTGGACCGATCGGGGCTCGGAGACGACGCGTGGACCGATCGGGGCTCGGAGACAGCGCGTGGACGGACTGTGGCTCAGGCGGTTTCGCGTGGACCAATTGGTGTTCGGCGACGGCGCGTGGCCCGATCGGGGCTTAGGAGACGGCGCGTGCACCGATCGAGGCCCGGAGACGGGTCGTGGACAGATTGGGGATTAGGAGACGGCGCGTGGACCGATCGGGGCTTAGGAGACGGCGCGTGGATCGATCGGGGCTCAGGAGACGACGCATCGACCGTTCGGGGCTCAGGAGACGGCGCGCGGACCGGCCGGGGCTCAGGAGCCTAGCGTGGATCGATCAGGGCTCCGGAGGCGGCGCGTGGACCGATTGGAGAGCAGGAGATGGTGCGTGGACCGATCGGGGCCCGGAGACGGCGCGTGGACAGATCGGGGCTTAGGAGACGACGCGTGGAGGCATCGGGGCTAAGAAGACGACGCATGGACCGTGCGGGGCTCACGAGACGGCGCGAGGAGCGATCGGGGCTCTGGAGAAGACGCGTCAATTGATCGGGGCTCAGGAGACGACGCGGCGACGGATCGGGGCATAGGAGACGACGCGTGGACCGATTGGGGCTTAGGAGACGACGTGTGGACCGATCGGGGCTTAGGAGACGGCACGAGATTCGATCGGTGCCCAGGAGACGGCGCGTGAACCGGTCGGGGCTTAGGAGACGACGCGTCGGCCGATCGGGGCTCAGGACAAGGGGTGTGGACCGTTCGGAGCTCAGGAGACGGCGCGTGGACCGATCGGGGTTCGGCGATGGCGCGTGGACCGATCGGGGCTCGGAGACGACGCGTGTACGGATCGAGGCTTCGAGACGGCGCGTGGACCGATCGGAGCTCGGAGACGGCCCGTGGGCAGATCGGGGCTTAGGAGACGGCGCGTGGACTAATTGGGGCTTAGGAGAACATACGTGGACCGATCGGGGGTCGGAGACAGCGCGTTTACCGACTGGGGCACGAGAGGTTGCGCGTGGACCAATTGGGGTTCGCAGCGGCGTGTGGACCGACCGGAGCTCAGTAGACCGCGCGTGGACCGATCGGGGCTCGGCGACTGCGCGTGGATGGATCGGGGCTCAGGAGACAGCGCGTGGACCGATCGGGGTTCACGAAGCGGCGCCTGCACCGATCGTGGCTCGGAGACGGCGGGTGGAGGCATCGGCGCTTAGAAGACGACGCATGGACCGATCGGGGCTCGGAAACGGCGCATGGACCGATCGGAGCTGGAAGACGACGCGTGGAGCGGTCGGGGCTCACGAGAAGACGCGTGGATCGATCGGGGCTCAGGAGACGACACGTCGACGGATCGGGGCTTAGGAGACGACGCGTGGACCAATCGGGGCTTAGGAGCCGACGCGTGGACCGATCCGGGCTCAGGAGACGGCGCGTGGACCGATCGGGGCTCGAGGACGGCGCGTGGAACGATCCGGGCTTAGGAGACGGCGCGTGGTCTGATCGGGGTTCAGGAAACGACGCGTCGACCGATCGGGGCTCAGGAGACGGCTCGCGGACCGACCGGGGCTCAGGAGCCTCGCGTGGGCCGATCATGGCTCGACGACGGCGCGTGGACCGATCGGGGCTCGGAGACGACGCGTGGACCGATGGGGGCTCGGATACGGCGCGTGAACCAACCGGGGCTCAGGAGGCCGCGCGTGGACCGATCATGGCTCGGCGACGGCGCGTGGACCGATCGGGGTTCGGATACGACGCGTGGACCGATCGGGGCTCGGAGACAGCGCGTGGACCAACCGGGGCTCAGACGGTTGCGCGTGGACCAATTGGGGTTCGGCGACGGCGCGTGGACCGATCCGGGCTCAGGAGACGGCGCGTGGACCGATTGGGGCTTAGGAGACGACGTGTGGATCGATCGGGGCTTAGGAGACGGCACGAGATTCGATCGGTGCACAGGAGACGGCGCGTGAACCGGTCGGGGCTTAGGAGACGACGCGTCGGCCGATCGGGGCTCAGGACAAGGGGTGTGGACCGTTCGGAGCTCAGGAGACAGCGCGTGGACCGATCGGGGTTCACGAAGCGGCGCCTGCACCGATCGTGGCTCGGAGACGGCGGGTGGAGGCATCGGCGCTTAGAAGACGACGCATGGACCGATCGGGGCTCGGAAACGGCGCATGGACCGATCGGAGCTGGAAGACGACGCGTGGAGCGGTCGGGGCTCAGGAGAAGACGCGTGGATCGATCGGGGCTCAGGAGATGACACGTCGACGGATCGGGGCTTAGGAGACGACGCGTGGACCAATCGGCGCTTAGGAGCCGACGCGTGGACCGATCGGGGCTTAGGAGACGATGCGAGAACCGATCGGGGCTCGGAGAAGGCGCGTGGACCGATCGGGGCTCGGAGACGCCGCGTGGACCGATCGGGGCTTAGGAGACGACGCGTGGACCGATCGGGGCGTAGGACACGACGCGTGTACCTATCGGGGCTCACGAGACAGCGTGTGGACCGATTGGGGCTCAGGAGACGGCGCGTGGACCGATCGGGGCTCGGAGACGGCGCGTGGAACGATCGGAGCTCAGGAGACGGGGCGTGAAATGATCGGCGCTCTGAGACGCCGCGTGGACCGATCGGTGCTCGGAGACGGCGCGTGGACGGACCGCGGCTCAGAATGCGGTACGCGGACCGATCGGGGATCGGACACGGCGTGCGGACCGATCGAGGCTCGGAGACGGCGCGTTTACGGATCGGGGATCAGGAGACGACGCGTGGAACGATCCGGGCTCAGGAGACGGAGCGTGGACCGATCGGGACTCGGAGACGGCCTGTGGAACGATCGGGGCTCGGGTGACGGCGCGTGAACGGATCGGCGCTCGGAGACGGCGCGTGGATCGATCGGGGATCTGGGACGGCGCGTGGAACGATCGGGGCTCGGAGTCGACGCGTTAGCCGATCGGGGCTTAGGAGACGATGCGTCAGCCGATCGGGGGTCGGAGACGGCGCGAGGACCGACCGGGGTTTAGGAGAAGACGCTTGGACCGAACGGGGCTTAGGAGACGGCGCGTGGACCGATCGGGGCTCCGGAGACGGCGCGCGGACCGACTGGGGCTCAGGAGACTCGCGTAGATCGATCGGGGCTCCGGAGGCGCCGCGTGGACCGATTGGGATCAGGAGACGACGCGTGGACCGATCAGGCGTAGGAGACGACGCGTGTACCTATCGGGGCTCACGACACAGCGTGTGGACCGATTGGGGCTCAGGAGACGGCGCGTGGAACGATCGGGGCTCAGGAGACGGCGCGTCAACCGATCGGCGCTCGGAGACGGCGCATGGACCGATCGGGGCATACGAGACGGCGCGTGGACCGATCGGAGATCAGGAGATGACGCGTGGACCGATCGGGGTTGTCGAAGCGGCGCACGGACCGATCGTGGCTCGGAGACGGCGCGTGGAGGCATCGGGGCGTTGAAGACGACGCGTGGACCGATCGGGGCTCAGGAAACGGCGTGTGGCGCGATCGGGGCTCAGGAGACGACGCGTGGACCGATCGGGGCTTAGGAGACGGCGCGTGAACCGATCGGGGCTAGGAGACGGCGCGTGGACCGATCGGGGCTTAGGAGACGGCGAGTGCACCGATCGGGGCTCGGAGACGGGTCGTGGACAGATCGGGGCTTAGGAGACGGCGCGTGGACCGATCGGGGCTGGGAGACGGCACGTGGACCAAGAGGGGCTTAGGAGACGGCGCGTGGACCGATCGGGGCTTAGGAGACGACGCGTGAATCGAGCGGGGCTCGGAGACGGCGCGTGGATGGACCGTGGCTTAGAATGCGGCACGCGGACCGATCGGGGCTCGGAGACGGCGTGTGGACCGATCGGGGATCAGGAAACGGTGCGTGGAGCGATCGGGGCTTAGGAGCCGACGCGTGGACCGATTGGGGCTCAGGAGACGGCGCGTGGATCGATCGGGGCTGGGAGACGGCGCGTGGATCAATCGGGGCTTAGGAGACGGCGCGTGGACCGATCGGGGCTTAGGAGACGACGCGTGGAACGATCGGGTCTCAGGAGACGGCGCGTTAAATGATCGGCGCTCGGAGACGCCGTGTGGACCAATTGGGGCTTAGGAGACGGCGCGTGAACCGATCGGGGCGCAGGAAGCGGCGCCTGGACCCATCGTGGCTCGGAGACGACGCGTGGAGGCATCCGTGCTAAGAAGACGACGCATTGACCGAGCGGGGTTCAGGAGACGGCGCGAGGAGCGATCGGGGCTCAGGAGAAGACACGTCAATTGATCGGGGCTCAGGAGACGACGCGTCGATGAATCGGGGCTTAGGAGACGGCGCGTGGACCGATCGGGGCTCAGGAGACGGCGCGTCGACCGACCAGAGCTCATGAGATTCGCGTGGATCGATCGGGGCTCCGTAGGCGGCGCGTGGACCGACCGGGGCTCAGGAGGCCGCGCGAGAGCCGATCGCGGCTTGGCGACGGCGCGTAGACCGATCGGGGCTCGGAGACAACGCGTGGACCGATCAGGGCTCGGAGACAGCGCGTGGACCGATTGGGGCTCGGATACGGCGCGTGAACCAATCGGGGCTCAGGAGGCCGCGCGTGGACCGATCGGGGCTCGGCGACGGCGCGTGGACCGATCGGGTCTCAGAAGGCCGGGCGTGGACAGATCATGACTCGGCGACGGCGCGTGGACCGATCGGGGCTCGGAGACGACGCGTGGACCGATCGGGGCTCGGAGACAGCGCGTGGACCGACTGGGGCTCAGGCGGTTTCGCGTGGACCAATTGGGGTTCGGCGACGGCGCGTGGACCGATCGGGGCTCAGAAGACGGCGCGTGGACCGATCGGGGCTCAGGTGACGGGGCGTGCACCGATCGGGGCCCGGAGACGGGTCGTGGACAGATTGGGGCTTAGGAGACGGCGCGTGGACCGATCGGGGCTGGGAGACGGCACGTGGACCGTTCGGGGCTCGGAGACAGCGCGTGGACCGACTGGGGCTCAGGCGGTTTCGCGTGGACCAATTGGGGTTCGGCGACGGCGCGTGGACCGATCGGGGCTCAGAAGACGGCGCGTGGACCGATCGGGGCGCAGGAGACGGGGCGTGGACCGATCGGGGCTTAGGAGACGGCGCGTGCACCGATCGGGGCCCGGAGACGGGTCGTGGACAGATTGGGACTTAGGAGACGGCGCGTGGACCGAACGGGGCTTAGGAGACGACGCGTGGACCGATCGGGGCTCGGGAGACGGCGCGTGGACCGATCGGGGCTCAGGAGACGGCGCGTGGACCGATTTGGGCTCGGGAGACTGCGCGTGGATGGATCGGGGCTTAGGGAACGACGCGTGGACCGATCGGGGCTCAGGAGACGGCGCGTGGACCGATCGGGGCTCGGAGACGGCGCGTAGAACGATTGGCGCTTAGGAGAAGGCGCGTGGAGCGATCGGGGCTCAGGAGACGGCGCGTGAACCGATCGGCGTTCGGAGACGGGGCGTCGACCGATCGGGGTTCGGAGACGGCGCGTGGACCGTCTGGGGCTTAGGAGACGATGCGTGGACCGATCGGGGCTTAGTGGACGACGCGTGGACCGATCGGGGCTCAGGAGACGGCGCGTGGACCGATCGGGGGTTAGGAGACGGCGCGTGGACCGATCGGGGCTTAGGAAGCGGCGGCTGGACCGATCGTGGCTCGGAGACGACGCGTGGACGTATCGGGGCTTAGGAGACGATGCGTGCACCGATCGGGGCTCAGGAGACGGCGCCGTGGATGGATCAGGGCTTAGGGAACGACGCGTGAACCGATCGGGGCACAGGCGACGGCGCTTGAGTGGATCGGGGCTTAGGAAACGACGCGTGGACCGATCGGGGCTCAGGAGACGGCGCGTGGACCGATCGGGGCTGGGAGACGGCGCGTGGAACGATCGGGGCTCAGGAGACTGCGCGTGGATGGATCGGGGCTTAGGGAACGACGCGTGCACCGATCGGGGCTCAGGAGACGGCGCGTGGACCGATCGGGGCTGGGAGACGGCGCGCGGAACGATCGGAGCTTAGGAGACAGCGCGTGGACCGATCGGAGATCAGGAGACGACGCGTGGACCGATCGGGGCTCTGGCAGCGGCGCACGGACCGATCGTGGCTCGGAGACGGCGCGTGTAGGCATCGGGGCTTTGAAGACGACGCATGGACCGAACGGTGCTCAGAAAACGGCGCGTGGACCGATCGGTGCTCGGAGACGATGCGTGGACCGATCGGGGCTCAGGAAACGGCGCGTAGAGCGATCAGGGCTGAGGTGACGACGCGTGGATCGATCGGGGCTCAGGAGACGACGCGTCGACCGATCGGGGCTCAGGAGAGGGCGCGCGGACCAACCGGGGCTCAGGAGATTCGCGTAGATCAGTCGGGGCTGCGGAGGCGCCGCGTAGACGGATGGGGCTCCGGAGACGGCGCGTGGACCGATCGGCGCTCGGAGACGGCGCGTGGGCCGATTGGGGCTTAGAAGACGGCGCGTGGACCGATCGGGGCTCATGAACCCCGCCTAGACCGATCGTGGCTCGGAGACGGCGCGTTGAGCCATCGGGTCTAAGAAGACGACGCATGGACCGAGCGGGGCTCGGGAGACGGCGCGAGGAGCGATCGAGGCTCAGGAGAAGACGCGTCAATTGATCGGGGCTCAGGAGACGACGCGTCGACGGATCGGGTCTTCGGAGACGACGCGTGAACCGACCGGGGATTAGGAGACGACGCGTCGACCGATCGGGGCTTAGGAGACGACGCGTGGACTGATCGGGGCTGAAGAGAAGACGCGTGGGCCGATCCGGGCTTAGGAGAGGACCCGTCGACCGATCGGGGCTCAGGAGACGACGCGTGGACCGATCGAGGTTTAGCAGAGGGCGCGTCGGACGATCGGGGCTCAGGAGACGGCGCGTGGACCCATCGGGGCTCGGAGACGGCGTGTGGACCGATTGGGGCTTAGGAGACGGCGCGTGGACCGATCGGCGCTTTGAGACGGCGCGTGGACCGGTCGGTGCTCGGAGACGGGGCGTGGACGGACCGCGGCTTAGAATGCGGCACGCGGACCGATCGGGGATCGGACACGGCGTGTGGACCGATCGAGGCTCGGAGACGACGCGTTTACGGATCGGGGATCACGAGACGACGCGTGGAACGATCCGGGCTCTGGAGACGGAGCGTGGACCGATCGGGGCTCGGAGACGGCGTGTGGACGTATCGGGGGTTAAGAGACGATGCGTGGACCGATCGGGGCTCAGAAGATGGCGCGTGGACCGATCGGGGCTTCGGAGACGGTACGTGGACCGATCGAGGCTCGGAGACGGCGCGTGGACCGACCGGGGCTCAGAAGGCCGCGCGTGGACCGATCGAGGCTCGGCGACGGCGCGTGGACCCATCGAGGCTCGGAGACGACGCGTGTACGGATCGGGGCTTGGTGACGGCTCGTTTACCGATCGCGGCTCGGAGACGGCCCGTGGACAGATCGGGGCTTAGGAGACGGCGCGTGGGCCGAACGGGGCTCAGGAGACGGCACGTGGACCGGTCGGGGCTTAGGAGACGACGCCTGGACAGATCGGGGCTTAGGAGGCGGCGCGTGGAGCGATCGGGGCTCAGGAGACGGCGCGTGGACCGGTCGGGGCTTAGGAGACGATGCCTGGACGGATCGGGGCTTAGGAGGCGGCGCGTGGAACGATCGGGGCTCAGGAAGCGGCGCCTGAACCGATCGTGGCTCGGAGACGGCGCGTGGAGGCATCGGGCCTAAGAAGACGACGCATGGACCGAGCGGGGCTCAGGAGACGGCGCGAGGAGCGATCGGGGCTCAGGAGAAGACGCGTCAATTGATCGGGGCTCAGGAGACGACGCGTCGACGCATCGGGGCTTAGGAGACGACGCGTGGACCGATCGGGGCTCGGAGACGGCGCGTGGACCGATCGGGGCTTAGGAGACGGCGCGTGGACCGATCGGGGCTTAGGAGCCGACGCGTGGACCGATCGTGGCTCAGGAGACGTCGCGTGGACCGATCGGTGCTCGGAGACTGCGCGAGGACGGACCGCGGCTTAAAATGCGGCACGCGGACCGATCGGGGATCGGAGACGGCGTGTGGACGTATCGGAGCTTAGGAGACGATGCGTGGACCGATCGGGGCTCAGGAGACGGCGCGTGGACCGGTCGGGGCTTAGGAGACGACGCCTGGACAGATCGGAGCTTAGGAGGCGGCGTGTGGAACGATCGGTGCTCAGGAGACGGCGCGTGCACCAATCGGCGCTCGGAGACGGCGCGTGGAGCGATCGGGGCTCGGAGACGGCACGTGGAACGATCGGGGCCCAGGAGACGGTGCGTGGAGGCATCGGGGCTTAGAAGACCACGCATGGACCGAGCGGGCTCAGGAGACGGCGCGGAGAGCGATCGGGGCTCAGGAGAAGACGCGTCAATTGATCTTGACTCAGGAGATGACGCGGCGACGGATTGGGGCTTAGGAGACGACGCGTGGCCCGATTGGGGCTTAGGAGACGACGTGTGGACCGATCGGGGCTTAGGAGACGGCACGTGAATCGATGGGTGCACAGGAGACGGAGGGTGAACCGGTCGGGTCGAAGGAGACGACGCGTCGACCGATCGGGGCTCAGGGGTAGGGGTGTGGACCGATCGGGGCTCAGGAGACGGCGCCTAGACCGACCGGGGCTCGGCGACTGCGCGTGGACGTATCGGGGCTCAGGAGACGGCGCACGGACCGATCGTGGCTCGGAGACGGCGCGTGGAGGCATCGGGGCTTTGAAGACGACGCGTGGACCGAACGGTGCTCAGAAAACGCCGCGTGGACCGATGGGGATCAGGAGACGGTGCGTGGACCGATCGGGGCTCGGAGACGCCGCTTGGACCGATCGGGGCTTAGGAGACGGCGCGTGGACCGATTGGGGCTTAGGAGACGGCGCGTGGACCGATCGGGGCTCAGGAAGCGGCGCCTGGACCGATCGGGCTCAGGAAGCGGCGCCAAGATCGATCGTGGCTCGGAGACGGCGGGTGGAGGTATCGGGGCTAAGAAGACGACGCATGGACCGAGCGGGGCTCAGGAGATGGCGCGAGGAGCGATCGGGGTTCAGGAGACGACGCGTGGATCGATCGCGGCTCAGGAAACGACGCGTCGACCGATCGGGTCTCAGGAGACGGCGCGCGGATCGACCGGGGCTCAGGAGCCTCGCGTGGGCCGATCATGGCTCGGCGACGGCGCATGGACCGATCGGGGCATACGAGACGGCGCGTGGACCGATCGGAGATCAGGAGATGACGCGTGGACCGATCGGGGTTGTCGAAGCGGCGCACGGACCGATCGTGGCTCGGAGACGGCGCGTGGAGGCATCGGGGCGTTGAAGACGACGCGTGGACCGATCGGGGCTCAGGAAACGGCGTGTGGCGCGATCGGGGCTCAGGAGACGACGCGTGGACCGATCGGGGCTTAGGAGACGGCGCGTGAACCGATCGGGGCTAGGAGACGGCGCGTGGACCGATCGGGGCTTAGGAGACGGCGAGTGCACCGATCGGGGCTCGGAGACGGGTCGTGGACAGATCGGGGCTTAGGAGACGGCGCGTGGACCGATCGGGGCTGGGAGACGGCACGTGGACCAAGAGGGGCTTAGGAGACGGCGCGTGGACCGATCGGGGCTTAGGAGACGACGCGTGAATCGAGCGGGGCTCGGAGACGGCGCGTGGATGGACCGTGGCTTAGAATGCGGCACGCGGACCGATCGGGGCTCGGAGACGGCGTGTGGACCGATCGGGGATCAGGAAACGGTGCGTGGAGCGATCGGGGCTTAGGAGCCGACGCGTGGACCGATTGGGGCTCAGGAGACGGCGCGTGGATCGATCGGGGCTGGGAGACGGCGCGTGGATCAATCGGGGCTTAGGAGACGGCGCGTGGACCGATCGGGGCTTAGGAGACGACGCGTGGAACGATCGGGTCTCAGGAGACGGCGCGTTAAATGATCGGCGCTCGGAGACGCCGTGTGGACCAATTGGGGCTTAGGAGACGGCGCGTGAACCGATCGGGGCGCAGGAAGCGGCGCCTGGACCCATCGTGGCTCGGAGACGACGCGTGGAGGCATCCGTGCTAAGAAGACGACGCATTGACCGAGCGGGGTTCAGGAGACGGCGCGAGGAGCGATCGGGGCTCAGGAGAAGACACGTCAATTGATCGGGGCTCAGGAGACGACGCGTCGATGAATCGGGGCTTAGGAGACGGCGCGTGGACCGATCGGGGCTCAGGAGACGGCGCGTCGACCGACCAGAGCTCATGAGATTCGCGTGGATCGATCGGGGCTCCGTAGGCGGCGCGTGGACCGACCGGGGCTCAGGAGGCCGCGCGAGAGCCGATCGCGGCTTGGCGACGGCGCGTAGACCGATCGGGGCTCGGAGACAACGCGTGGACCGATCAGGGCTCGGAGACAGCGCGTGGACCGATTGGGGCTCGGATACGGCGCGTGAACCAATCGGGGCTCAGGAGGCCGCGCGTGGACCGATCGGGGCTCGGCGACGGCGCGTGGACCGATCGGGTCTCAGAAGGCCGGGCGTGGACAGATCATGACTCGGCGACGGCGCGTGGACCGATCGGGGCTCGGAGACGACGCGTGGACCGATCGGGGCTCGGAGACAGCGCGTGGACCGACTGGGGCTCAGGCGGTTTCGCGTGGACCAATTGGGGTTCGGCGACGGCGCGTGGACCGATCGGGGCTCAGAAGACGGCGCGTGGACCGATCGGGGCTCAGGTGACGGGGCGTGCACCGATCGGGGCCCGGAGACGGGTCGTGGACAGATTGGGGCTTAGGAGACGGCGCGTGGACCGATCGGGGCTGGGAGACGGCACGTGGACCGTTCGGGGCTCGGAGACAGCGCGTGGACCGACTGGGGCTCAGGCGGTTTCGCGTGGACCAATTGGGGTTCGGCGACGGCGCGTGGACCGATCGGGGCTCAGAAGACGGCGCGTGGACCGATCGGGGCGCAGGAGACGGGGCGTGGACCGATCGGGGCTTAGGAGACGGCGCGTGCACCGATCGGGGCCCGGAGACGGGTCGTGGACAGATTGGGACTTAGGAGACGGCGCGTGGACCGAACGGGGCTTAGGAGACGACGCGTGGACCGATCGGGGCTCGGGAGACGGCGCGTGGACCGATCGGGGCTCAGGAGACGGCGCGTGGACCGATTTGGGCTCGGGAGACTGCGCGTGGATGGATCGGGGCTTAGGGAACGACGCGTGGACCGATCGGGGCTCAGGAGACGGCGCGTGGACCGATCGGGGCTCGGAGACGGCGCGTAGAACGATTGGCGCTTAGGAGAAGGCGCGTGGAGCGATCGGGGCTCAGGAGACGGCGCGTGAACCGATCGGCGTTCGGAGACGGGGCGTCGACCGATCGGGGTTCGGAGACGGCGCGTGGACCGTCTGGGGCTTAGGAGACGATGCGTGGACCGATCGGGGCTTAGTGGACGACGCGTGGACCGATCGGGGCTCAGGAGACGGCGCGTGGACCGATCGGGGGTTAGGAGACGGCGCGTGGACCGATCGGGGCTTAGGAAGCGGCGGCTGGACCGATCGTGGCTCGGAGACGACGCGTGGACGTATCGGGGCTTAGGAGACGATGCGTGCACCGATCGGGGCTCAGGAGACGGCGCCGTGGATGGATCAGGGCTTAGGGAACGACGCGTGAACCGATCGGGGCACAGGCGACGGCGCTTGAGTGGATCGGGGCTTAGGAAACGACGCGTGGACCGATCGGGGCTCAGGAGACGGCGCGTGGACCGATCGGGGCTGGGAGACGGCGCGTGGAACGATCGGGGCTCAGGAGACTGCGCGTGGATGGATCGGGGCTTAGGGAACGACGCGTGCACCGATCGGGGCTCAGGAGACGGCGCGTGGACCGATCGGGGCTGGGAGACGGCGCGCGGAACGATCGGAGCTTAGGAGACAGCGCGTGGACCGATCGGAGATCAGGAGACGACGCGTGGACCGATCGGGGCTCTGGCAGCGGCGCACGGACCGATCGTGGCTCGGAGACGGCGCGTGTAGGCATCGGGGCTTTGAAGACGACGCATGGACCGAACGGTGCTCAGAAAACGGCGCGTGGACCGATCGGTGCTCGGAGACGATGCGTGGACCGATCGGGGCTCAGGAAACGGCGCGTAGAGCGATCAGGGCTGAGGTGACGACGCGTGGATCGATCGGGGCTCAGGAGACGACGCGTCGACCGATCGGGGCTCAGGAGAGGGCGCGCGGACCAACCGGGGCTCAGGAGATTCGCGTAGATCAGTCGGGGCTGCGGAGGCGCCGCGTAGACGGATGGGGCTCCGGAGACGGCGCGTGGACCGATCGGCGCTCGGAGACGGCGCGTGGGCCGATTGGGGCTTAGAAGACGGCGCGTGGACCGATCGGGGCTCATGAACCCCGCCTAGACCGATCGTGGCTCGGAGACGGCGCGTTGAGGCATCGGGTCTAAGAAGACGACGCATGGACCGAGCGGGGCTCGGGAGACGGCGCGAGGAGCGATCGAGGCTCAGGAGAAGACGCGTCAATTGATCGGGGCTCAGGAGACGACGCGTCGACGGATCGGGTCTTCGGAGACGACGCGTGAACCGACCGGGGATTAGGAGACGACGCGTCGACCGATCGGGGCTTAGGAGACGACGCGTGGACTGATCGGGGCTGAAGAGAAGACGCGTGGGCCGATCCGGGCTTAGGAGAGGACCCGTCGACCGATCGGGGCTCAGGAGACGACGCGTGGACCGATCGAGGTTTAGCAGAGGGCGCGTCGGACGATCGGGGCTCAGGAGACGGCGCGTGGACCCATCGGGGCTCGGAGACGGCGTGTGGACCGATTGGGGCTTAGGAGACGGCGCGTGGACCGATCGGCGCTTTGAGACGGCGCGTGGACCGGTCGGTGCTCGGAGACGGGGCGTGGACGGACCGCGGCTTAGAATGCGGCACGCGGACCGATCGGGGATCGGACACGGCGTGTGGACCGATCGAGGCTCGGAGACGACGCGTTTACGGATCGGGGATCACGAGACGACGCGTGGAACGATCCGGGCTCTGGAGACGGAGCGTGGACCGATCGGGGCTCGGAGACGGCGTGTGGACGTATCGGGGGTTAAGAGACGATGCGTGGACCGATCGGGGCTCAGAAGATGGCGCGTGGACCGATCGGGGCTTCGGAGACGGTACGTGGACCGATCGAGGCTCGGAGACGGCGCGTGGACCGACCGGGGCTCAGAAGGCCGCGCGTGGACCGATCGAGGCTCGGCGACGGCGCGTGGACCCATCGAGGCTCGGAGACGACGCGTGTACGGATCGGGGCTTGGTGACGGCTCGTTTACCGATCGCGGCTCGGAGACGGCCCGTGGACAGATCGGGGCTTAGGAGACGGCGCGTGGGCCGAACGGGGCTCAGGAGACGGCACGTGGACCGGTCGGGGCTTAGGAGACGACGCCTGGACAGATCGGGGCTTAGGAGGCGGCGCGTGGAGCGATCGGGGCTCAGGAGACGGCGCGTGGACCGGTCGGGGCTTAGGAGACGATGCCTGGACGGATCGGGGCTTAGGAGGCGGCGCGTGGAACGATCGGGGCTCAGGAAGCGGCGCCTGAACCGATCGTGGCTCGGAGACGGCGCGTGGAGGCATCGGGCCTAAGAAGACGACGCATGGACCGAGCGGGGCTCAGGAGACGGCGCGAGGAGCGATCGGGGCTCAGGAGAAGACGCGTCAATTGATCGGGGCTCAGGAGACGACGCGTCGACGCATCGGGGCTTAGGAGACGACGCGTGGACCGATCGGGGCTCGGAGACGGCGCGTGGACCGATCGGGGCTTAGGAGACGGCGCGTGGACCGATCGGGGCTTAGGAGCCGACGCGTGGACCGATCGTGGCTCAGGAGACGTCGCGTGGACCGATCGGTGCTCGGAGACTGCGCGTGGACGGACCGCGGCTTAAAATGCGGCACGCGGACCGATCGGGGATCGGAGACGGCGTGTGGACGTATCGGAGCTTAGGAGACGATGCGTGGACCGATCGGGGCTCAGGAGACGGCGCGTGGACCGGTCGGGGCTTAGGAGACGACGCCTGGACAGATCGGAGCTTAGGAGGCGGCGTGTGGAACGATCGGTGCTCAGGAGACGGCGCGTGCACCAATCGGCGCTCGGAGACGGCGCGTGGAGCGATCGGGGCTCGGAGACGGCACGTGGAACGATCGGGGCCCAGGAGACGGTGCGTGGAGGCATCGGGGCTTAGAAGACCACGCATGGACCGAGCGGGCTCAGGAGACGGCGCGGAGAGCGATCGGGGCTCAGGAGAAGACGCGTCAATTGCTCTTGACTCAGGAGATGACGCGGCGACGGATTGGGGCTTAGGAGACGACGCGTGGCCCGATTGGGGCTTAGGAGACGACGTGTGGACCGATCGGGGCTTAGGAGACGGCACGTGAATCGATGGGTGCACAGGAGACGGAGGGTGAACCGGTCGGGTCGAAGGAGACGACGCGTCGACCGATCGGGGCTCAGGGGTAGGGGTGTGGACCGATCGGGGCTCAGGAGACGGCGCCTAGACCGACCGGGGCTCGGCGACTGCGCGTGGACGTATCGGGGCTCAGGAGACGGCGCGTGGGCCGATCGGGGCTCGGAGACGGCGCGTTAACCGATCGGGGCTCGGACACGACGCTTGTACGGATCGCGGCTTGGTGACGGAGTGTTGACCGATCGCGGTTTACAGACGGCCCGTGGACGGATCGGGGCTTAGGAGACGGCGTGTGGACCGATCGGGGCTCAGGAGACGGCGCGTAGACCGATCGCGGCTCGTAAATGACGCGTCAACCGATCGGGACTTAGGAGACGATGCGGGGATCGATCGGGGCTCGGCGACTGCGCGTGGACCGATCGGGGCTTAGGGGAAGGCGCGTGGACCGATCGGGGCTTAGGAGACGGCGCGTGGACCGATCGGGGCTCGGAGATGGCGCGTGGAACGATCGGGGCTCAGGAGACGGCGCGTGAACCGATCGGCGCTCGGAGAAGCCCCGTGGACCGATCGGGGCTTATGAGACGGCGCGTGAACCGATCGGAGATCAGGAGAAGACGCGTTCACCGATCGGGGCTCTGGAAGCGGCGCACGGACCGATCGTGGCTCGGAGACGGCGCGTGGAGGCATCGGGGCTTTGAAGACGACGCGTGGACCGAACGGTGCTCAGAAAACGCCGCGTGGACCGATGGGGATCAGGAGACGGTGCGTGGACCGATCGGGGCTCGGAGACGCCGCTTGGACCGATCGGGGCTTAGGAGACGGCGCGTGGACCGATTGGGGCTTAGGAGACGGCGCGTGGACCGATCGGGGCTCAGGAAGCGGCGCCTGGACCGATCGGGCTCAGGAAGCGGCGCCAAGATCGATCGTGGCTCGGAGACGGCGGGTGGAGGTATCGGGGCTAAGAAGACGACGCATGGACCGAGCGGGGCTCAGGAGATGGCGCGAGGAGCGATCGGGGTTCAGGAGACGACGCGTGGATCGATCGCGGCTCAGGAAACGACGCGTCGACCGATCGGGTCTCAGGAGACGGCGCGCGGATCGACCGGGGCTCAGGAGCCTCGCGTGGGCCGATCATGGCTCGGCGACGGCGCGTGGACGGATCGGGGCTCGGAGACGACGCGAGGACCGATCGCGGCTCGGCGCCGGCGCGTGGACCGATCGGAGCTCGGAGACAGCGCGTGGACCGACTGGGGCTCAGGCGGTTGCGCGTGGACCGATCGGGGCTCGGAGACGGCGCGTTAACCGACCGGGGCTCAGGAGACGACGCGTCGACCGGTCGGGGCTTAGGAGACGAAGCCTGGACCGATCGGGGCTTAGGAGGTGGCGCGTGGAACGATCGGGGCTCAGAATATGGCGCGTGAACCGATCGGCGCTCGGAGACGGCGCGTCGACCGATCGGGGTTCGGAGACGGCACGAGGACCGTCTGGGGCTTAGGAGACGATGCGTGGACCGATCGGGGCTCAGGAGACCGCGCGTGGATGGATCGGGGCTTAGGGAACGACGCGTGGACCGATCAGGACTCGGAGACGGCGCTTCGAACGATCGCGGCTCAGGTGACGGGGCGTGAACCGATCGGCGCTCGGAGACGGCGCGTGGACCGATCGGGGCTCAGGAAAGGGCGTGTGGAGCGGTCGGGGCTCAGGAGACGACGCGTCGGTCGATCGGGGCTCAGAAGACGACGCGTCGACCGATCGGAGCTCAGGTGACGGCGCGCGGACAGATCGGGGCTCGGAGACGGCGCGTGGAACGATCAGGGCTTAGGAGCCGACGCGTGGACCGATCGGGGCTCAGGAGACAACGCGTGGACCGATCGGGGCTCAGGAGACGGCGCGTGGACCGATCGGGGCTCGGAGACGGCGCGAGGAGGCATCTGGGCTTAGAAGATGGCGCGTGGACCGATCGGGGCTCAGCAGATTCGCCCGGATCGATCGGGGCTCCGGAGGCGGCGTGTGGACCGATTGGGGAGCAGGAGATGGTGCGTGGACCGATCGGGGCTCGGAGAACGGCGCGTGGACCGATCGGGGCTTAGAAGACGACGCGTTGACGGTCCGGAGTTAGGAGGTGACGCGTGGACCGATGGGGGCGCAGGAGCCGGCGCGTGGACCGATCGGGGCTCAGGAAATGGCCCGTGGAGCAATCGGGGTTCAGGAAGCGGCGCCTGGACCGATCGGTGCTCGGAGACAGCGCGTGGACCAACTGGGGCTCGGAGACGGCGCGTGGATCGATCGGGGCTCAGGGGACGGCGCGTGGACCGGTCGAGGCTTAGGAGACTCGCGTGGATCTACCGGGGCTCCGGAGACGGCGCGTGAACCGATCGGGGCACGGAGACGGCGCGTCGACCGATCGGGGCTTAGAAGACGACGCATGGACCGATCAGGGCTCGGAAACGGCGCGTGGACCGATCGGGGCTCACGAGACGGCGCGTGGACCGATCGGTGATCGGAGACTGCGCGTGGACGGACCGCGGCTTAGAATGCGGCACGCGGACCGATCGGGGATCGGAGACGGCGTGTGGACGTATCGGGGCTTAGAAGACGATGCGTGGGCCGATCGGGGCTCAGGAGATGGCGCGTGGACCGACTGGGGCTCAGGAGGTTGCGCGTGGACCAATTGGGGTTCGGCGAAGGCGCGTGGACGGATTGGGGCTCAGGAGACGGCGCGCGGACCGATCGGGGCTGGGCGACGGCACGTGGACCGATCGAGGCTCAGACACGACAAGTTTACGGATCGGGGATTAGGGGACGACGCGTGGACCGATCCGGGCTCAGGAAGCGGCGCCTGCACCGATCGGGGCTCGGAGACGGCGCGTGGAGGCATCGGGGCTTACAAGACGACGCATGGACCGATCGGGGCTCGGAATCGGCACGTGGACCGATCGGGGCTTAGGAGACGATGCGTGTACGGATCGGGGCTCGGAAACGGTGCGTGGAACGATCGGGACTCAGGAGACGGCGGGTTAACCGATCGGCGCTTGGAGACGGCGAGTGGACCGATCGGGGCTTAGGAGACGACGCGTGGACCGATTGGCGCTTTGAGACGGCGCGTGGACCGATCGGTGCTCGGAGACGGGGCGTGGACGGACCGCGGCTTAGAATGCGGCACGCGGACCGATCGGGGATCGGACACGGCGTGTGGACCGATCGAGGCTCGGAGACGACGCGTTTACGGATCGGGGATCACGAGACGACGCGTGGAACGATCCGGGCTCTGGAGACGGAGCGTGGACCGATCGGGGCTCGGAGACGGCGTGTGGACGTATCGGGGGTTAAGAGACGATGCGTGGACCGATCGGGGCTCAGAAGATGGCGCGTGGACCGATCGGGGCTTCGGAGACGGTACGTGGACCGATCGAGGCTCGGAGACGGCGCGTGGACCGACCGGGGCTCAGAAGGCCGCGCGTGGACCGATCGAGGCTCGGCGACGGCGCGTGGACCCATCGAGGCTCGGAGACGACGCGTGTACGGATCGGGGCTTGGTGACGGCTCGTTTACCGATCGCGGCTCGGAGACGGCCCGTGGACAGATCGGGGCTTAGGAGACGGCGCGTGGGCCGAACGGGGCTCAGGAGACGGCACGTGGACCGGTCGGGGCTTAGGAGACGACGCCTGGACAGATCGGGGCTTAGGAGGCGGCGCGTGGAGCGATCGGGGCTCAGGAGACGGCGCGTGGACCGGTCGGGGCTTAGGAGACGATGCCTGGACGGATCGGGGCTTAGGAGGCGGCGCGTGGAACGATCGGGGCTCAGGAGGCGACACGTCGACGGATCGGGGCTCGGAGACGGAGCGTGGACCGACTGGGGCTCAGGAGGTTGCGCGTGGACCAATTGGGGTTCGGCGACGGCGCGTGGACCGACAGGGGCTCAGGAGACCGCGCGTGAACCGATCGGGGCTCGGCGACTGCGCGTGGACCGATCGGGGCTAAGGAGACGACGTGTGGACCGATCGGGGCATAGGAGACGACGCGTGTACCTATCGGGGCTCAGGAGACAGCGCGTGGTCCGATTGGGCCTCACGAGACGGCGCGTGGACAGATCGGGGCTCGGAGACGACGCGTGTACGGATCGGGGATTCGGGGACGAGGCGTGGACCGATCGGGGCTTAGGAGACGACGCGTGGACCGATCGGGGCGTAGGAGACGACGCGTGGACCGATTGGGGCTTAGGAGACGGCGCGTGGACCGATCGGGGCTCAGGAAGCGGCGCCTGAACCGATCGTGGCTCGGAGACGGCGCGTGGAGGCATCGGGCCTAAGAAGACGACGCATGGACCGAGCGGGGCTCAGGAGACGGCGCGAGGAGCGATCGGGGCTCAGGAGAAGACGCGTCAATTGATCGGGGCTCAGGAGACGACGCGTCGACGCATCGGGGCTTAGGAGACGACGCGTGGACCGATCGGGGCTCGGAGACGGCGCGTGGACCGATCGGGGCTTAGGAGACGGCGCGTGGACCGATCGGGGCTTAGGAGCCGACGCGTGGACCGATCGTGGCTCAGGAGACGTCGCGTGGACCGATCGGTGCTCGGAGACTGCGCGTGGACGGACCGCGGCTTAAAATGCGGCACGCGGACCGATCGGGGATCGGAGACGGCGTGTGGACGTATCGGAGCTTAGGAGACGATGCGTGGACCGATCGGGGCTCAGGAGACGGCGCGTGGACCGGTCGGGGCTTAGGAGACGACGCCTGGACAGATCGGAGCTTAGGAGGCGGCGTGTGGAACGATCGGTGCTCAGGAGACGGCGCGTGCACCAATCGGCGCTCGGAGACGGCGCGTGGAGCGATCGGGGCTCGGAGACGGCACGTGGAACGATCGGGGCCCAGGAGACGGTGCGTGGAGGCATCGGGGCTTAGAAGACCACGCATGGACCGAGCGGGCTCAGGAGACGGCGCGGAGAGCGATCGGGGCTCAGGACAAGACGCGTCAATTGATCGTGACTCAGGAGATGACGCGGCGACGGATTGGGGCTTAGGAGACGACGCGTGGCCCGATTGGGGCTTAGGAGACGACGTGTGGACCGATCGGGGCTTAGGAGACGGCACGTGAATCGATGGGTGCACAGGAGACGGAGGGTGAACCGGTCGGGTCGAAGGAGACGACGCGTCGACCGATCGGGGCTCAGGGGTAGGGGTGTGGACCGATCGGGGCTCAGGAGACGGCGCCTGGACCGACCGGGGCTCGGCGACTGCGCGTGGACGGATCGGGGCTCAGGAGACGGCGCGTGGGCCGATCGGGGCTCGGAGACGGCGCGTTAACCGATCGGGGCTCGGACACGACGCTTGTACGGATCGCGGCTTGGTGACGGAGTGTTGACCGATCGCGGTTTACAGACGGCCCGTGGACGGATCGGGGCTTAGGAGACGGCGTGTGGACCGATCGGGGCTCAGGAGACGGCGCGTAGACCGATCGCGGCTCGTAAATGACGCGTCAACCGATCGGGACTTAGGAGACGATGCGGGGATCGATCGGGGCTCGGCGACTGCGCGTGGACCGATCGGGGCTTAGGGGAAGGCGCGTGGACCGATCGGGGCTTAGGAGACGGCGCGTGGACCGATCGGGGCTCGGAGATGGCGCGTGGAACGATCGGGGCTCAGGAGACGGCGCGTGAACCGATCGGCGCTCGGAGAAGCCCCGTGGACCGATCGGGGCTTATGAGACGGCGCGTGAACCGATCGGGGCTCAGGAGACGGCGCGTGAACCGATCGGCGCTCGGAGACGGCACGTGGACCGATCGTGGCTTATGAGACGGCGCGTGAACCGATCGGAGATCAGGAGAAGACGCGTGCACCGATCGGGGCTCTGGAAGCGGCGCACGGACCGATCGTGGCTCGGAGACGGCACGTGGAGGCATCCGGGCTTTGAAGACGACGCGTGGACCGAACGGTGCTCAGAAAACGCCGCGTGGACCGATGGGGATCAGGAGACGGTGCGTGGACCGATCGGGGCTCGGAGACGCCGCCTGGACCGATCGGGGCTTAAGAGACGGCGCGTGGACCGATTTGGGCTTAGGAGACGGCGCGTGGACCGATCGGGGCTCAGGAAGCGGCGCCTGGACCGATCGGGGCTCAGAAAGCGGCGCCTAGACCGATCGTGGCTCGGAGACGGCGCGTGGAGGCATCGGGGCTAAGAAGACGACGCATGGACCGAGCGGGGCTCAGGAGACGGCGCGAGGAGTGATCGGGGCTCAGGAGAAGACGCGTCAATTGATCGGGGCTTAGAAATCGGCGCGTGGAGCGATCGGGGCTCAGGAGACGACGCGTGGATCGATCAAGGCTCACGAAACGACGCGTCGACCGATCGGGGCTCAGGAGACGGCGCGCGGACCGACCAGGGCTCAGGAGGCCGCGCGTGAAGCGATCATGGCTCGGCGACGGCGCGTGGACGGATCGGCGCTCGGAGACGGCGCGTGGACCGATCGGGGCTTAGGAGACGACGCGTGGACCGATCGGGGCTCAGGAGACGGCGCGTGGACCGATCGGGGCTCGGAGACGGAGCGTGGAGCGATCGGGGCTCAGGAGACCGTGCGTAGTCCGATCGGGGCTTAGGTGACGATGCGTGAACCGATCGGGGCTCGGAGACGGCGCGTGGACCGATCGGGGCTCAGGAGGCGGCGCGCGGACCGACCGGGGCTCAGGAGCCTCGCGTGGACCGATCGCGGCTCGGTGACGGCGCGTGGACCGATCGGGGCTCAGGAGGCCGCGCGTGGACCGATCGAGGCTCGGCGACGGCGCGTGGGCCGATCGGGGCTCGGCGACTGCGTGTGGACGTATCGGGGTTCAGGAGACGGCGCGTGGACCGATCGGGGCTCGGAGACGGCACGTGGACCGATCAGGGCTTTGGAGACGACGCGTGGACCGATCGGGGCTCAGGAGACGGCGCGTGGACCGATCGGGGCTCAGGAGACGGCGCGTGAACCGATGGGCGCTCGGAGACGGCGCGTGGACCGATCGGGGCTCGGAGACAGCGCGTGGACCGACTGGGGCTCAGGCGGTTGCGCGTGGACCAATTGGGGTTCGGCGACGGCGCGTGGACCGATCCGGGCTCAGGAGCCAGCGCGTGGACCGATCGGGGCTCGGAGACGGAGCGTGGAGCGATCGGGGCTCAGGAGACCGTGCGTAGTCCGATCGGGGCTTAGGTGACGATGCGTGAACCGATCGGGGCTCGGAGACGGCGCGTGGACCGATCGGGGCTCAGGAGGCGGCGCGCGGACCGACCGGGGCTCAGGAGCCTCGCGTGGACCGATCGCGGCTCGGTGACGGCGCGTGGACCGATCGGGGCTCAGGAGGCCGCGCGTGGACCGATCGCGGCTTGGCGGCGGCGCGTGGACCGATCGGGGCTCAGGAGGCCGCGCGTGGACCGATCATGGCTCGGCAACGGCGCGTGGACCGATCGGCACTCGGAGACAGCGCGTGGATCGATCGGGGCTTAGGAGACGGCGCGTGGACCGATCGGAGATGAGGAGACGATGCGTGGACCGATAGGGCTCTGGAAGCGGCGCACGGACCGATCGTGGATCGGCGACGGCGCGTGGACCGATCGGGGCTCAGGAGACCGCGCGTGGACCGATCATAGCTCGGCAACGGCGCGTGGACCGACCGGGGCTCGGAGACAGCGCGTGGACCGACTAGGGCTCAGGCGGTTGCGCGTGGACCAATTCGGGTTCGGCGACGGAACGTGGACCGCTCGGCGCTCGGAGACGGCGCGTGGACCGATCGGGGCTTAGGAGACAACGCGTGGACCGACCGGGGCTCGGAGACAGCGCGTGGAATGATCGGGGCTCAGGAGACGGCGCGTGAACCGATCGGCGCTCGGAGACAGTGCGTGGACCGATCGGGGCTTAGGAGACGGCGCGTCGGCCGATCGGAGATCAGGAGACGACGCGTGGATTGATAGTGCTCTGGAAGCGGCGCACGGACCGATCGTGGCTCGCAGACGGCGCGTGGAGGCATCGGGGCTTTGAAGACGACGCGTGGACCGAACGGTGCTCAGAAAACGGCGCGTGGACCGACCGCGGCTCAGGAGGCCACGCCTGGACCGATCGGGGCTCGGCGACGGCGCGTGGAGCGATGGGGATCAGGAGACGGTGCGCGGACCGATCGGGGCTCGGAGACGGCGCGTGGACGGACCGCGGCTCAGAATGCGGTACGCGGACCGATCGGGGATCGGACACGGCGTGTGGACCGATCCAGGCTCGGAGACGACGCGTTTACGGATCAGGGATCAGGAGCCGACGCGTGGAACGATCCGGGCTCAGGAGACGAAGCGTGGACCGATCGGGGCTCGGAGACGGCGTGTGGAACGATCGGGGCTCAGGTGACGGCGCATGAACCAATCGGCGCTCGGAGACGGCGCGTGGATCAATCGGGGATCGGGGACGGCGCGTGGAACGATCGCGGCTCGGAGTCGACGCGTTAGCCGATCGGGGCTTAGGAGACGATGCGTGGACCGATCGGGGCTCGGAGACGGCGCGTGGACCGACGGGGGTTTAGGAGAAGGCACTTGGACCGAACGGGGCTTAGGAGACGGCGCGTGGACCGATCGGGGCTCGGAGACGGCGCGTGGAACGATCGGGGCTTAGGAGACGGCGCGTGGACCGATCGGAGATCAGGAGTTGACGCGTGGACCGATCGGGGTTGTGGAAGCGGCGCACGGACCGATCGTAGCTCGGAGACGGCGCGTGGAGGCATCGGGGCTTTGAAGACGATGCGTGGATCGATCGGGGCTAGGAGACGACGCGTAGACCGATCGGTGCTCGGAGACAGAGCGTGGACCGACTGGGGCTCGGAGACGGAGCGTGGACCGATCGTTGCTTAGGAGAAGGCGCGTTGAATGATCGGGGCTCAGGAGACGGCGCGTGGGCCGATCGTGGCTCGGAGACGGCGCGTGGACCGATCGGGGCTTAGGAGACGACGCGTGGACCGATCGGGGCTCAGGAGACGGCGCGTGGACCGATCGGGACTCAGGAGACGGCGCGTGAATCGATTGGGGCGTGGATACGGCGCGTGGAACGATCGGGTCTCAGGAGACGGCGCGTTAAATGATCGGCGCTCGGAGACGCCGCGTGGACCGATTGGGGCTTAGGAGACGGCGCGTGGACCGATCGGGGCGAAGGAAGCGGCGCCTGGACCCATCGTGGCTCGGAGACGGCGCGTAGAGGCATCCGTGCTAAGAAGACGACGCATTGACCGAGCGGGGTTCAGGAGACGGCGCGAGGAGCGATCGGGGCTCAGGAGAAGACACGTCAATTGATCGGGGCTCCGGAGACGACGCCTCGACGGAGTGGGGCTCAGGAGGCGGCACGAGAAGCGATCGGGGCTCAGGAGAAGACGCGTCAATTGATCGGGGCTCAGGAGATGACGCGTCGACGAATCGGGGCTTAGGAGACGACGCGTGGACCGATCGGGGCTCAGGAGACGGCGCGTCGACCGACCGGAGCTCAGGAGAATCGTGTGGATCGATCGGGGCTCCGTAGGCGGCGCGTGGACCGACCGGGGCTCAGGAGGCCGCGCGAGAACCGATCGCGGCTCGGCGACGGCGCGTGGACCGATCGGGGCTCAGGAGGCCGCGCGTGAACCGATCATGGCTCGGCGACGGTGCGTAGACCGATCGGGGCTCGGACACGACGCGTGGACCGATCAGGGCTCGGAGACAGCGCGTGGACCGATTGGGGCTCGGATACGGCGCGTGAACCAATCGGGGCTCAGGAGGCCGCGCGAGAACCGATCGCGGCTCGGCGACGGCGCGTGGACCGATCGGGGCTCAGGAGGCCGCGCGTGAACCGATCATGGCTCGGCGACGGTGCGTAGACCGATCATGACTCGGCCACGGCGCGTGGACCGATCGGGGCCCGGAGACGACGCGTGGACCGATCGGGGCTCGGAGACGACGCGTGGACCGATCGGGGCTCGGAGACAGCGCGTGGACGGACTGTGGCTCAGGCGGTTTCGCGTGGACCAATTGGTGTTCGGCGACGGCGCGTGGCCCGATCGGGGCTTAGGAGACGGCGCGTGCACCGATCGAGGCCCGGAGACGGGTCGTGGACAGATTGGGGATTAGGAGACGGCGCGTGGACCGATCGGGGCTTAGGAGACGGCGCGTGGATCGATCGGGGCTCAGGAGACGACGCATCGACCGTTCGGGGCTCAGGAGACGGCGCGCGGACCGGCCGGGGCTCAGGAGCCTAGCGTGGATCGATCAGGGCTCCGGAGGCGGCGCGTGGACCGATTGGAGAGCAGGAGATGGTGCGTGGACCGATCGGGGCCCGGAGACGGCGCGTGGACAGATCGGGGCTTAGGAGACGACGCGTGGAGGCATCGGGGCTAAGAAGACGACGCATGGACCGTGCGGGGCTCACGAGACGGCGCGAGGAGCGATCGGGGCTCTGGAGAAGACGCGTCAATTGATCGGGGCTCAGGAGACGACGCGGCGACGGATCGGGGCATAGGAGACGACGCGTGGACCGATTGGGGCTTAGGAGACGACGTGTGGACCGATCGGGGCTTAGGAGACGGCACGAGATTCGATCGGTGCCCAGGAGACGGCGCGTGAACCGGTCGGGGCTTAGGAGACGACGCGTCGGCCGATCGGGGCTCAGGACAAGGGGTGTGGACCGTTCGGAGCTCAGGAGACGGCGCGTGGACCGATCGGGGTTCGGCGATGGCGCGTGGACCGATCGGGGCTCGGAGACGACGCGTGTACGGATCGAGGCTTCGAGACGGCGCGTGGACCGATCGGAGCTCGGAGACGGCCCGTGGGCAGATCGGGGCTTAGGAGACGGCGCGTGGACTAATTGGGGCTTAGGAGAACATACGTGGACCGATCGGGGGTCGGAGACAGCGCGTTTACCGACTGGGGCACGAGAGGTTGCGCGTGGACCAATTGGGGTTCGCAGCGGCGTGTGGACCGACCGGAGCTCAGTAGACCGCGCGTGGACCGATCGGGGCTCGGCGACTGCGCGTGGATGGATCGGGGCTCAGGAGACAGCGCGTGGACCGATCGGGGTTCACGAAGCGGCGCCTGCACCGATCGTGGCTCGGAGACGGCGGGTGGAGGCATCGGCGCTTAGAAGACGACGCATGGACCGATCGGGGCTCGGAAACGGCGCGTGAACCGATTGGCGCTCGGAGACGGCGCGTGGACCGATCGGGGCTTAGGAGACGGCGCGTGGACCGATCGGGGCTCGGAGACATCGCGTGGAATGATCGGGGCTCAGGAGACGGCGCGTGAACCGATCGGGGTTTAGAGACGGCACGAGGACCATCTGGGGCTTAGGAGACGATGCGTGGACCGACCGGGGCTCAGGAGACTGCGCGTGGATGGATCGGGGCTTAGGGAACGACGCGTGGACCGATCGGGGCTCAGGAGACGGCGCGTAGACCGATCGGGGCTCGGAAACGACACGTTAACCGAGCGGGACTTAGGAGACGATACGTGGACCGATCGGGGCTCGGAGACAGCGCGTGTACCGACTGGGGCTTAGGAGGTTGCGTGTGGACCAATTGGGGTTCGGCGACGGCGCGTGGACCGACCGGGGCTCAGGAGACGGCGCGTGGATGGACCGTGGCTTAGAATGCGGCATGCGGACCGATCAGGGCTCGGAGACGGCGTGTGGACCAATCGGGGCTCGGAGACGGCGCGTTAACCGATCGGGGCTTAGGAGACGATGCGTGGACCGATCGGGCCTCGGAGACGACGCGTGGAACGATCGGAGCAAAGGAGACGGCGCGTGAACAGATCGGTGCTCGGAGACGGCGCGGGGATCGATCGGGGCTTAGGAGACGGCGCGAGGCCCGATCGGGGATCAGGAAGCGACGCATAGACCGATCGTGGCTCGGAGACGGCGCGTGGAGGCATCGGGGCTAAGAAGACGGCGCAGGGACCGAGCGGGGCTCAGGAGACGGCGCGAGGAGCGATCGGGGCTCGGGAGACGGCTCGTGGACCGATCGGGGCTCGGCCATGGCGCGTGGACCGATCGGCGCTCGGCGATGGCACGTGGACCGATCAGGGCTCGGAGACGACGCGTGTACGGATCGAGGTTTGGAGACGGCGCGTGAACCGATCGGAGCTCGGACACGGCCCGTGGACGGATCAGGGCTTAGGAGACGGCGCGTGGACTAATTGGGGCTCAGGAGACGACGCGTGGACCGATCGGGGCTCGGAAATGACGCGTTAACCGAGCGGGGCTTAGAAGACTACGGCGTGGACCGATCGGGGCTTAGGAGACAACGCGTGGACCGATCGGGGCTTAGAAGACGACGCGTGGACCGATCGGGGCTCAGGAGACGGCGCGTGGAACGATCGGGGCTCAGGTGACGGCGCGTGGACCGATCGAGGCTCGGAGACGCCGCTTGGACCGATCGGGGCTTAGGAGACGGCGCGTGGACCGATTGGGGCTTAGGAGACGGCGCGTGGACCGATCGGGGCTCAGGAAGCGGCGCCTGGACCGATCGGGGCTCAGGAAGTGGCGCCTAGACCGATCGTGGCTCGGAGACGGCGCGTGGAGGCATCGGGGCTAAGAAGACGACGCATGGACCGAGCGGGGCTCAGGAGACGGCGCGAGGAGCGATCGGGGCTCAGGAGAAGACGCGTCAATTGATCGGGGCTAAGAAATCGGCGCGTGGAGCGATCGGGGCTCAGGAGACGACGCGTGGATCGATCGCGGCTCAGGAAACGACGCGTCGACCGATCGGGGCTCAGGAGACGGCGCGCAGATCGACCGGGGCTCAGGAGCCTCGCGTGCGCCGATCATGGCTCGGCGACGGCGCGTGGACGGATCGGGGCTCAGGAGGCGGCGCGTGGACCGATTGGGAGTCAGGAGACGGCGCGTGGACCGATTGGGGCTCGGATACGGCGCGTGAACCGACCGGGGGTCAGGAGGCCGCGCGTGGACCGATCGAGGCTCGGCGACGGCGCGTGGGCCGATCGGGGCTCGGCGACTGCGTGTGGACGTATCGGGGTTCAGGAGACGGCGCGTGGACCGATCGGGGCTCGGAGACGGCACGTGGACCGATCAGGGCTTTGGAGACGACGCGTGGACCGATCGGGGCTCAGGAGACGGCGCGTGGACCGATCGGGGCTCAGGAGACGGCGCGTGAACCGATGGGCGCTCGGAGACGGCGCGTGGACCGATCGGGGCTCGGAGACAGCGCGTGGACCGACTGGGGCTCAGGCGGTTGCGCGTGGACCAATTGGGGTTCGGCGACGGCGCGTGGACCGATCCGGGCTCAGGAGCCAGCGCGTGGACCGATCGGGGCTCGGAGACGGAGCGTGGAGCGATCGGGGCTCAGGAGACCGTGCGTAGTCCGATCGGGGCTTAGGTGACGATGCGTGAACCGATCGGGGCTCGGAGACGGCGCGTGGACCGATCGGGGCTCAGGAGGCGGCGCGCGGACCGACCGGGGCTCAGGAGCCTCGCGTGGACCGATCGCGGCTCGGTGACGGCGCGTGGACCGATCGGGGCTCAGGAGGCCGCGCGTGGACCGATCGCGGCTTGGCGGCGGCGCGTGGACCGATCGGGGCTCAGGAGGCCGCGCGTGGACCGATCATGGCTCGGCAACGGCGCGTGGACCGATCGGCACTCGGAGACAGCGCGTGGATCGATCGGGGCTTAGGAGACGGCGCGTGGACCGATCGGAGATGAGGAGACGATGCGTGGACCGATAGGGCTCTGGAAGCGGCGCACGGACCGATCGTGGATCGGCGACGGCGCGTGGACCGATCGGGGCTCAGGAGACCGCGCGTGGACCGATCATAGCTCGGCAACGGCGCGTGGACCGACCGGGGCTCGGAGACAGCGCGTGGACCGACTAGGGCTCAGGCGGTTGCGCGTGGACCAATTCGGGTTCGGCGACGGAACGTGGACCGCTCGGCGCTCGGAGACGGCGCGTGGACCGATCGGGGCTTAGGAGACAACGCGTGGACCGACCGGGGCTCGGAGACAGCGCGTGGAATGATCGGGGCTCAGGAGACGGCGCGTGAACCGATCGGCGCTCGGAGACAGTGCGTGGACCGATCGGGGCTTAGGAGACGGCGCGTCGGCCGATCGGAGATCAGGAGACGACGCGTGGATTGATAGTGCTCTGGAAGCGGCGCACGGACCGATCGTGGCTCGCAGACGGCGCGTGGAGGCATCGGGGCTTTGAAGACGACGCGTGGACCGAACGGTGCTCAGAAAACGGCGCGTGGACCGACCGCGGCTCAGGAGGCCACGCCTGGACCGATCGGGGCTCGGCGACGGCGCGTGGAGCGATGGGGATCAGGAGACGGTGCGCGGACCGATCGGGGCTCGGAGACGGCGCGTGGACGGACCGCGGCTCAGAATGCGGTACGCGGACCGATCGGGGATCGGACACGGCGTGTGGACCGATCCAGGCTCGGAGACGACGCGTTTACGGATCAGGGATCAGGAGCCGACGCGTGGAACGATCCGGGCTCAGGAGACGAAGCGTGGACCGATCGGGGCTCGGAGACGGCGTGTGGAACGATCGGGGCTCAGGTGACGGCGCATGAACCAATCGGCGCTCGGAGACGGCGCGTGGATCAATCGGGGATCGGGGACGGCGCGTGGAACGATCGCGGCTCGGAGTCGACGCGTTAGCCGATCGGGGCTTAGGAGACGATGCGTGGACCGATCGGGGCTCGGAGACGGCGCGTGGACCGACGGGGGTTTAGGAGAAGGCACTTGGACCGAACGGGGCTTAGGAGACGGCGCGTGGACCGATCGGGGCTCGGAGACGGCGCGTGGAACGATCGGGGCTTAGGAGACGGCGCGTGGACCGATCGGAGATCAGGAGTTGACGCGTGGACCGATCGGGGTTGTGGAAGCGGCGCACGGACCGATCGTAGCTCGGAGACGGCGCGTGGAGGCATCGGGGCTTTGAAGACGATGCGTGGATCGATCGGGGCTAGGAGACGACGCGTAGACCGATCGGTGCTCGGAGACAGAGCGTGGACCGACTGGGGCTCGGAGACGGAGCGTGGACCGATCGTTGCTTAGGAGAAGGCGCGTTGAATGATCGGGGCTCAGGAGACGGCGCGTGGGCCGATCGTGGCTCGGAGACGGCGCGTGGACCGATCGGGGCTTAGGAGACGACGCGTGGACCGATCGGGGCTCAGGAGACGGCGCGTGGACCGATCGGGACTCAGGAGACGGCGCGTGAATCGATTGGGGCGTGGATACGGCGCGTGGAACGATCGGGTCTCAGGAGACGGCGCGTTAAATGATCGGCGCTCGGAGACGCCGCGTGGACCGATTGGGGCTTAGGAGACGGCGCGTGGACCGATCGGGGCGAAGGAAGCGGCGCCTGGACCCATCGTGGCTCGGAGACGGCGCGTAGAGGCATCCGTGCTAAGAAGACGACGCATTGACCGAGCGGGGTTCAGGAGACGGCGCGAGGAGCGATCGGGGCTCAGGAGAAGACACGTCAATTGATCGGGGCTCCGGAGACGACGCCTCGACGGAGTGGGGCTCAGGAGGCGGCACGAGAAGCGATCGGGGCTCAGGAGAAGACGCGTCAATTGATCGGGGCTCAGGAGATGACGCGTCGACGAATCGGGGCTTAGGAGACGACGCGTGGACCGATCGGGGCTCAGGAGACGGCGCGTCGACCGACCGGAGCTCAGGAGAATCGTGTGGATCGATCGGGGCTCCGTAGGCGGCGCGTGGACCGACCGGGGCTCAGGAGGCCGCGCGAGAACCGATCGCGGCTCGGCGACGGCGCGTGGACCGATCGGGGCTCAGGAGGCCGCGCGTGAACCGATCATGGCTCGGCGACGGTGCGTAGACCGATCGGGGCTCGGACACGACGCGTGGACCGATCAGGGCTCGGAGACAGCGCGTGGACCGATTGGGGCTCGGATACGGCGCGTGAACCAATCGGGGCTCAGGAGGCCGCGCGAGAACCGATCGCGGCTCGGCGACGGCGCGTGGACCGATCGGGGCTCAGGAGGCCGCGCGTGAACCGATCATGGCTCGGCGACGGTGCGTAGACCGATCATGACTCGGCCACGGCGCGTGGACCGATCGGGGCCCGGAGACGACGCGTGGACCGATCGGGGCTCGGAGACGACGCGTGGACCGATCGGGGCTCGGAGACAGCGCGTGGACGGACTGTGGCTCAGGCGGTTTCGCGTGGACCAATTGGTGTTCGGCGACGGCGCGTGGCCCGATCGGGGCTTAGGAGACGGCGCGTGCACCGATCGAGGCCCGGAGACGGGTCGTGGACAGATTGGGGATTAGGAGACGGCGCGTGGACCGATCGGGGCTTAGGAGACGGCGCGTGGATCGATCGGGGCTCAGGAGACGACGCATCGACCGTTCGGGGCTCAGGAGACGGCGCGCGGACCGGCCGGGGCTCAGGAGCCTAGCGTGGATCGATCAGGGCTCCGGAGGCGGCGCGTGGACCGATTGGAGAGCAGGAGATGGTGCGTGGACCGATCGGGGCCCGGAGACGGCGCGTGGACAGATCGGGGCTTAGGAGACGACGCGTGGAGGCATCGGGGCTAAGAAGACGACGCATGGACCGTGCGGGGCTCACGAGACGGCGCGAGGAGCGATCGGGGCTCTGGAGAAGACGCGTCAATTGATCGGGGCTCAGGAGACGACGCGGCGACGGATCGGGGCATAGGAGACGACGCGTGGACCGATTGGGGCTTAGGAGACGACGTGTGGACCGATCGGGGCTTAGGAGACGGCACGAGATTCGATCGGTGCCCAGGAGCCGGCGCGTGAACCGGTCGGGGCTTAGGAGACGACGCGTCGGCCGATCGGGGCTCAGGACAAGGGGTGTGGACCGTTCGGAGCTCAGGAGACGGCGCGTGGACCGATCGGGGTTCGGCGATGGCGCGTGGACCGATCGGGGCTCGGAGACGACGCGTGTACGGATCGAGGCTTCGAGACGGCGCGTGGACCGATCGGAGCTCGGAGACGGCCCGTGGGCAGATCGGGGCTTAGGAGACGGCGCGTGGACTAATTGGGGCTTAGGAGAACATACGTGGACCGATCGGGGGTCGGAGACAGCGCGTTTACCGACTGGGGCACGAGAGGTTGCGCGTGGACCAATTGGGGTTCGCAGCGGCGTGTGGACCGACCGGAGCTCAGTAGACCGCGCGTGGACCGATCGGGGCTCGGCGACTGCGCGTGGATGGATCGGGGCTCAGGAGACAGCGCGTGGACCGATCGGGGTTCACGAAGCGGCGCCTGCACCGATCGTGGCTCGGAGACGGCGGGTGGAGGCATCGGCGCTTAGAAGACGACGCATGGACCGATCGGGGCTCGGAAACGGCGCATGGACCGATCGGAGCTGGAAGACGACGCGTGGAGCGGTCGGGGCTCACGAGAAGACGCGTGGATCGATCGGGGCTCAGGAGACGACACGTCGACGGATCGGGGCTTAGGAGACGACGCGTGGACCAATCGGGGCTTAGGAGCCGACGCGTGGACCGATCCGGGCTCAGGAGACGGCGCGTGGACCGATCGGGGCTCGAGGACGGCGCGTGGAACGATCCGGGCTTAGGAGACGGCGCGTGGTCTGATCGGGGTTCAGGAAACGACGCGTCGACCGATCGGGGCTCAGGAGACGGCTCGCGGACCGACCGGGGCTCAGGAGCCTCGCGTGGGCCGATCATGGCTCGACGACGGCGCGTGGACCGATCGGGGCTCGGAGACGACGCGTGGACCGATGGGGGCTCGGATACGGCGCGTGAACCAACCGGGGCTCAGGAGGCCGCGCGTGGACCGATCATGGCTCGGCGACGGCGCGTGGACCGATCGGGGTTCGGATACGACGCGTGGACCGATCGGGGCTCGGAGACAGCGCGTGGACCAACCGGGGCTCAGACGGTTGCGCGTGGACCAATTGGGGTTCGGCGACGGCGCGTGGACCGATCCGGGCTCAGGAGACGGCGCGTGGACCGATTGGGGCTTAGGAGACGACGTGTGGATCGATCGGGGCTTAGGAGACGGCACGAGATTCGATCGGTGCACAGGAGACGGCGCGTGAACCGGTCGGGGCTTAGGAGACGACGCGTCGGCCGATCGGGGCTCAGGACAAGGGGTGTGGACCGTTCGGAGCTCAGGAGACAGCGCGTGGACCGATCGGGGTTCACGAAGCGGCGCCTGCACCGATCGTGGCTCGGAGACGGCGGGTGGAGGCATCGGCGCTTAGAAGACGACGCATGGACCGATCGGGGCTCGGAAACGGCGCATGGACCGATCGGAGCTGGAAGACGACGCGTGGAGCGGTCGGGGCTCAGGAGAAGACGCGTGGATCGATCGGGGCTCAGGAGATGACACGTCGACGGATCGGGGCTTAGGAGACGACGCGTGGACCAATCGGCGCTTAGGAGCCGACGCGTGGACCGATCGGGGCTTAGGAGACGATGCGAGAACCGATCGGGGCTCGGAGAAGGCGCGTGGACCGATCGGGGCTCGGAGACGCCGCGTGGACCGATCGGGGCTTAGGAGACGACGCGTGGACCGATCGGGGCGTAGGACACGACGCGTGTACCTATCGGGGCTCACGAGACAGCGTGTGGACCGATTGGGGCTCAGGAGACGGCGCGTGGACCGATCGGGGCTCGGAGACGGCGCGTGGAACGATCGGAGCTCAGGAGACGGGGCGTGAAATGATCGGCGCTCTGAGACGCCGCGTGGACCGATCGGTGCTCGGAGACGGCGCGTGGACGGACCGCGGCTCAGAATGCGGTACGCGGACCGATCGGGGATCGGACACGGCGTGCGGACCGATCGAGGCTCGGAGACGGCGCGTTTACGGATCGGGGATCAGGAGACGACGCGTGGAACGATCCGGGCTCAGGAGACGGAGCGTGGACCGATCGGGACTCGGAGACGGCCTGTGGAACGATCGGGGCTCGGGTGACGGCGCGTGAACGGATCGGCGCTCGGAGACGGCGCGTGGATCGATCGGGGATCGGGGACGGCGCGTGGAACGATCGGGGCTCGGAGTCGACGCGTTAGCCGATCGGGGCTTAGGAGACGATGCGTCAGCCGATCGGGGGTCGGAGACGGCGCGAGGACCGACCGGGGTTTAGGAGAAGACGCTTGGACCGAACGGGGCTTAGGAGACGGCGCGTGGACCGATCGGGGCTCCGGAGACGGCGCGCGGACCGACTGGGGCTCAGGAGACTCGCGTAGATCGATCGGGGCTCCGGAGGCGCCGCGTGGACCGATTGGGATCAGGAGACGACGCGTGGACCGATCAGGCGTAGGAGACGACGCGTGTACCTATCGGGGCTCACGACACAGCGTGTGGACCGATTGGGGCTCAGGAGACGGCGCGTGGAACGATCGGGGCTCAGGAGACGGCGCGTCAACCGATCGGCGCTCGGAGACGGCGCATGGACCGATCGGGGCATACGAGACGGCGCGTGGACCGATCGGAGATCAGGAGATGACGCGTGGACCGATCGGGGTTGTCGAAGCGGCGCACGGACCGATCGTGGCTCGGAGACGGCGCGTGGAGGCATCGGGGCGTTGAAGACGACGCGTGGACCGATCGGGGCTCAGGAAACGGCGTGTGGCGCGATCGGGGCTCAGGAGACGACGCGTGGACCGATCGGGGCTTAGGAGACGGCGCGTGAACCGATCGGGGCTAGGAGACGGCGCGTGGACCGATCGGGGCTTAGGAGACGGCGAGTGCACCGATCGGGGCTCGGAGACGGGTCGTGGACAGATCGGGGCTTAGGAGACGGCGCGTGGACCGATCGGGGCTGGGAGACGGCACGTGGACCAAGAGGGGCTTAGGAGACGGCGCGTGGACCGATCGGGGCTTAGGAGACGACGCGTGAATCGAGCGGGGCTCGGAGACGGCGCGTGGATGGACCGTGGCTTAGAATGCGGCACGCGGACCGATCGGGGCTCGGAGACGGCGTGTGGACCGATCGGGGATCAGGAAACGGTGCGTGGAGCGATCGGGGCTTAGGAGCCGACGCGTGGACCGATTGGGGCTCAGGAGACGGCGCGTGGATCGATCGGGGCTGGGAGACGGCGCGTGGATCAATCGGGGCTTAGGAGACGGCGCGTGGACCGATCGGGGCTTAGGAGACGACGCGTGGAACGATCGGGTCTCAGGAGACGGCGCGTTAAATGATCGGCGCTCGGAGACGCCGTGTGGACCAATTGGGGCTTAGGAGACGGCGCGTGAACCGATCGGGGCGCAGGAAGCGGCGCCTGGACCCATCGTGGCTCGGAGACGACGCGTGGAGGCATCCGTGCTAAGAAGACGACGCATTGACCGAGCGGGGTTCAGGAGACGGCGCGAGGAGCGATCGGGGCTCAGGAGAAGACACGTCAATTGATCGGGGCTCAGGAGACGACGCGTCGATGAATCGGGGCTTAGGAGACGGCGCGTGGACCGATCGGGGCTCAGGAGACGGCGCGTCGACCGACCAGAGCTCATGAGATTCGCGTGGATCGATCGGGGCTCCGTAGGCGGCGCGTGGACCGACCGGGGCTCAGGAGGCCGCGCGAGAGCCGATCGCGGCTTGGCGACGGCGCGTAGACCGATCGGGGCTCGGAGACAACGCGTGGACCGATCAGGGCTCGGAGACAGCGCGTGGACCGATTGGGGCTCGGATACGGCGCGTGAACCAATCGGGGCTCAGGAGGCCGCGCGTGGACCGATCGGGGCTCGGCGACGGCGCGTGGACCGATCGGGTCTCAGAAGGCCGGGCGTGGACAGATCATGACTCGGCGACGGCGCGTGGACCGATCGGGGCTCGGAGACGACGCGTGGACCGATCGGGGCTCGGAGACAGCGCGTGGACCGACTGGGGCTCAGGCGGTTTCGCGTGGACCAATTGGGGTTCGGCGACGGCGCGTGGACCGATCGGGGCTCAGAAGACGGCGCGTGGACCGATCGGGGCTCAGGTGACGGGGCGTGCACCGATCGGGGCCCGGAGACGGGTCGTGGACAGATTGGGGCTTAGGAGACGGCGCGTGGACCGATCGGGGCTGGGAGACGGCACGTGGACCGTTCGGGGCTCGGAGACAGCGCGTGGACCGACTGGGGCTCAGGCGGTTTCGCGTGGACCAATTGGGGTTCGGCGACGGCGCGTGTACCGATCGGGGCTCAGAAGACGGCGCGTGGACCGATCGGGGCGCAGGAGACGGGGCGTGGACCGATCGGGGCTTAGGAGACGGCGCGTGCACCGATCGGGGCCCGGAGACGGGTCGTGGACAGATTGGGACTTAGGAGACGGCGCGTGGACCGAACGGGGCTTAGGAGACGACGCGTGGACCGATCGGGGCTCGGGAGACGGCGCGTGGACCGATCGGGGCTCAGGAGACGGCGCGTGGACCGATTTGGGCTCGGGAGACTGCGCGTGGATGGATCGGGGCTTAGGGAACGACGCGTGGACCGATCGGGGCTCAGGAGACGGCGCGTGGACCGATCGGGGCTCGGAGACGGCGCGTAGAACGATTGGCGCTTAGGAGAAGGCGCGTGGAGCGATCGGGGCTCAGGAGACGGCGCGTGAACCGATCGGCGTTCGGAGACGGGGCGTCGACCGATCGGGGTTCGGAGACGGCGCGTGGACCGTCTGGGGCTTAGGAGACGATGCGTGGACCGATCGGGGCTTAGTGGACGACGCGTGGACCGATCGGGGCTCAGGAGACGGCGCGTGGACCGATCGGGGGTTAGGAGACGGCGCGTGGACCGATCGGGGCTTAGGAAGCGGCGGCTGGACCGATCGTGGCTCGGAGACGACGCGTGGACGTATCGGGGCTTAGGAGACGATGCGTGCACCGATCGGGGCTCAGGAGACGGCGCCGTGGATGGATCAGGGCTTAGGGAACGACGCGTGAACCGATCGGGGCACAGGCGACGGCGCTTGAGTGGATCGGGGCTTAGGAAACGACGCGTGGACCGATCGGGGCTCAGGAGACGGCGCGTGGACCGATCGGGGCTGGGAGACGGCGCGTGGAACGATCGGGGCTCAGGAGACTGCGCGTGGATGGATCGGGGCTTAGGGAACGACGCGTGCACCGATCGGGGCTCAGGAGACGGCGCGTGGACCGATCGGGGCTGGGAGACGGCGCGCGGAACGATCGGAGCTTAGGAGACAGCGCGTGGACCGATCGGAGATCAGGAGACGACGCGTGGACCGATCGGGGCTCTGGCAGCGGCGCACGGACCGATCGTGGCTCGGAGACGGCGCGTGTAGGCATCGGGGCTTTGAAGACGACGCATGGACCGAACGGTGCTCAGAAAACGGCGCGTGGACCGATCGGTGCTCGGAGACGATGCGTGGACCGATCGGGGCTCAGGAAACGGCGCGTAGAGCGATCAGGGCTGAGGTGACGACGCGTGGATCGATCGGGGCTCAGGAGACGACGCGTCGACCGATCGGGGCTCAGGAGAGGGCGCGCGGACCAACCGGGGCTCAGGAGATTCGCGTAGATCAGTCGGGGCTGCGGAGGCGCCGCGTAGACGGATGGGGCTCCGGAGACGGCGCGTGGACCGATCGGCGCTCGGAGACGGCGCGTGGGCCGATTGGGGCTTAGAAGACGGCGCGTGGACCGATCGGGGCTCATGAACCCCGCCTAGACCGATCGTGGCTCGGAGACGGCGCGTTGAGGCATCGGGTCTAAGAAGACGACGCATGGACCGAGCGGGGCTCGGGAGACGGCGCGAGGAGCGATCGAGGCTCAGGAGAAGACGCGTCAATTGATCGGGGCTCAGGAGACGACGCGTCGACGGATCGGGTCTTCGGAGACGACGCGTGAACCGACCGGGGATTAGGAGACGACGCGTCGACCGATCGGGGCTTAGGAGACGACGCGTGGACTGATCGGGGCTGAAGAGAAGACGCGTGGGCCGATCCGGGCTTAGGAGAGGACCCGTCGACCGATCGGGGCTCAGGAGACGACGCGTGGACCGATCGAGGTTTAGCAGAGGGCGCGTCGGACGATCGGGGCTCAGGAGACGGCGCGTGGACCCATCGGGGCTCGGAGACGGCGTGTGGACCGATTGGGGCTTAGGAGACGGCGCGTGGACCGATCGGCGCTTTGAGACGGCGCGTGGACCGGTCGGTGCTCGGAGACGGGGCGTGGACGGACCGCGGCTTAGAATGCGGCACGCGGACCGATCGGGGATCGGACACGGCGTGTGGACCGATCGAGGCTCGGAGACGACGCGTTTACGGATCGGGGCTTGGTGACGGCTCGTTTACCGATCGCGGCTCGGAGACGGCCCGTGGACAGATCGGGGCTTAGGAGACGGCGCGTGGGCCGAACGGGGCTCAGGAGACGGCACGTGGACCGGTCGGGGCTTAGGAGACGACGCCTGGACAGATCGGGGCTTAGGAGGCGGCGCGTGGAGCGATCGGGGCTCAGGAGACGGCGCGTGGACCGGTCGGGGCTTAGGAGACGATGCCTGGACGGATCGGGGCTTAGGAGGCGGCGCGTGGAACGATCGGGGCTCAGGAAGCGGCGCCTGAACCGATCGTGGCTCGGAGACGGCGCGTGGAGGCATCGGGCCTAAGAAGACGACGCATGGACCGAGCGGGGCTCAGGAGACGGCGCGAGGAGCGATCGGGGCTCAGGAGAAGACGCGTCAATTGATCGGGGCTCAGGAGACGACGCGTCGACGCATCGGGGCTTAGGAGACGACGCGTGGACCGATCGGGGCTCGGAGACGGCGCGTGGACCGATCGGGGCTTAGGAGACGGCGCGTGGACCGATCGGGGCTTAGGAGCCGACGCGTGGACCGATCGTGGCTCAGGAGACGTCGCGTGGACCGATCGGTGCTCGGAGACTGCGCGTGGACGGACCGCGGCTTAAAATGCGGCACGCGGACCGATCGGGGATCGGAGACGGCGTGTGGACGTATCGGAGCTTAGGAGACGATGCGTGGACCGATCGGGGCTCAGGAGACGGCGCGTGGACCGGTCGGGGCTTAGGAGACGACGCCTGGACAGATCGGAGCTTAGGAGGCGGCGTGTGGAACGATCGGTGCTCAGGAGACGGCGCGTGCACCAATCGGCGCTCGGAGACGGCGCGTGGAGCGATCGGGGCTCGGAGACGGCACGTGGAACGATCGGGGCCCAGGAGACGGTGCGTGGAGGCATCGGGGCTTAGAAGACCACGCATGGACCGAGCGGGCTCAGGAGACGGCGCGGAGAGCGATCGGGGCTCAGGAGAAGACGCGTCAATTGATCTTGACTCAGGAGATGACGCGGCGACGGATTGGGGCTTAGGAGACGACGCGTGGCCCGATTGGGGCTTAGGAGACGACGTGTGGACCGATCGGGGCTTAGGAGACGGCACGTGAATCGATGGGTGCACAGGAGACGGAGGGTGAACCGGTCGGGTCGAAGGAGACGACGCGTCGACCGATCGGGGCTCAGGGGTAGGGGTGTGGACCGATCGGGGCTCAGGAGACGGCGCCTAGACCGACCGGGGCTCGGCGACTGCGCGTGGACGTATCGGGGCTCAGGAGACGGCGCACGGACCGATCGTGGCTCGGAGACGGCGCGTGGAGGCATCGGGGCTTTGAAGACGACGCGTGGACCGAACGGTGCTCAGAAAACGCCGCGTGGACCGATGGGGATCAGGAGACGGTGCGTGGACCGATCGGGGCTCGGAGACGCCGCTTGGACCGATCGGGGCTTAGGAGACGGCGCGTGGACCGATTGGGGCTTAGGAGACGGCGCGTGGACCGATCGGGGCTCAGGAAGCGGCGCCTGGACCGATCGGGCTCAGGAAGCGGCGCCAAGATCGATCGTGGCTCGGAGACGGCGGGTGGAGGTATCGGGGCTAAGAAGACGACGCATGGACCGAGCGGGGCTCAGGAGATGGCGCGAGGAGCGATCGGGGTTCAGGAGACGACGCGTGGATCGATCGCGGCTCAGGAAACGACGCGTCGACCGATCGGGTCTCAGGAGACGGCGCGCGGATCGACCGGGGCTCAGGAGCCTCGCGTGGGCCGATCATGGCTCGGCGACGGCGCATGGACCGATCGGGGCATACGAGACGGCGCGTGGACCGATCGGAGATCAGGAGATGACGCGTGGACCGATCGGGGTTGTCGAAGCGGCGCACGGACCGATCGTGGCTCGGAGACGGCGCGTGGAGGCATCGGGGCGTTGAAGACGACGCGTGGACCGATCGGGGCTCAGGAAACGGCGTGTGGCGCGATCGGGGCTCAGGAGACGACGCGTGGACCGATCGGGGCTTAGGAGACGGCGCGTGAACCGATCGGGGCTAGGAGACGGCGCGTGGACCGATCGGGGCTTAGGAGACGGCGAGTGCACCGATCGGGGCTCGGAGACGGGTCGTGGACAGATCGGGGCTTAGGAGACGGCGCGTGGACCGATCGGGGCTGGGAGACGGCACGTGGACCAAGAGGGGCTTAGGAGACGGCGCGTGGACCGATCGGGGCTTAGGAGACGACGCGTGAATCGAGCGGGGCTCGGAGACGGCGCGTGGATGGACCGTGGCTTAGAATGCGGCACGCGGACCGATCGGGGCTCGGAGACGGCGTGTGGACCGATCGGGGATCAGGAAACGGTGCGTGGAGCGATCGGGGCTTAGGAGCCGACGCGTGGACCGATTGGGGCTCAGGAGACGGCGCGTGGATCGATCGGGGCTGGGAGACGGCGCGTGGATCAATCGGGGCTTAGGAGACGGCGCGTGGACCGATCGGGGCTTAGGAGACGACGCGTGGAACGATCGGGTCTCAGGAGACGGCGCGTTAAATGATCGGCGCTCGGAGACGCCGTGTGGACCAATTGGGGCTTAGGAGACGGCGCGTGAACCGATCGGGGCGCAGGAAGCGGCGCCTGGACCCATCGTGGCTCGGAGACGACGCGTGGAGGCATCCGTGCTAAGAAGACGACGCATTGACCGAGCGGGGTTCAGGAGACGGCGCGAGGAGCGATCGGGGCTCAGGAGAAGACACGTCAATTGATCGGGGCTCAGGAGACGACGCGTCGATGAATCGGGGCTTAGGAGACGGCGCGTGGACCGATCGGGGCTCAGGAGACGGCGCGTCGACCGACCAGAGCTCATGAGATTCGCGTGGATCGATCGGGGCTCCGTAGGCGGCGCGTGGACCGACCGGGGCTCAGGAGGCCGCGCGAGAGCCGATCGCGGCTTGGCGACGGCGCGTAGACCGATCGGGGCTCGGAGACAACGCGTGGACCGATCAGGGCTCGGAGACAGCGCGTGGACCGATTGGGGCTCGGATACGGCGCGTGAACCAATCGGGGCTCAGGAGGCCGCGCGTGGACCGATCGGGGCTCGGCGACGGCGCGTGGACCGATCGGGTCTCAGAAGGCCGGGCGTGGACAGATCATGACTCGGCGACGGCGCGTGGACCGATCGGGGCTCGGAGACGACGCGTGGACCGATCGGGGCTCGGAGACAGCGCGTGGACCGACTGGGGCTCAGGCGGTTTCGCGTGGACCAATTGGGGTTCGGCGACGGCGCGTGGACCGATCGGGGCTCAGAAGACGGCGCGTGGACCGATCGGGGCTCAGGTGACGGGGCGTGCACCGATCGGGGCCCGGAGACGGGTCGTGGACAGATTGGGGCTTAGGAGACGGCGCGTGGACCGATCGGGGCTGGGAGACGGCACGTGGACCGTTCGGGGCTCGGAGACAGCGCGTGGACCGACTGGGGCTCAGGCGGTTTCGCGTGGACCAATTGGGGTTCGGCGACGGCGCGTGGACCGATCGGGGCTCAGAAGACGGCGCGTGGACCGATCGGGGCGCAGGAGACGGGGCGTGGACCGATCGGGGCTTAGGAGACGGCGCGTGCACCGATCGGGGCCCGGAGACGGGTCGTGGACAGATTGGGACTTAGGAGACGGCGCGTGGACCGAACGGGGCTTAGGAGACGACGCGTGGACCGATCGGGGCTCGGGAGACGGCGCGTGGACCGATCGGGGCTCAGGAGACGGCGCGTGGACCGATTTGGGCTCGGGAGACTGCGCGTGGATGGATCGGGGCTTAGGGAACGACGCGTGGACCGATCGGGGCTCAGGAGACGGCGCGTGGACCGATCGGGGCTCGGAGACGGCGCGTAGAACGATTGGCGCTTAGGAGAAGGCGCGTGGAGCGATCGGGGCTCAGGAGACGGCGCGTGAACCGATCGGCGTTCGGAGACGGGGCGTCGACCGATCGGGGTTCGGAGACGGCGCGTGGACCGTCTGGGGCTTAGGAGACGATGCGTGGACCGATCGGGGCTTAGTGGACGACGCGTGGACCGATCGGGGCTCAGGAGACGGCGCGTGGACCGATCGGGGGTTAGGAGACGGCGCGTGGACCGATCGGGGCTTAGGAAGCGGCGGCTGGACCGATCGTGGCTCGGAGACGACGCGTGGACGTATCGGGGCTTAGGAGACGATGCGTGCACCGATCGGGGCTCAGGAGACGGCGCCGTGGATGGATCAGGGCTTAGGGAACGACGCGTGAACCGATCGGGGCACAGGCGACGGCGCTTGAGTGGATCGGGGCTTAGGAAACGACGCGTGGACCGATCGGGGCTCAGGAGACGGCGCGTGGACCGATCGGGGCTGGGAGACGGCGCGTGGAACGATCGGGGCTCAGGAGACTGCGCGTGGATGGATCGGGGCTTAGGGAACGACGCGTGCACCGATCGGGGCTCAGGAGACGGCGCGTGGACCGATCGGGGCTGGGAGACGGCGCGCGGAACGATCGGAGCTTAGGAGACAGCGCGTGGACCGATCGGAGATCAGGAGACGACGCGTGGACCGATCGGGGCTCTGGCAGCGGCGCACGGACCGATCGTGGCTCGGAGACGGCGCGTGTAGGCATCGGGGCTTTGAAGACGACGCATGGACCGAACGGTGCTCAGAAAACGGCGCGTGGACCGATCGGTGCTCGGAGACGATGCGTGGACCGATCGGGGCTCAGGAAACGGCGCGTAGAGCGATCAGGGCTGAGGTGACGACGCGTGGATCGATCGGGGCTCAGGAGACGACGCGTCGACCGATCGGGGCTCAGGAGAGGGCGCGCGGACCAACCGGGGCTCAGGAGATTCGCGTAGATCAGTCGGGGCTGCGGAGGCGCCGCGTAGACGGATGGGGCTCCGGAGACGGCGCGTGGACCGATCGGCGCTCGGAGACGGCGCGTGGGCCGATTGGGGCTTAGAAGACGGCGCGTGGACCGATCGGGGCTCATGAACCCCGCCTAGACCGATCGTGGCTCGGAGACGGCGCGTTGAGGCATCGGGTCTAAGAAGACGACGCATGGACCGAGCGGGGCTCGGGAGACGGCGCGAGGAGCGATCGAGGCTCAGGAGAAGACGCGTCAATTGATCGGGGCTCAGGAGACGACGCGTCGACGGATCGGGTCTTCGGAGACGACGCGTGAACCGACCGGGGATTAGGAGACGACGCGTCGACCGATCGGGGCTTAGGAGACGACGCGTGGACTGATCGGGGCTGAAGAGAAGACGCGTGGGCCGATCCGGGCTTAGGAGAGGACCCGTCGACCGATCGGGGCTCAGGAGACGACGCGTGGACCGATCGAGGTTTAGCAGAGGGCGCGTCGGACGATCGGGGCTCAGGAGACGGCGCGTGGACCCATCGGGGCTCGGAGACGGCGTGTGGACCGATTGGGGCTTAGGAGACGGCGCGTGGACCGATCGGCGCTTTGAGACGGCGCGTGGACCGGTCGGTGCTCGGAGACGGGGCGTGGACGGACCGCGGCTTAGAATGCGGCACGCGGACCGATCGGGGATCGGACACGGCGTGTGGACCGATCGAGGCTCGGAGACGACGCGTTTACGGATCGGGGATCACGAGACGACGCGTGGAACGATCCGGGCTCTGGAGACGGAGCGTGGACCGATCGGGGCTCGGAGACGGCGTGTGGACGTATCGGGGGTTAAGAGACGATGCGTGGACCGATCGGGGCTCAGAAGATGGCGCGTGGACCGATCGGGGCTTCGGAGACGGTACGTGGACCGATCGAGGCTCGGAGACGGCGCGTGGACCGACCGGGGCTCAGAAGGCCGCGCGTGGACCGATCGAGGCTCGGCGACGGCGCGTGGACCCATCGAGGCTCGGAGACGACGCGTGTACGGATCGGGGCTTGGTGACGGCTCGTTTACCGATCGCGGCTCGGAGACGGCCCGTGGACAGATCGGGGCTTAGGAGACGGCGCGTGGGCCGAACGGGGCTCAGGAGACGGCACGTGGACCGGTCGGGGCTTAGGAGACGACGCCTGGACAGATCGGGGCTTAGGAGGCGGCGCGTGGAGCGATCGGGGCTCAGGAGACGGCGCGTGGACCGGTCGGGGCTTAGGAGACGATGCCTGGACGGATCGGGGCTTAGGAGGCGGCGCGTGGAACGATCGGGGCTCAGGAAGCGGCGCCTGAACCGATCGTGGCTCGGAGACGGCGCGTGGAGGCATCGGGCCTAAGAAGACGACGCATGGACCGAGCGGGGCTCAGGAGACGGCGCGAGGAGCGATCGGGGCTCAGGAGAAGACGCGTCAATTGATCGGGGCTCAGGAGACGACGCGTCGACGCATCGGGGCTTAGGAGACGACGCGTGGACCGATCGGGGCTCGGAGACGGCGCGTGGACCGATCGGGGCTTAGGAGACGGCGCGTGGACCGATCGGGGCTTAGGAGCCGACGCGTGGACCGATCGTGGCTCAGGAGACGTCGCGTGGACCGATCGGTGCTCGGAGACTGCGCGTGGACGGACCGCGGCTTAAAATGCGGCACGCGGACCGATCGGGGATCGGAGACGGCGTGTGGACGTATCGGAGCTTAGGAGACGATGCGTGGACCGATCGGGGCTCAGGAGACGGCGCGTGGACCGGTCGGGGCTTAGGAGACGACGCCTGGACAGATCGGAGCTTAGGAGGCGGCGTGTGGAACGATCGGTGCTCAGGAGACGGCGCGTGCACCAATCGGCGCTCGGAGACGGCGCGTGGAGCGATCGGGGCTCGGAGACGGCACGTGGAACGATCGGGGCCCAGGAGACGGTGCGTGGAGGCATCGGGGCTTAGAAGACCACGCATGGACCGAGCGGGCTCAGGAGACGGCGCGGAGAGCGATCGGGGCTCAGGAGAAGACGCGTCAATTGATCTTGACTCAGGAGATGACGCGGCGACGGATTGGGGCTTAGGAGACGACGCGTGGCCCGATTGGGGCTTAGGAGACGACGTGTGGACCGATCGGGGCTTAGGAGACGGCACGTGAATCGATGGGTGCACAGGAGACGGAGGGTGAACCGGTCGGGTCGAAGGAGACGACGCGTCGACCGATCGGGGCTCAGGGGTAGGGGTGTGGACCGATCGGGGCTCAGGAGACGGCGCCTAGACCGACCGGGGCTCGGCGACTGCGCGTGGACGTATCGGGGCTCAGGAGACGGCGCGTGGGCCGATCGGGGCTCGGAGACGGCGCGTTAACCGATCGGGGCTCGGACACGACGCTTGTACGGATCGCGGCTTGGTGACGGAGTGTTGACCGATCGCGGTTTACAGACGGCCCGTGGACGGATCGGGGCTTAGGAGACGGCGTGTGGACCGATCGGGGCTCAGGAGACGGCGCGTAGACCGATCGCGGCTCGTAAATGACGCGTCAACCGATCGGGACTTAGGAGACGATGCGGGGATCGATCGGGGCTCGGCGACTGCGCGTGGACCGATCGGGGCTTAGGGGAAGGCGCGTGGACCGATCGGGGCTTAGGAGACGGCGCGTGGACCGATCGGGGCTCGGAGATGGCGCGTGGAACGATCGGGGCTCAGGAGACGGCGCGTGAACCGATCGGCGCTCGGAGAAGCCCCGTGGACCGATCGGGGCTTATGAGACGGCGCGTGAACCGATCGGAGATCAGGAGAAGACGCGTTCACCGATCGGGGCTCTGGAAGCGGCGCACGGACCGATCGTGGCTCGGAGACGGCGCGTGGAGGCATCGGGGCTTTGAAGACGACGCGTGGACCGAACGGTGCTCAGAAAACGCCGCGTGGACCGATGGGGATCAGGAGACGGTGCGTGGACCGATCGGGGCTCGGAGACGCCGCTTGGACCGATCGGGGCTTAGGAGACGGCGCGTGGACCGATTGGGGCTTAGGAGACGGCGCGTGGACCGATCGGGGCTCAGGAAGCGGCGCCTGGACCGATCGGGCTCAGGAAGCGGCGCCAAGATCGATCGTGGCTCGGAGACGGCGGGTGGAGGTATCGGGGCTAAGAAGACGACGCATGGACCGAGCGGGGCTCAGGAGATGGCGCGAGGAGCGATCGGGGTTCAGGAGACGACGCGTGGATCGATCGCGGCTCAGGAAACGACGCGTCGACCGATCGGGTCTCAGGAGACGGCGCGCGGATCGACCGGGGCTCAGGAGCCTCGCGTGGGCCGATCATGGCTCGGCGACGGCGCGTGGACGGATCGGGGCTCGGAGACGACGCGAGGACCGATCGCGGCTCGGCGCCGGCGCGTGGACCGATCGGAGCTCGGAGACAGCGCGTGGACCGACTGGGGCTCAGGCGGTTGCGCGTGGACCGATCGGGGCTCGGAGACGGCGCGTTAACCGACCGGGGCTCAGGAGACGACGCGTCGACCGGTCGGGGCTTAGGAGACGAAGCCTGGACCGATCGGGGCTTAGGAGGTGGCGCGTGGAACGATCGGGGCTCAGAATATGGCGCGTGAACCGATCGGCGCTCGGAGACGGCGCGTCGACCGATCGGGGTTCGGAGACGGCACGAGGACCGTCTGGGGCTTAGGAGACGATGCGTGGACCGATCGGGGCTCAGGAGACCGCGCGTGGATGGATCGGGGCTTAGGGAACGACGCGTGGACCGATCAGGACTCGGAGACGGCGCTTCGAACGATCGCGGCTCAGGTGACGGGGCGTGAACCGATCGGCGCTCGGAGACGGCGCGTGGACCGATCGGGGCTCAGGAAAGGGCGTGTGGAGCGGTCGGGGCTCAGGAGACGACGCGTCGGTCGATCGGGGCTCAGAAGACGACGCGTCGACCGATCGGAGCTCAGGTGACGGCGCGCGGACAGATCGGGGCTCGGAGACGGCGCGTGGAACGATCAGGGCTTAGGAGCCGACGCGTGGACCGATCGGGGCTCAGGAGACAACGCGTGGACCGATCGGGGCTCAGGAGACGGCGCGTGGACCGATCGGGGCTCGGAGACGGCGCGAGGAGGCATCTGGGCTTAGAAGATGGCGCGTGGACCGATCGGGGCTCAGCAGATTCGCCCGGATCGATCGGGGCTCCGGAGGCGGCGTGTGGACCGATTGGGGAGCAGGAGATGGTGCGTGGACCGATCGGGGCTCGGAGAACGGCGCGTGGACCGATCGGGGCTTAGAAGACGACGCGTTGACGGTCCGGAGTTAGGAGGTGACGCGTGGACCGATGGGGGCGCAGGAGCCGGCGCGTGGACCGATCGGGGCTCAGGAAATGGCCCGTGGAGCAATCGGGGTTCAGGAAGCGGCGCCTGGACCGATCGGTGCTCGGAGACAGCGCGTGGACCAACTGGGGCTCGGAGACGGCGCGTGGATCGATCGGGGCTCAGGGGACGGCGCGTGGACCGGTCGAGGCTTAGGAGACTCGCGTGGATCTACCGGGGCTCCGGAGACGGCGCGTGAACCGATCGGGGCACGGAGACGGCGCGTCGACCGATCGGGGCTTAGAAGACGACGCATGGACCGATCAGGGCTCGGAAACGGCGCGTGGACCGATCGGGGCTCACGAGACGGCGCGTGGACCGATCGGTGATCGGAGACTGCGCGTGGACGGACCGCGGCTTAGAATGCGGCACGCGGACCGATCGGGGATCGGAGACGGCGTGTGGACGTATCGGGGCTTAGAAGACGATGCGTGGGCCGATCGGGGCTCAGGAGATGGCGCGTGGACCGACTGGGGCTCAGGAGGTTGCGCGTGGACCAATTGGGGTTCGGCGAAGGCGCGTGGACGGATTGGGGCTCAGGAGACGGCGCGCGGACCGATCGGGGCTGGGCGACGGCACGTGGACCGATCGAGGCTCAGACACGACAAGTTTACGGATCGGGGATTAGGGGACGACGCGTGGACCGATCCGGGCTCAGGAAGCGGCGCCTGCACCGATCGGGGCTCGGAGACGGCGCGTGGAGGCATCGGGGCTTACAAGACGACGCATGGACCGATCGGGGCTCGGAATCGGCACGTGGACCGATCGGGGCTTAGGAGACGATGCGTGTACGGATCGGGGCTCGGAAACGGTGCGTGGAACGATCGGGACTCAGGAGACGGCGGGTTAACCGATCGGCGCTTGGAGACGGCGAGTGGACCGATCGGGGCTTAGGAGACGACGCGTGGACCGATTGGCGCTTTGAGACGGCGCGTGGACCGATCGGTGCTCGGAGACGGGGCGTGGACGGACCGCGGCTTAGAATGCGGCACGCGGACCGATCGGGGATCGGACACGGCGTGTGGACCGATCGAGGCTCGGAGACGACGCGTTTACGGATCGGGGATCACGAGACGACGCGTGGAACGATCCGGGCTCTGGAGACGGAGCGTGGACCGATCGGGGCTCGGAGACGGCGTGTGGACGTATCGGGGGTTAAGAGACGATGCGTGGACCGATCGGGGCTCAGAAGATGGCGCGTGGACCGATCGGGGCTTCGGAGACGGTACGTGGACCGATCGAGGCTCGGAGACGGCGCGTGGACCGACCGGGGCTCAGAAGGCCGCGCGTGGACCGATCGAGGCTCGGCGACGGCGCGTGGACCCATCGAGGCTCGGAGACGACGCGTGTACGGATCGGGGCTTGGTGACGGCTCGTTTACCGATCGCGGCTCGGAGACGGCCCGTGGACAGATCGGGGCTTAGGAGACGGCGCGTGGGCCGAACGGGGCTCAGGAGACGGCACGTGGACCGGTCGGGGCTTAGGAGACGACGCCTGGACAGATCGGGGCTTAGGAGGCGGCGCGTGGAGCGATCGGGGCTCAGGAGACGGCGCGTGGACCGGTCGGGGCTTAGGAGACGATGCCTGGACGGATCGGGGCTTAGGAGGCGGCGCGTGGAACGATCGGGGCTCAGGAGGCGACACGTCGACGGATCGGGGCTCGGAGACGGAGCGTGGACCGACTGGGGCTCAGGAGGTTGCGCGTGGACCAATTGGGGTTCGGCGACGGCGCGTGGACCGACAGGGGCTCAGGAGACCGCGCGTGAACCGATCGGGGCTCGGCGACTGCGCGTGGACCGATCGGGGCTAAGGAGACGACGTGTGGACCGATCGGGGCATAGGAGACGACGCGTGTACCTATCGGGGCTCAGGAGACAGCGCGTGGTCCGATTGGGCCTCACGAGACGGCGCGTGGACAGATCGGGGCTCGGAGACGACGCGTGTACGGATCGGGGATTCGGGGACGAGGCGTGGACCGATCGGGGCTTAGGAGACGACGCGTGGACCGATCGGGGCGTAGGAGACGACGCGTGGACCGATTGGGGCTTAGGAGACGGCGCGTGGACCGATCGGGGCTCAGGAAGCGGCGCCTGAACCGATCGTGGCTCGGAGACGGCGCGTGGAGGCATCGGGCCTAAGAAGACGACGCATGGACCGAGCGGGGCTCAGGAGACGGCGCGAGGAGCGATCGGGGCTCAGGAGAAGACGCGTCAATTGATCGGGGCTCAGGAGACGACGCGTCGACGCATCGGGGCTTAGGAGACGACGCGTGGACCGATCGGGGCTCGGAGACGGCGCGTGGACCGATCGGGGCTTAGGAGACGGCGCGTGGACCGATCGGGGCTTAGGAGCCGACGCGTGGACCGATCGTGGCTCAGGAGACGTCGCGTGGACCGATCGGTGCTCGGAGACTGCGCGTGGACGGACCGCGGCTTAAAATGCGGCACGCGGACCGATCGGGGATCGGAGACGGCGTGTGGACGTATCGGAGCTTAGGAGACGATGCGTGGACCGATCGGGGCTCAGGAGACGGCGCGTGGACCGGTCGGGGCTTAGGAGACGACGCCTGGACAGATCGGAGCTTAGGAGGCGGCGTGTGGAACGATCGGTGCTCAGGAGACGGCGCGTGCACCAATCGGCGCTCGGAGACGGCGCGTGGAGCGATCGGGGCTCGGAGACGGCACGTGGAACGATCGGGGCCCAGGAGACGGTGCGTGGAGGCATCGGGGCTTAGAAGACCACGCATGGACCGAGCGGGCTCAGGAGACGGCGCGGAGAGCGATCGGGGCTCAGGACAAGACGCGTCAATTGATCGTGACTCAGGAGATGACGCGGCGACGGATTGGGGCTTAGGAGACGACGCGTGGCCCGATTGGGGCTTAGGAGACGACGTGTGGACCGATCGGGGCTTAGGAGACGGCACGTGAATCGATGGGTGCACAGGAGACGGAGGGTGAACCGGTCGGGTCGAAGGAGACGACGCGTCGACCGATCGGGGCTCAGGGGTAGGGGTGTGGACCGATCGGGGCTCAGGAGACGGCGCCTGGACCGACCGGGGCTCGGCGACTGCGCGTGGACGGATCGGGGCTCAGGAGACGGCGCGTGGGCCGATCGGGGCTCGGAGACGGCGCGTTAACCGATCGGGGCTCGGACACGACGCTTGTACGGATCGCGGCTTGGTGACGGAGTGTTGACCGATCGCGGTTTACAGACGGCCCGTGGACGGATCGGGGCTTAGGAGACGGCGTGTGGACCGATCGGGGCTCAGGAGACGGCGCGTAGACCGATCGCGGCTCGTAAATGACGCGTCAACCGATCGGGACTTAGGAGACGATGCGGGGATCGATCGGGGCTCGGCGACTGCGCGTGGACCGATCGGGGCTTAGGGGAAGGCGCGTGGACCGATCGGGGCTTAGGAGACGGCGCGTGGACCGATCGGGGCTCGGAGATGGCGCGTGGAACGATCGGGGCTCAGGAGACGGCGCGTGAACCGATCGGCGCTCGGAGAAGCCCCGTGGACCGATCGGGGCTTATGAGACGGCGCGTGAACCGATCGGGGCTCAGGAGACGGCGCGTGAACCGATCGGCGCTCGGAGACGGCACGTGGACCGATCGTGGCTTATGAGACGGCGCGTGAACCGATCGGAGATCAGGAGAAGACGCGTGCACCGATCGGGGCTCTGGAAGCGGCGCACGGACCGATCGTGGCTCGGAGACGGCACGTGGAGGCATCCGGGCTTTGAAGACGACGCGTGGACCGAACGGTGCTCAGAAAACGCCGCGTGGACCGATGGGGATCAGGAGACGGTGCGTGGACCGATCGGGGCTCGGAGACGCCGCCTGGACCGATCGGGGCTTAAGAGACGGCGCGTGGACCGATTTGGGCTTAGGAGACGGCGCGTGGACCGATCGGGGCTCAGGAAGCGGCGCCTGGACCGATCGGGGCTCAGAAAGCGGCGCCTAGACCGATCGTGGCTCGGAGACGGCGCGTGGAGGCATCGGGGCTAAGAAGACGACGCATGGACCGAGCGGGGCTCAGGAGACGGCGCGAGGAGTGATCGGGGCTCAGGAGAAGACGCGTCAATTGATCGGGGCTTAGAAATCGGCGCGTGGAGCGATCGGGGCTCAGGAGACGACGCGTGGATCGATCAAGGCTCACGAAACGACGCGTCGACCGATCGGGGCTCAGGAGACGGCGCGCGGACCGACCAGGGCTCAGGAGGCCGCGCGTGAAGCGATCATGGCTCGGCGACGGCGCGTGGACGGATCGGCGCTCGGAGACGGCGCGTGGACCGATCGGGGCTTAGGAGACGACGCGTGGACCGATCGGGGCTCAGGAGACGGCGCGTGGACCGACCGGGTTTCAGGAGGCGACGCGTGGACCCATCGGGGCTCGGAGACGGCGTGTGGACCGATTGGGGCTTAGGAGACGGCGCGTGGACCGATCGGGGCTCAGGAAGCGGCGCCTGGACCGATCGTGGCTCGGAGACGGCGCGTGGAGGCATCTGGGCTTACAAGACGACGCGTGGATCGATCGGGGCTCGGAGACGGCGCGTGAACCGACCAGGGCTTAGGAGACGGCGCGTGGACCGATCGGGGCTCAGGAAGCGGCGCCTGGACCGATCGTGGCTCGGAGACGGCGCGTGGAGGCATCTGGGCTTACAAGACGACGCGTGGATCGATCGGGGCTCGGAGACGGTGCGTGAACCGATCGTCGCTCGGAGACGGCACGTGGACCGATCATGGCTTATGAGACGGCGCGTGAACCGATCGGAGATCAGGAGAAGACGCGTGCACCGATCGGGGCTCTGGAAGCGGCGCACGGACCGATCGTGGCTCGGAGACGGCACGTGGAGGCATCGGGGCTTTGAAGACGACGCGTGGACCGAACGGTGCTCAGAAAACGCCGCGTGGACCGATGGGGATCAGGAGACGGTGCGTGGACCGATCGGGGCTCAGAAAGCGGCGCCTAGACCGATCGTGGCTCGGAGACGGCGCGTGGAGGCATCGGGGCTAAGAAGACGACGCATGGACCGAGCGGGGCTCAGGAGACGGCGCGAGGAGTGATCGGGGCTCAGGAGAAGACGCGTGAATTGATCGGGGCTCAGAAATCGGCGCGTGGAGCGATCGGGGCTCACGAGACGACGCGTGGATCGATCGCGGCTCACGAAACGACGCGTCGACCGATCGGGGCTCAGGAGACGGCGCGCGGACCGACCAGGGCTCAGGAGCCTCGCGTGGGCCGATCATGGCTCGGCGACGGCGCGTGGACGGATCGGGGCTCGGAGACGACGCGTGAACCGATCGAGGCTCGGGAGACGGCGCGTGGATCGATTGGGGCTTGGATAGGGCGCATGACGCGACCGGGGCTCAGGAGGACGCGCGTGGACCGATCGAGGCTCGGCGACGGCGCGTTAGCCGATCGGGGCTTAGGAGACGATGCGTGGACCGATCGGGGCTGAGGAGACGGCGCGTGAACCGAACGGGGCTCGGAAACGGCCCGTGGAACGATCGGAGCACAGGAGACGGCGCGTGAACCGATCGGCGCTCGGAGACGGCGCGTGGACCGATCGGGGCTCAGGAGACGACGCGTTAACAGAGCGGGGCTTAGGAGACGATGCGTGGACCGATCGGTGCTCGGAGACAGAGCGTGGGCCGACTGGGGCTGAGGAGGTTGCGCGTAGACCAATTGGGGTTCGGCGCCGGCGCGTGGACCAACCGGGGCTTAGGAGACGACGCGTCGACCGATCGGGGCTTAGAAGACGACCCGTCGACCGATCGGGGCTTAGGAGGCGGCGCGTGGACCCATCGGGGCTCGGAGACGGCGCGTTAACAGATCGGGGCTTAGGAGACGACGCGTGGGCCGGTCGGGGCTCGGAGACGGCGCGTGGACGGACCGTGGCTTAGAATGCGTCACGCGGACCGATCGGGGCTCGGATACGGCGTGTGGACATATCGGGGCTTCGGAGACGATGCGTGGACCGACCGGAGCTCATTAGACCGCGCGTGGACCGATTGGGTCTCAGGCGGTTGCGCGTGGATCAATTGGGGTTCGGCGACGACGCGTGGACCGATCGCGGCGCGGAGACGGCGCGTCGACCGATCGGGGTTCGGAGACGGCGCCTGGACCGTCCGGGGCTCAGGAGGCGATGCGTGGACCGATCGGGGCTCAGGAGACTGCGCGTGGAAGGATCGGAGCTTAGGGAATGACGCGGGGACCGATCGGGGCTCAGGAGACAGCGCGTGAACCGACCATGGCTCAGGAGGCCGCGCGTGGACCGATCGAGGCTCGGCGACGGCGAGTGGACCCATCGGGGCTCGGAGACGACGCGTGTACGGATCGGGGCTTGATGACGGCGGCTTTATCGATCGCGGCTCGGAGACGGCCCGTGAATCGATCGGCGCTCGGAGACGGCGCTGACCGATCGTGGCTTAGGAGAAGGCGCGTGGAACGATCGGGGTTCAGGAGACGGCGCGTGGACCGATTGGGGCTCGGAGACGGCGCGTTAACCGAATGGGGCTCAGGAGACGATGCGTGGATCGATCGGGGCTCAGGATGCTCGCGTGGATCGATCGGGGCCCCGGAGGCGCCGCGTGGACCCATGGGGATCAGGAGACAGTGCGTGGACCCATCGGGGCTCGGAGACGGCGCGTGGACCGATCGGGGCTTAGGAGACGACGCGTGGACCGATCGGGGTGTAGGAGACGACGGGTGAACCGATCGGGGCTTAGGAGACGACGCGTGGACCGATCGGGGCTCAGGAGACGGCGCGTGGACCGATCGGGGATTCGGAGACCGTACGTGGACCGATCGGGGCTCGGAGACGGTACGAGGACCGACCGGAGCTCAGGAGATTCGCGTGGATCGATCAGGGCTCCGGAGGCGGCGCATGGACCGATTGGGGAGCATGAGATGGTGCGTGGACCGATCGGGGCTCGGAGACGGCGCACGGACCGATCGGGGCTTAGGAGACGACGCGTGGACCGATTGGGGCTCAGGAGGCCGCGCGTAGACCGATCGCGGCTCGACGCCGCGCGTGGACGGATCAGGGCTCAGGAGACGGACCGTGGACCGATCGGGGCTTAGGAGAAAACACGTGGACCGATCGGGGCTCAGGAAGCGGCGCCTGCACCGATCGTGGTTGGGAGACGGCGCAAAGAGGCATCTGGGCTTAGAAGACGACGCGTGGACCGATCGGGGCTCAGGAAACGGCGCGTGGACCGACCGCGGCTCAGGAGGCCACGCCTGGACCGATCGGGGCTCGGAGACGGCGTGTGGACCGATCGGGAATGAGGAAACGGCGCGTGGAGCGATCGGGGCTCAGGAGGCGGCGCGTAGATCGATCGGGGCTCAGGAGACGACGGGTCGATGGATCGGGTCTTAGGAGCCGACGCGTGGACCGATTGGGACTCAGGAGACGGCGCGTGGACCGATCGGGGCTCGGAGACGGCGCGTGGGCTGACCGGAGCTAAGCAGGCCGCGCGTGGACGCATCGGGGCTCAGGAGACGGCGCGTGGACCGATCGGGGCTCGGAGACGGCCCGTTAACCGATCGGGGCTTAGGAGACGATGCGTGGACCGATCGCGGCTCGGAGACGGCGTGTGAACCGACCGGGGCTCAGGAGTCCGCGCGTGGACCGATCGAGGCTCGGCGACGGCGAGTGGACCCATCGGGGCTCGGAGACGACGCGTGTACGGATCGGGGCTTGATGACGGCGGCTTTATCGATCGCGGCTCGGAGACGGCCCGTGAATCGATCGGCGCTCGGAGACGGCGCTGACCGATCGTGGCTTAGGAGAAGGCGCGTGGAACGATCGGGGTTCAGGAGACGGCGCGTGGACCGATTGGGGCTCGGAGACGGCGCGTTAACCGATTGGGGCTCAGGAGACGATGCGTGGATCGATCGGGGCTCAGGATGCTCGCGTGGATCGATCGGGGCCCCGGAGGCGCCGCGTGGACCCATGGGGATCAGGAGACAGTGCGTGGACCCATCGGGGCTCGGAGACGGCGCGTGGACCGATCGGGGCTTAGGAGACGACGCGTGGACCGATCGGGGTGTAGGAGACGACGGGTGAACCGATCGGGGCTTAGGAGACGACGCGTGGACCGATCGGGGCTCAGGAGACGGCGCGTGGACCGATCGGGGATTCGGAGACCGTACGTGGACCGATCGGGGCTCGGAGACGGTACGAGGACCGACCGGAGCTCAGGAGATTCGCGTGGATCGATCAGGGCTCCGGAGGCGGCGCATGGACCGATTGGGGAGCATGAGATGGTGCGTGGACCGATCGGGGCTCGGAGACGGCGCACGGACCGATCGGGGCTTAGGAGACGACGCGTGGACCGATTGGGGCTCAGGAGGCCGCGCGTAGACCGATCGCGGCTCGACGCCGCGCGTGGACGGATCAGGGCTCAGGAGACGGACCGTGGACCGATCGGGGCTTAGGAGAAAACACGTGGACCGATCGGGGCTCAGGAAGCGGCGCCTGCACCGATCGTGGTTGGGAGACGGCGCAAAGAGGCATCTGGGCTTAGAAGACGACGCGTGGACCGATCGGGGCTCAGGAAACGGCGCGTGGACCGACCGCGGCTCAGGAGGCCACGCCTGGACCGATCGGGGCTCGGAGACGGCGTGTGGACCGATCGGGAATGAGGAAACGGCGCGTGGAGCGATCGGGGCTCAGGAGGCGGCGCGTAGATCGATCGGGGCTCAGGAGACGACGGGTCGATGGATCGGGTCTTAGGAGCCGACGCGTGGACCGATTGGGACTCAGGAGACGGCGCGTGGACCGATCGGGGCTCGGAGACGGCGCGTGGGCTGACCGGAGCTAAGCAGGCCGCGCGTGGACGCATCGGGGCTCAGGAGACGGCGCGTGGACCGATCGGGGCTCGGAGACGGCACGTTAACCGATCGGGGCTTAGGAGACGATGCGTGGACCGATCGCGGCTCGGAGACGGCGTGTGAACCGACCGGGGCTCAGGAGTCCGCGCGTGGACCGATCGAGGCTCGGCGACGGCGAGTGGACCCATCGGGGCTCGGAGACGACGCGTGTACGGATCGGGGCTTGATGACGGCGGCTTTATCGATCGCGGCTCGGAGACGGCCCGTGAATCGATCGGCGCTCGGAGACGGCGCGTGGACCGATCGGGGCTTATGAGACGTTGCGTGGACCGATCGGAGATCAGGAGAAGACGCGTGCACCGATCGGGGCTCTGGAAGCGGCGCACGGACCGATCGTGGCTCGGAGACGGCGCGTGGAGGCATCGGGGCTTTGAAGACGACGCGTGGACCGAACGGTGCTCAGAAAACGCCGCGTGGACCGATGGGGATCAGGCGCCGGTGCGTGGAGCGATCGGGGCTCGGAGACGCCGCTTGGACCGATCGGGGCTTAGGAGACGGCGCGTGGACCGATTGGGGCGTAGGAGACGGCGCGTGGACCGATCGGGGCTCAGGAAGCGGCGCCTAGACTGATCGGGGCTCGGAGGCGGCGCGTGGAGGCATCGGGGCTAAGAAGACGACGCATGGACCGAGCGGGGCTCAGGAGACGGCGCGAGGAGCGATCGGGGCTCAGGAGAAGACGCGTCAATTGATCGGGGCTCAGAAATCGGCGCGTGGAGCGATCGGGGCTCAGAAAACGGCGCGTGGAGCGATCAGGGCTCAGGAAACGACGCGTCGACCGATCGGGGCTCAGGAGACGGCGCGCGGACCGACCGGGGCTCAGGAGACGGCGCGTGAACCGATCGGCGCTCGGAGACGGCGCGTGGACCGATCGGGGGTTATGAGACGGCGCGTGGACCGATCGCGGCTCGGAGACGGCGCGTGGAACGATCGGGGCTCAGGAGACGACGCGTGGACCGATCGGGCGTAGGAGACGACGCGTGTACCTATCGGGGCTCACGACACAGCGTGTGGACCGATTGGGGCTCAGGAGACGCCGCGTGGACCGATCGGGGCTCAGGAGGCCGCGCGTGGACCGATCGGGGCTCGGAGACGGCGCGCGGACCGACCGGGGCTCAGGAGACTCGCCTGGACCGATCGGGGCTCCGGAGGTGCCGCGTGGACCGATGGGGATCAGGAGACGGTGCGTGGACCGATCGGGGCTCGGAGACGGCGCGTGGATCGATCGGGGCTCCGGAGGCGCCGCGTGGACCCTTGGGGATCAGGAGACAGTGCGTGGACCCATTGGGGCTCGGAGACGGCGCGTGGACCGATCGGGGCTTAGGAGACGACGCGTGGACCGTTCGGGGCTCGGAGACGACGTGTGAATCGATCGGGGCTCGGAGATGGGGCGTAGAATGATCGGGGCTCAGGAGACGGCGCGTGAAATGATCGGCGCGTGAAATGATCGGCGCTCTGGGACGGCGCGTAGACCGATTTGGGCTTACGAGACGGCGCGTGGACCGATCGGGGCTCAGGAAGCGGCGCCTGGACCGATCGTGCCTCGGAGACGGCTCGTCGAGGCATCGGGGCTAAGAAGACGACGCATGGATCGAGCGGGGCTCAGGAGACGGAGCGAGGAGCGATCGGGGCTCGGAGATGGCGCGTGGAGGCATCGGGGCTTTGAAGACGACGCGTGGACCGAACCGTGCTCAGAAAACGGCGCGTGGACCGATCGGTGCTCGGAGACGATGCGTGGACCGATCGGGGCTCAGGTAACGGCGTGTGGAGCGATTGGGGCTTAGGAGACGACGCGTGGAACGACCGGGGCTCAGAAGACGACGCGTCGACCGATGGGGACTCAGGAGACGGCGCGTGGCCCGATTGGGGCTCGGATACGGCGCGTGAACCGACCGGGGCTCAGGAGGCCGCCCGAGAACCGATCGCGGCTCGGCGACGGCGCGTGGACCGATGGGGGCTCAGGAAACGACGCGTTGACCGATCGGGGCTCAGGAGACGGCGCGCGGACCGACCGGGGCTCAGGAGACGGCGCGTGAACCGATCGGCGCTCGGAGACGGCGCGTGGACCGATCGGGGGTTAGGAGACGGCGCGTGGACCGATCGCGGCTCGGAGACGGTGCGTGGAACGATCGGGGCTCAGGAGACGACGCGTGGACCGATCGGGCGTAGGAGACGACGCGTGTACCTATCGGGGCTCACGACACAGCGTGTGGACCGATTGGGGCTCAGGAGACGCCGCGTGGACCGATCGGGGCTCAGGAGGCCGCGCGTGGACCGATCGGGGCTCGGAGAGGGTGCGTGGACCGATTGGGCCTCGGATACGGTGCGTGAAGCAACCGGGGCTCAGGAGGCCGCGCGTGGACCGATCGCGGCTCGTGCGACGGCGCGTGCACCGATCGGCGCTCGGAGACGGCGCTGACCGATCGTGGCTTAGGAGAAGGCGCGTGGAACGATCGGGGTTCAGGAGACGGGGCGTGGACCGATTGGGGCTCGGAGACGGCGCGTTAACCGATTGGGGCTTAGGAGACGATGCGTGGGTCGATCGGGGCTCAGGATCCTCGCGTGGATCGATCGGGGCTCCGGAGGCGCCGCGTGGACCCTTGGGGATCAGGAGACAGTGCGTGGACCAATTGGGGCTCGGAGACGGCGCGTGGACCGATCGGGGCTTAGGAGACGACGCGTGGACCGTTCGGGGCTCGGAGACGACGTGTGAACCGATCGGGGCTCAGGAGACGGCGCGTGGACTGATCGGTGCTCGCAGACTGCGCGTGGACGGACCGCGGCTTAGAATGCGGCACGCGGACCGATCGGGGATCGGAGACGGCGCGTGGAACCATCGGGGCTCGAAGACGGCGCGTTAACCGATCGGGGCGTAGGAGACGATGCGTGGACTGATCGGGGGTCAGGAGAAGACGCGTGGACCGATCGGGGCTTAGGAGAGGACCCGTCGACCTATCGGGGCTCAGGAAAAGACGCGTGGATCGATCGAGGTGTAGCAGAGGACTTAGGAGACGACGCGTGGACCGATCGGGGCTGAAAAGACGGCGCGTGGACCGATTGGGGCTCAGGAGACGGCGCGTGGACCGATTGGGGCTCGGGAGACTGCGCGTGGATGGATCGGGGCTTCGGGAACGACGCGTGGACCGATCGAGGTTCAGGAGACGGCGCGTGGACCGATCGGGGCTCGGAGACGGCGCGTGGAACGATCGGGGCTTAGGAGGCCGCGCGTGGACCGATCGGGACTCAGGAGACGGCGTGTGGGCCGATCGGGGCTCAGGAGGCGGCGCGTGGACCGATTGGGGCTCAGGAGACGGCGCGTGGACGTATCGGGGCTTAGGAGACGATGCGTGAACCGATCGGGGCTTAGGAGACGACGCGTGGAACGATCGGGGCTCAGGAGACTCGCGTGGATCGATCGGGGCTCAGGATGCAACGCGGGGACCCATCGGGGCTCGGAGACGGCGTGTGGACGTATCGGGGCTTAGGAGACGACGCGTGGAGCGATCGGGGCTCGGAGACGCCGCTTGGACCGATCGGGGCTTAGGAGACGGCGCGTGGACCGATTGGGGCGTAGGAGACGGCGCGTGGACCGATCGGGGCTCAGGAAGCGGCGCCTAGACTGATCGGGGCTCGGAGACGGCGCGTGGAGGCATCGGGGCTAAGAAGACGACGCATGGACCGAGCGGTGCTCAGGAGACGGCGCGAGGAGCGATCGGGGCTCAGGAGAAGACGCGTCAATTGATCGGGGCTCAGAAATCGGCGCGTGGAGCGATCGGGGCTCAGAAAACGGCGCGTGGAGCGATCGGGGCTCAGGAAACGACGCGTTGACCGATCGGGGCTCAGGAGACGGCGCGCGGACCGACCGGGGCTCAGGAGACGGCGCGTGAACCGATCGGCGCTCGGAGACGGCGCGTGGACCGATCGGGGGTTAGGAGACGGCGCGTGGACCGATCGCGGCTCGGAGACGGCGCGTGGAACGATCGGGGCTCAGGAGACGACGCGTGGACCGATCGGGCGTAGGAGACGACGCGTGTACCTATCCGGGCTCACGACACAGCGTGTGGACCGATTGGGGCTCAGGAGACGCCGCGTGAAGCAACCGGGGCTCAGGAGGCCGCGCGTGGACCGATCGCGGCTCGTGCGACGGCGCGTGCACCGATCGGCGCTCGGAGACGACGTGTGAACCGATCGGGGCTCAGGAGACGGCGCGTGGACTGATCGGTGCTCGCAGACTGCGCGTGGACGGACCGCGGCTTAGAATGCGGCACGCGGACCGATCGGGGATCGGAGACGGCGCGTGGAACCATCGGGGCTCGAAGACGGCGCGTTAACCGATCGGGGCGTAGGAGACGATGCGTGGACTGATCGGGGCTCGGAGACGGCGCGTGGACCGATCGGGGCTTAGGAGACGACGCGTGGACCGATCGGGGCTTATAAGACGACGCGTGGACTGATCGGGGCGTAGGAGACGACGCGTGGACCGATCCGGGCTCAGGAGACGGCGCGTGGACCGATCAGGGCTCGGAGACGGCGCGTGGAACCATCGGGGCTCAGGAGGCCGCGCGTGGACCGATCCCGGCTCGGCGACGTCGCCTGGACCGATGGGGGCTCAGGAGCCGCGCGTGGACCGATCATGGCTCGGCGACGGCGCGTGGACCGATCGGGGCTTAGGTGACGATTCGTGAACCGATCGGGGCTCGGAGACAGAGCGTGGACCGATCCGGGCTTAGGAGACAACGCGTGGACCGATCGGGGCTCGGAGATGGGGCGTAGAATGATCGGGGCTCAGGAGACGGCGCGTGAAATGATCGGCGCTCTGGGACGGCGCGTAGACCGATTTGGGCTTACGAGACGGCGCGTGGACCGATCGGGGCTCAGGAAGCGGCGCCTGGACCGATCGTGCCTCGGAGACGGCTCGTCGAGGCATCGGGGCTAAGAAGACGACGCATGGATCGAGCGGGGCTCAGGAGACGGAGCGAGGAGCGATCGGGGCTCGGAGACGGCGCGTGGAGGCATCGGGGCTTTGAAGACGGCGCGTGGACTGATCGGGGCTCGGGAAGCGGCGCCTGAACCGATCTGGCTCGGAGACGGCGCGTGGAGGCATCGGGGTTTAGAAGACGACGTATGGACCGATCGGGGCTCAAGAAACGGCGCGTGGACCGATTGGAGCTCGGAGACAACGCGTGGACCGACTGGGGCTCAGGCGGTTGCGCGTGTACCAATTGGGGTTCGACGACGGCGCGTGGACCAATCGCGGCTCGGAGACGGCGCGTTAACCGATCGGGGCTTAGGAGGCTGCGCGTGGACCGATCGAGGCTCGGCGACGGCGCGTGGACCGATCGGGGCTCGGCGACGGCGCGTGGACCGATCGGGGTTCGGAGACGACGCGTGTACAGATCAGGGCTTCGTGACGGCGCGTTTACCGATAGCAGCTCGGAGACGGCCCGTGGACGGATCGCGGCTTAGGAGACGGCGCGTGGACCGATCGGAGCTCAGGAGACGGTGCGTGGACCGGTCGGGGCTTAGGAGACGACGCGTGGACCGATCGAGGCTCGGAGACGACGCGTGTGCGGATCGGGGATTCGAGGGCGACGGGTGGACCGATCCGGGCTCAGGAGACGACGCGTCGTCCGATCGGGGCTCAGGATGCGGTGCGTGGACCCATCGGGGCTCGGAGACGGCACGTAGACCGATCAGGGCATAGGACACGACGCGTTGACCGATCGGGACTCAGGAGGCGGCGCGTGGACCGATCGGGGATCAGGAACCGGTCCGTGGAGCGATCGGGGCTTAGGAGACGGCACGTGGACTGATCGGGGCTCAGATGACGGTGCGCGGACCGACCGGGGCTCGGGAGCCTCGCGTGGATCGATCGGGGCTCCGGAGACGCCGCGTGGAGCGATGGGGATCAGGAGACGGTGCGCGGACCGATCGGGGCTCGGAGACGGCGCGTGGACCGATCGGAGCTTAGGAGACGACGCGTGGACCGATCGGGGCGTAGGACGCGACGCGTGTACCTATCAGGGCTCACGAGACAGCGTGTGGACCGACTGGGACTCAGGCGGTTGCGCGTGGACCAAATGGGGTTCGGCGACGGCGCGTGGACCGCTCGGCGCTCGGAGACGGCGCGTTAACCGATCGGGGCTTAGGAGACGATGCGTGAACCGATCGGGGCTCGGAGACGGCGCGTGGACCGATCGGGGCTTAGGAGACAACGCGTGGACCGATGGGGGCTCGGAGACGGCGCGTGTACCTATCGGAGCTCACGAGACAGCGTGTGGACCGATTGGGGCTCAGGAGACGGCGCGTGGACCGATCGGGGCTCAGGAGACGGCGCGTGGACCGATCGGGGCTCGGAGACGGCGCGTGGAACGATCGGAGCTCAGGAGACGGGGCGTGAAATGATCGGCGCTCTGAGACGGCGCGTGGACCGATCGGTGCTCGGAGACGACGCGTGGACCGATCGGGGCTGAGGAGACGGCGCGTGGACCGATCGGGGCTCAGGAGACGGCGCGTGGACCGATTGGGGCTCGGGAGACTGCGCGTGGATGGATCGGGGCTTAGGGAACGACGCGTGGAACGATTGGGGCTCAGGAGACGGCGCGTGGACCGATCGGGGCTCACGAGACGGCGCGTCGACCGATCGGGGCTCAGGAGACGGCGCGTGGACCGATCGGAGCGCAGAAGGCGGCGCGTGGACCGACCGGGGCTCAGGAACCTCGCGTGGATCGATCGGGGCTCAGGAGGCGACGCGTGGACCCATCGCGGCTCGGAGACGGCGTGTGGACGTATCGGGGCTTAGGAGACGACGCGTGGACTGATCGGGGGTCAGGAGAAGACGCGTCGACCGATCGGGGCTTAGGAGAGGACCCGTCGACCTATCGGGGCTCAGGAAACGACGCGTGGACGGATCGGGTCTCAGGAGACGTCGCGTGAACCCGTCGGCGCTCGGAGACGGGGCGTGTACAGATTGGGGCTTAGGAGACGGCGCGTGGACCGTTGGGGGTCGGAGACGGCGCGTGGACCGATCGGGGCTTAGGAGACGATGCGTGAACCGATCGGGGCTTAGGAGACTACGCGTGGAACGATCGGGGCTCAGGAGACTCGCGTGGATCGATCGGGGCTCAGGAGGCAACGCGGGGACCCATCGGGGCTCGGAGACGGCGTGTGGACGTATCGGGGCTTAGGAGACGACGCGTGGACTGATCGGAGCTCAGGATCCTCGCGTGGATCGATCGGGGCTCCGGAGGCGCCGCGTGGACCCTTGGGGATCAGGAGACAGTGCGTGAACCCATTGGGGCTCGGAGACGGCGCGTGGACGGACCGCGGCTTAGAATGCGGCACGCGGACCGATCGGGGATCGGATACGGCGCGTGGAACCATCGGGGCTCGCAGACGGCGCGTTAACCGATCGGGGCTTAGGAGACGATGCGTGGACTGATCGGGGCTCGGAGACGGCGCGTGGACCGATCGGGGCTTAGGAGACGACGCGTGGACCGATCGGGGCTTATAAGACGACGCGTGGACTGATCGGGGCGTAGGAGACGACGCGTGGACCGATCCGGGCTCAGGAGACGGCGCGTGGACCGATCAGGGCTCGGAGACGGCGCGTGGAACCATCGGGGCTCAGGAGGCCGCGCGTGGACCGATCCCGGCTCGGCGACGTCGCCTGGACCGATGGGGGCTCAGGAGCCGCGCGTGGACCGATCATGGCTCGGCGACGGCGCGTGGACCGATCGGGGCTTAGGTGACGATTCGTGAACCGATCGGGGCTCGGAGACAGAGCGTGGACCGATCCGGGCTTAGGAGACAACGCGTGGACCGATCGGGGCTCGGAGATGGGGCGTAGAATGATCGGGGCTCAGGAGACGGCGCGTGAAATGATCGGCGCTCTGGGACGGCGCGTAGACCGATTTGGGCTTACGAGACGGCGCGTGGACCGATCGGGGCTCAGGAAACGGCGCGTGGACCGATCGTGCCTCGGAGACGGCTCGTCGAGGCATCGGGGCTAAGAAGACGACGCATGGATCGAGCGGGGCTCAGGAGACGGAGCGAGGAGCGATCGGGGCTCGGAGACGGCGCGTGGAGGCATCGGGGCTTTGAAGACGACGCGTGGACCGAACCGTGCTCAGAAAACGGCGCGTGGACCGATCGGTGCTCGGAGACGATGCGTGGACCGATCGGGGCTCAGGTAACGGCGTGTGGAGCGGTTGGGGCTTAGGAGACGACGCGTGGAACGATCGGGGCTCAGAAGACGACGCGTCGACCGATGGGGACTCAGGAGACGGCGCGTGGCCCGATTGGGGCTCGGATACGGCGCGTGAACCGACCGGGGCTCAGGAGGCCGCCCGAGAACCGATCGCGGCTCGGCGACGGCGCGTGGACCGATGGGGGCTCAGGAGGCCGCGCGTGGACCGATCATGGCTCGGCGACGGCGCGTAGACCGATCGGGGCTCGGAGACGACGCTTGTACGGATCGGGGCTTGGTGACGGAGTGTTGACCGATCGCGGTTTACAGACGGCCCGTGGACGGATCGGGGCTTAGGAGACGGCGTGCGGACCGATCGGGGCTCAGGAGACGGCGCGTAGACCGATCGCGGCTCGTAAATGACGCGTCAACCGATCGGGACTTAGGAGACGATGCGGGGATCGATCGGGGCTCGGCGACTGCGCGTGGACCGACTGGAGCTCAGGAGGTTGCTCGTGGACCAATGGGGGTTCGGGCGACGGCGCGTGGACCAATTGGGGTTCGGGCGACGGCGCGTGGACCAATTGGGGTTCGGGCGACGGCGCGTGGACCAATCGGTGCTCGGAGACGGCGCGTGGACCGATCGGAGCGTAGGAGACGACGCGTGGACCGATCGGGGCTCAGGAGACGGCGCGCGGACCGACCGGGGCTCAGGCGACTCGCGTGGAACGACCGGGGCTTTGGAGGCGGCGCGTGAACCGATCGGGGCTTGATGACATCGCGTTTACCGATCGCGGTTCGGAGACGGCCCGTGGACAGATCGGGGCTTAGGAGACGGCGCGTGGACCTAACGGGGCTGAGGAGACGGCGCGTGGACAGATCGGGCTCAGGGAGACGGCGCGTGGACCGATCGGGGCTTAGGAGACGACGCGTAGACCGATCGGGGCTCGGAGACGGCGCGTGGAACGATCTGGGCTCGGAGACAGCGCGTGGACCGACTGGGGCCCAGGCGGTGGCGCGTGGACCAATTGGGGTTCGGCGACGGCGCGTGGACCGGTCCGCGCTCAGGAGACGGCGCGTGGACCGATCGGGGCTGAGGAGAAGGCGCGTGGTCCGATCGGGGCTTATGAGACGGCGCGTGGCCCGATCGGGGCTCGGAGATGGCGCGTGGAATGATCGGGGCTTAGGAGATGGCGTGTGGACCGATCGGAGATCAGGAGACGACGAGTGGACCGAGAGGGCTCTGGAAGCGGCGCACGGACGGATCGTGGCTCGGAGACGGCGCGTGGAGGCATCGGGGCTTTGAAGACGACGCGTGGACCAAACGGTGCTCCGAAAACGGTGCGTGGAGCGATCGGGGCTCAGGAGACGGCGCGTGGACCGATCGGGGCTCAGGAGCCGGCGCGTGGACCGATTGGGGCTCGGATACGGCGCGTGAACCAACCGGGACTCAGGCGCCCGCGCGTGGACCGATCCCGGCTCGGCGACGGCGCGTGGACCGATGGGGGCTCAGGAGCCGCGCGTGGACTGATCATGGCTCGGTGACGGCGCGTGGACCGATCGGGGCTTAGGTGACGATGCGTGGACCGATTGGGGCTCAGGAAGCAGCGCCTGGACCGATCGTGGCTCGGAGACGGCGCGAGGAGGCATCTGGGCTTGAAAGACGACGCGTGGATCGATCGGGGCTCGGAGACGGCGCGTGGACCGACCGCGGCTCAGGAGGCCACGCCTGGACCGATCGGGGCTCGGCGACGGCGCGTGGACCGATCGAGTCTCGGAGACGACGCGTCGACCGATCGGGGCTCAGATGACGGCGCGCGGATCGATCGGGGCTCCGGAGACGCCGCGTGGAGCGATGGGGATCAGGAGACGGTGCGCGGACCGATCGGGGCTCGGAGACGGCGCGTGGACGGACCGCGGCTCAGAATGCGGTACGCGGACCGATCGGGGATCGGACACGGCGTGTGGACCGATCAAGGCTCGGAGACGACGCGTTTACGGATCGGGGATCAGGAGACGACGCGTGGAACGATCCGGGCTCAGGAGACGAAGCGTGGACCGATCGGGGCTCGGAGACGGTGTGTGGAACGATCGGGGCTCGGGTGACAGCGCGTGAACCGATCGGCGCTCGGAGACGGCGCGTGGATCGATCGGGGATCGGGGACGGCGCGTGGAACGATCGCGGCTCGGAGTCGACGCGTTACCCCATCGGGGCTTAGGAGACGATGCGTGGACCGATCGGGGCTCGGAGACGGCGCGTGGACCGACCGGGGTTTAGGAGAAGGCGCGTGGACCGATCGGAGATCAGGAGTTGATGCGTGGACCAATCGGGGTTGTGGAAGCGGCGCACGGACCGATCGTGGCTCGGAGACGGCGCGTGGAGGCATCGGGCCTTTGAAGACGACGCGTGGACCGATCGGGGCTCAGGAAACGGCGTGTGGCGCGATCGGGGCTCAGGAGACGACGCGTGGATCGATCGGGGCTCAGGAGATGGCGCGCGGACCGACTGGGGCTCAGGAGACTCGCGTGGATCGATCGGGGCTCCGGAGGCGCCGCGTGGACCGATTGGGATCAGGAGACGGTGCGTGAACCGATCTCGGCTCGGAGACGGCGCGTGGAACGATCGGGGCTCAGGAGACGACGCGTGGACCGATCCGTGCTCGGAGACAGCGCGTGGACCGACTGGGGCTCGGAGACGGCGCGTGGACCGATCGTGGCTTAGGAGAACGCGCGTTGAATGATCGGGGCTCAGGAGACGGCGCGTCGACCGATCGTGGCTCGGAGACGGCGCGTGGAGGCATCGGGGTAAAGAAGACGACGCACTGACCGAGCGGGGTTCAGGAGACGGCGCGAGGAGCGATCGGGGCTCAGGAGAAGACGCGTCAATTGATCGGGGCTCAGGACACGACGCGGCGACGGATCGGGGCTTGGAGACGGTGCGTGGACCGATGGGGATCAGGAGACGGTGCGTGGACCGATCGGGGCTCGGAGACGGCGCGTGGACCGATCGGGGCTTAGGAGACGACGCGTGGACCGATCGGGGCTTAGGAGACGACGCGTGGACCGATCGGGGCGTAGGAGACGACGCGTGTACCTATCGGGGCTCACGAAACAGCGTGTGGGCCGATTGGGGCTCAGGAGACGGCGCGTCGACCGTTCGGGGCTCAGGAGACGGCGCGCGGACCGGTCGGGGCTCAGGAGCCTAGCGTGGATCGATCGGGGCTCCGGAGGCGGCGCGTGGACCGATTGGAGAGGAGGAGATGGTGCGTGGACCGATCGGGGCTCAGGAGACGGCGCGTGGACTGATCGGTGCTCGCAGACTGCGCGTGGACGGACCGCGGCTTAGAATGCGGCACGCGGACCGATCGGGGATCGGAGACGGCGTGTGGACGTATCGGGGCTTAGAAGACGATACGTGGACCGATCGGGGCTCAGGAGATGGCGCGTGGACCGACTGGGGCTCAGGAGGTTGCGCGTGGACCAATTGCGGTTCGGCGACGGCGCGTGGACCGACCGAGGCTCAGGAGACCGCGCGTGGACCGATCGGGGCTCGGCGACTGCGCGTGGACGGATCGAGGCTCGGAGACGACGAGTATACGGATCGGGTATTAGGGGACGGAGCGTGGACCGATCCGGGCTCAGGAGACGGCGTGTGGACCGATCAGGCTTTAGTTGACGATTCGTGAACCGATCGGGGCTCGGAGACGGAGCGTGGACCGATCCGGGCTCAGGAGATGGCGCGTGGACCGACTGGGGCTCAGGAGGTTGCGCGTGGACCAATTGCGGTTCGGCGACGGCGCGTGGACCTACCGAGGCTCAGGAGACCGCGCGTGGACCGATCGGGGCTCGGCGACTGCGCGTGGACCGATCAGGGCTCGGAGATGGCGCGTGGAACCATCGAGGCTCAGGAGGCCGCGCGTGGACCGATCCCGGCTCGGCGACGTCGCCTGGACCGATGGGGGCTCAGGAGCCGCGCGTGGACCGATCATGGCTCAGCGACGGCGCGTGGACCGATCGGGGCTTAGGTGACGATTCGTGGACCGATCGGGGCTCGGAGACGGAGCGTGGACCGATCCGGGCTTAGGAGACAACGCGTGGACCGATTGGGGCTCAGGAAGCAGCGCCTGGACCGATCGCGGCTCGGGGACGGCGCGAGGAGGCATCTGGGCTTGGAAGACGACGCGTGGATCGATCGGGGCTCGGAGACGTCGCGTGAACCGACCGGCGCTCAGGAGGCCGCGCGTGGACCGATCGATGCTCAGGAGGCCACGCCTGGACCGATCGGGGCTCCGCGACGGCGCGTGGACCGATCGATGCTCGGAGACGACGCGTGTACGGATCGGGGATTCGGCGATGACGCGTGGACCGATCCGGGCTCAGGAGACGGCGCGTGGACCGATCGGGGCTCGGAGACGGCGCGTGGAACGATCGGGGCTCAGGAGACGGCGCGTGAACCGATCGGCGCTCGGACACGGCGCGTGGACCGATAGGGGCTTAGGAGACGGCGCGTGGACCGATCGGGGCTCGGAGACGGGGCGTGGAATGATCGGGGCTCAGGAGACGGCGCGTGGAATGATCGGCGCTCTGGGACGGCGCGTAGACCGATTTGGGCTTACGAGACGGCGCGTGGACCGATCTGGGCTCAGGAAGCGGCGCCTGGACCGATCGTGCCTCGGAGACGGCTCGTCGAGGCATCGGGGCTAAGAAGACGACGCATGGATCGAGCGGGGCTCAGGAGATGGCGCGAGGAGCGATCGGGGCTCGGAGACGGCGCGTGGAGGCATCGGGGCTTTGAAGACGACGCGTGGACCGAACCGTGCTCAGAAAACGGCGCGTGGACCGATCGGTGCTCGGAGACGATGCGTGGACCGATCGGGGCTCAGGTAACGGCGTGTGGAGCGGTTGGGGCTTAGGAGACGACGCGTGGAACGATCGCGGCTCAGACGACGACGCGTCGACCGATCGGGGCTCAGGAGACGGCGCGTGGATCGATCGGGGCTCGGAGACGCCGCGTGGAACGATCGGGGCTCAGGATACGGCGCTTGAACTTATCGACGCTCGGAGACGGCGCGTGGACCGATTGAGGATTAAGAGACGACGGGTGGACCGATCGGGGCTTAGGAGACGGCGCGTGGAACGATCGGGGCTCAGAAGACGACGCGTCGATCGATCGGGGCTCAGGTGACGGCCCGCGGACCGACCGGGGCTCAGGAGACGGCGCGTGAAATTATCGGCGCTCCGAGAGCGCGCGTGGACCGATTGAGGCTTAAGAGACGACGGGTGGACCGATCGGGGCTAAGGAGACGACACTTGAATCGATCGGGGCACAGGAGACGGCGCATGGACTAATTGGGGCTCAGGAGACGACGCGTGTACCGATCGGGGCTCAGGAGACGGCGCGTGGACTGATCGGCGCTCTGGGACGGCGTGTAGACCGCTTTGGGCTTACGAGACGGCGCGTGGACCGATCGGGGCTCAGGAAGCGGCGCCTGGACCGATCGTGCCTCGGAGACGGCGCGTGGAGGCATCGGGGCTAAGAAGACGACGCATGGACCGATCGGGGCTGAGGAAACGGCGTGTGGACCGATCGGAGCTCCGAGACGACGCGTGGACCGATCGGGGCTCAGGAGACGGCGCGAGGAGCGATCGGGCTCAGGAGAAGACGCGTCAATTGATCGTGGCTCAGGAGACGACGCGTCGACGGATCGGGGCTTAGGAGACGACGCGTGGACCGATCGGGGCTTAGGAGACGACGCGTGGACCGATCGGGGCTCAGGAGACGGCGCGTGGACCGACCGGGTTTCAGGAGGCGACGCGTGGACCCATCGGGGCTCGGAGACGGCGTGTGGATCGATTGGGGCTTAGGAGACGGCGCGTGGACCAATCGGGGCTCAGGAAGCGGCGCCTGGACCGATCGTGGCTCGGAGACGGCGCGTGGAGGCATCTGGGCTTACAAGACGACGCGTGGATCGATCGGGGCTCGGAGACGGCGCGTGAACCGACCAGGGCTTAGGAGACGGCGCGTGGACCGATCGGGGCTCAGGAAGCGGCGCCTGGACCGATCGTGGCTCGGAGACGGCGCGTGGAGGCATCTGGGCTTACAAGACGACGCGTGGATGGATCGGGGCTCGGAGACGGCGCGTGAACCGACCAGGGCTCAGGAGACGGCGCGTGGACCGGTCGGGGCTTAGGAGACGACGCGTCGACCGATCGAGGCTCGGAGACGACGCGTGTGAGGATCGGGGATTCGAGGACGACGCGTGGACCGATCCGGGCTCAGGAGACGGCGCGTGGACCGATCGGGGATCGGAAGCGGCGCGTGGAACGATCGGGGCTCGGATACGGCGCGTGGACCGGTCGAGGCTCGGAGACGACGCGTGTGCGGATCGGGGATTCGAGGACGACGGGTGGACCGATCCGGGCTCGGAGACGGCGCGTGGACCGATCGGGGCTCGGAAACGGCGCGTGGAACGATCGGGGCTCAGGAGACGGTGCGTGTACCGATCGTCGCTCGGAGACGGCACGTGGACCGATCGTGGCTTATGAGACGGCGCGTGAACCGATCGGAGATCAGGAGAAGACGCGTGCACCGATCGGGGCTCTGGAAGCGGCGCACGGACCGATCGTGGCTCGGAGACGGCACGTGGAGGCATCCGGGCTTTGAAGGCGACGCGTGGACCGAACGGTGCTCAGAAAACGCCGCGTGGACCGATGGGGATCAGGAGACGGTGCGTAGACCGATCGAGGCTCGGAGACGCCGCCTGGACCGATCGGGGCTTAAGAGACGGCGCGTGGACCGATTGGGGCTTAGGAGACGGCGCGTGGACCGATCGGGGCTCAGGAAGCGGCGCCTGGACCGATCGGGGCTCGGCGACTGCGCGTGGACGGATCGAGGCTCGGAGACGACGAGTATACGGATCGGGTATTAGGGGACGGAGCGTGGACCGATCCGGGCTCAGGAGAAGACGCGTCAATTGATCGTGGCTCAGGAGACGACGCGTCGACGGATCGGGGCTTAGGAGACGACGCGTGGACCGATCGGGGCTTAGGAGACGACGCGTGGACCGATCGGGGCTCAGGAGACGGCGCGTGGACCGACCGGGTTTCAGGAGGCGACGCGTGGACCCATCGGGGCTCGGAGACGGCGTGTGGATCGATTGGGGCTTAGGAGACGGCGCGTGGACCGATCGGGGCTCAGGAAGCGGCGCCTGGACCGATCGTGGCTCGGAGACGGCGCGTGGAGGCATCTGGGCTTACAAGACGACGCGTGGATCGATCGGGGCTCGGAGACGGCGCGTGAACCGACCAGGGCTTAGGAGACGGCGCGTGGACCGATCGGGGCTCAGGAAGCGGCGCCTGGACCGATCGTGGCTCGGAGACGGCGCGTGGAGGCATCTGGGCTTACAAGACGACGCGTGGGTGGATCGGGGCTCGGAGACGGCGCGTGAACCGACCAGGGCTCAGGAAACGGCGCGTGGACCGGTCGGGGCTTAGGAGACGACGCGTCGACCGATCGAGGCTCGGAGACGACGCGTGTGAGGATCGGGGATTCGAGGACGACGCGTGGACCCATCCGGGCTCAGGAGACGGCGCGTGGACCGATCGGGGATCGGAAGCGGCGCGTGGAACGATCGGGGCTCGGATACGGCGCGTGGACCGGTCGAGGCTCGGAGACGACGCGTGTGCGGATCGGGGATTCGAGGACGACGGGTGGACCGATCCGGGCTCGGAGACGGCGCGTGGACCGATCGGGGCTCGGAAACGGCGCGTGGAACGATCGGGGCTCAGGAGACGGTGCGTGTACCGATCGTCGCTCGGAGACGGCACGTGGACCGATCGTGGCTTATGAGACGGCGCGTGAACCGATCGGAGATCAGGAGAAGACGCGTGCACCGATCGGGGCTCTGGAAGCGGCGCACGGACCGATCGTGGCTCGGAGACGGCACGTGGAGGCATCCGGGCTTTGAAGACGACGCGTGGACCGAACGGTGCTCAGAAAACGCCGCGTGGACCGATGGGGATCAGGAGACGGTGCGTAGACCGATCGAGGCTCGGAGACGCCGCCTGGACCGATCGGGGCTTAAGAGACGGCGCGTGGACCGATTGGGGCTTAGGAGACGGCGCGTGGACCGATCGGGGCTCAGGAAGCGGCGCCTGGACCGATCGGGGCTCGGCGACTGCGCGTGGACGGATCGAGGCTCGGAGACGACGAGTATACGGATCGGGTATTAGGGGACGGAGCGTGGACCGATCCGGGCTCAGGAGACGGCGTGTGGACCGATCAGGCTTTAGTTGACGATTCGTGAACCGATCGGGGCTCGGAGACGGAGCGTGGACCGATCCGGGCGTTGGAGACAACGCGTGGACCAATTGGGGCTCAGGAAGCAGCGCCTGGACCGATCGGGGCTCCGCGACGACGCGTGGACCGATCGATGCTCGGAGACGACGCGTGTACGGATCGCGGATTCGGCGATGACGCGTGGACCGATCCGGGCTCAGGAGACGGCGCGTGGACCGATCGGGGCTCGGACACGGCGCGTCGAACGATCGGGGCTCAGGAGACGGCGCGTGAACCGATCGGCGCTCGGAGACGGCGCGTGGAGGCATCTGGGCTTACAAGACGACGCGTGGATCGATCGGGGCTCGGAGACGGCGCGTGAACCGACCAGGGCTCAGGAGACGGCGCGTGGACGGGTCGGGGCTTAGGAGACGACGCGTCGACCGATCGAGGCTCGGAGACGACGCGTGTGAGGATCGGGGATTCGAGGACGACGCGTGGACCGATCCGGGCTCCGGAGACGGCGCGTGGACCGACCGGGGCTAAGGAGGCCGCGTGTGGACCGATCGAGGCTCGGCGACGGCGCCTGGTCCGATCGGGGCTCGGAGACGACGGGTGTACGGATCGGGGCTTAGGAAGCGGCGCGTGGGCCGATCGGGGCGCAGGAGACGGCGCGTGGACCGATCGGGGCTCAGGAGACGGCACGTGGACCGATTGGGGCTTAGGAGACAGTGCGTGGACCGATTGGGGCTCAGGAGACGGCGCGTGGACCGCTCGGGGCTCGGAGACGGCGCGTGGAACGATCGGGGCTCAGGAGACGGCGCGTGGACCGATCGGGGCTCAGAAGGCGGCGCCTGGACCGATCGTGGCTCGGAAACGGTGCGTGGAGGCTTCGGGGCTTAAAAGACAATGCGTGGACCGATCGGGGTTCCGGAAACGGCCTGTGGACCAATCGGTGCTCGGAGACGACGCGTGGACCGATGGGGGCTTAGGAGACGGCGCGTGGACCGATCGGGGTTCGGAGACGCCGTGTCGACCGATTGGGGCTCGGAGACGGCGCGTTAACCGATCGAGGCTTAGGAGACGACGTGTGGACCGATCGGGTCTTAGGAGACATCGCGGGGACCGATCGGGGCTCAGGAAGCAGCACGTGGAGCGATCGGGGCTCAGGCGACGACGCATGGATCGATCGGGGCTCAGGAGACGACACGTGGACCGATCGGGGCTCAGTAGGCGGCGCCTGGACCGATCGGGACTCGGAGACGGCGCGTGGACCGACTGGGGCTCAGGACGCCGCGTGTGGACCAATTCGGGTTCGGCGACGGCGCGTGTACCGATCGGGGCTCGGAGACGGCGCGTGGATCGATCGGGTCTCAGGAGACGACGCGTCGACGGATCGGGGCTCGGCGAGTGCGCGTGGACGTATCGGGGCTCAGGAGACGGCGCGTGGACCGATCGAGGCTCGGCTACGGCGCGTGGACCCATCGGGGCTCGGAGACGGCGTGTGGACCGATCGGGGCTCAGGAGACGACGCGTCGACCGATCGGGGCCAGGAAACGGCGCGTGGATCGATCGGTGCTCGAAGACGACGCGTGGACCGATCGGGGCTCAGGAGCCGATGCGTGAACCGATCGGGGCTTAGGAGACGACGCGTGGACCGATCGGGCTTCAGGAGACGGCGCGTGGAGGGATCGGGGCTCAGGAGAAGACGCGTGGATCGATCGGGTCTCAGGAGACGACGCGTCGACGGATCGGGGCTTAGGAGACGACGAGTGGACCGATCGGGGGTTAGGAGCCGACGCGTGGACCGATCGGGGCTCAGGAGACCGCGCGTGGACCGATCGGGGCTCTGAGACGACGCGTGTACGGATCGGGGCTCAGGAAACGGCGCGTGGAGCGATCGGGGCTCAGAAGACGGCGCGTGGAGCGATAGGGGCTCAGGAGAAGACGCGTGGATCGATCGTGTCTCAGGAAACGACGCGTCGATGGATCGGGGCCCAGGAAACGGCGCGTGGATCGATCGGTGCTCGAATACGACGCGTGGACCGATCGGGGCTCAGGAGCCGATGCGTGAACCGATCGCGGCTTCGGAGACGACACGGGGACCGATCGGCGCTCAGGAGACGACGCGTCGACCGATCGGGGCCCAGGAAACGGCGCGTGGATCGATCGGTGCTCGAAGACGGCGCGTGGACCGATCGTAACTCGGAGACGACGCGTGTACGGATCGGGGCTCAGGAAACGGCGCGTGGATCGATCGGTGCTCGAAGACGACGCGTGGACCGATCGGGGCTCAGGAGCCGATGCGTGAACCGATCGCGGCTTAGGAGACGACGCGGGGACCGATCGGGGCTCAGGAGACGACGCGTCGTCCGATCGGGGCCCAGGAAACGGCGCGGGGATCGATCGGTGCTCGAAGACGGCGCGTGGACCGATCGTGACTCGGAGACGACGCGTGTACGGATCGGGGCTCAGGAAACGGCGCGTGGACCGATTGGCGCTCAGGCGGCCGCGCGTGGACCAGTTTGGGTCCGGCGACGGCGCGTGGACCGATCGGGGCTCGGAGACGACGCGTGTACGGATCGGGGCTCAGGAAACGGCGCGTGGAGCGATCGGGGCTCAGGAGACGACGCGTCGACCGATCGGAGGTCAGAAGGCGGCGCGTGGACCCATCGGGGCTCGGAGACGGCGCGTGGACCGATCGAGGCTTAGGAGACGACGCGAGGATCGATCGGGGCTGCGGAGGCGCCACGTGGACGGATGGGGCTCAGGAGACGGTGCGTGGACCGATCGGGGCTCGGAGACGGCGCCTGGAACGATCGGGGCTCAAGAGACGGCGCGAGGACCGACCGGGGCTCAGGAGACGGCGCGTGGACCGATCGGGGCTCGGAGACGACTCCTGGACCGATCGGGGCTCAGGAGACGGCGCGTGGAGCGATCGGGGCTCGGAGACGGCGCGTGGACCGGTCAGGGCTTAGGAGACGACGCTTGGACCGATCGGGGCTTAGGAGGCGCCGCGTGGAACGATCGGGGCTCATGAGACGGCGCGTAGACCGATCGGGGCTCCGGCGGCGACGCGTCGACCGATCGGGGCCCAGGAAACGGCGCGTGGATCGATCGGTGCTGGAAGACGACGCGTGGACCGATCGGGGGTCAGGAGCCGATTCGTGAACCGATCGGGGATTAGGAGACGACGCGTGGACCGATAGGGGCTCGGAGACGACGCGTGTACGAATCGGAGTTCAGGAAACGGCGCGTGGATGCGATCGGGGCTCAGGAGACGACGCGTCGACCGACCGGAGGTCAGGAGGCGACGCGTGGACTCATCGGGGCTCGGAGACGGCACGTGGACCGGTCGGGGCTTAGGAGACTCGCGTGGATCTATCGAGGCTTCGGAGGCGGCGTGTGAACCGATCGGGGATTAGGAGACGGTGCGTGGAGCGATCGAGGCTTAGAAGATGGCGCGTGGACCGATCGGGGCTGGTGAAGCGGCGCCTGGACCGATCGTAGCTCGGAGACGGCGCGTGGACCGATCGGGGCTTAGGAGACGATGCGTAGACCGATCGGGGCTCACGAGACAGCGCGTGGACCGATTGGGGATCAGACGGCCGCGCGGGGACCAATCGGCGTTCGGCGACGGCGGGTGGACCGATCGGGGCTCGGAGACGAAGCGTGTACGGATCGGGGCTGAGGAGACGGCGCGTGGTCCGATCGGTGCTCCGACACTGGCTGTGGACGTATCGGGGCTTAGGAGACGACGCGTAGACCGATGGGGGCTTACGAGACGGCGCGTGGATCGATCGGAGCTCGGAGACGGCGCGTGAACCGACCGGGGCTGAGGAGGCCGCCCGTGGACCGATCATGGCTCGGCGACGGCGCGTGGACCGATCGGGGCTCATGAGACGGCGCGTAGACCGATCGGGGCTCCGGCGGCGACGCGTGGACCGATCGGGGCCCAGGAAACGGCGCGTGGATCGATCGGTGCTCGAAGACGACGCGTGGACCGATCGGGGCTCAGGAGCCGATGCGTGAACCGATCGGGGATTAGGAGACGACGCGTGGACCGATCGGGGCTCGGAGACGACGCGTGGACCGATCGGGGCTCAGGAGATGGCGCGTGGACCGATCGGAGCTCGGAGACGACGCGTGGACCGATCGGGGCTCAGGAGATGGCGCGTGGATCGATCGGGTATCAGGAGACGATACGTGGAGCGATCGGGGCTCAGGAGGCGGCGCGTGGATCGATCGGGGCTCAGGAGACGCCGCGTGGACCGATCGCGTATTAGGGGACGGCGCTTCGACCGATCGGTGCTCGGAGTCGGCGCGTGGATGGACCATGGCTTAGAATGCGGCACGCGAACCGATCTGGGCTCGGAGATGGCACGTGGACCGATCGGGGCTCGGAGACGGCGCGTTAGGCGATCGGGGCTTAGGAGACGATGCGTGGACCGATCGGGGCTTAGGAGCCGACACGTGGACCGATCGGGGCTCAGAAGGCGGCGCCTGGACCGATCGTGGCTCCGAAACGGCGCGTGGAGGCTTCGGGGCTTAAAAGACGATGCGTGGACCGATCGCGGCTCGGAGACGGCGCGTTCACCGATCGGGGCTTAGGAGACGACGCGTAGACCGATCGGGGCTCACGAGACAGCGCGTGGACCGATTGGGGATCAGACGGCCGCGCGGGGATCAATCGGGGTTCGGCGACGGCGGGTGGACCGATCGGGGCTCGGAGACGAAGCGTGTACGGATCGGGGCTGAGGAGACGGCGCGTGGACCGATTGGTGCTCCGACACTGGCTGTGGGCGTATCGGGGCTTAGGAGACGACGCGTAGACCGATGAGTGCTTAGGAGACGGCGCGTGCATCGATCGGGGCTCGGAGACGGCGCGTGGACCGATCAGGGCTCAGGAAACGGCGCGTGAACCGATCGGGGCTTAGGAGATGACGCGTGGACCTATCGGGGCTCAGAGACGGCGCGTGGAACGATCGGGGCTCAGGAAACGGCGCGTGCACCGATCGGTGCTCGGAGACGGCGCGTGGAGCGATCGGGGCTCAGGAGACGACGCGTGGACCGATCGGGGCGTAGGAGACGACGCGTATACCTATCGGGGCTCAGGAGATAGCGCGTGGACCGATTGGGGCTCAGGAGACGGCACGTGGACCGCTCGGGGCTTAGGAGACGACGCCTGGACCAATCGGGGCTTAGGAGGCGGCGTGGGGAACGATCGGGGCTCAGGAGACGGCGCGTGCACCGATCGGCGCTCGGAGACGGCGCGTGGAGCAATCGGGGCTCAGGAGACGACGCGTGGATCGATCGGGGCTGAGGAGACGACGCGCCGACCAATCGGGGCTCAGGATGCGGCGCGTGGACCCATCGGGGCGCGGAGACGACACGTGGACCGATTAGGGCTTAGGAGACGATGCGTGGACCGATCGGGGCTCAGGAGTCGGCGCGTGGACAGATCAGTGCTCGGAGACGGCGCGTGGACGGACCGTGGCTTAGAATGCGTCACACGGACCGATCGGGGCTCGGAGACGGCGTGTGGACGTATCGGGGCTTCGGAGACGGTACGTGGACCGATCGAGGCTCGGAGACGGCGCGTGGACCGACCGGGGCTCAGGAGGCGGCGCGTGGACCCATCGGGGCTCGGAGACGACACGTGGACCGATTAGGGCTCAGGAGACGACGCGTCGACCGAGCGGAGGTCAGGAGGCGACGCGTGGACCGATCGGGGCTGAGGAGACGGCGCGTGGACCGATCGGGGCTCAGGAGACGGCGCGTGGACGGGTCGGGGCTCAGGAAGCGGCACGTGGAGCGATCGGGGCTCAGGCGACGACGCGTGGACCGATCGGGGCTTAGGACACGACGCGTGGACCGATCAGTGCTCAGGATGCGGCGCCTAGACCGATCGTGGCTCGGAGAAGGCGCGTGGGGGCATGTGGGCTTAGAAGACGATGCGTGGACCGATTGGGGCTCAGGAAACGGCGCGTGAACCGATCGGGGCTTAGGAGACGACGCGTGGACCGATCGGGGCTCAGGAAGCGGCGCACGGACCGATCGTGGCCCGGAGACGATGCGTGGACCGATCGGGGCTCAGGAAACGGCGCGTGGAGCGATCAGGGTCAGGAGACGACGCGTGGATCGATCGGGGCTCAGGAGACGACGCGTCGACCGATCGCGGCTTAGGAGACGACGCGTCGACCGATCGCGGCTTGGAAGACGACGCGTGGACCGATCGCGGCTTGGAAGACGACGCGTGGACCGAACGGTGCTGAGAAAACGGGGAGTGAACCTATCGGTGCTCGGAGACGATGCGTGGACCGCTCGGGGCTCAGGAAACGGCCCGTGGAGCGATCAGGGTCAGGAGACGACGCGTGGATCGATCGGGGCTCAGGAGACGACGCGTCGACCGAGCGGAGGTCAGGAGGCGACGCGTGGACCGATCGGGGCTGAGGAGACGGCGCGTGGACCGATCGGGGCTCAGGAGACGGCGCGTGGACGGGTCGGGGCTCAGGAAGCGGCACGTGGAGCGATCGGGGCTCAGGCGACGACGCATGGATCGATCGGGAATCAGGAGACGACACGTAGACCGATCGGGGCTCAGAAGGCGGCGCCTAGACCGATCGTGGCTCGGAAACGGCGCGTGGAGGCTTCGGGGCTTAAAAGACGACGCGTGGATCGATCGGGGCTCCCGAAACGGCCCATGGACCAATCGGTGTTCGGAGACGACGCGTGGACCGATCGGGGCTGAGGAGACGGCGCGTGGACCGATCGGGGCTCAGGAGACGGCGCGTTGACCGATCGGGGCTCAGGAGACGGCGCGTGGACCGATCGGGGCTTAGGAAACGACGCGTGGACCGATCGGGGCTCAGGAGACGACGCATTGAGCGATCGGGACTCGGAGACGGCGCGTGGACCGATCGGGGCTCAGGAAACGGCGCGTGGACCGATGGGGATTAGGAGACAGTGCGTGGACCGAACGGGGCTCGGAGACGGCGAGTGAACCGGTCGGGGCTTAGGAGACAACGCGTGGACCGAGCGGGACTCAGGAGACGACGCGTGGACCGATCGGGGTTTAGCAGAGGACGCGTCGACCGATCGGGGCTCAGGACACGGCGCGTGGACCCATCGGGGCTTAGGACACGACGCGTGGACCGATCGGTGCTCAGGAAGTGGCGCCTGTACCGATCGTGGCTCGGAGACGGCGCCTGGGGGCATCTGCGCTTAGAAGACGACGCGTGGACTGATCGGGGCTCAGGAAACGGCGCGTGAACCGATCGGGGCTTAGGAGACGACGCGTGGACCTATCGGGGCTCAGAGACGGCGCGTGGACCGATCGGGGCTCCCGAAACGGCCCATGGATCAATCGGTGCTCGGAGACGACGCGTGGACCGATCGGGGCTGAGGAGACGGCGCGTGGACCGATCGGGGCTCAGGAGACGGCGCGTGGACCGATCGGGGCTTAGGAGACTCGCGTAGATAGATCGGGGCTCCGGAGGCGGCACGTGGACCGATCGGGGATCAGGAGACGGTGCGTGGACAGATCGCGGCTCGGAGACGGCGCGTGGACCGATCGGCGCTTAGGAGACGACGCGTGGACCGATCGGGGCTTAGGAGACGACGCGTAGACCGAGCGGGGCTCACGAGACAGCGCGTGTACCGATTGGGAGTCAGACGGGGGCGCGGGAACCAATCGGGGTTCGGCGACGGCGGGTGGACCGATCGGGGCTCGGAGACGAAGCGTGTACGATCGGGGCTGAGGAGACGGCGCGTGGACCGATCGGGGCTGAGGAGACGGTGCGTGGACAGATCGCGGCTCGGAGACGGCGCGTGGACCGATCGGGGCTCAGGAAACGGCGCGTGGACCCATCGGGGCTCGGCGACGGGGCGTGGACGAACCGTGGCTTAGAATGCGTCACGCGGACCGATCGGGGCTTCGGAGACAGTACGTGGACCGATCAAGCCTCGGACACGGCGCGTGGACCGACCGGGGCTCAGCAGGCAGCGCGTGGATCTATCGGGGCTCCGGAGACGGCGCGTGAACCGATCGGGGCTTAGGAGACGGCGCGTGGTCCAACCGGGGCTGAGGAGGCCGCGCGTGGACCAATTGGGGTTCGGCGACGGCGCGTGGACCGACCGGGGCTCGGAGACGGCGCGTGGACAGATCGGGGCTTAGGAGACGACGCGTTGACCGATGGGGCTTAGGAGGCGATGCGTGGACCGATCGGGGCTCGGAGACGGCGCGTGGAACGATCGGGGCTCGGAGTCGGCGCGTTAACCGATCGGGGCTTAGGAGACGACGTGTGGACCGATCGGGGCTCAGGAGACGACGCGTCGACCGATCGGGGCATAGGAGACGACGCGTGGACCCATCGGGACTCGAAGACGACGCGTGGAACGATCGGGGCTCAGGAGATAGCGCGTGAACGGATCGGGGCTCAGCGACGGCGCGTGGACCGATCGGGGCTCGGCGACGGCGCGTGTAGCGATCGAGGCTCGGAGACGACGCGTGTACGGATCGGGGCTTAGGAGACGGCGCGTAGACCGATCGGGGCTCAGGAGACGGCGCGTGGAACGATCGGGGCTCAGGAGTCTGCGTGTGGACCGATCGGGGCTCGGAGACGGCGCGTTAATCGATCGGGGCTTAGGAGACGATGCGTGGACCGATCGGGGTTCGGAGACGACGCGGGGACCGACCGGGGCTAAGGAGACGGCGCGTAGACCGATCGGGGCTCAGAGACGGCGCTTGGACCGATCGAGGCTTAGGAGAAGGCGCGTGGACCGATCGGGGCTCAGGAAGCGGCGCACGGACCGATCGTGGCTCGGAGACGGCGCGTGGAGGCATCGGGGCTTTGAAGACGACGCGTGAACCGAACGGTGCTCAGAAAACGGCGCGGGGACCGATCGGTGCTCGGAGACGATGCGTGGTCCGATCGGGGCTCAGGAAACGGCGCGTGGAGCGATCAGGGTCAGGAGACGACGCGTGGATCGATCGGGGCTCAGGAGACGACGCGTCGACCGATCGCGGCTTAGGAGACGACGCGTCGACCGATCGGGGCTTGGAAGACGACGCGTGGACCGAACGGTGCTCAGAAAACGGCGCGGGGACCGATCGGTGCTCGGAGACGATGCGTGGTCCGATCGGGGCTCAGGAAACGGCGCATGGAGCGATCGGGGTCAGGAGACGACGCCTGGATCGATCGGGGCTCAGGAGACGACGCGTCGACCGATCGGGGCATAGGAGACGACGCGTTGACCGATCGGGGCTTAGGAGACGACGCATCGACCGATCGGGGCTCAGGAGGCGGCGCGTGGACCCATCGGGACTCGGTGACGACGCGTGGAACGATCGGGGCTCAGGAGACGGCGCGTGAACGCATCGGGGCTCAGCGACGGCGCGTGGCCTGATCGGGGCTCGGTGACGACGCGTGTATGGATCGGGGCTGGGAGACGGCGCGTAGACCGATCGGAGCTCGGAGACGGCCCGTGGAATGATCGGGGCTCAGGAGACACCGCGTGAAATGATCGGCGCTCGAAGATGGCACGTGGACCGATCGGGGCTTAGGAGACGGCGCTTGGACCGATCGGGGCTTAGGAGACGACGCGTGGACCGATCGGGGCTTAGGAGGCGACGCGTGGACCGATCGGGGCTCGGAGACGACGGGTGGAACGATCGGGGCTCGGAGACGACGGGTGGAACGATCGGGGCTCAGGAGACGGCGCGTGTACCGTTCGGCGCTCGGAGACGGCGCGTGGACCGACCGTGGCTCAGGAGAAGGCGCGTGGAACGATCGGGGCTCAGGAGCCGGCGCGTGGAACGATCAATGCTCGAAGACGACGCGTGGACCGATCGCGGCTCAGGAGACGGCGCGTGGAGCGATCGGGGCTCAGGAGAAGACGCGTGGATCGATCGGGGCTCGGGAGACGACGCGTCGACGGATCGGGGCTTAGGAGACGACGCGTGAACGGATGGGGGCTTAGGAGACGACGCGTGGATCGATCGGGGCTCGGAGACGCGCGTGGACCGACTGGGGCTCAGGCGGTTGCGCGTGGACCGATCGGCGCTCAGGAAGCGGGGCCTGGACCGATCGTGGCTCGGAGACGGTGCGACGAGGCAGCTGGGCTTAGAAAAGACGCGTGCATCGATCGGGTCTCAGGAGCCGATGCGTCGACGGATCGGGGCTTAGGAGACGACGTGTGGACCGATCGGGTATTAGGGGACGACGCGTGAACCGATCGGGGCTCGGAGACGGCGCGTGGACCGATCGGGGCTCGGAGATGACGGGTGTACGGATCGTGGCTTAGGAAGCTGCGCGTGGGCCGATCGGGGCGCAGGAGACGGCGCGTGGACCGATCGGGGCTTAGGACACGACGCGTGGACCGATCGGTGCTCAGGATGCGGCGCCTGGACCGATCGTGGCTCGGAGAAGGCGCGTGGGGGCATGTGGGCTTAGAAGACGATGCGTGGACCGATTGGGGCTCAGGAAACGGCGCGTGAACGGATCGGGGCTTAGGAGACGACGCGTGGACCGATCGGGGCTCAGGAAGCGGCGGACGGACCGATCGTCGCTCGGAGACGGCGCGTGAAGGCATCGGGGCTTTGAAGACGACGCGTGGACCGAACGGTGCTGAGAAAACGGCGAGTGGACCTATCGGTGCTCGGAGACGATGCGTGGACCGCTCGGGGCTCAGGAAACGGCCCGTGGAGCGATCAGGGTCAGGAGACGACGCGTGGATCGATCGGGGCTCAGTAGACGACGCGTCGATCGACCGGGGCTTACGAGACGACGCGTTGACCGATCGGGGCTTAGGAGACGGCGCGTGGAGCGATCGGAGCTCAGGAGACGGCGCGTGGACCGATCGGGGCTCAGGAGACGGTGCGTGGACCGATTGGGGCTCGGATACGGCACGTGAAGCAACCGGGGCTCAGGAGGCCGCGCGTGAACCGATCGCGGCTCGTGCGACGGCGCGTGCACCGATCGGCGCTCGGAGACGGCGCTGACCGATCGGGGCTCGGGGACGGCGCGTGGTCCGATCGGGGCTCGGAGACGACGCGTGGACCGATCCGGGCTCAGGAGACGGCGCGTGGAGCGGTCGGGGCTCAGGGGAAGACCCGTGGATCGATCGGGGCTCAGGAGACGACGCGTCGACCGATCGGGGCTCGGAGACGGCGCGTGGATGGACCGTGGCTTAGAATGCGGCACGCGGACCGATCGGGGCTCGGAGACGGCATGTGGATCGATCATGGCTCAGGAGACGGCGCGTGGACCGATGGGGATGAGGAGGCGGTGCGTGGAACGATCGGGGCTCAGGAGACGGCGCGTGGACCGATTGGGGCTCGGATACGGCGCGTGAACCGACCGGGGCTCAGGAGGCCGCGCGTGGACCGATCCGGGCTCGGAGACGGCGCGTGGAATGATCGGGGCTCAGGAGACGGCGCGTAGACCTATCGGGGCGGGGAGAAGGCGCGTGGAACGATCGGGGTTCAGGAGACGGCTCGTGGACCGATTGGGGCTCGGAGACGGCGCGTGGACCGATCGGGGCGGGGAGACGGCGCGTTAACCGATCGGGGCTTAGGAGACGATGCGTGGACCGATCGGGGCTCGGAGACGGCGCGTGGATCGATCGGGGCTTAGGAGACGGCGTGTGGACCGATCGGGGGTTAGGAGACGACGCGTGGACCGATCGGGGCTCAGGAAGCGGCGCCTGGACCGATCGTGGCTCGTAGACGGCGCGTGGAGGTATCGGGGCTTAAAAGACGACGCATAGACCGATCGGGGCTCAGGAAACGGCGCGTGGACCGAACGGTGCTCGGGGACGACGCGTGGACCGATCGGGGCTCAGGAGACGGCGCGTGGACCGATCGGGGCTCAGGAAGCCGCGCCTGCACCGATCGTGGCTCGGAGACGGCGCATGGAGGTATCGGGGCTTCGAAGACGACGCATGGACCAATCGGGGCTCGGAAACGGCGCCTGGACCGATCGGGGCTCGGAGACGGCGCGTGGATCGATCGGGGCTCAGGAGACGACGCGTCGACGGATCGGGGCTTAGGAGACGACGCGTGGACCGATCGGGGCTTAGGAAACAACGCGTGGACCGATCGGGGCTCGGGAGACGGCGCGTGGACCGATCGGGGCTCGGAGACGGCGCGTGGAATGATCGGGGCTTAGGAGACGGCGCGTGGGTCGTACGGGGCTTAGGAGACAACGCGTGGACCGATCGGGGCTCAGGAAGCGGCGCCTGGACCCATCGTGGCTCGGAGACGGCGCGAGGAGGCATCTGGGCTTAGAAGACGATGCGTGGACCGATCGGGGCTCAGGAAACGGCCCGTGGAGCAATCGGGGTTCAGGAGACGAGGCGTGGATCGATCAAGGCTCAGGAGACGACGCGTCGTCCGATCGGGGCTCAGGATGTGGCGCGTGGACCCATCGGGGCTCGGAGACGGCACGTGGACCGATCAGGGCTTAGGACACGACGCGTTGACCGATCAGGACTCAGAAGGCGGTGCGTGGACCGATCGGGGATCAGGAAACGGTCCGTTTAGCGATCGGGGCTTAGAAGACGGCACGTGGACTGATCGGGGCTCGGGAAGCGGCGCCTGAACCGATCGGAGCTCGGAGACGGCGCGTAGAGGCATCGGGGCTCGGGGACGCCGCGTGGACAGATCGGGGCTCGGAGACGGCGCGTGGACTGATCGGGGCTCAGAGACGGCCCGTGAACCGATCGGCGCTCGGAGACGGCGCGTGGACCGATCGGGGCTTATGAGACGGCGCGTGGACCGATCGGAGATCAGGAGAAGACGCGTGCACAGATCGGGGCTCTGGAAGCGGCGCACGGACCTATCGTGGCTCGGAGACGGCGCGTGGAGGCATCGGGGCTTTGAAGACGACGCGTGGACCGAACGGTGCTCAGAAAACGCCGCGTGGACCGATGGGGATCAGGAGACGGTGCGTGGACCGATCGGGGCTCGGAGACGCCGCTTGGACCGATCGCGGCTTAGGAGACGGCGCGTGGACCGATTGGGGCTTAGGAGACGGCGCGTGGACCGATCGTGGCTCAGGAGACGACGCGTGGATCGATTGGGGCTCAGGAAACGACGCGTCGACCGATCGGGGCTTAGGAGACGGCGCGCGGACCGACCGGGGGTCACGAGCCTCGTGTGGACCGATCATGGCTCGGCGACGGCGCGTGGACCGATCGCGGCTCGGTGACGGCGCATGGACCGATCGGGGCTCAGGAGACCGCGCGTGGACCGATCATAGTTCGCGCAACGGCGCGTGGACAGATCGGGGCTCGGAGACGGCGCGTGGACTGATCGGGGCTCAGGAGACGGCGCGTGAACCGATCGGCGCTCGGAGACGGTGCGTGGACCGATCGGGGCTTAGGAGACGACTCGTGGACCGATTGGGGCTCAGGAGGCCGCGCGTGGACCGATCGCGGCGCGACGCCGCGCGTGGACGGATCAGGGCTCAGAAGGCTGCGCGTGAACCAATCGGCGCTCAGAGACGGCGCGTGGACAGATTGGGGCTCAGGCGATTTCGCGTGGACCAATTGGGGTTCGGCGACGGCGCGTGGACCGATCGGGGCTCAGAAGACGGCGCGTGGACCGATCGGGGCTCAGGAGACGACGCGTGGAACGATCGGGGCTCAGGAGACGGCGCGTGCACCGATCGGGGCTTGGAGAAGGCGCGTGGACCGATCGTGGCTCAGGAAGCGGCGCCTGGACCGATCGTGGGCCGGAGATGGCGCGAGAAGGCATCTGGGCTTACGAGACGACGCGTGGATCGATCGGGGCTCGGGGACGGCGGATGAACCGACCGGGGCTCAGGAGACGGCGCGTGGACTGATCGGGGCTCGGAGACGGCGCGTTAACCGATCGGGGCTTAGGAGACGACGCGTGGACCGATCGGGGCTAAGGAGACGGCGCGTGGACCGATCGGTGCTCGGAGACGGCGCGTGGACGGACCGTGGCTTAGAATGCGTCACGCGGACCGATCGGGGCTCGGATACGGCGTGTAGGCGTATCGGGGCTTACGAGACGAAGCGTGAACCGATCGGGGCTCAGGAGACGCCGCGTGGACCGATCGGGGCTCGGAGACGGCGCGTGGAACGATCGGGGCTCGGAGACGCCGCGTGGAACGATCGGGGCTCAGGAGACGGCGCTTGAACTTATCGGCGCTCAGAGACGGCCCGTGTACCGATCGGGGCTTAGGATACGGCGCGTGGACCGATCGGGGCTCAGGAAGCGGCGCCTGGACCGATCGTGGCTCGGAGACGGCGCGTGGAGGCATCGCGGCTAAGAAGACGACGCATGGACCGATCGGGGCTTAGGAAACGGCGTATGGACCGATCGGAGCTCGGACACGACGCGTGGACCGATCGGGGCTCAGGAGACGGCGCGAGGAGCGATCGGGCTCAGGAGAAGACGCCTCAATTGATCGTGGCTCAGGAGACGACGCGTCGACGGATCGGGGCTTAGGAGACGACGCGTCGAACGATCGGGGCTTAGGAGACGACGCGTGGACCGATCGGGGCTTAGGAGACGACGCGTGGACCGATCGGGGCTCAGGACACGGCGCGTGGACCGACCGGGGCTCAGGAGGCGACGCGTGGACCGATCGGTGCTCGGAGACGGCACGTTGGATGATCGGGGCTCAGGAGACGGCGCGTGGACGGATCGGGGCTTAGGAGTCGGCGCCTCGACCGATCGGAGCTCAGGAGGCGGTGCGTGGGTCGATCGGGGCTCGGAGACAGCCCGTGGACCCACTGGGGCTCAGGAGACCGCGCGTGATCCGATCGGGGCTCGGCGACTGCGCGTAGACGGAGCGGGGCTCGGAGACGGTGCGTAGAACGATCGGGGCTCAGGAGACGGCGCGTTAACCGATTGGGGCTTAGGAGACGTTGCGTGGACCGATCGGCGCTCGAAGACGGCGCGTGGACCGATCGGGGCTCGGACACAGTGCGTGGACCGACTGGGGCTCAGGCGGTTGCGCGTGGACCAATTGGGGTTCGGCGACGGCGCGTGGACCGATCGGGGCTCAGGAGGCGGCGCGTGGATCGATCGGGGCTCGGAGACGGCGCGTGGAACGATCGGGTCTCAGGAGACGGCGCGTGAAATCATCGGCGCCCGGATACGCCGCGTGGACGAATCGGGGCTTAGGAGACGACGCGTGGACCGATCGGGGCTCCGGAGACGGCGCCTGGACCGATCGTGGCTCGGAGAAGGCGCGTGGAGGCATCCGGGCTAAGAAGACGACGCATGGACCGAGCGGGGTTCAGGAGACGGCGCGAGGAGCGATCGGGGCACAGGAGAAGACACGTTAATTGATCGGGGCTCCGGAGACGACGCCTCGACGGATCGGGGCGCAGGAGGCGGCACGAGAAGCGATCGGGGCTCAGGAGAAGACGCGTCAATTGATCGGGGCTCAGGAGACGACGCGTCGACGAATCGGGGCTTAGGAGACGACGCGTGGACCGATCGGGGCTTAGGAGCCGACGCGTCGACCGGTCGGGGCTCAGGAGAGAGCGCGTGGACTGATGGGGGCGCGGAGACGGCGCGTTAACCGATCGGCGCTCGAAGACGGCGAGTCGACCGATCGGGGTTCGGCGACGGCGCGTGGACCGTCCGGGGCTCAGGAGGGGATGCGTGGACCGATCGCGGTTCTGGAGACTGCGCGTGGATCGATCGGGGCTTAGGGAACGACGCGTGGACCGATCGGAGCTCAGGAGACGGCGCGTGAACCGACCGGGGCTCAGGAGACCGCGCGTGGACCGATCGCGGCTCGGCGACGGCGCGTGGACCGATCGGGGCTCAGGAGGCCGCGCGTGGACCGATCGTGGCTCGGCGACGGCGCGTGGACCGATCGGGGCTCGGAGACGACGCGTGGACCGATCGGGGCTCGGAGACAGCGCGTCGACCGACTGGGGCTCAGGCGGTTGCGCGTGGACCGATCGGGGCTTAGGAGCCTCGCGTGGATCGATCGGGGCCCCGGAGGCGCCGCGTGGACCCATGGGGATGAGGAGACAGTGCGTGGACCGATCGGGGCTCGGAGACGGCGCGTGGACCGATCGGGGCTTAGGAGACGACGCGTGGACCGATCGGGGCTCGGAGACAGCGCGTCGACCGACTGGGGCTCAGGCGGTTGCGCGTGGACCGATCGGGGCTTAGGAGCCTCGCGTGGATCGATCGGGGCCCCGGAGGCGCCGCGTGGACCCATGGGGATGAGGAGACAGTGCGTGGACCGATCGGGGCTCGGAGACGGCGCGTGGACCGATCGGGGCTTAGGAGACGACGCGTGGACCGATCGGAGCTCGGAGACGGCCCGTGGGCAGATCGGGGCTTAGGAGACGGCGCGGGGACTAATTGGGGCTTACGAGAACATACGTGGACCGATCGGGGCTCGGAGACAGCGCGTTTACCGACTGGGGTTCCAGAGGTTGCGCGTGGACCAATTGGGGTTCGCCGCGGCGCGTGGACCGATCGGGGCTCAGGAGACGGCGCGTGGACCGATCGGGGCTTCGGAGATGGTACGTGGACCGATCGGGGCTCGGAGACGGTACGAGGACCGACCGGAGCTCAGGAGATTCGCGTGGATTGATCGGCGCTCGGAGACGGCGCGTGGACCGATCGGGGCTTATGAGACGGCGCGTGGACCGATCGGAGATCAGGAGAAGACGCGTGCACAGATCGGGGCTCTGGAAGCGGCGCACGGACCTATCGTGGCTCGGAGACGGCGCGTGGAGGCATCGGGGCTTTGAAGACGACGCGTGGACCGAACGGTGCTCAGAAAACGCCGCGTGGACCGATGGGGATCAGGAGACGGTGCGTGGACCGATCGGGGCTCGGAGACGCCGCTTGGACCGATCGCGGCTTAGGAGACGGCGCGTGGACCGATTGGGGCTTAGGAGACGGCGCGTGGACCGATCGTGGCTCAGGAGACGACGCGTGGATCGATTGGGGCTCAGGAAACGACGCGTCGACCGATCGGGGCTTAGGAGACGGCGCGCGGACCGACCGGGGGTCACGAGCCTCGTGTGGACCGATCATGGCTCGGCGACGGCGCGTGGACCGATCGCGGCTCGGTGACGGCGCATGGACCGATCGGGGCTCAGGAGACCGCGCGTGGACCGATCATAGTTCGCGCAACGGCGCGTGGACAGATCGGGGCTCGGAGACGGCGCGTGGACTGATCGGGGCTCAGGAGACGGCGCGTGAACCGATCGGCGCTCGGAGACGGTGCGTGGACCGATCGGGGCTTAGGAGACGACTCGTGGACCGATTGGGGCTCAGGAGGCCGCGCGTGGACCGATCGCGGCGCGACGCCGCGCGTGGACGGATCAGGGCTCAGAAGGCTGCGCGTGAACCAATCGGCGCTCAGAGACGGCGCGTGGACAGATTGGGGCTCAGGCGATTTCGCGTGGACCAATTGGGGTTCGGCGACGGCGCGTGGACCGATCGGGGCTCAGAAGACGGCGCGTGGACCGATCGGGGCTCAGGAGACGACGCGTGGAACGATCGGGGCTCAGGAGACGGCGCGTGCACCGATCGGGGCTTGGAGAAGGCGCGTGGACCGATCGTGGCTCAGGAAGCGGCGCCTGGACCGATCGTGGGCCGGAGATGGCGCGAGAAGGCATCTGGGCTTACGAGACGACGCGTGGATCGATCGGGGCTCGGGGACGGCGGATGAACCGACCGGGGCTCAGGAGACGGCGCGTGGACTGATCGTGGCTCGGAGACGGCGCGTTAACCGATCGGGGCTTAGGAGACGACGCGTGGACCGATCGGGGCTAAGGAGACGGCGCGTGGACCGATCGGTGCTCGGAGACGGCGCGTGGACGGACCGTGGCTTAGAATGCGTCACGCGGACCGATCGGGGCTCGGATACGGCGTGTAGGCGTATCGGGGCTTACGAGACGAAGCGTGAACCGATCGGGGCTCAGGAGACGCCGCGTGGACCGATCGGGGCTCGGAGACGGCGCGTGGAACGATCGGGGCTCGGAGACGCCGCGTGGAACGATCGGGGCTCAGGAGACGGCGCTTGAACTTATCGGCGCTCAGAGACGGCCCGTGTACCGATCGGGGCTTAGGATACGGCGCGTGGACCGATCGGGGCTCAGGAAGCGGCGCCTGGACCGATCGTGGCTCGGAGACGGCGCGTGGAGGCATCGCGGCTAAGAAGACGACGCATGGACCGATCGGGGCTTAGGAAACGGCGTATGGACCGATCGGAGCTCGGACACGACGCGTGGACCGATCGGGGCTCAGGAGACGGCGCGAGGAGCGATCGGGCTCAGGAGAAGACGCCTCAATTGATCGTGGCTCAGGAGACGACGCGTCGACGGATCGGGGCTTAGGAGACGACGCGTCGAACGATCGGGGCTTAGGAGACGACGCGTGGACCGATCGGGGCTTAGGAGACGACGCGTGGACCGATCGGGGCTCAGGACACGGCGCGTGGACCGACCGGGGCTCAGGAGGCGACGCGTGGACCGATCGGTGCTCGGAGACGGCACGTTGGATGATCGGGGCTCAGGAGACGGCGCGTGGACGGATCGGGGCTTAGGAGTCGGCGCCTCGACCGATCGGAGCTCAGGAGGCGGTGCGTGGGTCGATCGGGGCTCGGAGACAGCCCGTGGACCCACTGGGGCTCAGGAGACCGCGCGTGATCCGATCGGGGCTCGGCGACTGCGCGTAGATGGAGCGGGGCTCGGAGACGGTGCGTAGAACGATCGGGGCTCAGGAGACGGCGCGTTAACCGATTGGGGCTTAGGAGACGTTGCGTGGACCGATCGGCGCTCGAAGACGGCGCGTGGACCGATCGGGGCTCGGACACAGTGCGTGGACCGACTGGGGCTCAGGCGGTTGCGCGTGGACCAATTGGGGTTCGGCGACGGCGCGTGGACCGATCGGGGCTCAGGAGGCGGCGCGTGGATCGATCGGGGCTCGGAGACGGCGCGTGGAACGATCGGGTCTCAGGAGACGGCGCGTGAAATCATCGGCGCCCGGATACGCCGCGTGGACGAATCGGGGCTTAGGAGACGACGCGTGGACCGATCGGGGCTCCGGAGACGGCGCCTGGACCGATCGTGGCTCGGAGAAGGCGCGTGGAGGCATCCGGGCTAAGAAGACGACGCATGGACCGAGCGGGGTTCAGGAGACGGCGCGAGGAGCGATCGGGGCACAGGAGAAGACACGTTAATTGATCGGGGCTCCGGAGACGACGCCTCGACGGATCGGGGCGCAGGAGGCGGCACGAGAAGCGATCGGGGCTCAGGAGAAGACGCGTCAATTGATCGGGGCTCAGGAGACGACGCGTCGACGAATCGGGGCTTAGGAGACGACGCGTGGACCGATCGGGGCTTAGGAGCCGACGCGTGGACCGGTCGGGGCTCAGGAGAGAGCGCGTGGACTGATCGGGGCGCGGAGACGGCGCGTTAACCGATCGGCGCTCGAAGACGGCGAGTCGACCGATCGGGGTTCGGCGACGGCGCGTGGACCGTCCGGGGCTCAGGAGGGGATGCGTGGACCGATCGCGGTTCTGGAGACTGCGCGTGGATCGATCGGGGCTTAGGGAACGACGCGTGGACCGATCGGAGCTCAGGAGACGGCGCGTGAACCGACCGGGGCTCAGGAGACCGCGCGTGGACCGATCGCGGCTCGGCGACGGCGCGTGGACCGATCGGGGCTCAGGAGGCCGCGCGTGGACCGATCGTGGCTCGGCGACGGCGCGTGGACCGATCGGGGCTCGGAGACGACGCGTGGACCGATCGGGGCTCGGAGACAGCGCGTCGACCGACTGGGGCTCAGGCGGTTGCGCGTGGACCGATCGGGGCTTAGGAGCCTCGCGTGGATCGATCGGGGCCCCGGAGGCGCCGCGTGGACCCATGGGGATGAGGAGACAGTGCGTGGACCGATCGGGGCTCGGAGACGGCGCGTGGACCGATCGGGGCTTAGGAGACGACGCGTGGACCGATCGGGGCTCGGAGACAGCGCGTCGACCGACTGGGGCTCAGGCGGTTGCGCGTGGACCGATCGGGGCTTAGGAGCCTCGCGTGGATCGATCGGGGCCCCGGAGGCGCCGCGTGGACCCATGGGGATGAGGAGACAGTGCGTGGACCGATCGGGGCTCGGAGACGGCGCGTGGACCGATCGGGGCTTAGGAGACGACGCGTGGACCGATCGGAGCTCGGAGACGGCCCGTGGGCAGATCGGGGCTTAGGAGACGGCGCGGGGACTAATTGGGGCTTACGAGAACATACGTGGACCGATCGGGGCTCGGAGACAGCGCGTTTACCGACTGGGGTTCCAGAGGTTGCGCGTGGACCAATTGGGGTTCGCCGCGGCGCGTGGACCGATCGGGGCTCAGGAGACGGCGCGTGGACCGATCGGGGCTTCGGAGATGGTACGTGGACCGATCGGGGCTCGGAGACGGTACGAGGACCGACCGGAGCTCAGGAGATTCGCGTGGATTGATCAGGGCTCCGGAGGCGGCGCATGGACCGATTGGGGAGCATGAGATGGTGCGTGGACCGATCGAGACTCGGAGACGGCGCACGGACCGATCGGGGCTTAGGAGACGACGCGTGGACCGATTGGGGCTCAGGAGGCCGCGCGTGGACCGATCATGGCTCGGCGACGGCGCGTAGACCGATCGGGGCTCGGAGACGACGCGTGGACCCATCGGGGCTCGGAGACAGCGCGTGGACCGACTGGGGCTCAGGCGGTTTCGCGTGGATCAATTGGGGTTCGGCGACGGCGCGTGGATCGATCGAGGCTCGGAGACGACGCGTGTACGGATCGGGGATTCGGGGACGACGCGTGGAACGATCCGGGCTCAGGAGACGGCGCGTGGACCGATCGGAGCTCGGAGACGGCGCTTCGAATGATCGGGGCTCAGGTGACGGGGCGTGAACCGATCGGCGCTCGGGGACGGCGCGTGGACCGATCGGGGCTTATGAGAAGGCGCTTGGACCGATCGGGGCTCAGGAGACGGCGCGTGGACCGATTGGGGCTCGGATACGGCGCGTGAACCAATCGGGGCTCAGGAGGCCGCTCGTGGACCGATCGCGGCTCGGCGACGGCGCGTGGACCGATCGGGGCTCAGGAGGCCGCACGTGGACCGATCATGGCTCGGCGACGGCGCGTGGACCGATCGGGGCTCGGAGACGATGCGTGGACCGATCGAGGCTCGGAGACGACGCGTTTAAGGATCGGGAATCAGGAGACGACGCGTGGAACGATCCGGGCTCAGGAGACGAAGCGTGGACCGATCGGGGCTCGGAGACGCCGTGTGGAACGATCGGGGCTCGGGTGACGGCGCGTGAACCGATCGGGGCTTAGGAGGCCGCGTGTGGACCGATCGCGGCTCGGCGATGGCGCGTGGACCGATCGGGGCTCAGGAGGCCGCGCGTGGACCGATCGGGGCTCACGAGACAGCGTGTGGACCGATTGGGGCTCAGGAGACGGCGCGTGGACCGATCGGGGCTCGGAGACGGCGCGTGGAACGATCGGAGGTCAGGGGACGGGGCGTGAAATGATCGGCGCTCTGAGACGGCGCGTCGACCGATCGGTGCTCGGAGACGGCGCGTGGATGGACCGCGGCTCAGAATGCGGTACGCGGACCGATCGGGGATTGGACACGGCGTGTGGACCGATCGAGGCTCGGAGACGACGCGTTTAAGGATCGGGAATCAGGAGACGACGCGTGGAACGATCCGGGCTCAGGAGACGAAGCGTGGACCGATCGGGGCTCGGAGACGCCGTGTGGAACGATCGGGGCTCGGGTGACGGCGCGTGAACCCATCGGCGCTCGGAGACGGCGCGTGGATCGATCGGGGATCGGGGACGGCGCGTGGAACGATCGCGGCTCGGAGTCGACGCGTTAGCCGATCGGGGCTTAGGTGACGATGCGTGGACCGATCGGGGCTCGGAGATGGCGCGTGGAATGATCGGGGCTTAGGAGATGGCGTGCGGACCGATCGGAGATCAGGAGACGACGCCTGGACCGAGAGGGCTCTGGAAGCGGCGCACGGACGGATCGTGGCTCGCAGACGGCGCGTGGAGGTATCGGCGCTTTGAAGACGACGCGTGGACCAAACGGTGCTCAGAAAACGGTGCGTGGAGCGATCGGGGCTCAGGAGACGGCGCGTGGACCGATCGGGGCTCAGGAGCCGGCGCGTGGACCGATTGGGGCTCGGATACGGCGCGTGAACCAACCGGGACTCAGAAGCCCGCGCGTGGACCGATCCTGGCTCGGCGACGGCGTGTGGACCGATGGGGCTCAGGAGCCGCGCGTGGACCGATCATGGCTCGGTGACGGCGCGTGGACCGATCGGGGCTTAGGTGACGATGCGTGGACCGATTGGGGCTCAGGAAGCAGCGCCTGGACCGATGGTGGCTCGGAGACGGCGCGAGGAGGCATCTGGGCTTCGAAGACGACGCGTGGATCGATCGGAGATCGGAGACGGCGCGTGAACCGACCGGGGCTCAGGAGGCCGCGCGTGGACCGATCGAGGCTCAGGAGGCCACGCCTGGACTGATCGGGGCTCCGCGACGGCGCGTGGACCGTTCGAGGCTCGGAGACGACGCGTGTACGGATCGGGGATTCGGCGATGACGCGTGGACCGATCGGGGCTCAGGAGACGGCGCGTGGACGGATCGGGGCTCGGAGACGGCGCGTGGAACGATCGGAGCTCAGGAGACGGCGCGTGAACCGATCGGCGCTCGGAGACGGCGCGTGGACCGATGGGGGATGAGGAGAAGGCGCGTGGACTGATCGGGGCTTAGGAGACGGCGCACAGACCGATCGGGGCTCGGAGACGGCGCGTGGAACGATCGGGGCTCAGGTGACGGCGCGTGAACCGATCGGCGCTCGGAGACGGCGCGTGGACCGATCGGGGCTTAGCAGAAGGCGCTTGGACCGATCGGGGCTTAGCAGAAGGCGCTTGGACCAATCGGGGCTTAGGAGACGGCGCGTGGACCGATCGAGGCTCGGCGACTGCGCGTGGAGCGATCGGGGCTCAGGAGACGGCGCGTGAACCAATCGGCGCTCCGAGACGGCGCGTGGACCGATCGGGGCTTAGGAGACGGCGCGTAGACCGATCGGGGCTCGGAGACGGCGCGTGGAACGATCGGGGCTCAGGTGACGGCGCGTGAACCGATCGGCGCTCGGAGACGGCGCGTGGACCGATCGGGGCTTAGCAGAAGGCGCTTGGACCGATCGGGGCTTAGCAGAAGGCGCTTGGACCGATCGGGGATTAGGAGACGGCGCGTGGAACGATCGGAGCTCGGAGACGGCGCGTGGAACGATCGGGGCTCAGGAGACGGCGCGTGAACCGATCGGCGCTCGGAGACGGCGCGTGGACCGACTGGGGCACAGGCGATGGCGCGTGGACCAATTAGGGTTCGGCGACGGCGCGTGGACCGATCCGGGCTCAGGAGACGGCGCGTGGACCGATCGGGGCTGGGAGACGGAGCGTGGAGCGATCGGGGCTCAGGAGACGACGCGTGAACTAATCGGCGCTCGGAGACGGCGCGTGGACCGATCGGGGCTGAGGAGACGGCGCGTGGTCCGATCGGGGCTTATGAGACGGCGCGTGGACCGATCGGGGCTCGGAGATGGCGCGTGGAATGATCGGGGCTTAGGAGATGGCGTGTGGACCGATCGGAGATCAGGAGACGACGCGTGGACCGAGAGGGCTCTGGAAGCGGCGCACGGACGGATCGTGGCTCGGAGACGGCGCGTGGAGGCATCGGGGCTTTGAAGACGACGCGTGGACCAACCGGTGCTCAGAAAACGGTGCGTGGAGCGATCGGGGCTCAGGAGACGGCGCGTGGACCGATCGGGGCTCAGGAGGCCGCGCGTGGACCGATCGGGGCTCGGAGACAGCGCGTCGACCGACTGGGGCTCAGGCGGTTCCGCGTGGACCGATCGGGGCCTAGGAGCCTCGCGAGGATCGATCGGGGCCCCGGAGGCGCCGCGTGGACCCATGGGGATCAGGAGACAGTGCGTGGACCGATCGGGGCTCGGAGACGGCGCGTGGACCGATCGGGGCTTAGGAGACATCGCGTGGACCGATCGGGGCTTAGGAGACATCGCGTGGACCGATCGGGGCTCGGGGACGGCGCGTTAACCGATCGGGGCTTAGGAGACGATGCGGGAACCGATCGGGGCTCGGAGAAGGGGCGTGGACCGATCGGGGCCTAGGAGACAACGCGTGGACCGATCGTGGCTCAGGAAGCGGCGCCTGGACCGATCGTGGCCCGGAGACGGCGCGAGAAGGCATCTGGGCTTACAAGACGACGCGTGGATCGAACGGGGCTCGGAGACGGCGCATGAACTGACCGGGGCTCAGGAGACGGCGCGTGGACTGATCGGGGCTCGGAGACGGCGCGTTAACCGATCGGGGCTTAGGAGACGGCGTGTGAACGTATCGGGGCTTAGGAGAGGATGCGTTGACCGATCGGGGCTCATGAGACGGCGCGTAGACCGATCGGGGCTCAGGAGACGGCGCGTGGACCGATCGGTGCTCGGAGACGGCGCGTGGACGAACCGTGGCTTAGAATGCGTCACGCGGAACGATCGGGGCTCGGATACGGCGTGTGGACCGATGGGGGCTCGGAGACGCCGCGTGGACCGATCGGGGCTTAGGAGACGGGGCGTGAAATGATCGGCGCTCTGAGACGGCGCGTGGACAGATCGGTGCTCGGAAACGACGCGTTAGCCGAGCGGAGCTTAGGAGACGACGCGTGGACCGATCGGCGCTCAGGAGACGGCGCGTGAAGTTATCAGCGCTCAGAGACGGCGCGTGGACCGATCGGGGCTTAGGATACGGCGCGTGGACCGATCGGCGCACGGAGACGGCGCGTGGACCAATCGGAGCTCAGGAGGATACGCCTGGACCGATCGGGGCTCGGCGACGGCGCGTGGACCGATCGGGGCTCAGGAGACGGTGCGTGAGCCGGTCGGGGCTTAGGAAACGACGCCTGGACCGATCGAGGTTTAGGGGGCGGCGTGTGGAACGATCGGGGCTCAGGTGACGGCGCGCGGACCGACCGGGGCTCAGGAGACAGCGCGTGAAATGATCGGCGCTCGGAGATGGCGCGTGCACCGATTGGGGCTTAAGAGACGACAAGTGGACCGATCGGGGCTTAGGAGACGGCACGTGAATCGATCGGGGCACAGGAGACGGCGCGTGAGCCGGTCGGGGCTTAGGAGACGACGCCTGGACCGATCGAGGTTTAGGGGGCGGCGTGTGGAACGATCGGGGCTTAGGAGACGGCGCGTGGACTGATCGGAGCTCGGGAAGCGGCGCCTGAACCGATCTGGCTCGGAGACGGCGCGTGGACCGATCGCGGCTCGGAGACAGCGCGTTAACCGATCGGGGCTTAGGAGACGATGCGTGAACAGATCGGGGCTCGAAGACGGCGCGTGGACCGACCGGGGCTCGGAGACGGCGCGTGGAACGATCGGGGCTCAGGAGACGGCGCGTGAACCGATCGGCGCTCGGAGACGGCGCGTGGACCGATCGGGGCTTAGGAGACTACGCGTTGACCGATCGGGGCTCATGTGACGGCGCGCGGACCGACCGGCTCTCAGGAGACGGCGCGTGAAATGATCGGCGTCCGGAGATGGCGCGTGGACCGATTGGGGCTTAAGAGGCGACGGGTGGACCGATCGGGGCTTAGGAGACGGCACGTGAATCGATCGGGGCACAGCAGACGGCGCGTGAACCGGTCGGGGCTTAGGAGACGACGCGTTGACCGATCGGGGCTCAGGAGAAGGGGTGTGGACCGATCGGGGCTCAGGAGACGGCGCGTGGACCGATCGGGGCTCGGCGATAGCGCGTGGATCGATCGGGGCTCGGAGACGACGCGTGTACGGATCGAGGCTTGGAGACGGCGCGTGGACCGACCGGAGCTCGGACACGGCCCGTGGACGGATCGGGGCTTAGGAGACGGCGCGTGGACTAATTGGGGGTCAGGAGACGACGCGTGGATCGATCGGGGCTCGGAAACGACGCGTTAGCCGAGCGGGGCTTAGGAGACGACGCGTGGACCGATCGGGGCTCAGGAGACGGCGCGTGAAGTTATCAGCGCTCAGAGACGGCGCGTGGACCGATCGGGGCTTAGGATACGGCGCGTGGACCGATCGGGGTTCAGGAAGCGGCGCCTGGACCGATCGTGGCTCGGAGACGACGCGTGGAGTCATCGGGGCTAAGAAGACGACGCATGGACCGGTCGGGGTTCAGGAAACGGCGTGTGGACCGATCAGAGCTCGGAGACGACATGTGGACCGATCGGGGCTTAGGAGACTACGCGTGTACCTATCGGGGCTCAGGAGACAGCGCGTGGACCGATCGGGGCTCAGGAGGCGGCGCGTGGACCAATTGGGGCTTAGGAGACGACGCGTGGACCAATCGGGGCTTAGGAGAAGGCGCGTGGACCGATCGGGGCTTAGGAGACGGCGCGTGGACCGATCGGGGCTTAGGAGACGGCGCGTGGACCGATTGGGGCTCGGATACGGCGCGTGAACCGATCGGGGCTTAGAAGACGACGCGTGGACCGATCGGGGCTCAGGAGACGGCGCGTGGACCGATCGGGGCTTCGGAGACGGTACGTGGACCGATCGGGGCTCGGAGACGGTACGAGGACCGACCGGAGCTCAGGAGATTCGCGTGGATCGATCAGGGCTCCGGAGGCGGCGCATGGACCGATTGGGGAGCATGAGATGGTGCGTGGACCGATCGGGGCTCGGAGACGGCGCACGGACCGATCGGGGCTTAGGAGACGACGCGTGGACCGATTGGGGCTCGGATACGGCGCGTGGATCGATCGGGGCTCGGAGACGACGCGAGTACGGATCGAGGCTTGGAGACGGCGCGTGGACCGACCGGAGCTCGGACACGGCCCGTGGACGGATCGGGGCTTAGGAGACGGCGCGTGGACTAATTGGGGCTCAGGAGACGACGCGTGGATCGATCGGGGCTCGGAAACGACGCGTTAGCCGAGCGGGGCTTAGGAGACGACGCGTGGACCGATCGGGGCTCAGGAGACGGCGCGTGAAGTTATCAGCGCTCAGAGACGGCGCGTGGACGGATCGGGGCTTAGGATACGGCGCGTGGACCTATCGGGGCTCAGGAGACAGCGCGTGGACAGATCGGGGCTCAGGAGGCGGCGCGTGGATCGATCGGGGCTCGGAGACGGCGCGTGGAACGATTGGGTCTCAGGAGCCGGCGCGTGAAATGATCGGCGCTCGGAGACGCCGCGTGGACCGATTGGGGCTTAGGAGACGGCGCGTGGACCGATCGGGGCGCAGGAAGCGGCGCCTGGACCGATCGTGGCTCGGAGACGGCGCGTGGAGGCATCCGGGCTAAGAAGACGACGCATGGACCGAGCGGGGTTCAGGAGACGGCGCGAGGAGCGATCGGGGCTCAGGAGAAGACGCGTCAATTGATCGGGGCTCAGGAGACGACCCGTCGACAAATCGGGTCTTAGGAGACGACGCGTGGACCGATCGGGGCTGAGGAGACGGCGCGTCGACCGACCGGAGCTCAGGAGATTCGCGTGGATCGATCGGGGCTCCGGAGGCGGCGCGTGGACCGATTGGGGCTTAGGAGACGACGCGTGGACTGATCGGGACTCAGGAGACGGCGCGTGGCCCGATTTGGGCTCGGATACGGCGCGTGAACCGACCGGGGCTCAGGAGGCCGCGCGAGAACCGATCGCGGCTCGGCGACGGCGCGTGGACCGATCGGGGCTTAGGAGGCCGCACGTGGACCGATCATGGCTCGGCGACGGCGCGTAGACCGATCGGGGCTCGGAGACGACGCGTGGACTGATCGGGGCTCGAAGACAGCGCGTGGACCGATCGGGGCTCGGCGATGGCGCGTGGATCGATCGGGGCTCGGAGAAGACGCGTGTACGGATCGAGGCTTGGAGACGGCGCGTGGACCGACCGGAGCTCGGTCACGGCCCGTGGACGGATCGGGGCTTAGGAGACGGCGCGTGGACTAATTGGGGGTCAGGAGACGACGCGTGGATCGATCGGGGGTCGGAAACGACGCGTTAGCCGAGCGGGGCTTAGGAGACGACGCGTGGACCGATCGGGGCTCAGGAGACGGCGCGAGAAGTTATCAGCGCTCAGAGACGGCGCGTGGACCGATCGGGGCTTAGGATACGGCGCGTGGACCGATCGGGACTCAGGAGGCGGCGCGTGGACCGATCGGGGATCAGGAACCGGTCCGTGGAGCGATCGGGGCTTAGGAGACGGCACGTGGACTGATCGGGGCTCAGATGACGGTGCGCGGACCGACCGGGGCTCAGGAGACTCGCGTGGATCGATCGGGGCTCCGGAGACGCCGCGTAGAGCGATGGGGATCAGGAGACGGTGCGCGGACCGATCGGGGCTCGGAGACGGCGCGTGGACCGATCGGAGCTTAGGAGACGACGCGTGGACCGATCGGGGCGTAGGACGCGACGCGTGTACCTATCGGGGCTCACGAGACAGCGTGTGGACCGATTGGGGCTCAGGAGACGGCGCCTGGACCGATCTGCGCTCGGAGACATCGCGTGGACCGATCGGGGCTTAGGAGACGGCGCGTGGACCGATCGGAGATGAGGAGACGATGCGTGGAACGATAGGGCTCTGGAAACGCCGCACGGACCGATCGTGGATCGGCGACGGCCTGTGGACCGATTGGGGCTCAGGAGGCCGCGCGTGGACCGATCATGGCTCGGCGACGGCGCGTGGACCGATCGGGGCTCGGAGACAGCGCGTGGACCGACTGGGACTCAGGCGGTTGCGCGTGGACCAAATGGGGTTCGGCGACGGCGCGTGGACCGCTCGGCGCTCGGAGCCGGCGCGTGAACCGATCGGGGCTCAAGAGGCCGCGCGTGGACCGATCGAGGCTCGGCGACGGCGCGTGGACCGATCGGGGCTTAGGAGACAACGCGTGGACCGATGGGGGCTCGGAGACGGCGCGTGTACCTATCGGAGCTCACGAGACAGCGTGTGGACCGATTGGGGCTCAGGAGACGGCGCGTGGACCGATCGGGGCTCAGGAGACGGCGCGTGGACCGATCGGGGCTCGGAGACGGCGCGTGGAACGATCGGAGCTCAGGAGACGGGGCGTGAAATGATCGGCGCTCTGAGACGGCGCGTGGACCGATCGGTGCTCGGAGACGACGCGTGGACCGATCGGGGCTGAGGAGACGGCGCGTGGACCGATCGGGGCTCAGGAGACGGCGCGTGGACCGATTGGGGCTCGGGAGACTGCGCGTGGATGGATCGGGGCTTAGGGAACGACGCGTGGAACGATCGGGGCTCAGGAGACGGCGCGTGGACCGATCGGGGCCCAGGAGACGGCGCGTGGACCGATCGGGGCTGAGGAAACGGCGCGTGGACCGACTGGGGCTCAGGCGGTTGCGCGTGGACCAATTGGGGTTGCGCGACGGCGCGTGGACCGATCGGGGCTCGGAGACGGCGCGTTAACCGGTCGCGGCTTAGGAGACGATGCGAGGAGGCATCTGGGTTTACAAGACGACGCGTGGATCGGTCGGGGCTCGGAGACGGCGCGTGAACCGATCGGGGCTTAGGAGACGATGCGTGGACCGATCGGGCTCGGAGCCGGCGCGTGAACCGATCGGGGCTCAAGAGGCCGCGCGTGGACCGATCGAGGCTCGGCGACGGCGCGTGGACCGATCGGGGCTCGGAGACGACGCGTGTACGGATCAGGGCTTGGTGACGGCGCGGTTACCGATAGCAGCTCGGAGACGGCCCGTGGACGGATCGCAGCTTAGGAGACGGCGCGTGGAACGATCGAGGCTCAGGAGACGGCACGTGGACCGATCGGGGCTTAGGAGACGGCGCGTGGACCGATCGGGGCTCGGAGATGGCGCGGGGAACGATCGGGGCTCAGGAGACGGCGCGTGGACCGATTGGGGCTTAGGAGACGGCGCGCGGACCGACCGGGGCTCAGGAGCCTCGCATGGGCCGATCATGGCTCGGCGACGGCGCGTGGACCGATCGGGGCTCGGAGACGACGCGTGGACCGATGGGGGCTCGGATACGGTGCGTGAAGCAACCGGGGCTCAGGAGGCCGCGCGTGGACCGATCATGGCTCGGCGACGGCGCGTGGACCGATCGGGGTTCGAATACGACGCGTGGACCGATCGGGGCTCGGAAACAGCGCGTGGACCAACCGGAGCTCAGACGGTTGCGCGTGGACCGATCGCGGCTCGGAGACGGCGCGTGGAGCGATCGGGGCTCAGGAGACGGCGCATGAACCGATCGGCGCACGGAGACGGCGCGTGGACCAATCGGGGCTCAGGAGGATACGCCTGGACCGATCGGGGCTCGGCGACGGCGCGTGGACCGATCGGGGCTCAGGAGACGGTGCGTGGACCGATTGGGGCTCGGATACGGCGCGTGAACCAACCGGGGCTCAGGAGGCCGCGCGTGGACCGATCGCGGCACGTGCGACGGCGCGTGCACCGATCGGCGCTCGGAGACGGCGCTGACCGATCGTGGCTTAGGAGAAGGCGCGTGGAACGATCGGGGCTCGGAGACGGCGCGTGGAACGATCGGGGCTCCGAGTCGGCGCGTTAACCGATCAGGGCTTAGGAGACGATGCGTGGACCGAACGGGGCTCGGAGACGGCGCGTGGACCGACCGGGGCTCAGGAGGATACGCCTGGACCGATCGGGGCTCGGCGACGGCGCGTGGACCGATCGAGGCTCAGAGACGACGCGTGTACGGATCGAGGATTCGGGGACGACGCGTGGAACGATCCGGGCTCAGGAGACGGCGCGTGGACCGATCGGGGCCCGGAGATGGCGCGTGGACCGATTGGGGCTTAAGAGACGACGGGTGGACCGATCGGGGCTTAGGAGACGGCGCGTGAAGTTATCAGCGCTCAGAGACGGCACGTGGACCGATCGGGGCTTAGGATACGGCGCGTGGACCGATCGGGGCTCAGGAAGCGGCGCCTGGACCGATCGGGGCTCGGAAACAGCGCGTGGACCAACCGGAGCTCAGACGGTTGCGCGTGGACCAATTGGGGTTCGGCGACGGCGCGTGGACTGATCCGGGCTCAAGAGACGGCGCGTGGACCGATCGCGGCTCGGAGACGGCGCGTGGAGCGATCGGGGCTCAGGAGACGGCGCATGAACCGATCGGCGCACGGAGACGGCGCGTGGACCAATCGGGGCTCAGGAGGATACGCCTGGACCGATCGGGGCTCGGCGACGGCGCGTGGACCGATCGGGGCTCAGGAGACGGTGCGTGGACCGATTGGGGCTCGGATACGGCGCGTGAACCAACCGGGGCTCAGGAGGCCGCGCGTGGACCGATCGCGGCACGTGCGACGGCGCGTGCACCGATCGGCGCTCGGAGACGGCGCTGACCGATCGTGGCTTAGGAGAAGGCGCGTGGAACGATCGGGGCTCGGAGACGGCGCGTGGAACGATCGGGGCTCCGAGTCGGCGCGTTAACCGATCAGGGCTTAGGAGACGATGCGTGGACCGAACGGGGCTCGGAGACGGCGCGTGGACCGACCGGGGCTCAGGAGGATACGCCTGGACCGATCGGGGCTCGGCGACGGCGCGTGGACCGATCGAGGCTCAGAGACGACGCGTGTACGGATCGAGGATTCGGGGACGACGCGTGGAACGATCCGGGCTCAGGAGACGGCGCGTGGACCGATCGGGGCCCGGAGATGGCGCGTGGACCGATTGGGGCTTAAGAGACGACGGGTGGACCGATCGGGGCTTAGGAGACGGCGCGTGATGTTATCAGCGCTCAGAGACGGCACGTGGACCGATCGGGGCTTAGGATACGGCGCGTGGACCGATCGGGGCTCAGGAAGCGGCGCCTGGACCGATCGGGGCTCGGAAACGACGCGTTAGCCGAGCGGGGCTTAGGAGACGACGCCTGGACCGATCGGGGCGCAGGAGACGGCGCGTGAAGTTATCAACGCTCAGAGACGGCACGGGGACCGATCGGGGCTTAGAATACGGCGCGTGGACCGGTCGGGGCTCAGGAAGCGGCGCCTGGACCGATCGTGGCTCGGAGACGACGCGTGGAGGCATCGGGGCTAAGAAGACGACGCATGGACCGATCGGGGCTCAGGAAACGGCGTGTGGACCTATCAGAGCTCGGAGACGACGAGTGTACCTATCGGGGCTCAGGAGACAGCGCGTGGACCGATCGGGGCTCAGGAGGCGGCGCGTGGATCGATCGGGGCTCGGAGACGGCGCGTGGAACGATCGGGTCTCAGCAGACGGCGCGTGAAATGATCGGCGCTCGGAGACGCCGCGTGGACCGATTGGGGCTTAGGAGACGGCGCGTGGACCGATCGGGGCGCAGGAAGCGGCGCCTGGACCGATCGGGGCTCGGAGACGCCGCGTGGAACGATCGGGGCTCAGGAGACGGCGCTTGAACTTATCGGCGCTCAGAGACGGCCCATGGACCGATCGGGGCTTAGGATACGGCGCGTGGACCGATCGTGGCTCAGGAAGCGATGCCTGGACCGATCGTGGCTCGGAGACGGCGTATGGACCGATCGGAGCTCGGACACGACGTGTGGACCGATCGGGGCTCAGGAGACGGCGCGAGGAGCGATCGGGCTCAGGAGAAGACGCGTCAATTGATCGTGGCTCAGGAGACGACGCGTGGACGGATCGGGGCTCGGAGACGGCGCGTGGAACGATCGGAGCTCAGGAGACGGCGCGTGAACCGATCGGCGCTCGGAGACGGCGCGTGGACCGATGGGGGATGAGGAGAAGGCGCGTGGACTGATCGGGGCTTAGGAGACGGCGCACAGACCGATCGGGGCTCGGAGACGGCGCGTGGAACGATCGGGGCTCAGGTGACGGCGCGTGAACCGATCGGCGCTCGGAGACGCCGCGTGGACCGATCGGGGCTCAGCAGAAGGCGCTTGGACCGATCGGGGCTTAGCAGAAGGCGCTTGGACCAATCGGGGCTTAGGAGACGGCGCGTGGACCGATCGAGGCTCGGCGACTGCGCGTGGAGCGATCGGGGCTCAGGAGACGGCGCGTGAACCAATCGGCGCTCCGAGACGGCGCGTGGACCGATCGGGGCTTAGGAGACGGCGCGTGAACCGATCGGCGCTCGGAGACGGCGCGTGGACCGATCGGGGCTTAGCAGAAGGCGCTTGGACCGATCGGGGCTTAGCAGAAGGCGCTTGGACCGATCGGGGATTAGGAGACGGCGCGTGGAACGATCGGAGCTCGGAGACGGCGCGTGGAACGATCGGGGCTCAGGAGACGGCGCGTGAACCGATCGGCGCTCGGAGACGGCGCGTGGACCGACTGGGGCACAGGCGATGGCGCGTGGACCAATTAGGGTTCGGCGACGGCGCGTGGACCGATCCGGGCTCAGGAGACGGCGCGTGGACCGATCGGGGCTGGGAGACGGAGCGTGGAGCGATCGGGGCTCAGGAGACGGCGCGTGAACTAATCGGCGCTCGGAGACGGCGCGTGGACCGATCGGGGCTGAGGAGACGGCGCGTGGTCCGATCGGGGCTTATGAGACGGCGCGTGGACCGATCGGGGCTCGGAGATGGCGCGTGGAATGATCGGGGCTTAGGAGATGGCGTGTGGACCGATCGGAGATCAGGAGACGACGCGTGGACCGAGAGGGCTCTGGAAGCGGCGCACGGACGGATCGTGGCTCGGAGACGGCGCGTGGAGGCATCGGGGCTTTGAAGACGACGCGTGGACCAACCGGTGCTCAGAAAACGGTGCGTGGAGCGATCGGGGCTCAGGAGACGGCGCGTGGACCGATCGGGGCTCAGGAGGCCGCGCGTGGACCGATCGGGGCTCGGAGACAGCGCGTCGACCGACTGGGGCTCAGGCGGTTCCGCGTGGACCGATCGGGGCCTAGGAGCCTCGCGAGGATCGATCGGGGCCCCGGAGGCGCCGCGTGGACCCATGGGGATCAGGAGACAGTGCGTGGACCGATCGGGGCTCGGAGACGGCGCGTGGACCGATCGGGGCTTAGGAGACATCGCGTGGACCGATCGGGGCTTAGGAGACATCGCGTGGACCGATCGGGGCTCGGGGACGGCGCGTTAACCGATCGGGGCTTAGGAGACGATGCGGGAACCGATCGGGGCTCGGAGAAGGGGCGTGGACCGATCGGGGCCTAGGAGACAACGCGTGGACCGATCGTGGCTCAGGAAGCGGCGCCTGGACCGATCGTGGCCCGGAGACGGCGCGAGAAGGCATCTGGGCTTACAAGACGACGCGTGGATCGAACGGGGCTCGGAGACGGCGCATGAACTGACCGGGGCTCAGGAGACGGCGCGTGGACTGATCGGGGCTCGGAGACGGCGCGTTAACCGATCGGGGCTTAGGAGACGGCGTGTGAACGTATCGGGGCTTAGGAGAGGATGCGTTGACCGATCGGGGCTCATGAGACGGCGCGTAGACCGATCGGGGCTCAGGAGACGGCGCGTGGACCGATCGGTGCTCGGAGACGGCGCGTGGACGAACCGTGGCTTAGAATGCGTCACGCGGACCGATCGGGGCTCGGATACGGCGTGTGGACCGATGGGGGCTCGGAGACGCCGCGTGGACCGATCGGGGCTTAGGAGACGACGCGTGGACCGATCGGGGCGTAGGACACGGCGCGTGTACCTATCGGGGCTCACGAGACAGCGTGTGGACCGATTGGGGCTCAGGAGACGGCGCGTGGACCGATCGGGGCTCGGAGACGGCGCGTGGAACGATCGGAGCTCCGGAGACGGGGCGTGAAATGATCGGCGCTCTGAGACGGCGCGTGGACAGATCGGTGCTCGGAGACGGCGCGTGGATCGATCGGGGATCGGGGACGGCGCGTTTACGGATCGGGGATCAGGAGACGACGCGTGGAACGATCCGGGCTCAGGAGACGGAGCGTGGACCGATCGGGACTCGGATACGGCGTGTGGAACGATCGGGGCTCGGGTGACGGCGCGTGAACCGATCGGCGCTCGGAGACGGCGTGTGGACCGATCGAGGCTCGGAGACGACGCGTTTACGGATCGGGGATCAGGAGACGACGCGTGGAACGATCCGGGCTCAGGAGACGGAGCGTGGACCGATCGGGACTCGGATACGGCGTGTGGAACGATCGGGGCTCGGGTGACGGCGCGTGAACCGATCGGCGCTCGGAGACGGCGCGTGGATCGATCGGGGAACGGGGACGGCGCGTGGACCGATTGGGGCTTAGGAGACGGCGCGTGGACCGATCGGGGCTCAAGAGGCCGCGCGTGGACCGATCGAGGCTCGGCGACGGCGCGTGGACCGATCGGGGCTCGGAGACGACGCGTGTACGGATCAGGGCTTGGTGACGGCGCGTTTACCGATAGCAGCTCGGAGACGGCCCGTGGACGGATCGCAGCTTAGGAGACGGCGCGTGGAACGATCGAGGCTCAGGAGACGGCACGTGGACCGATCGGGGCTTAGGAGACGGCGCGTGGACCGATCGGGGCTCGGAGATGGCGCGGGGAACGATCGGGGCTCAGGAGACGGCGCGTGAACCAATCGGCGCTCGGAGACGGCGCGTGGACCGATCGGGGCTTAGGAGACGGCGCGTGGACCGATTGGGGCTTAGGAGACGGCGCGTGGACCGATCGGGGCTCAGGAAGCGATGCCTAGACCGATCGTGGCTCGGATACGGTGCGTGGAGGCATCGGGACTAAGAAGACGACGGAGGGACCGAGCGGGGCTCAGGTGACGGCGCGAGGAGCGATCGGGGCTCAGGAGAAGACGCGTCAACTGATCAGGGCTCAGAAATCGGCGCGTGGAGCGATCGGGGCTCAGGAGACGACGCGTGGATCGATCGGGGCTCAGGAAACGACGCGTCGACGGATCGGGGATCAGGAGACGGCGCGCGGACCGACCGGGGCTCAGGAGCCTCGCATGGGCCGATCATGGCTCGGCGACGGCGCGTGGACCGATCGGGGCTCGGAGACGACGCGTGGACCGATGGGGGCTCGGATACGGTGCGTGAAGCAACCGGGGCTCAGGAGGCCGCGCGTGGACCGATCATGGCTCGGCGACGGCGCGTGAACCGATCGGGGTTCGAATACGACGCGTGGACCGATCGGGGCTCGGAAACAGCGCGTGGACCAACCGGAGCTCAGACGGTTGCGCGTGGACCAATTGGGGTTCGGCGACGGCGCGTGGACTGATCCGGGCTCAAGAGACGGCGCGTGGACCGATCGCGGCTCGGAGACGGCGCGTGGAGCGATCGGGGCTCAGGAGACGGCGCGTGAACCGATCGGCGCACGGAGACGGCGCGTGGACCAATCGGGGCTCAGGAGGATACGCCTGGACCGATCGGGGCTCGGCGACGGCGCGTGGACCGATCGGGGCTCAGGAGACGGTGCGTGGACCGATTGGGGCTCGGATACGGCGCGTGAACCAACCGGGGCTCAGGAGGCCGCGCGTGGACCGATCGCCGCACGTGCGACGGCGCGTGCACCGATCGGCGCTCGGAGACGGCGCTGACCGATCGTGGCTTAGGAGAAGGCGCGTGGAACGATCGGGGCTCGGAGACGCCGCGTGGAACGATCGGGGCTCCGAGTCGGCACGTTAACCGATCAGGGCTTAGGAGACGATGCGTGGACCGAACGGGGCTCGGAGACGGCGCGTGGACCGACCGGGGCTCAGGAGGATACGCCTGGACCGATCGGGGCTCGGCGACGGCGCGTAGACCGATCGAGGCTCGGAGACGACGCGTGTACGGATCGAGGATTCGGGGACGACGCGTGGAACGATCCGGGCTCAGGAGACGGCGCGTGGACCGATCGGGGCCCGGAGATGGCGCGTGGACCGATTGGGGCTTAAGAGACGACGGGTGGACCGATCGGGGCTTAGGAGACGGCGCGTGAAGTTATCAGCGCTCAGAGACGGCACGTGGACCGATCGGGGCTTAGGATACGGCGCGTGGACCGATCGGGGCTCAGGAAGCGGCGCCTGGACCGATCGGGGCTCGGAAACGACGCGTTAGCCGAGCGGGGCTTAGGAGACGACGCGTGGACCGATCGGGGCGCAGGAGACGGCGCGTGAAGTTATCAACGCTCAGAGACGGCACGGGGACCGATCGGGGCTTAGAATACGGCGCGTGGACCGGTCGGGGCTCAGGAAGCGGCGCCTGGACCGATCGTGGCTCGGAGACGACGCGTGGAGGCATGGGGGCTAAGAAGACGACGCATGGACCGATCGTGGCTCAGGAGACGACGCGTCGACGGATCGAGGCTTAGGAGACGACGCGTCGACCGATCGGGGCTCGGGGACGGCGCGTGGACCGATCGGGGCTCGGAGACGACGCGTGGACCGATCCGGGCTCAGGAGACGGCGCGTGGAGCGGTCGGGGCTCAGGGGAAGACCCGTGGATCGATCGGGGCTCAGGAGACGACGCGTCGACCGATCGGGGCTCGGAGACGGCGCGTGGATGGACCGTGGCTTAGAATGCGGCACGCGGACCGATCGGGGCTCGGAGACGGCATGTGGATCGATCATGGCTCAGGAGACGGCGCGTGGACCGATGGGGATGAGGAGGCGGTGCGTGGAACGATCGGGGCTCAGGAGACGGCGCGTGGACCGATTGGGGCTCGGATACGGCGCGTGAACCGACCGGGACTCAGGAGGCCGCGCGTGGACCGATCCGGGCTCGGAGACGGCGCGTGGAATGATCGGGGCTCAGGAGACGGCGCGTAGACCGATCGGGGCGGGGAGAAGGCGCGTGGAACGATCGGGGTTCAGGAGACGGCGCGTGGACCGATTGGGGCTCGGAGACGGCGCGTGGACCGATCGGGGCGGGGAGACGGCGCGTTAACCGATCGGGGCTTAGGAGACGATGCGTGGACCGATCGGGGCTCGGAGACGGCGCGTGGATCGATCGGGGCTTAGGAGACGGCGTGTGGACCGATCGGGGGTTAGGAGACGACGCGTGGACCGATCGGGGCTCAGGAAGCGGCGCCTGGACCGATCGTGGCTCGTAGACGGCGCGTGGAGGTATCGGGGCTTAAAAGACGACGCATAGACCGATCGGGGCTCAGGAAACGGCGCGTGGACCGAACGGTGCTCGGCGACGACGCGTGGACCGATCGGGGCTCAGGAGACGGCGCGTGGACCGATCGGGGCTCAGGAAGCCGCGCCTGCACCGATCGTGGCTCGGAGACGGCGCATGGAGGTATCGGGGCTTCGAAGACGACGCATGGACCAATCGGGGCTCGGAAACGGCGCCTGGACCGATCGGGGCTCGGAGACGGCGCGTGGATCGATCGGGGCTCAGGAGACGACGCGTCGACGGATCGGGGCTTAGGAGACGACGCGTGGACCGATCGGGGCTTAGGAAACAACGCGTGGACCGATCGGGGCTCGGGAGACGGCGCGTGGACCGATCGGGGCTCGGAGACGGCGCGTGGAATGATCGGGGCTTAGGAGACGGCGCGTGGGTCGTACGGGGCTTAGGAGACAACGCGTGGACCCATCGGGGCTCAGGAAGCGGCGCCTGGACCCATCGTGGCTCGGAGACGGCGCGAGGAGGCATCTGGGCTTAGAAGACGATGCGTGGACCGATCGGGGCTCAGGAAACGGCCCGTGGAGCAATCGGGGTTCAGGAGACGAGGCGTGGATCGATCAAGGCTCAGGAGACGACGCGTCGTCCGATCGGGGCTCAGGATGTGGCGCGTGGACCCATCGGGGCTCGGAGACGGCACGTGGACCGATCAGGGCTTAGGACACGACGCGTTGACCGATCAGGACTCAGAAGGCGGTGCGTGGACCGATCGGGGATCAGGAAACGGTCCGTGGAGCGATCGGGGCTTAGAAGACGGCACGTGGACTGATCGGGGCTCGGGAAGCGGCGCCTGAACCGATCGGAGCTCGGAGACGGCGCGTAGAGGCATCGGGGCTCAGAGACGACGATTGTACGGATCGGGGCTTGATGACGGCGGCTTTGTCGATCGCGGCTCAGAGACGGCCCGTGAACCGATCGGCGCTCGGAGACGGCGCGTGGACCGATCGGGGCTTATGAGACGGCGCGTGGACCGATCGGAGATCAGGAGAAGACGCGTGCACAGATCGGGGCTCTGGAAGCGGCGCACGGACCTATCGTGGCTCGGAGACGGCGCGTGGAGGCATCGGGGCTTTGAAGACGACGCGTGGACCGAACGGTGCTCAGAAAACGCCGCGTGGACCGATGGGGATCAGGAGACGGTGCGTGGACCGATCGGGGCTCGGAGACGCCGCTTGGACCGATCGCGGCTTAGGAGACGGCGCGTGGACCGATTTGGGGCTTAGGAGACGGCGCGTGGACCGATCGGGGCTCAGGAGACGACGCGTGGATCGATTGGGGCTCAGGAAACGACGCGTCGACCGATCGGGGCTTAGGAGACGGCGCGCGGACCGACCGGGGGTCACGAGCCTCGTGTGGACCGATCATGGCTCGGCGACGGCGCGTGGACCGATCGCGGCTCGGTGACGGCGCATGGACCGATCGGGGCTCAGGAGACCGCGCGTGGACCGATCATAGTTCGCGCAACGGCGCGTGGACAGATCGGGGCTCGGAGACGGCGCGTGGACTGATCGGGGCTCAGGAGACGGCGCGTGAACCGATCGGCGCTCGGAGACGGTGCGTGGACCGATCGGGGCTTAGGAGACGACTCGTGGACCGATTGGGGCTCAGGAGGCCGCGCGTGGACCGATCGCGGCGCGACGCCGCGCGTGGACGGATCAGGGCTCAGAAGGCTGCGCGTGAACCAATCGGCGCTCAGAGACGGCGCGTGGACAGATTGGGGCTCAGGCGATTTCGCGTGGACCAATTGGGGTTCGGCGACGGCGCGTGGACCGATCGGGGCTCAGAAGACGGCGCGTGGACCGATCGGGGCTCAGGAGACGACGCGTGGAACGATCGGGGCTCAGGAGACGGCGCGTGCACCGATCGGGGCTTGGAGAAGGCGCGTGGACCGATCGTGGCTCAGGAAGCGGCGCCTGGACCGATCGTGGGCCGGAGATGGCGCGAGAAGGCATCTGGGCTTACAAGACGACGCGTGGATCGATCGGGGCTCGGGGACGGCGGATGAACCGACCGGGGCTCAGGAGACGGCGCGTGGACTGATCGGGGCTCGGAGACGGCGCGTTAACCGATCGGGGCTTAGGAGACGACGCGTGGACCGATCGGGGCTAAGGAGACGGCGCGTGGACCGATCGGTGCTCGGAGACGGCGCGTGGACGGACCGTGGCTTAGAATGCGTCACGCGGACCGATCGGGGCTCGGATACGGCGTGTAGGCGTATCGGGGCTTACGAGACGATGCGTGAACCGATCGGGGCTCAGGAGACGCCGCGTGGACCGATCGGGGCTCGGAGACGGCGCGTGCAACGATCGGGGCTCGGAGACGCCGCGTGGAACGATCGGGGCTCAGGAGACGGCGCTTGAACTTATCGGCGCTCAGAGACGGCCCGTGTACCGATCGGGGCTTAGGATACGGCGCGTGGACCGATCGGGGCTCAGGAAGCGGCGCCTGGACCGATCGTGGCTCGGAGACGGCGCGTGGAGGCATCGCGGCTAAGAAGACGACGCATGGACCGATCGGGGCTCAGGAAACGGCGTATGGACCGATCGGAGCTCGGACACGACGCGTGGACCGATCGGGGCTCAGGAGACGGCGCGAGGAGCGATCGGGCTCAGGAGAAGACGCCTCAATTGATCGTGGCTCAGGAGACGACGCGTCGACGGATCGGGGCTTAGGAGACGACGCGTCGAACGATCGGGGCTTAGGAGACGACGCGTGGACCGGTCGGGGCTCAGGAGAGAGCGCGTGGACTGATCGGGGCGCGGAGACGGCGCGTTAACCGATCGGCGCTCGAAGACGGCGAGTCGACCGATCGGGGTTCGGTGACGGCGCGTGGACCGTCCGGGGCTCAGGAGGGGATGCGTGGACCGATCGCGGCTCTGGAGACTGCGCGTGGATCGATCGGGGCTTAGGGAACGACGCGTGGACCGATCGGAGCTCAGGAGACGGCGCGTGAACCGACCGGGGCTCAGGAGACCGCGCGTGGACCGATCGCGGCTCGGCGACGGCGCGTGGACCGATCGGGGCTCAGGAGGCCGCGCGTGGACCGATCGTGGCTCGGCGACGGCGCGTGGACCGATCGGGGCTCGGAGACGACGCGTGGACCGATCGGGGCTCGGAGACAGCGCGTCGACCGACTGGGGCTCAGGCGGTTGCGCGTGGACCGATCGGGGCTTAGGAGCCTCGCGTGGATCGATCGGGGCCCCGGAGGCGCCGCGTGGACCCATGGGGATGAGGAGACAGTGCGTGGACCGATCGGGGCTCGGAGACGGCGCGTGGACCGATCGGGGCTTAGGAGACGACGCGTGGACCGATCGGGGCTCGGAGACGGCGCGTAGACCGATCGGGGCTCGGAGACGACGCGTGGACCCATCGGGGCTCGGAGACAGCGCGTGGACCGACTGGGGCTCAGGCGGTTTCGCGTGGATCAATTGGGGTTCGGCGACGGCGCGTGGATCGATCGAGGCTCGGAGACGACGCGTGTACGGATCGGGGATTCGGGGACGACGCGTGGAACGATCCGGGCTCAGGAGACGGCGCGTGGACCGATCGGAGCTCGGAGACGGCGCTTCGAATGATCGGGGCTCAGGTGACGGGGCGTGAACCGATCGGCGCTCGGGGACGGCGCGTGGACCGATCGGGGCTTATGAGAAGGCGCTTGGACCGATCGGGGCTTAGGAGACAGCGCGTGGGCCGATCAGAGCTCGGAGACGGCGCGTGGAACGATCGGGGCTCAGGAGACGGCGCGTGGACCGATTGGGGCTCGGATACGGCGCGTGAACCAATCGGGGCTCAGGAGGCCGCTCGTGGACCGATCGCGGCTCGGCGACGGCGCGTGGACCGATCGGGGCTCAGGAGGCCGCACGTGGACCGATCATGGCTCGGCGACGGCGCGTGGACCGATCGGGGCTCGGAGACGATGCGTGGACTGATCGAGGCTCGGAGACGACGCGTTTAAGGATCGGGAATCAGGAGACGACGCGTGGAACGATCCGGGCTCAGGAGACGAAGCGTGGACCGATCGGGGCTCGGAGACGCCGTGTGGAACGATCGGGGCTCGGGTGACGGCGCGTGAACCGATCGGGGCTTAGGAGGCCGCGTGTGGACCGATCGCGGCTCGGCGATGGCGCGTGGACCGATCGGGGCTCAGGAGGCCGCGCGTGGACCGATCGGGGCTCACGAGACAGCGTGTGGACCGATTGGGGCTCAGGAGACGGCGCGTGGACCGATCGGGGCTCGGAGACGGCGCGTGGAACGATCGGAGGTCAGGGGACGGGGCGTGAAATGATCGGCGCTCTGAGACGGCGCGTCGACCGATCGGTGCTCGGAGACGGCGCGTGGATGGACCGCGGCTCAGAATGCGGTACGCGGACCGATCGGGGATCGGACACGGCGTGTGGACCGATCGAGGCTCGGAGACGACGCGTTTAAGGATCGGGAATCAGGAGACGACGCGTGGAACGATCCGGGCTCAGGAGACGAAGCGTGGACCGATCGGGGCTCGGAGACGCCGTGTGGAACGATCGGGGCTCGGGTGACGGCGCGTGAACCCATCGGCGCTCGGAGACGGCGCGTGGATCGATCGGGGATCGGGGACGGCGCGTGGAACGATCGCGGCTCGGAGTCGACGCGTTAGCCGATCGGGGCTTAGGTGACGATGCGTGGACCGATCGGGGCTCGGAGATGGCGCGTGGAATGATCGGGGCTTAGGAGATGGCGTGTGGACCGATCGGAGATCAGGAGACGACGCCTGGACCGAGAGGGCTCTGGAAGCGGCGCACGGACGGATCGTGGCTCGCAGACGGCGCGTGGAGGTATCGGCGCTTTGAAGACGACGCGTGGACCAAACGGTGCTCAGAAAACGGTGCGTGGAGCGATCGGGGCTCAGGAGACGGCGCGTGGACCGATCGGGGCTCAGGAGCCGGCGCGTGGACCGATTGGGGCTCGGATACGGCGCGTGAACCAACCGGGACTCAGAAGCCCGCGCGTGGACCGATCCTGGCTCGGCGACGGCGTGTGGACCGATGGGGCTCAGGAGGCCGCGCGTGGACCGATCGAGGCTCAGGAGGCCACGCCTGGACTGATCGGGGCTCCGCGACGGCGCGTGGACCGTTCGAGGCTCGGAGACGACGCGTGTACGGATCGGGGATTCGGCGATGACGCGTGGACCGATCGGGGCTCAGGAGACGGCGCGTGGACGGATCGGGGCTCGGAGACGGCGCGTGGAACGATCGGAGCTCAGGAGACGGCGCGTGAACCGATCGGCGCTCGGAGACGGCGCGTGGACCGATGGGGGATGAGGAGAAGGCGCGTGGACTGATCGGGGCTTAGGAGACGGCGCACAGACCGATCGGGGCTCGGAGACGGCGCGTGGAACGATCGGGGCTCAGGTGACGGCGCGTGAACCGATCGGCGCTCGGAGACGGCGCGTGGACCGATCGGGGCTTAGCAGAAGGCGCTTGGACCGATCGGGGCTTAGCAGAAGGCGCTTGGACCAATCGGGCCTTAGGAGACGGCGCGTGGACCGATCGAGGCTCGGCGACTGCGCGTGGAGCGATCGGGGCTCAGGAGACGGCGCGTGAACCAATCGGCGCTCCGAGACGGCGCGTGGACCGATCGGGGCTTAGGAGACGGCGCGTAGACCGATCGGGGCTCGGAGACGGCGCGTGGAACGATCGGGGCTCAGGTGACGGCGCGTGAACCGATCGGCGCTCGGAGACGGCGCGTGGACCGATCGGGGCTTAGCAGAAGGCGCTTGGACCGATCGGGGCTTAGCAGAAGGCGCTTGGACCGATCGGGGATTAGGAGACGGCGCGTGGAACGATCGGAGCTCGGAGACGGCGCGTGGAACGATCGGGGCTCAGGAGACGGCGCGTGAACCGATCGGCGCTCGGAGACGGCGCGTGGACCGACTGGGGCACAGGCGATGGCGCGTGGACCAATTAGGGTTCGGCGACGGCGCGTGGACCGATCCGGGCTCAGGAGACGGCGCGTGGACCGATCGGGGCTGGGAGACGGAGCGTGGAGCGATCGGGGCTCAGGAGACGGCGCGTGAACTAATCGGCGCTCGGAGACGGCGCGTGGACCGATCGGGGCTGAGGAGACGGCGCGTGGTCCGATCGGGGCTTATGAGACGGCGCGTGGACCGATCGGGGCTCGGAGATGGCGCGTGGAATGATCGGGGCTTAGGAGACATCGCGTGGACCGATCGGGGCTTAGGAGACATCGCGTGGACCGATCGGGGCTCGGGGACGGCGCGTTAACCGATCGGGGCTTAGGAGACGATGCGGGAACCGATCGGGGCTCGGAGAAGGGGCGTGGACCGATCGGGGCCTAGGAGACAACGCGTGGACCGATCGTGGCTCAGGAAGCGGCGCCTGGACCGATCGTGGCCCGGAGACGGCGCGAGAAGGCATCTGGGCTTACAAGACGACGCGTGGATCGAACGGGGCTCAGGAGACGGCGCGTGGACCGATCGGGGCTCAGGAAGCCGCGCCTGCACCGATCGTGGCTCGGAGACGGCGCATGGAGGTATCGGGGCTTCGAAGACGACGCATGGACCAATCGGGGCTCGGAAACGGCGCCTGGACCGATCGGGGCTCGGAGACGGCGCGTGGATCGATCGGGGCTCAGGAGACGACGCGTCGACGGATCGGGGCTTAGGAGACGACGCGTGGACCGATCGGGGCTTAGGAAACAACGCGTGGACCGATCGGGGCTCGGGAGACGGCGCGTGGACCGATCGGGGCTCGGAGACGGCGCGTGGAATGATCGGGGCTTAGGAGACGGCGCGTGGGTCGTACGGGGCTTAGGAGACAACGCGTGGACCGATCGGGGCTCAGGAAGCGGCGCCTGGACCCATCGTGGCTCGGAGACGGCGCGAGGAGGCATCTGGGCTTAGAAGACGATGCGTGGACCGATCGGGGCTCAGGAAACGGCCCGTGGAGCAATCGGTTTTCAGGAGACGAGGCGTGGATCGATCAAGGCTCAGGAGACGACGCGTCGTCCGATCGGGGCTCAGGATGTGGCGCGTGGACCCATCGGGGCTCGGAGACGGCACGTGGACCGATCAGGGCTTAGGACACGACGCGTTGACCGATCAGGACTCAGAAGGCGGTGCGTGGACCGATCGGGGATCAGGAAACGGTCCGTGGAGCGATCGGGGCTTAGAAGACGGCACGTGGACTGATCGGGGCTCGGGAAGAGGCGCCTGAACCGATCGGAGCTCGGAGACGGCGCGTAGAGGCATCGGGGCTCGGAGACGACGATTGTACGGATCGGGGCTTGATGACGGCGGCTTTGTCGATCGCGGCTCAGAGACGGCCCGTGAACCGATCGGCGCTCGGAGACGGCGCGTGGACCGATCGGGGCTTATGAGACGGCGCGTGGACCGATCGGAGATCAGGAGAAGACGCGTGCACAGATCGGGGCTCTGGAAGCGGCGCACGGACCTATCGTGGCTCGGAGACGGCGCGTGGAGGCATCGGGGCTTTGAAGACGACGCGTGGACCGAACGGTGCTCAGAAAACGCCGCGTGGACCGATGGGGATCAGGAGACGGTGCGTGGACCGATCGGGGCTCGGAGACGCCGCTTGGACCGATCGCGGCTTAGGAGACGGCGCGTGGACCGATTGGGGCTTAGGAGACGGCGCGTGGACCGATCGGGGCTCAGGAGACGACGCGTGGATCGATTGGGGGTCACGAGCCTCGTGTGGACCGATCATGGCTCGGCGACGGCGCGTGGACCGATCGCGGCTCGGTGACGGCGCATGGACCGATCGGGGCTCAGGAGACCGCGCGTGGACCGATCATAGTTCGCGCAACGGCGCGTGGACAGATCGGGGCTCGGAGACGGCGCGTGGACTGATCGGGGCTCAGGAGACGGCGCGTGAACCGATCGGCGCTCGGAGACGGTGCGTGGACCGATCGGGGCTTAGGAGACGACTCGTGGACCGATTGGGGCTCAGGAGGCCGCGCGTGGACCGATCGCGGCGCGACGCCGCGCGTGGACGGATCAGGGCTCAGAAGGCTGCGCGTGAACCAATCGGCGCTCAGAGACGGCGCGTGGACAGATTGGGGCTCAGGCGATTTCGCGTGGACCAATTGGGGTTCGGCGACGGCGCGTGGACCGATCGGGGCTCAGAAGACGGCGCGTGGACCGATCGGGGCTCAGGAGACGACGCGTGGAACGATCGGGGCTCAGGAGACGGCTCGTGGACCCATCGGGACTCGGTGACGACGCGTGGAACGATCGGGGCTCAGGAGACGGCGCGTGAACGCATCGGGGCTCAGCGACGGCGCGTGGCCTGATCGGGGCTCGGTGACGACGCGTGTATGGATCGGGGCTGGGAGACGGCGCGTAGACCGATCGGAGCTCGGAGACGGCCCGTGGAATGATCGGGGCTCAGGAGGCACCGCGTGAAATGATCGGCGCTCGAAGATGGCACGTGGACCGATCGGGGCTTAGGAGACGGCGCTTGGACCGATCGGGGCTTAGGAGACGACGCGTGGACCGATCGGGGCTTAGGAGGCGACGCGTGGACCGATCGGGCCTCGGAGACGACGGGTGGAACGATCGGGGCTCGGAGACGACGGGTGGAACGATCGGGGCTCAGGAGACGGCGCGTGTACCGTTCGGCGCTCGGAGACGGCGCGTGGACCGACCGTGGCTTAGGAGAAGGCGCGTGGAACGATCGGGGCTCAGGAGCCGGCGCGTGGAACGATCAATGCTCGAAGACGACGCGTGGACCGATCGCGGCTCAGGAGACGGCGCGTGGAGCGATCGGGGCTCAGGAGAAGACGCGTGGATCGATCGGGGCTCGGGAGACGACGCGTCGACGGATCGGGGCTTAGGAGACGACGCGTGAACGGATTGGGGCTTAGGAGACGACGCGTGGATCGATCGGGGCTCGGAGACGCGCGTGGACCGACTGGGGCTCAGGCGGTTGCGCGTGGACCGATCGGCGCTCAGGAAGCGGGGCCTGGACCGATCGTGGCTCGGAGACGGTGCGACGAGGCAGCTGGGCTTAGAAAAGACGCGTGCATCGATCGGGTCTCAGGAGCCGATGCGTCGACGGATCGGGGCTTAGGAGACGACGTGTGGACCGATCGGGTATTAGGGGACGACGCGTGGACCGATCGGGGCTCGGAGACGGCGTGTGGACCGATCGGGGCTCAGGAGACGGCGCGTGAACCGACCGGAGTTCAGGAGATTCGCGTGGATCGATCGGGGCTCCGGAGGCGGCGCGTGGACCGATTGGGGAGCAGGAGACGACGCGTGGACCGTCCGGGGTTAGGAGACGACGCGTGGACCGATCGGAGCTCAGGAGACGGCGCGTGGACCGATCGGGGCTTCGGAGATGGTACGTGGACATATCGGGGCTCGGAGACGGCGCGTGGACCGATCGGCGCTCGGAGACGGCGCGTGGAGCGATCGGGGCTCAGGAGACGACGCGTGGATCGATCGGGGCTGAGGAGACGACGCGCCGACCAATCGGGGCTCAGGATGCGGCGCGTGGACCCATCGGGGCTCGGAGACGACACGTGGACCGATCAGGGCTTAGGAGACGATGCGTGGACCGATCGGGGCTCAGGAGACGGCGCGTGGACCGATCAGTGCTCGGAGACGGCGCGTGGACGGACCGTGGCTTAGAATGCGTCACACGGACCGATCGGGGCTCGGAGACGGCGCGTGTAGCGATCGAGGCTCGGAGACGACGCGTGTACGGATCGGGGCTTAGGAGACGGCGCGTAGACCGATCGGGGCTCAGGAGACGGCGCGTGGAACGATCGGGGCTCAGGAGTCTGCGTGTGGACCGATCGGGGCTCGGAGACGGCGCGTTAACCGATCGGGGCTTAGGAGACGATGCGTGGACCGATCGGGGTTCGGAGACGACGCGGGGACCGACCGGGGCTAAGGAGACGGCGCGTAGACCGATCGGGGCTCAGAGACGGCGCTTGGACCGATCGAGGCTTAGGAGAAGGCGCGTGGACCGATCGGGGCTCAGGAAGCGGCGCACGGACCGATCGTGGCTCGGAGACGGCGCGTGGAGGCATCGGGGCTTTGAAGACGACGCGTGAACCGAACGGTGCTCAGAAAACGGCGCGGGGACCGATCGGTGCTCGGAGACGATGCGTGGTCCGATCGGGGCTCAGGAAACGGCGCGTGGAGCGATCAGGGTCAGGAGACGACGCGTGGATCGATCGGGGCTGAGGAGACGACGCGCCGACCAATCGGGGCTCAGGATGCGGCGCGTGGACCCATCGGGGCTCGGAGACGACACGTGGACCGATCAGGGCTTAGGAGACGATGCGTGGACCGATCGGGGCTCAGGAGACGGCGCGTGGACCGATCAGTGCTCGGAGACGGCGCGTGGACGGACCGTGGCTTAGAATGCGTCACACGGACCGATCGGGGCTCGGAGACGGCGTGTGGACGTATCGGGGCTTCGGAGACGGTACGTGGACCGATCGAGGCTCGGAGACGGCGCGTGGACCGACCGGGGCTCAGGAGGCGGCGCGTGGACCCATCGGGGCTCGGCGACGGGGCGTGGACGAACCGTGGCTTAGAATGCGTCACGCGGACCGATCGGGGCTTCGGAGACAGTACGTGGACCGATCAAGGCTCGGACACGGCGCGTGGACCGACCGGGGCTCAGCAGGCAGCGCGTGGATCTATCGGGGCTCCGGAGACGGCGCGTGAACCGATCGGGGCTTAGGAGACGGCGCGTGGTCCAACCGGGGCTGAGGAGGCCGCGCGTGGACCAATTGGGATTCGGCGACGGCGCGTGGACCGACCGGGGCTCGGAGACGGCGCGTGGACAGATCGGGGCTTAGGAGACGACGCGTTGACCGATGGGGCTTAGGAGGCGATGCGTGGACCGATCGGGGCTCGGAGACGGCGCGTGGAACGATCGGGGCTCGGAGTCGGCGCGTTAACCGATCGGGGCTTAGGAGACGACGTGTGGACCGATCGGGGCTCAGGAGACGACGCGTCGACCGATCGGGGCATAGGAGACGACGCGTGGACCCATCGGGACTCGAAGACGACGCGTGGAACGATCGGGGCTCAGGAGACAGCGCGTGAACGGATCGGGGCTCAGCGACGGCGCGTGGACCGATCGGGGCTCGGCGACGGCGCGTGTAGCGATCGAGGCTCGGAGACGACGCGTGTACGGATCGGGGCTTAGGAGACGGCGCGTAGACCGATCGGGGCTCAGGAGACGGCGCGTGGAACGATCGGGGCTCAGGAGTCTGCGTGTGGACCGATCGGGGCTCGGAGACGGCGCGTTAACCGATCGGGGCTTAGGAGACGATGCGTGGACCGATCGGGGTTCGGAGACGACGCGGGGACCGACCGGGGCTAAGGAGACGGCGCGTAGACCGATCGGGGCTCAGAGACGGCGCTTGGACCGATCGTGGCTTAGGAGAAGGCGCGTGGACCGATCGGGGCTCAGGAAGCGGCGCACGGACCGATCGTGGCTCGGAGACGGCGCGTGGAGGCATCGGGGCTTTGAAGACGACGCGTGAACCGAACGGTGCTCAGAAAACGGCGCGGGGACCGATCGGGGCTCGGAGACGGCGCGTAGACCGATCGGGGCTCGGAGACGACGCGTGGACCCATCGGGGCTCGGAGACAGCGCGTGGACCGACTGGGGCTCAGGCGGTTTCGCGTGGATCAATTGGGGTTCGGCGACGGCGCGTGGATCGATCGAGGCTCGGAGACGACGCGTGTACGGATCGGGGATTCGGGGACGACGCGTGGAACGATCCGGGCTCAGGAGACGGCGCGTGGACCGATCGGAGCTCGGAGACGGCGCTTCGAATGATCGGGGCTCAGGTGACGGGGCGTGAACCGATCGGCGCTCGGGGACGGCGCGTGGACCGATCGGGGCTTATGAGAAGGCGCTTGGACCGATCGGGGCTTAGGAGACAGCGCGTGGGCCGATCAGAGCTCGGAGACGGCGCGTGGAACGATCGGGGCTCAGGAGACGGCGCGTGGACCGATTGGGGCTCGGATACGGCGCGTGAACCAATCGGGGCTCAGGAGGCCGCTCGTGGACCGATCGCGGCTCGGCGACGGCGCGTGGACCGATCGGGGCTCAGGAGGCCGCACGTGGACCGATCATGGCTCGGCGACGGCGCGTGGACCGATCGGGGCTCGGAGACGATGCGTGGACTGATCGAGGCTCGGAGACGACGCGTTTAAGGATCGGGAATCAGGAGACGACGCGTGGAACGATCCGGGCTCAGGAGACGAAGCGTGGACCGATCGGGGCTCGGAGACGCCGTGTGGAACGATCGGGGCTCGGGTGACGGCGCGTGAACCGATCGGGGCTTAGGAGGCCGCGTGTGGACCGATCGCGGCTCGGCGATGGCGCGTGGACCGATCGGGGCTCAGGAGGCCGCGCGTGGACCGATCGGGGCTCACGAGACAGCGTGTGGACCGATTGGGGCTCAGGAGACGGCGCGTGGACCGATCGGGGCTCGGAGACGGCGCGTGGAACGATCGGAGGTCAGGGGACGGGGCGTGAAATGATCGGCGCTCTGAGACGGCGCGTCGACCGATCGGTGCTCGGAGACGGCGCGTGGATGGACCGCGGCTCAGAATGCGGTACGCGGACCGATCGGGGATCGGACACGGCGTGTGGACCGATCGAGGCTCGGAGACGACGCGTTTAAGGATCGGGAATCAGGAGACGACGCGTGGAACGATCCGGGCTCAGGAGACGAAGCGTGGACCGATCGGGGCTCGGAGACGCCGTGTGGAACGATCGGGGCTCGGGTGACGGCGCGTGAACCCATCGGCGCTCGGAGACGGCGCGTGGATCGATCGGGGATCGGGGACGGCGCGTGGAACGATCGCGGCTCGGAGTCGACGCGTTAGCCGATCGGGGCTTAGGTGACGATGCGTGGACCGATCGGGGCTCGGAGATGGCGCGTGGAATGATCGGGGCTTAGGAGATGGCGTGTGGACCGATCGGAGATCAGGAGACGACGCCTGGACCGAGAGGGCTCTGGAAGCGGCGCACGGACGGATCGTGGCTCGCAGACGGCGCGTGGAGGTATCGGCGCTTTGAAGACGACGCGTGGACCAAACGGTGCTCAGAAAACGGTGCGTGGAGCGATCGGGGCTCAGGAGACGGCGCGTGGACCGATCGGGGCTCAGGAGCCGGCGCGTGGACCGATTGGGGCTCGGATACGGCGCGTGAACCAACCGGGACTCAGAAGCCCGCGCGTGGACCGATCCTGGCTCGGCGACGGCGTGTGGACCGATGGGGCTCAGGAGCCGCGCGTGGACCGATCATGGCTCGGTGACGGCGCGTGGACCGATCGGGGCTTAGGTGACGATGCGTGGACCGATTGGGGCTCAGGAAGCAGCGCCTGGACCGATCGTGGCTCGGAGACGGCGCGAGGAGGCATCTGGGCTTCGAAGACGACGCGTGGATCGATCGGAGATCGGAGACGGCGCGTGAACCGACCGGGGCTCAGGAGGCCGCGCGTGGACCGATCGAGGCTCAGGAGGCCACGCCTGGACTGATCGGGGCTCCGCGACGGCGCGTGGACCGTTCGAGGCTCGGAGACGACGCGTGTACGGATCGGGGATTCGGCGATGACGCGTGGACCGATCGGGGCTCAGGAGACGGCGCGTGGACGGATCGGGGCTCGGAGACGGCGCGTGGAACGATCGGAGCTCAGGAGACGGCGCGTGAACCGATCGGCGCTCGGAGACGGCGCGTGGACCGATGGGGGATGAGGAGAAGGCGCGTGGACTGATCGGGGCTTAGGAGACGGCGCACAGACCGATCGGGGCTCGGAGACGGCGCGTGGAACGATCGGGGCTCAGGTGACGGCGCGTGAACCGATCGGCGCTCGGAGACGGCGCGTGGACCGATCGGGGCTTAGCAGAAGGCGCTTGGACCGATCGGGGCTTAGCAGAAGGCGCTTGGACCAATCGGGCCTTAGGAGACGGCGCGTGGACCGATCGAGGCTCGGCGACTGCGCGTGGAGCGATCGGGGCTCAGGAGACGGCGCGTGAACCAATCGGCGCTCCGAGACGGCGCGTGGACCGATCGGGGCTTAGGAGACGGCGCGTAGACCGATCGGGGCTCGGAGACGGCGCGTGGAACGATCGGGGCTCAGGTGACGGCGCGTGAACCGATCGGCGCTCGGAGACGGCGCGTGGACCGATCGGGGCTTAGCAGAAGGCGCTTGGACCGATCGGGGCTTAGCAGAAGGCGCTTGGACCGATCGGGGATTAGGAGACGGCGCGTGGAACGATCGGAGCTCGGAGACGGCGCGTGGAACGATCGGGGCTCGGAGACGACGCGTGGACCGATCGGGGCTGAGGAGACGGCGCGTGGACCGATCGGGGCTCAGGAGACGGCGCGTGGACCGATTGGGGCTCGGGAGACTGCGCGTGGATGGATCGGGGCTTAGGGAACGACGCGTAGAACGATCGGGGATCAGGAGACGGCGCGTGGACCGATCGGGGCCCAGGAGACGGCGCGAGGACCGATCGGGGCTCAGGAAACGGCGCGTGGACCGACTGGGGCACAGGCGGTTGCGCGTGGACCAATTGGGGTTGCGCGACGGCGCGTGGACCGATCGGGGCTCGGAGACGGCGCGTTAACCGATCGCGGCTTAGGAGACGATGCGAGGAGGCATCTGGGTTTACAAGACGACGCGTGGATCGATCGGGGCTCGGAGACGGCGCGTGAACCGACCGGGGCTCAGGAGACGGCACGTGGACCGATCGGGGCTCGGAGACGGCACGTTAACCGATCGGGGCTTAGGAGACGATGCGTGGACCGATCGGGCTCGGAGCCGGCGCGTGAACCGATCGGGGCTCAAGAGGCCGCGCGTGGACCGATCGAGGCTCGGCGACGGCGCGTGGACCGATCGGGGCTTAGGAGACAACGCGTGGACCGATGGGGGCTCGGAGACGGCGCGTGTACCTATCGGAGCTCACGAGACAGCGTGTGGACCGATTGGGGCTCAGGAGACGGCGCGTGGACCGATCGGGGCTCAGGAGACGGCGCGTGGACCGATCGGGGCTCGGAGACGGCGCGTGGAACGATCGGAGCTCAAGAGACGGGGCGTGAAATGATCGGCGCTCAGGTGACGGGGCGTGAACCGATCGGCGCTCGGGGACGGCGCGTGGACCGATCGGGGCTTATGAGAAGGCGCTTGGACCGATCGGGGCTTAGGAGACAGCGCGTGGGCCGATCAGAGCTCGGAGACGGCGCGTGGAACGATCGGGGCTCAGGAGACGGCGCGTGGACCGATTGGGGCTCGGATACGGCGCGTGAACCAATCGGGGCTCAGGAGGCCGCTCGTGGACCGATCGCGGCTCGGCGACGGCGCGTGGACCGATCGGGGCTCAGGAGGCCGCACGTGGACCGATCATGGCTCGGCGACGGCGCGTGGACCGATCGGGGCTCGGAGACGATGCGTGGACCGATCGAGGCTCGGAGACGTCGTGTTTAAGGATCGGGAATCAGGAGACGACGCGTGAAACGATCCGGGCTCAGGAGACGAAGCGTGGACCGATCGGGGCTCGGAGACGCCGTGTGGAACGATCGGGGCTCGGGTGACGGCGCGTGAACCGATCGGGGCTTAGGAGGCCGCGTGTGGACCGATCGCGGCTCGGCGATGGCGCGTGGACCGATCGGGGCTCAGGAGGCCGCGCGTGGACCGATCGGGGCTCACGAGACAGCGTGTGGACCGATTGGGGCTCAGGAGACGGCGCGTTGACCGATCGGGGCTCGGAGACGGCGCGTAGAACGATCGGAGGTCAGGGGACGGGGCGTGAAATGATCGGCGCTCTGAGACGGCGCGTCGACCGATCGGTGCTCGGAGACGGCGCGTGGACGGACCGCGGCTCAGAATACGGTACGCGGACCGATCGGGGATCGGACACGGCGTGTGGACCGATCGAGGCTCGGAGACGACGCGTTTAAGGATCGGGAATCAGGAGACGACGCGTGGAACGATCCGGGCTCAGGAGACGAAGCGTGGACCGATCGGGGCTCGGAGACGCCGTGTGGAACGATCGGGGCTCGGGTGACGGCGCGTGAACCCATCGGCGCTCGGAGACGGCGCGTGGATCGATCGGAGATCGGGGACGGCGCGTGGAACGATCGCGGCTCGGAGTCGACGCGTTAGCCGATCGGGGCTTAGGTGACGATGCGTGGACCGATCGGGGCTCGGAGACGGCGCGTGGACCGACCGGGGTTTAGGAGAAGGCGCTTGGACCGAACGGGGCTTAGGAGACGGCGCGTGGACCGATCGGGGCTCGGAGACGGCGCGTGGAACGATCGGGGCTCAGGAGATGGCGCGTCAACCGATCGGCGCTCGGAGACGGCGCGTGGACCGATCGGGGCCTAGGAGACAACGCGTGGACCGATCGTGGCTCAGGAAGCGGCGCCTGGACCGATCGTGGCCCGGAGACGGCGCGAGAAGGCATCTGGGCTTACAAGACGACGCGTGGATCGAACGGGGCTCGGAGACGGCGCATGAACTGACCGGGGCTCAGGAGACGGCGCGTGGACTGATCGGGGCTCGGAGACGGCGCGTTAACCGATCGGGGCTTAGGAGACGGCGTGTGAACGTATCGGGGCTTAGGAGAGGATGCGTTGACCGATCGGGGCTCATGAGACGGCGCGTAGACCGATCGGGGCTCAGGAGACGGCGCGTGGACCGATCGGTGCTCGGAGACGGCGCGTGGACGAACCGTGGCTTAGAATGCGTCACGCGGACCGATCGGGGCTCGGATACGGCGTGTGGACCGATGGGGGCTCGGAGACGCCGCGTGGACCGATCGGGGCTTAGGAGACGACGCGTGGACCGATCGGGGCGTAGGACACGGCGCGTGTACCTATCGGGGCTCACGAGACAGCGTGTGGACCGATTGGGGCTCAGGAGACGGCGCGTGGACCGATCGGGGCTCGGAGACGGCGCGTGGAACGATCGGAGCTCCGGAGACGGGGCGTGAAATGATCGGCGCTCTGAGACGGCGCGTGGACAGATCGGTGCTCGGAGACGGCGCGTGGATCGATCGGGGATCGGGGACGGCGCGTTTACGGATCGGGGCTCAGGTGACGGCGCGCGGACCGACCGGGGCTCAGGAGACAGCGCGTGAAATGATCGGCGCTCGGAGATGGCGCGTGCACCGATTGGGGCTTAAGAGACGACAAGTGGACCGATCGGGGCTTAGGAGACGGCACGTGAATCGATCGGGGCACAGGAGACGGCGCGTGAGCCGGTCGGGGCTTAGGAGACGGCGCGTGGACTGATCGGAGCTCGGGAAGCGGCGCCTGAATCGATCTGGCTCGGAGACGGCGCGTGGAGGCATCGGGGCTTAGAAGACGACGTATGGACCGTTCCGGGCTCAGGAAACGGCGCGTGGACCGATTGGAGCTCGGAGACAACGCGTGGACCGACTGCGGCTCAGGCGGTTGCGCGTGGACCAATTGGGGTTCGGCGACGGCGCGTGGACCGATCGCGGCTCGGAGACAGCGCGTTAACCGATCGGGGCTTAGGAGACGATGCGTGAACAGATCGGGGCTCGAAGACGGCGCGTGGACCGACCGGGGCTCGGAGACGGCGCGTGGAACGATCGGGGCTCAGGAGACGGCGCGTGAACCGATCGGCGCTCGGAGACGGCGCGTGGACCGATCGGGGCTTAGGAGACTACGCGTTGACCGATCGGGGCTCATGTGACGGCGCGCGGACCGACCGGCTCTCAGGAGACAGCGCGTGAAATGATCGGCGTCCGGAGATGGCGCGTGGACCGATTGGGGCTTAAGAGGCGACGGGTGGACCGATCGGGGCTTAGGAGACGGCACGTGAATCGATCGGGGCACAGCAGACGGCGCGTGAACCGGTCGGGGCTTAGGAGACGACGCGTTGACCGATCGGGGCTCAGGAGAAGGGGTGTGGACCGATCGGGGCTCAGGAGACGGCGCGTGGACCGATCGGGGCTCGGCGATAGCGCGTGGATCGATCGGGGCTCGGAGATGACGCGTGTACGGATCGAGGCTTGGAGACGGCGCGTGGACCGACCGGAGCTCGGACACGGCCCGTGGACGGATCGGGGCTTAGGAGACGGCGCGTGGACTAATTGGGGGTCAGGAGACGACGCGTGGATCGATCGGGGCTCGGAAACGACGCGTTAGCCGAGCGGGGCTTAGGAGACGACGCGTGGACCGATCGGGGCTCAGGAGACGGCGCGTGGACCAATTGGGGCTTAGGAGACGACGCGTGGACCAATCGGGGCTTAGGAGAAGGCGCGTGGACCGATCGGGGCTTAGGAGACGGCGCATGGACCGATTGGGGAGCATGAGATGGTGCGTGGACCGATCGGGGCTCGGAGACGGCGCACGGACCGATCGGGGCTTAGGAGACGACGCGTGGACCGATTGGGGCTCGGATACGGCGCGTGGATCGATCGGGGCTCGGAGACGACGCGAGTACGGATCGAGGCTTGAAGACGGCGCGTGGACCGACCGGAGCTCGGACACGGCCCGTGGACGGATCGGGGCTTAGGAGACGGCGCGTGGACTAATTGGGGCTCAGGAGGGACGCGTGGATCGATCGGGGCTCGGAAACGACGCGTCAGCCGAGCGGGGCTTAGGAGACGACGCGTGGACCGATCGGGGCTCAGGAGACGGCGCGTGAAGTTATCAGCGCTCAGAGACGGCGCGTGGACGGATCGGGGCTTAGGATACGGCGCGTGGACCTATCGGGGCTCAGGAGACAGCGCGTGGACAGATCGGGGCTCAGGAGGCGGCGCGTGGATCGATCGGGGCTCGGAGACGGCGCGTGGAACGATTGGGTCTCAGGAGCCGGCGCGTGAAATGATCGGCGCTCGGAGACGCCGCGTGGACCGATTGGGGCTTAGGAGACGGCGCGTGGACCGATCGGGGCGCAGGAAGCGGCGCCTGGACCGATCGTGGCTCGGAGACGGCGCGTGGAGGCATCCGGGCTAAGAAGACGACGCATGGACCGAGCGGGGTTCAGGAGACGGCGCGAGGAGCGATCGGGGCTCAGGAGAAGACGCGTCAATTGATCGGGGCTCAGGAGACGACCCGTCGACGAATCGGGTCTTAGGAGACGACGCGTGGACCGATCGGGGCTGAGGAGACGGCGCGTCGACCGACCGGAGCTCAGGAGATTCGCGTGGATCGATCGGGGCTCCGGAGGCGGCGCGTGGACCGATTGGGGCTTAGGAGACGACGCGTGGACTGATCGGGACTCAGGAGACGGCGCGTGGCCCGATTTGGGCTCGGATACGGCGCGTGAACCGACCGGGGCTCAGGAGGCCGCGCGAGAACCGATCGCGGCTCGGCGACGGCGCGTGGACCGATCGGGGCTTAGGAGGCCGCGCGTGGACCGATCATGGCTCGGCGACGGCGCGTAGACCGATCGGGGCTCGGAGACGACGCGTGGACTGATCGGGGCTCGAAGACAGCGCGTGGACCGATCGGGGCTCGGCGATGGCGCGTGGATCGATCGGGGCTCGGAGACGACGCGTGTACGGATCGAGGCTTGGAGACGGCGCGTGGACCGACCGGAGCTCGGTCACGGCCCGTGGACGGATCGGGGCTTAGGAGACGGCGCGTGGACTAATTGGGGGTCAGGAGACGACGCGTGGATCGATCGGGGCTCGGAAACGACGCGTTAGCCGAGCGGGGCTTAGGAGACGACGCGTGGACCGATCGGGGCTCAGGAGACGGCGCGAGAAGTTATCAGCGCTCAGAGACGGCGCGTGGACCGATCGGGGCTTAGGATACGGCGCGTGGACCGATCGGGACTCAGGAGGCGGCGCGTGGACCGATCGGGGATCAGGAACCGGTCCGTGGAGCGATCGGGGCTTAGGAGACGGCACGTGGACTGATCGGGGCTCAGATGACGGTGCGCGGACCGACCGGGGCTCAGGAGACTCGCGTGGATCGATCGGGGCTCCGGAGACGCCGCGTAGAGCGATGGGGATCAGGAGACGGTGCGCGGACCGATCGGGGCTCGGAGACGGCGCGTGGACCGATCGGAGCTTAGGAGACGACGCGTGGACCGATCGGGGCGTAGGACGCGACGCGTGTACCTATCGGGGCTCACGAGACAGCGTGTGGACCGATTGGGGCTCAGGAGACGGCGCCTGGACCGATCTGCGCTCGGAGACATCGCGTGGACCGATCGGGGTTTAGGAGACGGCGCGTGGACCGAGTGGGACTCAGGCGGTTGCGCGTGGACCAAATGGGGTTCGGCGACGGCGCGTGGACCGCTCGGCGCTCGGAGACGGCGCGTGAACCGATCGGGGCTTAGGAGACGACGCGTGAACCGATCGGGGCTCGGAGACGGCGCGTGGACCGATCGGGGCTTAGGAGACAACGCGTGGACCGATGGGGGCTCGGAGACGGCGCGTGTACCTATCGGAGCTCACGAGACAGCGTGTGGACCGATTGGGGCTCAGGAGACGGCGCGTGGACCGATCGGGGCTCAGGAGACGGCGCGTGGACCGATCGGGGCTCGGAGACGGCGCGTGGAACGATCGGAGCTCAGGAGACGGGGCGTGAAATGATCGGCGCTCTGAGACGGCGCGTGGACCGATCGGTGCTCGGAGACGACGCGTGGACCGATCGGGGCTGAGGAGACGGCGCGTGGACCGATCGGGGCTCAGGAGACGGCGCGTGGACCGATTGGGGCTCGGGAGACTGCGCGTGGATGGATCGGGGCTTAGGGAACGACGCGTGGAACGAGCGGGGCTCAGGAGACGGCGCGTGGACCGATCGGGGCCCAGGAGACGGCGCGTGGACCGATCGGGGCTCAGGAAACGGCGCGTGGACCGACTGGGGCTCAGGCGGTTGCGCGTGGACCAATTGGGGTTGCGCGACGGCGCGTGGACCGATCGGGGCTCGGAGACGGCGCGTTAACCGGTCGCGGCTTAGGAGACGATGCGAGGAGGCATCTGGGTTTACAAGACGACGCGTGGATCGGTCGGGGCTCGGAGACGGCGCGTGAACCGACCGGGGCTCAGGAGACGGCACGTGGACCGATCGGGGCTCGGAGACGGCACGTTAACCGATCGGGGCTTAGGAGACGATGCGTGGACCGATCGGGCTCGGAGCCGGCGCGTGAACCGATCGGGGCTCAAGAGGCCGCGCGTGGACCGATCGAGGCTCGGCGACGGCGCGTGGACCGATCGGGGCTCGGAGACGACGCGTGTACGGATCAGGGCTTGGTGACGGCGCGTTTACCGATAGCAGCTCGGAGACGGCCCGTGGACGGATCGCAGCTTAGGAGACGGCGCGTGGAACGATCGAGGCTCAGGAGACGGCACGTGGACCGATCGGGGCTTAGGAGACGGCGCGTGGACCGATCGGGGCTCGGAGATGGCGCGGGGAACGATCGGGGCTCAGGAGACGGCGCGTGGACCGATTGGGGCTTAGGAGACGGCGCGCGGACCGACCGGGGCTCAGGAGCCTCGCATGGGCCGATCATGGCTCGGCGACGGCGCGTGGACCGATCGGGGCTCGGAGACGACGCGTGGACCGATGGGGGCTCGGATACGGTGCGTGAAGCAACCGGGGCTCAGGAGGCCGCGCGTGGACCGATCATGGCTCGGCGACGGCGCGTGGACCGATCGGGGTTCGAATACGACGCGTGGACCGATCGGGGCTCGGAAACAGCGCGTGGACCAACCGGAGCTCAGACGGTTGCGCGTGGACCAATTGGGGTTCGGCGACGGCGCGTGGACTGATCCGGGCTCAAGAGACGGCGCGTGGACCGATCGCGGCTCGGAGACGGCGCGTGGAGCGATCGGGGCTCAGGAGACGGCGCATGAACCGATCGGCGCACGGAGACGGCGCGTGGACCAATCGGGGCTCAGGAGGATACGCCTGGACCGATCGGGGCTCGGCGACGGCGCGTGGACCGATCGGGGCTCAGGAGACGGTGCGTGGACCGATTGGGGCTCGGATACGGCGCGTGAACCAACCGGGGCTCAGGAGGCCGCGCGTGGACCGATCGCGGCACGTGCGACGGCGCGTGCACCGATCGGCGCTCGGAGACGGCGCTGACCGATCGTGGCTTAGGAGAAGGCGCGTGGAACGATCGGGGCTCGGAGACGGCGCGTGGCACGATCGGGGCTCCGAGTCGGCGCGTTAACCGATCAGGGCTTAGGAGACGATGCGTGGACCGAACGGGGCTCGGAGACGGCGCGTGGACCGACCGGGGCTCAGGAGGATACGCCTGGACCGATCGGGGCTCGGCGACGGCGCGTGGACCGATCGAGGCTCGGAGACGACGCGTGTACGGATCGAGGATTCGGGGACGACGCGTGGAACGATCCGGGCTCAGGAGACGGCGCGTGGACCGATCGGGGCCCGGAGATGGCGCGTGGACCGATTGGGGCTTAAGAGACGACGGGTGGACCGATCGGGGCTTAGGAGACGGCGCGTGGATCGATCGGGGCTCGGAGACGGCGCGTGGAACGATCGGGTCTCAGCAGACGGCGCGTGAAATGATCGGCGCTCGGAGACGCCGCGTGGACCGATCGGGGCTTAGGATACGGCGCGTGGACCGATCGTGGCTCAGGAAGCGATGCCTGGACCGATCGTGGCTCGGAGACGGCGTATGGACCGATCGGAGCTCGGACACGACGTGTGGACCGATCGGGGCTCAGGAGACGGCGCGAGGAGCGATCGGGCTCAGGAGAAGACGCGTCAATTGATCGTGGCTCAGGAGACGACGCGTGGACGGATCGGGGCTCGGAGACGGCGCGTGGAACGATCGGAGCTCAGGAGACGGCGCGTGAACCGATCGGCGCTCGGAGACGGCGCGTGGACCGATGGGGGATGAGGAGAAGGCGCGTGGACTGATCGGGGCTTAGGAGACGGCGCACAGACCGATCGGGGCTCGGAGACGGCGCGTGGAACGATCGGGGCTCAGGTGACGGCGCGTGAACCGATCGGCGCTCGGAGACGCCGCGTGGACCGATCGGGGCTTAGCAGAAGGCGCTTGGACCGATCGGGGCTTAGCAGAAGGCGCTTGGACCAATCGGGGCTTAGGAGACGGCGCGTGGACCGATCGAGGCTCGGCGACTGCGCGTGGAGCGATCGGGGCTCAGGAGACGGCGCGTGAACCAATCGGCGCTCCGAGACGGCGCGTGGACCGATCGGGGCTTAGGAGACGGCGCGTAGACCGATCGGGGCTCGGAGACGGCGCGTGGAACGATCGGGGCTCAGGTGACGGCGCGTGAACCGATCGGCGCTCGGAGACGGCGCGTGGACCGATCGGGGCTTAGCAGAAGGCGCTTGGACCGATCGGGGCTTAGCAGAAGGCGCTTGGACCGATCGGGGATTAGGAGACGGCGCGTGGAACGATCGGAGCTCGGAGACGGCGCGTGGAACGATCGGGGCTCAGGAGACGGCGCGTGAACCGATCGGCGCTCGGAGACGGCGCGTGGACCGACTGGGGCACAGGCGATGGCGCGTGGACCAATTAGGGTTCGGCGACGGCGCGTGGACCGATCCGGGCTCAGGAGACGGCGCGTGGACCGATCGGGGCTGGGAGACGGAGCGTGGAGCGATCGGGGCTCAGGAGACGGCGCGTGAACTAATCGGCGCTCGGAGACGGCGGGTGGACCGATCGGGGCTGAGGAGACGGCGCGTGGTCCGATCGGGGCTTATGAGACGGCGCGTGGACCGATCGGGGCTCGGAGATGGCGCGTGGAATGATCGGGGCTTAGGAGATGGCGTGTGGACCGATCGGAGATCAGGAGACGACGCGTGGACCGAGAGGGCTCTGGAAGCGGCGCACGGACGGATCGTGGCTCGGAGACGGCGCGTGGAGGCATCGGGGCTTTGAAGACGACGCGTGGACCAACCGGTGCTCAGAAAACGGTGCGTGGAGCGATCGGGGCTCAGGAGACGGCGCGTGGACCGATCGGGGCTCAGGAGGCCGCGCGTGGACCGATCGGGGCTCGGAGACAGCGCGTCGAGCGACTGGGGCTCAGGCGGTTCCGCGTGGACCGATCGGGGCCTAGGAGCCTCGCGAGGATCGATCGGGGCCCCGGAGGCGCCGCGTGGACCCATGGGGATCAGGAGACAGTGCGTGGACCGATCGGGGCTCGGAGACGGCGCGTGGACCGATCGGGGCTTAGGAGACATCGCGTGGACCGATCGGGGCTTAGGAGACATCGCGTGGACCGATCGGGGCTCGGGGACGGCGCGTTAACCGATCGGGGCTTAGGAGACGATGCGGGAACCGATCGGGGCTCGGAGAAGGGGCGTGGACCGATCGGGGCCTAGGAGACAACGCGTGGACCGATCGTGGCTCAGGAAGCGGCGCCTGGACCGATCGTGGCCCGGAGACGGCGCGAGAAGGCATCTGGGCTTACAAGACGACGCGTGGATCGAACGGGGCTCGGAGACGGCGCATGAACTGACCGGGGCTCAGGAGACGGCGCGTGGACTGATCGGGGCTCGGAGACGGCGCGTTAACCGATCGGGGCTTAGGAGACGGCGTGTGAACGTATCGGGGCTTAGGAGAGGATGCGTTGACCGATCGGGGCTCATGAGACGGCGCGTAGACCGATCGGGGCTCAGGAGACGGCGCGTGGACCGATCGGTGCTCGGAGACGGCGCGTGGACGAACCGTGGCTTAGAATGCGTCACGCGGACCGATCGGGGCTCGGATACGGCGTGTGGACCGATGGGGGCTCGGAGACGCCGCGTGGACCGATCGGGGCTTAGGAGACGACGCGTGGACCGATCGGGGCGTAGGACACGGCGCGTGCACCTATCGGGGCTCACGAGACAGCGTGTGGACCGATTGGGGCTCAGGAGACGGCGCGTGGACCGATCGGGGCTCGGAGACGGCGCGTGGAACGATCGGAGCTCAGGAGACGGGGCGTGAAATGATCGGCGCTCTGAGACGGCGCGTGGACAGATCGGTGCTCGGAGACGGCGCGTGGATCGATCGGGGATCGGGGACGGCGCGTTTACGGATCGGGGATCAGGAGACGACGCGTGGAACGATCCGGGCTCAGGAGACGGAGCGTGGACCGATCGGGACTCGGATACGGCGTGTGGAACGATCGGGGCTCGGGTGACGGCGCGTGAACCGATCGGCGCTCGGAGACGGCGTGTGGACCGATCGAGGCTCGGAGACGACGCGTTTACGGATCGGGGCTCGGAGTCGACGCGTTAGCCGATCGGGGCTTAGGAGACGATGCGTGGGCCGATCGGGGCTCGGAGATGGCGCGTGGACCGACCGGTGTTTAGGAGAAGACGCTTGGACCGAACGGGGCTTAGGAGACGGCGCGTGGACCGATCGGGGCTCAGGAGACGGCGCGCGGACCGACTGGAGCTCAGGAGACTCGCGTGGATCGATCGGGGCTCCGGAGGCGCCGCGTGGACCGATTGGGATCAGGAGACGACGCGTGGACCGATCGGGCGTAGGAGACGACGCGTGTACCTATCGGGGCTCACGACACAGCGTGTGGACCGATTGGGGCTCAGGAGGCGGCGCGTGGAACGATCGGGGCTCAGGAGACGGCGCGTCAACCGATCGGCGCTCGGAGACGGCGCGTGGACCGATCGGGGCTTAGGAGACGGCGCGTGGACCGATCGGAGATCAGGAGGTGACGCGTGGACCGATCGGGGTTGTGGAAGCGGCGCACGGACCGATCGTGGCTCGGAGACGGCGCGTGGAGGCATCGGGGCTTTGAAGACGGCGCGTGGACCGATCGGGGTTCAGGAGACGGCGCGAGGAGCGATCGGGGCTCGGGAGAAGACGCGTCAATTGATCGGGGCTCAGGAGACGACCCGTCGACGAATCGGGTCTTAGGAGACGACGCGTGGACCGATCGGGGCTGAGGAGACGGCGCGTCGACCGACCGGAGCTCAGGAGATTCGCGTGGATCGATCGGGGCTCCGGAGGCGGCGCGTGGACCGATTGGGGCTTAGGAGACGACGCGTGGACTGATCGGGACTCAGGAGACGGCGCGTGGCCCGATTTGGGCTCGGATACGGCGCGTGAACCGACCGGGGCTCAGGAGGCCGCGCGAGAACCGATCGCGGCTCGGCGACGGCGCGTGGACCGATCGGGGCTTAGGAGGCCGCGCGTGGACCGATCATGGCTCGGCGACGGCGCGTAGACCGATCGGGGCTCGGAGACGACGCGTGGACTGATCGGGGCTCGAAGACAGCGCGTGGACCGATCGGGGCTCGGCGATGGCGCGGGGATCGATCGGGGCTCGGAGACGACGCGTGTACGGATCGAGGCTTGGAGACGGCGCGTGGACCGACCGGAGCTCGGTCACGGCCCGTGGACGGATCGGGGCTTAGGAGACGGCCCGTGGACGGATCGGGGCTTAGGAGACGGCGCGTGGACTAATTGGGGGTCAGGAGACGACGCGTGGATCGATCGGGGCTCGGAAACGACGCGTTGGCCGAGCGGGGCTTAGGAGACGACGCGTGGACCGATCGGGGCTCAGGAGACGGCGCGTGAAGTTATCAGAGCTCAGAGACGGCGCGTGGACCGATCGGGGCTTAGGATACGGCGCGTGGACCGATCGGGACTCAGGAGGCGGCGCGTGGACCGATCGGGGATCAGGAACCGGTCCGTGGAGCGATCGGGGCTTAGGAGACGGCACGTGGACTGATCGGGGCTCAGATGATGGTGCGCGGACCGACCGGGGCTCAGGAGACTCGCGTGGATCGATCGGGGCTCCGGAGACGCCGCGTGGAGCGATGGGGATCAGGAGACGGTGCGCGGACCGATCGGGGCTCGGAGACGGCGCGTGGACCGATCGGAGCTTAGGAGACGACGCGTGGACCGATCGGGGCGTAGGACGCGACGCGTGTACCTATCGGGGCTCACGAGACAGCGTGTGGACCGATTGGGGCTCAGGAGACGGTGCCTGGACCGATCGGCGCTCGGAGACCTCGCGTGGACCGATCGGGGCTTAGGAGACGGCGCGTGGACCGATCGGAGATGAGGAGACGATGCGTGGACCGATAGGGCTCTGGAAACGGCGCACGGACCGATCGTGGATCGGCGACGGCCTGTGGACCGATTGGGGCTCAGGAGGCCGCGCGTGGACCGATCATGGCTCGGCGACGGCGCGTGGACCGATCGGGGCTCGGAGACAGCGCGTGGACCGACTGGGACTCAGGCGGTTGCGCGTGGACCAAATGGGGTTCGGCGACGGCGCGTGGACCGCTCGGCGCTCGGAGACGGCGCGTTAACCGATCGGGGCTTAGGAGACGACGCGTGAACCGATCGGGGCTCGGAGACGGCGCCTGGACCGATCGGGGCTTAGGAGACAACGCGTGGACCGATGGGGGCTCGGAGACGGCGCGTGTACCTATCGGAGCTCACGAGACAGCGTGTGGACCGATTGGGGCTCAGGAGACGGCGCGTGGACCGATCGGGGCTCAGGAGACGGCGCGTGGACCGATCGGGGCTCGGAGACGGCGCGTGGAACGATCGGAGCTCAGGAGACGGGGCGTGAAATGATCGGCGCTCTGAGACGGCGCGTGGACCGATCGGTGCTCGGAGACGACGCGTGGACCGATCGGGGCTGAGGAGACGGCGTGTGGACCGATCGGGGCTTAGGAGACGACGCGTCGACCGATCGGGGCTCGGAGCCAGCGCGTCGACCGACTGGGGCTCAGGCGGTTGCGCGTGGACCGATCGGGGCTTAGGAGCCTCGCGTGGATCGATCGGGGCCCCGGAGGCGCCGCGTGGACCCATGGGGATGAGGAGACAGTGCGTGGACCGATCGGGGCTCGAAGACGGCGCGTCGACCGATCGGGTCTCAGGAGGCCGCGCGTGGACAGATCATTACTCAGCGACGGCGCGTGGACTGATCGGGGCTCGGAGACGACGCGTGGACCGATCGGGGCTCGGCGACAGCGCGTGAACCGCCTGGGGCTCAGGCGGTTGCGCGTGGACCAATTGGGGTTCGGCGACGGCGCGTGGACCGTTCGGGGCTCGGAGACGGCGCGTTAACCGATCGGGGCTTAGGAGACGATGCGTGAACCGATCGGGGCTCGGAGAAGGCGCGTGGACCGATCGGGGCTCGGAGACGACGCGTGTACGGATCGAGGCTTGGAGACGGCGCGTGGACCGATCGGAGCTCGGAGACGGCCCGTGGGCAGATCGGGGCTTAGGAGACGGCGCGGGGACTAATTGGGGCTTACGAGAACATACGTGGACCGATCGGGGCTCGGAGACAGGGCGTTTACCGACTGGGGCTCCAGAGGTTGCGCGTGGACCAATTGGGGTTCGCCGCGGCGCGTGGACCGATCGGGGCTCAGGAGACGGCGCGTGGACCGATCGGGGCTTCGGAGATGGTACGTGGACCGATCGGGGCTCGGAGACGGTACGAGGACCGACCGGAGCTCAGGAGATTCGCGTGGATTGATCAGGGCTCCGGAGGCGGCGCATGGACCGATTGGGGAGCATGAGATGGTGCGTGGACCGATCGAGACTCGGAGACGGCGCACGGACCGATCGGGGCTTAGGAGACGACGCGTGGACCGATTGGGGCTCAGGAGGCCGCGCGTGGACCGATCATGGCTCGGCGACGGCGCGTAGACCGATCGGGGCTCGGAGACGACGCGTGGACCCATCGGGGCTCGGAGACAGCGCGTGGACCGACTGGGGCTCAGGCGGTTTCGCGTGGACCAATTGGGGTTCGGCGACGGCGCGTGGATCGATCGAGGCTCGGAGACGACGCGTGTACGGATCGGGGATTCGGGGACGACGCGTGGAACGATCCGGGCTCAGGAGACGGGGCGTGAACCGATCGGCGCTCGGGGACGGCGCGTGGACCGATCGGGGCTTATGAGAAGGCGCTTGGACCGATCGGGGCTTAGGAGACAGCGCGTGGGCCGATCAGAGCTCGGAGACGGCGCGTGGAACGATCGGGGCTCAGGAGACGGCGCGTGGACCGATTGGGGCTCGGATACGGCGCGTGAACCAATCGGGGCTCAGGAGGCCGCTCGTGGACCGATCGCGGCTCGGCGACGGCGCGTGGACCGATCGGGGCTCAAGAGGCCGCACGTGGACCGATCATGGCTCGGCGACGGCGCGTGGACCGATCGGGGCTCGGAGACGATGCGTGGACCGATCGAGGCTCGGAGACGTCGCGTTTAAGGATCGGGAATCAGGAGACGACGCGTGAAACGATCCGGGCTCAGGAGACGAAGCGTGGACCGATCGGGGCTCGGAGACGCCGTGTGGAACGATCGGGGCTCGGGTGACGGCGCGTGAACCTATCGGGGCTTAGGAGGCCGCGTGTGGACCGATCGCGGCTCGGCGATGGCGCGTGGACCGATCGGGGCTCAGGAGGCCGCGCGTGGACCGATCGGGGCTCACGAGACAGCGTGTGGACCGATTGGGGCTCAGGAGACGGCGCGTTGACCGATCGGGGCTCGGAGACGGCGCGTAGAACGATCGGAGGTCAGGGGACTGGGCGTGAAATGATCGGCGCTCTCAGACGGCGCGTCGACCGATCGGTGCTCGGAGACGGCGCGTGGACGGACCGCGGCTCAGAATGCGGTACGCGGACCGATCGGGGATCGGACACGGCGTGTGGACCGATCGAGGCTCGGAGACGACGCGTTTAAGGATCGGGAATCAGGAGACGACGCGTGGAACGATCCGGGCTCAGGAGACGAAGCGTGGACCGATCGGGGCTCGGAGACGCCGTGTGGAACGATCGGGGCTCGGGTGACGGCGCGTGAACCCATCGGCGCTCGGAGACGGCGCGTGGATCGAGCGGAGATCGGGGACGGCGCGTGGAACGATCGCGGCTCGGAGTCGACGCGTTAGCCGATCGGGGCTTAGGTGACGATGCGTGGACCGATCGGGGCTCGGAGACGGCGCGTGGACCGACCGGGGTTTAGGAGAAGGCGCTTGGACCGAACGGGGCTTAGGAGACGGCGCGTGGACCGATCGGGGCTCGGAGACGGCGCGTGGAACGATCGGGGCTCAGGAGATGGCGCGTCAACCGATCGGCGCTCGGAGACGGCGCGTGGACCGATCGGGGCCTAGGAGACAACGCGTGGACCGATCGTGGCTCAGGAAGCGGCGCCTGGACCGATCGTGGCCCGGAGACGGCGCGAGAAGGCATCTGGGCTTACAAGACGACGCGTGGATCGAACGGGGCTCGGAGACGGCGCATGAACTGACCGGGGCTCAGGAGACGGCGCGTGGACCGATCGGTGCTCGGAGACGGCGCGTGGACGAACCGTGGCTTAGAATGCGTCACGCGGACCGATCGGGGCTCGGATACGGCGTGTGGACCGATGGGGGCTCGGAGACGCCGCGTGGACCGATCGGGGCTTAGGAGACGACGCGTGGACCGATCGGGGCGTAGGACACGGCGCGTGTACCTATCGGGGCTCACGAGACAGCGTGTGGACCGATTGGGGCTCAGGAGACGGCGTGTGGACCGATCGGGGCTCGGAGACGGCGCGTGGAACGATCGGAGCTCCGGAGACGGGGCGTGAAATGATCGGCGCTCTGAGACGGCGCGTGGACAGATCGGTGCTCGGAGACGGCGCGTGGATCGATCGGGGATCGGGGACGGCGCGTTTACGGATCGGGGATCAGGAGACGACGCGTGGAACGATCCGGGCTCAGGAGACGGAGCGTGGACCGATCGGGACTCGGATACGGCGTGTGGAACGATCGGGGCTCGGGTGACGGCGCGTGAACCGATCGGCGCTCGGAGACGGCGCGTGGATCGATCGGGGATCGGGGACGGCGCGTGGAACGATCGGGGCTCGGAGTCGACGCGTTAGCCGATCGGGGCTTAGGAGACGATGCGTGGGCCGATCGGGGCTCGGAGATGGCGCGTGGACCGACCGGGGTTTAGGAGAAGACGCTTGGACCGAACGGGGCTTAGGAGACTGCGCGTGGACCGATCGGGGCTCAGGAGACGGCGCGCGGACCGACTGGAGCTCAGGAGACTCGCGTGGATCGATCGGGGCTCCGGAGGCGCCGCGTGGACCGATTGGGATCAGGAGACGACGCGTGGACCGATCGGGCGTAGGAGACGACGCGTGTACCTATCGGGGCTCACGACACAGCGTGTGGACCGATTGGGGCTCAGGAGGCGGCGCGTGGAACGATCGGGGCTCAGGAGACGGCGCGTGGACAGATCGGGGCTCGGAGACGACGCGTGTACGGATCGGGGATTCGGGGACGAGGCGTGGACCGATCGGGGCTTAGGAGACGACGCGTGGACCGATCGGGGCGTAGGAGACGACGCGTGGACCGATTGGGGCTTAGGAGACGGCGCGTGGACCGATCGGGGCTCGGCGACTGCGCGTGGACCGATCGGGGCTAAGGAGACGACGTGTGGACCGATCGGGGCATAGGAGACGACGCGTGTACCTATCGGGGCTCAGGAGACAGCGCGTGGTCCGATTGGGCCTCACGAGACGGCGCGTGGACAGATCGGGGCTCGGAGACGACGCGTGTACGGATCGGGGATTCGGGGACGAGGCGTGGACCGATCGGGGCTTAGGAGACGACGCGTGGACCGATCGGGGCGTAGGAGACGACGCGTGGACCGATTGGGGCTTAGGAGACGGCGCGTGGACCGATCGGGGCTCAGGAAGCGGCGCCTGAACCGATCGTGGCTCGGAGACGGCGCGTGGAGGCATCGGGCCTAAGAAGACGACGCATGGACCGAGCGGGGCTCAGGAGACGGCGCGAGGAGCGATCGGGGCTCAGGAGAAGACGCGTCAATTGATCGGGGCTCAGGAGACGACGCGTCGACGCATCGGGGCTTAGGAGACGACGCGTGGACCGATCGGGGCTCAGGAGACGGCGCGAGGAGCGATCGGGGCTCAGGAGAAGACGCGTCAATTGATCGGGGCTCAGGAGACGACGCGTCGACGCATCGGGGCTTAGGAGACGACGCGTGGATCGATCGGGGCTTAGGAGACGGCGCGTGGACCGATCGGGGCTCAGGAGACCCCGCGTGGACCGATCGGGGCTCGGCGACTGCGCGTGGACGCATCGGGGCTCAGGAGACGACGCGTGGACCGATCGGGGCTCGGAGACGGCACGTTAACCGATCGGGGCTTAGGAGACGATGCGAGGACCGATCGCGGCTCGGAGACGGCGTGTGAACCGACCGGGGCTCAGGAGGCCGCGCGTGGACCGATCGAGGCTCGGCGACGGCGAGTGGACCCATCGGGGCTCGGAGACGACGCGTGTACGGATCGGGGCTTGATGACGACGGCTTTATCGATCGCGGCTCGGAGACGGCCCGCGAATCGATCGGCGCTCGGAGACGGCGCCTGGACCGATCGGGGCTTATGAGACGGCGCGTGGACCGATCGGAGATCAGGAGAAGACGCGTGCACCGATCGGGGCTCTGGAAGCGGCGCACGGATCGATCGTGGCTCGGAGACGGCGCGTGGAGGCATCGGGGCTTTGAAGACGACGCGTGGACCGAACGGTGCTCAGAAAACGCCGCGTGGACCGATGGGAATCAGGAGACGGTGCGTGGAGCGATCGGGGCTCGCAGACGCCGCTTGGACCGATCGGGGCTTAGGGGAAGGCGCGTGGACCGATTGGGGCTTAGGAGACGGCGCGTGGACCGATCGGGGCTCAGGAAGCGGCGCCTAGACTGATAGGGGCTCGGAGACGGCGCGTGGAGGCACCGGGGCTAAGAAGACGACGCATGGACCGAGCGGGGCTCAGGAGACGGCGCGAGGAGCGATCGGGGCTCAGGAGAAGACGCGTCAATTGATCGGGGCTCAGAAATCGGCGCGTGGAGCGATCGGGGCTCAGGAGACGACGCGTGGATCGATCGGGGCTCAGGAAACGACGCGTCGACCGATCGGGACTCAGGAGACGGAGCGTGGCCCGATTGGGGCTCGGATACGGCGCGTGAACCGACCGGGGCTCAGGAGGCCGCGCGAGAACCGATCGCGGCTCGGCGACGGCGCGTGGACCGATCGGGGCTCAGGAGGCTGCGCGTGGACCGATCATGGCTCGGCGACGGCGCGTAGACCGATCGGGGCTCGGAGACGACGCGTGGACCGATCCGGGCTCAGGAGACAGCGCGTGGACCGACTGGGGCTCAGGCGGTTTCGCGTGGACCAATTGGGGTTCGGCGACGGCCCGTGGACCGATCGGGGCTTAGGAGACGGCGCGTGAACCGATCGGGGCCCGGAGACGGGTCGTGGACAGATTGGGGATTAGGAGACGGCGCGTGGACCGATCGGGGCTGGGAGACGGCACGTGGACCGATCGGGGCTCAGGAGACGGCGCGTGCACCGATCGGGGCTCAGGAGGCCGCGCGTGGACCGATCGAGGCTCGGCGACGGCGCGTGGACCCATCGGGGCGTAGGACACGGCGCGTGCACCGATCGGGGCCCGGAGACGGATCGTGGACAGATTGGGGATTAGGAGACGGCGCGTGGACCGATCGGGGCTGGGAGACGGCACGTGGACCGATCGGGGCTCGGAGACAGCGCGTGGACCGACTGGGGCTCCGGAGGCGCCGCGTGGGCCGATGGAGATCAGGAGACGCTGCGCAGACCGATCGGGGCTTAGGAGACGACGCGTGGACCGATCGGGGCGTAGGACACGACGCGTGTACCTATCGGGGCTCACGAGACAGCGTGTGGACCGATTGGGGCTCAGGAGACGGCGCGTAGACCGATCGGTGCTCAGAGACGGCGCGTGGACCGACCGGGGCTACGGAGGCCGCGCGTGGACCGATCGAGGCTCGGCGACGGCGCGTGGACCGATCGGGGCTCGGAGACGGCGTGTGAACGTATCGGGGCTTAGGAGACGATGCGTTGACCGATCGGGGCTCAGGAGGCGGCGCGTGGACCCACCGGGGCTCAGGAGACGGCGCGCGGACCAATCGGGGCTCGGAAACGGCGCGTGGACCGATCCGAACTCGGAGACGACGTATGGACCGATCGGGGCTCGGAAACGGCGCGTGGACCGATCGGAGCTCGGAGACGGTGCGTGGACCGATCGGGGCTTAGGAGGCGGCGTGTGGAACGATCGGGGCTCAGGAGACGGAGCGTGCACCGATCGGTGCTCGGAGACGGCGCGTGGACCGATCGGGGTTTAGGAGAGGACGCGTCGACCGATCGGGGCACAGGAAACGGCGCGTGGACCGATCGGGGTTTAGGAGACGACGCGTGGACCGATCGGGGATCGCAGACGGCGCGTGGACCGATCGGGACTTAGGAGACGACGAGTGGACCGATCGGGGCTTAGGAGACGATACGTGGACCGGTCGGGGCTCGGCGACTGCGTGTGGACGTATCAGGGTTCAGGAGACGGCGCGTGGACCGATCGGGGCTCGGAGACGGCGCGTGTACGGATCAGGGATTCCGGGACGACGCGTAGACCGATCCGGGCTCAGGAGACGGCGCGTAGACCGATCATGGCTCGGAGACGGTGCGTGGGACGATCGGGGCTCGGAGCCGGTGCGTTAACCGATCGGGGCTTAGGAGACGATGCGTCGACCGATCGGGGCTCGGAGACGGCGCGTGGACCGACCGGGGCTCAGGAGACAGCGCGTGGACCGATTGGGGCTCAGGAGACGGCGCGTGGACCGCTCGGGGCTCGGAGACGGCGCGTAGAACGATCGCGGCTCGGCGACGGCGCATGGACCGATCGAGGCTCAGGAGGCTGCGCGTGGATCGATTGGGGCTCAGGAAGCGGCGCCTGGACCGATCGTGGCTCGGAGACGGCGCGTGGATGCATCGGGGCTAAGAAGACGACGCATGGACCGATCGGGGCCCAGGAAACGGCGTGTGGACCGATCGGAGCTCGGAGACGACGCGTGGACCTATCGGGGCTCAGGAGACAGCGCGTGGACCGATTGGGCATCAGGAGACGGCGCGTCGATGGATCGGGGCTTGGGCAACGACGCGTGGACCGATCGGGGCTCAGGGGACGGCGCGTGGATCGATCGGGGCTCGGAGACGGCGCGTGGAACGATCGGGGCTCAGGAGACGGCGCGTGAAATGATCGGCGCTCGGAGACGGCGCGGGGACCGATCGTGGCTTAGGAGAAGGCGCGTGGATCGATCGGGGCTCGGAGACGGCGCGTGGAACGATCGGGGCTCAGGAGACGGTGCGTGAAATGATTGGCTCTCGGAGACGGCGCGTGGACCGATCGTGGCTTAGGAGAAGGCGCGTGGAACGATCGGGGCTCAGGAGACGGCGCGTGGAGCGATCGGGGCTCGGAGACGGGGCGTGGAACGATCGGGGCTCAGGTGACGGCGCGTGGAGCGATCGGGCTCAGGAGAAGACGCGTCAATTGATCGTGGCTCAGGAGACGACGCGTCGACGGATCGGGGCTTAGGAGACGACGCGTGGACCGATCGGGGCTTAGGAGACGACGCGTGGACCGATCGGGGTTTAGGAGAGGACGCGTCGACCGATCGGGGAACAGGAGACGGCGCGTGGACCGATCGGGGCTTAGGAGACACGTTGATCGATTGGGGCTCCGGAGGCAGCGCGTGGACCGATCGGGGCTTAGGAGACTACGCGTGTACCTATCGGGGCTCAGGAGACTGCGCGTGGACCGATTGGGCATCAGGAGACGGCGCGTCGATGGATCGGGGCTTGGGGAACGACGCGTGGACCGATCGGGGCTCAGGAGACGGCGCGTGGATCGATCGGGGCTCGGATACGGCGCGGGGAACGATCGGGGCTCAGGAGACGGCGCGAGGAGCGATCGGGCTCAGGAGAAGACGCGTCAATTCATCGTGGCTCAGGAGACGACGCGTCGACGGATCGAGGCTTAGGAGACGACGCGTGGACCGATCGGGGCTTAGGAGACTACGCGTGGACCGATCGGGGCTCAGGAGACGGCGCGTGGACCGACCGGGGCCCAGGAGGCTGAAGCGTAGACCCATCGGGGCTCGGAGACGGCGTGTGGACCGATCGGGGATTAGGAGACGACGCGTGGACCGATCGGGGTTTAGGAGAGGACGCGTCGACCGATCGGGGCGCAGGAGACGGCGCGTGGACCGATCGGGGCTTAGGAGACGACGCGTGGACCGATCGGGGCTCGGAGACGGCACGTGGACCGATCGGGGCTTAGGAGACTCACGTTGATCGATTGGGGCTCCGAAGGCGGCGCGTGGACCGATCGGGGCTTAGGAGACTACGCGTGTACCTATCGGGGCTCAGGAGACTGCGCGTGGACCGATTGGGCATCAGGAGACGGCGCGTCGATGCATCGGGGCTTGGGGAACGACGCGTGGACCGATCGGGGCTCAGGAGACGGCGCGTGGATCGATCGGGGCTCGGATACGGCGCGTGGAACGATCGGGACTCAGGAGACAGCGCGTGAAATGATCGGCGCTCGGAGACGGCGCGTGGAGCGATTGGGGCTTAGGAGGCGGCGCGTGGACCGATCGGGGCTAATGAAGCGGCGCCTGGACCGATCGTGGCTCGGAAACGGCGCGTGGAGGCATCTGGGCTTACAAGACGACGCGTGGATCGATCGGGGCTCGGAGACGGCGCGTGAACCGACCAGGGCTCAGGAGACGGCGCGTGGACCAGTCGGGGCTTAGGAGACGACGCGAGGACCGATCGAGGCTCGGAGACAACGCGCGGACTTATCGGGGCTCGGAAACGGCGCGTGGACCGATCGGGGCTCGGAGACGACGCGTGTACGGATCGGGGCTTGGTGACGGAGTGTGGACCGATCGGGGCTCACGAAGCGGCGCCTGAACCGATCCTGGCTCGGAGACGGCGAGAGGAGGCATCTGGTCTTAGAAGACGACGCGTGGATCGATCGGGGCTCGGAGACGGCGCGTGAACCGACCGGGGCTCAGGAGGCCGTGCGTGGACCGATCGAGGCTCGGCGACGGCGCGTGGACCGATCGGGGCTCGGCGACTGCGTGTGGACGTATCGGGGTTCAGTAGACGGCGCGTGGACCGATCGGGGCTCAGGAGACGGCGCGTGCACCGATCGGGGCCCAGAGACGGGTCGTGGACAGATTGGGGCTTAGGAGACGGCGCGTGGACCGACTGGGGCTCAGGAGGTTGCGCGTGGACGAATTGGGGTTCGGCGACGGCGCGTGGACCGACCGGGGCTCAGGAGATCGCGCGTGGACCCATCGGGGCTCGGAGACGGCGCGTGAACCGACCGGGGCTTAGGAGACGGCACGTGGTCCGATCGGGCTCGGAGCCGGCGCGTGAACCGATCGGGGCTCAGGAGGCCGCGCGTGGACCGATCGAGGCTCGGACACGCCGCGTGGAACGATCGGGGCTCAGGAGACGGCGCTTGAACTTATCGGCGCTCGGAGACGGCGTGTGGACCGATTAGAGCTCAGAGACGGCGCGTGGATCGATCGGGGCTCAGGAGACGGCGCGAGGAGCGATCGGGCTCAGGAGAAGACGCGTCAATTGATCGTGGCTCAGGAGACGACGCGTGGATCGATCGGGGCTCAGAAGACGACGCGTCGACCGATCGGGGCTCAGGAGACGGCGCCTGGATCGATCGAGGCTCGAAGACGCCGCGTGGAACGATCGGGGCTCAGGAGACGGCGCGTGAACCGATCGGCGCTCGGAGACGGCGCGTGGAACGATCGGGGCTCAGGAGACGGCGCGTGAAATGATCGGCGCTCGGAGACGGCGCGTGGACCGATCCGGGCTCAGGAGACGGCGCGTGGACCGATCCGGGCTCGGAGACGGAGCGTGGAGCGATCGGGGCTCAGGAGACGGCGCGTGAACTAATCGGTGCTCGGAGACGGCGCGTGGACCGATCGGGGCTGAGGAGACGGCGCGTGGACCGATCGGGGCTCGGAGACGGCGCGTGGACCGATCGGGCCTCGTAGACGGCGCGTGGAACGATCGGAGCAAAGGAGACGGCGCGTGAACCGATCGGCGCTCGGAGACGGCACGTGGATCGATCGGGGCTTAGGAGACGGCGCGTGGACCGATTGGGGCTTAGGAGACGGCATGAGGACCGATCGGGGTTCAGGAAGCGACGCATAGACCGATCGTGGCTCGGAGACGGCGCGTGGAGGCATCGGGGCTAAGAAGACGACGCAGGGACCGAGCGGGGCTCAGGAGACGGCGCGAGGAGCGATCGGGGCTCAGGAGAAGACGCGTCAATTGATCGGGGCTCAGAAATCGGCGCGTCGAGCGATCGGGGCTCAGGAGACGACGCGTGGATCGATCGGGGCTCAGGAAATGACGCGTCGACCGATCGGGGCTCAGGCGACGGCGCGCGGACCTACCGGGGCGCAGGAGGATACGCCTGGACCGATCGGGGCTCGGCGACGGCGCGTGGACCGATCGGGGCTCAGGAGACCGCGCGTGGACCGATCGGGGCTCGGCGACTGCGCGTGGACGTATCGGGGCTCAGGAGACGGCTCGTGGACCGATCGCGGCTCGGAGATGGCGCGTGAACCGACCGGGGCTTAGGAGGCCGCGCGTGGACCGATCGAGGCTCGGCGACGGCGCGTGGACCCATCGGGGCTCGGAGACGACGCGTGTACGGATCGGGGCTTGGTGACGGCGCGTTTACCGATCGCGGCTCGGAGACGGCCCGTGGACAGATCGGGGCTTAGGAGGCGGCATGTGGAACGATCGGTGCTCAGGAGACGGCTCGTGCACCAATCGGCGCTCGGAGACGGCGCGTGGAGCGATCGGGGCTCGGAGACGGCACGTGGAGCGATCGGGGCTCAGGAGACGGTGCGTGGAGGCATGGGGGCTTAGAAGACGACGCATGCACGGAGCGGGGCTCAGGAGACGGCGCGAGGAGCGATCGGGGCTCAGGCGAAGTCGCGTCAATTGATCGGCGCTCAGGAGACGACGCGGCGACTGATCGGGGCTTAGGAGACCACGCGTGGCCCGATTGGGGCTTAGGAGACGACGTGTGGACCGATCGGGGCTTTGGAGACGGCACGTGAATCGATCGGTGCACAGGAGACGGCGGGTGAACCGTTCGGGTCTTAGGAGACGACGCGTCGACCGATCGGGGCTCAGGGGAAGGGGTGTGCACCGATCGGGGCTCAGGAGACGGCGCCTCGACCGAACGGTGCTCGGCGCCTGCGCGTGGACGGATCGGGGCTCAGGAGACGGCGCGTGGGCCGATCGGGGCTCGGAGACGGCGCTTGAACTTATCGGCGCTCGGAGACGGCGCGTGGACCGATCGGGGCTTAGGATACGGCGCGTGGACCGATCGGGGCTCAGGAAGCGGCGCCTGGACCGATCGTGGCTCGGAGACGGCGCGTGGAGGCATCGGGGCTAAGAAGACGACGCATGGACCGATCGGGGCTCAGGAAACGGCATGTGGACCGATCGGAGCTCGGAGACGACGCGTGGACCGATCGGGGCTCAGGAGACGGCGCGAGGAGCGATCGGGCTCAGGAGAAGACGCGTCAATTGATCGTGGCTCAGGAGACGACGCGTCGACGGATCGAGGCTTAGGAGACGACGCGTGGACCGATCGGGGCTTAGGAGACGACGCGTGGACCGATCGGGGCTCAGGAGACGGCGCGTGGACCGACCGGGGCTCAGGAAGCGACGCGTAGACCCATCGGGGCTCGGAGAGGGCGTGTGGACCGATCGGCGCCGAGCCCCGATCGGTCCACGCATCGTCTCCTACGCGCCGATCCATCGACGCGTCATTTCCTGAGCCCCGATTGCTCCACGCGCCGTTTTCTGAGCACCGTTCGGTCCACGCGTCGTCTTCAAAGCCCCGATGCCTCCACGCGCCGTCTCCGAGCCACGGTCGGTCCGTGCGCCGCTTCCAGAGCCCCGGTCGGTCCACGCGCCGTCTCCTGAGCCCCGATCGGTCCACGCGTCGTCTTCTAAGCCCCGATCGGTGCACGCGTCGTCTCCTAAGCCCCGATCGGTCCACGTGCCGTCTCCGAGAGCCGATATCTTTACGCGCCGTCTCCTGAGCCCCGATCGTTCGACGCGCCGTCTCCGAGCCCCGATCGATCCACGCGCCGTCTCCTGAGGCCAAATCGGTCCACACGCTGTCTCGTGAGCCCCGATAGGTACACGCGTCGTCTCCGAGCCCCGATCGGTCTACGCGCGGTCGCCGAGTCATGATCTGTCCACGCGCGGCCTCCTGAGACCCGATCGGTCCACGCGCCGTCTTCGAGCCCCGATCGGTCCACGCATGGTCTCCTAACCCCAATCGGTTAACGCGCCGTCCCCGAGCCCCGATCGGTCCACGCGCCGTCTCCTGAGCCCCGATACGTCCACGCGCAGTCGCCGAGCTCTGATCGGTCAACGCGCTGTCTCCTGAGCCCCGATAGGTACACGCGTCGTCGCCTACACCCCAATCGGTCCACGCGCCGTCTCCGAGCCCCGATCGGTCCACGCACTGTCTCCTGATCCCCATGGGTCCACGCGGCGCCTCCGGGGCCTCGATCGATCCACGCGAGGCTCCTAAGCCCCATCGGTCCACGTGCCGTCTCCTGAGCCCCGATCGTTACACGCGCCGTCTCCGAGCCCCGATCGGTCCACGCGCCGTCTCCGAGCCCCGTTGGGTCCACGCGTCGCCTCCTGAGCCCCGGTCGGTCCACGCGCCGTCTCCTGAGCCCCGATCGGTCCACGCGTCGTCTTCTAAGCCCCGATCGGTCCACGCGTAGTCTCCTAAGCCCCGCTCGGTTAACGAGTCGTTTCCGAGCTCCGATCGGTCCACGCGTCGTCTCCTAAGACCCGATCGGTCCACGCGTCGTCTCCTAAGCCCCGATCGGTCCACGCGCCGTCTCCGAGCGCCGATAACTTTACGCGCCGTCTCCTGAGCCCCGATCGTTCCACGCGCCGTCTCTGAGCCCCGATCGATCCACGCGCCGTCTCCTGAGCCCAAATCGGTCCACACGCTGTCTCGTGAGCCCCGATAGGTACACGCGTCGTCTCCTACGCCCCGAGCAGTCCACGCGTAGTCTCCTAAGCCCCGCTCGGTTAACGCGTCGTTTCCGAGCCCCGATCGGTCCACGCGTCGTCTCCTGAGCCCCAATTAGTCCATGCGCCGTCTCCTAAGCCCCGATCCGTCCACGGGCCGTGTCCGAGCTCCGATCGGTCCACGCGTCGTCTCCGAGCCCTGATCGGTCCACGCGCCATCGCCGAGACCCGATCGGTCCACGCGCCATCGCCGAGCCCCGATCGGTCCACGCGCCGTCTCCTGAGCCCCGATCTGTCCACACCCCTTCTCCTGTGCCCCGATTTGTCGACGCGTCGTCTCCTAAGCCCCGACCGGTGCACGCGCCGTCTCCTAAGCCCTGCTCGGTTAACGCGTCGGTTCCGAGCCCCGATCGGTCCACGCGTCGTCTCCTGAGCCCCAATTAGTCCACGCGCCGTCTCCTAAGCCCTGATCCGTCCACGGGCCGTGTCCGAGCTCCGATCGGTTCACGCGCAGTCTCCAAACCTCGATCCGTACACGCGTCGTCTCCGAGCCCTGATCGGTCCACGCGCCATCGCCGAGCCCCGATCGGTCCACGCGCCCTCTCCGAGCGCCGATCATTTCACGCGCCGTCTCCTGAGGCCCGATCGGTCCACACCCCTTCTCCTGAGCCCCGATCGGTCCACACCCCTTCTCCTGAGCCCCGATCGATTCACGTGCCGTCTCCTAAGCCCCGATCGGTTCACCCGTCGGCTCTTAAGTCCCAATCGGTCCACGCGCCCTCTCCGAGCGCCGATCATTTCACGCGCCGTCTCCTGAGCCCCGGTCGGTCGACGCATCGTCTTCTGAGCCCCGATCGATCCACGCGCCGTCTCCTGAGCCCAAATCGGTTCACACGCTGTCTCGTGAGCCCCGATAGGTACACGCGCCGTCTCATAAGCCCCGATCGCTCCACACGCCGTCTCCGAGCGCCGGTCGGTGCACGCGCCGTCTCCTGAGCCCAAATCGTTCCAAGCGTCGTCACCTAATACCCGATCCATACACGCGTCGTCTCCGAGCCTCGATCAGTCCACGCCTCGTCGCCGAGTCCCGATCCGTCCACGCGCGGCCTCCTGAGCATCGGTCGGTCCACGCGCCGTCTCCGAAGCCCCGATCGGTCTACGCGCCGTCTCCTGAGCCCCGATCGGTCTACGCGCCGTCTCCGAGCCACGATCGGTCCGTGCGCCGCTTCCAGAGCCCCAATCGGCCCACACGCAGTCTCGTGAGCCCCGATAGGTACACGCGCCGTCTACTGAGCTCCGATCGTTCCACGCGCCGTCTCCGAGCCCCGATCGGTCCAGGCGCCGTCTCCTGAGCCCCAATCGGTCCACACGCTGTCTCGTCAGCCCCGATAGGTACACGCGTCGCGTCCTACGCCCCGATCGGTCCACGCGTCGTCTCCTAAGCCCCGATCGGTCCACGCGCCGTCTCCGAGCCCCGATCGGTTCGCGCACCGTCTCCTGATCCCCATTGCTCCACGTGGCGTCTTCGGAGCCCCGATCGATCCACGCGAGTCTCCTGAGCCGCGGTCGGTCTGCGCGCCGTCATCTGAGCCCCGATCGGTCGACGCGTCGTCTCCGAGACTAGATCGGTCGACGCGCCGTCGCCGAGCCGCGATCGGTCGACGCGCCGTCGCCGAGCCGCGATCGGTCCAGGCGTGGCCTCCTGAGCCGCGGTCGGTCCACGCGCCGTTTCCTGAGCCCCGATCGGTCCACGCGTCGTCTTCTAAGCCCAGATGCCTCCTTGCGCCGTCTCCCAACCACGATCGGTGCAGGCGCCGCTTCCTGAGCCCCGATCGGTCCACGCGTTTTCTCCTAAGCCCCGATCGGACCACGCGTCGTCTCCTCAGCCCCGATCGGTCGACGCGTCGTCTCCTGTGCCCCGATCGATCCACGCGTCGTCTCCTCAGCCCCGATCGCTCCACGCCCCGTCTCCGAGCGCCGATCGGTGCACGCGCCGTCTCCTGAGCCCCGATCGTTCCACACGCCGCCTCCTAAGCCCCGATCGGTCCAGGCGTTGTCTCCCAAGCCCCGACCGGTCCAGGCGCCGTCTCCTAAGCCCTGATCCGTCCACGGGCCGTGTCCGAGCTCCGATCGGTTCACGCGCCGTCTCCAAACCTCGATCCGTACACGCGTCGTCTCCGAGCCCTGATCGGTCCACGCGCCATCGCCGAGAGCCGATCGGTCCACGCGCCATGGCCGAGCCCCGATCGTTCCACGCGCCGTCTCCGAGGCCCGATCGGTCCACGCATCGTCTCCTACGCCCCGATCGGTTAACGCGCCGTCTCCGAGCCCCGATTGGTCCACACGCCGTCTCCGAGTCCCGATCGGTCCGCATGCCGCATTCTAAGCCACGGTCCATCCTCGCGCCGTCTCCGAGCACCGATCGGTCCACGCGTCGTCCCCTAATACCCGATCGGTCCACGCGTCGTCTCCTAAGCCCCGATCCGTCGACGCGTCGCCTCCTGAGCCCCGATCGCTCCACGTACCGTTTCCTGATCCCCGATCGGTCCACACGCCTTCTCCGAGCCCCGATCGGTCCGCGTGCCGCATTCTAAGCCACGGTCCATCCACTCGCCATCTCCGAGCCCCGCTCGATCCACGCGTCGTCTCCTAAGCCTCGATCGGTCCACGCGCCGTCTCCGAGCGCCGATCGGGTCACGCGCCGTCTTCTGAGCCCCGATCGTTCCACGCGCCGCCTCCTAAACACCGATCGGTCCAGGCTTCGTCTCCTAAGCACCGACCGGTCGACGCGTCGTCTCCTGAGCCCCGGTCGGATCACGCGCCGTCGCCGAGCCCGATCGGTCCAAGCATCGTCTCCTAAGCCCCTATCGGTTAACGCGCCGTCTCCGAGCCCCGATCGGTCCACGCGCAACCGCCTGAGCCCCAGTCGGTCCACGCGCTGTCTCCGAGCCCCGATCGGTCCACGCGTCGTCTCCGAGCACCGATCGGTCCACGAGCCGTCTCCAAGCCACGATCGGTCTAGGCGCCGCTTCCAGAGCCCCGATCGGTTCAGGCGCCGCTTCCTGAGCCCCGATCGGTCCACGCGCCGTCTCCTAAGCCGCGATCCGTCCACGGGCCGTCTCCGAGCTGCTATCGGTAAACGCGCCGTCACCAAGCCCTGATCCGTATACGCGTCGTCTCCGAGCCCCGACCGGTCCACGCGCCGTCGCCGAGCCTCGATCGGTCCACGCGCGGCCTCCTGAGCCCCGATCGGTTGACGCGCCGGCTCCGAGCCCGATCGGACCACGTGCCGTCTCCTGAGCTCCGGGCGGTTCACGCGCCGTCTCCGAGCCCCGATGGGTCCACGCGCCGTCTCCTGAGCCCGGATCGGTCCACCCGTCGTCCTCGAATCCCCGATCCGCACACGCGTCGTCTCCGAGCCTCGACCGGTCCACGCGCCGTCTCCTGAGCCCCGATCATTCCACGCGCCGTCTCCTAAGCCGCGATCCGTCCACGGGCCGTCTCCGAGCTGCTATCGGTAAACGCGCCGTCACCAAGCCCTGATCCGTACACGCGTCGTCTCCGAGCCCCGATCGGTCCACGCGCCGTCTCCGAGCACCGATTGGTCCACGCGCCGTCGCCCGAACCCCAATTGGTCCAGGCGCCGTCGCCCGAACCCCAATTGGTCCACGAGCAACCTCCTGAGCTCCAGTCGGTCCACGCGCAGTCGCCGAGCCCCGATCGATCCCCGCATCGTCTCCTAAGCCCTGATCGGTTGACGCGTCATTTACGAGCCCCGATCGGTCTACGCGCCGTCTCCTGAGCCCCGATCGGTCCACACGCCGTCTCCGAAGCCCCGATCGCTCCACGCGCCGTTTCCGAGCGCCGATTGGTGCACGAGCCGTCTCCTGAGAACCGATCGTTCCACACGCCGCCTCCTAAGCCCCGATCTGTCCAGGCGTCGTCTCCTAACCCCCGACCGGTCCACGCGCCGTCTCCTGAGCCCCGATACGTCCACGCGCAGTCGCCGAGTCCCGATCGGTCCACGCGCGGTCTCCTTAGCCCCGATCTGTCCACGCGCCGTCTCCGAGCCCCGATCGGTCCACACGCCGTCTCCTAAGCCCCGATCGCTCCACGCGCCGTCTCCGAGCGCCGATTGGTGCACGAGCCGTCTCCTGAGAACCGATCGTTCCACACGCCGCCTCCTAAGCCCCGATCTGTCCAGGCGTCGTCTCCTAAGCCCCGACCGGTCCACGCGCCGTCTCCTGAGCCCCGATACGTCCACGCGCAGTCGCCGAGTCCCGATCAGTCCACGCGCCGTCTCCTGAGCCCCGATCGGTTCACGAGTCGTCTCCAGAGCCCCGATCGATCCACGCGTCGTCTCCTGAGCCCCGATCGCTCCACACGCCGTCTCCGAGCGCCGGTCGGTGCACGCGCCGTCTCCTGAGCCCGAATCGTTCCAAGCGTCGTCCCCTAATACCCGATCCATACACGCGTCGTCTCCGAGCCTCGATCAGTCCACGCGTCGTAGCCGAGTCCCGATCGGTCCACGCGCGGCCTCCTGAGCACCGGTCGGTCCACGCGCCGTCTCCGAGCCTCGATCGGTCCACGTACCGTCTCCGAAGCCCCGATCGTTCCACGCGCCGTCTCCGAGCCCCGATCGGTCCAGGCGCCGTCTCCTGAGCCCCAATCGGTCCACACGCTGTCTCGTCAGCCCCGATAGGTACACGCGTCGCGTCCTACGCCCCGATCGGTCCACGCGTCGTCTCCTAAGCCCCGATCGGTCCACGCGCCGTCTCCGAGCCCCGATCGGTTCGCGCACCGTCTCCTGATCCCCATCGCTCCACGTGGCGTCTTCGGAGCCCCGATCGATCCACGCGAGTCTCCTGAGCCGCGGTCGGTCTGCGCGCCGTCATCTGAGCCCCGATCGGTCGACGCGTCGTCTCCGAGACTAGATCGGTCGACGCGCCGTCGCCGAGCCGCGATCGGTCCAGGCGTGGCCTCCTGAGCCGCGGTCGGTCCACGCGCCGTTTCCTGAGCCCCGATCGGTCCACGCGTCGTCTTCTAAGCCCAGATGCCTCCTTGCGCCGTCTCCCAACCACGATCGGTGCAGGCGCCGCTTCCTGAGCCCTGATCGGTCCACGCGTTTTCTCCTAAGCCCCGATCGGACCACGCGTCGTCTCCTCAGCCCCGACCGGTGCACGCGCCGTCTCCTGAGCCCCGATCGTTCCACGCGTCGTCCCCTAATCCCCGATCCATACACGCGTCGTCTCCGAGCCGCGATCGGTCCACGCGCCGTCGCCGAGCTGCGATCGGTCCACGCGCGGCCTCCTGAGCCCCGGTCGGTTCACACGCCGTATCCGAGCCCCACTCGGTCCACGCGCCGTCTCGTGACTCCCAATCGGTCCACGCGCCGCGTCCTGAGCCCCGATCGGTCGACGCGTCGTCTCCTAAGCCCCGATCCGTCGACGCGTCGTCTCCTGAGCCACGATCAATTGACGCGTCTTCTCCTGAGCCCGATCGCTCCTCGCGCCGTCTCCTGAGCCCCGATCGGTCCACGCATCGTCTTCGAGCACCGATCGGTCCACGCGCCGTTTTCTGAGCACCGTTCGGTCCACGCGTCGTCTTCAAAGCCCCGATGCCTCCACGCGCCGTCTCCGAGCCCCGATCGCTCCTCGCGCCGTCTCCTGAGCCCCGCTCGATCCATGCGTCGTCTTCTTAGCCCCGATGCCTCCACGCGCCGTCTCCTGAGCCCCGATCGTTCCACGCGCCGTCTCCGAGCCCCGATGGGTCCACGCGCCGTCTCCTGAGCCCGGATCGGTCCACCTGTCGTCCTCGAATCCCCGATCCGCACACGCGTCGTCTCCGAGCCTCGACCGGTCCACGCGCCGTCTCCTGAGTCCCGATCATTCCACGCGCCGTCTCCTAAGCCGCGATCCGTCCACGGGCCGTCTCCGAGCCGCTATCGGTAAACGCGCCGTCACCAAGCCCTGATCCGTACACGCGTCGTCTCCGAGCCCCGATCGGTCCACGCACCGTCTCCGAGCACCGATTGGTCCACGCGCCGTCGCCCGAACCCCAATTGGTCCACGCGCCGTCGCCCGAACCCCAATCGGTCCACGAGCAACTTCCTGAGCTCCAGTCGGTCCACGCGCAGTCGCCGAGCCCCGATCGATCCCCGCATCGTCTCCTAAGCCCCGATCGGTTGACGCGTCATTTACGAGCCCCGATCGGTCTACGCGCCGTCTCCTGAGCCCCAATCGGTCGACGCGTCGTCTCCTAAGACCCGACCGGTTCACCCGCCGTCTCCTGTGCACCGATCGATTCACGTGCCGTCTCCTAAGCCCCGATCGGTCCACACGTTGTCTCCTAAGCCCCAATCGGGCCACGCGTCGTCTCCTAATCCCCGATCAGTCGCCGCGTCGTCTCCTGAGCCCCGATCAATTGACGCGACTTCTCCTGAGCCCCGATCGCTCCTCGCGCCGTCTCCTGAGCCCCGCTCGGTCCATGCGTCGTCTTCTAAGCCCCCATTCCTCCACGCACCGTCTCCTGAGCCCCGATCGTTCCACGTGCCGTCTCCGAGCCCCGATCGCTCCACGCGCCGTCTCCGAGCGCCGATTGGTGCACGAGCCGTCTCCTGAGCACCGATCGTTCCACATGCCGCCTCCTAAGCCCCGATCTGTCCAGGCGTCGTCTCCTAAGCCCCGACCGGTCCACGCGCCGTCTCCTGAGCCCCGTTCGGCCCACGCGCCGTCTCCTAAGCCCCGATCTGTCCACGGGCCGTCTCCGAGCGGCGATCGGTAAACGCGCCGTCACCAAGCCCCGATCCGTACACGCGTCGTATCCGAGCCCCGATGGGTCCACGCGCCGTCGCCAAGCCTCGATCGGTCCACGCGCGGCCTCCTAAGCCCCGGTCGGTTCACGCGCTATCTCCGAGCCGCGATCGGTACACGCGCCGTCTCCGAGCCCTGATCGGTCCACGCGCCGTCTCCTGAGCCCCAATCGGTCCACTCGCTGTCTCCTGAGCCCCGACAGGTACACGCGTCGTCTCCTACGCCCCGATCGGTCCACGCGCCGCCTTCGAGCCCTCATCGGTCTACTCGCCGTCTCCTGATCCCCATCGGTCCACGCGCCGTCTCCTGAGCCACGATCGATCCACAGGCCGTCTCCGAGCCCCGATCGGTCCGCGTGCCGCATTCTAAGCCACGGTCCATCCACGCGCCGTCTCCGAGCCCCGATCGGTCCACGCGTCGTGTCCTCAGCCCCGATCGGTCCACGCGCCGTCTCCGAGCGCCGATTAGTTCACGCGCCGTCTCCTGAGCCCCGATCGCTCCACGCTCCGTCTCCGAGCCCCGATCGGTCCACGCGCCGTCTCCTGAGCCCGGATCGGTCCACGCGCCGTCTCCGAGCGCCGATCATTTCACGCGCCGTCTCCTGAGCCCCGATCGGTCCACGCGCCGTCTCCTAAGCCCCGATCGGTCCAAGCGCCTTCTGCTAAGCCCCGATCGGTCCACGCGCCGTCTCCGAGCGCCGATCGGTTCACGCGCCGTCACCTGAGCCCCGATCGTTCCACGCCCCGTCTCCGAGCCCCGATCGGTCCACGCGCCGTCTCCTAAGCCCCGATCGGTCCACGCGCCTTCTCCTCATCCCCGATCGGTCCACGCGCCGTCTCGGAGCGCCGATTGGTCCACGCGCCGTCTCCGAGCGCCGATCATTTCACGCGCCGTCTCCGAGCTCCGATCGGTCCACACGCCGTCTCCGAGCCCCGATGGGTCTACGCGTCGCCTCCTGAGCCCCGGTCGGTCCACGTGCCGTCACCTGAGCCCCGATCGTTCGACGCGTCGGCTTCTGAGCCCCGATCGGTCCATGCATCGTCTCCGAGCACCGATCGGTCCACGCGCCGTCCCCTAAGCCCCGATCGGTCCACGCGCCGTCTCCGACCGCCGATCGGTGCACGCGCCGTCTCCTGAGCCCCGATCGTTCCACGCGTCGTCCCCTAATCCCCGATCCATACACGCGTCGTCTCCGAGCCTCGATCGGTCCATGCGCCGTCGCCGCGTCCCGATCGGTCCACGCGCGGCCTCCTGAGCCACTGTCCGTCCACGCGCCGTCTCCGAGCACCGATCAGTCCACGCGCCGTCTCCTGAGCCCCGATCGGTTCACGCGTCGTCTCCGAGCCCCGATCGGTCCACGCGCCGTCGCCGAGCTGCGATCGGTCCACGCGCGGCCTCCTGAGCCCCGGTCGGTTCACGCGCCGTATCCGAGCCCCACGCGGTCCACGCGCCGTCTCGTGACTCCCAATCGGTCCACGCGCCGCCTCCGAGCCGCGATCAGTCCACGCGTCGTCGCCGAGTCCCGATCGGTCCACGCGCGGCCTCCTGAGCACCGGTCGGTCCACGCGCCGTCTCCGAGCCTCGATCGGTCCACGTACCGTCTCCGAAGCCCCGATCGGTCTACGCGCCGTCTCCTGAGCCCCGATCGGTCCACGCGCCGTCTCCGAGCCACGATCGGTCCGTGCGCCGCTTCCAGAGCCCCAATCGGCCCACACGCAGTCTCGTGAGCCCCGATAGGTACACGCGCCATCTACTGAGCTCCGATCGTTCCACGCGCCGTCTCCGAGCCCCGATCGGTCCAGGCGCCGTCTCCTGAGCGCCAATCGGTCCACACGCTGTCTCGTCAGCCCCGATAGGTACACGCGTCGCGTCCTACGCCCCGATCGGTCCACGCGTCGTCTCCTAAGCCCCGATCGGTCCACGCGCCGTCTCCGAGCCCCGATCGGTTCGCGCACCGTCTCCTGATCCCCATCGCTCCACGTGGCGTCTCCGGAGCCCCGATCGATCCACGCGAGTCTCCTGAGCCCCGGTCGGTCTGCGCGCCGTCAGCTGAGCCCCGATCGGTCGACGCGTCGTCTCCGAGACTAGATCGGTCGACGCGCCGTCGCTGAGCCGCGATCGGTCTAGGCGTGGCCTCCTGAGCCGCGGTCGGTCCACGCGCCGTTTCCTGAGCCCCGATCGGTCCACGCGTCGTCTTCTAAGCCCAGATGCCTCCTTGCGCCGTCTCCCAACCACGATCGGTGCAGGCGCCGCTTCCTGAGCCCCGATCGGTCCACGCGTTTTCTCCTAAGCCCCGATTGATCCATGCGCCGTCTCCGAGCGCCGATCGCTTCACGCGCCGTCTCCTGTGCTCCGATCGTTCCACGCGCCGTCTCCGAGCTCCGATCGGTCCACGCGCCGTCTCATGAGCCCCGATCGGTCCACGCGTCGGCTCCTAAGCCTCGATCGGTCCACGCGCGGCCTCCTTAGCCCCGGTCGGTCCACGCGCTGTCTCCGAGCGCCGATCGGTCCACGCGCCGTTGCCGAGCTATGATCGGTCCACGCGCGGTCTCCTGAGCCCCGATCGGTCCACGCGCCGTCGCCGATCCACGATCGGTCCGTGCGCCGCTTCCAGAGCCCTATCGGACCACGCATCGTCTCCTGATCTCCGATCGGTCCACGCGCCGTCTCCTAAGACCCGATCGGTCCACACGCCGTCTCCGAGCCCCGATGGGTCCACGCGTCGCCTCCTGAGCCCCGGTCGCTCCACGCCCCGTCTCCTGAGCCCCGATCGGTCCACGCGTCGTCTTCTAAGCCCCGATCGGTCCACGCGTCGTCTCCTAAGCCCCGATCGGTCCACGCGCTGTCTCCGAGCGCCGATAACTTCACGCGCCGTCTCCAAACCTCGATCCGTACACTCGTCGTCTCCGAGCCCTGATCGGTCCACGCGCCATCGCCGAGCGCCGATCGGTCCACGCGCCATGGCCGAGCCCCGATCGTTCCACGCGCCGTCTCCGAGGTCCGATCGGTCCACGCATCGTCTCCTACGCCCCGATCGGTTAACGCGCCGTCTCCGAGCCCCGATTGGTCCACACGCCGTCTCCGAGTCCCGATCGGTCCGCATGCCGCATTCTAAGCCACGGTCCATCCTCGCGCCGTCTCCGAGCACCGATCGGTCCACGCGTCGTCCCCTAATACCCGATCGGTCCACGCGTCGTCTCCTAAGCCCCGATCCGTCGACGCGTCGCCTCCTGAGCCCCGATCGCTCCACGTGCCGTTTCCTGATCCCCGATCGGTCCACACGCCTTCTCCGAGCCCCGATCGGTCCGCGTGCCGCATTCTAAGCCACGGTCCATCCACTCGCCATCTCCGAGCCCCGCTCGATCCACGCGTCGTCTCCTAAGCCTCGATCGGTCCACGCGCCGTCTCCGAGCGCCGATCGGGTCACGCGCCGTCTTCTGAGCCCCGATCGTTCCACGCGCCGCCTCCTAAACACCGATCGGTCCAGGCTTCGTCTCCTAAGCACCGACCGGTCGACGCGTCGTCTCCTGAGCCCCGGTCGGATCACGCGCCGTCGCCGAGCCCGATCGGTCCACGCATCGTCTCCTAAGCCCCTATCGGTTAACGCGCCGTCTCCGAGCCCCGATCGGTCCACGCGCAACCGCCTGAGCCCCAGTCGGTCCACGCGCTGTCTCCGAGCCCCGATCGGTCCACGCGTCGTCTCCGAGCACCGATCGGTCCACGAGCCGTCTCCAAGCCACGATCGGTCTAGGCGCCGCTTCCAGAGCCCCGATCGGTTCAGGCGCCGTTTCCTGAGCCCCGATCGGTCCACGCGCCGTCTCCTAAGCCGCGATCCGTCCACGGGCCGTCTCCGAGCTGCTATCGGTAAACGCGCCGTCACCAAGCCCTGATCCGTACACGCGTCGTCTCCGAGCCCCGCCCGGTCCAAGCGCCGTCGCCGAGCCTCGATCGGTCCACGCGCGGCCTCCTGAGCCCCGATCGGTTGACGCGCCGGCTCCGAGCCCGATCGGACCACGTGCCGTCTCCTGAGCCGCGATCCGTCCACGGGCCGTCTCCGAGCTGCTATCGGTAAACGCGCCGTCACCAAGCCCTGATCCGTACACGCGTCGTCTCCGAGCCCCGATCGGTCCACGCGCCGTCTCCGAGCACCGATTGGTCCACGCGCCGTCGCCCGAACCCCAATTGGTCCAGGCGCCGTCGCCCGAACCCCAATTGGTCCACGAGCAACCTCCTGAGCTCCAGTCGGTCCACGCGCAGTCGCCGAGCCCCGATCGATCCCCGCATCGTCTCCTAAGCCCTGATCGGTTGACGCGTCATTTACGAGCCCCGATCGGTCTACGCGCCGTCTCCTGAGCCCCGATCGGTCCACACGCCGTCTCCTAAGCCCCGATCGCTCCACGTGCCGTCTCCGAGCGCCGATTGGTGCACGAGCCGTCTCCTGAGAACCGATCGTTCCACACGCCGCCTCCTAAGCCCCGATCTGTCCAGGCGTCGTCTCCTAAGCCCCGACCGGTCCACGCGCCATCTCCTGAGCCCCGATACGTCCACGCGCAGTCGCCGAGTCCCGATCGGTCCACGCGCGGTCTCCTGAGCCCCGATCTGTCCACGCGCCGTCTCCGAGCCCCGATCGGTCCACGCGCCGTCTCCGAGCCCTGATCGGTCCACGCGCCGTCTCCTGAGCCCCAACCGGTCCACTCGCTGTCTCCTGAGCCCCGATAGGTACACGCGTCGTCTCCTACGTCCCGATCGGTCCACGCGCCGTCTCGTGACTCCCAATCGGTCCACGCGACGCCTCCTGAGCCCCGATGGGTCGACGCGTCGTCTCCAGAGCCCCGATCGATCCACGCGTCGTCTCCTGATCTCCGATCGGTCCACGCGCCGTCTCCTAAGCCCCGATCGGTCCACGCGCCGTCTCCGAGCCCCGATCGGTTCACGTGCCGTCTCGTGAGCCCCGATCGTTCCACGCGCCGTCTCCGAGCCCCGATCGGTCCACGCTCCGTCTCCAGAGCCCGGATCGTTCCACGCGTCGTCTCCTGATTCCCGATCCGTAAACGCGTCGTCTCCGAGCCTCGATCGGTCCACACGCCGTGTCCGATCCCCGATCGGTCCGCGTGCCGCATTCTAAGCCGCGGTCCGTCCACGCGCCGTCTCCGAGCACCGATCGGTCCACGCGCCGTCTCAAAGCGCCGATCATTTCACGCGCTGTCTCCTGAGCCCCGATCGTTCCACGCGCCTTCTCCTAAGCCACGATCGGTCCACGCGCCGTCTCCGAGCGCCGATCATTTCACGCGCCGTCTCCGAGCTCCGATCGGTCCACACGCCGTCTCCGAGCCCCGATGGGTCTACACGTCGCCTCCTGAGCCCCGGTCGGTCCACGCGCCGTCACCTGAGCCCCGATCGGTCGACGCGTCGGCTTCTGAGCCCCGATCGACCCACGCGTCGTCTCCTGAGCCCCGACCGCTCCACACGCCCTTTCCTGAGCCCCGATCGGTCCACGCATCGTCTCCGAGCACCGATCGGTCCACGCGCCGTCCCCTAAGCCCCGATCCGTCGACGCGTCGTCTCCTGAGCCACGATCAATTGACGCGTCTTCTCCTGAGCCCGATCGCTCCTCGCGCCGTCTCCTGAGCCCCGATCGGTCCACGCGTCGTCTCCGAGCTCCGATCGGTCCAAACGCCGTTTCCTGAGCCCCGATCGGTTCATGCGTCGTCTTCTTAGCCCCGATGCCTCCACGCGCCGTCTCCGAGCGCCGATAAGTTCAAGCGCCGTCTCCTGAGCCCCGATCGTTCCACGCGGCGTCTCCGAGCCTCGATCGATCCACGCGCCGTCTTCTGCGCCCCGATCGGTCGACGCGTCGTCTTCTGAGCCCCGATCGACCCACGCGTCGTCTCCTGAGCCCCAACCGCTCCACACGCCGTTTCCTGTGCCCCTATCGGTCCACGCATCGTCTTCGAGCACCGATCGGTCCACGCGCCGTTTTCTGAGCACCGTTCGGTCCCCGCGTCGTCTTCAAAGCCCCGATGCCTCCACGCGCCGCCTCCGAGCCCCGATCGCTCCTCGCGCCGTCTCCTGAGCCCCGCTCGATCCATGCGTCGTCTTCTTAGCCCCGATGCCTCCACGCGCCTCGATCGGTCCAGGCGCTGTCTCCTGAGCCCGGATCGGTCCACCCGTCGTCCTCGAATCCCCGATCCGCACACGCGTCATCTCCGAGCGTCGACCGGTCCACGCGCCGTCTCCTGAGCCCCGATCATTCCACGCGCCGTCTCCTAAGCCGCGATCCGTCCACGGGCCGTCTCCGAGCTGCTATCGGTAAACGCGCCGTCACCAAGCCCTGATCCGTACACGCGTCGTCTCGGAGCCCCGACCGGTCCACGCGCCGTCGCCGAGCCTCGATCGGTCCACGCGCGGCCTCCTGAGCCCCGCTCGGTTCACGCGCCGGCTCCGAGCCCGATCGGACCACGTGCCGTCTCCTGAGCACCGGTCGGTTCACGCGCCGTCGCCCGAACCCCAATTGAGCCACGCGCCGTCGCCCGAACCCCAATTGGTCCACGAGCAACCTCGTGAGCTCCAGTCGGTCCACGCGCAGTCGCCGAGCCCCGATCGGTCCAGGCGCCGTCTCCTGAGCCCCAATCGGTCCACACGCTGTCTCGTCAGCCCCGATAGGTACACGCGTCGCGTCCTACGCCCCGATCGGTCCACGCGTCGTCTCCTAAGCCCCGATCGGTCCACGCGTCGTCTCGGAGCCCCGATCCGTCCACGCGCCGTCGCCGAGCCAGGATCGGTCCACGCGAGGCTCCTGAGCCCCGGTCGGTCCGCGCGCCGTCTCCTGAGCCCCGATCGGTCGACGCGTCGGTTCCTGAGCCCCGATCGATCCACGCGTCGTCTCCTGATCTCCGATCGGTCCACGCGCCGTCTCATAAGCCCCGATCGGTCCACGCGCCGTCTCCGAGCGCCGATCGATTCGCGGGCCGTCTCCGAGCCGCGATCGACGAAGCCGCCGTCATCAAGCCCCGATGGGTCCACGCGTCGTGTCCGAGCCCCGATGGGTCCACTCGCCGTCGCCGAGCCTCGATCGGTCCACGCGCGGCCTCCTGAGCCCCGGTCGGTTCACACACCGTCTCCGAGCCGCGATCGGTCCACGCATCGTCTCCTAAGCCCCGATCGGTTAACGTGCCGTCTCCGAGCCCCGATCGGTCCACGCGCCGTCTCCTGAGCCCCGATGCGTCCACGCGCAGTCGCCGAGCTCCGATCGGTCCACGCGGGGTCTCCTGAGCCCGGATCGGTCCACGCGCCGTCTCCGAGCGCCGATCGGTTCACGCGCTGTCACCCGAGTCTCGATCGTTCCACACGCCGTCTCCAAGCCCCGATCGGTCCACGCTCCGTATCCTGAGCCCGGATCGTTCCACGCGTCGTCCCCTGATCTCCGATCCGTAAACGCGTCGTCTCCGAGCCTCGATCGGTCCACACGCCGTGTCCGATCCCCGATCGGTCCGCGTACCGCATTCTAAGCCGCGGTCCGTCCACGCGCCGTCTCCGAGCACCGATCGGTTCACGCGCCGTCACCCGAGCCCCAATCGGCCCACACGCAGTCTCGTGAGCCCCGATAGGTACACGCGCCGTCTACTGAGCTCCGACCGTTCCACGCGCCGTCTCCTAGCCCCGATCGGTCCAGGCGCCGTCTCCTGAGCCCCAATCGGTCCACACGCTGTCTCGTCAGCCCCAATAGGTACACGTGTCGCGTTCTACGCCCCGATCGGTCCACGCGTCGTCTCCTAAGCCCCGATCGGTCCACGCGCCGTCTCCGAGCCCCGATCGGTCCGCGCACCGTCTCCTGATCCTCATCGCTCCACGTGGCGTCTCCGGAGCCCCGATCGATCCACGCGAGTCTCCTGCGCCCCGGTCGGTCCGCGCGCCGTCATCTGAGCCCCGATCGGTCGACGCGTCGTCTCCGAGACTAGATCGGTCCACGCGCCGTCTCCGAGCGCCGATCGGTGCACGCGCCGTCTCCTGAGCCCCGATCGTTCCACACGCCGCCTCTTAAGCCCCGATCGGTCCAGGCGCCGTCTCCTGAGCCCCGATCGGTTCACGCATCGTCTCCTAAGCCCCGATCGGTTAACGCGCCGTCTCCGATCCGCGATCGGTCCACGCGCCGTTGCCGAACCCCAATTGGTCCACGCGAAACCGCCTGAGCCCCAGTCGGTCCACGCGCTGTCTCCGAGCCCCGATCGGTCCACGTGCCGTCTCCCAGCCCCGATCGGTCCACGCGCCGTCTCCTAATCCCCAATCTGTCCACGACCCGTCTCCGGGCCCCGATCGGTGCACGCGCCGTCTCCTAAGCCCCGATCGGTCCACGGGCCGTCGCCAAACCCCAATTGGTCCACGCGAAACCGCCTGAGCCCGAGTCGGTCCACGCGCTGTCTCCGAGCCCCGATCGGTCCACGCGCCGTCTCCGAGCGCCGATCGGTTCACGCGCTGTCACCCGAGTCTCGATCGTTCCACACGCCGTCTCCAAGCCCCGATCGGTCCACGGTCCGTATCCTGAGCCCGGATCGTTCCACGCGTCGTCTCCTGATCTCCGATCCGTAAACGCGTCGTCTCCGAGCCTCGATCGGTCCACACGCCGTGTCCGATCCCCGATCGGTCCGCGTACCGCATTCTAAGCCGCGGTCCGTCCACGCGCCGTCTCCGAGCACCGATCGGTTCACGCGCCGTCACCCGAGCCCCGATCGTTCCACACGCCGTCTCCAAGCCCCGACCCGAGCGCGTCGTCTCCTGAGCCCCAATCGGCCCACACGCAGTCTCGTGAGCCCCGATAGGTACACGAGTCGCGTCCTACGCCCCGATCGGTCCACGCGTCGTCTCCTAAGCCCCGATCGGTCCACGCGCCGTCTCCGAGCCCCGATCGGTCCGCGCACCGTCTCCTTATCCCCATCGCTCCACGAGGCGTCTCCAGAGCCCCGATCGATCCACGCGAGTCTCCTGAGCCCCGGTCGGTCCGCGCACCGTCATCTGAGCCCCGATCGGTCGACGCGTCGTCTCCGAGACTCGATCGGTCCACGCCCCGTCGCCGAGCCCCGATCGGTCCAGGCGTGGCCTCCTGAGCCGCGGTCGGTCCACGCGCCGTTTCCTGAGCCCCGATCGGTCCACGCGTCGTCTTCTAAGCCCAGATGCCTCCTTGCGCCGTCTCCCAACCACGATCGGTGCAGGCGCCGCTTCCTGAGCCCCGATCGGTCCACGCGTTTTCTCCTAAGCCCCGATCGGTCCACGCGTCGTCTCCTCAGCCCCGATCGGTCGACGCCTCGTCTCCTGTGCCCCGATCGATCCACGCGTCGTCTCCTCAGCCCCGATCGCTCCACGCGCCGTCTCCGAGCCCCGATCGGTCCACGCGCCGTCGCCGAGCCCCGATCGGACGACGCGCCGTCGCCGAACCCTAATTGGTCCACGCGCAACCGCCTGAGCCCCACTCGGTCCACGCGCCGTTTCCTGAGCCCCGATCGGTCCACGCGTCGTTCCCTAAGCTCCGATCCATCCACGCACAGTCTCCTGAGCCCCGATCGGTCCACGCATCGCCTCCTGAGCCCCGGACGGTCCAGGCGCCGTCTCCGAACCCCGAGCGGTCGACGCGCCGTCTCCGAGCCCCGATCGGTCCACGCGCCGTCGCCGAACCCCAATTGGTCCACGCGCAACCGCCTGAGCCCCAGTCGGTCCACGCGCCGTTTCCTGAGCCTCGATCGGTCCACGCGCCGTCTCCTGAGCCCCCATCTGTCCACGACCCGTCTCCGGGCCCCGATCGATGCACGCGCCGTCTCCTATGCCCCGATCGATCGACGCGCCGTCGCCGAACCCCAATTGGTCCACGCGCAACCGCCTGAGCCCCAGTCGGTCCACGCACTGTCTCCGAGCCCCGATCGGTCCACACGCCGTCTTCGAGCCCCGGCCGGTCCACGCAACGTCTCCTAAGCCCCGATTGGTGGACGCGTCGTCTCCTAATCCCCGGTCGGTCCACGCGCCGTCGCCGAACCCCAATTGGTCCATGCGCCACCTCCTGAGCCCCAATCGGTCCACGCGCTGTCTCTGAGCACCGATCGGTCCACGCATCGTCTCCTAAACCCTGCTCTGTTAACGCGTCGTCTCCTGCACTCCGATCGCTCCACGCGCCGTCTCCTGAGCGCCGATCGGTCCACGCGTCGTCTCCGAGCACCGTTCGGTCCACGCGCCGTTTCCTGAGCCCTCATCGGTCCATCCGTCGTCTTTTAAGCCCCGATACCTCCACGCGCCGTCTCCTAACCCCCGATCGGTCAACGCGCCTTCTCCTCAGCCCCGATTGGTCCACGCGCCGTCTCCGAGCGCCGATCGGTTCACGCGCCGTCACCCGAGCCCCGATCGTTCCACACGCCGTCTCCAAGCCCAGATCGGTCCACGCACCGTCTCCCGAGCCCGGATCGTTCCACGCGTCGTCTCCTGATCCTCGATCCGTAAACGCGTCGTCTCCTGAGCCCCAATCGGCCCACACGCTGTCTCGTGAGCCGCGATAGGTACACGCGTCGTCTCCTAAGCCCCGATCGGTCCACGCGCCGTCTCCTAAGCCCCGATTGATCCACGCGCCGTCTCCCAGCGACGATCGGTTCACGCGCCGTCTCCTGTGCTCCGATCGTTCCACGCGCCGTGTCCGAGCCCCGATCGATCCACGCGCCGTCTCCTGAGCCCCAATCGGTCCACGCGTCGGCTTCTAAGACCCGATCCATCGACGCGTCGTCTCCTGAGACCCGATCGATCCACGCGCCGCGTCCTGAGCCCCGATCGCTCCACGCGCCGTTTCCTGATCCTCGATCGGTCCACACGCCGTCTCCGAGCCCCGATCGGTCCAGGCGTGGCCTCCTGAGCCGCAGTCGGTCCACGCGCCCTTTCCTGAGCACCGATCGGTCCACGCGTCGTCTTCTAAGCCCAGATGCCTCCTTGCGCCGTCTCCCAACCACGATCGGTGCAGGCGCCGCTTCATGAGCCCCGTTCGGTCCACGCGTTTTCTCCAAAGCCCCGATCGGTCCACGCGACGTCTCCTCAGCCCCGATCGGTCGACGCGTCGTCTGCTGAGCCCCGATCGATCCACGCGTCGTCTCCTCAGCCCCGACCGCTCCACGCGCCGTCTCCGAGCGCCGATAGGTGCACGCGCCGTCTCCTGAGCCCCGATCGTTCCACACGCCGCCTCTTAAGCCCCGATCGGTCCAGGCGCCGTCTCCTGAGCCCCGATCGGTTCACGCATCGTCTCCTAAGCCCCGATCGGTTAACGCGCCGTCTCCGATCCGCGATCGGTCCACGCGCCGTCGCCGAACCCCAATTGGTCCACGCGCCACCTCCTGAGCCCCAGTCTGTCCACGCGCCGTCTCCTGAGCCCCGATCGGCCCACGCGTCGTCTCCTGAGCCCCGATCGGTCCACGCGCCGTCTCCTGAGCCCCGATCGGTCCACGCGCCGTTGCCGAACCCCAATTGGTCCACGCGAAACCGCCTGAGCCCCAGTCGGTCCACGCGCTGTCTCCGAGCCCCGATCGGTCCACGTGCCGTCTCCCAGCCCCGATCGGTCCACGCGCCGTCTCCTAATCCCCAATCTGTCCACGACCCGTCTCCGGGCCCCGATCGGTGCACGCGCCGTCTCCTAAGCCCCGATCGGTCCACGGTCCGTATCCTGAGCCCGGATCGTTCCACGCGTCGTCTCCTGATCTCCGATCCGTAAACGCGTCGTCTCCGAGCCTCGATCGGTCCACACGCCGTGTCCGATCCCCGATCGGTCCGCGTACCGCATTCTAAGCCGCGGTCCGTCCACGCGCCGTCTCCGAGCCCCGATCGTTCCACACGCCGTCTCCAAGCCCCGAACCGAGCGCGTCGTCTCCTGAGCCCCAATCGGCCCACACGCAGTCTAGTGAGCCCCGATAGGTACACGCGTCGCGTCCTACGTCCCGATCGGTCCACGCGTCGTCTCCTAAGCCCCGATCGGTCCACGCGCCGTCTCCGAGCCCCGATCGGTCCGCGCACCGTCTCCTTATCCCCATCGCTCCACGAGGCGTCTCCAGAGCCCCGATCGATCCACGCGAGTCTCCTGAGCCCCGGTCGGTCCGCGCACCGTCATCTGAGCCCCGATCGGTCGACGCGTCGTCTCCGAGACTCGATCGGTCCACGCCCCGTCGCCGAGCCCCGATCGGTCCAGGCGTGGCCTCCTGAGCCGCGGTCGGTCCACGCGCCGTTTCCTGAGCCCCGATCGGTCCACGCTTCGTCTTCTAAGCCCAGATGCCTCCTTGCGCCGTCTCCCAACCACGATCGGTGCAGGCGCCGCTTCCTGAGCCCCGATCGGTCCACGCGTTTTCTCCTAAGCCCCGATCGGTCCACGCGTCGTCTCCTCACCCCCGATCGGTCGACGCGTCGTCTCCTGTGCCCCGATCGATCCACGCGTCGTCTCCTCAGCCCCGATCGCTCCACGCGCCGTCTCCGAACCCCGATCGGTCCACGCGCCGTCGCCGAGCCCCGATCGGACGACGCGCCGTCGCCGAACCCCAATTGGTCCACGCGCAACCGCCTGAGCCCCACTCGGTCCACGCGCCGTTTCCTGAGCCCCGATCGGTCCACGCGTCGTTCCCTAAGCTCCGATCCATCCACGCGCAGTCTCCTGAGCCCCGATCGGTCCACGCATCGCCTCCTGAGCCCCGGACGGTCCAGGCGCCGTCTCCGAACCCCGAGCGGTCGACGCGCCGTCTCCGAGCCCCGATCGGTCCACGCGCCGTCGCCGAACCCCAATTGGTCCACGCGCAACCGCCTGAGCCCCAGTCGGTCCACGCGCCGTTTCCTGAGCCTCGATCGGTCCACGCGCCGTCTCCTGAGCCCCGATCGATCTACGCGTCGTCTCCTAAGCCCCGATTGGTGGACGAGCCGTCTCCCATCCACGATCGGTCCACGCGCCGTCTCCTAAGCCCCCATCTGTCCACGACCCGTCTCCGGGCCCCGCTCGATGCACGCGCCGTCTCCTAAGCCCCGATCGATCGACGCGCCGTCGCCGAACCCCAATTGGTCCACGCGCAACCGCCTGAGCCCCAGTCGGTCCACGCACTGTCTCCGAGCCCCGATCGGTCCACGCGCCGTCTTCGAGCCCCGGCCGGTCCACGCAACGTCTCCTAAGCCCCGATTGGTGGACGAGCCGTCTCCCATCCACGATCGGTCCACGCGCCGTCTCCTAAGCCCCCATCTGTCCACGACCCGTCTCCGGGCCCCGATCGATGCACGCGCCGTCTCCTAAGCCCCGAACGATCGACGCGCCGTCGCCGAGCCCCGATCGCTTCACGCGCGGTCTCCTGAGCCCCAGTCGGTATACGCGCTGTCTCCGAGCCCCGATCGGTCCACGCATCGTCTCCTAAGCCCCGCTCGGTTAACGCGTCGTTTCGGAGCCCCAATCGGTCTACGCGTCGTCTCCTGAGCCCCGATCGGTCCACGCGCCGTCTCCTGAGCCCCGATGGGTCCACGCGCCGTCTCCGAGCGCCGATCCGTCCACGCGCCGTCTTCTGAGCCCCGATCGGTCCACGCATCGTCTCCTAAGCCCCGGACGGTCCACCCGCCGTCTCCTAAGCCCCGATCCGTCCACGGGCCGTATGTAAACCGCGATCGGTCAACGCTCCGTCACCAAGCCCCGATCCGTACAAGCGTCGTGTCCGAGCCCCGATCGGTTAACGCGCCGTCTCCGAGCCCCGATCGGCCCACGCGCCGTCTCCTGAGACCCGATCCGTCCACGCGCAGTCGCCGAGCCCCGGTCGGTCCAGGCGCCGTCTCCTGAGCCCCGATCGGTCCATACCCCTTCCCCTGAGCCCCGATCGGTCGACGCGTCGTCTCCTAAGACCCGACCGGTTCACCCGCCATCTCCTGTGCACCGATCGATTCACGTGCCGTCTCCTAAGCCCCGATCGGTCCACACGTCGTCTCCTAAGCCCCAATCGGGCCACGCGTTGTCTCCTAAGCCCCGATCCGTCGCCGCGTCGTCTCCTGAGCCCCGATCAATTGACGCGACTTCTCCTGAGCCCCGATCGCTCCTCGCGCCGTCTCCTGAGCCCCGCTCGGTCCATGCGTCGTCTTCTAAGCCCCCATGCCTCCACGCACCATCTCCTGAGCCCCGATCGTTCCACGTGCCGTCTCCGAGCCCCGATCGCTCCACGCGCCGTCTCCGAGCGCCGATTGGTGCACGCGCCGTCTCCTGAGCACCGATCGTTCCACACGCCGCCTCCTAAGCCCCGATCTGTCCAGGCGTCGTCTCCTAAGCCCCGACCGGTCCACGCGCCGTCTCCTGAGCCCCGTTCGGCCCACGCGCCGTCTCCTGATCCCCGGTCGGTCCGCGCGCCGTCACCTGAGCCCCGATCGGTCGACGCGTCCTCTTCTAAGCCCCGATCGGTCCACGCGTAGTCTCCTAAGCCCCGCTCGGTTAACGCGTCGTTTCCGAGCCCCGATCGGTCCACGCGTTGTCTCCTGAGCCCCAATTAGTCCATGCGCCGTCTCCTAATCCCCGATCCGTCCACGGGCCGTGTCCGAGCTCCGATCGGTCCACGCGCCATCGCCGAGCCTCGATCGGTCCACGCGCCGTCTCCTGAGCCCCGATCTGTCCAAACCCCTTCTCCTGAGCCCCGATCTGTCGACGCGTCGTCTCCTAAGCCCCGACCGGTGCACGCGCCGTCTCCTCAGCCCAAATTGTCCACACGCTGTCTCCTGAGCCCCAATTAGTCCACGCGCCGTCTCCTAAACCCTGATCCGTCCACGCGCCTTCTCCTAAGCCCCGATCGGTCCACGCGCCGTCTCCGAGCCCCGATCGGTTCACGCGCCGTCTCCTGAGCCCAGATCGTTCCACGCGTCGTCCCCGAATCCCCGATCCGTACACTCGTCGTCTCCGAGCCACGATCGGTCCGTGCGCCGCTTCCAGAGCCCCGATCGGTCCACGCGTCATCTCCCGATCTCCGGTCGGTCGACGCGCCGTCTCCTAAGCCCCGATCGGTCCACGCGCCGTCGCCTGAGCCCCGATCGTTCCACGCGCCGTCTCCGAGCTCTGATCGGCCCACGCGCCGTCTCCTAAGCCCCGATCGGTCCAAGCGCCTTCTCCTAAGCCCCGATCCGTCAAGGCGTCGTCTCCGGAGCCCCGATCAATTGACGTGTCTTCTCCTGAGCCCCGATCGCTCTTCGCGCCGACTCCTGAACCCAGCTCGGTCCATGCGTCGTCTTCTTAGCCCGGATGCCTCCACGCGCCGTCTCCGAGCCACGATCGGTCCAGGCGCCGCTTCCTGCGCCCCGATCGGTCCACGCGCCGTCTCCTAAGCCCCAATCGGTCCACGCGGCGTCTCCGAGCGCCGATCATTTCACGCGCCGTCTCCTGAGACCCGATCGTTCCACGCGCCGTCTCCGAGCCCCGATCGATCCACGCGCCGCCTCCTGAGCCCCGATCGGTCCACGCGCTGTCTCCTGAGCCCCGATAGGTACACGCGTAGTCTCCTAAGCCCCGATCGGTCCACGCGCCGTATCCTAAGCCCCGATCGGTCCACGCGCCGTCTCTGAGCGCTGATAACTTCACGCGCCGTCTCCTGAGCCCCGATCGGTGCAGGCGTCGTCTCCTAAGCCCCGCTCGGCTAACGCGTCGTTTCCGAGCCCCGATCGATCCACGCGTCGTCTCCTGAGCCCCAATTAGTCCACGCGCCGTCTCCTAAGCCCCGATCCGTCCACGGGCCGTGTCCGAGCTCCGGCCGGTCCACGCGCCGTCTCCAAGCCTCGATCCGTACACGCGTCGTCTCCGAGCCCCGATCGATCCACGCGCCGTCGCCGAGCCCCGATCGGTCCACGCGCTGTCTTCGAGCCCCGATCAGTCCACGCGTCGTCTCCGAGCCCCGATCGGTCTACGTGCCGTCGCAGAGCCATGATCGGTCCACGCGCGGCCTCCTGAGCCCCGATCGGTCCACGCGCCGTCGCCGAGCCACGATCGGTTCTCGCGCGGCCTCCTGAGTCCCGATCAGTCCACGCGTCGTCTCCTAAGCCCCAATCTGTCCACGCGCCGCCTCCGGAGCCCCGATCGATCCACGCGCCGTCTCCGAGCTCCGATCGGCCCACGTGCCGTCTCCTAAGCCCCGATCGGTCCAAACGCCTTCTCCTAAGCCCCGACTGGTCCACGCGCCGTCTCCGAGCGCCGATCGGTTCACGCGCCGTCACCTGAGCCCGGATCGTTCCATGCGCCGTCTCCGAGCCCCGATCGGTCCACGCGCCGTCTCCTGAGCCCGGATCGTTCCACGCGTCGTTCCCGAATCCCGGATCCGTGCATGCGTCGTCTCCGAGCCTCGGTCGGTCCACGCGCCGTCGCCGAGCCCCGATCGGTCCAGGCGTATCCTCCTGAGCCCCGGTCGGTCCACGCGCCGTCTCCGAGCCCCGATCGGTCCACGCATCGTCTCCTAAGCCCCGATCGGTTAACGCGCCGACTCGGAGCCCCGATCGTTCCACGCGCCGTCGCCGAACCCCAATTGGTCCACGCGCAACCGCCTGAGCCCCAGTCGGTCCACGCACTGTCTCCGAGCCCCGATCGGTCCACGCGCCGTCTTTGAGCCCCGATCGGTCCACGCAACGTCTCCTAAGCCCCAATCGGTTAACGCGCCGTCTCCTGAGCCCCGATCGTTCTACGCGCCGTCTCCGAGCCCCGATCGTTCCACGCGTCGTCTCCTGATCCCCGATCCGTAAACGCGTCGTCTCCGAGGCTCGATCGGTCCACACGCGGTGTCCGATCCCCGATCGGTCCGCGTGCCGCATTCTGAGCCGCGATCGGTCCACGCGTCGTCTTCAAAGCCCCGATCCGTACACGCGTCGTCTCCGAGCCTCGATCTGTCCACGCGCCGTCGCCGAGCCCCGATTGGTCCACGCGCCGTCTCCTGAGCCCCGATCGGTCCACGCGTCGTCTCCTAAGCCCCGATCGGTCCACGCGCCGTCTCCAAGCCCCGATCCGTCGCCGCGTCGTGTCCTGAGCCCCGATCAATTGACGCGTCTTCTCCTGAGCCCCGATCGCTCCTCGCGCCGTCTCCTGAACCCCGCTCGGTCGATGCGTCGTCTTCTTAACCCCGATGCCTCCACGCGCCGTCTCCGAGCCACGATAGGTCCACGCGCCGTCTCCTGAGCCCCGATCATTCAACGCGCGTTCTCCTAAGCCACGATCGGTCCACGCGCCGTCTCTGAGCCCCAGTCGGTCCACGCGCTGTCTCCGAGCACCGACCGGTCTACACGTCGTCTCCGAGCCCCGATCGGTACACGCGTCGTCTCCTACGCCCGATCGGTCCACGCGTCGTCTCCTGAGCCCCGATCGTTCCACGCGCCGTCGCCGAGCCGCGATCGGTCCACGCGCCGTCTCCTGAGCCCCTATCGGTCCACGCGCCGTCTCCGAGCCCCGAACGGTTCACGCACCGTCTCCTGATCCCAATCGGTCCACGCGGCGCCTCCGGAGCCCCGATCGATCCACGCGAGTCTCATGAGCCCCCGTCGGTCCGTGCGCCGTCTCCTGAGCCCCGATTGTTCGACGCGTCGTCTCCTGAGCCCCGATCGATCCACGCGTCGTCTCCTGAGCCCCGATCGCGCCACACGCCGTTTCCTGAGCCCCGATCGGTCCACGCGTCATCTTCAAAGGCCCGATGCCTCCACGCGCCAACTCCGAGCCACGATCGGTCCGTGCGCCGCTTCCACAAACCCGATCGGTCCACGCGTCAACTCCTGATCTCCGATCGGTCCACGCGCCGTCTCCTAAGCCCCGATCGGTCCACGCGCCGTCTCCGAGCGCCGATCGGTTGAGGCGCCGTCTCCTGAGCCCCGATCGTTCCACGCGCCGTCTCCGCGCCCCGATCGGTCCAAGCTCCTTCTCCTAAACCCCGGTCGGTCCACGCGCCGTCTCCGAGCCCCGATCGGTCCACGCATCGTCTCCTAAGCCCCGATCGGCTAACGCGTCGACTCCGAGCCGCGATCGTTCCACGCGCCGTCCCCGATCCCCGATCGATCCACGCGCCGTCTCCGAGCGCCGATCGGTTCACGCCCCGTCACCCGAGCCCCGATCGTTCCACACGCCGTCTCCGACCCCGATAGGTCCACGCTTCGTCTCCTGAGCCCAGATCGTTCCACGCGTCGTCTCCTGATCCCCGATCCGTAAATGCGTCGTCTCCGAGCCTCGATCGGTCCACACGCCGTGTCCGATCCCCGATCGGTCGGCGTACCGTATTCTGAGCCGCGGTCCGTCCACGCGCCGTCTACGAGCACCGATCGGATCATGCGCGGTCTCAGAGCGCCGATCATTTCACGCCCCGTCTCCTGAGCTCCGATCGGTCCACGCATCGTCTCCTGAGCCCCGATCACGCCACACGCCGCTTCCTGAGCCCCGATCGGTCCACGCGTCGTCTTCAAAGCCCCGATGCCTCCACGCGCCGTCTCCGAGCCACGATCGGTCCGTGCGCCGCTTCCACAACCCCGATCGGTCCACGCGTCATCTCCTGATCTCCGATGGGTCCACGCGCCGTCTCCTAAGCCCCGATCGGTCCACGCGCCGTCTCCGAGCGCCGATCGGTTGACGCGCCATCTCCTGAGCCCCGATCGGTCCACGCGCCGTCTCCGAGCCCCGATCGGTCCACGCGCCGTCTCCTAAGCCCCGTTCGGTCCAAACGCCTTCTCCTAAACCCCGGTCGGTCCACGCGCCATCTCCGAGCCCCGATCGGTCCACGCATCGTCTCCTAAGCCCCGATCGGCTAACGCGTCGACTCCGAGCCGCGATCGTTCCACGCGCCATCCCCGATCCCCGATCGGTCCACGCGCCGTCTCCGAGCGCCGATCCGTTCACGCGCCGTCACCCGAGCCCCGATCGTTCCACACGCCGTCTCCGAGCCCCGATCGGTCCACGCTCCGTCTCCTGAGCCCGGATCGTTCCACGCGTCGTCTCCTGATCTTCGACCCGTAAACGCGTCGTCTCCGAGCCTCGATCGGTCCACACGCCGTGTCCGATCCCCGATCGGTCCGCGTACCGCATTCTGAGCCGCGGTCCGTCCGCGCGTCGTCTCCGAGCCCCGATCGGTCCGCGCACCGTCTCCTGAGTCCCGGTCGGTCCGCGCGCCGTCATCTGAGCCCCGATCGGTCGACGCGTCGTCTCCGAGACTCGATCGGTCCACGCGCCGTCGCCGAGCCCCGATCGGTCCAGGCGTGGCCTCCTGAGCCGCGGTCGGTCCACGCGCCGTCTCCGAGCCCCGATCGATCCACGCGTCGTCTTCCAAGCCCAGATGCCTCCTCGCGCCGTCTCCGAGCCACGATCGGTCCAGGCGCAGCTTCCTGAGCCCCAATCGGTCCACGCATCGTCACCTAAGCCCCGATCGGTCCACGCGCCGTATCCGAGCCCCAATCGGTCCACGCGCCGGCTCCTGAGCCCCGATCGCTCCACGCACCGTTTTCTGAGCACCGTTTGGTCCACGCGTCGTCTTCAAAGCCCCGATGCCTCCACGCGCCGTCTCCGAGCCACGATCCGTCCGTGCGCCGCTTCCAGAGCCCTCTCGGTCCACGCGTCGTCTCCTGATCTCCGATCGGTCCACACGCCATCTCCTAAGCCCCGATCATTCCACGCGCCATCTCCGAGCCCCGATCGGTCTACGCGCCGTCTCATAAGCCCCGATCGGACCACGCGCCTTCTCCTCAGCCCCGATCGGTCCACGCGCCGTCTCCGAGCGCCGATTAGTTCACGCGCCGTCTCCTGAGCCCCGATCGCTCCACGCTCCGTCTCCCAGCCCCGATCGGTCCACGCGCCGTCGCCGAACCCCAATTGATCCACGCGCCACCGCCTGTGCCCCAGTCGGTCCACGCGCTGTCTCCGAGCCCAGATCGGTCCACGCGCCGTCGCCGAGCGCCGATAGGTTCACGCGCCGTCTCCTGAGCCCCGATCGTTCCACGCGCCGTCTCCAAGCCCCGATCGGTCTACGCGCCGTCTCCTATACCCGATCGGTCCACGCGCCTTCTCCTCATCCCCGATCGGTCCACGCGCCGTCTCGGAGCGCCGATTGGTTCTCGCGCCGTCTCCTGAGCCCCGATCGCTCCACGCGCAGTCGCCGAGCCTCGATCGGTTCACGCGCGGTCTCCTGAGCCCCGGTCGGTCCACGCGCCGTCGCCGAACCCCAATTGGTCCACGCGCAACATCCTGAGCCCCAGTCGGTACACGCGCTGTCTCCGAGCCCCGATCGGTCTCGCATAGTCTCCTAAGCCCCGCTCGGTTGACGCGTCGTCTCAGAGCCCCGATCGGTCCAGGCGCCGCTTCCTGAGCACCGACCGGTCCACGCGTCGTCTCCTGAGCCCCGATCGGTCGACGGGTCCCCTCCTAAGCCCCGATCGGTCCACGCGCCTTCTCCTGAGCCCCGATCGGTCCACGCGCCGTCTCCGAGCGCCGATCATTTCACGTGACGTCTCCTGAGCCCTGATCGTTCCACGCGCCGTCTTCGAGCCCCAAGCGGTCCACGCGCCGTCTCCTGAGCCCCAATCGATCCACGCGCAGCCTCCTGAGCCCCGATCGGTCCACGCGCCGTCGCCGAGCCGTGATCGTTCTACGCGCCGTCTCCGAGCCCCGAGCGGTCCACGCGCCGTCTCCTGAGCCCCAATCGGTCCACGCGCTGTCTCCTGAGCCCCGGTCGGTCCACGCACCGGCTCCGAGCCCCGATCGTCCCACGCACCGTCTTCGAGCCATGATCGGTCTACGCGCCGTCTCCTGAGCCCGGATCGGTCCACGCGTCGTCCCGGAATCCCTGATCCGTACACGCGCCGTCTCTGAGCCCCGATCGGCCCACGTGCCGTCTCCTAAGGCCCAATCGGTCCACGCGCCGTCTCCGAGGCTCGATCAGCCCACTCGCCCTCCCCTGAGCCCCGATCGATCCACGCGTCGTCTCCTGAGCCCCGATCGCTCCACGCGCCGTCTCCGAGCGCCGATTGGTCCACGCGCCGTCGCCCGAACCCCAATTGGTCCACGCGCCGTCGCCCGAAACCCAATTACTCCACGAGCAACCTCCTGAGGTCCAGTCGGTCCACGCGCAGTCTCCGAGCCCCGATCGGTTCACGCGCTGTCTCCTGAGCCCCGATAGGTACACGCGTCGTCTCCTACACCCCGAACGGTCCACGCGTCATCTCCTAAGCCCCGATCGGTCCACGCTCCGTCTCCTGAGCCCGGATCGTTCCACGCGTCGTCTCCTGATCTTCGACCCGTAAACGCGTCGTCTCCGAGCCTCGATCGGTCCACACGCCGGGTCCGATCCCCGATCGGTCCGCGTACCGCATTCTGAGCCGCGGTCCGTCCACGCGTCGTCTCCGAGCCCCGATCGGTCCGCGCACCGTCTCCTGATCCCCATCGCTCCACGCGCCGTCGCCGAGCCCCGATCGGTCCACGCGCCTTCTCCTGAGCCCCGATCGGTCCACGCGCCGTCTCCGAGCGCCGATCATTTCACGTGACGTCTCCTGAGCCCTGATCGTTCCACGCGCCGTCTTCGAGCCCCGAGCGGTCCACGCGCCGTCTCCTGAGCCCCAATCGATCCACGCGCAGCCTCCTGAGCCCCGATCGGTCCACGCGCCGTCGCCGAGCCCCGATCGTCCCACGCACCGTCTTCGAGCCATGATCGGTCTACGCGCCGTCTCCTGAGCCCGGATCGGTCCACGCGTTGTCCCGGTATCCCTGATCCGTACACGCGCCGTCTCTGAGCCCCGATCGGCCCACGTGCCGTCTCCTAAGGCCCGATCGCACCACGCGCCGTCTCCGAGCGCCGATTGATCCACGCGCCGTCGCCCGAACCCCAATTGGTCCACGCGCCGTCGCCCGAACCCCAATTGGTCCACGCGCCGTCGCCCGAAACCCAATTACTCCACGAGCAACCTCCTGAGCTCCAGTCGGTCCACGCGCAGTCTCCGAGCCCCGATCGGTCCACGCGTCGTCTCCTAAGCCCCGATCGGTCGACGGGTCGTCTCCTAAGCCCCGATCGGTTAACGCACCGTATCCGAGCCCCAATCGGTCCACGCGCCGTCTTCTAATCTCCAATCGGTCCACGCGCCGTCTCCTGAGCCCCGATACGTCGACGCGCAGTCGCCGAGCCCCGATCGGTTCACGCGCTGTCTCCTGAGCCCCGATAGGTACACGCGTCGTCTCCTACAGCCCGAACGGACCACGCGTCGTCTCCTAAGCCCCGATCGGTCCACGCGCCGTCTCCGAGCCCCGATGGGTCCACGCACTGTCTCCTGATCCCCAAGGGTCCACGCGCCGCCTCCGGAGCCCCGATCGATCCACGCTAGGCTCCTGAGCCCCGGCCGGTCCGCGCGCCGTCTCCTGAGCCCCGAACGGTCGACGCGCCGTCTCCTGAGCCCCAATCGGCCCACACGCTGTTTCGTGAGCCCCGATATGTACACGCGTCATCTCCTACGCCCCGATCGGTCCACGCGTCGTCTCCTAAGCCCCGATCGGTCCACGCGTCGTCTCCTAAGCCCCGATCGGTCCACGCGCCGTCTCCGAGGCTCGATCAGCCCACTCGCCCTCCCCTGAGCCCCGATCGATCCACGCGTCGTCTCCTGAGCCCCGATCGCTCCACGCGCCGTCTCCGAGCGCCGATTGGTCCACGCGCCGTCGCCCGAACCCCAATTGGTCCACGCGCCGTCGCCCGAAACCCAATTACTCCACGAGCAACCTCCTGAGGTCCAGTCGGTCCACGCGCAGTCTCCGAGCCCCGATCGGTTCACGCGCTGTCTCCTGAGCCCCGATAGGTACACGCGTCGTCTCCTACACCCCGAACGGTCCACGCGTCATCTCCTAAGCCCCGATCGGTCCACGCGCCGTCTCCGAGCCCCGATGGGTCCACGCCCTGTCTCCTGATCCCCAAGGGTCCACGCGGCGCCTCCGGAGCCCCGATCGATCCACGCGAGGATCCTGAGCCCCGATCGACCCACGCGCCTTCTCCTAAGCCACGATCGGTCAGCGCCGTCTCCGAGCGCCGATCGGTCCACGCGCCGTCTCCGAGCGCCGAGCGGTCCACGCGCCGTCTCCTGAGCCCCAATCGATCCACGCGCAGCCTCCTGAGCCCCGATCGGTCCTCGCGCCGTCGCCGAGCCGCGATCGTTCTACGCGCCGTCTCCGAGCCCCGAGCGGTCCACACGCCGTCTCCTGAGCCCCAATCGTTCCACGCGCCGTCTCCGAGCCCCGATCGGTCTGCGTGCCGCATTCTAAGCCTCGGTCCATCCACGCGCCGTCTCCGAGCCCCGATCGGTCCATACACCGTCTCCTGCTCCCCATCGGTCCACGCGGCGCCTCCGGAGCCCCGATCGATCCACGCGAGTCTCCTGAGCCCCGGTCGGTCCGCGCGTCGTCTCCTGAGCCCCGATCGATCCACACGCCGTTTCTTGAGCCACGATCGGTCGACGCGTCGTCTTCAAAGCCCCGATCCGTACACGCGTCGTCTCCGAGCCTCGATCGGTCCACGCGCCGTCGCCCGAACCCCAATTGGTCCACGAGCAACCTCCTGAGCACCAATCGGTCCACGCGCCGTCTCAGAGCGCCGATCATTTCACGCGCCGTCTCCTGAGCCCCAATCTGTCCACGACCCGTCTCCGGGCCCCGATCGGTGCACTCGCCGTCTCCTAAGCTCCGATCGGTCCAAGCGCCGTCTCCGAGCGCCGATTGGTTCACGCGCCGTCTCCTGAGCGCTGATCCGTCCACGCGCGGCGTCGAGCCGCGATCAGTCCACGCGCGGCCTCCTGAGCCCCAATCGGTCCACGCGTCGTCTCCTAAGCCCCGATCGGTCCACGCGCCGTCGCCGTGCCCCGATCGGTCCACGCACCATCTCCTAAGCCCCGATCGGTGCACGCGCCGTCTCCGAGCGCCGATCGGTTCACGTGCCGTCTCCTGAGCCCCGATCATTCCACGCGATGTCTCCGAGCCCCGATCGGTCCACGAGTCGTTTTCTGAGCACCGTTCGGTCCACGCGTCGTCTCCTAAGCCCTGATCGGTCCACGTGCCGTCTCCGAGCCCCGATGGGTCTACGCGCCGCCTCCTGAGCCCCGATCGATCCACGCATCGGCTCCTGAGCCCCGGTCGGTCCACGCGTCGTCTTCGAGCACCGATCGATCCACGCGCCGTTTCCTGGGCCCCGATCGGTCCACGCGTCGCCGCCGGAGCCCCGATCGGTCTACGCGCCGTCTCCTGAGCCCGGATCGGTTAACGCGCCGTCTCCGAGCCCCGATCAGTCCACGCGTTGTCCCGGTATCCCTGATCCGTACACGCGCCGTCTCTGAGCCCCGATCGGCCCACGTGCCGTCTCCTAAGGCCCGATCGCACCACGCGCCGTCTCCGAGCGCCGATTGATCCACGCGCCGTCGCCCGAACCCCAATTGGTCCACGCGCCGTCGCCCGAACCCCAATTGGTCCACGCGCCGTCGCCCGAAACCCAATTATTCCACGAGCAACCTCCTGAGCTCCAGTCGGTCCACGCGCAGTCTACGAGCCCCGATCGGTCCACGCGTCGTCTCCTAAGCCCCGATCGGTCGACGGGTCGTCTCCTAAGCCCCGATCGGTTAACGCACCGTATCCGAGCCCCAATCGGTCCACGCGCCGTCTTCTAATCTCCAATCGGTCCACGCGCCGTCTCCTGAGCCCCGATACGTCGACGCGCAGTCGCCGAGCCCCGATCGGTTCACGCGCTGTCTCCTGAGCCCCGATAGGTACACGCGTCGTCTCCTACAGCCCGAACGGACCACGCGTCGTCTCCTAAGCCCCGATCGGTCCACGCGCCGTCTCCGAGCCCCGATGGGTCCACGCACTGTCTCCTGATCCCCAAGGGTCCACGCGGCGCCTCCGGAGCCCCGATCGGTCTACGCGCCGTCTCCTGAGCCCGGATCGGTTAACGCGCCGTCTCCGAGCCCCGATCAGTCCACGCGTTGTCCCGGTATCCCTGATCCGTACACGCGCCGTCTCTGAGCCCCGATCGGCCCACGTGCCGTCTCCTAAGGCCCGATCGCACCACGCGCCGTCTCCGAGCGCCGATTGATCCACGCGCCGTCGCCCGAACCCCAAGTGGTCCACGCGCCGTCGCCCGAACCCCAATTGGTCCACGCGCCGTCGCCCGAAACCCAATTATTCCACGAGCAACCTCCTGAGCTCCAGTCGGTCCACGCGCAGTCTCCGAGCCCCGATCGGTCCACGCGTCGTCTCCTAAGCCCCGATCGGTCGACGGGTCGTCTCCTAAGCCCCGATCGGTTAACGCACCGTATCCGAGCCCCAATCGGTCCACGCGCCGTCTTCTAATCTCCAATCGGTCCACGCGCCGTCTCCTGAGCCCCGATACGTCGACGCGCAGTCGCCGAGCCCCGATCGGTTCACGCGCTGTCTCCTGAGCCCCGATAGGTACACGCGTCGTCTCCTACAGCCCGAACGGACCACGCGTCGTCTCCTAAGCCCCGATCGGTCCACGCGCCGTCTCCGAGCCCCGATCGGTCCACGCGCCGTCGCCGAACCCCAATTGGTCCACGCGCAACCGCCTGAGCCCCAGTCGGTCCACACGCCGTTTCCTGAGCCCCGATCGGTCCACGCGCCATCTCCTGAGCCCCGATCGATCTACGCGTCGTCTCCTAAGCCCCAATTGGTGGACGTGCTGTCTCCCAGCCACGATCGGTCCACGCGCCGTCTCCTAAGCCCCATCTGTCCACGACCCGTCTCCGGGCCCCGATCGACGCACGCGCCGTCTCCTAAGCCCCGATCGGTTCACGCGCGGTCTCCTGAGCCCCAGTCGGTACACGCGCTGTCTCCGAGCCCCGATCGGTCCACGCATCCTCTCCTAAGCCCCGCTCGGTTAACGCGTCGTTTCGGAGCCCCGATCGGTCTACGCGCCGTCTCCTGAGCCCCGATCGGTCCACGGGTCGTCTCCTGAGCCCCGATCGTTCCACGCGCCGTCTCCGAGCGTCGATCGGTCCACGCGCCGTCTCCTGAGCCCCGATCGGTCCACGCGCCGTCGCCGAACCCCAATTGGTCCACGCGCAACCGCCTGAGCCCCAGTCGGTCCACGCTTCGTCTCCTAAGCCCCGATCGCTCCACGCGCCGTCTCCTGAGCCCAATCGGTCCACGCATCGTCTCCTATGCCCCGATCGGTTGACGCGGAGTCTCCGCGCCGCGATCGGTCCACGCGCCGTCGCCGAACCCCAATTGATCCACGCGCAACCGCCTGAGCCCCAATCGGTCCACGCGAGTCTCCTAAGCCCCGACCGGTCCACGCGCCGTCTCCTGATCCCCGATCGCTCCACGCGTCGTCTCCGAGCCCCGATCGGTCCACGCGCCGTCGCCGAGCCATGATCGCTCCACGCGCGGCCTCCTGAACCCCGATCGGTCCACGCGCCGTCTCCGAGCGCCGATCGGTTGACGCGCCGTCCCCGAGCCACGATCGGTCTAGGCTCCGCTTTCTGAGCCCCGATCGGTCCAGGCGCCGCTTCCTGAGCCCCGATCGGTCCACGCACCGTCCCCTAAGCCCCAATCGGTCCACGCGCCGTCTCTTAAGCCCCGATCGGTCCAAGCGGCGTCTCCGAGCCCCGATCGGTCCACGCACCGTCTCCTGATCCCCATCGGTCCACGCGGCGTTTTCTGAGCACCGTTCGGTCCACGCGTCGTCGTCAAAGCCCCGATGCCTCCACGCGCCGTCTCCGAGCCACGATCGGTCCGTGCGCCGCTTCCAGAGCCCCGATCGGTGCACGCGTCTTCTCCTGATCTCCGATCGGTTCACGCGCCGTCTCATACGCCACGATCGGTCCACGTGCCGTCTCCGAGCGACGATCGGTTCACGCACCGTCTCCTGAGCCCCGAACGTTCCACGCGCCGTTTCCGAGCCCCGATCGGTCCACGCGCCGTCTCCGAGCCCGGATCGGTCCACCCGTCGTCCTCGAATCCCCGATCCGCACACGCGTCGTCTCCGAGCCTCGACCGGTCCACGCGCCGTCTCCTGAGCCCCGATCATTCCACGCGATGTCTCCGAGCCCCGATCGGTCCACGAGTCGTTTTCTGAGCACCGTTCGGTCCACGCGTCGTCTCCTAAGCCCCGATCCGTCCACGCGCAGTCGCCGAGCCCCTATCGGTCCACGCGCGGTCTCCTGAGCCTCGGTCGGTCCACGCGCCGTCGCCGAACCCCAATTGGTCCACGCGCAACCTCCTGAGCCCCAGTCGGTCCACGCGCCATCTCCTGAGCCCCGATCGGTCCACGTATCGTCTTCTAAGCCCCGATACGTCCACACGCCGTCTCCGATCCCCGATCAGTCCGCGTGCCGCATTCTAAGCCGCGGTCCGTCCACGCGCACTCTGCGAGCACCGATCAGTCCACGCGCCGCCTCCTGAGCCCCGATCGGTCGACGCGTCGTCTCCTGAGCCCCGATCGATCCACGTGTCGTCTCCTGAGCCCCGATCGCTCCACGCGCCGTCTCCGAGCGCCGATTGGTCCAGGTGCCGTCGCCCGAACCCCAATTGGTCCACGCGCCGTCGCCCGAACCCCAATTGGTCCACGCGCCGTCGCCCGAAACCCAATTACTCCACGAGCAACCTCCTGAGCTCCAGTCGGTCCACGCGCAGTCTCCGAGCCCCGATCGGTCCACGCGCCGTCTCCTAAGCTCCAATCGGTCCACGCGCCATCTCCTGAGCCCCGATACGTCGATGCGCAGTCGTCGAGCCCCGATCGGTTCACGCGCTGTCTGCTGAGCCCCGATAGGTACACGCGTCGTCTCCTACACCCCGAACGGTCCACGCGTCGTCTCCTAAGCCCCGATCGGTCCACGCGCCGTCTCCGAGCCCCAATGGGTCCACGCACTGTCTCCTGATCCCCAAGGGTCCACGCGGCGCCCCCGGAGCCCCGATCGATCCACGCGAGGATCCTGAGCCCCGATCGACCCACGCATCGTCTCCTAAGCCCCAATCGGTTAACGCGCCGTCTCCGAGCCCCAATCGGTCCACGCCCCGTCTCCTGAACCCCGATCGTTCCACGCGCCTTCTCCTAAGCCACAATCGGTCAGCGCCGTCTCCGAGCGCCGATCGGTGCACGCGCCGTCGCACGAGCCGCGATCGGTCCACGCGCGGCCTCCTGAGCCCCGGTTGCTTCACGCACCGTATCCGAGGCCCAATCGGTCCACGCACCGTCTCCTGAGCCCCGATCGGTCCACGCAATGTCTCCTAAGCCCCGATGCCTCCACGCGCCGTCTCCGAGCCACGATCGGTCCGTGCGCCGCTTCCAGAGGCCTATCGGTCCACGCGTCGTCTCCTGATCTCCGATCGGTCCACGCGCCGTCTCCTAAGCCCCGATCATTCCACGCGCCGTTTCCGAGCCCCGATCGGTCCACGCGCCGTCTCCGAGCCCGGATCGGTCCACCCGTCGTCTCCTAAGCCCCGATCGGTCCACGCTCCGTCTCCTGAGCCCGGATCGTTCCACGCGTCGTCTCCTGATCCCCGATCCGTAAACGCGTCGTCTCCGAGCCTCGATCAGTCCACACGCCGTGTCCGATCCCCGATCGGTCCGCGTACCGCATTCTGAGCCGCGGTCCGTCCGCGCGCCGTCTCCTGAGCCCCGATCGGTCGACGCGTCATCTCCTGAGCCCCGATCGATCCACGCGTCGTCTCCTGAGCCCCGATCGCTCCAGGCGCCGTTTTCTGAGCACCGTTCGGTCCACGCGTCGTCTTCAAAGCCCCGATGCCTCCACGCGCCGTCTCCGAGCCACGATCGGTCCGTGCGCCGCTTTCAGAGCCCAATCGGTCCACGCGTCCTCTCCTGATCTCCTATTGGTCCACGCGTCGTTCCCTAAGCTCCGATCCATCCACGCGCAGTCTCCTGAGCCCCGGTCGGTCCACGCAACGCCTCCTGAGCCCCGGACGGTCTAGGCGCCGTCTCCGAACCCCGATCGGTCGAGGCGCCGTCTCCGAGCCCCGATCGGTCCACGCGCCGTCGCCGAACCCCAATTGGTCCACGCGCAACCGCCTGAGCCCCAGTCGGTCCACGCGCCGTTTCCTGAGCCCCGATCGGTCCACGCGCCGTCTCCTGAGCCCCGATCGATCTACGCGTCGTCTCCTAAGCCCCAATTGGTGGACGTGCCGTCTCCCAGCCACGATCGGTCCACGCGCCGTCTCCTAAGCCCCCATCTGTCCACGACCCGTCTCCGGGCCCCGATCGATGTACGCGCCGTCTCCTGAGCCCCGATCGGTCCACGCGTCGTCTCCTGAGCCCCGATCGTTCCACACGCCGTCTCCGAGCGTCGATCGGTCCACGCGCCGTCTCCTGAGCCCCGATCGGTCCACGCGCCGTCTCCGAGCCCCGATCGGTCCACGCGCCGTCTCCGAGCCACGATCCGTCCGTGCGCCGCTTCCAGAGCCCTTTCGGTCCACGCGTCGTCTCCTGATCTCCGATCGGTCCACACGCCATCTCCTAAGCCCCGATCATTCCACGCGCCATCTCCGAGCCCCGATCGGTCCACGCGCCGTCTCATAAGCCCCGATCGGACCACGCGCCTTCTCCTCAGCCCCGATCCGTCCACGCGCCGTCTCCGAGCGCCGATCGGTTCACGCGCCGTCTCCTGAGCCCCGATCCGTCCACGCGCCGTCTCCGAGCGCCGTTCGGTTCACGCGCCGTCACCTGAGCCCCGATCGTTCCACGCGCCGTCTCCGAGCCCCGATCGGTCTACGCGCCGTCTCCTTAGCCCCGATCGGTCCACGCGCCTTCCCCTCATTCCTGATCGGTCCACATGCCGTCTCGAAGCGCCGATCGGTTCACGCACCGTCTCCTGAGCCCCGATCGCTCCACGCGCAGTCGCCGAGCCTCGATCGGTCTACGCGCGGCCTCCTGAGCCCCAATCGGTCCACGCGTCGTCTCCTAAGCCCCGATCGGTCCGTGCGCCGTCTCCGAGCCCCGATCGGTCCACGCACCATCTCATGCTCCCCAATCGGTCCATGCGCCGCCTCCGGAGCCCTGATCGATCCACGCGAATCTCCTGAGCTCCGATCGGTCCACGCGTCGTCTCCTAAGCCTCGATCGGTTCACCCGTCGTCTCCTACACCCCGATCGGTCCACGCGTCGTCTCCTAAGCCCCGATCGGTCCACGCGCCGTCTCCGAGCCCCGATGGGTCCACGCACTGTCTCCTGATCTCCATGGGTCCACGCGGCGCCTCCGGGGCCCCGATCGATCCACGCGAGCATCCTGAGCCCCGATCGATCCACGCATCGTCTCCTAGGCCCCAATCGGTTAACGCGCCGTCTCCGAGCCCCAATCGGTCCACGCGCCGTCTCCTGAACCCCGATCGTTCCACGCGCCTTCTCCTAAGCCACGATCGGTCAGCGCCGTCTCCGAGCGCCGATCGGTGCACGCACCGTCTCCGAGCCACGATCGGTCCGTGCGCCGCTTCCAAAGCCCTATCCGTCCAGGCGTCCTCTCCTGATCTCCGATCGGTCCACGCGCCGTCTCCTAAGCCCCGATCGGTGCACGCGCCGTCTCCGAGCGCCGATCGGTTCACGCGCCGTCTCCTGAGCCCCGATCGTTCCACGCGATGTCTCCGAGCCCCGATCGGTCCACGCGCCGTCTCCTAAGCCCCGATAGGTCCACGCGCCGTCTCCGAGCGCCGATCGGTTCACGCGCCGTCTCCTGAGCCTGGATCGCTCCACGCTCCGTCTCCCAGCCCCGATCGGTCCACGCGCCGTCTCCTGAGCCCGGATCGGTCCACGCGCCGTCGCCGAACCCCAATTGGTCCACGCGCCACCGCCTGTGCCCCAGTCGGCCCACGCGCTGTCTCCGAGCCCAGATCGGTCCACGCGCCGTCTCCGAGCGCCGATCGGTTCACGCGCCGTCTCCTGAGCCCCGATCGTTCCACGCGCCGTCTCCGAGCTCCGATCGGTCCACGCGCCGTCTCCTAAGCCCCGATCGGTTCACCCGTCGTCTCCTACACCCCGATCGGTCCACGCGTCGTCTCCTAAGCCCCGATCGGTCCACGCGCCGTCTCCGAGCCCCGATGGGTCCACGCACTGTCTCCTGATCTCCATGGGTCCACGCGGCGCCTCCGGGGCCCCGATCGATCCACGCGAGCATCCTGAGCCCCGATCGATCCACGCATCGTCTCCTAAGCCCCAATCGGTTAACGCGCCGTCTCCGAGCCCCAATCGGTCCACGCGCCGTCTCGTGAACCCCGATCGTTCCACGCGCCTTCTCCTAAGCCCCGATCAGTCCACGTGCCGTCTCCTAAGCCCCGATCGCTCCACAGACCGTTTCCTGATCCCCGATCGGTCCACGCGCCGCCTCCTGAGTCCCGATCGGTCAACGCGTCGTATCCTGAACCCCGATTGCTCCACGGGCCGTTTCCTGAGCCCCGATCGGTCCACGCGTCGTCTTCTAAGCCCAGATGCCTCCTCGCGCCGTCTCCGAGCCACGATGGGTCCAGGCGCCGCTTCCTGAGCCCCGGACGGTCCACGCGTTGTCTCCTAAGCCCCGTTCGGCCCACGCGCCGTCTCCTAAGCCCCGATCATTCCACGCGCCGTCTCCGAGCCCCGACCGGTTCACGCGCCGTCTCCTGTGCACCGATCGAATCACGTGCCGTCTCCTAAGCCCCAATCGGTCCACGCGTCGTCTCCTGAGCCCCGCTCGGTCCATGCGTCGTCTTCTTAGCCCCGATGCCTCCACGCGCCGTCTCCGAGCCACGATAAGTCCAGGCGCCGCTTCCTGCGCCCCGATCGGTCCACGCGCCGTCGACGAGCCTCGATCGGTCCACGCGCGGCCTCCTTAGCCCCGGTCGGTCCACGCGCCGCCTCCGGAGCCCCGATCGATCCACGCAAATCTCCTGAGCTCCGGTCGGTCGACGCGCCGTCTCCTCAGCCCCGATCGGTCCACGCGTCGTCTCCTAAGCCCCGATTCGTCGACGCGTCGTCTCCTGAACCCCGATCAATTGACGCGTCTTCTCCTGACCCCCGATCGCTTCTCGTGCCGCCTCCAGAGCCCCGATCCGTCGAGGCGTCGTCTCCGGAGCCCCGATCAATTGACGTGTCTTTTCCTGAGCCCCGATCGCTCCTCGCGGCGTCTCTTGAACCCCGCTCGGTCCATGCGTCGTCTTCTTAGCCCGGATGCCTCCATACGCCGTCTCCAAGCCACGATCGGTCCAGGCGCCGCTTCCTGCGCCCCGATCGGTCCACGCGCCGTCTCCTAAGCCCCAATCGGTCCACGCGGCGTCTCCGAGCGCCGATCATTTCACGCGCCGTCTCCTGAGACCCGATCGTTCCACGCGCCGTCTCCGAGCTCTCATCGGTCCACGTGCTGTCTCCTGAGCCCCGATAAGTACACGCGTAGTCTCGTAAGCCCCGATCGTTCCACGCGTAGTCTCCGAGCTCTGATCGGTCCACACGCCGTTCCCTGAGTCCCGATCGGTCCATGCGTCGTCTTCTTAGCCCCGATGCCTCCACGCGTCGTCTCCGAGCCACGATCGGTCCAGGCGCCGCTTCCTGAGCCCCGATCGGTCCACGCGCCGTATCCTAAGCCCCGATCGGTCCACGCGCCGTCTCCTGAGCCCGATCGGTCCACGCGCCGTCGCCGAACCCCAATTGGTCCACGCGCAACCGCCTGAGCCCCAGTCGGTCCACGCGCTGTCTCCGAGCCCCGATCGGTCCACGCGTCGTCTCCGAGCCCCGATCGGTTCACGCATGGTCTCCTAAGCCCCAATCGGTTAACGCGCCGTCTCCGAGCCCCGATCGGTCCACGCGCCGCCTCCAGAGCCCCAATTGGTCCACGCGCAACCGCCTGAGCCCCAGTCGGTCCACGCGCTGTCTCCGAGCCCCGATCGGTCCACGCGTCGTCTCCGAGCCCCGATCGGTTCACGCATGGTCTCCTAAGCCCCGCTCGGTTAACGCGTCGTTTCCGAGCCCCGATCGGGCCACGCGCCATCGCCGAGCCCCGAACGGTCCACACCCCTTGTGCTGAGCCCCGATCGGCCGACGCGTCGTCTCCTAAGCCCCGACCGGCTCACGCGCCGTCTCCTGTGCACGGATCGAATCACGTGCCGTCTCCTAAGCCCCGATCGGTCCACACATCGTCTCCTAAGGCCCAATCGGTCCACGCGTCGTCTCCTAAGCCCCGATCCGTCGCCGCGTCGTCTCCTGAGCCCCGATCGATCCTCGCGCCGTCTCCTGAGCCCCGCTCGGTCCATGCGTCGTCTTCTTAGCCCCCACGCCTCCACGCGCCGTCTCCGAGCCACGATAGGTCCAGGCGCCGCTTCCTGAGCCCCGATCGATCCACGCGCCGTCTCCTGAGTCCCGATCGGTCCACGCACCGTCTCCTGATCCCCATCGGTCCACGCGGCGTTTTCTGAGCACCGTTCGGTCCACGCGTCGTCTTCAAAGCCCCGAAGCCTCCACGCGCCGTCTCCGAGCCACGATCGGTTCACGCGCCGTCTTCTGAGCCCCGATCGTTCCACGCGCCGTCTCCGAGCCCGATCGGTCCACGCATCGTCTCCTACGCCCCTATCGGTTAACGCGCCGTCTCCGAGCCCCGATCGGTCCATGCGCGGTCTCCTGAACCCCGATCCGCCCACGCGCAGTCGCCGAGCCCCGATCGGTGAACGCGCCGTCGCCAAGCCTCGATCGGTCCACGCGCGGCCTCCTGAGCCCCTGTCGGTTCACGCGCCATCTCCGAGCCCCGATCGACCCACGCGTCGTCTTCTAAGCCCAGATTCCTCCTCGCGCCGTCTCCGAGCCCCGATCGGTCCACGCGTCGTCTCCGAGCCCCGATCGGCCCACGCGCCTTCGCCGAGTCGCGATCGGTCCACGCGCGGCCTCCTGAGGCCCGGTCGGTTCACGCGCCGTATCCCAGCCCCAATCTGTCCACGACCCGTCTCCGGGCCCCGATCGGTGCACTCGCCGTCTCCTAAGCCCCGATCGGTCCACGCGCCGTCTGCGAGCGCTGATTGGTTCACGCGCCGTCTCCTGAGCGCTGATCCGTCCACGCGCGGCGTCGAGCCGCGATCGGTCCACGCGCGGCCTCCAGAGCCCCAATCGGTCCACGCGTCATCCCCGAATCCCCGATCCGTACACGCGTCGTCTCCGAGCCTCGATCGGTCCACGCGCGGCCTCCTTAGCCCCGGTCGGTCCACGCGCCGTCTCCGAGCCCCGATCGGTCCACGCGCCGTTTCCGAGCCCCGATCGGTCCGCGCGCCGTCTCCGAGCCACGATCGGTTCAGGCGCCGCTTCCCGAGCCCCGATCAGTCCACGTGCCGTCTCCTAAGCCCCGATCGTTCCACGCGCCGTCTCCGAGCCCCGATCAGTCCCCGCGCCGTCTCCTGAGCCCCGATCGGTCCACGCGTCGGCACCTAAGCCCCGATCGGTCCACGCGTCGTCTCCTAAGCCCCGATCCGTCGACGCGTCGTCTCCTGAGCCCCGATCGATCCACGCGTCTTCTCCTGAGTCCCGACCGCTCCACGCGTCGTCTCTGAGCTCCGATCGGTCCACGCGCCATTTCCGAGCCCCGATCGGTCCACGCGCGGTCTACTGAGCTCCGGTCGGTCCACACGCCGCGGCGAACCCCAATTGGTCCACGCGCAACCTCTCGAGCCCCAGTCTGTAAACGCGCTGTCTCCGAGCCCCGATCGGTCCACTATGTTCTCCTAAGCCCCGCTCGGTTAACGCGTCGTTTCCGAGCCCCGATCGGGCCACGCGCCATCGCCGAACCCCGAACGGTCCACACCCCTTGTGCTGAGCCCCGATCGGCCGACGCGTCGTCTCCTAAGCCCCGACCGGCTCACGCGCCGTCTCCTGTGCACGGATCGAATCACGTGCCGTCTCCTAAGCCCCGATCGGTCCACACATCGTCTCCTAAGGCCCAATCGGTCCACGCGTCGTCTCCTAAGCCCCGATCCGTCGCCGCGTCGTCTCCTGAGCCCCGATCGATCCTCGCGCCGTCTCCTGAGCCCCGCTCGGTCCATGCGTCGTCTTCTTAGCCCCCACGCCTCCACGCGCCGTCTCCAAGCCAGGATAGGTCCAGGCGCCGCTTCCTGAGCCCCGATCGATCCACGCGCCGTCTCCTGAGTCCCGATCGGTCCACGCGCCGTCTCCTGAGCCCCGATCGGTCCACGCGTCGTCTCCTAAGCCCCGATCGGCCCACGCGCCGTCTCCAAGCCCCGATCCGTCGCCGCGTCGGGTCCTGAGCCCCGATCAATTGACGCGTCTTCTCCTGAGCCCCGATCGCTCGTCGCGCCGTCTCCTGAATCCCGCTCGGTCGATGCGTCGTCTTCTCAACCCCGAAGCCTCCACGCGCCGTCTCCGAGTCACGATCGATCCACGCGCCGTCTCCTGAGCCCCGATCATTCCACGCGCCTTCTCCTAAGCCACGATCGGTCCACGCGCCCTCTCCGAGCCCCAGTCGGTCCACGCGATGTCTCCGAGCACCGATCGGTCTACGCGTCGTCTCCGAGCCCCGATCGGTCCACGCGCCGTCGCCGAGCCATGATCGGTCCACGCGCGGCCTCCTGAGCCCCGATCGGTCCACGCGCCGTCGCCGAGCCGCGATCGGTCCACGCGCGGCCTCCTGAGCCCCGGTCGGTTCACGCGCCGTCGCCGAGCCGCGATCGGTCCACGCGCGGCCTCCTGAGCCCCGGTCGGTTCACGCGCCGTATCCGAGCCCCAATCGGTCCACGAGCCGTCTCCTGAGCCCCAATCGGTCCACACGCTTTGTCGTGAGCCCCGATAGGTACACGCGTCGTCTCCTACGCCCCGATCGGTCCACGCGTCGTCTCCTGAGCCCCGATCATTCCACGCGCCGTCTACGAGCCCCGATCGGTCCACGCGCCGTCTCCTAAGCCCCGATCGGTCAACGCGCCTTCTCCTCAGCCCCGATGGGTCCACGCGCCGTCTCCGAACGCCGATCAGTTCACGCGCCGTCTCCTGAGCCCCGATCGCTCCACGCGCCGTCTCCGAGCCCCGATCGGTCCACGCGCCGTCTCCTCAGCCCGGATCGGTCCACGCGCCGTCCCCTCAGCCCGGATCGGTCCACGCGCCGTCGCCGAACCCCAATTGGTTCACGCGCAACCGCCTGAGCCCCGGTTGGTCCACGCGCTGTCTCCGAGCCCCAATCGGTCCACGCGTCGTCTCCGAGCACCGATCGGTTCACGCGCCGCCGCCGAGCCGCGATCGGTCCACGCCCGGCCTCCTGAGCCCCGATCGGTCCACGCGCCGTCACCGAGCCGCGATCGGTCCACGCGCGACCTCCTGAGCCCCGGTTGGTTCACGCGCCGTATCCGAGCCCCCATCGGTCCACGCGTCGTCTCCGAGCGCCGATCCGTCCACGCGCCGTCGCCGAGCCATGATCGGTCCACGTGAGGCTCCTGACCCCCGGTCTGTCCGCGCGCCGTCTCCTGAGCCCCGATCGGTCCATGCGTCGTCTTCTTAGCCCCGATCGCTCCACGCGCCGATTTCTGAGCCCCGAACAATTGACGCGTCTTCTCCTGAGCCCCGATCGCTCCTCGCGCCATCTCCTGAGCCCCGCTCGGTCCATGCGTCGTCTTCTTAGCCCCGATGCCTCCACGCGCCGTCTCCGAGCCACGATCGGTCTAGGGGCCGCTTCCAGAGCCCCGATCGGTGCACGCGTCTTCTCCTGATCTCCGATCGGTCCACGCGCCGTCTCCGAGCGCCGATCGGTTCACGCGCCGTCTCCTGAGCCCCGATCGGTCCATGCGTCGTCTTTTAAGCCCCGATACCTCCACGCGCCGTCTCCGAGCCACGATTGGTCCAGGCGATGCTTCCTGGGCCCCGATCGGTCCACGCGTCGTCTCCTAAGCCCCGATCGGTCCACGCGCGGTCTCCTAAGCCCCGATTAATCCACGCGCCGTCTCCGAGGGCCGATCGGTTCACGCGCCGTCTCCTGTGCTCCGATCGTTCCACGCGCCGTCTCCGAGCCCCGATAGGGCCACGCGCCGTCAACTGAGCCCCGATCGGTCCACGCGTCGGCTCCTAAGCCTCGATCGGTCCACGCTCGGCCTCCTTAGCCCCGGTCGGTCCACGCGCCGTCTCCTGAGCACCGATCGGTCCAAGCGGCGTCTCCGAGCCCCGATCGGTCCACGCACCGTCTCCTGATCCCCATCGGTCCACGCGGCGTTTTCTGAGCACCGTTCGGTCCACGCGTCGTCTTCAAAGCCCCGATGCCTCCACGCGCCGTCTCCGAGCCACGATCGGTCCGTGCGCCGCTTCCAGAGCCCCGATCGGTGCACGCGTCTTCTCCTGATCTCCGATCGGTCCACGCGCCCTCTCCGAGCGGCGATCGGTTCACGCGCCGTCTTCTGAGCCCCGATCGTTCCACGCGCCGTCTCCGAGCCCGATCGGTCCACGCATCGTCTCCTAAGCCCCTATCGGTTAACGCGCCGTCTCCGAGCCCCGATCGGTCCATGCGCGGTCTCCTGAACGCCGATCCGTCCACGCGCAGTCGCCGAGCCCCGATCGGTGAACGCGCCGTCGCCAAGCCTCGATCGGTCCACACGCGGCCTCCTGAGCCCCTGTCGGTTCACGCGCCATCTCCGAGCCCCGATCGATCCACGCGTCGTCTTCTAAGCCCAGATGCCTCCTCGCGCCGTCTCCGAGCCCCGATCGGTCCACGCGTCGTCTCCGAGCCCCGATCGGCCCACGCGCCTTCGCCGAGCCGCGATCGGTCCACGCGCGGCCTCCTGAGGCCCGGTCGGTTCACGCGCCGTATCCCAGCCCCAATCGATCCACGCGCCGTCTCGTAAGCCCCAATCTGTCCACGACCCGGCTCCGGGCCCCGATCGGTGCACTCGCCGTCTCCTAAGCCCCGATCGGTCCACGCGCCGTCTCCGAGCGCCGATTGGTTCACGCGCCATCTCCTGAGCGCTGATCCGTCCACGCGCGGCGTCGAGCCGTGATGGGTCCACGCGCGGCCTCCTGAGCCCCAATCGGTCCACGCGTCGTCTCCTAAGCCCCGATCGGTCCACGCACCGTCTCCGGGCCCCGATCGGTCCACGCACCATCTCCTGCTCTCCAATCGGTCCACGCGCCGCCTCCGGAGCCCCGATCGATCCACGCTAGGCTCCTGAGCCCCGAACGGTCGACGCGTCGTCTCCTGAGCCCCGATCGATCGACGCGTCGTCGCCTGAGCCCCGATCGCTCCACGCGCCGTTTTCTGAGCACCGTTCGGTCCACACGTCGTCTTCAAAGCCCCGATGCCTCCACGCGCCGTCTCCGAGCCACGATCGGTCCGTGCGCCGCTTCCAGAGCCCTATCAGTCCAGGCGTCTTCTCCTGATCTCCGATCGGTCCGCGCGCCGTCTCCTAAGCCCCAATCGCTCCACGCACCGTCTCCTGAGCCCCGATCGTTCCACGTGCCGTCTCCGAGCCCCGATCGTTCCACGCGGCGTCTCCTGAGCCCCAATCGGTCCACACGCTGTGTCGTGAGCCCCGATAGGTACACGCGTCGTCTCCTACGTCCCGATCGGTCCACGCGTCGTCTCCTGAGCCCCGATCATTCCACGCGCCGTCTCCGAGCCCCGATCGGTCCACGCGCCGTCTCCTGAGCCCCGATAGGTCCACGCGCCGTCTCCGAGCCCCGAACGGTACACGCACCGTCTCCTGATCCCAATCGGTCCACACGGCGCCTCCGGAGCCCCGATCGATCCACGCGAGTCTCCTGAGCCCCAGTCAGTCCGCGCGCCGTCTCCTGAGCCCCGATTGGTCGACGCGTCGTCTCCTGAGCCCCGATCGATCCACGCGTCGGCTGCTGAGCCCCGATTGCGCCACACGCCGTTTCCTGAGCCCCGATCGGTCCACGCGTCGTCTTCAAAGCCCCGATGCCTCCACGCGCCGTCTCCGAGCCACGATCGGTCCGTGCGCCGCTTCCACAACCCCGAACGGTCCACGCGTCATCTCCTGATCTCCGATCGGTCCACGCGCCGTCTCCTAAGCCCGATCGGTCCACGCGCCGTCTCCTGAGCCCCGATCGGTCCACGCGTCGTCTCCTAAGCCCCGATCGGCCCACGCGCCGTCTCCAAGCCCCGATCCGTCGCCGCGTCGGGTCCTGAGCCCCGATCAATTGACGCGTCTTCTCCTGAGCCCCGATCGCTCGTCGCGCCGTCTCCTGAATCCCGCTCGGTCGATGCGTCGTCTTCTCAACCCCGAAGCCTCCACGCGCCGTCTCCGAGTCACGATCGATCCACGCGCCGTCTCCTGAGCCCCGATCATTCCACGCGCCTTCTCCTAAGCCACGATCGGTCCACGCGCCCTCTCCGAGCCCCAGTCGGTCCACGCGATGTCTCCGAGCACCGATCGGTCTACGCGTCGTCTCCGAGCCCCGATCGGTCCACGCGCCGTCGCCGAGCCATGATCGGTCCACGCGCGGCCTCCTGAGCCCCGATCGGTCCACGCGCCGTCGCCGAGCCGCGATCGGTCCACGCGCGGCCTCCTGAGCCCCGGTCGGTTCACGCGCCGTATCCGAGCCCCAATCGGTCCACGAGCCGTCTCCTGAGCCCCAATCGGTCCACACGCTTTGTCGTGAGCCCCGATAGGTACACGCGTCGTCTCCTACGCCCCGATCGGTCCACGCGTCGTCTCCTGAGCCCCGATCATTCCACGCGCCGTCTACGAGCCCCGATCGGTCCACGCGCCGTCTCCTAAGCCCCGATCGGTCAACGCGCCTTCTCCTCAGCCCCGATGGGTCCACGCGCCGTCTCCGAACGCCGATCAGTTCACGCGCCGTCTCCTGAGCCCCGATCGCTCCACGCGCCGTCTCCGAGCCCCGATCGGTCCACGCGCCGTCTCCTCAGCCCGGATCGGTCCACGCGCCGTCCCCTCAGCCCGGATCGGTCCACGCGCCGTCGCCGAACCCCAATTGGTTCACGCGCAACCGCCTGAGCCCCGGTTGGTCCACGCGCTGTCTCCGAGCCCCGATCGGTCCACGCGTCGTATCCGAACCCCGATCGGTCCACGCGCCGTCGCCGAGCCATGATCGGTCCACGCGCAACCGCCTGAGCCCCAGACGGTCCACGCGCTGTCTCCGAGCCCCAATCGGTCCACGCGTCGTCTCCGAGCACCGATCGGTTCACGCGCCGCCGCCGAGCCGCGATCGGTCCACGCCCGGCCTCCTGAGCCCCGATCGGTCCACGCGCCGTCACCGAGCCGCGATCGGTCCACGCGCGACCTCCTGAGCCCCGGTTGGTTCACGCGCCGTATCCGAGCCCCCATCGGTCCACGCGTCGTCTCCGAGCGCCGATCCGTCCACGCGCCGTCGCCGAGCCATGATCGGTCCACGTGAGGCTCCTGACCCCCGGTCGGTCCGCGCGCCGTCTCCTGAGCCCCGATCGGTCCATGCGTCGTCTTCTTAGCCCCGATCGCTCCACGCGCCGATTTCTGAGCCCCGATCAATTGACGCGTCTTCTCCTGAGCCCCGATCGCTCCTCGCGCCATCTCCTGAGCCCCGCTCGGTCCATGCGTCGTCTTCTTAGCCCCGATGCCTCCACGCGCCGTCTCCGAGCCACGATCGGTCTAGGGGCCGCTTCCAGAGCCCCGATCGGTGCACGCGTCTTCTCCTGATCTCCGATCGGTCCACGCGCCGTCTCCGAGCGCCGATCGGTTCACGCGCCGTCTCCTGAGCCCCGATCGGTCCACGCGTCGTATCCGAACCCCGATCGGTCCACGCGCCGTCGCCGAGCCATGATCGGTCCACGCGCAACCGCCTGAGCCCCAGACGGTCCACGCGCTGTCTCCGAGCCCCAATCGGTCCACGCGTCGTCTCCGAGCACCGATCGGTTCACGCGCCGCCGCCGAGCCGCGATCGGTCCACGCCCGGCCTCCTGAGCCCCGATCGGTCCACGCGCCGTCACCGAGCCGCGATCGGTCCACGCGCGACCTCCTGAGCCCCGGTTGGTTCACGCGCCGTATCCGAGCCCCCATCGGTCCACGCGTCGTCTCCGAGCGCCGATCCGTCCACGCGCCGTCGCCGAGCCATGATCGGTCCACGTGAGGCTCCTGACCCCCGGTCGGTCCGCGCGCCGTCTCCTGAGCCCCGATCGGTCCATGCGTCGTCTTCTTAGCCCCGATCGCTCCACGCGCCGATTTCTGAGCCCCGATCAATTGACGCGTCTTCTCCTGAGCCCCGATCGCTCCTCGCGCCATCTCCTGAGCCCCGCTCGGTCCATGCGTCGTCTTCTTAGCCCCGATGCCTCCACGCGCCGTCTCCGAGCCACGATTGGTCCAGGCGATGCTTCCTGGGCCCCGATCGGTCCACGCGTCGTCTCCTAAGCCCCGATCGGTCCACGCGCGGTCTCCTAAGCCCCGATTAATCCACGCGCCGTCTCCGAGGGCCGATCGGTTCACGCGCCGTCTCCTGTGCTCCGATCGTTCCACGCGCCGTCTCCTGAGCACCGATCGGTCCAAGCGGCGTCTCCGAGCCCCGATCGGTCCACGCACCGTCTCCTGATCCCCATCGGTCCACGCGGCGTTTTCTGAGCACCGTTCGGTCCACGCGTCGTCTTCAAAGCCCCGATGCCTCCACGCGCCGTCTCCGAGCCACGATCGGTCCGTGCGCCGCTTCCAGAGCCCCGATCGGTGCACGCGTCTTCTCCTGATCTCCGATCGGTCCACGCGCCCTCTCCGAGCGGCGATCGGTTCACGCGCCGTCTTCTGAGCCCCGATCGTTCCACGCGCCGTCTCCGAGCCCGATCGGTCCACGCATCGTCTCCTAAGCCCCTATCGGTTAACGCGCCGTCTCCGAGCCCCGATCGGTCCATGCGCGGTCTCCTGAACGCCGATCCGTCCACGCGCAGTCGCCGAGCCCCGATCGGTGAACGCGCCGTCTCCTAAGCCCCGATCGGTCCACGCGCCGTCTCCGAGCGCCGATTGGTTCACGCGCCGTCTCCTGAGCGCTGATCCGTCCACGCGCGGCGTCGAGCCGTGATCGGTCCACGCGCGGCCTCCTGAGCCCCAATCGGTCCACGCGTCGTCTCCTAAGCCCCGATCGGTCCACGCACCGTCTCCGGGCCCCGATCGGTCCACGCACCATCTCCTGCTCTCCAATCGGTCCACGCGCCGCCTCCGGAGCCCCGATCGATCCACGCTAGGCTCCTGAGCCCCGAACGGTCGACGCGTCGTCTCCTGAGCCCCGATCGATCGACGCGTCGTCGCCTGAGCCCCGATCGCTCCACGCGCCGTTTTCTGAGCACCGTTCGGTCCACACGTCGTCTTCAAAGCCCCGATGCCTCCACGCGCCGTCTCCGAGCCACGATCGGTCCGTGCGCCGCTTCCAGAGCCCTATCAGTCCAGGCGTCTTCTCCTGATCTCCGATCGGTCCACGCGCCGTCTCCTAAGCCCCAATCGCTCCACGCACCGTCTCCTGAGCCCCGATCGTTCCACGTGCCGTCTCCGAGCCCCGATCGTTCCACGCGGCGTCTCCTGAGCCCCAATCGGTCCACACGCTGTGTCGTGAGCCCCGATAGGTACACGCGTCGTCTCCTACGTCCCGATCGGTCCACGCGTCGTCTCCTGAGCCCCGATCATTCCACGCGCCGTCTCCGAGCCCCGATCGGTCCACGCGCCGTCTCCTGAGCCCCGATAGGTCCACGCGCCGTCTCCGAGCCCCGAACGGTACACGCAACGTCTCCTGATCCCAATCGGTCCACACGGCGCCTCCGGAGCCCCGATCGATCCACGCGAGTCTCCTGAGCCCCAGTCAGTCCGCGCGCCGTCTCCTGAGCCCCGATTGGTCGACGCGTCGTCTCCTGAGCCCCGATCGATCCACGCGTCGGCTGCTGAGCCCCGATTGCGCCACACGCCGTTTCCTGAGCCCCGATCGGTCCACGCGTCGTCTTCAAAGCCCCGATGCCTCCACGCGCCGTCTCCGAGCCACGATCGGTCCGTGCGCCGCTTCCACAACCCCGAACGGTCCACGCGTCATCTCCTGATCTCCGATCGGTCCACGCGCCGTCTCCTAAGCCCCGATCGGTCCACGCGCCGTCTCCGAGCGCCGATCGGTTGACGCGCCGTCTCCGAGCCCCGATCAGCCCACTCGCCCTCTCCTGAGCCCCGATCGTTCCACGCGCCGTCTCCTGAGCTCCGGTCGTTCCACGCGCCGTCTCCGAGCCCCGATCGGTCCACGCGCCGTCTCCTGAGCCCCGATCGGTCCACGCGTCGTCTTCAAAGCCCCGATGCCTCCACGCGCCGTCTCCGAGCCACGATCGGTCAGTGCGCCGCTTCCACAACCCCGATCGGTCCACGCGTCATCTCCTGATCTCCGATCGGTCCACGCGCCGTCTCCTAAGCCCCGATCGGTCCACGCGTCGTCTCCTAAGCCCCGATCGGTCCACGCTCCGTCTCCTGAGCCCGGATCGTTCCATGCGTCGTCTCCTAAGCCCCGATCCGTAAACGCGTCGTCTCCGAGCCTCGATCAGTCCACACGCCGTGTCCGGTCCCCGATCGGTCCGCGTACCGCATTCTGAGCCCCGATCGGTCCACGCGTCGTCTCCTAAGCCCCGATCCGTCCACGCGTCATCTCCTAAGCCCCGATCCGTCGACGCGTCGTCTCCTGAGCCACGATCGGTTCACGCGCCGGCTCCGAGCTCGATCGGTCCACGCGTCCTCTCCTAAACCCCGATCGGTCCACGCGTCGTCTCCTAAGCCCCGAACGGTCCACACGCCGTCTCCGAGCCCCGATGGGTCCACGCGTCGCCTCCTGAGCCCCGATCGGTCCACGCGCCGTCTCCTGAGCCCCGGTCGGTTCACGCGCCGTCTCCGAGCCCCGATCGGTCCACGCGCCGTCGCCGAACCCCAATTGGTCCACGCGCAACCGCCTGAGCCCCAGTCGGTCCACGCGCGGCCTCCTGAGCCATGGTCGGATCACGCGCCGTCTCCTGAACCCCGATCGGTCCACGCGTCGTTCCCTAAGCCCCGATCCATCCACGCGCAGTCTCCTGAGCCCCGATCGGTCCACGCATCGCCTCCTGGGCCCCGGACGGTCCAGGCGCCGTCTCCGAACCCCGATCGGTCGACGCGCCGCTTCCAGAGCCCTATCGGTCCACGCATCGTCTCCTGATCTCCGATCGGACCACGCGCCTTCTCCTCAGCTCCGATCGGTCCACGCGCCGTCTCCGAGCGCCGATTAGTTCACGCGCCGTCTGCTGAGCGCCGATCGCTCGACGCGCTGTTTCGGAGCGCCGATTGGTTCACGCGCCGTCTCCTGAGCCCCGATCGCTCCACGCGCCGTCCCCGAGCCCCGATCGGTCCACGCGTCGTTCCCTAAGCCCCGATCGATCCACGCGCCGTCTCCTGAGCCCCGATCGGTCCACGCGTCGTTCCCTAAGCCCCGATCGGTCCACGCGCCGCCTCCTGAGCCCCGATCGGTCCAAGCGGCGTCTCCGAGCCCCGATCGGTCCACGCACCGTCTCCTGATCCCCATCGGTCCACGCGGCGTTTTCTGAGCACCGTTCGGTCCACGCGTCGTCTTCAAAGCCCCGATGCCTCCACGCGCCGTCTCCGAGCCACGATTGGTCCAGGCGACGCTTCCTGAGCCCCGATCGGTCCACGCGTCGTCGCCTAAGCCCCGATCGGTCCACGCGCCGTCTCCTAAGCCCCGATTAATCCACGCGCCGTCTCCGAGGGCCGATCGGTTCACGCGCCGTCTCCTGTGCTCCGATCGTTCCACGCGCCGTCTCCTGAGCCCCGATCGGTCCACGCGTCGGCACCTAAGCCCCGATCGGTCCATGCGTCGTCTTCTAAGCCCCGATGCCTCCACGCGCCGTCTCCGAGCCACGATCGGTGCAGGCGCCGCTTCCTGAGCACCGATCGGTCCACGCGCTGACTCCTGAGCCCCGATCAATCCACGCGCAGTCGCCGAGCCCCGATCGGTCCACGCGCGGTCTACTGAGCTCCGGTCGGTCCACACGCCGCGGCGAACTCCAATTGGTCCACGCGCAACCTCTCGAGCCCCAGTCTGTAAACGCGCTGTCTCCGAGCCCCGATCGGTCCACTATGTTCTCCTAAGCCCCGCTCGGTTAACGCGTCGTTTCCGAGCCCCGATCGGGCCACGCGCCATCGCCGAGCCCCGAACGGTCCACACCCCTTGTCCTGAGCCCCGATCGGCCGACGCGTCGTCTCCTAAGCCCCGACCGGCTCACGCGCCGTCTCCTGTGCACCGATCGAATCACGTGCCGTCTCCTAAGCCCCGATCGGTCCACACATCGTCTCCTAAGGCCCAATCGGTCCACGCGTCATCTCCTAAGCCCCGATCCGTCGCCGCGTCGTCTCCTGAGCCCCGATCGATCCTCGCGCCGTCTCCTGAGCCCCGCTCGGTCCATGCGTCGTCTTCTTAGCCCCCATGCCTCCACGCGCCGTCTCCGAGCCACGATAGGTCCAGGCGCCGCTTCCTGAGCCCCGATCGATCCACGCGCCGTCTCCTGAGTCCCGATCGGTCCACGCGCCGTCTCCTGAGCCCCGATCGGTCCACGCGTCGTCTCCTAAGCCCCGATTGGTCCACGCGCCGTCTCCAAGCCCCGATCCGTCGCCGCGTCGGGTCCTGAGCCCCGATCAATTGACGCGTCTTCTCCTGAGCCCCGATCGCTCGTCGCGCCGTCTCCTGAACCCCGCTCGGTCGATGCGTCGTCTTCTTAACCCCGAAGCCTCCACGCGCCGTCTCCGAGTCACGATCGATCCACGCGCCGTCTCCTGAGCCCCGATCATTCCACGCGCCTTCTCCTAAGCCACGATCGGTCCACGTGCCCTCTCCGAGCCCCAGTCGGTCCACGCGATGTCTCCGAGCACCGATCGGTCTACGCGTCGTCTCCGAGCCCCGATCGGTCCACGCGCCGTCGCCGAGCCATGATCGGTCCACGCGCGGCCTCCTGAGCCCCGATCGGTCCACGCGCCGTCGCCGAGCCGCGATCGGTCCACGCGCGGCCTCCTGAGCCCCGGTCGGTTCACGCGCCGTATCCGAGCCCCAATCGTTCCACGCGGCGTCTCCTGAGCCCCAATCGGTCCACACGCTGTGTCGTGAGCCCCGATAGGTACACGCGTCGTCTCCAACGCCCCGATCGGTCCACGCGTCGTCTCCTGAGCCCCGATCATTCCACGCGCCGTCTCCGAGCCCCGATCGGTCCACGCGCCGTCTCCTAAGCCCCGATCGGTCAACGCGCCTTCTCCTCAGCCCCGATCGGTCCACGCGCCGTCCCCGAACGCCGATCAGTTCACGCGCCGTCTCCTGAGCCCCGATCGCTCCACGCGCCGTCTCCGAGCCCCGATCGGTCCACGCGCCGTCTCCTCAGCCCGGATCGGTCCACGCGCCGTCCCCTCAGCCCGGATCGGTCCACGCGCCGTCGCCGAACCCCAATTGGTTCACGCGCAACCGCCTGAGCCCCAGTCGGTCCACGCGCTGTCTCCGAGCCCCGATCGGTCCACGCGTCGTCTCCGAGCACCGATCGGTTCACGCGCCGCCGCCGAGCCGCGATCGGTCCACGCCCGGCCTCCTGAGCCCCGATCGGTCCACGCGCCGTCACCGAGCCGCGATCGGTCCACGCGCGACCTCCTGAGCCCCGGTTGGTTCACGCGCCGTATCCGAGCCCCCATCGGTCCACGCGTCGTCTCCGAGCGCCGATCCGTCCACGCGCCGTCGCCGAGCCATGATCGGTCCACGTGAGGCTCCTGACCCCCGGTCGGTCCGCGCGCCGTCTCCTGAGCCCCGATCGGTCCATGCGTCGTCTTCTTAGCCCCGATCGCTCCACGCGCCGATTTCTGAGCCCCGATCAATTGACGCGTCTTCTCCTGAGCCCCGATCGCTCCTCGCGCCATCTCCTGAGCCCCGCTCGGTCCATGCGTCGTCTTCTTAGCCCCGATGCCTCCACGCGCCGTCTCCGAGCCACGATCGGTCTAGGGGCCGCTTCCAGAGCCCCGATCGGTGCACGCGTCTTCTCCTGATCTCCGATCGGTTCACGCGCCGTCTCCTGAGCCCCGATCGGTCCATGCGTCGTCTTTTAAGCCCCGATACCTCCACGCGCCGTCTCCGAGCCACGATTGGTCCAGGCGACGCTTCCTGAGCCCCGATCGGTCCACGCGTCGTCTCCTAAGCCCCGATCGGTCCACGCGCCGTCTCCGAGCCCCAATGGGTCCACGCACTGTCTCCTGATCCCCAAGGGTCCACGCGGCGCCCCCGGAGCCCCGATCGATCCACGCGAGGATCCTGAGCCCCGATCGACCCACGCATCGTCTCCTAAGCCCCAATCGGTTAACGCGCCGTCTCCGAGCCCCAATCGGTCCACGCCCCGTCTCCTGAACCCCGATCGTTCCACGCGCCTTCTCCTAAGCCACAATCGGTCAGCGCCGTCTCCGAGCGCCGATCGGTGCACGCGCCGTCGCACGAGCCGCGATCGGTCCACGCGCGGCCTCCTGAGCCCCGGTTGCTTCACGCACCGTATCCGAGGCCCAATCGGTCCACGCACCGTCTCCTGAGCCCCGATCGGTCCACGCAATGTCTCCTAAGCCCCGATGCCTCCACGCGCCGTCTCCGAGCCACGATCGGTCCGTGCGCCGCTTCCAGAGGCCTATCGGTCCACGCGTCGTCTCCTGATCTCCGATCGGTCCACGCGCCGTCTCCTAAGCCCCGATCATTCCACGCGCCGTTTCCGAGCCCCGATCGGTCCACGCGCCGTCTCCGAGCCCGGATCGGTCCACCCGTCGTCTCCTAAGCCCCGATCGGTCCACGCTCCGTCTCCTGAGCCCGGATCGTTCCACGCGTCGTCTCCTGATCCCCGATCCGTAAACGCGTCGTCTCCGAGCCTCGATCAGTCCACACGCCGTGTCCGATCCCCGATCGGTCCGCGTACCGCATTCTGAGCCGCGGTCCGTCCGCGCGCCGTCTCCTGAGCCCCGATCGGTCGACGCGTCATCTCCTGAGCCCCGATCGATCCACGCGTCGTCTCCTGAGCCCCGATCGCTCCAGGCGCCGTTTTCTGAGCACCGTTCGGTCCACGCGTCGTCTTCAAAGCCCCGATGCCTCCACGCGCCGTCTCCGAGCCACGATCGGTCCGTGCGCCGCTTTCAGAGCCCAATCGGTCCACGCGTCCTCTCCTGATCTCCTATTGGTCCACGCGTCGTTCCCTAAGCTCCGATCCATCCACGCGCAGTCTCCTGAGCCCCGATCGGTCCACGCAACGCCTCCTGAGCCCCGGACGGTCTAGGCGCCGTCTCCGAACCCCGATCGGTCGAGGCGCCGTCTCCGAGCCCCGATCGGTCCACGCGCCGTCGCCGAACCCCAATTGGTCCACGCGCAACCGCCTGAGCCCCAGTCGGTCCACGCGCCGTTTCCTGAGCCCCGATCGGTCCACGCGCCGTCTCCTGAGCCCCGATCGATCTACGCGTCGTCTCCTAAGCCCCAATTGGTGGACGTGCCGTCTCCCAGCCACGATCGGTCCACGCGCCGTCTCCTAAGCCCCCATCTGTCCACGACCCGTCTCCGGGCCCCGATCGATGTACGCGCCGTCTCCTGAGCCCCGATCGGTCCACGCGTCGTCTCCTGAGCCCCGATCGTTCCACACGCCGTCTCCGAGCGTCGATCGGTCCACGCGCCGTCTCCTGAGCCCCGATCGGTCCACGCGCCGTCTCCGAGCCCCGATCGGTCCACGCGCCGTCTCCGAGCCACGATCCGTCCGTGCGCCGCTTCCAGAGCCCTTTCGGTCCACGCGTCGTCTCCTGATCTCCGATCGGTCCACACGCCATCTCCTAAGCCCCGATCATTCCACGCGCCATCTCCGAGCCCCGATCGGTCCACGCGCCGTCTCATAAGCCCCGATCGGACCACGCGCCTTCTCCTCAGCCCCGATCCGTCCACGCGCCGTCTCCGAGCGCCGATCGGTTCACGCGCCGTCTCCTGAGCCCCGATCCGTCCACGCGCCGTCTCCGAGCGCCGTTCGGTTCACGCGCCGTCACCTGAGCCCCGATCGTTCCACGCGCCGTCTCCGAGCCCCGATCGGTCTACGCGCCGTCTCCTTAGCCCCGATCGGTCCACGCGCCTTCCCCTCATTCCTGATCGGTCCACATGCCGTCTCGAAGCGCCGATCGGTTCACGCACCGTCTCCTGAGCCCCGATCGCTCCACGCGCAGTCGCCGAGCCTCGATCGGTCTACGCGCGGCCTCCTGAGCCCCAATCGGTCCACGCGTCGTCTCCTAAGCCCCGATCGGTCCGTGCGCCGTCTCCGAGCCCCGATCGGTCCACGCACCATCTCATGCTCCCCAATCGGTCCATGCGCCGCCTCCGGAGCCCTGATCGATCCACGCGAATCTCCTGAGCTCCGATCGGTCCACGCGTCGTCTCCTAAGCCTCGATCGGTTCACCCGTCGTCTCCTACACCCCGATCGGTCCACGCGTCGTCTCCTAAGCCCCGATCGGTCCACGCGCCGTCTCCGAGCCCCGATGGGTCCACGCACTGTCTCCTGATCTCCATGGGTCCACGCGGCGCCTCCGGGGCCCCGATCGATCCACGCGAGCATCCTGAGCCCCGATCGATCCACGCATCGTCTCCTAGGCCCCAATCGGTTAACGCGCCGTCTCCGAGCCCCAATCGGTCCACGCGCCGTCTCCTGAACCCCGATCGTTCCACGCGCCTTCTCCTAAGCCACGATCGGTCAGCGCCGTCTCCGAGCGCCGATCGGTGCACGCACCGTCTCCGAGCCACGATCGGTCCGTGCGCCGCTTCCAAAGCCCTATCCGTCCAGGCGTCCTCTCCTGATCTCCGATCGGTCCACGCGCCGTCTCCTAAGCCCCGATCGGTGCACGCGCCGTCTCCGAGCGCCGATCGGTTCACGCGCCGTCTCCTGAGCCCCGATCGTTCCACGCGATGTCTCCGAGCCCCGATCGGTCCACGCGCCGTCTCCTAAGCCCCGATAGGTCCACGCGCCGTCTCCGAGCGCCGATCGGTTCACGCGCCGTCTCCTGAGCCTGGATCGCTCCACGCTCCGTCTCCCAGCCCCGATCGGTCCACGCGCCGTCTCCTGAGCCCGGATCGGTCCACGCGCCGTCGCCGAACCCCAATTGGTCCACGCGCCACCGCCTGTGCCCCAGTCGGCCCACGCGCTGTCTCCGAGCCCAGATCGGTCCACGCGCCGTCTCCGAGCGCCGATCGGTTCACGCGCCGTCTCCTGAGCCCCGATCGTTCCACGCGCCGTCTCCGAGCTCCGATCGGTCCACGCGCCGTCTCCTAAGCCCCGATCGGTTCACCCGTCGTCTCCTACACCCCGATCGGTCCACGCGTCGTCTCCTAAGCCCCGATCGGTCCACGCGCCGTCTCCGAGCCCCGATGGGTCCACGCACTGTCTCCTGATCTCCATGGGTCCACGCGGCGCCTCCGGGGCCCCGATCGATCCACGCGAGCATCCTGAGCCCCGATCGATCCACGCATCGTCTCCTAAGCCCCAATCGGTTAACGCGCCGTCTCCGAGCCCCAATCGGTCCACGCGCCGTCTCGTGAACCCCGATCGTTCCACGCGCCTTCTCCTAAGCCCCGATCAGTCCACGTGCCGTCTCCTAAGCCCCGATCGCTCCACAGACCGTTTCCTGATCCCCGATCGGTCCACGCGCCGCCTCCTGAGTCCCGATCGGTCAACGCGTCGTATCCTGAACCCCGATTGCTCCACGGGCCGTTTCCTGAGCCCCGATCGGTCCACGCGTCGTCTTCTAAGCCCAGATGCCTCCTCGCGCCGTCTCCGAGCCACGATGGGTCCAGGCGCCGCTTCCTGAGCCCCGGACGGTCCACGCGTTGTCTCCTAAGCCCCGTTCGGCCCACGCGCCGTCTCCTAAGCCCCGATCATTCCACGCGCCGTCTCCGAGCCCCGACCGGTTCACGCGCCGTCTCCTGTGCACCGATCGAATCACGTGCCGTCTCCTAAGCCCCAATCGGTCCACGCGTCGTCTCCTGAGCCCCGCTCGGTCCATGCGTCGTCTTCTTAGCCCCGATGCCTCCACGCGCCGTCTCCGAGCCACGATAAGTCCAGGCGCCGCTTCCTGCGCCCCGATCGGTCCACGCGCCGTCGACGAGCCTCGATCGGTCCACGCGCGGCCTCCTTAGCCCCGGTCGGTCCACGCGCCGCCTCCGGAGCCCCGATCGATCCACGCAAATCTCCTGAGCTCCGGTCGGTCGACGCGCCGTCTCCTCAGCCCCGATCGGTCCACGCGTCGTCTCCTAAGCCCCGATTCGTCGACGCGTCGTCTCCTGAACCCCGATCAATTGACGCGTCTTCTCCTGACCCCCGATCGCTTCTCGTGCCGCCTCCAGAGCCCCGATCCGTCGAGGCGTCGTCTCCGGAGCCCCGATCAATTGACGTGTCTTTTCCTGAGCCCCGATCGCTCCTCGCGGCGTCTCTTGAACCCCGCTCGGTCCATGCGTCGTCTTCTTAGCCCGGATGCCTCCATACGCCGTCTCCAAGCCACGATCGGTCCAGGCGCCGCTTCCTGCGCCCCGATCGGTCCACGCGCCGTCTCCTAAGCCCCAATCGGTCCACGCGGCGTCTCCGAGCGCCGATCATTTCACGCGCCGTCTCCTGAGACCCGATCGTTCCACGCGCCGTCTCCGAGCTCTCATCGGTCCACGTGCTGTCTCCTGAGCCCCGATAAGTACACGCGTAGTCTCGTAAGCCCCGATCGTTCCACGCGTAGTCTCCGAGCTCTGATCGGTCCACACGCCGTTCCCTGAGTCCCGATCGGTCCATGCGTCGTCTTCTTAGCCCCGATGCCTCCACGCGTCGTCTCCGAGCCACGATCGGTCCAGGCGCCGCTTCCTGAGCCCCGATCGGTCCACGCGCCGTATCCTAAGCCCCGATCGGTCCACGCGCCGTCTCCTGAGCCCGATCGGTCCACGCGCCGTCGCCGAACCCCAATTGGTCCACGCGCAACCGCCTGAGCCCCAGTCGGTCCACGCGCTGTCTCCGAGCCCCGATCGGTCCACGCGTCGTCTCCGAGCCCCGATCGGTTCACGCATGGTCTCCTAAGCCCCAATCGGTTAACGCGCCGTCTCCGAGCCCCGATCGGTCCACGCGCCGCCTCCAGAGCCCCAATTGGTCCACGCGCAACCGCCTGAGCCCCAGTCGGTCCACGCGCTGTCTCCGAGCCCCGATCGGTCCACGCGTCGTCTCCGAGCCCCGATCGGTTCACGCATGGTCTCCTAAGCCCCGCTCGGTTAACGCGTCGTTTCCGAGCCCCGATCGGGCCACGCGCCATCGCCGAGCCCCGAACGGTCCACACCCCTTGTGCTGAGCCCCGATCGGCCGACGCGTCGTCTCCTAAGCCCCGACCGGCTCACGCGCCGTCTCCTGTGCACGGATCGAATCACGTGCCGTCTCCTAAGCCCCGATCGGTCCACACATCGTCTCCTAAGGCCCAATCGGTCCACGCGTCGTCTCCTAAGCCCCGATCCGTCGCCGCGTCGTCTCCTGAGCCCCGATCGATCCTCGCGCCGTCTCCTGAGCCCCGCTCGGTCCATGCGTCGTCTTCTTAGCCCCCACGCCTCCACGCGCCGTCTCCGAGCCACGATAGGTCCAGGCGCCGCTTCCTGAGCCCCGATCGATCCACGCGCCGTCTCCTGAGTCCCGATCGGTCCACGCACCGTCTCCTGATCCCCATCGGTCCACGCGGCGTTTTCTGAGCACCGTTCGGTCCACGCGTCGTCTTCAAAGCCCCGAAGCCTCCACGCGCCGTCTCCGAGCCACGATCGGTTCACGCGCCGTCTTCTGAGCCCCGATCGTTCCACGCGCCGTCTCCGAGCCCGATCGGTCCACGCATCGTCTCCTACGCCCCTATCGGTTAACGCGCCGTCTCCGAGCCCCGATCGGTCCATGCGCGGTCTCCTGAACCCCGATCCGCCCACGCGCAGTCGCCGAGCCCCGATCGGTGAACGCGCCGTCGCCAAGCCTCGATCGGTCCACGCGCGGCCTCCTGAGCCCCTGTCGGTTCACGCGCCATCTCCGAGCCCCGATCGACCCACGCGTCGTCTTCTAAGCCCAGATTCCTCCTCGCGCCGTCTCCGAGCCCCGATCGGTCCACGCGTCGTCTCCGAGCCCCGATCGGCCCACGCGCCTTCGCCGAGTCGCGATCGGTCCACGCGCGGCCTCCTGAGGCCCGGTCGGTTCACGCGCCGTATCCCAGCCCCAATCTGTCCACGACCCGTCTCCGGGCCCCGATCGGTGCACTCGCCGTCTCCTAAGCCCCGATCGGTCCACGCGCCGTCTGCGAGCGCTGATTGGTTCACGCGCCGTCTCCTGAGCGCTGATCCGTCCACGCGCGGCGTCGAGCCGCGATCGGTCCACGCGCGGCCTCCAGAGCCCCAATCGGTCCACGCGTCATCCCCGAATCCCCGATCCGTACACGCGTCGTCTCCGAGCCTCGATCGGTCCACGCGCGGCCTCCTTAGCCCCGGTCGGTCCACGCGCCGTCTCCGAGCCCCGATCGGTCCACGCGCCGTTTCCGAGCCCCGATCGGTCCGCGCGCCGTCTCCGAGCCACGATCGGTTCAGGCGCCGCTTCCCGAGCCCCGATCAGTCCACGTGCCGTCTCCTAAGCCCCGATCGTTCCACGCGCCGTCTCCGAGCCCCGATCAGTCCCCGCGCCGTCTCCTGAGCCCGGATCGGTCCACGCGTCGGCACCTAAGCCCCGATCGGTCCACGCGTCGTCTCCTAAGCCCCGATCCGTCGACGCGTCGTCTCCTGAGCCCCGATCGATCCACGCGTCTTCTCCTGAGTCCCGACCGCTCCACGCGTCGTCTCTGAGCTCCGATCGGTCCACGCGCCATTTCCGAGCCCCGATCGGTCCACGCGCGGTCTACTGAGCTCCGGTCGGTCCACACGCCGCGGCGAACCCCAATTGGTCCACGCGCAACCTCTCGAGCCCCAGTCTGTAAACGCGCTGTCTCCGAGCCCCGATCGGTCCACTATGTTCTCCTAAGCCCCGCTCGGTTAACGCGTCGTTTCCGAGCCCCGATCGGGCCACGCGCCATCGCCGAACCCCGAACGGTCCACACCCCTTGTGCTGAGCCCCGATCGGCCGACGCGTCGTCTCCTAAGCCCCGACCGGCTCACGCGCCGTCTCCTGTGCACGGATCGAATCACGTGCCGTCTCCTAAGCCCCGATCGGTCCACACATCGTCTCCTAAGGCCCAATCGGTCCACGCGTCGTCTCCTAAGCCCCGATCCGTCGCCGCGTCGTCTCCTGAGCCCCGATCGATCCTCGCGCCGTCTCCTGAGCCCCGCTCGGTCCATGCGTCGTCTTCTTAGCCCCCACGCCTCCACGCGCCGTCTCCGAGCCAGGATAGGTCCAGGCGCCGCTTCCTGAGCCCCGATCGATCCACGCGCCGTCTCCTGAGTCCCGATCGGTCCACGCGCCGTCTCCTGAGCCCCGATCGGTCCACGCGTCGTCTCCTAAGCCCCGATCGGCCCACGCGCCGTCTCCAAGCCCCGATCCGTCGCCGCGTCGGGTCCTGAGCCCCGATCAATTGACGCGTCTTCTCCTGAGCCCCGATCGCTCGTCGCGCCGTCTCCTGAATCCCGCTCGGTCGATGCGTCGTCTTCTCAACCCCGAAGCCTCCACGCGCCGTCTCCGAGTCACGATCGATCCACGCGCCGTCTCCTGAGCCCCGATCATTCCACGCGCCTTCTCCTAAGCCACGATCGGTCCACGCGCCCTCTCCGAGCCCCAGTCGGTCCACGCGATGTCTCCGAGCACCGATCGGTCTACGCGTCGTCTCCGAGCCCCGATCGGTCCACGCGCCGTCGCCGAGCCATGATCGGTCCACGCGCGGCCTCCTGAGCCCCGATCGGTCCACGCGCCGTCGCCGAGCCGCGATCGGTCCACGCGCGGCCTCCTGAGCCCCGGTCGGTTCACGCGCCGTCGCCGAGCCGCGATCGGTCCACGCGCGGCCTCCTGAGCCCCGGTCGGTTCACGCGCCGTATCCGAGCCCCAATCGGTCCACGAGCCGTCTCCTGAGCCCCAATCGGTCCACACGCTTTGTCGTGAGCCCCGATAGGTACACGCGTCGTCTCCTACGCCCCGATCGGTCCACGCGTCGTCTCCTGAGCCCCGATCATTCCACGCGCCGTCTACGAGCCCCGATCGGTCCACGCGCCGTCTCCTAAGCCCCGATCGGTCAACGCGCCTTCTCCTCAGCCCCGATGGGTCCACGCGCCGTCTCCGAACGCCGATCAGTTCACGCGCCGTCTCCTGAGCCCCGATCGCTCCACGCGCCGTCTCCGAGCCCCGATCGGTCCACGCGCCGTCTCCTCAGCCCGGATCGGTCCACGCGCCGTCCCCTCAGCCCGGATCGGTCCACGCGCCGTCGCCGAACCCCAATTGGTTCACGCGCAACCGCCTGAGCCCCGGTTGGTCCACGCGCTGTCTCCGAGCCCCGATCGGTCCACGCGTCGTATCCGAACCCCGATCGGTCCACGCGCCGTCGCCGAGCCATGATCGGTCCACGCGCAACCGCCTGAGCCCCAGTCGGTCCACGCGCTGTCTCCGAGCCCCAATCGGTCCACGCGTCGTCTCCGAGCACCGATCGGTTCACGCGCCGCCGCCGAGCCGCGATCGGTCCACGCCCGGCCTCCTGAGCCCCGATCGGTCCACGCGCCGTCACCGAGCCGCGATCGGTCCACGCGCGACCTCCTGAGCCCCGGTTGGTTCACGCGCCGTATCCGAGCCCCCATCGGTCCACGCGTCGTCTCCGAGCGCCGATCCGTCCACGCGCCGTCGCCGAGCCATGATCGGTCCACGTGAGGCTCCTGACCCCCGGTCTGTCCGCGCGCCGTCTCCTGAGCCCCGATCGGTCCATGCGTCGTCTTCTTAGCCCCGATCGCTCCACGCGCCGATTTCTGAGCCCCGAACAATTGACGCGTCTTCTCCTGAGCCCCGATCGCTCCTCGCGCCATCTCCTGAGCCCCGCTCGGTCCATGCGTCGTCTTCTTAGCCCCGATGCCTCCACGCGCCGTCTCCGAGCCACGATCGGTCTAGGGGCCGCTTCCAGAGCCCCGATCGGTGCACGCGTCTTCTCCTGATCTCCGATCGGTCCACGCGCCGTCTCCGAGCGCCGATCGGTTCACGCGCCGTCTCCTGAGCCCCGATCGGTCCATGCGTCGTCTTTTAAGCCCCGATACCTCCACGCGCCGTCTCCGAGCCACGATTGGTCCAGGCGATGCTTCCTGGGCCCCGATCGGTCCACGCGTCGTCTCCTAAGCCCCGATCGGTCCACGCGCGGTCTCCTAAGCCCCGATTAATCCACGCGCCGTCTCCGAGGGCCGATCGGTTCACGCGCCGTCTCCTGTGCTCCGATCGTTCCACGCGCCGTCTCCGAGCCCCGATAGGGCCACGCGCCGTCAACTGAGCCCCGATCGGTCCACGCGTCGGCTCCTAAGCCTCGATCGGTCCACGCTCGGCCTCCTTAGCCCCGGTCGGTCCACGCGCCGTCTCCTGAGCACCGATCGGTCCAAGCGGCGTCTCCGAGCCCCGATCGGTCCACGCACCGTCTCCTGATCCCCATCGGTCCACGCGGCGTTTTCTGAGCACCGTTCGGTCCACGCGTCGTCTTCAAAGCCCCGATGCCTCCACGCGCCGTCTCCGAGCCACGATCGGTCCGTGCGCCGCTTCCAGAGCCCCGATCGGTGCACGCGTCTTCTCCTGATCTCCGATCGGTCCACGCGCCCTCTCCGAGCGGCGATCGGTTCACGCGCCGTCTTCTGAGCCCCGATCGTTCCACGCGCCGTCTCCGAGCCCGATCGGTCCACGCATCGTCTCCTAAGCCCCTATCGGTTAACGCGCCGTCTCCGAGCCCCGATCGGTCCATGCGCGGTCTCCTGAACGCCGATCCGTCCACGCGCAGTCGCCGAGCCCCGATCGGTGAACGCGCCGTCGCCAAGCCTCGATCGGTCCACACGCGGCCTCCTGAGCCCCTGTCGGTTCACGCGCCATCTCCGAGCCCCGATCGATCCACGCGTCGTCTTCTAAGCCCAGATGCCTCCTCGCGCCGTCTCCGAGCCCCGATCGGTCCACGCGTCGTCTCCGAGCCCCGATCGGCCCACGCGCCTTCGCCGAGCCGCGATCGGTCCACGCGCGGCCTCCTGAGGCCCGGTCGGTTCACGCGCCGTATCCCAGCCCCAATCGATCCACGCGCCGTCTCGTAAGCCCCAATCTGTCCACGACCCGGCTCCGGGCCCCGATCGGTGCACTCGCCGTCTCCTAAGCCCCGATCGGTCCACGCGCCGTCTCCGAGCGCCGATTGGTTCACGCGCCATCTCCTGAGCGCTGATCCGTCCACGCGCGGCGTCGAGCCGTGATGGGTCCACGCGCGGCCTCCTGAGCCCCAATCGGTCCACGCGTCGTCTCCTAAGCCCCGATCGGTCCACGCACCGTCTCCGGGCCCCGATCGGTCCACGCACCATCTCCTGCTCTCCAATCGGTCCACGCGCCGCCTCCGGAGCCCCGATCGATCCACGCTAGGCTCCTGAGCCCCGAACGGTCGACGCGTCGTCTCCTGAGCCCCGATCGATCGACGCGTCGTCGCCTGAGCCCCGATCGCTCCACGCGCCGTTTTCTGAGCACCGTTCGGTCCACACGTCGTCTTCAAAGCCCCGATGCCTCCACGCGCCGTCTCCGAGCCACGATCGGTCCGTGCGCCGCTTCCAGAGCCCTATCAGTCCAGGCGTCTTCTCCTGATCTCCGATCGGTCCGCGCGCCGTCTCCTAAGCCCCAATCGCTCCACGCACCGTCTCCTGAGCCCCGATCGTTCCACGTGCCGTCTCCGAGCCCCGATCGTTCCACGCGGCGTCTCCTGAGCCCCAATCGGTCCACACGCTGTGTCGTGAGCCCCGATAGGTACACGCGTCGTCTCCTACGTCCCGATCGGTCCACGCGTCGTCTCCTGAGCCCCGATCATTCCACGCGCCGTCTCCGAGCCCCGATCGGTCCACGCGCCGTCTCCTGAGCCCCGATAGGTCCACGCGCCGTCTCCGAGCCCCGAACGGTACACGCACCGTCTCCTGATCCCAATCGGTCCACACGGCGCCTCCGGAGCCCCGATCGATCCACGCGAGTCTCCTGAGCCCCAGTCAGTCCGCGCGCCGTCTCCTGAGCCCCGATTGGTCGACGCGTCGTCTCCTGAGCCCCGATCGATCCACGCGTCGGCTGCTGAGCCCCGATTGCGCCACACGCCGTTTCCTGAGCCCCGATCGGTCCACGCGTCGTCTTCAAAGCCCCGATGCCTCCACGCGCCGTCTCCGAGCCACGATCGGTCCGTGCGCCGCTTCCACAACCCCGAACGGTCCACGCGTCATCTCCTGATCTCCGATCGGTCCACGCGCCGTCTCCTAAGCCCGATCGGTCCACGCGCCGTCTCCTGAGCCCCGATCGGTCCACGCGTCGTCTCCTAAGCCCCGATCGGCCCACGCGCCGTCTCCAAGCCCCGATCCGTCGCCGCGTCGGGTCCTGAGCCCCGATCAATTGACGCGTCTTCTCCTGAGCCCCGATCGCTCGTCGCGCCGTCTCCTGAATCCCGCTCGGTCGATGCGTCGTCTTCTCAACCCCGAAGCCTCCACGCGCCGTCTCCGAGTCACGATCGATCCACGCGCCGTCTCCTGAGCCCCGATCATTCCACGCGCCTTCTCCTAAGCCACGATCGGTCCACGCGCCCTCTCCGAGCCCCAGTCGGTCCACGCGATGTCTCCGAGCACCGATCGGTCTACGCGTCGTCTCCGAGCCCCGATCGGTCCACGCGCCGTCGCCGAGCCATGATCGGTCCACGCGCGGCCTCCTGAGCCCCGATCGGTCCACGCGCCGTCGCCGAGCCGCGATCGGTCCACGCGCGGCCTCCTGAGCCCCGGTCGGTTCACGCGCCGTATCCGAGCCCCAATCGGTCCACGAGCCGTCTCCTGAGCCCCAATCGGTCCACACGCTTTGTCGTGAGCCCCGATAGGTACACGCGTCGTCTCCTACGCCCCGATCGGTCCACGCGTCGTCTCCTGAGCCCCGATCATTCCACGCGCCGTCTACGAGCCCCGATCGGTCCACGCGCCGTCTCCTAAGCCCCGATCGGTCAACGCGCCTTCTCCTCAGCCCCGATGGGTCCACGCGCCGTCTCCGAACGCCGATCAGTTCACGCGCCGTCTCCTGAGCCCCGATCGCTCCACGCGCCGTCTCCGAGCCCCGATCGGTCCACGCGCCGTCTCCTCAGCCCGGATCGGTCCACGCGCCGTCCCCTCAGCCCGGATCGGTCCACGCGCCGTCGCCGAACCCCAATTGGTTCACGCGCAACCGCCTGAGCCCCGGTTGGTCCACGCGCTGTCTCCGAGCCCCGATCGGTCCACGCGTCGTATCCGAACCCCGATCGGTCCACGCGCCGTCGCCGAGCCATGATCGGTCCACGCGCAACCGCCTGAGCCCCAGTCGGTCCACGCGCTGTCTCCGAGCCCCAATCGGTCCACGCGTCGTCTCCGAGCACCGATCGGTTCACGCGCCGCCGCCGAGCCGCGATCGGTCCACGCCCGGCCTCCTGAGCCCCGATCGGTCCACGCGCCGTCACCGAGCCGCGATCGGTCCACGCGCGACCTCCTGAGCCCCGGTTGGTTCACGCGCCGTATCCGAGCCCCCATCGGTCCACGCGTCGTCTCCGAGCGCCGATCCGTCCACGCGCCGTCGCCGAGCCATGATCGGTCCACGTGAGGCTCCTGACCCCCGGTCGGTCCGCGCGCCGTCTCCTGAGCCCCGATCGGTCCATGCGTCGTCTTCTTAGCCCCGATCGCTCCACGCGCCGATTTCTGAGCCCCGATCAATTGACGCGTCTTCTCCTGAGCCCCGATCGCTCCTCGCGCCATCTCCTGAGCCCCGCTCGGTCCATGCGTCGTCTTCTTAGCCCCGATGCCTCCACGCGCCGTCTCCGAGCCACGATCGGTCTAGGGGCCGCTTCCAGAGCCCCGATCGGTGCACGCGTCTTCTCCTGATCTCCGATCGGTCCACGCGCCGTCTCCGAGCGCCGATCGGTTCACGCGCCGTCTCCTGAGCCCCGATCGGTCCATGCGTCGTCTTTTAAGCCCCGATACCTCCACGCGCCGTCTCCGAGCCACGATTGGTCCAGGCGATGCTTCCTGGGCCCCGATCGGTCCACGCGTCGTCTCCTAAGCCCCGATCGGTCCACGCGCGGTCTCCTAAGCCCCGATTAATCCACGCGCCGTCTCCGAGGGCCGATCGGTTCACGCGCCGTCTCCTGTGCTCCGATCGTTCCACGCGCCGTCTCCTGAGCACCGATCGGTCCAAGCGGCGTCTCCGAGCCCCGATCGGTCCACGCACCGTCTCCTGATCCCCATCGGTCCACGCGGCGTTTTCTGAGCACCGTTCGGTCCACGCGTCGTCTTCAAAGCCCCGATGCCTCCACGCGCCGTCTCCGAGCCACGATCGGTCCGTGCGCCGCTTCCAGAGCCCCGATCGGTGCACGCGTCTTCTCCTGATCTCCGATCGGTCCACGCGCCCTCTCCGAGCGGCGATCGGTTCACGCGCCGTCTTCTGAGCCCCGATCGTTCCACGCGCCGTCTCCGAGCCCGATCGGTCCACGCATCGTCTCCTAAGCCCCTATCGGTTAACGCGCCGTCTCCGAGCCCCGATCGGTCCATGCGCGGTCTCCTGAACGCCGATCCGTCCACGCGCAGTCGCCGAGCCCCGATCGGTGAACGCGCCGTCTCCTAAGCCCCGATCGGTCCACGCGCCGTCTCCGAGCGCCGATTGGTTCACGCGCCGTCTCCTGAGCGCTGATCCGTCCACGCGCGGCGTCGAGCCGTGATCGGTCCACGCGCGGCCTCCTGAGCCCCAATCGGTCCACGCGTCGTCTCCTAAGCCCCGATCGGTCCACGCACCGTCTCCGGGCCCCGATCGGTCCACGCACCATCTCCTGCTCTCCAATCGGTCCACGCGCCGCCTCCGGAGCCCCGATCGATCCACGCTAGGCTCCTGAGCCCCGAACGGTCGACGTGTCGTCTCCTGAGCCCCGATCGATCGACGCGTCGTCGCCTGAGCCCCGATCGCTCCACGCGCCGTTTTCTGAGCACCGTTCGGTCCACACGTCGTCTTCAAAGCCCCGATGCCTCCACGCGCCGTCTCCGAGCCACGATCGGTCCGTGCGCCGCTTCCAGAGCCCTATCAGTCCAGGCGTCTTCTCCTGATCTCCGATCGGTCCACGCGCCGTCTCCTAAGCCCCAATCGCTCCACGCACCGTCTCCTGAGCCCCGATCGTTCCGCGTGCCGTCTCCGAGCCCCGATCGTTCCACGCGGCGTCTCCTGAGCCCCAATCGGTCCACACGCTGTGTCGTGAGCCCCGATAGGTACACGCGTCGTCTCCTACGTCCCGATCGGTCCACGCGTCGTCTCCTGAGCCCCGATCATTCCACGCGCCGTCTCCGAGCCCCGATCGGTCCACGCGCCGTCTCCTGAGCCCCGATAGGTCCACGCGCCGTCTCCGAGCCCCGAACGGTACACGCAACGTCTCCTGATCCCAATCGGTCCACACGGCGCCTCCGGAGCCCCGATCGATCCACGCGAGTCTCCTGAGCCCCAGTCAGTCCGCGCGCCGTCTCCTGAGCCCCGATTGGTCGACGCGTCGTCTCCTGAGCCCCGATCGATCCACGCGTCGGCTGCTGAGCCCCGATTGCGCCACACGCCGTTTCCTGAGCCCCGATCGGTCCACGCGTCGTCTTCAAAGCCCCGATGCCTCCACGCGCCGTCTCCGAGCCACGATCGGTCCGTGCGCCGCTTCCACAACCCCGAACGGTCCACGCGTCATCTCCTGATCTCCGATCGGTCCACGCGCCGTCTCCTAAGCCCCGATCGGTCCACGCGCCGTCTCCGAGCGCCGATCGGTTGACGCGCCGTCTCCGAGCCCCGATCAGCCCACTCGCCCTCTCCTGAGCCCCGATCGTTCCACGCGCCGTCTCCTGAGCTCCGGTCGTTCCACGCGCCGTCTCCGAGCCCCGATCGGTCCACGCGCCGTCTCCTGAGCCCCGATCGGTCCACGCGTCGTCTTCAAAGCCCCGATGCCTCCACGCGCCGTCTCCGAGCCACGATCGGTCAGTGCGCCGCTTCCACAACCCCGATCGGTCCACGCGTCATCTCCTGATCTCCGATCGGTCCACGCGCCGTCTCCTAAGCCCCGATCGGTCCACGCGTCGTCTCCTAAGCCCCGATCGGTCCACGCTCCGTCTCCTGAGCCCGGATCGTTCCATGCGTCGTCTCCTAAGCCCCGATCCGTAAACGCGTCGTCTCCGAGCCTCGATCAGTCCACACGCCGTGTCCGGTCCCCGATCGGTCCGCGTACCGCATTCTGAGCCCCGATCGGTCCACGCGTCGTCTCCTAAGCCCCGATTCGTCCACGCGTCATCTCCTAAGCCCCGATCCGTCGACGCGTCGTCTCCTGAGCCACGATCGGTTCACGCGCCGGCTCCGAGCTCGATCGGTCCACGCGTCCTCTCCTAAACCCCGATCGGTCCACGCGTCGTCTCCTAAGCCCCGAACGGTCCACACGCCGTCTCCGAGCCCCGATGGGTCCACGCGTCGCCTCCTGAGCCCCGATCGGTCCACGCGCCGTCTCCTGAGCCCCGGTCGGTTCACGCGCCGTCTCCGAGCCCCGATCGGTCCACGCGCCGTCGCCGAACCCCAATTGGTCCACGCGCAACCGCCTGAGCCCCAGTCGGTCCACGCGCGGCCTCCTGAGCCATGGTCGGATCACGCGCCGTCTCCTGAACCCCGATCGGTCCACGCGTCGTTCCCTAAGCCCCGATCCATCCACGCGCAGTCTCCTGAGCCCCGATCGGTCCACGCATCGCCTCCTGGGCCCCGGACGGTCCAGGCGCCGTCTCCGAACCCCGATCGGTCGACGCGCCGCTTCCAGAGCCCTATCGGTCCACGCATCGTCTCCTGATCTCCGATCGGACCACGCGCCTTCTCCTCAGCTCCGATCGGTCCACGCGCCGTCTCCGAGCGCCGATTAGTTCACGCGCCGTCTGCTGAGCGCCGATCGCTCGACGCGCTGTTTCGGAGCGCCGATTGGTTCACGCGCCGTCTCCTGAGCCCCGATCGCTCCACGCGCCGTCCCCGAGCCCCGATCGGTCCACGCGTCGTTCCCTAAGCCCCGATCGATCCACGCGCCGTCTCCTGAGCCCCGATCGGTCCACGCGTCGTTCCCTAAGCCCCGATCGGTCCACGCGCCGCCTCCTGAGCCCCGATCGGTCCAAGCGGCGTCTCCGAGCCCCGATCGGTCCACGCACCGTCTCCTGATCCCCATCGGTCCACGCGGCGTTTTCTGAGCACCGTTCGGTCCACGCGTCGTCTTCAAAGCCCCGATGCCTCCACGCGCCGTCTCCGAGCCACGATTGGTCCAGGCGACGCTTCCTGAGCCCCGATCGGTCCACGCGTCGTCGCCTAAGCCCCGATCGGTCCACGCGCCGTCTCCTAAGCCCCGATTAATCCACGCGCCGTCTCCGAGGGCCGATCGGTTCACGCGCCGTCTCCTGTGCTCCGATCGTTCCACGCGCCGTCTCCTGAGCCCCGATCGGTCCACGCGTCGGCACCTAAGCCCCGATCGGTCCATGCGTCGTCTTCTAAGCCCCGATGCCTCCACGCGCCGTCTCCGAGCCACGATCGGTGCAGGCGCCGCTTCCTGAGCACCGATCGGTCCACGCGCTGACTCCTGAGCCCCGATCAATCCACGCGCAGTCGCCGAGCCCCGATCGGTCCACGCGCGGTCTACTGAGCTCCGGTCGGTCCACACGCCGCGGCGAACTCCAATTGGTCCACGCGCAACCTCTCGAGCCCCAGTCTGTAAACGCGCTGTCTCCGAGCCCCGATCGGTCCACTATGTTCTCCTAAGCCCCGCTCGGTTAACGCGTCGTTTCCGAGCCCCGATCGGGCCACGCGCCATCGCCGAGCCCCGAACGGTCCACACCCCTTGTCCTGAGCCCCGATCGGCCGACGCGTCGTCTCCTAAGCCCCGACCGGCTCACGCGCCGTCTCCTGTGCACCGATCGAATCACGTGCCGTCTCCTAAGCCCCGATCGGTCCACACATCGTCTCCTAAGGCCCAATCGGTCCACGCGTCATCTCCTAAGCCCCGATCCGTCGCCGCGTCGTCTCCTGAGCCCCGATCGATCCTCGCGCCGTCTCCTGAGCCCCGCTCGGTCCATGCGTCGTCTTCTTAGCCCCCATGCCTCCACGCGCCGTCTCCGAGCCACGATAGGTCCAGGCGCCGCTTCCTGAGCCCCGATCGATCCACGCGCCGTCTCCTGAGTCCCGATCGGTCCACGCGCCGTCTCCTGAGCCCCGATCGGTCCACGCGTCGTCTCCTAAGCCCCGATTGGTCCACGCGCCGTCTCCAAGCCCCGATCCGTCGCCGCGTCGGGTCCTGAGCCCCGATCAATTGACGCGTCTTCTCCTGAGCCCCGATCGCTCGTCGCGCCGTCTCCTGAACCCCGCTCGGTCGATGCGTCGTCTTCTTAACCCCGAAGCCTCCACGCGCCGTCTCCGAGTCACGATCGATCCACGCGCCGTCTCCTGAGCCCCGATCATTCCACGCGCCTTCTCCTAAGCCACGATCGGTCCACGTGCCCTCTCCGAGCCCCAGTCGGTCCACGCGATGTCTCCGAGCACCGATCGGTCTACGCGTCGTCTCCGAGCCCCGATCGGTCCACGCGCCGTCGCCGAGCCATGATCGGTCCACGCGCGGCCTCCTGAGCCCCGATCGGTCCACGCGCCGTCGCCGAGCCGCGATCGGTCCACGCGCGGCCTCCTGAGCCCCGGTCGGTTCACGCGCCGTATCCGAGCCCCAATCGTTCCACGCGGCGTCTCCTGAGCCCCAATCGGTCCACACGCTGTGTCGTGAGCCCCGATAGGTACACGCGTCGTCTCCTACGCCCCGATCGGTCCACGCGTCGTCTCCTGAGCCCCGATCATTCCACGCGCCGTCTCCGAGCCCCGATCGGTCCACGCGCCGTCTCCTAAGCCCCGATCGGTCAACGCGCCTTCTCCTCAGCCCCGATCGGTCCACGCGCCGTCCCCGAACGCCGATCAGTTCACGCGCCGTCTCCTGAGCCCCGATCGCTCCACGCGCCGTCTCCGAGCCCCGATCGGTCCACGCGCCGTCTCCTCAGCCCGGATCGGTCCACGCGCCGTCCCCTCAGCCCGGATCGGTCCACGCGCCGTCGCCGAACCCCAATTGGTTCACGCGCAACCGCCTGAGCCCCAGTCGGTCCACGCGCTGTCTCCGAGCCCCGATCGGTCCACGCGTCGTCTCCGAGCACCGATCGGTTCACGCGCCGCCGCCGAGCCGCGATCGGTCCACGCCCGGCCTCCTGAGCCCCGATCGGTCCACGCGCCGTCACCGAGCCGCGATCGGTCCACGCGCGACCTCCTGAGCCCCGGTTGGTTCACGCGCCGTATCCGAGCCCCCATCGGTCCACGCGTCGTCTCCGAGCGCCGATCCGTCCACGCGCCGTCGCCGAGCCATGATCGGTCCACGTGAGGCTCCTGACCCCCGGTCGGTCCGCGCGCCGTCTCCTGAGCCCCGATCGGTCCATGCGTCGTCTTCTTAGCCCCGATCGCTCCACGCGCCGATTTCTGAGCCCCGATCAATTGACGCGTCTTCTCCTGAGCCCCGATCGCTCCTCGCGCCATCTCCTGAGCCCCGCTCGGTCCATGCGTCGTCTTCTTAGCCCCGATGCCTCCACGCGCCGTCTCCGAGCCACGATCGGTCTAGGGGCCGCTTCCAGAGCCCCGATCGGTGCACGCGTCTTCTCCTGATCTCCGATCGGTTCACGCGCCGTCTCCTGAGCCCCGATCGGTCCATGCGTCGTCTTTTAAGCCCCGATACCTCCACGCGCCGTCTCCGAGCCACGATTGGTCCAGGCGACGCTTCCTGAGCCCCGATCGGTCCACGCGTCGTCTCCTAAGCGCCGATCGGTCCACGCGCGGTCTCCTAAGCCCCGATTAATCCACGCGCCGTCTCCGAGGGCCGATCGATTCACGCGCCATCTCCTGTGCTCCGATCGTTCCACGCGCCGTCTCCGAGCCCCGATCGGGCCACGCGCCGTCTCCTGAGCCCCGATCGGTCCACGCGTCGGCTCCTAAGCCTCGATCGGTCCACGCTCGGCCTCCTTAGCCCCGGTCGGTCCACGCGCCGTCTCCTGAGCACCGATCGGTCCAAGCGGCGTCTCCGAGCCCCGATCGGTCCACGCACCGTCTCCTGATCCCCATCGGTCCACGCGGCGTTTTCTGAGCACCGTTCGGTCCACGCGTCGTCTTCAAAGCCCCGATGCCTTCACGCGACGTCTCCGAGCCACGATCGGTCCGTGCGCCGTCTCCGCAGCCCCGATCGGTCCACGCGTCGGCTCCTAAGCCTCGATCGGTCCACGCGCGGCCTGCTTAGCCCCAGTCGGTCCACGCGCCATCTCCGAGCCCCGATCGGTCCACGAATCGTCACCTAAGCCCCGATCGGTCCACGCGCCTTCTCCTAAGCCCCAATCGATGCACGCGCCGTCTCCGAGCGCCGATTGGTTCACGCGCCGTCTCCTGTGCTCCGATCGTTCCACGCGCCGTCTCCGAGCCCCGATCGGTCCACGCGCCGTCTCCGCAGCCCCGATCGGTCCACGCGTCGGCTCCTAAGCCTCGATCGGTCCACGCGCGGCCTGCTTAGCCCCGGTCGGTCCACGCGCCATCTCCGAGCCCCGATCGGTCCACGAATCGTCACCTAAGCCCCGATCGGTCCACGCGCCTTCTCCTAAGCCCCGATCGATCCACGCGCCGTCTCCGAGCGCCGATCGGTTCACGCGCCGTCTCCTGTGCTTCGATCGTTCCACGCGCCGTCTCCTGAGCCCCGATCGGTCCACGCATCGCTTCCTGAGCCCCGAACGGTCCAGGCGCCGTCTCCGAACCCCGATCGGTCGACGCGCCGTCTCCGAGCCCCGATCGGTCCACGCGCCGTCGCCGAACCCCAATTGGTCCACGCGCAACCGCCTGAGCCCCAGTCGGTCCACGCGCCGTTTCCTGAGCTCCGATCGGTCCACGCGCCATCTCCTGAGCCCCGATCGATCTACGCGTCGTCTCCTAAGCCCCGATTGGTGGACGTGCCGTCTCCTAAGCCCCGATCGGTTCACGCGCGGTCTCCTGAGCCCCAGTCGGTACACGCGCTGTCTCCGAGCCCCGATCGGTCCACGCATCGTCTCCTAAGCCCCGCTCGGTTAACGCGTCGTTTCGAAGCCCCGATCGGTCTACGCGCCGTCGCCGAACCCCAATTGATCCACGCGCAACCGCCTGAGCCCCAATCGGTCCACGCGAGTCTCCTAAGCCCCGACCGGTCCACGCGCCGTCTCCTGAGCCCCGATCGCTCCACGCGTCGTCTCCGAGCCCCGATCGCTCCACGCGTCGTCTCCGAGCCCCGATCGGTCCACGCACCGTCTCCTGATCCCCATCGGTCCACGCGGCGTTTTCTGAGCACCGTTCGGTCCACGCGTCGTCTTCAAAGCCCCGATGCCTCCACGCGCCGTCTCCGAGCCACGATCGGTCCGTGCGCCGCTTCCAGAGCCCCGATCGGTGCACGCGTCTTCTCCTGATCTCCGATCGGTTCACGCGCCGTCTCATAAGCCACGATCGGTCCACGTGCTGTCTCCGAGCGACGATCGGTTCACGCACCGTCTCCTGAGCCCTGATCGTTCCACGCGCGGTCTCTGAGCCCAGATCGTTCCACGCGTCGTCTCCTGATCCCCGATCCGTAAACGCGTCGTCTCCGAAGCTCGATCGATCCACACGCGGTGTCCGATCCCCGATCGGTCCGCGTGCCGCATTCTGAGCCGCGATCAGTCCACGCGCCGTCTCCTGAGCCCCGATCGGTTCACGCATCGTCTCCTAAGCCCCGATACGTCCACACGCCGTATCCGAGTCCCGATCGGTCCGCGTGACGCATTCTAAGCCACGGTCCGTCCACGCGCCGTCTCCGAGCACCGATCGGTCCACGCGCCGTCTCCTGAGCCCCGATCGGTCCACGCGTCGTCTCCTAAGCCCTGATCGTCCACGTGCCGTCTCCGAGCCCCGATGGGTCCACGCGCCGCCTCCTGAGCCCCGATCGATCCACGCATCGGCTCCTGAGCCCCGATCGGTCCACGCATCGTCTTCGAGCACCGATCGATCCACGCGCCGTTTCCTGGGCCCCGATCGGTCTACGCGTCGCCGCCGGAGCCCCGATCGGTCTACGCGCCGTCTCATGAGCCCCGATCGGACAACGCATCGTCTCCTAAGCCCCGATACGTTCACACGCCGTATCCGAGTCCCGATCGGTCCACGCGGCGTCGACGAGCCCCGATCGGTCCACGCGCCGTCTCCGAGCCCCGATCGGTTCACGCATGGTCTCCTAAGCCCCAATCGGTTAACGCGCCGTCTCCGAGCCCCGATCGGTCCACGCGCCGTCGCCGAACCCCAATTGGTCCACGCGCAACCGCCTGAGCCCCAGTCGTTCCACACGCTGTCTCCGCGCCCCGATCGGTCCACGCGTGGTCTCCGAGCCCTGATCGGTCCACGCGCCGTGGCCGAGCCACGATCGGTCCACGCGCGGCCTCCTGAGCTCCGATCGGTCCACGCGCCGTCGCCGAGCCGCGATCGGTCCACGCGCGGTCTCCTGAGCCCCGGTCGGTTCACGCGCCGTCTCCTGAGTCCCGATCAGTGCACGCGTCGTCTCCTAAGCCCCAATCGGTCCACGCGCCGCCTCCGGAGCCCCGATCGATCCACGCGAATCTCCTGAGCTCCGGTCGATCGACGCGCCGTCTCCTCAGCCCCGATCGGTCCACGCGTCGTCTCCTAAGCCCCGATTCGTCGACGCATCGTCTCCTGAGCCCCGATCAATTGACGCGTCTTCTCCTGAGCCCCGATCGCTTCTCGTGCCGCCTCCAGAGCCCCGATCCGTCGAGGCGTCGTCTCCGGAGCCCCGATCAATTGACGTGTCTTTTCCTGAGCCCCGATCGCTCCTCGCGCCGTCTCTTGAACCCCGATCGGTCCATGCGTCGTCTTCTTAGCCCCGATGCCTCCACGCGTCGTCTCCGAGCCACGATCGGTCCAGGCGCCGCTTCCTGAGCCCCGATCGGTCCACGCGCCGTATCCTAAGCCCCGATTGGTCCACGCGCCGTCTCCTGAGCCCGATCGGTCCACGCGCCGTCGCCGAACCCCACTTGGTCCACGCGCAACCGCCTGAGCCCCAGTCGGTCCACGCGTTGTCTCCGAGCTCCAATCGGTCCACGCGCCGTTTCCTGAGCCCCGATCGGTCCATACGTCGTCTTCTAAACCCCGATGCCTCCACGCGCCGTCTCCGAGCCAGACTGGTTCAGGCGCCGCTTCCCGAGCCCCGATCAGTCCACGCGCCGTCTCCTAAGCCCCGATCGCTCCACGGGCAACCGCCTGAGCCCCAGTCGGTTCACGCGCGGTCGCCGAACCCCGATCGGTCCACGCGTCGTATCCGAGCCGCGATCGGTCCACGCGCGGCCTCCTGAGGCCCGATTGGTTCACGCGCCGTCGCGGAGCCGCGATCGGTCCACGCGCGGCCTCCTAAGCCCCGATCGGTCCACGCGCAGTCGCCGAACCCCAATTGGTCCACGCGAAACCGCCTGAGCCCCGGCCGGTCCGCGCGCCGTCTCCTGAGCCCCGAACGGTCGACGCGCTGTTTCGTGAGCCCCGATAGGTACACGCGTCGTCTCCTACACCCCGATGGGTCCACGCGTCGTCTCCTAAGCCCCGATCGGTCCACGCGTCGTCTCCTAAGCCCCGATCGGTCCACGCGCCGTCTCCGAGCCCCGAACGGTCCACGCACCGTCTCCTGATCCCCATCGGTCCACGCGGCGCCTCCGGAGCCCCGATCGGTCCACGCGCCGTCTCCGAGCGCCGATCGGTTCACGCGCTGTCACCCGAGTCTCGATCGTTCCACACGCCGTTTCCAAGCCCCGATCGGTCCACGCTCCGTATCCTGAGCCCGGATCGTTCCACGCGTCGTCTCCTGATCTCCGATCCGTAAACGCGTCGTCTCCGAGCCTCGATGGGTCCACACGCCCTGTCTGATCCCCGATCGGTCCGCGTACCGCATTCTAAGCCGCGGTCCGTCCACGCACCGTATCCGAGCACCGATCGGTTCATGCGCCGTCACCCGAGCCCCGATCGTTCCACACGCCGTCTCCAAGCCCCGATCGGTCCAGGCGCCATCTCCTGAGCCCCAATCGGTCCACACGCTGTCTCGTGAGCCCCGATAGGTACACGTGCCGTCTCCTGAGCTCCGATCGTTCCACGCGCCGTCTCCGAGCCCCGATCGGTCCAGGCGCCGTCTCCTGAGCCCCAATCGGTCCACACGCTGTCTCGTGAGCCCCGATAGGTACACGCGTCGCGTCCTACGCCCCGATCGGTCCACGCGTCGTCTCCTAAGCCACGATCGGTCCACGCGTCGTCTTCAAAGCCCCGATCCGTACACGCGTCGTCTCCGAGCCTCGATCTGTCCACGCGCGGTCGCCGAACCCCGATCGGTCCACGCGTCGTCTCCGAGCCCCGATCGGTCCACGCGCCGTCGCCGAGCCGCGATCGGTCCACGCGCGGTCTCCTGAGCCCCGGTCGGTTCACGCACCGTCTCCTGAGCCCCGATCGGTCCACGCGTCGTTCCCTAAGCCCCGATCGATCCACGCGCAGTCTCCAGAGCCGCGATCGGTCCACGCATCCCCTCCTGAGCCCCGGACGGTCCACGCGCGGTCACCGAACCCCGATCAGTCGACGCGCTGTCTCCGAGCGCCGATCGGTTAACGCGCCGTCTCCGAGCCCCGATTGATCCACGCGAATCTCCTGAGCCCCGGTTGGTCCGCGTGCCCTCTCCTGAGCCCTGATCGGTCGACGCGTCATCTTCTGAGCCTCGATCGATCCACGCGTCGTCTCCTGAGCCCCAACCGCTCCACACGCCGTTACCTGAGCCCCGATCGGTCCACGCATCGTCTCCGAGCACTGATCGGTCCACGCGCCGTCTCCTGAGCCCCGATCGTTCCACGCGCCGTCTCCGAGGCCCGATCCGTCCACGCGCCGTCTCTTGAGCCCGGATCGGTCCACGCGTCATCGCCGAATCCCCGATCCGTACACGCACCGTTTTCTGAGCACCGTTTGGTCCACGCGTCGTCTTCAAAGCCCCGATGCCTCCACGCGCCGTCTCCGAGCCACGATCCGTCCGTGCGCCGCTTCCAGAGCCCTCTCGGTCCACGCGTCGTCTCCTGATCTCCGATCGGTCCACACGCCATCTCCTAAGCCCCGATCATTCCACGCGCCATCTCCGAGCCCCGATCGGTCCACGCGCCGTCTCCGAGCGCCGATTAGTTCACGCGCCGTCTCCTGAGCCCCGATCGGTCCACGCACCATCTCCTGCTGCCCAATCGGTCCATGCGCCGCCTCCGGAGCCCCGATTGATCCACGCGAATCTCCTGAGCTCCGATCGGTCCACGTGTCGTTCCCTAAGCCCCGTTCCATCCACGCGCAGCCTCCCGAGCCCCAATCGGTCCACGCGCCGTCTCCTGAGCCCCGATCGGTCCACGCGCCGTCTCCTGAGCCCCGATCGGTCCACGTGCCGTCTCCTGAGCCCCGATCGGTTCACGCGTCATCTCTTAAGCCACGATCGGTCCACGCGTCGTTCCCTAAACTTCGATCCATCCACGCGCAGTCTCCCGAGCCCCAATCGGTCCACGCGCCGTCTCCTAAGCCCCGATAGGTCCACCCGCCGTCTCCGTGCGCCGATCGGTTAACGCGCCGTCTCCTGAGCCCCGATCGTTCCACGCGCCGTCTCTGAGCCCCGATCGGTCCACGCACCATCTCCTGAGCCCGGATCGGTCCACGCGTCGTCCCCGAATCCCCGATCCGTACAATGGTCGTCTCCGTGCCTCGATCGGTCCACGCGCCGTCGCCGAACCCCGATCGGTCCAGGCGCGGCCTCCTGAGCCCCAATCGGTCCACACACCGTCTGCCGAGCCCCGATCAGTCCACGCGTCGCTTGCTAAGCCCCATCGGTTCATGCGTCGTCTCCTAACCCCGGACGGTCCACGCGTCGTCTCCTAAGCCGCGATCGGCCCACGCGCCGTCTCCGAGCCCCGATCGGTCCACGCAACCATCTCCTGCTCCCCAATCGGCCCACGCGCCGCCTCCGGAGCCTCGATCGATCCACGCGAATCTCCTGAGCCCCGATCGGTCCACGCGCCGTCTCCGTGCGCCGATCGGTTAACGCGCCGTCTCCTGAGCCCGGATCGTTCCACGCGCCGTCTCCGAGCCCCGATCGGTCCACGCGGCGTTTTCTGAGCACCGTTCGGTCCACGCGTCGTCTTCAAAGCCCCGATGCCTTCACGCGACGTCTCCGAGCCACGATCGGTCCGTGCGCCGCTTCCAGAGCCCCGATCGGTGCACGCGTCTTCTCCTGATCTCCGATCGGTCCACGCGCCCTCTCCGAGCATCGATCGGTTCACGCGCCGTCTTCTGAGCCCCGATCGTTCCACGCGCCGTCTCCGAGCCCGATCGGTCCACGCATCGTCTCCTAAGCCCCTATCGGTTAACGCGCCGTCTCCGAGCCCCGATCGGTCCATGCGCGGTCTCCTGAACGCCGATCCGTCCACGCGCAGTCGCCGAGCCCCGATCGGTGAACGCGCCTTCGCCGAGCCGCGATCGGTCCACGCGCGGCCTCCTGAGGCTCGGTCGGTTCACGCGCCGTATCCCAGCCCCAATCGATCCACGCGCCGTCTCGTAAGCCCCAATCTGTCCACGACCCGGCTCCGGGCCCCGATCGGTGCACTCGCCGTCTCCTAAGCCCCGATCGGTCCACGCGCCGTCTCCGAGCGCCGATTGGTTCACGCGCCGTCTCCTGAGCGCTGATCCGTCCACGCGCGGCGTCGAGCCGTGATCGGTCCACGCGCGGCCTCCTGAGCCCCAATCGGTCCACGCGTCGTCTCCTAAGCCCCGATCGGTCCACGCACCGTCTCCGGGCCCCGATCGGTCCACGCACCATCTCCTGCTCTCCAATCGGTCCACGCGCCGCCTCCGGAGCCCCGATCGATCCACGCTAGGCTCCTGAGCCCCGAACGGTCGACGCGTCGTCTCCTGAGCCCCGATCGTTCCACGCGCCGTCTCCGAGCCCCGATCGTTCCACGCGGCGTCTCCTGAGCCCCAATCGGTCCACACGCTGTGTCGTGAGCCCCGATAGGTACACGCGTCGTGTCCTACGCCCCGATCGGTCCACGCGTCGTCTCCTGAGCCCCGATCATTCCACGCGCCGTCTCCGAGCCCCGATCGGTCCACGCGCCGTCTCCTGAGCCCCGATAGGTCCACGCGCCGTCTCCGAGCCCCGAACGGTACACGCACCGTCTCCTGATCCCAATCGGTCGACACGGCGCCTCCGGAGCCCCGTTCGATCCACGCGAGTCTCCTGAGCCCCAGTCAGTCCGCGCGCCGTCTCCTGAGCCCCGATTGGTCGACGCGTCGTCTCCTGAGCCCCGATCGATCCACGCGTCGGCTGCTGAGCCCCGATTGCGCCACACGCCGTTTCCTGAGCCCCGATCGGTCCACGCGCCGTCTCCGAGCGCCGATCGGTTGACGCGCCGTCTCCGAGCCCCGATCCGCCCACTCGCCCTCTCCTGAGCCCCGATCGTTCCACGCGCCGTCTCCTGAGCTCCGGTCATTCCTCGCGCCGTCTCCGAGCCCCGATCGGTCCACGCGCCGTCTCCTGAGCCCCGATCGGTCCACGCGTCGTCTTCAAAGCCCCGATGCCTCCACGCGCCGTCTCCGAGCCACGATCGGTCCGTGCGCCGCTTCCACAACCCCGATCGGTCCACGCGTCATCTCCTGATCTCCGATCGGTCCACGCGTCGTCTCCTGAGCCCCGATCGCTCCAGGCGCCGTTTTCTGAGCACCGTTCGGTCCACGCGTCGTCTTCAAAGCCCCGATGCCTCCACGCGCCGTCTCCGAGCCACGATCGGTCCGTGCGCCGCTTTCAGAGCCCAATCGGTCCACGCGTCCTCTCCTGATCTCCTATTGGTCCACGCGTCGTTCCCTAAGCTCCGATCCATCCACGCGCAGTCTCCTGAGCCCCGATCGGTCCACGCAACGCCTCCTGAGCCCCGGACGGTCTAGGCGCCGTCTCCGAACCCCGATCGGTCGAGGCGCCGTCTCCGAGCCCCGATCGGTCCACGCGCCGTCGCCGAACCCCAATTGGTCCACGCGCAACCGCCTGAGCCCCAGTCGGTCCACGCGCCGTTTCCTGAGCCCCGATCGGTCCACGCGCCGTCTCCTGAGCCCCGATCGATCTACGCGTCGTCTCCTAAGCCCCGATTGGTGGACGTGCCGTCTCCCAGCCACGATCGGTCCACGCGCCGTCTCCTAAGCCCCCATCTGTCCACGACCCGTCTCCGGGCCCCGATCGATGTACGCGCCGTCTCCTGAGCCCCGATCGGTCCACGCGTCGTCTTCAAAGCCCCGATGCCTCCACGCGCCGTCTCCGAGCCACGATCGGTCCGTGCGCCGCTTCCACAACCCCGATCGGTCCACGCGTCATCTCCTGATCTCCGATCGGTCCACGCGCCGTCTCCTAAGCCCCGATAGGTCCACGCGCCGTCTCCGAGCGCCGATCGGTTCACGCGCCGTCTCCTGAGCCCCGATCGCTCCACGCTCCGTCTCCCAGCCCCGATCGGTCCACGCGCCGTCTCCTGAGCCCGGATCGGTCCACGCGCCGTCGCCGAACCCCAATTGGTCCACGCGCCACCGCCTGTGCCCCAGTCGGCCCACGCGCTGTCTCCGAGCCCAGATCGGTCCACGCGCCGTCTCCGAGCGCCGATCGGTTCACGCGCCGTCTCCTGAGCCCCGATCGTTCCACGCGCCGTCTCCGAGCTCCGATCGGTCCACGCGCCGTCTCCAAGCCCCGATCGGTCCACGCTCCGTCTCCTGAGCCCGGATCGTTCCACGCGTCGTCTCCTGATCCCCGATCTGTAAACGCGTCGTCTCCTGAGCCCCAATCGGGCCACACGCAGTCTCGTGAGCCCCGATAGGTACACGCGCCGTCTCCTGAGCTCCGATCGTTCCACGCGCCGTCTCCGAGCCCCGATCGGTCCAGGCGCCGTTTCCTGAGCCCCAATCGGTCCACACGCTGTCTCGTGAGCCCCGATAGGTACACGCGCCGTCTCCTAAGCCCCGATCGGTCCAAGCGGCGTCTCCGAGCCCCGATCGCTCCACGCACCGGCTCCTGATCCCTATCGGTCCACGCGGCGTTTTCTGAGCACCGTTCGGTCCACGCGTCGTCTTCAAAGCCCCGATGCCTCCACGCGCCGTCTCCGAGCCACGATCGGTCCGTGCGCCGCTTCCAGAGCGCCGATCGGTGCACGCGTCTTCTCCTGATCTCCGATCGGTCCACGCGCCGTCTCATAAGCCACGATCGGTCCACGCGCCGTCTCCGAGCAGCGATCGGTCCACGCATCGTCTCCTAAGCCCCGATCGGTTAACGTGCCGTCTTCGAGCCCCGGTCGGTCCACGCGCCGTCTCCTGAGCCCCGATGCGTCCACGCGCGGCCTGCTTAGCCCCGGTCGGTCCACGCGCCATCTCCGAGCCCCGATCGGTCCACGCGCCGTCTCCTGAGTCCCAATTGGTCCACGCGTCGTCTCCTAAGACCCGATCCATCGACGCGTCGTCTCCTGAGCCCCGATCGATCCACGCGCCGCCTCCTGAGCCCCGATCGCTCCACGCGCCGTTTCCTCATTCCCGATCGGTCAACACGCCGTCTCCGAGCCCCGATCGGTCCAGGCGTGGCCTCCTGAGCCGCGGTCGGTCCACGCGCCGTTTCCTGAGCCCCGATCGGTCCACGCGTCGTCTTCTAAGCCCAGATGCCTCTTTGCGCCGTCTCCCAACCACGATCGGTGCAGGCGCCGCTTCCTGAGCCCCGATCGGTCCACGTGTTTTCTCCTAAGCCCCGATCGGTCCACGCGCCGTCTCCTGAGCCCTGATCCGTCCACGCGCGGCGTCCAGCCGCGATCGGTCTACGCGCGGCCTCCTGAGCCCCAATCGGTCGACGCGTCGTCTCCTAAGCCCCGATCGGTCCGTGCGCCGTCTCCGAGCCCCGATCGGTCCACGCACCATCTCATGCTCCCCAATCGGTCCATGCGCCGCAACCGGAGCCCTGCTCGATCCACGCGAGTCTCCTGAGCTCCGGTCGGTCCTCGTACCGTCTCCGAGCCCCGATCGGTCCACGTACCGTCTCCGAAGCCCCGATCGGTCCACGCGCCGTCTCCTGAGCCCCGATCGGTCCACGCGTCGTCTCCTAAGCCCCGATCGGTTCACCCGTCGTCTCCTACACCCCGATCGGTCCACGCGTCGTCTCCTAAGCCCCGATCGGTCCACGCGCCGTCTCCGAGCCCCGATGGGTCCACGCACTGTCTCCTGATCTCCATGGGTTTACGCGGCGCCTCCGGGGCCCCGATCGATCCACGCGAGCATCCTGAGCCCCGATCGATCCACGCATCGTCTCCTAAGCCCCAATCGGTTAACGCGCCGTCTCCGAGCCCCAATCGGTCCACGCGCCGTCTCCTGAACCCCGATCGGTCGACGCGTCGTGTCCGAGACTCGATCGGTCCACGCCCCGTCGCCGAGCCCCGATCGGCCCAGGCGTGGCCTCATGAGCCGCGGTCGGTCCACGCGCCGTTTCCTGAGCCCCGATCGGTCCACGCGTCGTCTTCTAAGCCCAGATGCCTCCTTGCGCCGTCTCCCAACCACGATCGGTGCAGGCGCCGCTTCCTGAGCCCAGATCGGTCCACGCGTTTTCTCGTAAGCCCCGATCGGTCCACGCGTCGTCTACTCAGCCCCGATCGGTCGACGCGTCGTCTCCTGAGCCCCAATCGATCCACGCGTCGTCTCCTCAGCCCCGATCGCTCCACGCGCCGTCTCCGAGCGCCGATCGGTGCACGCGCCGTCTCCTGAGCCCCGATCGTTCCACACGCCGCCTCTTAAGCCCCGATCGGTCCAGGCGTCGTCTCCTAAGCCCCGACCGGTCCACGCGCCGTCTCCTGAGCCCCGATCGGTCCACGCGCCGTCTCCTAAGCCCCGTTCTGTCCACGGGCCGTCTCCGAGCCGCGATCGGCCCACCCGCCGTCGCCGAACCCCAATTGGTCCAGGCGCCGTCTCCGAACCCCGATCGGTCGACGCGCTGTCTCCGAGCCCCGATCGGTTCAGGCGCCCCTTCCCGAGCCCCGATCAATCCACGTGCCGCCACCTGAGTCCCGATCGGTCCACGCATCGTCTCCTAAGCCCCGATCGGTTAACATGCCGTCTCCGAGCCCCGATCGGTCCACGCGCCGTCTCCTGAGCCCCGGTCGGTTCACGCGCCGTCTCCGAGCCCCAATCGATCCACGCGTCGTTCCCTAAGCCCCGATCCATCCACGCGCAGTCTCCTGAGCCCCGATCGGTCCACGCATCGCCTCCTGAGCCCCGGATCGTCCAGGCACCGTCTCCGAACCAAGATCGGTCGACGCGCCGTCTCCGAGCCCCGATCGGCCCACCCGCCGTCGCCGAACCCCAATTGGTCCAGGCGCCGTCTCCGAACCCCGATCGGTCGACGCGCTGTCTCCGAGCCCCGATCGGTCCACGCGCCGTCTTCGAGCCCCGATCCGTCCACTCATCGTCTCCCAGCCCCGATCGGTCCACGCGCCGTCTCCTGAGCCCGGATCGGTCCACGCGCCGTCGCCGAACCCCAATTGGTCCACGCGCCACCGCCTGTGCCCCAGTCGGCCCACGCGCTGTCTCCGAGCCCAGATCGGTCCACGCGCCGTCTCCGAGCGCCGATCGGTTCACGCGCCGTCTCCTGAGCCCCGATCGTTCCACGCGCCGTCTCCGAGCTCCGATCGGTCCACGCGCCGTCTCCAAGCCCCGATCGGTCCACGCTCCGTCTCCTGAGCCCGGATCGTTCCACGCGTCGTCTCCTGATCCCCGATCTGTAAACGCGTCGTCTCCTGAGCCCCAATCGGGCCACACGCAGTCTCGTGAGCCCCGATAGGTACACGCGCCGTCTCCTGAGCTCCGATCGTTCCACGCGCCGTCTCCGAGCCCCGATCGGTCCAGGCGCCGTTTCCTGAGCCCCAATCGGTCCACACGCTGTCTCGTGAGCCCCGATAGGTACACGCGCCGTCTCCTAAGCCCCGATCGGTCCAAGCGGCGTCTCCGAGCCCCGATCGCTCCACGCACCGGCTCCTGATCCCTATCGGTCCACGCGGCGTTTTCTGAGCACCGTTCGGTCCACGCGTCGTCTTCAAAGCCCCGATGCCTCCACGCGCCGTCTCCGAGCCACGATCGGTCCGTGCGCCGCTTCCAGAGCCCCGATCGGTGCACGCGTCTTCTCCTGATCTCCGATCGGTCCACGCGCCGTCTCATAAGCCACGATCGGTCCACGCGCCGTCTCCGAGCAGCGATCGGTCCACGCATCGTCTCCTAAGCCCCGATCGGTTAACGTGCCGTCTTCGAGCCCCGGTCGGTCCACGCGCCGTCTCCTGAGCCCCGATGCGTCCACGCGCGGCCTGCTTAGCCCCGGTCGGTCCACGCGCCATCTCCGAGCCCCGATCGGTCCACGCGCCGTCTCCTGAGTCCCAATTGGTCCACGCGTCGTCTCCTAAGACCCGATCCATCGACGCGTCGTCTCCTGAGCCCCGATCGATCCACGCGCCGCCTCCTGAGCCCCGATCGCTCCACGCGCCGTTTCCTCATTCCCGATCGGTCAACACGCCGTCTCCGAGCCCCGATCGGTCCAGGCGTGGCCTCCTGAGCCGCGGTCGGTCCACGCGCCGTTTCCTGAGCCCCGATCGGTCCACGCGTCGTCTTCTAAGCCCAGATGCCTCTTTGCGCCGTCTCCCAACCACGATCGGTGCAGGCGCCGCTTCCTGAGCCCCGATCGGTCCACGTGTTTTCTCCTAAGCCCCGATCGGTCCACGCGCCGTCTCCTGAGCCCTGATCCGTCCACGCGCGGCGTCCAGCCGCGATCGGTCTACGCGCGGCCTCCTGAGCCCCAATCGGTCGACGCGTCGTCTCCTAAGCCCCGATCGGTCCGTGCGCCGTCTCCGAGCCCCGATCGGTCCACGCACCATCTCATGCTCCCCAATCGGTCCATGCGCCGCCTCCGGAGCCCTGATCGATCCACGCGAGTCTCCTGAGCTCCGGTCGGTCCTCGTACCGTCTCCGAGCCCCGATCGGTCCACGTACCGTCTCCGAAGCCCCGATCGGTCCACGCGCCGTCTCCTGAGCCCCGATCGGTCCACGCGTCGTCTCCTAAGCCCCGATCGGTTCACCCGTCGTCTCCTACACCCCGATCGGTCCACGCGTCGTCTCCTAAGCCCCGATCGGTCCACGCGCCGTCTCCGAGCCCCGATGGGTCCACGCACTGTCTCCTGATCTCCATGGGTTTACGCGGCGCCTCCGGGGCCCCGATCGATCCACGCGAGCATCCTGAGCCCCGATCGATCCACGCATCGTCTCCTAAGCCCCAATCGGTTAACGCGCCGTCTCCGAGCCCCAATCGGTCCACGCGCCGTCTCCTGAACCCCGATCGGTCGACGCGTCGTGTCCGAGACTCGATCGGTCCACGCCCCGTCGCCGAGCCCCGATCGGTCCAGGCGTGGCCTCATGAGCCGCGGTCGGTCCACGCGCCGTTTCCTGAGCCCCGATCGGGCCACGCGTCGTCTTCTAAGCCCAGATGCCTCCTTGCGCCGTCTCCCAACCACGATCGGTGCAGGCGCCGCTTCCTGAGCCCAGATCGGTCCACGCGTTTTCTCGTAAGCCCCGATCGGTCCACGCGTCGTCTACTCAGCCCCGATCGGTCGACGCGTCGTCTCCTGAGCCCCAATCGATCCACGCGTCGTCTCCTCAGCCCCGATCGCTCCACGCGCCGTCTCCGAGCGCCGATCGGTGCACGCGCCGTCTCCTGAGCCCCGATCGTTCCACACGCCGCCTCTTAAGCCCCGATCGGTCCAGGCGTCGTCTCCTAAGCCCCGACCGGTCCACGCGCCGTCTCCTGAGCCCCGATCGGTCCACGCGCCGTCTCCTAAGCCCCGTTCTGTCCACGGGCCGTCTCCGAGCCGCGATCGGCCCACCCGCCGTCGCCGAACCCCAATTGGTCCAGGCGCCGTCTCCGAACCCCGATCGGTCGACGCGCTGTCTCCGAGCCCCGATCGGTTCAGGCGCCCCTTCCCGAGCCCCGATCAGTCCACGTGCCGCCACCTGAGTCCCGATCGGTCCACGCATCGTCTCCTAAGCCCCGATCGGTTAACATGCCGTCTCCGAGCCCCGATCGGTCCACGCGCCGTCTCCTGAGCCCCGGTCGGTTCACGCGCCGTCTCCGAGCCCCAATCGATCCACGCGTCGTTCCCTAAGCCCCGATCCATCCACGCGCAGTCTCCTGAGCCCCGATCGGTCCACGCATCGCCTCCTGAGCCCCGGATCGTCCAGGCACCGTCTCCGAACCAAGATCGGTCGACGCGCCGTCTCCGAGCCCCGATCGGCCCACCCGCCGTCGCCGAACCCCAATTGGTCCAGGCGCCGTCTCCGAACCCCGATCGGTCGACGCGCTGTCTCCGAGCCCCGATCGGTCCACGCGCCGTCTTCGAGCCCCGATCCGTCCACTCATCGTCTCCTAAGCCCCAATCGGTTAACGCGCCGTCTCCTGAGCCCCGATCGTTCCACGCGCCGTCTCCGAGCCCCGATCGGTCCCTGCGCCGTCTCCTGAGCCCCAATAGGCCCACTCGCTGTCTCCTGAGCTCCGATAGGTACACGCGTCGTTTCCTACGCCCCGATCAGTCCACGCGTCGTCTCCTAGGCCCCGATTTGTCCACGCGCCGTCTCCGCGCCCCGATCGGTCCACGCACCGTGTCCTGATCCCCATCGGTCCACGCGGCGCCTCCGGAGCCCCGATCGATCTACGCGAGGCTTCTGAGCCCCGGTCCGTCCGCGCGCCGTCTCCTGAGCCCCGATCGGTCGACGCGTCGTCTCCTGAGCCCCGATCGATCCACGCGTCGTCTCCTGAGCCCCGATCGCTCCAGGCGCCGTTTTCTGAGCACCGTTCGGTCCACGCGTCGTCTTCAAAGCCGCGATGCCTCCACGCGCCGTCTCCGAGCCACGATCGGTCCGTGCGCCGCTTCTAGAACCCTATCGGTCCACGCGTCCTCACCTGATCTCCTATTGGTCCACGCGCCGTCTCCTAAGCCCCGATCGGTCCACGTGCCGTCTCCGAGCGCCGATCGGTTCACGCGTCGTTCCCTAAGCTCCGATCCATCCACGCGCAGTCTCCTGAGCCCCGATCGGTCCACGCATCGCCTCCTGAGCCTCGGACGGTCCAGGCGCCGTCTCCGAACCCCGAGCGGTCGACGCGCCGTCTCCGAGCCCCGATCGGTCCACGCGCCGTCCCGAACCCCAATTAGTCCACGCGCAACCGCCTGAGCCCCTGTCGGTCCAGGCGCCGATTCCTGAGCCCCGATCGGTCAACGCGTCGTATCCTGAACCCCGATTGCTCCACGGGCCGTTTCCTGAGGCCCGATCGGTCCACGCGTCGTCTTCTAAGCCCAGATGCCTCCTCGCGCCGTCTCCGAGCCACGATGGGTCCAGGCGCCGCTTCCTGAGCCCCGGACGGTCCACGCGTTGTCTCCTAAGCCCCGTTCGGTCCACGCGCCGTCTCCTAAGCCCCGATCATTCCACGCGCCGTCTCCGAGCCCCGACCGGTTCACGCGCCGTCTCCTGTGCACCGATCGAATCACGTGCCGTCTCCTAAGCCCCAATCGGTCCACGCGTCGTCTCCTGAGCCCCGCTCGGTCCATGCGTCGTCTTCTTAGCCCCGATGCCTCCACGCGCCTTCTCCGAGCCACGATAAGTCCAGGCGCCGCTTCCTGCGCCCCGATCGGTCCACGCGCCGTCGACGAGCCTCGATCGGTCCACGCGCGGCCTCCTTAGCCCCGGTCGGTCCACGCGCCGTCTCCGAGCCCCGATCGGTCCACGCATCGTCTCCTAAGCCCCGATCGGTTAACGCGCCGTCTCCGAGTCCCGATGGGCCCACGCGCCGCCTCCTAAGCCCCGATCGGTCCACGCGTCGGCTCCTAAGCCTCGATCGGTCCACGCGCGGCCTGCTTAGCCCCGGTCGGTCCACGCGCCATCTCCGAGCCCCGATCGGTCCACGAATCGTCACCTAAGCCCCGATCGGTCCACGCGCCTTCTCCTAAGCCCCGATCGATCCACGCGCCGTCTCCGAGCGCCGATCGGTTCACGCGCCGTCTCCTGTGCTTCGATCGTTCCACGCGCCGTCTCCTGAGCCCCGATCGGTCCACGCATCGCTTCCTGAGCCCCGAACGGTCCAGGCGCCGTCTCCGAACCCCGATCGGTCGACGCGCCGTCTCCGAGCCCCGATCGGTCCACGCGCCGTCGCCGAACCCCAATTGGTCCACGCGCAACCGCCTGAGCCCCAGTCGGTCCACGCGCCGTTTCCTGAGCTCCGATCGGTCCACGCGCCATCTCCTGAGCCCCGATCGATCTACGCGTCGTCTCCTAAGCCCCGATTGGTGGACGTGCCCTCTCCTAAGCCCCGATCGGTTCACGCGCGGTCTCCTGAGCCCCAGTCGGTACACGCGCTGTCTCCGAGCCCCGATCGGTCCACGCATCGTCTCCTAAGCCCCGCTCGGTTAACGCGTCGTTTCGGAGCCCCGATCGGTCTACGCGCCGTCGCCGAACCCCAATTGATCCACGCGCAACCGCCTGAGCCCCAATCGGTCCACGCGAGTCTCCTAAGCCCCGACCGGTCCACGCGCCGTCTCCTGAGCCCCGATCGCTCCACGCGTCGTCTCCGAGCCCCGATCGCTCCACGCGTCGTCTCCGAGCCCCGATCGGTCCACGCACCGTCTCCTGATCCCCATCGGTCCACGCGGCGTTTTCTGAGCACCGTTCGGTCCACGCGTCGTCTTCAAAGCCCCGATGCCTCCACGCGCCGTCTCCGAGCCACGATCGGTCCGTGCGCCGCTTCCAGAGCCCCGATCGGTGCACGCGTCTTCTCCTGATCTCCGATCGGTTCACGCGCCGTCTCATAAGCCACGATCGGTCCACGTGCCGTCTCCGAGCGACGATCGGTTCACGCACCGTCTCCTGAGCCCTGATCGTTCCACGCGCGGTCTCTGAGCCCAGATCGTTCCACGCGTCGTCTCCTGATCCCCGATCCGTAAACGCGTCGTCTCCGAGGCTCGATCGATCCACACGCGGTGTCCGATCCCCGATCGGTCCGCGTGCCGCATTCTGAGCCGCGATCAGTCCACGCGCCGTCTCCTGAGCCCCGATCGGTTCACGCATCGTCTCCTAAGCCCCGATACGTCCACACGCCGTATCCGAGTCCCGATCGGTCCGCGTGACGCATTCTAAGCCACGGTCCGTCCACGCGCCGTCTCCGAGCACCGATCGGTCCACGCGACGTCTCCTGAGCCCCGATCGGTCCACGCGTCGTCTCCTAAGCCCTGATCGTCCACGTGCCGTCTCCGAGCCCCGATGGGTCCACGCGCCGCCTCCTGAGCCCCGATCGATCCACGCATCGGCTCCTGAGCCCCGATCGGTCCACGCATCGTCTTCGAGCACCGATCGATCCACGCGCCGTTTCCTGGGCCCCGATCGGTCTACGCGTCGCCGCCGGAGCCCCGATCGGTCTACGCGCCGTCTCATGAGCCCCGATCGGACAACGCATCGTCTCCTAAGCCCCGATACGTTCACACGCCGTCTCCGAGTCCCGATCGGTCCACGCGGCGTCGACGAGCCCCGATCGGTCCACGCGCCGTCTCCGAGCCCCGATCGGTTCACGCATGGTCTCCTAAGCCCCAATCGGTTAACGCGCCGTCTCCGAGCCCCGATCGGTCCACGCGCAACCGCCTGAGCCCCAGTCGTTCCACACGCTGTCTCCGCGCCCCGATCGGTCCACGCGTGGTCTCCGAGCCCTGATCGGTCCACGCGCCGTGGCCGAGCCACGATCGGTCCACGCGCGGCCTCCTGAGCTCCGATCGGTCCACGCGCCGTCGCCGAGCCGCGATCGGTCCACGCGCGGTCTCCTGAGCCCCGGTCGGTTCACGCGCCGTCTCCTGAGTCCCGATCAGTGCACGCGTCGTCTCCTAAGCCCCAATCGGTCCACGCGCCGCCTCCGGAGCCCCGATCGATCCACGCGAATCTCCTGAGCTCCGGTCGATCGACGCGCCGTCTCCTCAGCCCCGATCGGTCCACGCGTCGTCTCCTAAGCCCCGATTCGTCGACGCATCGTCTCCTGAGCCCCGATCAATTGACGCGTCTTCTCCTGAGCCCCGATCGCTTCTCGTGCCGCCTCCAGAGCCCCGATCCGTCGAGGCGTCGTCTCCGGAGCCCCGATCAATTGACGTGTCTTTTCCTGAGCCCCGATCGCTCCTCGCGCCGTCTCTTGAACCCCGATCGGTCCATGCGTCGTCTTCTTAGCCCCGATGCCTCCACGCGTCGTCTCCGAGCCACGAACGGTCCAGGCGCCGCTTCCTGAGCCCCGATCGGTCCACGCGCCGTATCCTAAGCCCCGATTGGTCCACGCGCCGTCTCCTGAGCCCGATCGGTCCACGCGCCGTCGCCGAACCCCACTTGGTCCACGCGCAACCGCCTGAGCCCCAGTCGGTCCACGCGTTGTCTCCGAGCTCCAATCGGTCCACGCGCCGTTTCCTGAGCCCCGATCGGTCCATACGTCGTCTTCTAAACCCCGATCCCTCCACGCGCCGTCTCCGAGCCAGATTGGTTCAGGCGCCGCTTCCCGAGCCCCGATCAGTCCACGCGCCGTCTCCTAAGCCCCGATCGCTCCACGGGCAACCGCCTGAGCCCCAGTCGGTTCACGCGCGGTCGCCGAACCCCGATCGGTCCACGCGTCGTATCCGAGCCGCGATCGGTCCACGCGCGGCCTCCTGAGGCCCGATTGGTTCACGCGCCGTCGCGGAGCCGCGATCGGTCCACGCGCGGCCTCCTAAGCCCCGATCGGTCCACGCGCAGTCGCCGAACCCCAATTGGTCCACGCGAAACCGCCTGAGCCCCGGCCGGTCCGCGCGCCGTCTCCTGAGCCCCGAACGGTCGACGCGCTGTTTCGTGAGCCCCGATAGGTACACGCGTCGTCTCCTACACCCCGATGGGTCCACGCGTCGTCTCCGAGCCCCGAACGGTCCACGCACCGTCTCCTGATCCCCATCGGTCCACGCGGCGCCTCCGGAGCCCCGATCGGTCCACGCGCCGTCTCCGAGCGCCGATCGGTTCACGCGCTGTCACCCGAGTCTCGATCGTTCCACACGCCGTTTCCAAGCCCCGATCGGTCCACGCTCCGTATCCTGAGCCCGGATCGTTCCACGCGTCGTCTCCTGATCTCCGATCCGTAAACGCGTCGTCTCCGAGCCTCGATGGGTCCACACGCCCTGTCTGATCCCCGATCGGTCCGCGTACCGCATTCTAAGCCGCGGTCCGTCCACGCACCGTATCCGAGCACCGATCGGTTCACGCGCCGTCACCTGAGCCCCGATCGTTCCACACGCCGTCTCCAAGCCCCGATCGGTCCAGGCGCCATCTCCTGAGCCCCAATCGGTCCACACGCTGTCTCGTGAGCCCTGATAGGTACACGTGCCGTCTCCTGAGCTCCGATCGTTCCACGCGCCGTCTCCGAGCCCCGATCGGTCCAGGCGCCGTCTCCTGAGCCCCAATCGGTCCACACGCTGTCTCGTGAGCCCCGATAGGTACACGCGTCGCGTCCTACGCCCCGATCGGTCCACGCGTCGTCTCCTAAGCCACGATCGGTCCACGCGTCGTCTTCAAAGCCCCGATCCGTACACGCGTCGTCTCCGAGCCTCGATCTGTCCACGCGCGGTCGCCGAACCCCGATCGGTCCACGCGTCGTCTCCGAGCCCCGATCGGTCCACGCGCCGTCGCCGAGCCGCGATCGGTCCACGCGCGGTCTCCTGAGCCCCGGTCGGTTCACGCACCGTCTCCTGAGCCCCGATCGGTCCACGCGTCGTTCCCTAAGCCCCGATCGATCCACGCGCAGTCTCCAGAGCTGCGATCGGTCCACGCATCCCCTCCTGAGCCCCGGACGGTCCACGCGCGGTCACCGAACCCCGATCAGTCGACGCGCTGTCTCCGAGCGCCGATCGGTTAACGCGCCGTCTCCGAGCCCCGATTGATCCACGCGAATCTCCTGAGCCCCGGTTGGTCCGCGCGCCCTCTCCTGAGCCCTGATCGGTCGACGCGTCATCTTCTGAGCCTCGATCGATCCACGCGTCGTCTCCTGAGCCCCAACCGCTCCACACGCCGTTACCTGAGCCCCGATCGGTCCACGCATCGTCTCCGAGCACCGATCGGTCCACGCGCCGTCTCCTGAGCCCCGATCGTTCCACGCGCCGTCTCCGAGGCCCGATCCGTCCACGCGCCGTCTCTTGAGCCCGGATCGGTCCACGCGTCATCGCCGAATCCCCGATCCGTACACGCACCGTTTTCTGAGCACCGTTTGGTCCACGCGTCGTCTTCAAAGCCCCGATGCCTCCACGCGCCGTCTCCGAGCCACGATCCGTCCGTGCGCCGCTTCCAGAGCCCTCTCGGTCCACGCGTCGTCTCCTGATCTCCGATCGGTCCACACGCCATCTCCTAAGCCCCGATCATTCCACGCGCCATCTCCGAGCCCCGATCGGTCCACGCGCCGTCTCCGAGCGCCGATTAGTTCACGCGCCGTCTCCTGAGCCCCGATCGGTCCACGCACCATCTCCTGCTGCCCAATCGGTCCATGCGCCGCCTCCGGAGCCCCGATTGATCCACGCGAATCTCCTGAGCTCCGATCGGTCCACGTGTCGTTCCGTAAGCCCCTTTCCATCCACGCGCAGCCTCCCGAGCCCCAATCGGTCCACGCGCCGTCTCCTGAGCCCCGATCGGTCCACGCGCCGTCTCCTGAGCCCCGATCGGTCCACGTGCCGTCTCCTGAGCCCCGATCGGTTCACGCGTCATCTCTTAAGCCACGATCGGTCCACGCGTCGTTCCCTAAACTTCGATCCATCCACGCGCAGTCTCCCGAGCCCCAATCGGTCCACGCGCCGTCTCCTAAGCCCCGATAGGTCCACCCGCCGTCTCCGTGCGCCGATCGGTTAACGCGCCGTCTCCTGAGCCCCGATCGTTCCACGCGCCGTCTCTGAGCCCCGATCGGTCCACGCACCGTCTCCTGAGCCCGGATCGGTCCACGCGTCGTCCCCGAATCCCCGATCCGTACAATGGTCGTCTCCGTGCCTCGATCGGTCCACGCGCCGTCGCCGAACCCCGATCGGTCCAGGCGCGGCCTCCTGAGCCCCAATCGGTCCACACACCGTCTGCCGAGCCCCGATCAGTCCACGCGTCGCTTGCTAAGCCCCATCGGTTCATGCGTCGTCTCCTAACCCCGGACGGTCCACGCGTCGTCTCCTAAGCCGCGATCGGCCCACGCGCCGTCTCCGAGCCCCGATCGGTCCACGCAACCATCTCCTGCTCCCCAATCGGCCCACGCGCCGCCTCCGGAGCCTCGATCGATCCACGCGAATCTCCTGAGCCCCGATCGGTCCACGCGCCGTCTCCGTGCGCCGATCGGTTAACGCGCCGTCTCCTGAGCCCGGATCGTTCCACGCGCCGTCTCCGAGCCCCGATCGGTCCACGCGCCGTTTCCTTAGCCCCGATCGGTCGACGCGTCGTCTCCGGGCCCCGATCGGCGCACGCGCCGTCTCCTAAGCCCCGATCGGTCCACGCCCCGTCGCCGAGCGCCGATCGGTTCACGCGCCGTCTCCTGAGACCCGATCCGTCTACACGCTGGCGCCGACCCGCGATCGGTCCACGCGCGGCCTCCTGAGCCCCAATTGGTCGACGCGCCGTCTCCCGAGCCCCGATCGGTCCACGCGTCGCTTCCTAAGCCCCATCGGTCCACGCGTCGTCTCCTAACGCCGGACGGTCCACGCGTCGTCTCCTAAGCCCCGATCAGACCACGCGCAGTCTCCGAGCCCCGATCGGTCCACGCAACCATCTCCTGCTCCCCAATCGGCCCACGCGCCGCCTCCGGAGCCCCGATCGATCCACGCGAATCTCCTAAGCTCCGATCGGTCCACGCGTCGTTCCCTAAGCCCCGATCCATTCACGCGCAGTCTCCCGAGCCCCAATCGGTTCACGCGCCGTCTCCTGAGCGCCGATTGGTCCACGCGTCGTCTCCTAAGCCCCGATCGGTCCACGCGCCGTCTCCTGAGCCCCGATCGGTCCACGCGTCGTTCCTTAAACCCCGATCCATCCACGCGCAGTCTCCCGAGCCCCAATCGGTCCACGCGCCGTCTCCTGAGCCCCGATCGGTCCACGTGCCGTCTCCTGAGCCCCGATCGGTCCACGCGTCGTCTCCTAAGCCCCGATCGGTCCACGCGCTCTCTCCGAGCGCCGATCGGTCCACGTGTCGTCTCCTGAGCCCCGATCGGTCCACGCGTCGTCTCCTGAGCCCCTATCGTTCCACGCGCCGTCTCCGAGCGTCGATCGGTCCACGCGCCGTCTCCTGAGCCCCGATCGGTCCACGCCCCGTCTCCGAGCGCCGATCCGTCCGCCCGCCGTCTTCTGAGACCCGGTCGGTCCACGCGCCGTCGCCGAGCCATGATCGGTCTACGCGCGCCCTCCTGAGGCCCGATCGTTCCACGCGTCGTCTCCTAAGCCCCGGTCAGTCCACGCGCCGTCTCCGAGGCCCGATCGGTGGACGCATCGTCTCCTAAGCCCCGATCGGTCCACGCATCGTCCCCTAAGCCCCGATCGGCTGACGCGCCGTCGCCGAGCCTCGATCGGTCCACGCGCGGCCTCCTGAGCCCCGATCGGTTCACGCGCCGGCTCCGAGCCCGATCGGTCCACGCATCGTCTCCTAAGCCCCGATCGGTTAACGTGCCGTCTCCGAGCCCCGATCGGTCCACGCGCCGTCTCCTGAGCCCCGGTCGGTTCACGCGCCGTCTCCGAGCCCCGCTAGATCCACGCGTGGTCTTGTAAACGCAGATGCCTCCTCGCATCGTCTCCTAAGCCCCGATCGGTTAACGTGCCGTCTCCGAGCCCCGATCGGTCCACGCGCCGTCTCCTGAGCCCCGGTCGGTTCACGCGCCGTCTCCGAGCCCCGATAGATCCACGCGTGGTCTTGTAAACCCAGATGCCTCCTCGCATCGTCTCCTAAGCCCCGATCGGTTAACTCGCCGTCTCCGAGCCCCGATCGGTCCACGCGTCGTCTCCGAGCCCCGATCGGCCCACGCGCCGTCGCCGAGCCGCGATCGGTCCACGCGCGGCCTCCTGAGGCCCGGTCGGTTCACGCGCCGTATCCCAGCCCCAATCGGTCCACGCGCCGTCTCCTAAGCCCCAATCTGTCCACGACCCGTCTCCGGGCCCCGATCTGTGCACTCGCCGTCTCCTAAGCCCCGATCGGTCCACGCGCCGTCTGCGAGCGCTGATTGGTTCACGCGCCGTCTCCTGAGCGCTGATCCGTCCACGCGCGGCGTCGAGCCGCGATCGGTCCACGCGCGGCCTCCTGAGCCCCAATCGGTCCACGCGTCATCCCCGAATCCCCGATCCGTACACGCGTCGTCTCCGAGCCTCGATCGGTCCACGCGCGGCCTCCTTAGCCCCGGTCGGTCCACGCGCCGTCTCCGAGCCCCGATCGGTCCACGCGCCGTTTTCGAGCCCCGATCGGTCCGCGCGCCGTCTCCTGAGCCCCGATCGCTCCACGCGCCGTCTCCAAGCGCCGATCGGTGCACGCGCCGTCTCCTGAGCCCCGATCGGTCCACGCGCCGTCTCCTAAGCCCCGATCTGTCCACCGGCCGTCTCCGAGCCGCGATCGGTAAAGCCACCGTCATCAAGCCCCGATCCGTACACGCGTCGTCTCCGAGCCCCGATGGGTCCACGCGCCGTCGCCGAGCCCCGATCGGTCCACGCGTGGCCTCCTGAGCCCCGGTCGGTTTACACGCCGTCTCCATGCCGCGATCGGTCCACGCAACGTCTCCTAAGCCCCGATCGGTTAACGCGCCGTCTCCGAGCCGCGATCGGTCCACGCGCCGTCGCCGAACCCCAATTGGTCCACCCACAACCGCCTGAGCCCCAGTCGGTCCACGCGTCATCTCCGAGCTCCAATCGGTCCACGCGCCGTTTCCTGAGACCTGATCGGTCCATGCGTCGTCTTCTAAGCCCCGATGCCTCCACGCGCCGTCTCCGAGCCGCGATCGGTTCAGGCGCCGCTTCCCGAGCCCCGATCAGTCCACGTGCCGTCTCCTAAGCCCCGATCGTTCCACGCGCCGTCTCCGAGCCCCGATCAGTCCACGCGCCGTCTCCTGAGCCCCGATCGGTCCACGCGTCGGCTCCTAAGCCCCGATCGGTCCACGCGCCGTCTCCGAGCCCCGATCGGTCCACGCGCCGTCTCCTAAGCCCCGATCGGTCAACGCGCCTTCTCCTCAGCCCCGATCGGTCCACGCGCCGTCTCCGAATGCCGATCGGTTCACGCGCCGTCTCCTGAGCCCCGATCGCTCCACGCGCCGTCTCCGAGCCCCGAACGGTCCACGCGCCGTCTCCTCTGCCCGGATCGGTCCACGCGCCGTCTCCTCAGCCCGGATCGGTCCACGCGCCGTCGCCGAACCCCAATTGGTTCACGCGCAACCGCCTGAGCCCCAGTCGGTCCACGCGCTGTCTCCTAAGCCCCGATCGTTGCACGCGCCGTCTCCGAGCTCCGATCGGCCCACGCGCCGTCTCCTAAGCCCCGATCGATCCAAGCGCCTTCTCCTAAGCCCCGATCGGTCCACGCGCCGTCTCCGAGCCCCGATCGGTCCACGCGTCATCTCCCGATCTCCGGTCGGTCGACGCGCCGTCTCCTAAGCCCCGATCGGTCCACGCGCCGTCGCCTGGGCCCCAATCGTTCCACTCGCCGTCTCCGAGCTCTGATCGGCCCACGCGCCGTCTCCTAAGCCCCGATCGGTCCAAGCGCCTTCTCCTAAGCCCCGATCGGTCCACGCGCCGTCTCCGAGCGCCGATCGGTTGACGCGCCGTCTCCGAGCCCCGATCAGCCCACTCGCCCTCTCCTGAGCCCCGATCGTTCCACGCGCCGTCTCCTGAGCTCCGGTCGTTCCACGCGCCGTCTCCGAGCCCCGATCGGTCCACGCGCCGTCTCCTGAGCCCCGATCGGTCCACGCGTCGTCTTCAAAGCCCCGATGCCTCCACGCGCCGTCTCCGAGCCACGATCGGTCAGTGCGCCGCTTCCACAACCCCGATCGGTCCACGCGTCATCTCCTGATCACCGATCGGTCCACGCGCCGTCTCCTAAGCCCCGATCGGTCCACGCGTCGTCTCCTAAGCCCCGATCGGTCCACGCTCCGTCTCCTGAGCCCGGATCGTTCCACGCGTCGTCTCCTGATCCCCGATCCGTAAACGCGTCGTCTCCGAGCCTCGATCAGTCCACACGCCGTGTCCGGTCCCCGATCGGTCCGCGTACCGCATTCTGAGCCGCGGTCCGTCCGCGCGCCGTCTCCTGAGCCCCGATCGGTCGACGCGTCATCTCCTGAGCCCCGATCGATCCACGCGTCGTCTCCTGAGCCCCGATCGCTCCAGGCGCCGTTTTCTGAGCACCGTTCGGTCCACGCGTCGTCTTCAAAGCCCCGATGCCTCCACACGCCGTCTCCGAGCCACGATCGGTCCGTGCGCCGCTTTCAGAGCCCAATCGGTCCACGCGTCCTCTCCTGATCTCCTATTGGTCCACGCGTTGTTCCCTAAGCTCCGATCCATCCACGCGCAGTCTCCTGAGCCCCGATCGGTCCACGCAACGCCTCCTGAGCCCCGGACGGTCTAGGCGCCGTCTCCGAACCCCGATCGGTCGAGGCGCCGTCTCCGAGCCCCGATCGGTCCACGCGCCGTCGCCGAACCCCAATTGGTCCACGCGCAACCGCCTGAGCCCCAGTCGGTCCACGCGCCGTTTCCTGAGCCCCGATCGGTCCACGCGCCGTCTCCTGAGCCCCGATCGATCTACGCGTCGTCTCCTAAGCCCCGATTGGTGGACGTGCCGTCTCCCAGCCACGATCGGTCCACGCGCCGTCTCCTAAGCCCCCATCTGTCCACGACCCGTCTCCGGGCCCCGATCGATGTACGCGCCGTCTCCTGAGCCCCGATCGGTCCACGCGTCGTCTCCTGAGCCCCGATCGTTCCACACGACGTCTCCTGAGCCCCGATCGCTCCACGCGCCGTCTCCGAGCGCCGATCGGTGCACGCGCCGTCTCCTGAGCCCCGATCGGTCCACGCGCCGTCTCCTAAGCCCCGATCTGTCCACCGGCCGTCTCCGAGCCGCAATCGGTAAAGCCACCGTCATCAAGCCCCGATCCGTACACGCGTCGTCTCCGAGCCCCGATGGGTCCACGCGCCGTCGCCGAGCCCCGATCGGTCCACGCGTGGCCTCCTGAGCCCCGGTCGGTTTACACGCCGTCTCCATGCCGCGATCGGTCCACGCAACGTCTCCTAAGCCCCGATCGGTTAACGCGCCGTCTCCGAGCCGCGATCGGTCCACGCGTCATCTCCGAGCTCCAATCGGTCCACGCGCCGTTTCCTGAGACCTGATCGGTCCATGCGTCGTCTTCTAAGCCCCGATGCCTCCACGCGCCGTCTCCGAGCCACGATCGGTTTAGGCGCCGCTTCCCGAGCCCCGATCAGTCCACGTGCCGTCTCCTAAGCCCCGATCGTTCCACGCGCCGTCTCCGAGCCCCGATCAGTCCACGCGCCGTCTCCTGAGCCCCGATCGGTCCACGCGTCGGCACCTAAGCCCCGATCGGTCCACGCGTCGTCTCCTAAGCCCCGATCCGTCGACGCGTCGTCTCCTGAGCCCCGATCGATCCACGCACCGTCGCCGAGCCATGATCGGTCCACGCGCGGCCTCCTGAGCCCCGATCGGTCCACGCGCCGTCGCCGAGCCGCGATCGGTCCACACGCTGTGTCGTGAGCCCCGATAGGTACACGCGTCGTCTCGTACGCCCCGATCGGTCCACGCGTCGTCTCCTGAGCCCCGATCATTCCACGCGCCGTCTCCGAGCCCCGATCGGTCCACGCGCCGTCTCCTAAGCCCCGATCGGTCAACGCGCCTTCTCCTCAGCCCCGATCGGTCCACGCGCCGTCTCCGAACGCCGATCAGTTCACGCGCCGTCTCCTGAGCCCCGATCGCTCCACGCGCCGTCTCCGAGCCCCGATCGGTCCACGCGCCGTCTCCTCAGCCCGGATCGGTCCACGCGCCGTCCCCTCAGCCCGGATCGGTCCACGCGCCGTCGCCGAACCCCAATTGGTTCACGCGCAACCGCCTGAGCCCCAGTCGGTCCACGCGCTGTCTCCGAGCCCCGATCGGTCCACGCGTCGTCTCCGAGCACCGATCGGTTCACGCGCCGCCGCCGAGCCGCGATCGGTCCACGCCCGGCCTCCTGAGCCCCGATCGGTCCACGCGCCGTCACCGAGCCGCGATCGGTCCACGCGCGACCTCCTGAGCCCCGGTTGGTTCACGCGCCGTATCCGAGCCCCCATCGGTCCACGCGTCGTCGCCGAGCGCCGATCCGTCCACGCGCCGTCGCCGAGCCATGATCGGTCCACGTGAGGCTCCTGACCCCCGGTCGGTCCGCGCGCCGTCTCCTGAGCCCCGATCGGTCCATGCGTCGTCTTCTTAGCCCCGATCGCTCCACGCGCCGATTTCTGAGCCCCGATCAATTGACGCGTCTTCTGATGAGCCCCGATCGCTCCTCGCGCCATCTCCTGAGCCCCGCTCGGTCCATGCGTCGTCTTCTTAGCCCCGATGCCTCCACGCGCCGTCTCCGAGCCACGATCGGTCTAGGGGCCGCTTCCAGAGCCCCGATCGGTGCACGCGTCTTCTCCTGATCTCCGATCGGTCCACGCGCCGTCTCCGAGCGCCGATCGGTTCACGCGCCGTCTCCTGAGCCCCGATCGGTCCATGCGTCGTCTTTTAAGCCCCGATACCTCCACGCGCCGTCTCCGAGCCACGATTGGTCCAGGCGACGCTTCCTGAGCCCCGATCGGTCCACGCGTCGTCTCCTAAGCCCCGATCGGTCCACGCGCGGTCTCCTAAGCCCCGATTAATCCACGCGCCGTCTCCGAGGGCCGATCGGTTCACGCGCCATCTCCTGTGCTCCGATCATTCCACGCGCCGTCTCCGAGCCCCGATCGGGCCACGCGCCGTCTCCTGAGCCCCGATCGGTCCACGCGTCGGCTCCTAAGCCTCGATCGGTCCACGCTCGGCCTCCTTAGCCCCGGTCGGTCCACGCGCCGTCTCCTGAGCACCGATCGGTCCAAGCGGCGTCTCCGAGCCCCGATCGGTCCACGCACCGTCTCCTGATCCCCATCGGTCCACGCGGCGTTTTCTGAGCACCGTTCGGTCCACGCGTCGTCTTCAAAGCCCCGATGCCTCCACGCAACGTCTCCTGAGCCCGGATCGGTCCACGCGCCGTCGCCGAACCCCAATTGGTCCACGCGCCACCGCCTGTGCCCCAGTCGGCCCACGCGCTGTCTCCGAGCCCAGATCGGTCCACGCGCCGTCTCCGAGCGCCGATCGGTTCACGCGCCGTCTCCTGAGCCCCGATCGTTCCACGCGCCGTCTCCGAGCTCCGATCGGTCCACGCGCCGTCTCCAAGCCCCGATCGGTCCACGCTCCGTCTCCTGAGCCCGGATCGTTCCACGCGTCGTCTCTTGATCCCCGATCTGTAAACGCGTCGTCTCCTGAGCCCCAATCGGGCCACACGCAGTCTCGTGAGCCCCGATAGGTACACGCGCCGTCTCCTGAGCTCCGATCGTTCCACGCGCCGACTCCGAGCCCCGATCGGTCCAGGCGCCGTCTCCTGAGCCCCAATCGGTCCACACGCTGTCTCGTGAGCCCCGCTAGGTACACGCGCCGTCTCCTAAGCCCCGATAGGTCCAAGCGGCGTCTCCGAGCCCCGATCGCTCCACGCACCGGCTCCTGATCCCCATCGGTCCACGCGGCGTTTTCTGAGCACCGTTCGGTCCACGCGTCGTCTTCAAAGCCCCGATGCCTCCACGCGCCGTCTCCGAGCCACGATCGGTCCGTGCGCCGCTTCCAGAGCCCCGATCGGTGCACGCGTCTTCTCCTGATCTCCGATCGGTCCACGCGCCGTCTCATAAGCCACGATCGGTCCACGCGCCGTCTCCGAGCAGCGATCGGTCCACGCATCGTCTCCTAAGCCCCGATCGGTTAACGTGCCGTCTTCGAGTCCCGGTCGGTCCACGCGCCGTCTCCTGAGCCCCGATGCGTCCACGCGCGGCCTGCTTAGCCCCGGTCGGTCCACGCGCCATCTCCGAGCCCCGATCGGTCCACGCGCCGTCTCCTGAGTCCCAATTGGTCCACGCGTCGTCTCCTAAGACCCGATCCATCGACGCGTCGTCTCCTGAGCCCCGATCGATCCACGCGCCGCCTCCTGAGCCCCGATCGCTCCACGCGCCGTTTCCTCATTCCCGATCGGTCAACACGCCGTCTCCGAGCCCCGATCGGTCCAGGCGTGGCCTCCTGAGCCGCGGTCGGTCCACGCGCCGTTTCCTGAGCCCCGATCGGTCCACGCGTCGTCTTCTAAGCCCAGATGACTCTTTGCGCCGTCTCCCAACCACGATCGGTGCAGGCGCCGCTTCCTGAGCCCCGATCGGTCCACGTGTTTTCTCCTAAGCCCCGATCGGTCCACGCGCCGTCTCCTGAGCCCTGATCCGTCCACGCGCGGCGTCCAGCCGCGATCGGTCTATGCGCGGCCTCCTGAGCCCCAATCGGTCGACGCGTCGTCTCCTAAGCCCCGATCGGTCCGTGCGCCGTCTCCGAGCCCCGATCGGTCCACGCACCATCTCATGCTCCCCAATCGGTCCATGCGCCGCCTCCGGAGCCCTGATCGATCCACGCGAGTCTCCTGAGCTCCGGTCGGTCCTCGTACCGTCTCCGAGCCCCGATCGGTCCACGTACCGTCTCCGAAGCCCCGATCGGTCCACGCGCCGGCTCCTGAGCCCCGATCGGTCCACGCGTCGTCTCCTAAGCCCCGATCGGTTCACCCGTCGTCTCCTACACCCCGATCGGTCCACGCGTCGTCTCCTAAGCCCCGATCGGTCCACGCGCCGTCTCCGAGCCCCGATGGGTCCACGCACTGTCTCCTGATCTCCATGGGTTTACGCGGCGCCTCCGGGGCCCCGATCGATCCACGCGAGCATCCTGAGCCCCGATCGATCCACGCATCGTCTCCTAAGCCCCAATCGGTTAACGCGCCGTCTCCGAGCCCCAATCGGTCCACGCGCCGTCTCCTGAACCCCGATCGGTCGACGCGTCGTGTCCGAGACTCGATCGGTCCACGCCCCGTCGCCGAGCCCCGATCGGTCCAGGCGTGGCCTCATGAGCCGCGGTCGGTCCACGCGCCGTTTCCTGAGCCCCGATCGGTCCACGCGTCGTCTTCTAAGCCCAGATGCCTCCTTGCGCCGTCTCCCAACCACGATCGGTGCAGGCGCCGCTTCCTGAGCCCAGATCGGTCCACGCGTTTTCTCGTAAGCCCCGATCGGTCCACGCGTCGTCTACTCAGCCCCGATCGGTCGACGCGTCGTCTCCTGAGCCCCAATCGATCCACGCGTCGTCTCCTCAGCCCCGATCGCTCCACGCGCCGTCTCCGAGCGCCGATCGGTGCACGCGCCGTCTCCTGAGCCCCGATCGTTCCACACGCCGCCTCTTAAGCCCCGATCGGTCCAGGCGTCGTCTCCTAAGCCCCGACCGGTCCACGCGCCGTCTCCTGAGCCCCGATCGGTCCACGCGCCGTCTCCTAAGCCCCGTTCTGTCCACGGGCCGTCTCCGAGCCGCGATCGGCCCACCCGCCGTCGCCGAACCCCAATTGGTCCAGGCGCCGTCTCCGAACCCCGATCGGTCGACGCGCTGTCTCCGAGCCCCGATCGGTTCAGGCGCCGCTTCCCGAGCCCCGATCAGTCCACGTGCCGCCACCTGAGTCCCGATCGGTCCACGCATCGTCTCCTAAGCCCCGATCGGTTAACATGCCGTCTCCGAGCCCCGATCGGTCCACGCGCCGTCTCCTGAGCCCCGGTCGGTTCACGCGCCGTCTCCGAGCCCCAATCGATCCACGCGTCGTTCCCTAAGCCCCGATCCATCCACGCGCAGTCTCCTGAGCCCCGATCGGTGCACGCATCGCCTCCTAAGCCCCGGATCGTCCAGGCACCGTCTCCGAACCAAGATCGGTCGACGCGCCGTCTCCGAGCCCCGATCGGCCCACCCGCCGTCGCCGAACCCCAATTGGTCCAGGCGCCGTCTCCGAACCCCGATCGGTCGACGCGCTGTCTCCGAGCCCCGATCGGTCCACGCGCCGTCTTCGAGCCCCGATCCGTCCACTCATCGTTTCCTACGCCCCGATCTGTCCACGCGTCGTCTCCTAGGCCCCGATTTGTCCACGCGCCGTCTCCGCGCCCCGATCGGTCCACGCACCGTGTCCTGATCCCCATCGGTCCACGCGGCGCCTCCGGAGCCCCGATCGATCTACGCGAGGCTTCTGAGCCCCGGTCCGTCCGCGCGCCGTCTCCTGAGCCCCGATCGGTCGACGCGTCGTCTCCTGAGCCCCGATCGATCCACGCGTCGTCTCCTGAGCCCCGATCGCTCCAGGCGCCGTTTTCTGAGCACCGTTCGGTCCACGCGTCGTCTTCAAAGCCGCGATGCCTCCACGCGCCGTCTCCGAGCCACGATCGGTCCGTGCGCCGCTTCCAGAGCCCTATCGGTCCACGCGTCCTCACCTGATCTCCTATTGGTCCACGCGCCGTCTCCTAAGCCCCGATAGGTCCACGTGCCGTCTCCGAGCGCCGATCGGTTCACGCGTCGTTCCCTAAGCTCCGATCCATCCACGCGCAGTCTCCTGAGCCCCGATCGGTCCACGCATCGCCTCCTGAGCCTCGGACGGTCCAGGCGCCGTCTCCGAACCCCGAGCGGTCGACGCGCCGTCTCCGAGCCCCGATCGGTCCACGCGCCGTCGCCGAACCCCAATTAGTCCACGCGCAACCGCCTGAGCCCCTGTCGGTCCAGGCGCCGTTTCCTGAGCCCCGATCGGTCAACGCGTCGTATCCTGAACCCCGATTGCTCCACGGGCCGTTTCCTGAGGCCCGATCGGTCCACGCGTTGTCTTCTAAGCCCAGATGCCTCCTCGCGCCGTCTCCGAGCCACGATGGGTCCAGGCGCCGCTTCCTGAGCCCCGGACGGTCCACGCGTTGTCTCCTAAGCCCCGTTCGGTCCACGCGCCGTCTCCTAAGCCCCGATCATTCCACGCGCCGTCTCCGAGCCCCGACCGGTTCACGCGCCGTCTCCTGTGCACCGATCGAATCACGTGCCGTCTCCTAAGCCCCAATCGGTCCACGCGTGGTCTCCTGAGCCCCGCTCGGTCCATGCGTCGTCTTCTTAGCCCCGATGCCTCCACGCGCCTTCTCCGAGCCACGATAAGTCCAGGCGCCGCTTCCTGCGCCCCGATCGGTCCACGCGCCGTCGACGAGCCTCGATCGGTCCACGCGCGGCCTCCTTAGCCCCGGTCGGTCCACGCGCCGTCTCCGAGCCCCGATCGGTCCACGCATCGTCTCCTAAGCCCCGATCGGTTAACGCGCCGTCTCCGAGTCCCGATGGGCCCACGCGCCGCCTCCTAAGCCCCGATCGGTCCATGCGTCGTCTCCTAAGCCCCGATCGGTCGACGGGTCGTCTCCTAAGCCCCGATCGGTCGACGCGTCGTCTCCTAATCCCCGGTCGGTCCACGCGCCGTCGCCGAACCCCAATTGGTCCACGCGCAACCTCCTGAGACCCAGTCGGTTCACGCGCTGTCTCCTAGCACCGATCGGTCCACGCATCGTCTCCTAAACCCCGCTCTGTTATCGCGTCGTCTCCTGAGCCCCGATACCTCCACGCGCCGTCTCCGAGCCACGATCGATCCAGGCGCCGTTTCCTGAGCCCCGATCGGTCAACGCGTCGTATCCTGAACCCCGATCGGTCCACGCGCCGTCTCCTAAGCCCCGATCGATGCACGCGTCGTCTTCTAAGCCCAGATGCCTCCTCGCGCCGTCTCCGAGCCACGATGGGTCCAGGCGCCGCTTCCTGAGCCCCGGACGGTCCACGCGTTGTCTCCTAAGCCCCGTTCGGTCCACGCGCCGTCTCCTAAGCCCCGATCATTCCACGCGCCGTCTCCGAGCCCCGACCGGTTCACGCGCCGTCTCCTGTGCACCGATCGAATCACGTGCCGTCTCCTAAGCCCCAATCGGTCCACGCGTGGTCTCCTGAGCCCCGCTCGGTCCATGCGTCGTCTTCTTAGCCCCGATGCCTCCACGCGCCTTCTCCGAGCCACGATAAGTCCAGGCGCCGCTTCCTGCGCCCCGATCGGTCCACGCGCCGTCGACGAGCCTCGATCGGTCCACGCGCGGCCTCCTTAGCCCCGGTCGGTCCACGCGCCGTCTCCGAGCCCCGATCGGTCCACGCATCGTCTCCTAAGCCCCGATCGGTTAACGCGCCGTCTCCGAGTCCCGATGGGCCCACGCGCCGCCTCCTAAGCCCCGATCGGTCCATGCGTCGTCTCCTAAGCCCCGATCGGTCGACGGGTCGTCTCCTAAGCCCCGATCGGTCGACGCGTCGTCTCCTAATCCCCGGTCGGTCCACGCGCCGTCGCCGAACCCCAATTGGTCCACGCGCAACCTCCTGAGACCCAGTCGGTTCACGCGCTGTCTCCTAGCACCGATCGGTCCACGCATCGTCTCCTAAACCCCGCTCTGTTATCGCGTCGTCTCCTGAGCCCCGATACCTCCACGCGCCGTCTCCGAGCCACGATCGATCCAGGCGCCGCTTCCTGAGCCCCGATCGGTCCACGCGTCGTCTCCTAAGCCCCGATCGGTCCGCGCGCCGTCTCCTAAGCCCCGATCGATGCACGCGCCGTCTCCGAGCGCCGATCGGTTCACGCGCCGTCTCCTGTGCTCCGATCGTTCCACGCGCCGTCTCCGAGCCCCGATCGGTCCACGCGCCGTCTCCGCAGCCCCGATCGGTCCACGCGTCGGCTCCTAAGCCTCGATCGGTCCACGCGCGGCCTGCTTAGCCCCGGTCGGTCCACGCGCCATCTCCGAGCCCCGATCGGTCCACGAACCGTCACCTAAGCCCCGATCGGTCCACGCGCCTTCTCCTAAGCCCCAATCGATGCACGCGCCGTCTCCGAGCGCCGATTGGTTCACGCGCCGTCTCCTGTGCTGCGATCGTTCCACGCGCCGTCTCCGAGCCCCGATCGGTCCACGCGCCGTCTCCGCAGCCCCGATCGGTCCACGCGTCGGCTCCTAAGCCTCGATCGGTCCACGCGCGGCCTGCTTAGCCCCGGTCGGTCCACGCGCCATCTCCGAGCCCCGATCGGTCCACGAATCGTCACCTAAGCCCCGATCGGTCCACGCGCCTTCTCCTAAGCCCCGATCGATCCACGCGCCGTCTCCGAGCGCCGATCGGTTCACGCGCCGTCTCCTGTGCTTCGATCGTTCCACGCGCCGTCTCCTGAGCCCCGATCGGTCCACGCGCCGTCGCCGAACCCCAATTGGTCCACGCGCAACCGCCTGAGCCCCAGTCGGTCCACGCGCCGTTTCCTGAGCTCCGATCGGTCCACGCGCCATCTCCTGAGCCCCGATCAATCTACGCGTCGTCTCCTAAGCCCCGATTGGTGGACGTGCCGTCTCCTAAGCCCCGATCGGTTCACGCGCGGTCTCCTGAGCCCCAGTCGGTACACGCGCTGTCTCCGAGCCCCGATCGGTCCACGCATCGTCTCCTAAGCCCCGCTCGGTTAATGCGTCGTTTCGGAGCCCCGATCGGTCTACGCGCCGTCGCCGAACCCCAATTGATCCACGCGCAACCGCCTGAGCCCCAATCGGTCCACGCGAGTCTCCTAAGCCCCGACCGGTCCACGCGCCGTCTCCTGAGCCCCGATCGGTCCACGCGCCGTCTCCTAAGCCCCGTTCTGTCCACGGGCCGTCTCCGAGCCGCGATCGGCCCACCCGCCGTCGCCGAACCCCAATTGGTCCAGGCGCCGTCTCCGAACCCCGATCGGTCGACGCGCTGTCTCCGAGCCCCGATCGGTTCAGGCGCCGCTTCCCGAGCCCCGATCAGTCCACGTGCCGCCACCTGAGTCCCGATCGGTCCACGCATCGTCTCCTAAGCCCCGATCGGTTAACATGCCGTCTCCGAGCCCCGATCGGTCCACGCGCCGTCTCCTGAGCCCCGGTCGGTTCACGCGCCGTCTCCGAGCCCCAACCGATCCACGCGTCGTTCCCTAAGCCCCGATCCATCCACGCGCAGTCTCCTGAGCCCCGATCGGTGCACGCATCGCCTCCTAAGCCCCGGATCGTCCAGGCACCGTCTCCGAACCAAGATCGGTCGACGCGCCGTCTCCGAGCCCCGATCGGCCCACCCGCCGTCGCCGAACCCCAATTGGTCCAGGCGCCGTCTCCGAACCCCGATCGGTCGACGCGCTGTCTCCGAGCCCCGATCGGTCCACGCGCCGTCTTCGAGCCCCGATCCGTCCACTCATCGTCTCCTAAGCCCCAATCGGTTAACGCGCCGTCTCCTGAGCCCCGATCGTTCCACGCGCCGTCTCCGAGCCCCGATCGGTCCCTGCGCCGTCTCCTGAGCCCCAATAGGTCCACTCGCTGTCTCCTGAGCTCCGATAGGTACACGCGTCGTTTCCTACGCCCCGATCTGTCCACGCGTCGTCTCCTAGGCCCCGATTTGTCCACGCGCCGTCTCCGCGCCCCGATCGGTCCACGCACCGTGTCCTGATCCCCATCGGTCCACGCGGCGCCTCCGGAGCCCCGACCGATCTACGCGAGGCTTCTGAGCCCCGGTCCGTCCGCGCGCCGTCTCCTGAGCCCCGATCGGTCGACGCGTCGTCTCCTGAGCCCCGATCGATCCACGCGTCGTCTCCTGAGCCCCGATCGCTCCAGGCGCCGTTTTCTGAGCACCGTTCGGTCCACGCGTCGTCTTCAAAGCCGCGATGCCTCCATGCGCCGTCTCCGAGCCACGATCGGTCCGTGCGCCGCTTCCAGAGCCCTATCGGTCCACGCGTCCTCACCTGATCTCCTATTGGTCCACGCGCCGTCTCCTAAGCCCCGATCGGTCCACGTGCCGTCTCCGAGCGCCGATCGGTTCACGCGTCGTTCCCTAAGCTCCGATCCATCCACGCGCAGTCTCCTGAGCCCCGATCGGTCCACGCATCGCCTCCTGAGCCTCGGACGGTCCAGGCGCCGTCTCCGAACCCCGACCGGTCGACGCGCCGTCTCCGAGCCCCGATCGGTCCACGCGCCGTCGCCGAACCCCAATTAGTCCACGCGCAACCGCCTGAGCCCCTGTCGGTCCAGGCGCCGTTTCCTGAGCCCCGATCGGTTAACGCGTCGTATCCTGAACCCCGATTGCTCCACGGGCCGTTTCCTGAGGCCCGATCGGTCCACGCGTCGTCTTCTAAGCCCAGATGCCTCCTCGCGCCGTCTCCGAGCCACGATGGGTCCAGGCGCCGCTTCCTGAGCCCCGGACGGTCCACGCGTTGTCTCCTAAGCCCCGTTCGGTCCACGCGCCGTCTCCTAAGCCCCGATCATTCCACGCGCCGTCTCCGAGCCCCGACCGGTTCACGCGCCGTCTCCTGTGCACCGATCGAATCACGTGCCGTCTCCTAAGCCCCAATCGGTCCACGCGTGGTCTCCTGAGCCCCGCTCGGTCCATGCGTCGTCTTCTTAGCCCCGATGCCTCCACGCGCCTTCTCCGAGCCACGATAAGTCCAGGCGCCGCTTCCTGCGCCCCGATCGGTCCACGCGCCGTCGACGAGCCTCGATCGGTCCACGCGCGGCCTCCTTAGCCCCGGTCGGTCCACGCGCCGTCTCCGAGCCCCGATCGGTCCACGCATCGTCTCCTAAGCCCCGATCGGTTAACGCGCCGTCTCCGAGTCCCGATGGGCCCACGCGCCGCCTCCTAAGCCCCGATCGGTCCATGCGTCGTCTCCTAAGCCCCGATCGGTCGACGGGTCGTCTCCTAAGCCCCGATCGGTCGACGCGTCGTCTCCTAATCCCCGGTCGGTCCACGCGCCGTCGCCGAACCCCAATTGGTCCACGCGCAACCTCCTGAGACCCAGTCGGTTCACGCGCTGTCTCCTAGCACCGATCGGTCCACGCATCGTCTCCTAAACCCCGCTCTGTTATCGCGTCGTCTCCTGAGCCCCGATACCTCCACGCGCCGTCTCCGAGCCACGATCGATCCAGGCGCCGTTTCCTGAGCCCCGATCGGTCAACGCGTCGTATCCTGAACCCCGATCGGTCCACGCGCCGTCTCCTAAGCCCCGATCGATGCACGCGTCGTCTTCTAAGCCCAGATGCCTCCTCGCGCCGTCTCCGAGCCACGATGGGTCCAGGCGCCGCTTCCTGAGCCCCGGACGGTCCACGCGTTGTCTCCTAAGCCCCGTTCGGTCCACGCGCCGTCTCCTAAGCCCCGATCATTCCACGCGCCGTCTCCGAGCCCCGACCGGTTCACGCGCCGTCTCCTGTGCACCGATCGAATCACGTGCCGTCTCCTAAGCCCCAATCGGTCCACGCGTGGTCTCCTGAGCCCCGCTCGGTCCATGCGTCGTCTTCTTAGCCCCGATGCCTCCACGCGCCTTCTCCGAGCCACGATAAGTCCAGGCGCCGCTTCCTGCGCCCCGATCGGTCCACGCGCCGTCGACGAGCCTCGATCGGTCCACGCGCGGCCTCCTTAGCCCCGGTCGGTCCACGCGCCGTCTCCGAGCCCCGATCGGTCCACGCATCGTCTCCTAAGCCCCGATCGGTTAACGCGCCGTCTCCGAGTCCCGATGGGCCCACGCGCCGCCTCCTAAGCCCCGATCGGTCCATGCGTCGTCTCCTAAGCCCCGATCGGTCGACGGGTCGTCTCCTAAGCCCCGATCGGTCGACGCGTCGTCTCCTAATCCCCGGTCGGTCCACGCGCCGTCGCCGAACCCCAATTGGTCCACGCGCAACCTCCTGAGACCCAGTCGGTTCACGCGCTGTCTCCTAGCACCGATCGGTCCACGCATCGTCTCCTAAACCCCGCTCTGTTATCGCGTCGTCTCCTGAGCCCCGATACCTCCACGCGCCGTCTCCGAGCCACGATCGATCCAGGCGCCGCTTCCTGAGCCCCGATCGGTCCACGCGTCGTCTCCTAAGCCCCGATCGGTCCGCGCGCCGTCTCCTAAGCCCCGATCGATGCACGCGCCGTCTCCGAGCGCCGATCGGTTCACGCGCCGTCTCCTGTGCTCCGATCGTTCCACGCGCCGTCTCCGAGCCCCGATCGGTCCACGCGCCGTCTCCGCAGCCCCGATCGGTCCACGCGTCGGCTCCTAAGCCTCGATCGGTCCACGCGCGGCCTGCTTAGCCCCGGTCGGTCCACGCGCCATCTCCGAGCCCCGATCGGTCCACGAATCGTCACCTAAGCCCCGATCGGTCCACGCGCCTTCTCCTAAGCCCCAATCGATGCACGCGCCGTCTCCGAGCGCCGATTGGTTCACGCGCCGTCTCCTGTGCTGCGATCGTTCCACGCGCCGTCTCCGAGCCCCGATCGGTCCACGCGCCGTCTCCGCAGCCCCGATCGGTCCACGCGTCGGCTCCTAAGCCTCGATCGGTCCACGCGCGGCCTGCTTAGCCCCGGTCGGTCCACGCGCCATCTCCGAGCCCCGATCGGTCCACGAATCGTCACCTAAGCCCCGATCGGTCCACGCGCCTTCTCCTAAGCCCCGATCGATCCACGCGCCGTCTCCGAGCGCCGATCGGTTCACGCGCCGTCTCCTGAGCCCCGATCGGTCCACGCGCCGTCGCCGAACCCCAATTGGTCCACGCGCAACCGCCTGAGCCCCAGTCGGTCCACGCGCCGTTTCCTGAGCTCCGATCGGTCCACGCGCCATCTCCTGAGCCCCGATCAATCTACGCGTCGTCTCCTAAGCCCCGATTGGTGGACGTGCCGTCTCCTAAGCCCCGCTCGGTTAACGCGTCGTTTCGGAGCCCCGATCGGTCCACGCGCCGTCTCCTGAGCCCCGGTCGGTTCACGCGCCGTCTCCGAGCCCCAATCGATCCACGCGTCGTTCCCTAAGCCCCGATCCATCCACGCGCAGTCTCCTGAGCCCCGATCGGTGCACGCATCGCCTCCTAAGCCCCGGATCGTCCAGGCACCGTCTCCGAACCAAGATCGGTCGACGCGCCGTCTCCGAGCCCCGATCGGCCCACCCGCCGTCGCCGAACCCCAATTGGTCCAGGCGCCGTCTCCGAACCCCGATCGGTCGACGCGCTGTCTCCGAGCCCCGATCGGTCCACGCGCCGTCTTCGAGCCCCGATCCGTCCACTCATCGTCTCCTAAGCCCCAATCGGTTAACGCGCCGTCTCCTGAGCCCCGATCGTTCCACGCGCCGTCTCCGAGCCCCGATCGGTCCCTGCGCCGTCTCCTGAGCCCCAATAGGTCCACTCGCTGTCTCCTGAGCTCCGATAGGTACACGCGTCGTTTCCTACGCCCCGATCTGTCCACGCGTCGTCTCCTAGGCCCCGATTTGTCCACGCGCCGTCTCCGCGCCCCGATCGGTCCACGCACCGTGTCCTGATCCCCATCGGTCCACGCGGCGCCTCCGGAGCCCCGACCGATCTACGCGAGGCTTCTGAGCCCCGGTCCGTCCGCGCGCCGTCTCCTGAGCCCCGATCGGTCGACGCGTCGTCTCCTGAGCCCCGATCGATCCACGCGTCGTCTCCTGAGCCCCGATCGCTCCAGGCGCCGTTTTCTGAGCACCGTTCGGTCCACGCGTCGTCTTCAAAGCCGCGATGCCTCCATGCGCCGTCTCCGAGCCACGATCGGTCCGTGCGCCGCTTCCAGAGCCCTATCGGTCCACGCGTCCTCACCTGATCTCCTATTGGTCCACGCGCCGTCTCCTAAGCCCCGATCGGTCCACGTGCCGTCTCCGAGCGCCGATCGGTTCACGCGTCGTTCCCTAAGCTCCGATCCATCCACGCGCAGTCTCCTGAGCCCCGATCGGTCCACGCATCGCCTCCTGAGCCTCGGACGGTCCAGGCGCCGTCTCCGAACCCCGACCGGTCGACGCGCCGTCTCCGAGCCCCGATCGGTCCACGCGCCGTCGCCGAACCCCAATTAGTCCACGCGCAACCGCCTGAGCCCCTGTCGGTCCAGGCGCCGTTTCCTGAGCCCCGATCGGTTAACGCGTCGTATCCTGAACCCCGATTGCTCCACGGGCCGTTTCCTGAGGCCCGATCGGTCCACGCGTCGTCTTCTAAGCCCAGATGCCTCCTCGCGCCGTCTCCGAGCCACGATGGGTCCAGGCGCCGCTTCCTGAGCCCCGGACGGTCCACGCGTTGTCTCCTAAGCCCCGTTCGGTCCACGCGCCGTCTCCTAAGCCCCGATCATTCCACGCGCCGTCTCCGAGCCCCGACCGGTTCACGCGCCGTCTCCTGTGCACCGATCGAATCACGTGCCGTCTCCTAAGCCCCAATCGGTCCACGCGTGGTCTCCTGAGCCCCGCTCTGTCCATGCGTCGTCTTCTTAGCCCCGATGCCTCCACGCGCCTTCTCCGAGCCACGATAAGTCCAGGCGCCGCTTCCTGCGCCCCGATCGGTCCACGCGCCGTCGACGAGCCTCGATCGGTCCACGCGCGGCCTCCTTAGCCCCGGTCGGTCCACGCGCCGTCTCCGAGCCCCGATCGGTCCACGCATCGTCTCCTAAGCCCCGATCGGTTAACGCGCCGTCTCCGAGTCCCGATGGGCCCACGCGCCGCCTCCTAAGCCCCGATCGGTCCATGCGTCGTCTCCTAAGCCCCGATCGGTCGACGGGTCGTCTCCTAAGCCCCGATCGGTCGACGCGTCGTCTCCTAATCCCCGGTCGGTCCACGCGCCGTCGCCGAACCCCAATTGGTCCACGCGCAACCTCCTGAGACCCAGTCGGTTCACGCGCTGTCTCCTAGCACCGATCGGTCCACGCATCGTCTCCTAAACCCCGCTCTGTTATCGCGTCGTCTCCTGAGCCCCGATACCTCCACGCGCCGTCTCCGAGCCACGATCGATCCAGGCGCCGTTTCCTGAGCCCCGATCGGTCAACGCGTCGTATCCTGAACCCCGATCGGTCCACGCGCCGTCTCCTAAGCCCCGATCGATGCACGCGTCGTCTTCTAAGCCCAGATGCCTCCTCGCGCCGTCTCCGAGCCACGATGGGTCCAGGCGCCGCTTCCTGAGCCCCGGACGGTCCACGCGTTGTCTCCTAAGCCCCGTTCGGTCCACGCGCCGTCTCCTAAGCCCCGATCATTCCACGCGCCGTCTCCGAGCCCCGACCGGTTCACGCGCCGTCTCCTGTGCACCGATCGAATCACGTGCCGTCTCCTAAGCCCCAATCGGTCCACGCGTGGTCTCCTGAGCCCCGCTCGGTCCATGCGTCGTCTTCTTAGCCCCGATGCCTCCACGCGCCTTCTCCGAGCCACGATAAGTCCAGGCGCCGCTTCCTGCGCCCCGATCGGTCCACGCGCCGTCGACGAGCCTCGATCGGTCCACGCGCGGCCTCCTTAGCCCCGGTCGGTCCACGCGCCGTCTCCGAGCCCCGATCGGTCCACGCATCGTCTCCTAAGCCCCGATCGGTTAACGCGCCGTCTCCGAGTCCCGATGGGCCCACGCGCCGCCTCCTAAGCCCCGATCGGTCCATGCGTCGTCTCCTAAGCCCCGATCGGTCGACGGGTCGTCTCCTAAGCCCCGATCGGTCGACGCGTCGTCTCCTAATCCCCGGTCGGTCCACGCGCCGTCGCCGAACCCCAATTGGTCCACGCGCAACCTCCTGAGACCCAGTCGGTTCACGCGCTGTCTCCTAGCACCGATCGGTCCACGCATCGTCTCCTAAACCCCGCTCTGTTATCGCGTCGTCTCCTGAGCCCCGATACCTCCACGCGCCGTCTCCGAGCCACGATCGATCCAGGCGCCGCTTCCTGAGCCCCGATCGGTCCACGCGTCGTCTCCTAAGCCCCGATCGGTCCGCGCGCCGTCTCCTAAGCCCCGATCGATGCACGCGCCGTCTCCGAGCGCCGATCGGTTCACGCGCCGTCTCCTGTGCTCCGATCGTTCCACGCGCCGTCTCCGAGCCCCGATCGGTCCACGCGCCGTCTCCGCAGCCCCGATCGGTCCACGCGTCGGCTCCTAAGCCTCGATCGGTCCACGCGCGGCCTGCTTAGCCCCGGTCGGTCCACGCGCCATCTCCGAGCCCCGATCGGTCCACGAATCGTCACCTAAGCCCCGATCGGTCCACGCGCCTTCTCCTAAGCCCCAATCGATGCACGCGCCGTCTCCGAGCGCCGATTGGTTCACGCGCCGTCTCCTGTGCTGCGATCGTTCCACGCGCCGTCTCCGAGCCCCGATCGGTCCACGCGCCGTCTCCGCAGCCCCGATCGGTCCACGCGTCGGCTCCTAAGCCTCGATCGGTCCACGCGCGGCCTGCTTAGCCCCGGTCGGTCCACGCGCCATCTCCGAGCCCCGATCGGTCCACGAATCGTCACCTAAGCCCCGATCGGTCCACGCGCCTTCTCCTAAGCCCCGATCGATCCACGCCCCGTCTCCGAGCGCCGATCGGTTCACGCGCCGTCTCCTGAGCCCCGATCGGTCCACGCGCCGTCGCCGAACCCCAATTGGTCCACGCGCAACCGCCTGAGCCCCAGTCGGTCCACGCGCCGTTTCCTGAGCTCCGATCGGTCCACGCGCCATCTCCTGAGCCCCGATCAATCTACGCGTCGTCTCCTAAGCCCCGATTGGTGGACGTGCCGTCTCCTAAGCCCCGCTCGGTTAACGCGTCGTTTCGGAGCCCCGATCGGTCTACGCGCCGTCGCCGAACCCCAATTGATCCACGCGCAACCGCCTGAGCCCCAATCGGTCCACGCGAGTCTCCTAAGCCCCGACCGGTCCTCGCGCCGTCTCCTGAGCCCCGATCGGTCCACGCGGCGTCGACGAGCCCCGATCGGTCCACGCGCCGTCTCCGAGCCCCGATCGGTTCACGCATGGTCTCCTAAGCCCCAATCGGTTAACGCGCCGTCTCCGAGCCCCGATCGGTCCACGCGCCGTCGCTGAACCCCAATTGGTCCACGCGCAACCGCCTGAGCCCCAGTCGTTCCACACGCTGTCTCCGCGCCCCGATCGGTCCACGCGTGGTCTCCGAGCCCTGATCGGTCCACGCGCCGTGGCCGAGCCACGATCGGTCCACGCGCGGCCTCCTGAGCTCCGATCGGTCCACGCGCCGTCGCCGAGCCGCGATCGGTCCACGCGCGGTCTCCTGAGCCCCGGTCGGTTCACGCGCCGTCTCCTGAGTCCCGATCAGTGCACGCGTCGTCTCCTAAGCCCCAATCGGTCCACGCGCCGCCTCCGGAGCCCCGATCGATCCACGCGAATCTCCTGAGCTCCGGTCGATCGACGCGCCGTCTCCTCAGCCCCGATCGGTCCACGCGTCGTCTCCTAAGCCCCGATTCGTCGACGCATCGTCTCCTGAGCCCCGATCAATTGACGCATCTTCTCCTGAGCCCCGATCGCTTCTCGTGCCGCCTCCAGAGCCCCGATCCGTCGAGGCGTCGTCTCCGGAGCCCCGATCAATTGACGTGTCTTTTCCTGAGCCCCGATCGCTCCTCGCGCCGTCTCTTGAACCCCGATCGGTCCATGCGTCGTCTTCTTAGCCCCGATGCCTCCACGCGTCGTCTCCGAGCCACGATCGGTCCAGGCGCCGCTTCCTGAGCCCCGATCGGTCCACGCGCCGTATCCTAAGCCCCGATTGGTCCACGCGCCGTCTCCTGAGCCCGATCGGTCCACGCGCCGTCGCCGAACCCCACTTGGTCCACGCGCAACCGCCTGAGCCCCAGTCGGTCCACGCGTTGTCTCCGAGCCCCAATCGGTCCACGCGCCGTTTCCTGACCCCGATCGGTCCATACGTCGTCTTCTAAACCCCGATGCCTCCACGCGCCGTCTCCGAGCCAGATTGGTTCAGGCGCCGCTTCCCGAGCCCCGATCAGTCCACGCGCCGTCTCCTAAGCCCCGATCGCTCCACGGGCAACCGCCTGAGCCCCAGTCGGTTCACGCGCGGTCGCCGAACCCCGATCGGTCCACGCGTCGTCTCCGAGCCGCGATCGGTCCACGCGCGGCCTCCTGAGGCCCGATTGGTTCACGCGCCGTCGCGGAGCCGCGATCGGTCCACGCGCGGCCTCCTAAGCCCCGATCGGTCCACGCGCAGTCGCCGAACCCCAATTGGTCCACGCGAAACCGCCTGAGCCCCGGCCGGTCCGCGCGCCGTCTCCTGAGCCCCGAACGGTCGACGCGCTGTTTCGTGAGCCCCGATAGGTACACGCGTCGTCTCCTACACCCCGATGGGTCCACGCGTCGTCTCCTAAGCCCCGATCGGTCCACGCGTCGTCTCCTAAGCCCCGATCGGTCCACGCGCCGTCTCCGAGCCCCGAACGGTCCACGCACCGTCTCCTGATCCCCATCGGTCCACGCGGCGCCTCCGGAGCCCCGATCGGTCCACGCGCCGTCTCCGAGCGCCGATCGGTTCACGCGCTGTCACCCGAGTCTCGATCGTTCCACACGCCGTTTCCAAGCCCCGATCGGTCCACGCTCCGTATCCTGAGCCCGGATCGTTCCACGCGTCGTCTCCTGATCTCCGATCCGTAAACGCGTCGTCTCCGAGCCTCGATCGGTCCACACGCCCTGTCTGATCCCCGATCGGTCCGCGTACCGCATTCTAAGCCGCGGTCCGTCCACGCACCGTATCCGAGCACCGATCGGTTCACGCGCCGTCACCCGAGCCCCGATCGTTCCACACGCCGTCTCCAAGCCCCGATCGGTCCAGGCGCCGTCTCCTGAGCCCCAATCGGTCCACACGCTGTCTCGTGAGCCCCGATAGGTACACGCGCCGTCTCCTGAGCTCCGATCGTTCCACGCGCCGTCTCCGAGCCCCGATCGGTCCAGGCGCCGTCTCCTGAGCCCCAATCGGTCCACACGCTGTCTCGTGAGCCCCGATAGGTACACGCGTCGCGTCCTACGCCCCGATCGGTCCACGCGTCGTCTCCTAAGCCACGATCGGTCCACGCGTCGTCTTCAAAGCCCCGATCCGTACACGCGTCGTCTCCGAGCCTCGATCTGTCCACGCGCGGTCGCCGAACCCCGATCGGTCCACGCGTCGTCTCCGAGCCCCGATCGGTCCACGCGCCGTCGCCGAGCCGCGATCGGTCCACGCGCGGTCTCCTGAGCCCCGGTCGGTTCACGCACCATCTCCTGAGCCCCGATCGGTCCACGCGTCGTTCCCTAAGCCCCGATCGATCCACGCGCAGTCTCCAGAGCCGCGATCGGTCCACGCATCCCCTCCTGAGCCCCGGACGGTCCACGCGCGGTCACCGAACCCCGATCAGTCGACGCGCTGTCTCCGAGCGCCGATCGGTTAACGCGCCGTCTCCGAGCCCCGATTGATCCACGCGAATCTCCTGAGCCCCGGTTGGTCCGCGCGCCCTCTCCTGAGCCCTGATCGGTCGACGCGTCATCTTCTGAGCCTCGATCGATCCACGCGTCGTCTCCTGAGCCCCAACCGCTCCACACGCCGTTACCTGAGCCCCGATCGGTCCACGCATCGTCTCCGAGCACCGATCGGTCCACGCGCCGTCTCCTGAGCCCCGATCGTTCCACGCGCCGTCTCCGAGCCCCGATCCGTCCACGCGCCGTCTCTTGAGCCCGGATCGGTCCACGCGTCATCGCCGAATCCCCGATCCGTACACGCACCGTTTTCTGAGCACCGTTTGGTCCACGCGTCGTCTTCAAAGCCCCGATGCCTCCACGCGCCGTCTCCGAGCCACGATCCGTCCGTGCGCCGCTTCCAGAGCCCTCTCGGTCCACGCGTCGTCTCCTGATCTCCGATCGGTCCACACGCCATCTCCTAAGCCCCGATCATTCCACGCGCCATCTCCGAGCCCCGATCGGTCCACGCGCCGTCTCCGAGCGCCGATTAGTTCACGCGCCGTCTCCTGAGCCCCGATCGGTCCACGCACCATCTCCTGCTGCCCAATCGGTCCATGCGCCGCCTCCGGCGCCCCGATTGATCCACGCGAATCTCCTGAGCTCCGATCGGTCCACGTGTCGTTCCCTAAGCCCCGTTCCATCCACGCGCAGCCTCCCGAGCCCCAATCGGTCCACGCGCCGTCTCCTGAGCCCCGATCGGTCCACGCGCCGTCTCCTGAGCCCCGATCGGTCCACGTGCCGTCTCCTGAGCCCCGATCGGTTCACGCGTCATCTCTTAAGCCACGATCGGTCCACGCGTCGTTCCCTAAACTTCGATCCATCCACGCGCAGTCTCCCGAGCCCCAATCGGTCCACGCGCCGTCTCCTAAGCCCCGATAGGTCCACCCGCCGTCTCCGTGCGCCGATCGGTTAACGCGCCGTCTCCTGAGCCCCGATCGTTCCACGCGCCGTCTCTGAGCCCCGATCGGTCCACGCACCGTCTCCTGAGCCCGGATCGGTCCACGCGTCGTCCCCGAATCCCCGATCCGTACAATGGTCGTCTCCGTGCCTCGATCGGTCCACGCGCCGTCGCCGAACCCCGATCGGTCCAGGCGCGGCCTCCTGAGCCCCAATCGGTCCACACACCGTCTCCCGAGCCCCGATCAGTCCACGCGTCGCTTGCTAAGCCCCATCGGTTCATGCGTCGTCTCCTAACCCCGGACGGTCCACGCGTCGTCTCCTAAGCCGCGATCGGCCCACGCGCCGTCTCCGAGCCCCGTTCGGTCCACGCAACCATCTCCTGCTCCCCAATCGGCCCACGCGCCGCCTCCGGAGCCTCGATCGATCCACGCGAATCTCCTGAGCCCCGATCGGTCCACGCGCCGTTTCCTTAGCCCCGATCGGTCGACGCGTCGTCTCCGGGCCCCGATCGGCGCACGCGCCGTCTCCTAAGCCCCGATCGGTCCACGCCCCGTCGCCGAGCGTCGATCGGTTCACGCGCCGTCTCCTGAGCCCCGATCGGTGCACGCGCCGTCTCCTGAGCCCCGATCGGTCCACGTGCCGTCTCCTGAGCCCCGATCGGTTCACGCGTCATCTCTTAAGCCACGATCGGTCCACGCGTCGTTCCCTAAACTTCGATCCATCCACGCGCAGTCTCCCGAGCCCCAATCGGTCCACGCGCCGTCTCCTAAGCCCCGATAGGTCCACCCGCCGTCTCCGTGCGCCGATCGGTTAACGCGCCGTCTCCTGAGCCCCGATCGTTCCACGCGCCGTCTCTGAGCCCCGATCGGTCCACGCACCGTCTCCTGAGCCCGGATCGGTCCACGCGTCGTCCCCGAATCCCCGATCCGTACAATGGTCGTCTCCGTGCCTCGATCGGTCCACGCGCCGTCGCCGAACCCCGATCGGTCCAGGCGCGGCCTCCTGAGCCCCAATCGGTCCACACACCGTCTCCCGAGCCCCGATCAGTCCACGCGTCGCTTGCTAAGCCCCATCGGTTCATGCGTCGTCTCCTAACCCCGGACGGTCCACGCGTCGTCTCCTAAGCCGCGATCGGCCCACGCGCCGTCTCCGAGCCCCGATCGGTCCACGCAACCATCTCCTGCTCCCCAATCGGCCCACGCGCCGCCTCCGGAGCCTCGATCGATCCACGCGAATCTCCTGAGCCCCGATCGGTCCACGCGCCGTCTCCGTGCGCCGATCGGTTAACGCGCCGTCTCCTGAGCCCGGATCGTTCCACGCGCCGTCTCCGAGCCCCGATCGGTCCACGCGCCGTTTCCTTAGCCCCGATCGGTCGACGCGTCGTCTCCGGGCCCCGATCGGCGCACGCGCCGTCTCCTAAGCCCCGATCGGTCCACGCCCCGTCGCCGAGCGCCGATCGGTTCACGCGCCGTCTCCTGAGACCCGATCCGTCTACACGCTGGCGCCGACCCGCGATCGGTCCACGCGCGGCCTCCTGAGCCCCAATCGGTCGACGCGCCGTCTCCCGAGCCCCGATCGGTCCACGCGTCGCTTCCAAAGCCCCATCGGTCCACGCGTCGTCTCCTAACGCCGGACGGTCCACGCGTCGTCTCCTAAGCCCCGATCAGACCACGCGCAGTCTCCGAGCCCCGATCGGTCCACGCAACCATCTCCTGCTCCCCAATCGGCCCACGCGCCGCCTCCGGAGCCCCGATCGATCCACGCGAATCTCCTAAGCTCCGATCGGTCCACGCGTCGTTCCCTAAGCCCCGACCCATTCACGCGCAGTCTCCCGAGCCCCAATCGGTTCACGCGCCGTCTCCTGAGCGCCGATTGGTCCACGCGTCGTCTCCTAAGCCCCGATCGGTCCACGCGCCGTCTCCTGAGCCCCGATCGGTCCACGCGTCGTTCCTTAAACCCCGATCCATCCACGCGCAGTCTCCCGAGCCCCAATCGGTCCACGCGCCGTCTCCTGAGCCCCGATCGGTCCACGTGCCGTCTCCTGAGCCCCGATCGGTCCACGCGTCGTCTCCTAAGCCCCGATCGGTCCAAGCGCTCTCTCCGAGCGCCGATCGGTCCACGTGTCGTCTCCTGAGCCCCGATCGGTCCACGCGTCGTCTCCTGAGCCCCTATCGTTCCACGCGCCGTCTCCGAGCGTCGATCGGTCCACGCGCCGTCTCCTGAGCCCCGATCGGTCCACGCCCCGTCACCGAGCGCCGATCCGTCCGCCCGCCGTCTTCTGAGACCCGGTCGGTCCACGCGCCGTCGCCGAGCCATGATCGGTCTACGCGCGCCCTCCTGAGGCCCGATCGTTCCACGCGTCGTCTCCTAAGCCCCGGTCAGTCCACGCGCCGTCTCCGAGGCCCGATCGGTGGACGCATCGTCTCCTAAGCCCCGATCGGTCCACGCATCGTCCCCTAAGCCCCGATCGGCTGACGCGCCGTCGCCGAGCCTCGATCGGTCCACGCGCGGCCTCCTGAGCCCCGATCGGTTCACGCGCCGGCTCCGAGCCCGATCGGTCCACGCATCGTCTCCTAAGCCCCGATCGGTTAACGTGCCGTCTCCGAGCCCCGTTCGGTCCACGCGCCGTCTCCTGAGCCCCGGTCGGTTCACGCGCCGTCTCCGAGCCCCGCTAGATCCACGCGTGGTCTTGTAAACGCAGATGCCTCCTCGCATCGTCTCCTAAGCCCCGATCGGTTAACGTGCCGTCTCCGAGCCCCGATCGGTCCACGCGCCGTCTCCTGAGCCCCGGTCGGTTCACGCGCCGTCTCCGAGCCCCGATAGATCCACGCGTGGTCTTGTAAACCCAGATGCCTCCTCGCATCGTCTCCTAAGCCCCGATCGGTTAACTCGCCGTCTCCGAGCCCCGATCGGTCCACGCGTCGTCTCCGAGCCCCGATCGGCCCACGCGCCGTCGCCGAGCCGCGATCGGTCCACGCGCGGCCTCCTGAGGCCCGGTCGGTTCACGCGCCGTATCCCAGCCCCAATCGGTCCACGCGCCGTCTCCTAAGCCCCAATCTGTCCACGACCCGTCTCCGGGCCCCGATCTGTGTACTCGCCGTGTCCTAAGCCCCGATCGGTCCACGCGCCGTCTGCGAGCGCTGATTGGTTCACGCGCCGTCTCCTGAGCGCTGATCCGTCCACGCGCGGCGTCGAGCCGCGATCGGTCCACGCGCGGCCTCCTGAGCCCCAATCGGTCCACGCGTCATCCCCGAATCCCCGATCCGTACACGCGTCGTCTCCGAGCCTCGATCGGTCCACGCGCGGCCTCCTTAGCCCCGGTCGGTCCACGCGCCGGCTCCGAGCCCCGATCGGTCCACGCGCCGTTTCCGAGCCCCGATCGGTCCGCGCGCCGTCTCCTGAGCCCCGATCGCTCCACGCGCCGTCTCCGAGCGCCGATCGGTGCATGCGCCGTCTCCTGAGCCCCGATCGGTCCACGCGCCGTCTCCTAAGCCCCGATCTGTCCACCGGCCGTCTCCGAGCCGCGATCGGTAAAGCCACCGTCATCAAGCCCCGATCCGTACACGCGTCGTCTCCGAGCCCCGATGGGTCCACGCGCCGTCGCCGAGCCCCGATCGGTCCACGCGTGGCCTCCTGAGCCCCGGTCGGTTTACACGCCGTCTCCATGCCGCGATCGGTCCACGCAACGTCTCCTAAGCCCCGATCGGTTAACGCGCCGTCTCCGAGCCCGGATCGTTCCACGCGTCGTCCCCGAATCCCCGATCCGTAAACGCGTCGTCTCCGAGCCACGACCGGTCCGTGCGCCGCTTCCAGAGCCCCGATCGGTCCACGCGTCATCTCCCGATCTCCGGTCGGTCGACGCGCCGTCTCCTAAGCCCCGATCGGTCCCCGCGCCGTCACCTGAGCCCCGATCGTTGCACGCGCCGTCTCCGAGCTCCGATCGGCCCACGCGCCGTCTCCTAAGCCCCGATCAATCCAAGCGCCTTCTCCTAAGCCCCGATCGGTCCACGCGCCGTCTCCGAGCCCCGATCGGTCCACGCGTCATCTCCCGATCTCCGGTCGGTCGACGCGCCGTCTCCTAAGCCCCGATCGGTCCACGCGCCGTCGCCTGGGCCCCAATCGTTCCACTCGCCGTCTCCGAGCTCTGATCGGCCCACGCGCCGTCTCCTAAGCCCCGATCGGTCCAAGCGCCTTCTCCTAAGCCCCGATCGGTCCACGCGCCGTCTCCGAGCGCCGATCGGTTCACGCCCCGTCACCTGAGCCCCGATCATTCGAAGCGCCGTCTCCGAGCCCCGATCGGTCCACGCGCCGTCTCCTGAGCCCTGATCATTCCACGCGTCGTCCCCGAATCCCCGACCCGTACACCCGTCGTCTCTGAGCCGCGATCGGTCCACGCACCGTCGCCGAACCCCGATTGATCCACTCGAAACCGCCTGAGCCCCAGTCGGTCCACGCGCTGTCTCCGAGCCCCGATCGGTCCACGCTCGGCCTCCTTAGCCCCGGTCGGTCCACGCGCCGTCTCCTGAGCACCGATCGGTCCAAGCGGCGTCTCCGAGCCCCGATCGGTCCACGCACCGTCTCCTGATCCCCATCGGTCCACGCGGCGTTTTCTGAGCCCCGATCGGTCGACGCATCGTCTTCTGAGCCCCGATCGACCCACGCGTCGTCTCCGAGCCCCGACCGCTCCACACGCCCTTTCCTGAGCCCCGATCGGTCCACGCATCGTCTCCGAGCACCGATCGGTCCACGCGCCGTCCCCTAAGCCCCGATCGGTCCACGCGCCGTCTCCGAGCGCCGATCGGTCCACGCGTCATCTCCCGATCTCCGGTCGGTCGACGCGCCGTCTCCTAAGCCCCGATTGGTCCACGCGCCGTCGCCTAAGCCCCGATCGTTCCACGCGCCGTCTCCGAGCCCCGATCGGTCCACGCGCCGTCGCCGAGTCATGATCTGTCCACGCGCGGCCTCCTGAGACCCGATCGGTCCACGCGCCGTCTTCGAGCCCCGATCAGTCCACGCATGGTCTCCTAAGCCCCAATCGGTTAACGCGCCGTCCCCGAGCCCCGATCGATCCACGCGCCGTTTCCTGAGCCCCGATACGTCCACGCGCAGTCGCCGAGCCCTGATCGGTCCACGCGCTGTCTCCTGAGCCCCGATAGGTACACGCGTCGTCTTCTAAGCCCCGATCGGTCCACGCGTAGTCTCCTAATCCCGCTCGGTTAACGCGTCGTTTCCGAGCCCCGATCGATCCACGCGTCGTCTCCTGAGCCCCAATTAGTCCATGCGCCGTCTCCTAAGCCCCGATCCGTCCACGGGCCGTGTCCGAGCTCCGATCCGTCCACGCGTCGTCTCCGAGCCCTGATCGGTCCACGCGCCATTGCCGAGCCCCGATCGGTCCACGCGCCATCGCCGAGCCCCGATCGGTCCGCGCGCCGTCTCCTGAGCCCCGATCTGTCCACACCCCTTCTCCTGAGCCCCAATCTGTCGACGCGTCGTCTCTTAAGCCCCGACCGGTGCACGCGCCGTCTCCTAAGCCCTGCTCGGTTAACGCGTCGTTTCCGAGCCCCGATCGGTCCACGCGTCGTCTCCTGAGCCCCAATTAGTCCACGCGCCGTCTCCTAAGCCCTGATCTGTCCACGGGCCGTGTCCGAGCTCCGATCGGTCCACGCGTCGTCTCCGAGCCCTGATCGGTCCACGCGCCATTGCCGAGCCCCGATCGGTCCACGCCGCATCGCCGAGCCCCGATCGGTCCACGCGCCGTCTCCTAAGCCCCCATCTGTCCACGACCCGTCTCCGGGCCCCGATCGATGTACGCGCCGTCTCCTGAGCCCCGATCGGTCCACGCGTCGTCTCCTGAGCCCCGATCGTTCCACACGCCGTCTCCGAGCGTCGATCGGTCCACGCGCCGTCTCCTGAGCCCCGATCGGTCCACGCGCCGTCTCCGAGCGCCGATCCGTCCACGGGCCGTCTTCTGAGCCCCGATCGGTCCATGCATCGCCTCCTGGGCCCCGGACGGTCCAGGCGCCGTCTCCGAACCCTGATCGGTCGACGCGCCGCTTCCAGAGCCCTATCGGTCCACGCATCGTCTCCTGATCTCCGATCGGACCACGCGCCTTCTCCTCAGCCCCGATCGGTCCACGCGCCGTCTCCGAGCGCCGATTAGTTCACGCGCCGTCTCCTGAGCCCCGATCGCTCGACGCGCTGTCTCGGAGCGCCGATTGGTTCACGCGCCGTCTCCTGAGCCCCGATCGCTCCACGCGCCGTCTCCGAACCCGGATCGGTCCACGCGCCGTCTCCTAAGCCCCGATCGGTCCACCCGTCGTTCCTCAAGCCCCGATCGGTCCACGCGCCTTACCCTCATCCCCGATCGGTCAGCGCGCCGTCTCCGAGCTCCGATCGGCCCACGCGCCGTCTCCTAAGCCCCGATCGGTCCAAGCGCCTTCTCCTAAGCCCCGATCGGTCCACGCGCCGTCTCCGAGCCCCGATCGGTCCACGCGTCATCTCCCGATCTCCGGTCGGTCGACGCGCCGTCTCCTAAGCCCCGATCGGTCCACGCGCCGTCGCCTGAGCCCGGATCGTTCCACTCGTCGTCCCCGAATCCCCGATCTGTACACGCGTCGTCTCCGAGCCACGATCGGTCCACGCGCCGTCTCCGAGCGCCGATCGGTTCACGCCCCGTCACCTGAGCCCCGATCATTCGAAGCGCCGTCTCCGAGCCCCGATCGGTCCACGCGCCGTCTCCTGAGCCCTGATCGTTCCACGCGTCGTCCCCGAATCCCCGACCCGTACACGCGTCGTCTCCTAGCCTCGATCGGTCCACGCGCCGTCGCCGAACCCCAATTGGTCCACGCGAAACCGCCTGAGCCCCAGTCGGTCCACGCGCTGTCTCCGAGCCCCGATCGGTCCAAGCGCCGTTTCCTGAGCCCCGATACGTCCGCGCGCAGTCGCCGAGCCCTGATCGGTCCACGCGCTGTCTCCTGAGCCCCGATAGGTACACGCGTCGTCTCCTAAGCCCCGATCGGTCCACGCGCCGTCTCCTGAGCCCCGATCGTTCCACGCATCGTCTCCGAACTCCGATGGGTCCACGCGCCGCCTCCTAAGCCGCGATCGGTCGACGCGTCGTCTCCTAAGCCCCGATCGGTCCACGCGCCGTCTCCTAAGCCCCAATCGGTCCACGCGCTGTCTCCTAAGCCCCGATCGGTCCAAGCGGCGTCTTCGAGCCCCGATCGGTCCACGCACCGTCTCCTGATCCCCATCGGTCCACGCGGCGTTTTCTGAGCACCGTTCGGTTCACGCGTCGTCTTCAAAGCCCCGATGTCGTCTTCAAAGTCCGTGCGCCGCTTCCAGAGCCCCGATCGGTGCACGCGTCTTCTCCTGATCTCCGATCGGTTCACGCGCCGTCGCATAAGCCCCGATCGGTCCACGCGTTGTCTCCTAAGCCCCGATCGGTCCACGCGCCGTCTCCTAAGCCCCGATCATTCCACGCGCCGTCTCCGAGCCCCGACCGCTGCACACGCCCTTTCCTGAGCCCCGATCGGTTCACGCGCCGTCTCCTGAGCCCCGATCGTTCCACGCGCCGTCTCCGAGCTCCGATCGGCCCACGCGCCGTCTCCTAAGCCCCGATCGGTCCAAGCGCCTTCTCCTAAGCCCCGATCGGTCCACGCGCCGTCTCCGAGCCCCGATCGGTCCACGCACTGTCTCCTGATCCCTATGGGTCAACGCGGCGCCTCCGGAGCCCCGGTCGGTCCACGCGCCGTCTCCTGAGCCACGATCCGTCCACGCGTCGTCTTCTAAGCCCCGATCGGTCCACGCGTCGTCTCCTAAGCCCCGATCGGTCCACGCGCCGTCTCCGAGCGCCGATAACTTCACGCGCCGTCTCCTGAGCCCCGATCGTTCCACGCGCCGTCTCCGAGCCCCGATCGATCCACGCGCCGTCTCCTGAGCCCAAATCGGTAAACACGCTGTCTCGTGAGCCCCGCTCGGTTAACGCGTCGTTTCCGAGCCCCGATCGGTCCACGCGTCGTCTCCTGAGCCCCAATTAGTCCATGCGCCGTCTCCTAAGCCCCGATCCGTCCACGGGCCGTGTCCGAGCTCCGATCGGCCCAAGCGTCGTCTCCGAGCCCTGATCGATCCACGCGCCATCGCCGAGCCCCGATCGGTCCACGCGCCATCGCCGAGCCCCGATCGGTCCACACCCCTTCGCCTGAGCCCCGATCTGTCGACGCGTCGTCTCCTAAGCCCCGACCGGTGCACGCGCCGTCTCCTGTGCCCCGATCGATTCACGTGCCGTCTTCTAAGCCCCGATCGGTCCACCCGTCGTCTCTTAAGTCCCAATCGGTCCACGCGCCCTCTCCGAGCGCCGATCATTTCACGCGTCGTCTCCTGAGCCCCGCCCGCTCCACACGACCTTTCCTGAGCCCCGATCGGTCCACGCATCGTCTCCGAGCACCGATCGGTCCACGCGCCGTCCCCTAAGCCCCGATCGGTCGACGCGCCGTCTCCGAGCGCCGATCGGTTCACGCGCCGTCTCCTGAGCCCCGATCGTTCCACGCGCCGTCTCCGAGCTCCGATCGGCCCACGCGCCGTCTCCCAAGCCCCGATCGGTTCAAGCGCCTTCTCCTAAGCCCCAATCGGTTCACGCGCCGTCTCCGAGTGCCGATCGGTTCACGCGCCGTCACCTGTGCCCCGATCGTTCCACGTGCCGTCTCCGAGCCCCGATCGGTCCACGCGCCGTCTCCTGAGCCCGGATCGTTCCACGCGTCGTCCCCGAATCCCCGATCCGTATACGCGTCGTCTCCGAGCCACGATCGGTCCGTGCACCGCTTCCAGAGCCCCGATCAGTCCACGCGTGATCTCCCGATCTCCGGTCGGTCGACGCGCCGTCTCCTAAGCCCCGATCGGTCTACGCGAGGCTCCTGAGTCCCGGTCGGTACGCGCGCCGTCTCCTGAGCCCCGATCGGTCGACGAGTAGTTTCCTGAGCCCCGATCGATCCACGCATCGTCCCCTGAGCCCCGATCGCTCCACGCGCCGATTTCTGAGCCCCGATCAATTGACGCGTCTTCTCCTGAGCCCCGATCGCTCCTCGCGCCGTCTCCTGAGCCCCGCTCGGTCCATGCGTCGTCTTCTTAGCCCCGATGCCTCCACGCGCCGGCTCCGAGCCACGATGGTCTAGGCGCCGCTTCCTGAGCCCCGATCGGTCCACGCGCCGTCTCACTTGCCCCGATCGGTCCACGCGCCGTCTCATAAACCCCGATCGGTCCACGCGCCGTCTCATAAACCCCGATCGGTCCACGCACCGTTTCCGAGCCCCGATCGGTCCACGCGCCGTCTCCTGAGCCCGGATCGGTCCACCCGTCGTCCGCGAATCCCCGATGCGTACACGCGTCGTCTCCGAGCCTCGATCGGTCCACGCGTCGTCTCCTAAGCCCCGACCGGTCCACGCGCCGTCTCCTGAGCCCCGATCGGTCCACGCGCCGTCTCCTGAGCCCCGGTCGGTTCACGCGCCGTCTCCTGAGCCCGGATCGGTCCACCCGTCGTCCTCGAATCCCCGATCCGCACACGCGTCTTCTCCGAGCCTCGACCGGTCCACGGGCCTTCCCCTAAGCCCCGATCGGTCCACGTGCCGTCTCCGAGCGACGATCGGTTCACGCACCGTCTCCTGAGCCCCGATCGTTCCACGCGCCGTTTCCGAGCCCCGATCGGTCCACGCGCCGTCTCCTGAGCCCGGATCGGTCCACCCGTCGTCCTCGAATCCCCGATCCGCACACGCGTCTTCTCCGAGCCTCGACCGGTCCACGCGTCGTCTCCTGAGCCCCAATTAGTTCATGCGCCGTCTCCTAAGCCCCGATCCGTCCACGGGCCGTGTCCGAGCTCCGATCGGTCCACGCGCCATCGCCGAGCCCCGATCGGTCCACGCGCCATCGCCGAGCCCCGATCGGTCCACGCGCCGTCTCCTGAGCCGCGATCGGTTCACACCCCTTCTCCTGATCCCCGATTTGTCGACGCGTCGTCTCCTAAGCCCCGACCGGTGCACGAGCCGTCTCCTGTGCCCCGATCGATTCACGTGCCGTCTCCTAAGCCCCGATCGGTCGACGCGTCGGCTTCTGAGCCCCGATCGACCCACGCGTCGTCTCCTGAACCCCGACCGCTCCACACGCCCTTTCCTGAGCCCCGATCGGTCCACGCGTCGTCTCCGAGCACCGATCGGTCCACGCGCCATCCCCTAAGCCCCGATCGGTCCACGCGCCGTCTCCGAGCGCCGATCGGTTCACGCGCCGTCTCCTGAGCCCCGATCGTTCCACGCGTCGTCGCCCGAAACCCAATTACTCCACGAGCAACCTCCTGAGCTCCAGTCGGTCCACGCGCAGTCTCCGAGCCCCAATCGGTCCACGCGCCGTCTCCTAATCTCCAATCGGTCCACGCGCCGTCCCCTGAGCCCCAATACGTCGACGCGCAGTCGCCGAGCCCCGATCGGTTCACGCGCTGTCTCCTGAGCCCCGATAGGTACACGCATCGTCTCCTACACCCCGAACGGTCCACGCGTCGTCTCCTAAGCCCCGATCGGTCCACGCGCCGTCTCCGAGCCCCGATGGGTCCACGCCCTGTCTCCTGATCCCCAAGGGTCCACGCGGCGCCTCCGGAGCCCCGATCGATCCACGCGAGGATCCTGAGCCCCGATCGACCCACGCATCGTCTCCTAAGCCCCAATCGGTTCACGCGCCGTCTCCTGAGCCCCGATCGTTCCACGCGTCGTCGCCCGAAACCCAATTACTCCACGAGCAACCTCCTGAGCTCCAGTCGGTCCACGCGCAGTCTCCGAGCCCCAATCGGTCCACGCGCCGTCTCCTAATCTCCAATCGGTCCACGCGCCGTCCCCTGAGCCCCAATACGTCGACGCGCAGTCGCCGAGCCCCGATCGGTTCACGCGCTGTCTCCTGAGCCCCGATAGGTACACGCATCGTCTCCTACACCCCGAACGGTCCACGCGTCGTCTCCTAAGCCCCGATCGGTCCACGCGCCGTCTCCGAGCCCCGATGGGTCCACGCCCTGTCTCCTGATCCCCAAGGGTCCACGCGGCGCCTCCGGAGCCCCGATCGATCCACGCGAGGATCCTGAGCCCCGATCGACCCACGCATCGTCTCCTAAGCCCCAATCGGTTAACGCGCCGTCTCCGAGCCCCAATCGGTCCACGCCCCGTCTCCTGAACCCCGATCGTTCCACGAGCCTTCTCCTAAGCCACGATCGGTCAGCGCCGTCTCCGAGCGCCGATCGGTGCACGCGCCGTCGCACGAGCCGCGATCGGTCCACGCGCGGCCTCCTGAGCCCCGGTTGCTTCACGCGCCGTATCCGAGGCCCAATCGGTCCACGCACCGTCTCCTGAGCCCCGATCCGTCCACGCACCGTCTCCTGAGCCCCAATCGCTCCACGCGCCGTTCTCTGAGCACCGTTCGGTCCACGCGTCATCTTGAAAGCCCCGATGCCTCCACGCGCCGTCTCCGAGCAACGATCGGTCCGTGCGCCGCTTCCAGAGGCCTATCGGTCCACGCGTCGTCTCCTGATCTCCGATCGGTCCACGCGCCGTCTCCTAAGCCCCGATCATTCCACGCGCCGTCTCCGAGCCCCGATCGTTCCACGCGCCGTCTCCTAAGCCCCGATCGGTCAACGCGCCTTCTCCTCAGCCCCGATTGGTCCACGCGCCGTCTCCGAGCGCCGATCGGTTCACGCGCCGTGTCCTGAGCCCGGATCGGTCCACGCGCCGTCGCCGAACCCCAATTGGTCCACGCGCAACCGTCTGAGCCCCGGTTGGTCCACGCGCTGTCTCCAAGCCCCGATCGGTCCACTATGTTCTCCTAAGCCCCGCTCGGTTAACGCGTCGTTTCCGAGCCCCGATCGGGCCACGCGCCATCGCCGAGCCCCGAACGGTCCACACCCCTTGTCCTGAGCCCCGATCGGCCGACGCGTCGTCTCCTAAGCCCCGACCGGCTCACGCGCCGTCTCCTGTGCACCGATCGAATCACGTGCCGTCTCCTAAGCCCCGATCGGTCCACACATCGTCTCCTAAGGCCCAATCGGTCCACGCGTCATCTCCTAAGCCCCGATCCGTCGCCGCGTCGTCTCCTGAGCCCCGATCGATCCTCGCGCCGTCTCCTGAGCCCCGCTCGGTCCATGCGTCGTCTTCTTAGCCCCCATGCCTCCACGCGCCGTCTCCGAGCCACGATAGGTCCAGGCGCCGCTTCCTGAGCCCCGATCGATCCACGCGCCGTCTCCTGAGTCCCGATCGGTCCACGCGCCGTCTCCTGAGCCCCGATCGGTCCACGCGTCGTCTCCTAAGCCCCGATTGGTCCACGCGCCGTCTCCAAGCCCCGATCCGTCGCCGCGTCGGGTCCTGAGCCCCGATCAATTGACGCGTCTTCTCCTGAGCCCCGATCGCTCGTCGCGCCGTCTCCTGAACCCCGCTCGGTCGATGCGTCGTCTTCTTAACCCCGAAGCCTCCACGCGCCGTCTCCGAGTCACGATCGATCCACGCGCCGTCTCCTGAGCCCCGATCATTCCACGCGCCTTCTCCTAAGCCACGATCGGTCCACGCGCCCTCTCCGAGCCCCAGTCGGTCCACGCGATGTCTCCGAGCACCGATCGGTCTACGCGTCGTCTCCGAGCCCCGATCGGTCCACGCGCCGTCGCCGAGCCATGATCGGTCCACGCGCGGCCTCCTGAGCCCCGGTCGGTTCACGCGCCGTATCCGAGCCCCAATCGTTCCACGCGGCGTCTCCTGAGCCCCAATCGGTCCACACGCTGTGTCGTGAGCCCCGATAGGTACACGCGTCGTCTCCTACGCCCCGATCGGTCCACGCGTCGTCTCCTGAGCCCCGATCATTCCACGCGCCGTCTCCGAGCCCCGATCGGTCCACGCGCCGTCTCCTAAGCCCCGATCGGTCAACGCGCCTTCTCCTCAGCCCCGATCGGTCCACGCGCCGTCCCCGAACGCCGATCAGTTCACGCGCCGTCTCCTGAGCCCCGATCGCTCCACGCGCCGTCTCCGAGCCCCGATCGGTCCACGCGCCGTCTCCTCAGCCCGGATCGGTCCACGCGCCGTCCCCTCAGCCCGGATCGGTCCACGCGCCGTCGCCGAACCCCAATTGGTTCACGCGCAACCGCCTGAGCCCCAGTCGGTCCACGCGCTGTCTCCGAGCCCCGATCGGTCCACGCGTCGTCTCCGAGCACCGATCGGTTCACGCGCCGCCGCCGAGCCGCGATCGGTCCACGCCCGGCCTCCTGAGCCCCGATCGGTCCACGCGCCGTCACCGAGCCGCGATCGGTCCACGCGCGACCTCCTGAGCCCCGGTTGGTTCACGCGCCGTATCCGAGCCCCCATCGGTCCACGCGTCGTCTCCGAGCGCCGATCCGTCCACGCGCCGTCGCCGAGCCATGATCGGTCCACGTGAGGCTCCTGACCCCCGGTCGGTCCGCGCGCCGTCTCCTGAGCCCCGATCGGTCCATGCGTCGTCTTCTTAGCCCCGATCGCTCCACGCGCCGATTTCTGAGCCCCGATCAATTGACGCGTCTTCTCCTGAGCCCCGATCGCTCCTCGCGCCATCTCCTGAGCCCCGCTCGGTCCATGCGTCGTCTTCTTAGCCCCGATGCCTCCACGCGCCGTCTCCGAGCCACGATCGGTCTAGGGGCCGCTTCCAGAGCCCCGATCGGTGCACGCGTCTTCTCCTGATCTCCGATCGGTTCACGCGCCGTCTCCTGAGCCCCGATCGGTCCATGCGTCGTCTTTTAAGCCCCGATACCTCCACGCGCCGTCTCCGAGCCACGATTGGTCCAGGCGACGCTTCCTGAGCCCCGATCGGTCCACGCGTCGTCTCCTAAGCGCCGATCGGTCCACGCGCGGTCTCCTAAGCCCCGATTAATCCACGCGCCGTCTCCGAGGGCCGATCGGTTCACGCGCCATCTCCTGTGCTCCGATCGTTCCACGCGCCGTCTCCGAGCCCCGATCGGGCCACGCGCCGTCTCCTGAGCCCCGATCGGTCCACGCGTCGGCTCCTAAGCCTCGATCGGTCCACGCTCGGCCTCCTTAGCCCCGGTCGGTCCACGCGCCGTCTCCTGAGCACCGATCGGTCCAAGCGGCGTCTCCGAGCCCCGATCGGTCCACGCACCGTCTCCTGATCCCCATCGGTCCACGCGGCGTTTTCTGAGCACCGTTCGGTCCACGCGTCGTCTTCAAAGCCCCGATGCCTTCACGCGACGTCTCCGAGCCACGATCGGTCCGTGCGCCGTCTCCGCAGCCCCGATCGGTCCACGCGTCGGCTCCTAAGCCTCGATCGGTCCACGCGCGGCCTGCTTAGCCCCGGTCGGTCCACGCGCCATCTCCGAGCCCCGATCGGTCCACGAATCGTCACCTAAGCCCCGATCGGTCCACGCGCCTTCTCCTAAGCCCCAATCGATGCACGCGCCGTCTCCGAGCGCCGATTGGTTCACGCGCCGTCTCCTGTGCTCCGATCGTTCCACGCGCCGTCTCCGAGCCCCGATCGGTCCACGCGCCGTCTCCGCAGCCCCGATCGGTCCACGCGTCGGCTCCTAAGCCTCGATCGGTCCACGCGCGGCCTGCTTAGCCCCGGTCGGTCCACGCGCCATCTCCGAGCCCCGATCGGTCCACGAATCGTCACCTAAGCCCCGATCGGTCCACGCGCCTTCTCCTAAGCCCCGATCGATCCACGCGCCGTCTCCGAGCGCCGATCGGTTCACGCGCCGTCTCCTGTGCTTCGATCGTTCGACGCGCCGTCTCCGAGCCCCGATCGGTCCACGCGCCGTCGCCGAACCCCAATTGGTCCACGCGCAACCGCCTGAGCCCCAGTCGGTCCACGCGCCGTTTCCTGAGCTCCGATCGGTCCACGCGCCATCTCCTGAGCCCCGATCGATCTACGCGTCGTCTCCTAAGCCCCGATTGGTGGACGTGCCGTCTCCTAAGCCCCGATCGGTTCACGCGCGGTCTCCTGAGCCCCAGTCGGTACACGCGCTGTCTCCGAGCCCCGATCGGTCCACGCATCGTCTCCTAAGCCCCGCTCGGTTAACGCGTCGTTTCGGAGCCCCGATCGGTCTACGCGCCGTCGCCGAACCCCAATTGATCCACGCGCAACCGCCTGAGCCCCAATCGGTCCACGCGAGTCTCCTAAGCCCCGACCGGTCCACGCGCCGTCTCCTGAGCCCCGATCGCTCCACGCGTCGTCTCCGAGCCCCGATCGCTCCACGCGTCGTCTCCGAGCCCCGATCGGTCCACGCACCGTCTCCTGATCCCCATCGGTCCACGCGGCGTTTTCTGAGCACCGTTCGGTCCACGCGTCGTCTTCAAAGCCCCGATGCCTCCACGCGCCGTCTCCGAGCCACGATCGGTCCGTGCGCCGCTTCCAGAGCCCCGATCGGTGCACGCGTCTTCTCCTGATCTCCGATCGGTTCACGCGCCGTCTCATAAGCCACGATCGGTCCACGTGCCGTCTCCGAGCGACGATCGGTTCACGCACCGTCTCCTGAGCCCTGATCGTTCCACGCGCGGTCTCTGAGCCCAGATCGTTCCACGCGTCGTCTCCTGATCCCCGATCCGTAAACGCGTCGTCTCCGAGGCTCGATCGATCCACACGCGGTGTCCGATCCCCGATCGGTCCGCGTGCCGCATTCTGAGCCGCGATCAGTCCACGCGCCGTCTCCTGAGCCCCGATCGGTTCACGCATCGTCTCCTAAGCCCCGATACGTCCACACGCCGTATCCGAGTCCCGATCGGTCCGCGTGACGCATTCTAAGCCACGGTCCGTCCACGCGCCGTCTCCGAGCACCGATCGGTCCACGCGCCGTCTCCTGAGCCCCGATCGGTCCACGCGTCGTCTCCTAAGCCCTGATCGTCCACGTGCCGTCTCCGAGCCCCGATGGGTCCACGCGCCGCCTCCTGAGCCCCGATCGATCCACGCATCGGCTCCTGAGCCCCGATCGGTCCACGCATCGTCTTCGAGCACCGATCGATCCACGCGCCGTTTCCTGGGCCCCGATCGGTCTACGCGTCGCCGCCGGAGCCCCGATCGGTCTACGCGCCGTCTCATGAGCCCCGATCGGACAACGCATCGTCTCCTAAGCCCCGATACGTTCACACGCCGTCTCCGAGTCCCGATCGGTCCACGCGGCGTCGACGAGCCCCGATCGGTCCACGCGCCGTCTCCGAGCCCCGATCGGTTCACGCATGGTCTCCTAAGCCCCAATCGGTTAACGCGCCGTCTCCGAGCCCCGATCGGTCCACGCGCCGTCGCCGAACCCCAATTGGTCCACGCGCAACCGCCTGAGCCCCAGTCGTTCCACACGCTGTCTCCGCGCCCCGATCGGTCCACGCGTGGTCTCCGAGCCCTGATCGGTCCACGCGCCGTGGCCGAGCCACGATCGGTCCACGCGCGGCCTCCTGAGCTCCGATCGGTCCACGCGCCGTCGCCTAGCCGCGATCGGTCCACGCGCGGTCTCCTGAGCCCCGGTCGGTTCACGCGCTGTCTCCTGAGTCCCGATCAGTGCACGCGTCGTCTCCTAAGCCCCAATCGGTCCACGCGCCGCCTCCGGAGCCCCGATCGATCCACGCGAATCTCCTGAGCTCCGGTCGATCGACGCGCCGTCTCCTCAGCCCCGATCGGTCCACGCGTCGTCTCCTAAGCCCCGATTCGTCGACGCATCGTCTCCTGAGCCCCGATCAATTGACGCGTCTTCTCCTGAGCCCCGATCGCTTCTCGTGCCGCCTCCAGAGCCCCGATCCGTCGAGGCGTCGTCTCCGGAGCCCCGATCAATTGACGTGTCTTTTCCTGAGCCCCGATCGCTCCTCGCGCCGTCTCTTGAACCCCGATCGGTCCATGCGTCGTCTTCTTAGCCCCGATGCCTCCACGCGTCGTCTCCGAGCCACGATCGGTCCAGGCGCCGCTTCCTGAGCCCCGATCGGTCCACGCGCCGTATCCTAAGCCCCGATTGGTCCACGCGCCGTCTCCTGAGCCCGATCGGTCCACGCGCCGTCGCCGAACCCCACTTGGTCCACGCGCAACCGCCTGAGCCCCAGTCGGTCCACGCGTTGTCTCCGAGCTCCAATCGGTCCACGCGCCGTTTCCTGAGCCCCGATCGGTCCATACGTCGTCTTCTAAACCCCGATGCCTCCACGCGCCGTCTCCGAGCCAGATTGGTTCAGGCGCCGCTTCCCGAGCCCCGATCAGTCCACGCGCCGTCTCCTAAGCCCCGATCGCTCCACGGGCAACCGCCTGAGCCCCAGTCGGTTCACGCGCGGTCGCCGAACCCCGATCGGTCCACGCGTCGTATCCGAGCCGCGATCGGTCCACGCGCGGCCTCCTGAGGCCCGATTGGTTCACGCGCCGTCGCGGAGCCGCGATCGGTCCACGCGCGGCCTCCTAAGCCCCGATCGGTCCACGCGCAGTCGCCGAACCCCAATTGGTCCACGCGAAACCGCCTGAGCCCCGGCCGGTCCGCGCGCCGTCTCCTGAGCCCCGAACGGTCGACGCGCTGTTTCGTGAGCCCCGATAGGTACACGCGTCGTCTCCTACACCCCGATGGGTCCACGCGTCGTCTCCTAAGCCCCGATCGGTCCACGCGTCGTCTCCTAAGCCCCGATCGGTCCACGCGCCGTCTCCGAGCCCCGAACGGTCCACGCACCGTCTCCTGATCCCCATCGGTCCACGCGGCGCCTCCGGAGCCCCGATCGGTCCACGCGCCGTCTCCGAGCGCCGATCGGTTCACGCGCTGTCACCCGAGTCTCGATCGTTCCACACGCCGTTTCCAAGCCCCGATCGGTCCACGCTCCGTATCCTGAGCCCGGATCGTTCCACGCGTCGTCTCCTGATCTCCGATCCGTAAACGCGTCGTCTCCGAGCCTCGATGGGTCCACACGCCCTGTCTGATCCCCGATCGGTCCGCGTACCGCATTCTAAGCCGCGGTCCGTCCACGCACCGTATCCGAGCACCGATCGGTTCACGCGCCGTCACCCGAGCCCCGATCGTTCCACACGCCGTCTCCAAGCCCCGATCGGTCCAGGCGCCATCTCCTGAGCCCCAATCGGTCCACACGCTGTCTCGTGAGCCCCGATAGGTACACGTGCCGTCTCCTGAGCTCCGATCGTTCCACGCGCCGTCTCCGAGCCCCGATCGGTCCAGGCGCCGTCTCCTGAGCCCCGATCGGTGCACGCGTCTTCTCCTGATCTCCGATCGGTCCACGCGCCCTCTCCGAGCATCGATCGGTTCACGCGCCGTCTTCTGAGCCCCGATCGTTCCACGCGCCGTCTCCGAGCCCGATCGGTCCACGCATCGTCTCCTAAGCCCCTATCGGTTAACGCGCCGTCTCCGAGCCCCGATCGGTCCATGCGCGGTCTCCTGAACGCCGATCCGTCCACGCGCAGTCGCCGAGCCCCGATCGGTGAACGCGCCGTCGCCAAGCCTCGATCGGTCCACACGCGGCCTCCTGAGCCCCTGTCGGTTCACGCGCCATCTCCGAGCCCCGATCGATCCACGCGTCGTCTTCTAAGCCCAGATGCCTCCTCGCGCCGTCTCCGAGCCCCGATCGGTCCACGCGTCGTCTCCGAGCCCCGATCGGCCCACGCGCCTTCGCCGAGCCGCGATCGGTCCACGCGCGGCCTCCTGAGGCCCGGTCGGTTCACGCGCCGTATCCCAGCCCCAATCGATCCACGCGCCGTCTCGTAAGCCCCAATCTGTCCACGACCCGGCTCCGGGCCCCGATCGGTGCACTCGCCGTCTCCTAAGCCCCGATCGGTCCACGCGCCGTCTCCGAGCGCCGATTGGTTCACGCGCCGTCTCCTGAGCGCTGATCCGTCCACGCGCGGCGTCGAGCCGTGATCGGTCCACGCGCGGCCTCCTGAGCCCCAATCGGTCCACGCGTCGTCTCCTAAGCCCCGATCGGTCCACGCACCGTCTCCGGGCCCCGATCGGTCCACGCACCATCTCCTGCTCTCCAATCGGTCCACGCGCCGCCTCCGGAGCCCCGATCGATCCACGCTAGGCTCCTGAGCCCCGAACGGTCGACGCGTCGTCTCCTGAGCCCCGATCGTTCCACGCGCCGTCTCCGAGCCCCGATCGTTCCACGCGGCGTCTCCTGAGCCCCAATCGGTCCACACGCTGTGTCGTGAGCCCCGATAGGTACACGCGTCGTGTCCTACGCCCCGATCGGTCCACGCGTCGTCTCCTGAGCCCCGATCATTCCACGCGCCGTCTCCGAGCCCCGATCGGTCCACGCGCCGTCTCCTGAGCCCCGATAGGTCCACGCGCCGTCTCCGAGCCCCGAACGGTACACGCACCGTCTCCTGATCCCAATCGGTCGACACGGCGCCTCCGGAGCCCCGTTCGATCCACGCGAGTCTCCTGAGCCCCAGTCAGTCCGCGCGCCGTCTCCTGAGCCCCGATTGGTCGACGCGTCGTCTCCTGAGCCCCGATCGATCCACGCGTCGGCTGCTGAGCCCCGATTGCGCCACACGCCGTTTCCTGAGCCCCGATCGGTCCACGCGTCGTCTTCAAAGCCCCGATGCCTCCACGCGCCGTCTCCGAGCCACGATCGGTCCGTGCGCCGCTTCCACAACCCCGATCGGTCCACGCGTCATCTCCTGATCTCCGATCGGTCCACGCGCCGTCTCCTAAGCCCCGATCGGTCCACGCGCCGTCTCCGAGCGCCGATCGGTTGACGCGCCGTCTCCGAGCCCCGATCCGCCCACTCGCCCTCTCCTGAGCCCCGATCGTTCCACGCGCCGTCTCCTGAGCTCCGGTCATTCCACGCGCCGTCTCCGAGCCCCGATCGGTCCACGCGCCGTCTCCTGAGCCCCGATCGGTCCACGCGTCGTCTTCAAAGCCCCGATGCCTCCACGCGCCGTCTCCGAGCCACGATCGGTCCGTGCGCCGCTTCCACAACCCCGATCGGTCCACGCGTCATCTCCTGATCTCCGATCGGTCCACGCGTCGTCTCCTGAGCCCCGATCGCTCCAGGCGCCGTTTTCTGAGCACCGTTCGGTCCACGCGTCGTCTTCAAAGCCCCGATGCCTCCACGCGCCGTCTCCGAGCCACGATCGGTCCGTGCGCCGCTTTCAGAGCCCAATCGGTCCACGCGTCCTCTCCTGATCTCCTATTGGTCCACGCGTCGTTCCCTAAGCTCCGATCCATCCACGCGCAGTCTCCTGAGCCCCGATCGGTCCACGCAACGCCTCCTGAGCCCCGGACGGTCTAGGCGCCGTCTCCGAACCCCGATCGGTCGAGGCGCCGTCTCCGAGCCCCGATCGGTCCACGCGCCGTCGCCGAACCCCAATTGGTCCACGCGCAACCGCCTGAGTCCCAGTCGGTCCACGCGCCGTTTCCTGAGCCCCGATCGGTCCACGCGCCGTCTCCTGAGCCCCGATCGATCTACGCGTCGTCTCCTAAGCCCCGATTGGTGGACGTGCCGTCTCCCAGCCACGATCGGTCCACGCGCCGTCTCCTAAGCCCCCATCTGTCCACGACCCGTCTCCGGGCCCCGATCGATGTACGCGCCGTCTCCTGAGCCCCGATCGGTCCACGCGTCGTCTTCAAAGCCCCGATGCCTCCACGCGCCGTCTCCGAGCCACGATCGGTCCGTGCGCCGCTTCCACAACCCCGATCGGTCCACGCGTCATCTCCTGATCTCCGATCGGTTAACGTGCCGTCTTCGAGCCCCGGTCGGTCCACGCGCCGTCTCCTGAGCCCCGATGCGTCCACGCGCGGCCTGCTTAGCCCCGGTCGGTCCACGCGCCATCTCCGAGCCCGGATCGGTCCACGCGCCGTCTCCTGAGTCCCAATTGGTCCACGCGTCGTCTCCTAAGACCCGATCCATCGACGCGTCGTCTCCTGAGCCCCGATCGATCCACGCGCCGCCTCCTGAGCCCCGATCGCTCCACGCGCCGTTTCCTCATTCCCGATCGGTCAACACGCCGTCTCCGAGCCCCGATCGCTCCACGCACCGGCTCCTGATCCCTATCGGTCCACGCGGCGTTTTCTGAGCACCGTTCGGTCCACGCGTCGTCTTCAAAGCCCCGATGCCTCCACGCGCCGTCTCCGAGCCACGATCGGTCCGTGCGCCGCTTCCAGAGCCCCGATCGGTCCACGCGTCATCTCCTGATCTCCGATCGGTCCACGCGCCGTCTCCTAAGCCCCGATAGGTCCACGCGCCGTCTCCGAGCACCGATCGGTTCACGCGCCGTCTCCTGAGCCCCGATCGCTCCACGCTCCGTCTCCCAGCCCCGATCGGTCCACGCGCCGTCTCCTGAGCCCGGATCGGTCCACGCGCCGTCGCCGAACCCCAATTGGTCCACGCGCCACCGCCTGTGCCCCAGTCGGCCCACGCGCTGTCTCCGAGCCCAGATCGGTCCACGCGCCGTCTCCGAGCGCCGATCGGTTCACGCGCCGTCTCCTGAGCCCCGATCGTTCCACGCGCCGTCTCCGAGCTCCGATCGGTCCACGCGCCGTCTCCAAGCCCCGATCGGTCCACGCTCCGTCTCCTGAGCCCGGATCGTTCCACGCGTCGTCTCCTGATCCCCGATCTGTAAACGCGTCGTCTCCTGAGCCCCAATCGGGCCACACGCAGTCTCGTGAGCCCCGATAGGTACACGCGCCGTCTCCTGAGCTCCGATCGTTCCACGCGCCGTCTCCGAGCCCCGATCGGTCCAGGCGCCGTCTCCTGAGCCCCAATCGGTCCACACGCTGTCTCGTGAGCCCCGATAGGTACACGCGCCGTCTCCTAAGCCCCGATCGGTCCAAGCGGCGTCTCCGAGCCCCGATCGCTCCACGCACCGGCTCCTGATCCCTATCGGTCCACGCGGCGTTTTCTGAGCACCGTTCGGTCCACGCGTCGTCTTCAAAGCCCCGATGCCTCCACGCGCCGTCTCCGAGCCACGATCGGTCCGTGCGCCGCTTCCAGAGCCCCGATCGGTGCACGCGTCTTCTCCTGATCTCCGATCGGTCCACGCGCCGTCTCATAAGCCACGATCGGTCCACGCGCCGTCTCCGAGCAGCGATCGGTCCACGCATCGTCTCCTAAGCCCCGATCGGTTAACGTGCCGTCTTCGAGCCCCGGTCGGTCCACGCGCCGTCTCCTGAGCCCCGATGCGTCCACGCGCGGCCTGCTTAGCCCCGGTCGGTCCACGCGCCATCTCCGAGCCCCGATCGGTCCACGCGCCGTCTCCTGAGTCCCAATTGGTCCACGCGTCGTCTCCTAAGACCCGATCCATCGACGCGTCGTCTCCTGAGCCCCGATCGATCCACGCGCCGCCTCCTGAGCCCCGATCGCTCCACGCGCCGTTTCCTCATTCCCGATCGGTCAACACGCCGTCTCCGAGCCCCGATCGGTCCAGGCGTGGCCTCCTGAGGCGCGGTCGGTCCACGCGCCGTTTCCTGAGCCCCGATCGGTCCACGCGTCGTCTTCTAAGCCCAGATGCCTCTTTGCGCCGTCTCCCAACCACGATCGGTGCAGGCGCCGCTTCCTGAGCCCCGATCGGTCCACGTGTTTTCTCCTAAGCCCCGATCGGTCCACGCGCCGTCTCCTGAGCCCTGATCCGTCCACGCGCGGCGTCCAGCCGCGATCGGTCTACGCGCGGCCTCCTGAGCCCCAATCGGTCGACGCGTCGTCTCCTAAGCCCCGATCGGTCCGTGCGCCGTCTCCGAGCCCCGATCGGTCCACGCACCATCTCATGCTCCCCAATCGGTCCATGCGCCGCCTCCGGAGCCCTGATCGATCCACGCGAGTCTCCTGAGCTCCGGTCGGTCCTCGTACCGTCTCCGAGCCCCGATCGGTCCACGTACCGTCTCCGAAGCCCCGATCGGTCCACGCGCCGTCTCCTGAGCCCCGATCGGTCCACGCGTCGTCTCCTAAGCCCCGATCGGTTCACCCGTCGTCTCCTACACCCCGATCGGTCCACGCGTCGTCTCCTAAGCCCCGATCGGTCCACGCGCCGTCTCCGAGCCCCGATGGGTCCACGCACTGTCTCCTGATCTCCATGGGTTTACGCGGCGCCTCCGGGGCCCCGATCGATCCACGCGAGCATCCTGAGCCCCGATCGATCCACGCATCGTCTCCTAAGCCCCAATCGGTTAACGCGCCGTCTCCGAGCCCCAATCGGTCCACGCGCCGTCTCCTGAACCCCGATCGGTCGACGCGTCGTGTCCGAGACTCGATCGGTCCACGCCCCGTCGCCGAGCCCCGATCGGTCCAGGCGTGGCCTCATGAGCCGCGGTCGGTCCACGCGCCGTTTCCTGAGCCCCGATCGGTCCACGCGTCGTCTTCTAAGCCCAGATGCCTCCTTGCGCCGTCTCCCAACCACGATCGGTGCAGGCGCCGCTTCCTGAGCCCAGATCGGTCCACGCGTTTTCTCGTAAGCCCCGATCGGTCCACGCGTCGTCTACTCAGCCCCGATCGGTCGACACGTCGTCTCCTGAGCCCCAATCGATCCACGCGTCGTCTCCTCAGCCCCGATCGCTCCACGCGCCGTCTCCGAGCGCCGATCGGTGCACGCGCCGTCTCCTGAGCCCCGATCGTTCCACACGCCGCCTCTTAAGCCCCGATCGGTCCAGGCGTCGTCTCCTAAGCCCCGACCGGTCCACGCGCCGTCTCCTGAGCCCCGATCGGTCCACGCGCCGTCTCCTAAGCCCCGTTCTGTCCACGGGCCGTCTCCGAGCCGCGATCGGCCCACCCGCCGTCGCCGAACCCCAATTGGTCCAGGCGCCGTCTCCGAACCCCGATCGGTCGACGCGCTGTCTCCGAGCCCCGATCGGTTCAGGCGCCGCTTCCCGAGCTCCGATCAGTCCACGTGCCGCCACCTGAGTCCCGATCGGTCCACGCATCGTCTCCTAAGCCCCGATCGGTTAACATGCCGTCTCCGAGCCCCGATCGGTCCACGCGCCGTCTCCTGAGCCCCGGTCGGTTCACGCGCCGTCTCCGAGCCCCAATCGATCCACGCGTCGTTCCCTAAGCCCCGATCCATCCACGCGCAGTCTCCTGAGCCCCGATCGGTCCACGCATCGCCTCCTGAGCCCCGGATCGTCCAGGCACCGTCTCCGAACCAAGATCGGTCGACGCGCCGTCTCCGAGCCCCGATCGGCCCACCCGCCGTCGCCGAACCCCAATTGGTCCAGGCGCCGTCTCCGAACCCCGATCGGTCGACGCGCTGTCTCCGAGCCCCGATCGGTCCACGCGCCGTCTTCGAGCCCCGATCCGTCCACTCATCGTCTCCTAAGCCCCAATCGGTTAACGCGCCGTCTCCTGAGCCCCGATCGTTCCACGCGCCGTCTCCGAGCCCCGATCGGTCCCTGCGCCGTCTCCTGAGCCCCGAACGGTCGACGCGCTGTTTCGTGAGCCCCGATAGGTACACGCGTCGTCTCCTACACCCCGATGGGTCCACGCGTCGTCTCCTAAGCCCCGATCGGTCCACGCGTCGTCTCCTAAGCCCCGATCGTTCCACGCGCCGTCTCCGAGCCCCGAACGGTCCACGCACCGTCTCCTGATCCCCATCGGTCCACGCGGCGCCTCCGGAGCCCCGATCGGTCCACGCGCCGTCTCCGAGCGCCGATCGGTTCACGCGCTGTCACCCGAGTCTCGATCGTTCCACACGCCGTTTCCAAGCCCCGATCGGTCCACGCTCCGTATCCTGAGCCCGGATCGTTCCACGCGTCGTCTCCTGATCTCCGATCCGTAAACGCGTCGTCTCCGAGCCTCGATGGGTCCACACGCCCTGTCTGATCCCCGATCGGTCCGCGTACCGCATTCTAAGCCGCGGTCCGTCCACGCACCGTATCCGAGCACCGATCGGTTCACGCGCCGTCACCCGAGCCCCGATCGTTCCACACGCCGTCTCCAAGCCCCGATCGGTCCAGGCGCCATCTCCTGAGCCCCAATCGGTCCACACGCTGTCTCGTGAGCCCCGATAGGTACACGTGCCGTCTCCTGAGCTCCGATCGTTCCACGCGCCGTCTCCGAGCCCCGATCGGTCCAGGCGCCGTCTCCTGAGCCCCAATCGGTCCACACGCTGTCTCGTGAGCCCCGATAGGTACACGCGTCGCGTCCTACGCCCCGATCGGTCCACGCGTCGTCTCCTAAGCCACGATCGGTCCACGCGTCGTCTTCAAAGCCCCGATCCGTACACGCGTCGTCTCCGAGCCTCGATCTGTCCACGCGCGGTCGCCGAACCCCGATCGGTCCACGCGTCATCGCCGAATCCCCGATCCGTACACGCACCGTTTTCTGAGCACCGTTTGGTCCACGCGTCGTCTTCAAAGCCCCGATGCCTCCACGCGCCGTCTCCGAGCCACGATCCGTCCGTGCGCCGCTTCCAGAGCCCTCTCGGTCCACGCGTCGTCTCCTGATCTCCGATCGGTCCACACGCCATCTCCTAAGCCCCGATCATTCCACGCGCCATCTCCGAGCCCCGATCGGTCCACGCGCCGTCTCCGAGCGCCGATTAGTTCACGCGCCGTCTCCTGAGCCCCGATCGGTCCACGCACCATCTCCTGCTGCCCAATCGGTCCATGCGCCGCCTCCGGAGCCCCGATTGATCCACGCGAATCTCCTGAGCTCCGATCGGTCCACGTGTCGTTCCCTAAGCCCCTTTCCATCCACGCGCAGCCTCCCGAGCCCCAATCGGTCCACGCGCCGTCTCCTGAGCCCCGATCGGTCCACGCGCCGTCTCCTGAGCCCCGATCGGTCCACGTGCCGTCTCCTGAGCCCCGATCGGTTCACGCGTCATCTCTTAAGCCACGATCGGTCCACGCGTCGTTCCCTAAACTTCGATCCATCCACGCGCAGTCTCCCGAGCCCCAATCGGTCCACGCGCCGTCTCCTAAGCCCCGATAGGTCCACCCGCCGTCTCCGTGCGCCGATCGGTTAACGCGCCGTCTCCTGAGCCCCGATCGTTCCACGCGCCGTCTCTGAGCCCCGATCGGTCCACGCACCGTCTCCTGAGCCCGGATCGGTCCACGCGTCGTCCCCGAATCCCCGATCCGTACAATGGTCGTCTCCGTGCCTCGATCGGTCCACGCGCCGTCGCCGAACCCCGATCGGTCCAGGCGCGGCCTCCTGAGCCCCAATCGGTCCACACACCGTCTGCCGAGCCCCGATCAGTCCACGCGTCGCTTGCTAAGCCCCATCGGTTCATGCGTCGTCTCCTAACCCCGGACGGTCCACGCGTCGTCTCCTAAGCCGCGATCGGCCCACGCGCCGTCTCCGAGCCCCGATCGGTCCACGCAACCATCTCCTGCTCCCCAATCGGCCCACGCGCCGCCTCCGGAGCCTCGATCGATCCACGCGAATCTCCTGAGCCCCGATCGGTCCACGCGCCGTCTCCGTGCGCCGATCGGTTAACGCGCCGTCTCCTGAGCCCGGATCGTTCCACGCGCCGTCTCCGAGCCCCGATCGGTCCACGCGCCGTTTCCTTAGCCCCGATCGGTCGACGCGTCGTCTCCGGGCCCCGATCGGCGCACGCGCCGTCTCCTAAGCCCCGATCGGTCCACGCCCCGTCGCCGAGCGCCGATCGGTTCACGCGCCGTCTCCTGAGCCCCGATCGGTCCACGCGCCGTCTCCTGAGCCCCGATCGGTCCACGTGCCGTCTCCTGAGCCCCGATCGGTTCACGCGTCATCTCTTAAGCCACGATCGGTCCACGCGTCGTTCCCTAAACTTCGATCCATCCACGCGCAGTCTCCCGAGCCCCAATCGGTCCACGCGCCGTCTCCTAAGCCCCGATAGGTCCACCCGCCGTCGCCGTGCGCCGATCGGTTAACGCGCCGTCTCCTGAGCCCCCATCGTTCCACGCGCCGTCTCTGAGCCCCGATCGGTCCACGCACCGTCTCCTGAGCCCGGATCGGTCCACGCGTCGTCCCCGAATCCCCGATCCGTACAATGGTCGTCTCCGTGCCTCGATCGGTCCACGCGCCGTCGCCGAACCCCGATCGGTCCAGGCGCGGCCTCCTGAGCCCCAATCGGTCCACACACCGTCTGCCGAGCCCCGATCAGTCCACGCGTCGCTTGCTAAGCCCCATCGGTTCATGCGTCGTCTCCTAACCCCGGACGGTCCACGCGTCGTCTCCTAAGCCGCGATCGGCCCACGCGCCGTCTCCGAGCCCCGATCGGTCCACGCAACCATCTCCTGCTCCCCAATCGGCCCACGCGCCGCCTCCGGAGCCTCGATCGATCCACGCGAATCTCCTGAGCCCCGATCGGTCCACGCGCCGTCTCCGTGCGCCGATCGGTTAACGCGCCGTCTCCTGAGCCCGGATCGTTCCACGCGCCGTCTCCGAGCCCCGATCGGTCCACGCGCCGTTTCCTTAGCCCCGATCGGTCGACGCGTCGTCTCCGGGCCCCGATCGGCGCACGCGCCGTCTCCTAAGCCCCGATCGGTCCACGCCCCGTCGCCGAGCGCCGATCGGTTCACGCGCCGTCTCCTGAGACCCGATCCGTCTACACGCTGGCGCCGACCCGCGATCGGTCCACGCGCGGCCTCCTGAGCCCCAATCGGTCGACGCGCCGTCTCCCGAGCCCCGATCGGTCCACGCGTCGCTTCCTAAGCCCCATCGGTCCACGCGTCGTCTCCTAACGCCGGACGGTCCACGCGTCGTCTCCTAAGCCCCGATCAGACCACGCGCAGTCTCCGAGCCCCGATCGGTCCACGCAACCATCTCCTGCTCCCCAATCGGCCCACGCGCCGCCTCCGGAGCCCCGATCGATCCACGCGAATCTCCTAAGCTCCGATCGGTCCACGCGTCGTTCCCTAAGCCCCGATCCATTCACGCGCAGTCTCCCGAGCCCCAATCGGTTCACGCGCCGTCTCCTGAGCGCCGATTGGTCCACGCGTCGTCTCCTAAGCCCCGATCGGTCCACGCGCCGTCTCCTGAGCCCCGATCGGTCCACGCGTCGTTCCTTAAACCCCGATCCATCCACGCGCAGTCTCCCGAGCCCCAATCGGTCCACGCGCCGTCTCCTGAGCCCCGATCGGTCCACGTGCCGTCTCCTGAGCCCCGATCGGTCCACGCGTCGTCTCCTAAGCCCCGATCGGTCCACGCGCTCTCTCCGAGCGCCGATCGGTCCACGTGTCGTCTCCTGAGCCCCGATCGGTCCACGCGTCGTCTCCTGAGCCCCTATCGTTCCACGCGCCGTCTCCGAGCGTCGATCCGTCCACGCGCCGTCTCCTGAGCCCCGATCGGTCCACGCCCCGTCTCCGAGCGCCGATCCGTCCGCCCGCCGTCTTCTGAGACCCGGTCGGTCCACGCGCCGTCGCCGAGCCATGATCGGTCTACGCGCGCCCTCCTGAGGCCCGATCGTTCCACGCGTCGTCTCCTAAGCCCCGGTCAGTCCACGCGCCGTCTCCGAGGCCCGATCGGTGGACGCATCGTCTCCTAAGCCCCGATCGGTCCACGCATCGTCCCCTAAGCCCCGATCGGCTGACGCGCCGTCGCCGAGCCTCGATCGGTCCACGCGCGGCCTCCTGAGCCCCGATCGGTTCACGCGCCGGCTCCGAGCCCGATCGGTCCACGCATCGTCTCCTAAGCCCCGATCGGTTAACGTGCCGTCTCCGAGCCCCGATCGGTCCACGCGCCGTCTCCTGAGCCCCGGTCGGTTCACGCGCCGTCTCCGAGCCCCGCTAGATCCACGCGTGGTCTTGTAAACGCAGATGCCTCCTCGCATCGTCTCCTAAGCCCCGATCGGTTAACGTGCCGTCTCCGAGCCCCGATCGGTCCACGCGCCGTCTCCTGAGCCCCGGTCGGTTCACGCGCCGTCTCCGAGCCCCGATAGATCCACGCGTGGTCTTGTAAACCCAGATGCCTCCTCGCATCGTCTCCTAAGCCCCGATCGGTTAACTCGCCGTCTCCGAGCCCCGATCGGTCCACGCGTCGTCTCCGAGCCCCGATCGGCCCACGCGCCGTCGCCGAGCCGCGATCGGTCCACGCGCGGCCTCCTGAGGCCCGGTCGGTTCACGCGCCGTATCCCAGCCCCAATCGGTCCACGCGCCGTCTCCTAAGCCCCAATCTGTCCACGACCCGTCTCCGGGCCCCGATCTGTGCACTCGCCGTCTCCTAAGCCCCGATCGGTCCACGCGCCGTCTCCTAAGCCCCGATCTGTCCACCGGCCGTCTCTGAGCCGCGATCGGTAAAGCCACCGTCATCAAGCCCCGATCCGTACACGCGTCGTCTCCGAGCCCCGATGGGTCCACGCGCCGTCGCCGAGCCCCGATCGGTCCACGCGTGGCCTCCTGAGCCCCGGCCGGTTTACACGCCGTCTCCATGCCGCGATCGGTCCACGCAACGTCTCCTAAGCCCCGATCGGTTAACGCGCCGTCTCCGAGCCACGATCGGTCCACGCGCCGTCGCCGAACCCCAATTGGTCCACCCACAACCGCCTGAGCCCCAGTCGGTCCACGCGTCATCTCCGAGCTCCAATCGGTCCACGCGCCGTTTCCTGAGACCTGATCGGTCCATGCGTCGTCTTCTAAGCCCCGATGCCTCCACGCGCCGTCTCCGAGCCGCGATCGGTTCAGGCGCCGCTTCCCGAGCCCCGATCAGTCCACGTGCCGTCTCCTAAGCCCCGATCGTTCCACGCGCCGTCTCCGAGCCCCGATCAGTCCACGCGCCGTCTCCTGAGCCCCGATCGGTCCACGCGTCGGCTCCTAAGCCCCGATCGGTCCACGCGCCGTCTCCGAGCCCCGATCGGTCCACGCGCCGTCTCCTAAGCCCCGATCGGTCAACGCGCCTTCTCCTCAGCCCCGATCGGTCCACGCGCCGTCTCCGAATGCCGATCGGTTCACGCGCCGTCTCCTGAGCCCCGATCGCTCCACGCGCCGTCTCCGAGCCCCGAACGGTCCACGCGCCGTCTCCTCTGCCCGGATCGGTCCACGCGCCGTCTCCTCAGCCCGGATCGGTCCACGCGCCGTCGCCGAACCCCAATTGGTTCACGCGCAACCGCCTGAGCCCCAGTCGGTCCACGCGCTGTCTCCTAAGCCCCGATCGTTGCACGCGCCGTCTCCGAGCTCCGATCGGCCCACGCGCCGTCTCCTAAGCCCCGATCGATCCAAGCGCCTTCTCCTAAGCCCCGATCGGTCCACGCGCCGTCTCCGAGCCCCGATCGGTCCACGCGTCATCTCCCGATCTCCGGTCGGTCGACGCGCCGTCTCCTAAGCCCCGATCGGTCCACGCGCCGTCGCCTGGGCCCCAATCGTTCCACTCGCCGTCTCCGAGCTCTGATCGGCCCACGCGCCGTCTCCTAAGTCCCGATCGGTCCAAGCGCCTTCTCCTAAGCCCCGATCGGTCCACGCGCCGTCTCCGAGCGCCGATCGGTTGACGCGCCGTCTCCGAGCCCCGATCAGCCCACTCGCCCTCTCCTGAGCCCCGATCGTTCCACGCGCCGTCTCCTGAGCTCCGGTCGTTCCACGCGCCGTCTCCGAGCCCCGATCGGTCCACGCGCCGTCTCCTGAGCCCCGATCGGTCCACGCGTCGTCTTCAAAGCCCCGATGCCTCCACGCGCCGTCTCCGAGCCACGATCGGTCAGTGCGCCGCTTCCACAACCCCGATCGGTCCACGCGTCATCTCCTGATCTCCGATCGGTCCACGCGCCGTCTCCTAAGCCCCGATCGGTCCACGCGTCGTCTCCTAAGCCCCGATCGGTCCACGCTCCGTCTCCTGAGCCCGGATCGTTCCACGCGTCGTCTCCTGATCCCCGATCCGTAAACGCGTCGTCTCCGAGCCTCGATCAGTCCACACGCCGTGTCCGGTCCCCGATCGGTCCGCGTACCGCATTCTGAGCCGCGGTCCGTCCGCGCGCCGTCTCCTGAGCCCCGATCGGTCGACGCGTCATCTCCTGAGCCCCGATCGATCCACGCGTCGTCTCCTGAGCCCCGATCGCTCCAGGCGCCGTTTTCTGAGCACCGTTCGGTCCACGCGTCGTCTTCAAAGCCCCGATGCCTCCACACGCCGTCTCCGAGCCACGATCGGTCCGTGCGCCGCTTTCAGAGCCCAATCGGTCCACGCGTCCTCTCCTGATCTCCTATTGGTCCACGCGTTGTTCCCTAAGCTCCGATCCATCCACGCGCAGTCTCCTGAGCCCCGATCGGTCCACGCAACGCCTCCTGAGCCCCGGACGGTCTAGGCGCCGTCTCCGAACCCCGATCGGTCGAGGCGCCGTCTCCGAGCCCCGATCGGTCCACGCGCCGTCGCCGAACCCCAATTGGTCCACGCGCAACCGCCTGAGCCCCAGTCGGTCCACGCGCCGTTTCCTGAGCCCCGATCGGTCCACGCGCCGTCTCCTGAGCCCCGATCGATCTACGCGTCGTCTCCTAAGCCCCGATTGGTGGACGTGCCGTCTCCCAGCCCCGATCGGTCCACGCATCGTCTCCTAAGCCCCGGACGGTCCACCCGCCGTTTCCGAGCCCCGATCGCTCCACGCGCCGTCTCCTGAGCCCCGATCGGTCCACGCATCGTCTCCTAAGCCCCGATCGGTCCACGCGCCGTCTCCGAGCGGCGATCGGTTCACGCGCCAGCTTCTGAGCCCCGATCGTTCCACGCGCCGTCTCCGAGCCCGATCGGTCCACGCATCGTCTCCTACGCCCCTATCGGTTAACGCGCCGTCGCCGAGCCGCGATCGGTCCACGCGCGGCCTCCTGAGGCCCGGTCGGTTCACGCGCCGTATCCCAGCCCCAATCGGTCCACGCCCCGTCTCCTAAGCCCCAATCTGTCCACGACCCGTCTCCGGGCCCCGATCGGTGCACTCGCCGTCTCCTAAGCCCCGATCGGTCCACGCGCCGTCTGCGAGCGCTGATTGGTTCACGCGCCATCTCCTGAGCGCTGATCCGTCCACGCGCGGCGTCGAGCCGCGATCGGTCCACGCGCGGCCTCCTGAGCCCCAGTCGGTCCACGCGTCATTCCCGAATCCCCGATCCGTACACGCGTCGTCTCCGAGCCTCGATCGGTCCACGCGCGGCCTCCTTAGCCCCGGTCGGTCCACGCGCCGTCTCCGAGCCCCGATCGGTCCACGCACCGTTTCCGAGCCCCGATCGGTCCGCGCGCCGTCTCCTGAGCCCCGATCGCTCCACGCGCCGTCTCCGAGCGCCGATCGGTGCACGCGCCGTCTCCTGAGCCCCGATCGGTCCACGCGCCGTCTCCTAAGCCCCGATCTGTCCACCGGCCGTCTCCGAGCCGCAATCGGTAAAGCCACCGTCATCAAGCCCCGATCCGTACACGCGTCGTCTCCGAGCCCCGATCGGTCCATGCGTCGTCTTCTTAGCCCCGATCGCTCCACGCGCCGATTTCTGAGCCCCGATCAATTGACGCGTCTTCTGATGAGCCCCGATCGCTCCTCGCGCCATCTCCTGAGCCCCGCTCGGTCCATGCGTCGTCTTCTTAGCCCCGATGCCTCCACGCGCCGTCTCCGAGCCACGATCGGTCTAGGGGCCGCTTCCAGAGCCCCGATCGGTGCACGCGTCTTCTCCTGATCTCCGATCGGTCCACGCGCCCTCTCCGAGCATCGATCGGTTCACGCGCCGTCTTCTGAGCCCCGATCGTTCCACGCGCCGTCTCCGAGCGCCGATCGGTTCACGCGCCGTCTCCTGAGCCCCGATCGGTCCATGCGTCGTCTTTTAAGCCCCGATACCTCCACGCGCCGTCTCCGAGCCACGATTGGTCCAGGCGACGCTTCCTGAGCCCCGATCGGTCCACGCGTCGTCTCCTAAGCCCCGATCGGTCCACGCGCGGTCTCCTAAGCCCCGATTAATCCACGCGCCGTCTCCGAGGGCCGATCGGTTCACGCGCCATCTCCTGTGCTCCGATCGTTCCACGCGCCGTCTCCGAGCCCCGATCGGGCCACGCGCCGTCTCCTGAGCCCCGATCGGTCCACGCGTCGGCTCCTAAGCCTCGATCGGTCCACGCTCGGCCTCCTTAGCCCCGGTCGGTCCAAGCGGCGTCTCCGAGCCCCGATCGGTCCACGCACCGTCTCCTGATCCCCATCGGTCCACGCGGCGTTTTCTGAGCACCGTTCGGTCCACGCGTCGTCTTCAAAGCCCCGATGCCTCCACGCGACGTCTCCGAGCCACGATCGGTCCGTGCGCCGCTTCCAGAGCCCCGATCGGTGCACGCGTCTTCTCCTGATCTCCGATCGGTCCACGCGCCCTCTCCGAGCATCGATCGGTTCACGCGCCGTCTTCTGAGCCCCGATCGTTCCACGCGCCGTCTCCGAGCCCGATCGGTCCACGCATCGTCTCCTAAGCCCCTATCGGTTAACGCGCCGTCTCCGAGCCCCGATCGGTCCATGCGCGGTCTCCTGAACGCCGATCCGTCCACGCGCAGTCGCCGAGCCCCGATCGGTGAACGCGCCGTCGCCAAGCCTCGATCGGTCCACACGCGGCCTCCTGAGCCCCTGTCGGTTCACGCGCCATCTCCGAGCCCCGATCGATCCACGCGTCGTCTTCTAAGCCCAGATGCCTCCTCGCGCCGTCTCCGAGCCCCGATCGGTCCACGCGTCGTCTCCGAGCCCCGATCGGCCCACGCGCCTTCGCCGAGCCGCGATCGGTCCACGCGCGGCCTCCTGAGGCCCGGTCGGTTCACGCGCCGTATCCCAGCCCCAATCGATCCACGCGCCGTCTCGTAAGCCCCAATCTGTCCACGACCCGGCTCCGGGCCCCGATCGGTGCACTCGCCGTCTCCTAAGCCCCGATCGGTCCACGCGCCGTCTCCGAGCGCCGATTGGTTCACGCGCCGTCTCCTGAGCGCTGATCCGTCCACGCGCGGCGTCGAGCCGTGATCGGTCCACGCGCGGCCTCCTGAGCCCCAATCGGTCCACGCGTCGTCTCCTAAGCCCCGATCGGTCCACGCACCGTCTCCGGGCCCCGATCGGTCCACGCACCATCTCCTGCTCTCCAATCGGTCCACGCGCCGCCTCCGGAGCCCCGATCGATCCACGCTAGGCTCCTGAGCCCCGAACGGTCGACGCGTCGTCTCCTGAGCCCCGATCGTTCCACGCGCCGTCTCCGAGCCCCGATCGTTCCACGCGGCGTCTCCTGAGCCCCAATCGGTCCACACGCTGTGTCGTGAGCCCCGATAGGTACACGCGTCGTGTCCTACGCCCCGATCGGTCCACGCGTCGTCTCCTGAGCCCCGATCATTCCACGCGCCGTCTCCGAGCCCCGATCGGTCCACGCGCCGTCTCCTGAGCCCCGATAGGTCCACCCGCCGTTTCCGAGCCCCGATCGCTCCACGCGCCGTCTCCTGAGCCCCGATCGGTCCACGCATCGTCTCCTAAGCCCCGATCGGTCCACGCGCCGTCTCCGAGCGGCGATCGGTTCACGCGCCAGCTTCTGAGCCCCGATCGTTCCACGCGCCGTCTCCGAGCCCGATCGGTCCACGCATCGTCTCCTACGCCCCTATCGGTTAACGCGCCGTCGCCGAGCCGCGATCGGTCCACGCGCGGCCTCCTGAGGCCCGGTCGGTTCACGCGCCGTATCCCAGCCCCAATCGGTCCACGCCCCGTCTCCTAAGCCCCAATCTGTCCACGACCCGTCTCCGGGCCCCGATCGGTGCACTCGCCGTCTCCTAAGCCCCGATCGGTCCACGCGCCGTCTGCGAGCGCTGATTGGTTCACGCGCCATCTCCTGAGCGCTGATCCGTCCACGCGCGGCGTCGAGCCGCGATCGGTCCACGCGCGGCCTCCTGAGCCCCAGTCGGTCCACGCGTCATTCCCGAATCCCCGATCCGTACACGCGTCGTCTCCGAGCCTCGATCGGTCCACGCGCGGCCTCCTTAGCCCCGGTCGGTCCACGCGCCGTCTCCGAGCCCCGATCGGTCCACGCACCGTTTCCGAGCCCCGATCGGTCCGCGCGCCGTCTCCTGAGCCCGGATCGTTCCACGCGTCGTCTCCTGATCTCCGATCCGTAAACGCGTCGTCTCCGAGCCTCGATGGGTCCACACGCCCTGTCTGATCCCCGATCGGTCCGCGTACCGCATTCTAAGCCGCGGTCCGTCCACGCACCGTATCCGAGCACCGATCGGTTCACGCGCCGTCACCCGAGCCCCGATCGTTCCACACGCCGTCTCCAAGCCCCGATCGGTCCAGGCGCCATCTCCTGAGCCCCAATCGGTCCACACGCTGTCTCGTGAGCCCCGATAGGTACACGTGCCGTCTCCTGAGCTCCGATCGTTCCACGCGCCGTCTCCGAGCCCCGATCGGTCCAGGCGCCGTCTCCTGAGCCCCAATCGGTCCACACGCTGTCTCGTGAGCCCCGATAGGTACACGCGTCGCGTCCTACGCCCCGATCGGTCCACGCGTCGTCTCCTAAGCCACGATCGGTCCACGCGTCGTCTTCAAAGCCCCGATCCGTACACGCGTCGTCTCCGAGCCTCGATCTGTCCACGCGCGGTCGCCGAACCCCGATCGGTCCACGCGTCATCGCCGAATCCCCGATCCGTACACGCACCGTTTTCTGAGCACCGTTTGGTCCACGCGTCGTCTTCAAAGCCCCGATGCCTCCACGCGCCGTCTCCGAGCCACGATCCGTCCGTGCGCCGCTTCCAGAGCCCTCTCGGTCCACGCGTCGTCTCCTGATCTCCGATCGGTCCACACGCCATCTCCTAAGCCCCGATCATTCCACGCGCCATCTCCGAGCCCCGATCGGTCCACGCGCCGTCTCCGAGCGCCGATTAGTTCACGCGCCGTCTCCTGAGCCCCGATCGGTCCACGCACCATCTCCTGCTGCCCAATCGGTCCATGCGCCGCCTCCGGAGCCCCGATTGATCCACGCGAATCTCCTGAGCTCCGATCGGTCCACGTGTCGTTCCCTAAGCCCCTTTCCATCCACGCGCAGCCTCCCGAGCCCCAATCGGTCCACGCGCCGTCTCCTGAGCCCCGATCGGTCCACGCGCCGTCTCCTGAGCCCCGATCGGTCCACGTGCCGTCTCCTGAGCCCCGATCGGTTCACGCGTCATCTCTTAAGCCACGATCGGTCCACGCGTCGTTCCCTAAACTTCGATCCATCCACGCGCAGTCTCCCGAGCCCCAATCGGTCCACGCGCCGTCTCCTAAGCCCCGATAGGTCCACCCGCCGTCTCCGTGCGCCGATCGGTTAACGCGCCGTCTCCTGAGCCCCGATCGTTCCACGCGCCGTCTCTGAGCCCCGATCGGTCCACGCACCGTCTCCTGAGCCCGGATCGGTCCACGCGTCGTCCCCGAATCCCCGATCCGTACAATGGTCGTCTCCGTGCCTCGATCGGTCCACGCGCCGTCGCCGAACCCCGATCGGTCCAGGCGCGGCCTCCTGAGCCCCAATCGGTCCACACACCGTCTGCCGAGCCCCGATCAGTCCACGCGTCGCTTGCTAAGCCCCATCGGTTCATGCGTCGTCTCCTAACCCCGGACGGTCCACGCGTCGTCTCCTAAGCCGCGATCGGCCCACGCGCCGTCTCCGAGCCCCGATCGGTCCACGCAACCATCTCCTGCTCCCCAATCGGCCCACGCGCCGCCTCCGGAGCCTCGATCGATCCACGCGAATCTCCTGAGCCCCGATCGGTCCACGCGCCGTCTCCGTGCGCCGATCGGTTAACGCGCCGTCTCCTGAGCCCGGATCGTTCCACGCGCCGTCTCCGAGCCCCGATCGGTCCACGCGCCGTTTCCTTAGCCCCGATCGGTCGACGCGTCGTCTCCGGGCCCCGATCGGCGCACGCGCCGTCTCCTAAGCCCCGATCGGTCCACGCCCCGTCGCCGAGCGCCGATCGGTTCACGCGCCGTCTCCTGAGCCCCGATCGGTCCACGCGCCGTCTCCTGAGCCCCGATCGGTCCACGTGCCGTCTCCTGAGCCCCGATCGGTTCACGCGTCATCTCTTAAGCCACGATCGGTCCACGCGTCGTTCCCTAAACTTCGATCCATCCACGCGCAGTCTCCCGAGCCCCAATCGGTCCACGCGCCGTCTCCTAAGCCCCGATAGGTCCACCCGCCGTCGCCGTGCGCCGATCGGTTAACGCGCCGTCTCCTGAGCCCCCATCGTTCCACGCGCCGTCTCTGAGCCCCGATCGGTCCACGCACCGTCTCCTGAGCCCGGATCGGTCCACGCGTCGTCCCCGAATCCCCGATCCGTACAATGGTCGTCTCCGTGCCTCGATCGGTCCACGCGCCGTCGCCGAACCCCGATCGGTCCAGGCGCGGCCTCCTGAGCCCCAATCGGTCCACACACCGTCTGCCGAGCCCCGATCAGTCCACGCGTCGCTTGCTAAGCCCCATCGGTTCATGCGTCGTCTCCTAACCCCGGACGGTCCACGCGTCGTCTCCTAAGCCGCGATCGGCCCACGCGCCGTCTCCGAGCCCCGATCGGTCCACGCAACCATCTCCTGCTCCCCAATCGGCCCACGCGCCGCCTCCGGAGCCTCGATCGATCCACGCGAATCTCCTGAGCCCCGATCGGTCCACGCGCCGTCTCCGTGCGCCGATCGGTTAACGCGCCGTCTCCTGAGCCCGGATCGTTCCACGCGCCGTCTCCGAGCCCCGATCGGTCCACGCGCCGTTTCCTTAGCCCCGATCGGTCGACGCGTCGTCTCCGGGCCCCGATCGGCGCACGCGCCGTCTCCTAAGCCCCGATCGGTCCACGCCCCGTCGCCGAGCGCCGATCGGTTCACGCGCCGTCTCCTGAGACCCGATCCGTCTACACGCTGGCGCCGACCCGCGATCGGTCCACGCGCGGCCTCCTGAGCCCCAATCGGTCGACGCGCCGTCTCCCGAGCCCCGATCGGTCCACGCGTCGCTTCCTAAGCCCCATCGGTCCACGCGTCGTCTCCTAACGCCGGACGGTCCACGCGTCGTCTCCTAAGCCCCGATCAGACCACGCGCAGTCTCCGAGCCCCGATCGGTCCACGCAACCATCTCCTGCTCCCCAATCGGCCCACGCGCCGCCTCCGGAGCCCCGATCGATCCACGCGAATCTCCTAAGCTCCGATCGGTCCACGCGTCGTTCCCTAAGCCCCGATCCATTCACGCGCAGTCTCCCGAGCCCCAATCGGTTCACGCGCCGTCTCCTGAGCGCCGATTGGTCCACGCGTCGTCTCCTAAGCCCCGATCGGTCCACGCGCCGTCTCCTGAGCCCCGATCGGTCCACGCGTCGTTCCTTAAACCCCGATCCATCCACGCGCAGTCTCCCGAGCCCCAATCGGTCCACGCGCCGTCTCCTGAGCCCCGATCGGTCCACGTGCCGTCTCCTGAGCCCCGATCGGTCCACGCGTCGTCTCCTAAGCCCCGATCGGTCCACGCGCTCTCTCCGAGCGCCGATCGGTCCACGTGTCGTCTCCTGAGCCCCGATCGGTCCACGCGTCGTCTCCTGAGCCCCTATCGTTCCACGCGCCGTCTCCGAGCGTCGATCCGTCCACGCGCCGTCTCCTGAGCCCCGATCGGTCCACGCCCCGTCTCCGAGCGCCGATCCGTCCGCCCGCCGTCTTCTGAGACCCGGTCGGTCCACGCGCCGTCGCCGAGCCATGATCGGTCTACGCGCGCCCTC